>CM060920.1:470508860-473008860 GCA_030737875.1 Allium sativum | reverse complement strand
AACAATTCATCAAGAAAGAGAAAGAAAGCATACGCAGCAACATTAGATGATTCAGATTCATCACCAAATGATGAAGAACTAGAAACTGAAAATACAAATATATGCTTTACGGCAATTCATAGTTCAGAAATTTTTGAAGAAAAGGATCTAAAAACCTGGTATGCCTTATTTATTTTTTAATTTCATTTGGTTGAATGGTTGCTTTATTCGTTTGCTTTGATTTGAATTTAAAAACTTCAAAATTTAAACTTGAAATTTAAAATTCAAATTTGAAATTTGAAATTTGAAATCTAAAATAATAATAAATAAAAAATAAAATAACAGAATATAGGGTTTGTATGTTTGATAGGATTAGAATTATTTTAGGAAATCTTTAAACCTGAAATATATAATAAAAATCACCGAAACCAAATTCTCTTTTAAATTAGCTTATATGTCGACATACATTTTACTACATGTCGACATATCAGTCAGAAGTTTGAAATTTGAAATTTGAATTTCAAAAGTTTAAACTTTAAAACTTCCCTCCAACTTTTCACCAACTCCCAAGGTCTGAAAAGGTGTCATTTTAATCTGAAAAGTTGTGCTATTTAATTCGTATCTATTCAATTCATATCCATTCAAATTTTATGTATACATCTATTCTCTTTACCTTTCATTCACAAATTAAAACAATATTCTTCATATCCATTCTCTTCAAAAGTATCAATTCAAAGGCTTCCTCTAGTTCATCTCAAAAATTATAGATAACCAAAACAATCAAAGGCTATCTTCATAATGACAAAGAGGCTATCAAAACCAATGGTAACTATTTAGCAAGTGCTAAAGTTAACATGGGTGCTTTCGCCGTCTTTAGCGATTTTCGCTCTTATGATTTTACATCTCTCTTCCAACAGAACGAAGTCTTGAGTCTATTTGACTCTCGTGATAATGACGAAGTGTGTTATCCCAAACTTGTCAAGATGTTCTATGCGAAACTCAATTGCGGATTTTATGAAGGCAACGAAGTGTGTTAAGCCCATAGAATTGTCGTCAAGAGAAAACACTCTCTACGATGGTGTTTATCTCATTCGTATTTTCAAATACTTTAATGTTGATCTTCATGGAGAAGAATTTGTGCCTAGAAAAGTATTTTACTCATTAAACATTTATCTCATGCAAATTCCTCTCACTTTCAGACCATATGAGACATTCAAAGCCAAACAAGATCAAATGCAACAAGAACAAAATCCAATGGAAGTTGAAGAAGAAGAGGCTTTAATGGAAAGTGTTGAGTATCCCGCCGACACTAAACGCATTTACAAAGAGATGATTATTCAAAATCAAGTGAAAATCGTCAATAATCAAAAGAAGCTCAATAATAAACTTTCCAAAATATCTAAATTCATGGTCAAGATAGGAAGAAAGCTTGGAATTTCATCTTCCTTGTATTTGCGTTCGAATCTCGTATTTAAGTGTGTCTTGATTAGTTGGATGTATTTGCTTTCTGTTAAGTAATGGATGGAGTTTTATTTATGATAAAATCATCTTTATGTCTCTGTAAAAACTTTAGAACTAGTTATAATATAATAGAGTTCAAAAGAACTCAAAATTTGAAAATTTCCAATTTTTTTACTATAGTATGTCGACATAAAAATAAGTATATGTCGACATATGACTGCCAGATTTTCAAATTGTTTCAAATTATAAAATAAAAAATAACTACTTATGTCCATTCAAAATCCAATGAATTCCAGACCCTATTTAAGTCTATTTCTTCCTAGAAAAATTCATAATTTATTTCTCCTTCTGTCTTATTCATCTCTTATCAAATTCATGGAAAATCCTATTCATAACAAAAGTGAAAATCTTGATGACTCTTTGAATTCTTTCAAGAAAACTCTCTCTATAGTACTATGTAATCAACGCAAACTAGATTTAATTCAAATGAGGATGATTGAATATCAAGAAAAACATTTTGATGTGATTCGTTGGGATATCTTTTCTCATTTCAGAAATGAAAATGACCAACATCACATAACACTGAAGAAGAGTGGAAGAACATTAAGAAGAACCCAATTATTAGACAAGATGAATGGTTTAATGTCCGAAATGTTTAATTATTTGGAACGATTTGATTGATTTGTTTGAATTTGATTTGGATTCTATGATTTGAAACTTGTATATATATATATATATACATATTAAGGGATATGGTGTGGTGTGATTTGATTTGATTTGGTTTGTATATATATAACAAACAAACGTATGTAATTATAATACTTGGATTGGTTTGTATATTGCTGGGAATTATCATTATATGTTTGTATAGATTAAGGGGAATATCATAATTAGGTTAGTGACTTAAGTTCTATTTAGTTAGTTATATAATTTAGGGGGGGGGGGTACTTTTAGAATATATTTTTTGATAATGCCAAAGGGGGAGAAATTATAAAATATAGATATGGTAGAATTCATATAGACAAGGGAAGTATTTGAAGGGTTATCATCAACAGGTATGTATTAGTATGATATTTTGTAAACTAAGGTTGTCATCATCAAAAAGGGGGAGATTGTTGGATAATGGAGTTTTGATGACAATAACCTTATTTCAATATTAATTGATTATAAAATATATACTAATGCTTTTGTATAGAATATATATATATATATATATATATACACACACACACACACATACACATATGCAGGATTTATATACAGGAAATATTACTAAAGACTGTTCAGTTTAAAGATATTAGAGATTCAGAGTTCAGAGAAATTTCAAGACTCATGGGTATTCAAGAGTTCAAGAGTTCAAGACTAATATAATTATATAGTCTAGATTATGTAAGGCTCTAAATAGCACTATAGATTCAAATTCAAATTCTTATTTTCAAATTCTGTTTTCAAATTCTATCTTCAATCCTCTCTATTTTATTTTCTATCCTTTCTATTTTCCTTTCTTCCTTTACTTTTGTTTTCAAACTCAAGTTTTATAAGTTTTATATATTTATACTGTTATACACTTTATATTTATGTAGTTTTAATTCAATAATTTTATAAATATGTTTATAAGGTTTATATTTATTTTTTAATATGATTTCCTACTTTATAATATTTATTTATAACACTATACTTTAATTCAAGAATTTCTAGAATTATATTTTTATCAAAACACTTGAAAAATGCTCAAAAATTAATTTTACACTATATGCACGTTGACATATAAAAAACTCTATGTCGATATATAACTGTCATTTTTTTAATTTTTAAAGGAAGTGTCTTTTCACTAATTGTGATGGTTTTGAAGCGTGGCATCCTTTCATACACTATAAAAAGGGCTTGAATTCAAAAAATTTATTATCTCTTCTTCTCTAACTTCACTCTCTTCCATTACACCATTATTCCTAATCATTTTTATGATTTCTACACTTATACTATATCGAATTCAATTCCGTTTTGACCAAACTTCTTCTCTTCTCACTCTCTACTCATTAATCTCTGAATCAAGTTCCATTGAAGAGTTACAGTGTTGTTTGTAATTGTTTGGGTTGAGTAAAGGAATCAGTGGTATCGCTAGTAGCTGTGAAATCAAGGACAGGTAATCGGTGGTATCCATTGTAGCCGTGCAATCAAGGCAGCTATCCTTGATCAAGTGTGTGGGTGGAAACAGTGATATCCCTTGTAGCCGTGAAATGAAGGAGAGTTGTAATTGGATTTTGATATAGTAATAAACTCTACGTAATCCAGCGTTGCGTGGGACTAGACGTAGGAGCAATTCTGAACCAGTATAAAATCTGGTGTGTTCTTTCCTTTTCTGCATTTTTATTTCTGTTTATTTTGCATCTTTGTTTGATTTTGTGTCAGTGATTGTTTATGTGGTGTTTGTTTCATATAGTTTATAACATAATTTTTAGATTTTTTGTTAAATTCTTAAAAACACCATTCACCCTTCCCCCTCTAGTGTTTGTTTTTCCTTAACGATCCTTTTCGCAATCCCTAACATTACAGAGTCTCAGTCAGTAACCCAGGCAGTAGTAATTGTGCGTCCCATACCAAGCGTTCTCATTACTGGTACACTAACAACTAGTTGACCCCACAATGGAAAATAACAAAAACAACAATCAATAGAGGCAACAAATCATTTGTTCAATTAGACGATCCTAGCATTAACAAATTTTGTATACCATTGTTTCCAATACTATGAAGTTTACGATAATGTTTAAGCTCCATTACGTCTTCATGAAGGATGTAGAAAAGTGTGGGTTTATATAAATAAAATACTTGATTTTCAAAAACAAGATTATAAAAGGATTTTTCAGAAAACTAATTGATTGTATTCTTAAAAGCTTTTATGTTGTATATAACAATATGAATTTTGTTTGATGATAACAAACACACACACACACATATATATATATATATATATATTATAATATAAATGTGTTTGTAACTATATTTTTTTCTACTACATCACATACAACAATATTTATTTATTTTGAATTAGCTATGACATAGAATTTATAATTCAAATAGTATTTTTATTCAAATATAATATTTTATTTCAACATTTGAATAGTACAAATTTCTAACTCCACTATTGTACATATACATTGGCTCCCCACTTCATTTCTCTCAGTCCACTCGGTTACATACATTCATTCACTCACATATTGACACACATTGCATCTTCAGCTGCTTCAGAGTCAGTCCAGTCACCTGCATACCTGTTACACAGAGTAAACTGGAACAAAAATAGATCTAAATTCCAACAGATATAAATTTATTAAAAAAAAAAAATTTCCTTAGAATTTTGGTGTGTTTTCTCATTATATTTCATGACTTAGTTTGGTATGCGTATACATCTATATGTGCCTAGACTGCTTGTGACATTCACAGTGATTCACTGTAAATACCACAATGCAAATTGTATCTCTAGTTCTCACAAATCACCCCCGACACAACTATACTGGCTTTCTGATCATAACCAACATATAAAATTAGCCGATTCTAAACAACCAAAACTCAGATATAGTGGTTTGCTGATAGAAAATTCATGCGTTCTATTCAAATAGCTCACGTATATAAATAGAACATGCATGATACATGTATACACGTACATGTGTATGCATATACACATATATATTAATGTGCAGGTGAATAGGTTTGACATGCAAAATATGAATCAAAATGGACAACGCAGGAAAGTGCACAATAATACAAAAATACATAGAGCACAAATGCAACAAGACAGAATGGAAATGCAAATGTACCCTTGTACATGACATGAATATGCAGCATGCACATGGAAACAAGTAACATGGCATAAAACATAAAGCATACAGGACATACAAGATTCAACATGCAAATGTTCAAAGACAAGCCAACACATGGTGCAACACATACTGGTGCACTGATCACAAGGATAGCATCTTATAGATGGTGTAGACATGCAAACTGAAGTGAACATGGCATGATGCACAACATAGAAAAGCACATGGCATCACATTTCAACTTCAGGGAGCAACATGAACAAGGCCAAGACACACACACACACACATATATATATATACATGTTTTCCATGCATAGGTGTACTTATAAGCAAGATCAAGTTGGACACAATCACCATACAAGAATACCAAATGCCAAGCAGGTCAGTTTTCACTTGCACAAGGAAGGACAACAACAACACCGGTCAAGACATCACATAGCAATGTACACAATGGCATGTACACAAGAAGGTAAGCCAAGTGGTCCAAAATCATGGCATGTATATACAAAGCCAGAGTGAAACAGTCATAGACACAAAACATGGATTTTAACTCAAGCAACCAACATGATCCTGTAAGCATGAAAGAAATGGTGCGAGATTTTTTTTTTAAAGCAGCACATAAACAAATGGAACACGAGTGAAACATACATCAAGTACAAACCAAGGTTCAACATGTATATGTCATTCACAAGGCTACCAGGTGCACAAGAACAAATACAACAGGTGCATGGTACTTTAATCTCGAACAAACGTTTACAGTAAAAGGCAAGAAGTGAAATATTGGAAATGGAAATACTTTGGAAAGTTTTTTATGCAAGAATATGTTTTTTTCAACCAGCAAGTCAAGGAATATTCTTGGCAAAGATACAATCATCATAAATGGTTCATCAATATTCATAATCACACATGATTGTAAATCAAGGGGTCTGTTTTTGGCAAGGACATTAAAAACTTTCCAGTAAATTCAAAGAATATTTTTAGGCAAGTACATCAATGTTTCTAGAAATCAGGTTGCAATTCTAGACAAAAAGATCTATTCAAGTTTCCTAAATTTACATGTTCTACAATCAACAGGTAGATTATGTTTGGCAAATTCACAAATTGTGAAAACTACTCAAATATTAAACACTGAGAATCACACAAGTATGTTTGTAGCCAGGAAAATGTTTCGAGCTTATTTCTAGAAATAGATTTGGCAAAAATCAAGTTTGGCACGAATGTAATTTGCAGGAATTTTTAGAGCAAAGAAATTCAATCAAAGTTTTCAGAAATATGCTAGCACCAACAAAATCAAATAATTTGTTTCCAGAAATCAATCAAGCATTCACGGTCATATTATCAAGCAACATTCTCGCAAAATTCAAGACTAAATAACCGCAAAATCAAGACCGAGTCTATAGAAGAAATCAGTGACTATCATGGCGTTTCTAAATCCTATAAATGTATCATTTCATCGTCGTCATAAATCATTTAAAGTCAAGAAGTAAATTGAATAAAATAAATTTAGAGAAATCACAAAAATCAGGAGATTTTTTATCAATAGCAAATGCCGAATCGTTCGTCCATAAGCACCAAGTAATCAAAGCAACAAAGAACAATTTTCAGAGCAATTGAAGTCGTGATTTGGGACAGAAATCACAAAACCCAAATTTTATTTGGGTCGACCATTAAAAAAAAGAGGAAACCAACATGTTTAAGTGAAAATAAGGGATTGGCCTTTGTTTTTATTAAAAAGTGGTTTTGTTATTTTTATTGTTTTAAGTTGTTTAATTTTTTCTTGTAATCGATCAATAGTTTTCTGTAAACTAGGGTATACTGGTTATGGGATTTATAGCTAGGGTTTACGAGTTACAGGTTTATAATTCGAGGAAAATCTGATCTTGTAGATAAAGGTCAGTCCAGGGTTTTGAACGTAGCATTATAGCAGTAGCAAGGTTTACGAGTTTATGGGGTTTTGTAAGAGGGAATTTGTTTTAATATCTAGTAAAAATCTTATGAATGCAGCAGTAGGAAGGGTTTTCCGAAGCTGGGTAAAATTTTCGTGTCATTTACTTTTCGCATTTATTTACTCTGCTTATATCTGTACTGAGATATATTTATAGTCCTCAAAACTGCAATAAACCCTATTCACCCCCTCTAGGGTTAGTCTAGATCCTGCATTTTATGTTTCTACAATTGATTTATATTATTGCTTCGAGGCCATTTATTACTAAAACTAAAATCATAAAATTATTTTAGCCTCAAAACTATAGAGAAAACAATATTTATGTACGTATAAGAAAATTAGTTCTAAATCATGCATGTGTGTTCAATGTCATCAAAACTCATCATAAAACTCTACAACGAAACACAAAAAATCTCCGTAAATTTGTAATTTGGATTCAATAAGTAATAGCTTGGTTTGCCAAGCTTATATGGTAGTAAAACCTAGTGAAATTCTTTAGCAAAGTCATCTACATATTAAGTTTTAAATATGAAGAAAAACACAGGAAGCAAAACAGCAAAGCTGGGAAATTCCTTGAGTTATTAACAATAAGTGGTTTAACCCCCGGGTCAACCCAGAAAGTGGGTGGGTCGACCCACTTCACGAGATTTTCAACAGGTTGAAATCCTGCTCTGATCATTACTTCGATGATATATTAGACCGGATCACACAGCTCGAAATGGCCTGAAATTTTACAAGCTTATAGACAACAAAATTGACAATACACGACAACGAAATAGATCAATTTCATTAAGGAATGACAAGGATAGAGTATTCCATAATGGCAGCTTTGCCGTTTTGTGCAACAAAAATTAAAATTGACAGAACTACTGTGGATTTTAACATTTCCAAGCACAGATTCAAGCTAACAAATGGAAATACTACTGTAACCAGATAGTGTAAGCGAACATTAACCTTAGTTCCGGATTACAGTAAGATTGACAATGAATTGGAGCTTTAGGAGGTGCTAAAGTTGAGAAGAAGCTTTTTTTCTAGTAAAATTAGTTACAACTACATGGAAGAGGAAGAACTTCAAATTAGTAAATTTCATAATCAAACAAGGAAAAGATGGATTAGATGCAAGTTCAGGGAGATTATCTGCTATAAAATAAGATTAACAACCCAAATTAGTATTTAGAAGTGGATTGGAAGCCTGATTTTGAATTTATAGTAACTTCTCTTTTCGGTTTTTTTTTCTCTAAGTTTAAGAGAGGAAGAAGGACTTCCTAGGGAGAAAAGCACGTACTATGAGTTCTCTCTGGAGATTTCCTTCTATTAGTGAGCAATTAGCACCCAAACTAGGATAATTAAGCCCTTAACAAACTAATTATGCCATTAAGCAGGTATTTAGGCTATCGAACACATATTTAGCCTATATTAGCTTATTTAATCCATGTTTTACATTACAACTTCATATACCCACTAAATTTTAATATCAACGAACATAATTGAAATTGTAAGCAATACTTTTAAAATATTTTAAAGCTTATTACATTAAAATTTTCATTTTACACAAGATATTAACATTTTATTTCAAACTTGTGTAAAATTCACATAACACATAAATTATAAATTTCAATTGTTTCTCCTTAGTACACAAGCCACCAAAACCACAAATTTATTTTCATTATTAATTAATCTTTTATATTAAATTTACATTTTTATTTTTTTAACTCGTGTAAATTGACACAACACATGCATTAATAACTCTTACATTCTATATTAATGCACAAACCACTAAAACCATATTTGCTTTGAACACAAATCTCCAAATAACAAAATTTTACTCAACATTATAATTTAAGCCTTCATTTTAAATTTACAAATTACTAAACTTTCTTATGAAATCAACTGTGAGGTCCAAATTTATAACCTAACACATAATATTAGAAATAAACCTTGGATCCTTCAAAAATTAATTTATTTTTAACCCAACAATCAAATTTTCACTAATATACACCAAAATTCACCAATTGTTATCTATTTATCACAAAGCCTTAATTTAATCACTTTTAAATGGTTAAATTCCACATTTTCCGCAATTTGAACTACAAGATCAAATTCTTACGTATTAACACAAGTAATTAAGTTAAAATACACTTAGTGATATATTAAACTTAATTATCACTCTAATATTCATATTTTATCTATTATTAATTACAGCAGGTAATTACTGAAAACTCGGGTCGTTACAGTTCAAAGCTGACCTTTGATCTAATTTTAGTTTAATGGGAAAGTCACTGATTTCACCGTCGCATGCTTTAACACTAGTCATAATCTCATCGTACATTTCCTTGATAAGGTGATGTACTTTATTGGACTCTCTTCCTTTTCAACGCCCACCACTTAACCTTCATCGATATTTTATCACAAAATTTCTCTAAATCGATAAATACCATGTATTGATCATTCTTTTGTTCCCTAAATCTTTTCATAAATTGTCTTATTAAGAAAATTGCGTATGCTGTTAATCTTCCAAGCATAAAATCAAATTGGTTTTTTGAAACACTTGTCAACCTTCTCAATCGATGTTTGACAACTCTCTCCCAAAGCTTCATTATATGACTCAGAAGCTTAATTGCTCTATAGTTTGTGCAACTTTGAATATTTTCTTTATTCTTCAAGACTAAAACTAAAATATTATTCCTACACTCATTTAGCATCTTGTTTGATTTAAAAATATTATTGACAAACTTTGTTAGCTAGGTATCCCTGCATTTCACCTTTCTTCTTGCCTTATTCGCAGCCCTCTCTGCGGTCTTCTTTGTCACTTTGTATTTTTATAGGTCTTCCTCGCTCATACAAAGATGCAAATATATAGAGCATTCCTTCTTATCTTTGATAGTCTCTTGTATATCATTATTACACAACCATGAATCTTTAAGTTCACGCCTATTTTCTACTATTGTCTCAAACATCTCAACGGCCACCCAGTGAATTTGAAGATATGCAGCGGAGATACAACATTAGGATAAGTAGATGAATTTGCCTATGGAAATTGGATAATAGTCGTTCTAAGTATAAAGTTTGTCTTCTTCCTTCCATACATTGAGCCATAGATTTCCCGAGCCAAATCCTAAGATTAGGTTGTAAGGCTTCAACTGGTTCTTCAGCTATGAAAGTGGATAGGATTAAGTGTGGAGGCTGTTAGCTTGAATTTAGAAAAGAAATGGGAGTAAGAGAGGGTAGAAAAGAAAAGCATGAGGATTTAAGATGGTTTCTTGAATTAAGCAGGAGGTTTGGGACGGAGAACAGAAGTAGATAATTGGGGAAGATGATCAGAAAATGGAAGGGAAGAATGTGGAAACAGATATTGAGAATACAAGCAAAATATATGTAGTGGGAGGAAATTCTTTTGTTCAATTATGCCTTTGCACCGAGAATTTAAGTAGATTCTTCCCTTGTAAAATATAATACCATCCACTACCTTGTACTTTTATGTTTTATCCTTTCCCTTTTTGATTTGTTGTGCCAAATCTTTGTATTCATCTGGTATTTGCACTCTTTATTTTAATTGTTGCAACCAGCTGCTTTCCACTGTTGATAATGCTTCATAACGTGCTAATACCTCTTATAACCTAGAAAGAGCATTGGGGATTTGTTTTCGCTACCCTTTTTGTATTAAACCTTATAGTCAAAATCATGCAATTTGGATAGCCATCTACCTTACATACAAGTTTTTAATTTCTGAGTTAACAAGTGTCTTGAACTCTAATGGTCTATTTTAATAATGAACTTCCTTCCAATCAGATATTATGTCAGTTTCTTGGTAGCTAATATCAATGCCAGTAACTCCTTTTCAAAAGTAGATAGTAAGAGATTCCTTTTATTCAATGCTTGGCTTAAATAAGCTATGGTTTTACCATATTGAGTCGGTACAACACTAATGCCTACTCCACTTGGCATCACATTACACAACAAAATCTTTTTTAGAATCAGGCATGGAAAGCAATGGTGAGTTCATCAATTGCTATTTTAAATTTTTAAAGGCTTTAGTAGCTCTTTCATGCCAGTGTAAGGCATTCTTTTTTAACAACCCATTAAGGGGTGTTCTTATTGTTTCATAGTTATATATGAATGTTCTGCAGTACCCTGTGAATCCCCAGAATCTTCTCGATAATATTCCTTTGTATTAGCCATTGTTTAGTTCGTATTAGCCATTGTTTAGTTGTTTTAACCATGTCCGTCTCTACAACTATTCCATTTCTTGAGATCACATGTCCTAGGTAATTGACTTAGTCTTTAGCAAATGCACATTTTGATAGTTTAGCAATCAATTGATTGTTCGTATTGGCATAGTAAGTTTGATGTGGAAAAAATGCCCATACCAAGTCTGGTTATAGATTAGTATGTCATCAAAAAATACTAGCATAAATCTGTTAGAGTTTGTACCCTAGTGGCAGTCTGTTTGATGTGGATAATAATACTATTATTGTTTTTATTTTTATTTGGAATAAAAGATTCGGTTACGTTATATTTACTATGTAATCTAAATATTAATGTAACAGAAGTCTTTAGAATAATAACACAGAGTTATATAGTTTCAAGTAAATGACTTGAACATGAGATTATATAATATATTTAGTATTATAGTTCTTAAATGTCACTAGTCGAGTTTTATTGTTTATATATAGAAGAACAATAAATTATTGAGACTAGTATGTTGATTGACTGATAATCATGTCTCATTGATCATTAATATTCAGGATATTAATGTCAATAGATAAATACATATTAGACAATAGTGCATTAGGCTGACCCAACATGAGAAAACTACATGGAATATAATTAACAATATCATAAGTTATTCTCATAGAGACAGTGATGTAATGGTCCTCAAACCTGAAATCATTATAATTTTATTCAAGGACATTTGTGTTTTGATATCATCAAAAGTTACTTTTAACCGAGTAGACGATAAAGGTGATTATTGGATACATCGTGAATCGAAAGAAAATTATGAATTATATAGATGCATTTAGCCCTATAATATATATATATATATACATATATATGCACAATGATATTCGTGGGCCTCTTGATTGAGTGAAACTATGAAATTCATGGTCGTGTTCAAATATTGATGTTTTATATAGTCTACTCATCGATCAAGATAAAAGGATTAAATTATAAAGAGGATGATAGGTTCCATTCCTTGAGTTTATTCCTGGATATATTGGTTAAAAGGATTAAATTACATTGAGACACTAATCACAGAAAAAGGTTATATCGAATCATTGATCTTATTATAACTTAGGTAACAACGATTTATTACCAGATGTCCCTCACTGTTTATAATTTAAATATTATTTAAATTGTTGCCAACGTTATAATAACCTATAGAGTCATATATAAGAACGTTGAATAGGGTGAGAGCCATTCAAAATAAAAGGAAATCAAAAAGTTGACGGTTTCTTCTATTTTAAAGTGGTGAACGGGTTAATACAGCCATCAAAAATCTCGAATTGTTATATTATAAAAGAAAGGGTCGATCCCTTCTTTTATTTCGTTGCAAACAAAACGAGATTCAGGAAACCCTTAATTCCCAATCTCGGCTTGTACCAAGCTCATTTTCTCTTGATTTTGTCTGATGGTCTTGAGATCACCGTCCGTGGACTCCGATAGACACACCCCTTTAAGCATTTGTATTTGATTCAACTCAGATCAATCATCGTTCAAATTCGAGATTTGGACAAGTAGCACAAAGGTACATGTTTTATTTCAATTTTGGATTCAAGTATTAAACTAGGGTTGATAAAATTCATTCTTATCCACCGCGTATCGATCCATGTTTTCCTTTAATGGTAATTCAACTGTTGGGTTTAAACCGTGTATTTGATTCTGCATACATATGAAAATTTACGGTGTCATGAACTTGAATGTAAATTTTAGTTAGAAATGCATAATTTGTAAATTTATATCGGATCAAAAAGTTATATCTGTACAAATAAATTCTGTGTTTGATACAGAAAGTATGATGTATATATATTCATGGTTAGTTTCGAATTAACTCTATTTTATATAATCACCGTGCTATGTTGGATTCTATGAACTTTGTTTATATTGTAAATATGTTCGTATGTGTTTGGATTTGTATAAGTAGTTGACTCCTAAATGTTTTGTAATCACTCTATTATGAATATTTTCTGGAACAAATTTTTTTAAATCGAGTAATCCAAGTCACTGAACTATGGATTTGAGATTATAAATGATATTGTTTCATTAAATTTTTTGGTAGAGTGATTCAATAAATATATAAAAGGGGTGATCTGTTATTAGATAAATTGTGTATAAAACCCTCATCATCCCAGTTATAAGCATTCTGCTTGTATGTAAAAAAAGTTGCAGATGTCCACACTTAAATCTATTTGTTTATATGTGAATTGTAAGAATAGTTTTTGTTACATATATATACATATGTCTATAAACTGACCAATTATTAGTGCCATGAAACACTAATCACAAGATAGATAGATATTTGGTAGTTCTGTGTTGCAATATTGCACACAGAGATATATATATATATATTATGTACACTAAAATATGATATATTGATATCAGATTTAGTAATAATGAATGTGTGTGCGTATATATATATATATATATATATCACGTACACAAGAATATGATATATTGATATCTGATTTAGTAACAATGAATGTGTATATAGATGATGAATGTGGTTTATTCACCTATTAAATTTATATATACATTATTGTTGCTAAATTCATAGGAACAGTGTGTAATCTGCAAATGTTTTGTATGCATATCTACATTTTAGACAACATGACATATGTAATGATCTGTATTTAAATGACTCCTACGTTATATTGAGTATATTAAAACTGGGTATTATAATTCACCTTGAAATCTGGTTTTTACAATAAATATGCCTGGACTTTTGTATATTTGATTCTAGTTCAGATCTGATTATAAATATGTTTTGATCAGAATGTAATATATATGTTATGCATGTCAGTATATATTTATATGAAAATCTCTCTTAACCCAGCATGAATGAAATAATATGGGTTGTTATGAATGTATGTTACTACATGTTTTCATTTGGAATTTATGTGTTTGCATTAAAAATGAGTACACATACTAGCAATATCATTTCTACGAACAACTTGTTATGGTGGTAATGTATTGTAGTCCATATTAGTAGCATGAAGTTTTAATGCAATCAAAGTGTATTTATATATATATATGTAAACGAGCCATTTAGCTGTTTGTGTTTATGCCTACAATAATTAATATTCTGAACTTGTCCCGGTTTTATATACTTAGATGTATGTATAGTTCATTTATGCATGTGTTAGTTGACACGAAATCGTTCAGTTGAATATGTTTACATGTATAATTTGATTATGTCATGTAATTGTTTGTATTCATGCCTAATCTTGAAAGCCGTTGTTAACATTGAATTATGGAAGTTCTTTTTGATCTGTATTGGCTAATTTTAATTTTATCATATCATGATGAGTTTGAAAGCCAGCACATATTTGATGTGTGCCTATACGCGATGATATACTTGAGTTCTTGTAAAAATGTATTTCATTCATGCTACAGTTTTGTTAACATATGTCAAGTGGAAATTAAGTTCGGCAGAATACCCTACCGTATTAATAGGGTAGGCTCGATGCTTGTTTTATATTGGGCTTTAAAAGGTCTGCTTTAATTTATATTGACAAAAAAGTTGCGTTGCGTCCCTTCTAACAAGTTTTTAAGAATGCTTTAACGGTCCAATTGACATAATATAGCTAACAAAAATTGTTTTAATTATGGCTTGTCCCAGTTTAAAAATCTAAAATGTTCTATAAAATTGTATGTTGTTTTTTATTTTAAAGTGTGATAATAAAATTTGTTAATTTTATTGCATTAATTTTACCAATAGATAAAATTCGCATATTTTAAAGATGTATAAATTACTTTGTTTACCAATTCGAATTTAAATCCCTTTTAAGAACTATTGTTTATATTAATTCATGGTGACATCTTCCAATAATACACTCATAATTGCCAAAATCACTTGATGTAGGTAATGCCAAAGCGTTGTGCATCCTTTTATTTTGGTTATATGCGATGGAGTAAATGTGGTGCTCCAACGTATTATTGGTTCTGACTTAACTAGGCTGCATAACAGGATTATGGCCTTAGAGACAAAGAGCATGCATTATTCTATATTTGAGCAAATGAATAATTCTGTGATAAAATTTTCATCATGCGATCCAAGAATTATATATACGATATAAATGACATAATACGTCTACCTAATAGGTTGTGTTTTAGGGATTAGCCAATGCAAAGTCAAGGCGTTACTAGATATGGATCTTGGACCACCAATATATATATATATATATGTATATATGTATATATATATATATAGAGAGAGAGAGATGTTGATTTGAGTGGGAACATGTTTATTTTATTTATATGTTTATATTAACAATGCAATGTTAGGTGTTATTTAGATTGTCAAAATTATTTATCATTGTTACTTATTATCTCCTGTAGATACTAAATGGCTAACAACACCAATAATTTATCACTAAGGTCTATTCTTGAGAAAGAAAAACTGAATGGAGTTAATTTACTTGTCTAGCACAGAAATTTGAGGATTTTCCTCAAATAAGAAAGAAAGATGTATGTACTTGATGGGCCTATTCCAAAGGCTCCACAAGTACTGCACCCTGTGTAGAGATTAATTGCTATAAGAAGCACTAAGATGATGCTCTCGATGTCATCTATCTTGTAATAACCCGGGAAATCTGGGCCAGTTTAAAAATTTTATTTTGGCAATTTTAGCGAATTTTGAATATTTAAAATAGAAAATCTTAAATAATATCGACGAGAAATTTGTTTTGAATATAATTCGAACGTATATATTATATACGTCGTCGTTAGAATATAAATATTTATATATAATTATAAATAGAATGGAAAATGGCGCGGTAGTTCGATAATTCGATTTCAAACTTCAATTGAATGTACCGGGTGCAAAACAATCCGGATTTTAGTGAAACCAAAAATAATGGAATCTAATTGTGACCATCTTTCCAACGAATCCAAAAAATCAAATTTTCATAGCGGGAATCAAAAGATATGTCCAGTTGAAAATTCTGAATAGTCGTTATGGAATTCAGGCCCTTAAAAATAGACATTTTGCAAACGACCTCGGATTTCGACGAAACCAATTTTGTTGGGTCCGTGATGTCAAATTATTGCTAGGTTTCAAATTTCATAATTTTTCGAATCAATGTGTGAGCGTGGCAAAGGAAAACGCGTTTGACCAGTTTCAGTTGATTTTAATCGACTGGAAAATGGCCATTTTTCCAACGGTCTCAGAATTCGACGAAATTAGTTTTGTTAGGACCGTATCGTCAATACGAAGCTAGAAAATATTTTTATAGAATTTTTCGAGTTAGTATGTGACCTCGGTAAATTGAAATGTACGTTTAAAATTCAATAAAGTGATTTAAATGTAAATTCAACGGAAATAGATCGAAACGATCGAATCAGCTTGCGATACATATCTCATTGTGTTCGGAATGGGGGTAATTAGCTAGGGGCGACAGTCGTTGGGTGTTGTTTGGAATTCGATTTAAAAAGTAACTTTTAGGGAGGAAATTTAAAATAAATTAAATAATAAATATATATAATTCCCCCCCCCCCCAATCCATCGTTCTCTCTCCCCTCCCATAACCGTTGACCAGAAAAAAAAATGGAAAACCTAAAACCAGTCGCTCACGATCCCGCCGCCCCCCACGCCTCCCACCACCGCATCGCTGGCGATCCCCTTGGCCCTCCGCCTCGACCTTCCCTCCCTCTCCTCTCGCGCCACTACCTCCGTTCGAGCACCCCCCCCCCCCAACGCTAGAAACCGTCGCGTTTTCCCCCAAAACCCGAGCCCCAGCTCCACCCTCGTGCATCGCGCCGGCCACCGCCTGGAAGCCCACCGCAGTGCCAAACCCCCCCTCTGGTGCATCGAATTCAGCCCCCTTCTTCTATTTTCAAACTGTAAGTTTTTTTTCCCTTCTCTATTTTCTTTTATTCAATAATTTTAAAATCAGTTTTATAGCTTATTTAAGATCAGTTTGTCTTTATATATATACATATTTGAAAAAAATAAAAATACTTTGCTTTGGAAAATAAAATTAGCGAAGTTATAAAAAATAGGGTTTTTTAATATATAAAGATTATATTTTGAAAGGAGAAAATATTATATTTTTTAAAATAAAGAAGTTAGGATTTTTAGAATATGAAAAGAACGAGATAAAAATATGATCTTTTAATATATAAGCATCATGTTAAAAATATAATTTTTATAAAGATAAAGATATGATTTTTATTGTATGTTTGAAATATTTTTATGAAGATAAAAACGTGATTTTTATATTATAAAAAGAGTAAAAATATAATTTTTATATTATAGAAAGAGTAAAAATATGATTTTTATATTATAAAAAGAGTAAAAATATGATTTTTATATTATAGAAAGAGTAAAAATATGATTTTTATATTATAGAAAGAGTAAAAATGTGATTTTTATAAATTGAATAGCAAAGTAAAAATGTGATTTTTATAAATTGAATAGCAAGGTAAAAATGTGATTTTTATAAATTGAATAGCAAAGTAAAAATGTGATTTTTATATATTGAATAGCGAAGTAAAAATTCGATTTTTACATATGTAGAGAATAAGGGCGAAGAAAGTGATAAGAGACGAGAACAGTGAAGATTTCCTGCATTAGAAGTGCCATGGAGTTAGGATAGCTATCGGTGAGAATTTCTCACCTTTCAATTTCATTTTCTAGTTATATATATATATACTAGGATGCAGACGGTGCTTAGTAGCACCCGACACAATCGTCCACAGACCATGGACTTGTTTGTTTGGTTGCATAAATTAGTAAGATGATTTGATTTGAATTTGGTTGTTTGGTGAATTTGATTGATGTGTGAATGGCGTGGGCCTTCACTAGACCGGGGATAAGGCTAGGCCTCGTCCCGTTTCTAGTATCGTGCCGTTATGCCACCGAAATTTTCTAAAAATATGTTAGAAAATAAAAATATCATTTTATTGAATAAATGAACTGAATAGAATATTTTCATAGGTTGAATAAAATGTTTTATCGTTAAGAATATAATTTTTAACGTGAAAGTGAACAAATAGATATTTATAAACAAATCGACCGATTTGTTTATATACACTGATTTGACTGACATTGATTGGGACGATAAATTTTACACATCGCCCAACTGCACAAATAAAATCTGTGTTTGATTGTTTGAAACCCCACACGGGTGTTGGGATGAAATTTGAAGTTCACTCATCCTGATTGATTAAATATGTCGATCGATTGATTGACAGGCTGTTATAAGCGTTAGATATCTATATTTGATGCTTATACAGTGTAGTGCACTTTGGTTGATGGTTGATTATTTTTCAATGCTATTATGTACGTGTGATGTGTGAAAATCCATATGATTAACTTTATATGGTAATTGATTGGGCCTCATTCCAATTTAGAAAATAAAGAATAATATAAAATAAAGGTTCATGTGTTGACAGTACTCATACATTGAGATTAGTTATGTGTTGAACGAAATATTTTAGTAATAAAATTTACATCTTTATCAATATAAAATAAAGGTTCATGTGTTGACAGTACTTATCCATTGAGATTGGTCATGTGTTGAACGAAATATTTTAGTAATAAAATTTACATCTTTATCAATATAAAATAAAGGTTCATGTGTTGACAGTACTCATCCATTGAGATTGGTCATGTGTTGAATGAAATATTTTAGTAATAAAATTTACATCTTTATCAATATAAAATAAAGGTTCATGTGTTGACAGTACTCATCCGTTGAGATTAGTCATGTGTTGAACGAAATATTTTAATAATAGAAATATTTGAAATAGAAATATTTGAAATAGAAATATTTGAAAAGGAAATATTTGGAATAGAATATTTGAAAATAGAAATATATGAAGCCGTGTTGATTAGATTGACGCCATTTTGACGTGAACGATATTTATATCGATTTTATTCATTTTAAAATGAATATTGAAAAGTGATTTCGAAATTGAATATTTTGAAATAAAATTTGAATCGAATTGAAAAGAAAATGAATTCGAATTGAATATATAACGAATTTGATTTGAATTGAATATATAACGAATTGGATTTCAATTGAATATATAACGAATTTGATTTGATTAGAAAATGAATGAATTTGAATTGAATTGAAAACGAATTCAAATTGAATTGAAAGCGAATTGAAATGAATTCAAATTTAATTGAAATTTGAATTGAATAGAAATGAATTTTAAAACGAATTTATAAAGAAGAATTCAATTTTGATTTGAATTGAAATGGAAGTTGAAATTGCTTTTGAAACGAATTTTAAAACTATTTATATAATTCGTTTTAAATAGAAATCGACGAAATATATATTATATATATTATATATATAATATAATGGCCTGAATAGAACGCGCCGCGCCGCGGCAATTCGCGAATTTCGACCATTGATTTCAAACGGACATTACGGGAGATCCGACCGTCTGATTCTCCTAAAACCGGAACCGTTGGGTTCGTATCGAAAAGAGCTTTCTAACGAATGTGATAAATTAGAAATCTAACGGTTGGATTTGGAATTATGTCCAAATCAAATTTGAAAAAGGTCGCTATACGTGCAGTTCGATGGCCATTGGTGGAAATCGACTGTACGGGCCTTGATAAAATTATTAAAAATAGTAATAATTTGTGTAAAATCATAAGAAATGATTTAGAAAGAATTGGGATGAAAAACTCCATATTTGAAAAGATAAAAATAGATTTTTATCGAAATGAACTAGTTTTGAACTAGAATTATAATTCTATTTATTTTTAAATAAATAAATTGAATTTGAAATGGTTTTGAAAATAACCAAAATTTCCAATGATTGCATTGGAATGGATTTGAATCGAAATTGTCTTCGGAATATTTCGATGTTGGATTTCATGATTATACAAATGTTGTTATGGAAATTTGAAAGATATAGATATATATATCGTTATTTCCAATACGATATTTGTTAGTCGTAGAATTTGATATTGAATATAAGCCGGTATATTTTCTATTCAGAGCCTTGTGTTTAATATCAAATGTGATTTGGGTTTGTTGTGAATGGTGTCTTCACTAACACTGTTCTTGAACCCAGTTGAGAAAAGATTAAATCTTTTTATTTAGATTTAATGAAGTGTACCAATTAAATAATATTTAATTGCAATTGAATTGATATTGATTTTTGGGTTTATCGTGAACAGTGTTTTAAATAACACTCGTTCTTTAACCCGATAATTGATGGAAGGTGATTTTGGGTTTACCGTG
Organism: Allium sativum; assembly: GCA_030737875.1. Taxonomy (NCBI): domain Eukaryota; kingdom Viridiplantae; phylum Streptophyta; class Magnoliopsida; order Asparagales; family Amaryllidaceae; genus Allium; species Allium sativum. The sequence continues at coordinate 472,988,236 of CM060920.1, read as the reverse complement.
AACCGTGTTTTTAAATGACACTGATTCTTTAGCCCAGCCAAAGATTAAAACTAAGTAGAGTTTTAATGAATCTTTAATTAGATTGGAATGATCGAGAATGGAGTATCACCAGTTTTGCTCCAGGCGATAGTTAAATCTTTAATTAGATTTAAACGTGAAACGGTAATTAAATTTACCGATAACACTGTGGTGTTAGATATGAAGTAAGACCCGTTTTACTTCATGGGATGAATAGGTTGGGATTGGGAAATTAAAACAAATGATTACTTCGGTAAGGTTCGCTAATCCCGACTAGTTTGAATTGATATTCAAAATATAGATTAAAGAATAAATTCAAGAAATTTATCTTAGATAAAATTAATGGGAACCTTTCCCTATGAATGTGAAATTTAGAAACTAACTGTCGGTTAGCTAAGCAGAATGGTTTTCTGGATATTGACCTGATGTTGGTTTCGGCCTTCGGGGTTAATATTTGGGGAATTATTCTCTTGATTAATTTACAGTTAGTGACTGATGAATTGGAATGAGGCGTATGTTGTGTTTGTGTAACACTTATTCAAAATATACGCGAGTTATTCGGAAAGACCGGGTTTATCCCATTCTGAATAACTGATACGACGATATGTCGAAGATGAAGACGGTGGTTGAAGACCGGAAGTCTTCACATCGTTTGGATAATTACCGACGATCCTGATTGGGCTGTACACCCAAGAGGATGGAAATAGTTGGTGGTCGTCCAGACGTACTTGGAGATGGATGGATATGCGAGGAAAGTGCCTCCGGTTTCGTTCAGACCTAGAACGGACTTGTAAATGGATAGTGTGTCTGATGTTGTATTCCTTTATACTGTATTGGTGATCTCTGCTAAATATATATCTGTTTGGTGGCAGAGAATTTATTCTCTTGCTATACACCCTTCTCTGAGACGTACGAGCCTAGAGGTTATATATTGGCAGAAATCAGTGGTATAGTATGGACTGACAATGTGGCATGCTGAGTTGCATGGATCAAGGCTTTTGTTGAAAAGCAAAGTCTTGTGGTTGATGATCAAAGCACGGCCTTGTGTGGCGTAGCTTTGTGTAACGTTGATTCGCGAGTATCACACCCGGTATGAACCAAAAACGGGAGACGGACATCAGGGAGGACATGCGTTTCTTTCTAGTTAGGAGTGGCGTCAGTGCTTGAACTGGCTGACGAGTTTGACTCATGTGGATGTTGCTTATTATTACTTGCTGAAAAGCAAGGCGCCTCGTGATATCGGTTTCGGCCGATGCTTCTGGTCGGCTGACGGGCCAGGCTTACGCCCCAAAGGGCGGGGAAACGCAATGTTCAGGCATTTTAATCAACATCGGTGGACCGGCCCTGACGATCCAAAGGCTTGACAGAGTACTTGCCTGAGGCTCGGACTAGACAGTCTCGAATCGGTGAGGATCTTGCCCCTAGCCTCGGTTCATACCATAAATGGTAACCCAACTTCCAATACGACGTTTTGCGGTTTTAATTGTAGAACTAGTACGGCGACATGATATATGGTACCCACGCCGCCTATGATTGATACTTATGATTTGAAGTTGTTTTATACACTATGCACTTATTATAGTATCAAATGATTTGTTTTAAACGTATCAAGCATTCTTTGGCTGTTATAAGGGAAAACCCTATCCCCCGGCTTGCGTTGCATTGTGTGATAGGACCTGGGTCTTATAACAGCTTCATTTTTCTTCATTTAGCATTGCGCTGTTTGTTTTATGCACTGGTATTCTTGGGAGGAAACCCGTTCCGTGTTATACGGCATGGTCCCTTGATTTACCTAACTTTAAAAATAAAGATTAATAACTGTTTTTAGTTCTCACACCAGTCACATGACTGACCTGGAGTTTATTGTTTTAACCTAAACTCTGGGTGCCCCTATTTTGACACGGGCAGCTAGTAGTTTTGGTTTTGCAGATTTATATTCACAGGATCCTGGTTTACAGCTGGGACGATATCCGGAAAGCTTTGTATCCGTATATCCATTTCTAGTTGTGTATTGTATTATTTTCCGCTGCTATGTATTTAAATGTAATTTAAATCTCTGATATTTCTGTGTAATATTCATTTATACTCTGTATATTCTTGTAATCTGATGCATTGTTGTAATATACAATGAAATGTTCTTTTATATGCGTTCTGTTGTGGCTTGTTCTCGAACTATCCGCTCTTTCCTTTACGGGGAAGTTACGGGTTTTCACAGTTGGTATCAGAGCTTTGGTTTACAAAGCAGAGAACAAGGCACATTAGAACCATACGAAAAAATTCATCAGATATTGGGTTAGTAATATCCAATGGGAATGACTCGTTAGAGATGGGATCAGTAGTATCCTAGAACGAGTGTGAAGAGTATATTTTTAAAAATGAAAACAAATTTTGTTTTGAAAATTTAAATCAACTATTCGTATTTGATTATTTATTTCATATTGATTAGGACAGTCCAGTATATAAAGATTTTGCATATACGCCTTGCAAACGTGTATTTGAAGTTTTAATATACTGGATAGATATAGAATCACACTCTAGTCGCCCGGAGATGATTCTGATGATAGTTCGAACATCATCAGAATTGGTATTCGTGTTTCGAAGGTGTGATATCTATATATTTCCTATTGACTGGTGTGAGAACCAAAATTAGATAGGGCTTATTGTTGTGATTTGGCATCAAAAATGTGATTTTTGACTATATATCAAAGTTATGAATTTCAAATGATAATCACTAATTGATTGATGATTGTGTTGTTTGTTTATTTGTTTGATAATTTTGAACCATTTAGCCTAATTGAACCAAACATTGAATTGTATTGAAAATTGGTCGCATTTGCTTGCATATACTTGTACTTACATTGAACAGGTCATAGCAAGGAGGCTAGAGCCGAAGAATAAAATTTGTTTGCCCGACAAATAGGTACATGTTTACTACATAATTTACTGTTTTGTTTGGGTGATGATGATTTTATGAGCCTATTGGCTAGCCGCTTGGCTTTTTCTTTTTCTTTTTGAGATCTGAAGGACCGGGGAAGCTATTTGAGATTTCCCGATGCTCCCGGTGTAGGGGAGGTTATGGCGAAATTTTTCGAAAATTTAGGGTGTTAGCCAAATTTTTGAAAATTTGAAAATACTCAGAAACTGAAAAGTTGGAGAACGAAAGCCAGATCGATCGTAGAGTTGATTAATCAAACCACTTTCGACTTTGTTCCTTTTCGGGGATGAAAAGTTTTAAGTGGGGGAGATTGTAATAACCCGGGAAATCTGGGCCAGTTTAAAATTTTTATTTTGGAAATTTTAGCGAATTTTGAATATTTAAAATATAAAATCTTAAATAATATCGACGAGAAATTTGTTTTGAATATAATTCGAACGTATATATTATATACGTCATCGTTAGAATATAAATATTTATATATAATTATAAATAGAATGGAAAATGGCGCGGTAGTTCGATAATTCAATTTCAAACTTCAATTGAATGTACCGGGTGCAAAACAATCCGGATTTTAGTGAAACCAAAAATAATGGAATCTAATTGTGACCATCTTTCCAACGAATCCAAAAAATCAAATTTTCATAGCGGGAATCAAAAGATATGTCCAGTTGAAAATTCTGAATAGTCGCTATGGAATTCAGGCCCTTAAAAATAGACATTTTGCAAACGACCTCGGATTTTGTCGAAACCAGTTTTGTTGGGTCCGTGATGTCAAATTATTGCTAGGTTTCAAATTTCATAATTTTTCGAATCAATGTGTGAGCGTGGCAAAGGAAAACGCGTTTGACCAGTTTCAGTTGATTTTAATCGACTGGAAAATGGCCATTTTTCCAACGGTCTCAGAATTCGACGAAATTAGTTTTGTTAGGACCGTATCGTCAATACGAAGCTAGAAAATATTTTTATAGAATTTTTCGAGTTAGTATGTGACCTCGGTAAATTGAAATGTACGTTTAAAATTCAATAAAGTGATTTAAATGTAAATTCAACGGAAACAGATCGAAATGATCGAATCAGCTTGCGATACATATCCCATTGTGTTCGGAATGGGGGTAATTAGCTAGGGGCGACAGTCGTTGGGTGTTGTTTGGAATTCGATTTAAAAAGTAACTTTTGGGGAGGAAATTTAAAATAAATTAAATAATAAATATATATAATTCCCCCCCCAATCCATCGTTCTCTCTCCCCTCCCATAACCATTGACCAGAAAAAAAAAATGGAAAACCCAAAACCAGTCGCTCACGATCCCGCCGCCCCCCACGCCTCCCACCACCGCATCGCTGGCGATCCCCTTGGCCCTCCGCCTCGACCTTCCCTCCCTCTCCTCTCGCGCCACTGCCTCCGTTCGAGCACCCCCCCCCCCCAACGCTAGAAACCGTCGCGTTTTCCCCTAAAACCCGAGCCCCAGCTCCACCCTCGTGCATCGCGCCGGCCACCGCCTGGAAGCCCACCGCAGTGCCAAACCCCCCCTCTGGTGCATCGAATTCAGCCCCCTTCTTCTATTTTCAAACTGTAAGTTTTTTTTCCCTTCTCTATTTTCTTTTATTCAATAATTTTAAAATCAGTTTTATAGCTTATTTAAGATTAGTTTGTCTTTATATATATACATATTTGAAAAAAATAAAAATACTTTGCTTTGGAAAATAAAATTAGCGAAGTTATAAAAAATAAGGTTTTTTAATATATAAAGATTATATTTTGAAAGGAGAAAATATTATATTTTTTAAAATAAAGAAGTTAGGATTTTTAGAATATGAAAAGAACGAGATAAAAATATGATCTTTTAATATATAAGCATCATGTTAAAAATATAATTTTTATAAAGATAAAGATATGATTTTTATTGTATGTTTGAAATATTTTTATGAAGATAAAAACGTGATTTTTATATTATAGAAAGAGTAAAAATATGATTTTTATATTATAGAAAGAGTAAAAATATGATTTTTATATTATAGAAAGAGTAAAAATATGATTTTTATATTATAGAAAGAGTAAAAATATGATTTTTATATTATAGAAAGAGTAAAAATGTGATTTTTATAAATTGAATAGCAAAGTAAAAATGTGATTTTTATAAATTGAATAGCAAGGTAAAAATGTGATTTTTATAAATTGAATAGCAAAGTAAAAATGTGATTTTTATATATTGAATAGCGAAGTAAAAATTCGATTTTTACATATGTAGAGAATAAGGGCGAAGAAAGTGATAAGAGACGAGAACAGTGAAGATTTCCTGCATTAGAAGTGCCGTGGAGTTAGGATAGCTATCGGTGAGAATTTCTCACCTTTCAATTTCATTTTCTAGTTATATATATATATACTAGGATGCAGACGGTGCTTAGTAGCACCCGACACAATCGTCCACAGACCATGGACTTGTTTGTTTGGTTGCATAAATTAGTAAGATGATTTGATTTGAATTTGGTTGTTTGGTGAATTTGATTGATGTGTGAATGGCGTGGGCCTTCACTAGACCGGGGATAAGGCTAGGCCTCGTCCCGTTTCTAGTATCGTGCCGTTATGCCGCCGAAATTTTCTAAAAATATGTTAGAAAATAAAAATATCATTTTATTGAATAAATGAACTGAATAGAATATTTTCATAGGTTGAATAAAATGTTTTATCGTTAAGAATATAATTTTTAACGTGAAAGTGAACAAATAGATATTTATAAACAAATCGGCCGATTTGTTTATATACACTGATTTGACTGACATTGATTGGGACGATAAATTTTACACATCGCCCAACTGCACAAATAAAATCTGTGTTTGATTGTTTGAAACCCCACACGGGTGTTGGGATGAAATTTGAAGTTCACTCATCCTGATTGATTAAATATGTCGATCGATTGATTGACAGGCTGTTATAAGCGTTAGATATCTATATTTGATGCTTATACAGTGTAGTGCACTTTGGTTGATGGTTGATTATTTTTCAATGCTATTATGTACGTGTGATGTGTGAAAATCCATATGATTAACTTTATATGGTAATTGATTGGGCCTCATTCCAATTTAGAAAATAAAGAATAATATAAAATAAAGGTTCATGTGTTGACAGTACTCATACATTGAGATTGGTCATGTGTTGAACGAAATATTTTAGTAATAAAATTTACATCTTTATCAATATAAAATAAAGGTTCATGTGTTGACAGTACTCATCCATTGAGATTGGTCATGTGTTGAACGAAATATTTTAGTAATAAAATTTACATCTTTATCAATATAAAATAAAGGTTCATGTGTTGACAGTACTCATCCATTGAGATTGGTCATGTGTTGAACGAAATATTTTAGTAATAAAATTTACATCTTTATCAATATAAAATAAAGGTTCATGTGTTGACAGTACTCTTCCGTTGAGATTAGTCATGTGTTGAACGAAATATTTTAATAATAGAAATATTTGAAATAGAAATATTTGAAATAGAAATATTTGAAAAGGAAATATTTGAAATAGAATATTTGAAAATAGAAATATATGAAGCCGTGTTGATTAGATTGACGCCATTTTGACGTGAACGATATTTATATCGATTTTATTCATTTTAAAATGAATATTGAAAAGTGATTTCGAAATTGAATATTTTGAAATAAAATTTGAATCGAATTGAAAAGAAAATGAATTCGAATTGAATATATAACGAATTTGATTTGAATTGAATATATAACGAATTGGATTTCAATTGAATATATAACAAATTTGATTTGATTAGAAAATGAATGAATTTGAATTGAATTGAAAACGAATTCAAATTGAATTGAAAGCGAATTGAAATTAATTCAAATTTAATTGAAATTTGAATTGAATAGAAATGAATTTTAAAACGAATTTATAAAGAAGAATTCAATTTTGATTTGAATTGAAATGGAAGTTGAAATTGCTTTTGAAACGAATTTTAAAACTATTTATATAATTCGTTTTAAATAGAAATCGACGAAATATATATTATATATATAATATAATGGCCTGAATAGAACGCGCCGCGCCGCGGCAATTCGCGAATTTCGACCATTGATTTCAAACGGACATTACGGGAGATCCGACCGTCGGATTCTCCTAAAACCGGAACCGTTGGGTTCGTATCGAAAAGAGCTTTCTAACGAATGTGATAAATTAGAAATCTAACGGTTGGATTTGGAATTATGTCCAAATCAAATTTGAAAAAGGTCGCTATACGTGCAGTTCGATGGCCATTGGTGGAAATCGACTGTACGGGCCTTGATAAAATTATTAAAAATAGTAGTAATTTGTGTAAAATCATAAGAAATGATTTAGAAAGAATTGGGATGAAAAACTCCATATTTGAAAAGATAAAAATAGATTTTTATCGAAATGAACTAGTTTCTAACTAGAATTATAATTCTATTTATTTTTAAATAAATAAATTGAATTTGAAATGGTTTTGAAAATAACCAAAATTTCCAATGATTGCATTGGAATGGATTTGAATCGAAATTGTCTTCGGAATATTTCGATGTTGGATTTCGTGATTATACAAATGTTGTTATGGAAATTTGAAAGATATAGATATATATATCGTTATTTCCAATACGATATTTGTTAGTCGTAGAATTTGATATTGAATATAAGACGGTATATTTTCTATTCAGAGCCTTGTGTTTAATATCAAATGTGATTTGGGTTTGTCGTGAATGGTGTCTTCACTAACACTGTTCTTGAACCCAGTTGAGAAAAGATTAAATCTTTTTATTTAGATTTAATGAAGTGTACCAATTAAATAATATTTAATTGCAATTGAATTGATATTGATTTTTGGGTTTATCGTGAACAGTGTTTTAAATAACACTCGTTCTTTAACCCGATAATTGATGGAAGGTGATTTTGGGTTTACCGTGAACCGTGTTTTTAAATGACACTGATTCTTTAGCCCAGCCAAAGATTAAAACTAAGTAGAGTTTTAATGAATCTTTAATTAGATTGGAATGATCGAGAATGGAGTATCACCAGTTTTGCTCCAGGCGATAGTTAAATCTTTAATTAGATTTAAACGTGAAACGGTAATTAAATTTACCGATAACACCGTGGTGTTAGATATGAAGTAAGACCCGTTTTACTTCATGGGATGAATAGGTTGGGATTGGGAAATTAAAACAAATGATTACTTCGGTAAGGTTCGCTAATCCCGACTAGTTTGAATTGATATTCAAAATATAGATTGAAGAATAAATTCAAGAAATTTATCTTGGATAAAATTAATGGGAACCTTTCCCTATGAATGTGAAATTTAGAAACTAACTGTCGGTTAGCTAAGCAGAATGGTTTTCTGGATATTGACCTGATGTTGGTTTCGGCCTTCGGGGTTAATATATGGGGAATTATTCTCTTGATTAATTTACAGTTAGTGACTGATGAATTGGAATGAGGCGTATGTTGTGTTTGTGTAACACTTATTCAAAATATACGCGAGTTATTCGGAAAGACCGGGTTTATCCCATTCTGAATAACTGATACGACGATATGTCGAAGATGAAGACGGTGGTTGAAGACCGGAAGTCTTCACATCGTTTGGATAATTACCGACGATCCTGATTGGGCTGTACACCCAAGAGGATGGAAATAGTTGGTGGTCGTCCAGACGTACTTGGAGATGGATGGATATGCGAGGAAAGTGCCTCCGGTTTCGTTCAGACCTAGAACGGACTTGTAAATGGATAGTGTGTCTGACGTTGTATTCCTTTATACTGTATTGGTGATCTCTGCTAAATATATATCTGTTTGGTGGCAGAGAATTTATTCTCTTGCTATACACCCTTCTCTGAGACGTACGAGCCTAGAGGTTATATATTAGCAGAAATCAGTGTTACAGTATGGACTGACAATGTGGCATGCTGAGTTGCATGGATCAAGGCTTTTGTTGAAAAGCAAAGTCTTGTGGTTGATGATCAAAGCACGGCCTTGTGTGGCGTAGCTTTGTGTAACGTTGATTCGCGAGTATCACACCCGGTATGAACCAAAAATGGGAGACGGACATCAGGGAGGACATGCGTTTCTTTCTAGTTAGGAGTGGCGTCAGTGCTTGAACTGGCTGACGAGTTTGACTCATGTGGATGTTGCTTATTATTACTTGCTGAAAAGCGAGGCGCCTCGTGATATCGGTTTCGGCCGATGCTTCTGGTCGGCTGACGGGCCAGGCTTACGCCCCAAAGGGCGGGGAAACGCAGTGTTCAGGCATTTTAATCCACATCGGTGGACCGGCCTTGACGATCCAAAGGCTTGACAGAGTACTTGCCTGAGGCTCGGACTAGACAGTCTCGAATCGGTGAGGATCTTTCCCCTAGCCTCGGTTCATACCATAAATGGTAACCCAACTTCCAATACGACGTTTTGCGGTTTTAATTGTAGAACTAGTACGGCGACATGATATATGGTACCCATGCCGCCTATGATTGATACTTATGATTTGAAGTTGTTTTATACACTATGCACTTATTATAGTATCAAATGATTTGTTTTAAACGTATCAAGCATTCTTTGGCTGTTATAAGGGAAAACCCTATCCCCCGGCTTGCGTTGCATTGTGTGATAGGACCTGGGTCTTATAACAGCTTCATTTTTCTTCATTTAGCATTGCGCTGTTTGTTTTATGCACTGGTATTCTTGGGAGGAAACCCGTTCCGTGTTATACGGCATGGTCCCTTGATTTACCTAACTTTAAAAATAAAGATTAATAACTGTTTTTAGTTCTCACACCAGTCACATGACTGACCTAGAGTTTATTGTTTTAACTTAAACTCTGGGTGCCCCTATTTTGACACGGGCAGCTAGTAGTTTTGGTTTTTCAGATTTATATTCACAGGATCCTGGTTTACAGCTGGGACGATATCCGAAAAGCTTTGTATCCGTATATCCATTTCTAGTTGTGTATTGTATTATTTTCCGCTGCTATGTATTTAAATGTAATTTAAATCTCTGATATTTCTGTGTAATATTCATTTATACTCTGTATATTCTTGTAATCTGATGCATTGTTGTAATATACAATGAAATGTTCTTTTATATGCGTTCTGTTGTGGCTTGTTCTCGAACTATCCGCTCTTTCCTTTACGGGGAAGTTACGGGTTTTCACATATCTCATGCTTGCAACCATGACTCGGAGGCTTCAGAAGCAACACAAGTTCATGGATGCTTATGAGATGATCGAGCACCTTAGGAAATTGTTTAAAGGGCTCGCCCGACAAGAAAGGAATGACACAAGCAAGGCATTGTATCACTGCAAAATGGGAGAAAAGGAATCGTTGGTCCACATGTGCTGAAGATGATTGGATACATTGAGTATCTTGAAAAGTTAGGATTTTTGCTAACACTGGAAGCTCAAAGCGATCTTGTTCTACAATCATCAAACAATAAGTATTCTCAATTCATCGTGAATTATCTCAAGAATGAAATTGAGAAACCCTTGACAGAGTTATTAAGAATGTCAAGAACTGCTGAAAATAACATGAAGAAAGAAGTACCTGCTGCCATAATGATGATACAAAGGAGGCCGCTAAAGCCAAGGGCAAAGGCAAGAAAAAGCATGTAATGACCTGGATTTTCGGCGACTTTGGTTATTGACATAAGCTCGATGTCGATAACCAAAACATCGAAAAATACAAGTTATTAATGAAAGAAATTAGAGGGTGAGGAAAGATAAGATAGAAACTTAGAATAGAAGAAGAAGAAGAACACAACATCAGAGTAACACGAACCTCACAGCGGAACGAATAACATATAATAAATAACATAACTTTGAAATATAACGGTTATGTATACAATAGCACTTATCAGAGTACAACACTTACAACACAGCGGAAATCAACTATAGCTATATGATCTTGAAGCCTCCTGCTCCAAGCTCTCCAAGGTATATCTGTAAATTCCTAACTACTTGACTGCCCGTACAAATTTAGGCACCCAAGAGTTTAGGGAAAACAACAAAGTAAACTCCGGGTCAGTCATGGGACTGGTGTGAGTAAAACAGTTTAAACAGGTATATGAACAAGTAAAGAATATCTCATAAGACCACGCCGCAGAACGGAACGGGTTTTTCCCTTATGAGAATCCAAAATATCTTTATATCAAAAACCTTTTGATATTATAATAATGTCTATGTACAAATAGATCAACTAGCAGAAACGCTTCATCTCACGTTCTACATATATAGTATACAATCAAAATCGCAAGCACGTATTGGATAATGGATTTCGAACTATGACAAGGTATGGAACCACCTTCCAATCAGTGTACTCTAGGAACGATACACTGGAGTTCAACAAGAACATCTTGCAACTCAGCCACACATGACCGACCACTCATTTCGCTTGAGTGTATCGAATGTACATCACCAACGGTTGGGATCAGCAACCGTTCCCGTATATATATATAGGACATCATTGATAGATTTAAGAAACAAATGAATATTCTCTAGATAGGTGATTATACACCCTACTTCGGTGCGACCGACTTAGCCATGCTGCCTGCCCGATTTCTGTCATTTACCGGTTGATGAGGCTAGAAGCTACGCTTTATCATCACATCAGATTCACTTCGAATGCCACATTGTCAGATCCATCGAAAATCACTAATTGACGTCTACGACAGTACATTACGTGTCAGCTAAAGAAGTTTCCTTCTCCGCTTCCACTCTTGGTACGGTCGAAGAAATCAATGTACGTGACCTTTCTGGAAATACTCTGTCAGACATTCATCCACACAAGTCATCCTCATTCACTTAGAATGTCACATCGTCATACCCGCCAAATCACAAATTGACTTATCCAAAAATAACACGGGTATACAGCTAAGAGAAACGAATTCCTCCGCTACCAAACGTGAATACGTTTGAAACGATCAACTTACGTGATCTACTAGATATACTCTGTCAGACCTTCGTCCATACAAGTTGTCCTGGGACTGGACAAACCGAAGGCACTACTCAGTATATCCATCTTAGTCACTGTTATCTAAGACTTATAACGCAGCCCTTGCACTTTACTCCGTCTTCAAATTATCTTTGGCATAAATGATTCGCAACGCTTATGCCAATACAGAGTGGTTCTTCGGATAATAATCCAACCGGTCTCTACATATTAACAACGTTAAAATGGCCAAAACTTCGATAGTCTGTGATTTAACTATCAAAGAAAAACAAGTGTGCAAACAACGATATTATTTCCAGATGGAAAATATATCGATCAATCATCAACATATATATATATATATATATATTCACATTGCCTTATTTTCTATGTTCAGAAAATATATGTTATTAACACTGGAAAACGTTTCCATCTGCTTATTTACAAATCACTACTCTTCCCCAACTATCAGTCCCTGACTGTAAACTAGTATGAGAACAATCCCTTAAGTATAAATCCCGAAGGCCGAAACCAACATCAGATAGGCACTTAGAAAACCATTCAATTTACAAATCTCTAGTCAGTTCTAATTTTACTTAACTCTATTTGGTTAACTCTGATTGATTAACTCTAACTGGTTTTACTTGGTTTGACTAACTCAATTTATTAACTCGACTGACTAATTCAACTCGATTAACCTAACTTGATTTACTTATCTCGATTAACCGAACTAATCACTTTGATTAACTCGACTAATTCACTTTGGTTAACTTAACCAATTTACTTAACTAATTCACTTAGTTTGACTTAACTAATTCACTTTGATTAATCTAACCAATTCACTTTGATCAACTTAACTAATTCACTTAGTTTAACCTAACTAATTCACTTAGTTCCTGTCGAATAAACTATATTCGATAACTCCTCTAACTCTATTCGAATAAACTATATTCGATTAACTCCTTTACTATATTCGAATAAACTATATTCGATTAACTCCTTTGATTTAACTCTAATCGATTAACTCCATCGAATAAACTACATTCGATAACTCCTTTCGATTTAACTAATATTCTATAACTCACTTCGATTAACTAAAAATCGATAACTCCTTCAAATAACTATATTCAATAACTCCTTTGATTTAACTAATCGATAACTCCTTTCGATTAAACTATAATCGATAACTCCCTTCGATTAAACTATAATCGATAACTCCCTTCGATGAAACTAACATCGATACTCCTTTCGATGAAATTAACATCGATTAACTCCTTTCGATGAAACTAACATCGATTAACTCCTTTCGATGAAACTAACATCGATTAACTCCTTTCGATGAAACTAACATCGATTAATTTAACTCGACGAACTTAACTCGACTCACTTATCTCGATAATCTAACTCAAGAACTTAACTCGATTAACTTATCTCGATAATCTAACTCAAGAACTTAACTCAATTAACTTATCTCGATAATCTAACTCAAGTTGATTAACTCCTATCGAATAACTAATATTCGATTTAACTCCATTCGCTTGACTCTAGATCGCAGCGATCACAATGGTTACGCCTGATTCCCTCAGGAAACATCCGACCGCCTTAGGCTATTTACAGCCCTGCGAATTACGCTAGCAGTCGTACGAGATGGTAACTTACCCTGAATACTATGTTTGACTAACTCTGTCTCACTTAACTATATTTGATTAACTCTAGTTCGTTTTAACTCTAATCGATTAATTCTAACTGATTAACTCTAACTGGTTAACTCTACCTGATTAACTCTACTGAACTGGTTAACTCTACTGAACTAGTTAACTCTATTCAACTAACTCGACTCGACTCGACTAACCCCTTTCGAATAGCATATTCGTTTTACTAACTTTCGAATACCATATTCGATTTACTTTATTCACTTTATAAAGATTTCCTTTTTAACAACGTTTTATTCATTTGAAAAGATTTACTTTTAAATAACGGTTCTACACTTTAAAAAAGTGATTTCCTTTTTAACAACGTTTTATTTTCAATTCTATTTGTAAATGGTTTACAAATATTTCCTTTTCAAATTTATTCTTGAAATATTCTAACTCCTTAAATTCTCTGAAAAATTCGCCATAACCTCCTTTGTAACGGGAGCATCGGGAAAATCCCCAAACCCGCCACACAGGCCTTTCCATTCAAAAAGAAAATGGTTTGTAATTATTTCCTTTTTGAATATCTCCTATTTATAAATATTCCAATTTATAAACATTTCTTATTTATAAATATTCCACTTTATAAATATCTCTTATTTATAAATATCCCATTTTATAAATATTCTATTTTCAATATCACTTTGAAAATCCCCTTATCAACATTTCGGTATGTTATGGTATTCAATCATATCAAATCACGATGTTCAATATCGCCCAAGCACATATAATCGCCCACAGGTTTTATATCACATCATATAACAATATATGAAAAACAATAAAATAACTGTTGAGGAATCCAGTTGGATTCCTCCAACCTGTTTCCCTGCATCACAGATGTTAGACAATAGAATAACATCGATTTCACTTCACTGTTAAATATTCTGATAAACAGAATCGACATATAGATATTTAACAGTTTATATATATATATATAATATTTCTACTAACTGACTAGCAGTTCAATCAATCAACCAACACACAGCAATCAGACAATTTTAACAGGTCTAAAAAAATACAACATGAAAATATAAACTGTTCAGAGTTGGTGAGTTTTACTCACATTTGCGCGTTAATCATTAAATAACGGTTTGCGTTATTTGACTCAGTCGGACAATTTATTTCGCCATAAATTGTAACAAGCTCGGATTCACTCCCAGTCAGCTCCAGTGCGTAGCCACCGTCCATACGATCCCAACGCAACTTACGGTTCGTCAATCTGATACCGTATGGTTGAGTTATCACATCGACAAGTTAATACAACTATTTGAATTTAAATAAACTTAGAGTTAGAACTATTGGGCCTCAACACTATTACCTTGGCCCATTTCCCCTTATCAAAACACCAGACCCGCTCTAGCCTTCTTCCCAAATCAAACACAGCGAACCCGATCCCCATTTCATCCCCGTTGACCCTATTTTGACCGGCATCCACCACTTCTATGATCAACTACTACCCATTCTGACCCCACCACGGAAATCAGCATCTCCTCCTCCTTCACATACCGCCCCAAACGTCGAACTCGACATCCCCTTTTCGTTCACTGCCTCGCGACGCCTTTAACTCCAAGCTGACGGAGCACCTCAAATCGATGCCAATTTCTACCTCTCCCGATTACGAGTCCAACCACACCGTCAGTGCAGCCTCCGACCTCTCTTATGGCGCCCACGACCATGCCCTAGCGTCCACTATTCAAGTTCAGACCCCCTGATAGTTGCGTCGATATACACAAAAAGGCCATGGACTTGAAGCTCTTCATCTCGCAAGTCTAACGAATCCAATACCGTCTGATTTCGTTAACTTTTTGATTTTATAAAAATCGATGAATGAAAAGAAGAGGAGGCGGCCTCTTTGAAGTTGTTACTGGAGAAAATAGGAGTTAGGTCTTAAGGAGTTAATGTGTTATTTATAGGCAAACAATTTAGATATTTTTAAAATGGAATATTCTCGGTATATTCTCATTTCTATATTCGTTTTGCTTTCTAAAAATCCGTGTGACCATATACGATACCCAAAAATCACGAAACTGGACATATAGCTAGAGTTCGACATTACGGTTCCAACGAAACTGGTTTCGTCGAATTCCGACTTCGTATGCTCACACAGCGTATTTTTAACTGTCAAAATACTGACTATTTTTCACTCTAAAAATCCGTACGACCACACAGTGACTCTAAAATCACGGAACTGAAAATCTAACAACTATTTTATATTGCGGATCCAACAAAATTAGTTTCGTCGAATTCCGACTTCGTATGCTCACACAGCGTATTTTTAAAGCTCTGAATGACCCATTTAAATATATAAATATATTTAAATATTATTAAATTAAATATAAATAAATTTGTATTATCGTATATTTTCACATATGATATCGTACAGCTCCAGAATATCATATCAGAATATACAGTTTAATATTTCAGATTCCAGGTTATCCCGGTATTCAGTTTATACTAAAAATCTCTCTTATAACGTATATAAAGCGTCGCAAATTATAAAGGAATTCTACAGCGACTTTTCTGAAATTTGATTTGGACGTAAATCAAAATCGACACGACGAAATCCCAATTTTTCTCTTCCACTAGAAAGATATACTCCACCAGCTCCACACGTTTCTTGTTTCACAGAAATCCGGCTTAAAACGAATCATGTACATTCAGTTGAAGTTCAAATCGCCAAATCGCGAACTGCAGCGCCATTTCGAGCTCGATTTTAATTATAATATAATTATACGTTCAAACTGATGTCGATTGAATATATTTGTCAATATAATTCAACTCTAAGCTGAATTAAATCTAAGGGACGACCCCGTTCACAGAATATTGTGATTTCCAATATTTTTGATTATTTCTGAATTAAATATATTATTAAATTATTTAATTTAATTAAATATTCACTATATTTTTAATTAACGATGATTTAATTCCCTAAATGACTATTTATATAATTAAATAAATTAATTATAATCCCTCTGACAATGCGGGTCATTACAAAGCATCTTAAGAGGACTGCTGGCAAGACCAAATTCAAAACGCATCGAAGCTTAAAAGAGGGGTTCTAAAAGTGGGTGATTGTCACTACTGTGGAAAGTCGGGTCATTGGAAACGCAATTGTTATGCTTACTTAGAAGATGTGAAGAAGAAGAAGAAGGGAAGTTTGACTTTGCCCAATTCAGGTATAAATGTTATATATGTCAATTTATCTACTTTTATAGCTTGGGTATTAGATACTGGATATGGATCACATATTTTTGTCAATTTGCAGGAAATGCAAAAGAGTAGGAATTTGGTAGAAGGAGAAGTTGAATTACGAGTGGGAAATGGAGCAAGTGTTGTCACATTAGCCATAGCAAGCTGCCACTTATCCTTACCTACTGGGTTAGTTTTAGAATTAGAAAATTGTTATTTCGGGCCTTCCATTAGAACAAATATTATTTCTGTACCTTGTTTGAACAAGCTTGGATTTTCATTTATAATAAAAGACAGTTGTTGTTCATTTTACTTAAATGAGATATTTTATGGAAATGCAAAATTAGTTAATGGCCTATATATTGTTAACTTTGATGTGCCAGTTTATAACATTAATACCAAAATGATTAAATCTAATGATTTAAATCCTACATACCTTTGGCATTGTCATTCAGGCCATATAAACGAGAAACGCATATCAAAATTCCATAAAGATGGAATTTTGAATTCATTCGATTTTGATTCATATGAACAATGCAAATCTTGTTTATTAGGCAAGATGACCAAAGCTCCTTTCACTGGACATAGTGAATGGGCTAATGATTTGTTGGCCCTTATTCATAGTGATGTATGTGGACCAATGAGTACATCAGCTGGAGGTGGGTTTTATTACTTCATTACATTTACTGATGATTTTAGTAGATATGGGCATGTGTATCTTATGAAACAAAATCAGAATCCTTTGCAAAGTATAAATAACTCAAGAATGAAGTTCAAAACCAACTTGGTAAGAATATAAAAACTCTTCAAACAGATCGAGGTGGAGAATATTTAAGCCAAGAGTTTAATGGTTATCTAAAAGACTGTAGAATTGTATCACAAGTCACTCCACTGGGAACAACACAATGGGATGGTGTATCCGAAAGGGGAAATCGCACCTTATTAGATATGGTACGGTCAATGATGAGTCACATAGGTCTTCTAATAAGTTTTTGGGGTTATGCCCTTACAACAGTTGCATCCATACTTAATCGAGTTCCCACTAAAATGGTTCCGAAGACACCATATCATACATGGACTAGGAGATGTCCCGATGTATATTTTATGACGATTTGGGGATGTGAGGATTTTGTTGAGCGTCCTACCTCTGACAAGCTCGGACCCAAATCAGATGAGTATTATTTTATGGGATATCTAAAGGAAACAAAAGGATATTTTTTACAAACCTTCAAGGCATAAAGTATTTATTGCTCGAACGAGTATTTTTATGGAAAGAGAGCTAGCCTCTAAAGTACCAATGGGAATAAAATAGAACCCGAAGAAATTCGTGAACCACAAGATATTATTAAACCTGAACTAGAAATTGATCAAAAACCACAAGCTGTTGTGGAAACCAAACCTGCTCAAGTTACACAAAACGTTCATAGATCTGGTAGAATACATCATGAGCCCGATAGATATTTTGGATATTTAATAACTCAAACATGAGACGTAATGCTCATAGGCCAAGATGAGTCCACTTCTTTCCAAGAGGCTATGAATGGACCAAAATCTGAGAAATGGCTTAAAATAATGAAATTTGAAATGGACTCCACGTACACCAACCAAGTGTGGACTTTGGTAAGTCCACCTGACAGGATAAAACCAATCAGGTGTAAGTGGGTTTTCAAGAAGAAAACTAACATGGATTGTAACACCCCGTATTTTCTGTGAATGTATAGGTAACAAATTAAGGTATACTTAATTTTAGTAGATGAATTAAGGGAAACGGGTTGCGCCATTGCGTTTGCCTCAAAATTCTGCTTGAGATAGAGTCCGAGTTTGCGTAAAACGGATACCGTATGAAGAAGATATGGACGAACGAAGTTAGGCAGAAAAACCGGAAACAAGCCAGAATACACTAGCGCATTTGTGAAGTGCGCCAGCATACACTGGCGCACCTGCCAAGTGCGCCCATATCGATCCAACACAGAATTCTGGAGTGTTCTGTGATGACGTGTCTTCTTCTGAGTGGCTGGATGACCTGTCTTCCAGATGGGTGGTTCTGATGACTTCTGGACCGATCTGAAGGCTCCAAATCACCCTATTCTCCTTTAAAAACATCCCCCAAACCTCACTTTCTCTCCACACAATTTCATTCTGCCCATACTCAGCCTCTATTCTAATTAAAATAAAATAATGGCGTCGCTATTCTGCTGAAATCTAAGCTAGAACTAGAGCATCTTCTTCCAATCTGAATAGAATTAAAAGAGAACAATTATTTTCAAATCTAATCGATAGTACGCCAAAGGAAACTATTCAGTGTCAGAATACAGATTCCAGAATACAAGAATCGTTCCATTTTTGTGAGTATAGTTATTTTCAGATATGAACTTTAATTATGATCTTGACATGGCTATAAATCTGAATCTAAGGTTATGCATATTCTTATCTGTCAGGTCTGTTTTTCTGTGACTATTCTCTTTTTTTCTGTTCTATAGCCAGGCTACTACGAGCCTGCGCCAAATCTCATAAGAGATTAACGCACGAATGCTAAATTTTGGAGTAAATAATGAATAATGCATAATTGGACATGACTGACCTGTGACTGATTTGAGAAAAGGAAATATGTTGTAAATTAGATCTAAATCTGTGCATACTCTATGATTAGGAAGAAGAGGAATCATTGAATGATAACATACGACTTGAAAGTTGGGGACATAATGCATATAAAAATTAAGATCTGATTTTGAGAGGATATAATTTAAAGATCTAGATTTTTGGGTATATTTTATATAACGATTCATGACTTGAAAAAGGAATATGAAACTTAGGCGTAAGGACCTATATTAAAATAGGATAACTATTAATGTGAATGCACCAAAATATGGATTTTTGGACATTGGCATTAAAGGCTATAATT
Source organism: Allium sativum (assembly GCA_030737875.1). Classification (NCBI taxonomy): domain Eukaryota; kingdom Viridiplantae; phylum Streptophyta; class Magnoliopsida; order Asparagales; family Amaryllidaceae; genus Allium; species Allium sativum. Next base: position 472,968,565 of record CM060920.1, on the reverse strand, counting down.
TGGCATAATTCATATCATGATTTGGGGCTTTTAGAGAGTGTTCGTGCAAAGTTTAACGAAAATTTGGGGGCATATATTGTATTATGAATTATGACCATGATTTAAGCATGTAAGTTTAGGCTTAATTTATGATTAGGCAAGATATGTAAATAGAATTTTTAAGAAATGTTAAATCTGCTAATCTGCTGAATTGCCTAATCTGCTAAATCTATTGAATTGCCTATTCTGCTAATCTACTAAATTTCCTAATTTGCTAGATCTGTTATCTGCTAAATCTGTTGAATTGCTTAATCTGTTGAAAGCTGAATAATTGTAATTTGGAGGCTCGATCTAAAATTAAGCAAAACATGTTAATAGAACTTTGGATAATCTGCCGTAACTTGTAAAGAAGTTAAATCTGCTAAATGGACATGATTAGTCTGATATTTTTTGTAATGGAATAAAGTGGCTATGACACGAGGTTAGACTCCGTTTACGGTAGATGCCTGCCCGGAACCAACTGGCTTAACCAGCGACCGCAATCTGTTAGTCTAATGTGAGAGGTCGTAGGCATAATTAAAATATGCTTAGACACAAGGTTAGGTCTGGCTTGTGGAAGAAGTCTGCCCGGAACCGCCCGGCATATCCAGCGGCCACAAGCTACCGACCTAATGTGAGAGGTATGTGCATTAACATTTAATTAATGCAAATCTGAGATAAATATGATGTCTAAAACGTGTTGCATGGATAGGGTTAAACCAATTGGACTGATGAATTTAACAAACCCATTTCACGAATCTATAGGTCCAATACAAAGTTAGACAATCTGCAAGTCTGTTAAAACTGTACATCTGATCCGTTAGTCTGAAAACTTGTCAACTTGATTGTTTGATCTGTGAACTAGTAAATCTGAACTCTGTATGTCTGAAACTTGTAAACAAGTTAATCTAAAATATGTTAGTCTGGTGACACAAGGTTAGGAGGGGAAATACTTGTGTCATTTGTTGTTTGGGACCCATATTGGTCAGTAACCATTTCTGGTATCAAAAACTTTGCTATGTAGGGGTTCAGGCACGCTTACTGAACTAATTATAAGCGGTTCATTCTGATAATGGGGAGGAGTGTTGATGGTGCATTCCAACCGGGTCATGTGCGTGCATGGATCCGGTCTGCTCTGAGGATGTAAGACACCGTGACATCTGTAAATAGGTTTGTGCCAATAGGTTGCCACTTTAGGGAGTGGTACACCCTACTATGGGGCCGACATAGGGTATTTATGTATTAGGGGGCCGATCGTTTGGGGTAGGACTTAGGGTACACTTAGTTCTATCTATTTCTGTTAGTACCGTCTGTTTCTGTTGGGTGGTAACACCTGTCTGTTTCTACATGGTACCGTCTGTTGGGGTGGTAACGGCCCATTACTAGTGTACACCTAATTTTAACATTCTGTTTCCCTAGGGATTATTCTATTTTCGTCACTGATTCCGTTTCCAATTCTATTTCCGTACCTTCTGTCTGTTGGGGTGGTGAAGGCCCATTAGTTGGGTGGTAAAGGCCCGTTATTAGTATTCTTTTCCCGTACCTTCTGTCTGTTGGGGTGGTAAAGGCCCACTATTAGTATTCTGCTTCTGTAACTTCTGTTTGTTAGGGTGGTGAAGGCCCATTACTAGCATTATGTTTCTGTATAGATTATTATGTTTCGATTCTGTTTCAGTTTAGACATTAGGGTAACACCTAACCCTGTTAAACTAGTATTAGTGTAGAGAAGTAAGATGTAAGTAAGGAACATAACTTGGTTCACATCATTCTGTTTCTTCTGTTAACTTAAAGTATATCTGTTATTCCTGTTGATGTAATCTCTCATCCAGCTTTATAAACATGTCATGATAATATTATCTGTTTAAATGCTGGAAGTCACTGGACTCACCAGACTTTATGTCTGACCTCGTTTGTTTTCGCCCCTTTTCTTTTCGTTTCCCCCCAGGTGCTCAGGGTGGAAACATAGGAGCTTGATTCTGATTCTCTTTGCTTGAAGTGCTTGGAGTATTGCTTTGCTTTGACTCTATCTTTTCATGGCAGTTTATGTTGGGGATTATGGCTTTGAAACTTTACATTCTGAAGGATTTTGTATAAGACTGATACTTATGTACTTGAGTTTTGGTATTGTGATTTAGAAAGATGTAACCAAACTTATTTCTGCTTCTGCTGTAATAAAGTTATAATTTTTGAAGTACTGCTTATCTATCTTGTAATATTCTGTTCTGTTTACTAAAACGCTCCATCAAAGTTAAGGCATTCCCTTTATGAGTGACCTTAACGGAGGTGGGGTGTTACACTTGGTATCCGAGCTGAAGGTTACCAGATTTGATAAAAAGTTTTTGAAAACTATTTTCAAAAAGGTTTTAAAAAGGAAGTATTTTCAAAAGTAAAATTTATTTTGAAAAACATAATCCCCAAAAGCCATATATCTATCCTTTCTCTGTTTTGAATCCCTTTTCTTTTTCGTTTCAGTATGTCTAAGGATCTTAACCTTCCAGAGGGTGTACCAGTACCTAGTTGGTTTAGAAGGTATCTAGAAGCTAGGGCTAATGATGCTGGCCCAGAAGACGTCCCTGCTCCCCCAGCTGCAGCGGTTCCTCCTCCTTCGCACGTGAATACTTTCCCGAAGATATGTAGAGACTTTTGAGCCATGGGTGGGAAGAATTTAATGGAACTGAATCATTCATGGAGGCAAGGAACTGGCTCAAAGAAATTGAGGATTTTTTCGTTATCTTCGAGGTGGACGACAGGCAGAAGATACAGTTGGCGGTATGGTTGCTAAAGGACGAAGCTTCTTTTTGGTGGGAGGTCACAAATGGAGAGCGTCCGATAGAGACATGGATGGATTTCAGGCATAGGTTCGAGATGAAATTTCTCTCACGAGCGGAAGAGAGTCTATACGTAGAGAGGTTCTTGGCGTTGAAGCAGGGGGATTTATCAGTGAGAGAGTACGTCAACAAGTTTAATCAGTTGGCGAGATTCGGCTTAGGTTTGGTAAATACACCGCATAAAAGGCACTGAGGTTTGCTAAAGGTTTGAATGAGCCGCCACACGGATTGGCGATGTCCCACATTCCTATGGGGGCAACCTTCGAGAAATTGGTGGACATGGCGTTAATGCATGAGGAGGAAGCCGAAAGTAAAAAGAAAGAGGAAAAGCTCGAAGGACCACATAACAAGAAGGCGGGGCCCAAAAAGGAAACACAAAAGAAGGATGAAAAGTCCGAAGATAAGAAGGAGAAAAAGTGCTTTACTTGTGGAAGCTCGACTCATCGGAACAAGGATTGCAGAAAGAGGAAGGCCACTTGCTTCAACTGTTGTGAGATGGGACACTTCACTAGGGACTGCCCGAAGAAACGAGGGCAAGGGCAGAGGACAGGTCCTACTTCTGGACGGCAGGCGAATACCCTTAAGGCTGGTGGATAGGATAGAAATAGGAAAAAAATTCTGTAGATGGTTTAATTTCCTTATCTGATTGTTGAGTTAAAACTCTTTCTGATTCTGGCATTTTGATTCTGTAATTGATACTCTGCACTTTGATACTAGTCTTGTTTCTGATCCCGCTGTAGACTCAAACCCATAAGGGTTATGACTCATCTGTTTGTGATAAGTTGGGGTTTGAGGGTATCTGTGTTAGGCGTTAAGTTGAATATGACGCATACATTCTAGGTTTTTTTTATCATGCTTGGTTTCATAAGAATCATTTGATAATCTGATCTGTACCAGTAGTCTGCAAGTATCTGATTTCTGATAAGGTTAGGGGTTTTTACTCAAAGCGTGAAGTAGATTTCCAATTTGGCATTGTTTAATGGGTGTAATTCACTGGATGTCAATCTGATGTTGATTTCGGTCTTCGGGGTTGATACATAGGGAATTATTTTCTTAACTGATGTCTAATAGGAACATAGCTCTTGTTTTAATCGTACTTGCTTCTATCACTCAGCTGTATCCTATCGATCGAGTCTTCGACCTTTAGATAGAAACTAATGGGTGTAAATATGTGTTTGAGACATGTTATGTTTGATTGTTGCAAGTGGATGCAAGTGGTTGCTAGTGGTTGCTCGTGGATGCATATACACACACTAGGCACTAGATCGGCTCAAAAACACTCTCATACTGCATATGAATGTGTGCGCATTTTTTAATTTTTGTGGATGCAAAATGATCGACTCATCACATGGATATTGCGTTTGGATGAATGGTTATGCACACATATAGAAATGATGTGTATCAAATAGGATTTCTTTCATACATAATTGGACTCATGGCACCAACATGGTTCGCATTGAGGAGGTCAACTGAATCAGTAGACCGCCTGATCTTTGCATTAGATAAGAGACATATACACACACTTTTTCATATGTTCATACAACGTTAGTATTTTTCTAAGGACAATGGATGCTTGTGGATGATGGTTGAGTAGATGGATGATTGGATGGTAGGACACATTCTTCTTAACTTGAAGATTTCGGGGACGAAATCCTTTAAGGAGGGGAGAATGTAACACCCCGTATTTTCTGTGAACGTATAAGTAACAAATTAAAATATAATTAATTTTAGGAGATGAATTAAGGGAAACAAGTTGCGCCATTGCGTTCGTCTCGAAATTCTGCTTGAGATAGAGTCCGAGTTTGCGTAAAACGGATACCGTATGAAGAAGATATCGACGAACGAAGTTAGGCAGAAAAAACGGAAACAAGCCAGAATACACTGGCGCACTTGTGAAGTGCGCCAGGAGAAAAATACACTGGCGCACCTGCCAAGTGCGCCCATACCGATCCAGCATAGAATTCCGGAGTGTTCTGTGATGATGTGTCTTTTTCTGAGTGGCTGGATGACCTGTCTTCAAGCTGGGTGGTTCTGATGACTTCTGGACTGATCTGAAGGCTCTAAATCACCCTATTCTCCTATAAAAACACCCCCCAAACCTCACTTTCTGTGACGAGCAGGAATTTCGCTCGGTCCGAACCAATCGCTAAACCGACCCAAACCGTTCGAAACACCCTATCGTTTTGAGAACAAGACAAAATAGAACGTATACAGAAGAACATTTCACTGTATATTACAACAATGCATCGGATTACAAGAATATACAGAGTATAAATGAATAAATATTACACAGAAATATCAGAGATTTAAATTACATTTAAGTACATAGCAGCGGAAAAATAATACAATACACAACTAGAAGAAGATATACGGATACAAAGCTTTCCGGATATCGTTCCAGCTGTAAACCAGGATCCTGTGAATATAAATCTGCAAAACCAAAACTACTAGCTGCCCGTGTCAAAATAAGGGCACCCAGAGTTTAGGTTAAAACAATAAACTCCAGGTCAGTCATGTGACTGGTGTGAGAACTAAAACAGTTATTAATCTTTATTTTAAATCATTAGGTAAATCAAGGGACCACGCCGTATAACACGGAACGGGTTTCCTCCCAAGAATACCAGTGCATGAAACAAACAGCGCAATGCTAAATAAAGAAAAATGAAGCTGTTATAAGACCCAGGTCCCATCACACAATGCAACGCAGCCGAGGATAGGGTTTTCCCTTATAACAGCCAAAGAATGCTTGATACGGTTAAAACAAATCATTTGATACTATAATAAGTGTATAGTGTCAAAAACAATTTCAATCATAAATATAAATCATAGACGGCATGAGTGCCCCATCCCACTATGTCGCCATACTAGGCTCTACAAATAAAGCCGAAATACACGTATTGGAAATTGGATTTCCATCATGGTGGCTCCTGATTCGAAAGATCTATCGCGTAGTACAAATCACCGCGGCTTACGTCTCAGCGAGAGAAAACACCGCTATGCACATCCGCACTTTTGGGACTCAAGTATCACCGCGGCTTACGTCCCAGCAAGAGAAAACACCGCTTACTCTATCCCTCCGAGCACAAAGCTCAATATCGGTCGACCGAATCCACTACACTAAAAATGTATACTGATCAAACCATCAGTTTACCACCATCCCGGGCTGTGAGGCTCGCAGATTCACGTTATACACAAAGCTACGCCACACAGGTCGTGCTTTGATCATAAACCACAAGACTTTGCTTTTCAACAGAAGCCTTGATCAATTGCCACTTACGCATGACACACTGGCAATTCACTCCATGCGACTGATGTCCATCGATATACAACCTCTGAGCTCGTACGTCTCAGAGAAGGGCGTTAAGCAAAAGAATAAATTCTCCGCCGCCAAACAGATGTATATTTAATAGAGATCAATCAACACAGAATAAAATCCAATGTCAGACACACAATCCATTTACAAGTTCGTTCTGGGTCTGAACGAAACCGGAGGCACTTTCCTCGCATATCCATCCATCTCCAGGTACGTCTGGACGATCACCAACTGATTCCCTCATCCTGGGTGTACAGCCCAATCAAGATCATCAGTAATCACCCAAACGATGTGAAGACTTCCGGTCTTCAACCACCGTCTTCATCTTCGACATCTCGTCGAATCGGTTATTCAGAATGGGTATAAACCCGGCCTTTCTGAATAACCCACGTAAATAATAAACGAATGTTACACAAACACAACAAACGGCTCATTCCAATTCAGAATATTATCTTATCCACAAAATCACATTCTTAGGGAAAGGTTCCCATTAATTTTATCCAAGATAAATTCTTCTAAATTTATTCTTTAATCCTCCTATGGATATCATTTCAAACTAGTCGGGATTAACGAACCACACCGAAGTAATTATTTATTTTATTTCCCAATCCCAACCTATATATCCCATGGAGAAAACTGGTAATACTCCACATCTAACACCACGGTGTTATCGGTAAAATTAATTACCATTTCACGTTCAAATCTAATTAAAGATTTAACTATCGCTTTGGAGCAAAACTGGTGATACTCCACTCTCGATCACTTTTCAGATTTGATAATTTAAATTATCAATTCCCATTTTTAATCTAATTAAAGATGCATTAAAACTCCACTTAGTTTTAATCCTTCTAAAAATCAATATCCTGCCTTTAACTGGGTTAAAGAACCAATGTCATCAAAAACACGATTCACGACAAACCAAATCACATTTGATATTAAATACAAGGCTCTGAATAGAAAATATATCGGCTTATATTCAATATCAAATTCTGAAACCAACAAATATCGTATTGGAAATAACGATATAAAATATCTTTCAAATCCCCATAACAATATTTGTATAGTCACGAAATCCAACATCGAAATATCCCGAAGATAATTTCGATTCAGCTCCAGTCCAATCCACGTATTGGAAATTATCGATTATTTTCAAAATCACTTTCAAATTCAATTTATTTATTTTAAAAATAAATTGATTTCAATTCTAGTTCAAAACTAGTTCATTTCGATAAAAATCTATTTTTATCTTTTCAAATGTGGAATTTTCCAGCCCAAATCTTTCCAATTCACATATTATAATTTTACACAAATTATAGATATTTTTATTAATTTTATCAAGGCCCGTACAGTCGATTTCCAACAACGGCCATCGAACTGCACTTACAGCGACCTTTTTCGAATTTGATTTGGACATAATTCCAAATCCAACCGTTAGATTTCAAATTTCTAATATTCATTGGAAAGCTCTTTTCGATACGAACCCAACGGTTCCGGTTTTAGGAGAATCCGACGGTCGGATCTCCCGCAATGTCCGTTTGAAATAAATGGTCGAAATTCACGAACTACCGCGGCGCGGCGCGTTCTATTCAGGCCATTATATATATATAATATATATATTATATATTTCGTCGATTTCCTTTTAAAACGAATTTTATAAATCGTTTTAAATTCGTTTCAAAACAATTTCAGCTTCCTTTTCAATTCAAATCAAAATTGAATTCTCCTTTATAAATTCGTTTTAAAATTCATTTCTATTCAATTCAAATTTCAATTCAATTTGAATTCGTTTCAATTTGCTTTCAATTCAATTTGAATTCGTTTTCACTTCAATTCATTTCGAAATCCTTTTCAATTCAATTCATTTCGAAATCGTTTTCAAATCGATATAAATATCGTTCACGTCGAAATAACGCATCTCTAATCAACACGGCTTTATATTTTTCAAAACTCCTTTATTCTATCCAACAAATGAATATTTATCCCATTCAACACATGAATCTATATTTCTTTCAATACACGACTAATCTCAACACATGAGTACTGTCAACACATCACTATTTTTGTTATGTAAAATATTTTATAAAACTAAGGTATCTATCGTTTGATTTTAATTAGACTTCTACTAGGAAGTAGTTTTAATTTTAAATATGATAAAGATGTGATTTATTTTATTTAAAATATTTCACTCAACACATGAACATCGTCAACACATGACTATTTTTATATTCAACACATGAATTTTCTTTTATAATATTCATTATTTTCCCGATTGGAATGAGGCCCAATCAATCACCATATAACGTTAATTATATGGATTCCATACAACACATGTATTTAATAGCATTAATAAACAATCAACCATCAACCAAAGTGCACTACGCTGTATAAGCATCAAATATAGATATCTAACGCTTATAACAGCCTGTCAATCAATCGATCGACATATTTAATCAATCAGGATGAGTGAACTTCAAATTTCATCCCAACACCCGTGTGGGGTTTCAAACAATCAAACACAGATTTTATTTGTGCAGTTGGGCGATGTGTAAAATTTATCATCCCAATCAATGTCCTTCAAATCAGTGTACATAAACAAATCGGCCGATTTGTTTATAAATATTTTATTTATTCACTTTCACGTTAAAAACTATATTTTTAACGATAAAACATTTTATTTTAACACATGAATTTCTATTCAGTTCATTTACACAATAAAAATGATATTTTTATTTTTCTAACATATTTTAGAAAATTTCGGCGGCATAACGGCACGATACTAGAAACGGGACGAGGCCTAGCCTTATCCCCGGTCTAGTGAAGGCCCACGCCATTCACACATCAATCAAATCAATTTCAATTCACCAAACAATTCAAATTTCAATCAATTAGACTAACCAACTACACAACCAAACAATTTAACAAACAAGCCATCCATGGTCTGTGGATGACGGGTGTCGGGTGCTACTAAGCACCGTCTACATCCTAGTATATATATATAACTAGAAAAAGAGAATTTAGAGTGAGAAATTCTCACCCTTTCGCTAAACTGAATGACGCAATTCTTCATGGGTAGGAAATCTTCACTGTGCTTTTCTTTCGTCTATTTCGTTGCCCGTATTCACTACCTATATAAAAGTTACATTTTTACTTTGCTATTCAATATATAAAAATTATATTTTTATCATTCTTATGATGTAAAAATTATATTTTTATTGCTCTAAAAAATATAAGAATCATACCTTACTTCTTCTACTTAACCAAAAAAATTCCGTCCTTTCTATTTTTAAAAATATGATTTTTATTTTTGCAAGTTCAAATCTTTTTCTTTTAAAAGATTAAACCTTTTTCTATTTCAAAGTTTAAACCTTTAAAATAAAAATCAGTTTCATTTATTTCTTTAAAAATCAGTTTATATATCTTTTAAAAATTCAGTTTTTAAAATCTAAAGAAAAAATAAAACAGTTTTATTTCCTTTAAAAATTCTGCTTTAACCTTTCTTTAAAAATCAGTTTATATATCTTTTAAAAATTCAGTTTATAAAATCTATATAAATCAGTTTATAAAATCTATATAAATCAGTTTATAAAATCTATATAAATCAGTTTATAAAATCTATATAAATCAGTTTTTAAAATCTATATAAATCAGTTTATATGCAACTAACAAAAAAGTCAGTTTCGCAGATTAAAAATAATAAGTTTTGCAGATCTAAAAATAATAAAAAAAATAAAAAAAAAAAGTAAAATAACTTACCTTTTAACCTGCGAAGGAGGGGGGGTATCTCGCCGGCGTCAGGGCTAGGGGGGGTCGCAGGTCGGAGGCGGGTCCAACGGGGGTGGGCGAGGGCAGCTAAGGCGACGGGGTCGAATGGCTAGGGCGTGGGGTCCAATTGAGAGAGGAGAGAGAAAAGAGGGGCGTGAGGTGGGGGCTTCTCGCGGGAGGTTGGTTGCGGTGGAGGGAGGGTCAGACGGTGGGCGGTGGTTGAGCAATCGGAGGGGCGACGGGGATCGAGGTCTGGGAAGAAGAGGGGCGCGATTTTTTTTCTTCTTTTTTTTTTTATTTTTGACGGTGGATATGAGAGAGAGAGAGAGAGGTGAGTGTATTAATATATAATTTAATTATTTAATTTAATTTATTTCTCCTTTAAAGTTGACTTTTCATCCGAATCCCGATTCGAACCCAACGACTGCCGCCCCTAGCTAATTACCCCCATTCCGAACACAATGGGATATGTATCGCAAGCTGATTTGATCATTTCGATTAGTTTCCATTGAATTTACATTTAAATCACTGTATTGAATTTTAAACGTACATTTCAAATTACCGGGGTCACATACTAACTAGAAAAATTCCAGAAAAATATTTTCTAGCTTCGTATTGACGATACGGTCCTAACAAAACTAGTTTCGTCGAATTCTGAGACCGTTTGAAAAATGGCCAATTTCCAGTCGATTAAAATCAACTGAAACTGGTCAAACGCGTTTTCCTTTGCCACGCTCACATATTGATTCGAAAAATTATGAAATTTGAAACCTAGCAATAATTTGACATCACGGACCCAACAAAACTAGTTTCGTCGAAATCCGAGGTCATCTGCAAAATTTCCATTTTTAAGGGCCTGAATTCCATAGCGACTATTCAGAATTTTCAACTGGACATATCTTTTGATTCCTGATATGAAATCTTGATTTTCCGGATTCGTTGGAAAGATATCATCAATTAGATCCTAATGTTTTTGGTTTCACTAAAATCCGGATTGTTTTGCACCCGGTACATTCAATTGAAGTTTGAAATCGAATTATCGAACTACCGTGCCATTTTCAATTCTATTTATAATTATATATAAATATTTATATTCTAACAACGACGCGTATAATATATACGTTCGAATTATATTCAAAATAAATTTCCGTCGATATTATTTAAAATAATTCATTTTAAATAATCAAAATTCGCTAAAATTGCCAAAATAAAAATTTTAAACTGGCCCAGATTTTCGGGTTGTTACAATCTCCCCCACTTAAAACTTTTCGTCCCCGAAAAGGAACAAAGTTGAAAGTTGTTTAACAATTCAACTCAACTTCCATTGTTTTGATTACGGCTTAAGTTCTTCAACTTTTCAGTTTCTAAGAACTTTTCAAAAATTTCAAAAATTTGGCTAACACCCTAAATTTTCGAAAAATTTCGCCATAACCTCCCCTGCAATGGGAGCATCAGGGAATTTCAAATAGCTTCCCCGGTCCTTCAGATCTCAAAAAGAAAAAGAAAAAGCCAAGCGGCTAGCCAATAGGCTCATAAAATCATCATCACCCAAACAAAACAGGAAATTATGTAGTAAACATGTACCTATTTGTCGGGCAAACAAATTTTATTCTCTGCTCTAGCCTCCTTGCTATGACCTGTTCAATGTAAGTACAAGTATATGCATGCAATTTCAATCAAATTCTAAAACATTCTAATATGCGGTGCTAAATTCACCTTAGTTCAATCATTCCTCTTACACTAGCTATATTATACAATATCGATACCATTTTAAAACAAAAGCATATTTAAGTCCATACAAGCATCATACACCTACATACATATATATATCCCAAAATGCTAGTTCATTACATTAAAACCCAACTTCCTAGGAAGTCGTGCCTCCTCCTTGCATAATTTCCAAAGTAGATATCTCCTTTCCTTTGGATTTCTTATCACCCTTCTTTAACGGGCAATTTCGGGCTAGATGCCCTATATCTTTGCATCGGAAGCACTTCTTTTCTTTTCCCAATTTTCTGGATTTTTTTCTTAACGTTTGGATACTTATCCACAAAATGTCCCGTTTCTTTGCACTTAAAACAAACTATGTCCATTCTTATCTCTTTCTCCTTGCTTCTCTTTCTCTCAGGGCACCGAACCGCATAATGCCCTTCTTCTCTGCATATACGACAATAAACACCCACGTATGTTCCTAAGTTCAACTCCCTTTCTTTTTCTGCTTTCTGCTGGGCCCTCCTTGTTTGTTTCGGAGTCATATTGAAGTCAGCATTAGATAAGCCATAGAGAACCATCTCCTACATTATATTTGAGGATTTTATCAAGAGAGTTTGCATTACTTTTCGTTAACAAATATCTTGATTCATGCTTTATATATCATTCCAGTATTTCTATTAGTTGAATTAACAATCATCACAGCTAGCAATCAATGTGTTGGTTAACTTTCAAAGGTATATTTTTTTTATTATATATATACTAAAAATCATGTTTTTGATGCCAAATCACAACAATTAACCTATCTAGTTTGGTTCTCACACCAGTCGATTGGAAATATATAAATATCTCACTTTCGAAACTCGAACATAAACACTGATGATGAGATCTCAATCATCAGTATCATCTCCGGGCGACTAGAGTGTGATTCTATATCTATTCAATATATTAAAACTTCGAATACACGTTTGCAAGGCGTATATGCAAAATCTTTATATACTGAATTGCCCAAAATCAATATAAATAACTAATCAAATACGAATGATTGATTTAAATTTATAAAACAAAAGTTTGTTTTCACTTTTAAAAATATACTCTTCTCACTCGTTCTAGGATACTACTGATCCCATCTCTAACGAGTCATTCTAATTGGATATTACTAATCCAATATCTGATGAATTCTTTCGTATGGTTCTAATGTGTCTTGTTCTCTGAGCTTTGTAAACCAAAGCTCTGATACCACGTGTGACGAGCAGGAATTTCGCTCGGTCCGAACCAATCGCTAAACCGACCAAAACCGTTCGAAACACCCTATCGTTTTGAGAACAAGACAAAATAGAACGTATACAGAAGAACATTTCACTGTATATTACAACAATGCATCGGATTACAAGAATATACAGAGTATAAATGAATAAATATTACACAGAAATATCAGAGATTTAAATTACATTTAAGTACATAGCAGCGGAAAAATAATACAATACACAACTAGAAGAAGATATACGGATACAAAGCTTTCCGGATATCGTTCCAGCTGTAAACCAGGATCCTGTGAATATAAATCTGCAAAACCAAAACTACTAGCTGCCCGTGTCAAAATAAGGGCACCCAGAGTTTAGGTTAAAACAATAAACTCCAGGTCAGTCATGTGACTGGTGTGAGAACTAAAACAGTTATTAATCTTTATTTTAAATCATTAGGTAAATCAAGGGACCACGCCGTATAACACGGAACGGGTTTCCTCCCAAGAATACCAGTGCATGAAACAAACAGCGCAATGCTAAATAAAGAAAAATGAAGCTGTTATAAGACCCAGGTCCCATCACACAATGCAACGCAGCCGAGGATAGGGTTTTCCCTTATAACAGCCAAAGAATGCTTGATACGGTTAAAACAAATCATTTGATACTATAATAAGTGTATAGTGTCAAAAACAATTTCAATCATAAATATAAATCATAGACGGCATGAGTGCCCCATCCCACTATGTCGCCATACTAGGCTCTACAAATAAAGCCGAAATACACGTATTGGAAATTGGATTTCCATCATGGTGGCTCCTGATTCGAAAGATCTATCGCGTAGTACAAATCACCGCGGCTTACGTCTCAGCGAGAGAAAACACCGCTATGCACATCCGCACTTTTGGGACTCAAGTATCACCGCGGCTTATGTCCCAGCAAGAGAAAACACCGCTTACTCTATCCCTCCGAGCACAAAGCTCAATATCGGTCGACCGAATCCACTACACTAAAAATGTATACTGATCAAACCATCAGTTTACCACCATCCCGGGCTGTGAGGCTCGCAGATTCACGTTATACACAAAGCTACGCCACACAGGCCGTGCTTTGATCATCAACCACAAGACTTTGCTTTTCAACAGAAGCCTTGATCAATTGCCACTTACGCATGACACACTGGCAATTCACTCCATGCGACTGATGTCCATCGATATACAACCTCTGAGCTCGTACGTCTCAGAGAAGGGCGTTAAGCAAAAGAATAAATTCTCCGCCGCCAAACAGATGTATATTTAATAGAGATCAATCAACACAGAATAAAATCCAATGTCAGACACACAATCCATTTACAAGTTCGTTCTGGGTCTGAACGAAACCGGAGGCACTTTCCTCGCATATCCATCCATCTCCAGGTACGTCTGGACGATCACCAACTGATTCCCTCATCCTGGGTGTACAGCCCAATCAAGATCATCAGTAATCACCAAACGATGTGAAGACTTCCGGTCTTCAACCACCGTCTTCATCTTCGACATCTCGTCGAATCGGTTATTCAGAATGGGTATAAACCCGGCCTTTCTGAATAACCCACGTAAATAATAAACGAATGTTACACAAACACAACAAACGGCTCATTCCAATTCAGAATATTATCTTATCCACAAAATCACATTCTTAGGGAAAGGTTCCCATTAATTTTATCCAAGATAAATTCTTCTAAATTTATTCTTTAATCCTCCTATGGATATCATTTCAAACTAGTCGGGATTAACGAACCACACCGAAGTAATTATTTATTTTATTTCCCAATCCCAACCTATATATCCCATGGAGAAAACTGGTAATACTCCACATCTAACACCACGGTGTTATCGGTAAAATTAATTACCATTTCACGTTCAAATCTAATTAAAGATTTAACTATCGCTTTGGAGCAAAACTGGTGATACTCCACTCTCGATCACTTTTCAGATTTGATAATTTAAATTATCAATTCCCATTTTTAATCTAATTAAAGATGCATTAAAACTCCACTTAGTTTTAATCCTTCTAAAAATCAATATCCTGCCTTTAACTGGGTTAAAGAACCAATGTCATCAAAAACACGATTCACGACAAACCAAATCACATTTGATATTAAATACAAGGCTCTGAATAGAAAATATATCGGCTTATATTCAATATCAAATTCTGAAACCAACAAATATCGTATTGGAAATAACGATATAAAATATCTTTCAAATCCCCATAACAATATTTGTATAGTCACGAAATCCAACATCGAAATATCCCGAAGATAATTTCGATTCAGCTCCAGTCCAATCCACGTATTGGAAATTATCGATTATTTTCAAAATCACTTTCAAATTCAATTTATTTATTTTAAAAATAAATTGATTTCAATTCTAGTTCAAAACTAGTTCATTTCGATAAAAATCTATTTTTATCTTTTCAAATGTGGAATTTTCCAGCCCAAATCTTTCCAATTCACATATTATAATTTTACACAAATTATAGATATTTTTATTAATTTTATCAAGGCCCGTACAGTCGATTTCCAACAACGGCCATCGAACTGCACTTACAGCGACCTTTTTCGAATTTGATTTGGACATAATTCCAAATCCAACCGTTAGATTTCAAATTTCTAATATTCATTGGAAAGCTCTTTTCGATACGAACCCAACGGTTCCGGTTTTAGGAGAATCCGACGGTCGGATCTCCCGCAATGTCCGTTTGAAATAAATGGTCGAAATTCACGAACTACCGCGGCGCGGCGCGTTCTATTCAGGCCATTATATATATATAATATATATATTATATATTTCGTCGATTTCCTTTTAAAACGAATTTTATAAATCGTTTTAAATTCGTTTCAAAACAATTTCAGCTTCCTTTTCAATTCAAATCAAAATTGAATTCTCCTTTATAAATTCGTTTTAAAATTCATTTCTATTCAATTCAAATTTCAATTCAATTTGAATTCGTTTCAATTTGCTTTCAATTCAATTTGAATTCGTTTTCACTTCAATTCATTTCGAAATCCTTTTCAATTCAATTCATTTCGAAATCGTTTTCAAATCGATATAAATATCGTTCACGTCGAAATAACGCATCTCTAATCAACACGGCTTTATATTTTTCAAAACTCCTTTATTCTATCCAACAAATGAATATTTATCCCATTCAACACATGAATCTATATTTCTTTCAATACACGACTAATCTCAACACATGAGTACTGTCAACACATCACTATTTTTGTTATGTAAAATATTTTATAAAACTAAGGTATCTATCGTTTGATTTTAATTAGACTTCTACTAGGAAGTAGTTTTAATTTTAAATATGATAAAGATGTGATTTATTTTATTTAAAATATTTCACTCAACACATGAACATCGTCAACACATGACTATTTTTATATTCAACACATGAATTTTCTTTTATAATATTCATTATTTTCCCGATTGGAATGAGGCCCAATCAATCACCATATAACGTTAATTATATGGATTCCATACAACACATGTATTTAATAGCATTAATAAACAATCAACCATCAACCAAAGTGCACTACGCTGTATAAGCATCAAATATAGATATCTAACGCTTATAACAGCCTGTCAATCAATCGATCGACATATTTAATCAATCAGGATGAGTGAACTTCAAATTTCATCCCAACACCCGTGTGGGGTTTCAAACAATCAAACACAGATTTTATTTGTGCAGTTGGGCGATGTGTAAAATTTATCATCCCAATCAATGTCCTTCAAATCAGTGTACATAAACAAATCGGCCGATTTGTTTATAAATATTTTATTTATTCACTTTCACGTTAAAAACTATATTTTTAACGATAAAACATTTTATTTTAACACATGAATTTCTATTCAGTTCATTTACACAATAAAAATGATATTTTTATTTTTCTAACATATTTTAGAAAATTTCGGCGGCATAACGGCACGATACTAGAAACGGGACGAGGCCTAGCCTTATCCCCGGTCTAGTGAAGGCCCACGCCATTCACACATCAATCAAATCAATTTCAATTCACCAAACAATTCAAATTTCAATCAATTAGACTAACCAACTACACAACCAAACAATTTAACAAACAAGCCATCCATGGTCTGTGGATGACGGGTGTCGGGTGCTACTAAGCACCGTCTACATCCTAGTATATATATATAACTAGAAAAAGAGAATTTAGAGTGAGAAATTCTCACCCTTTCGCTAAACTGAATGACGCAATTCTTCATGGGTAGGAAATCTTCACTGTGCTTTTCTTTCGTCTATTTCGTTGCCCGTATTCACTACCTATATAAAAGTTACATTTTTACTTTGCTATTCAATATATAAAAATTATATTTTTATCATTCTTATGATGTAAAAATTATATTTTTATTGCTCTAAAAAATATAAGAATCATACCTTACTTCTTCTACTTAACCAAAAAAATTCCGTCCTTTCTTTCTATTTTTAAAAATATGATTTTTATTTTTGCAAGTTCAAATCTTTTTCTTTTAAAAGATTAAACCTTTTTCTATTTCAAAGTTTAAACCTTTAAAATAAAAATCAGTTTCATTTATTTCTTTAAAAATCAGTTTATATATCTTTTAAAAATTCAGTTTTTAAAATCTAAAGAAAAAATAAAACAGTTTTATTTCCTTTAAAAATTCTGCTTTAACCTTTCTTTAAAAATCAGTTTATATATCTTTTAAAAATTCAGTTTATAAAATCTATATAAATCAGTTTATAAAATCTATATAAATCAGTTTATAAAATCTATATAAATCAGTTTATAAAATCTATATAAATCAGTTTATAAAATCTATATAAATCAGTTTTTAAAATCTATATAAATCAGTTTATATGCAACTAACAAAAAAGTCAGTTTCGCAGATTAAAAATAATAAGTTTTGCAGATCTAAAAATAATAAAAAAAATAAATAAAAAAGTAAAATAACTTACCTTTTAACCTGCGAAGGAGGGGGGGTATCTCGCCGGCGTCAGGGCTAGGGGGGGGGGGGTCGCAGGTCGGAGGCGGGTCCAACGGGGGTGGGCAAGGGCAGCTAAGGCGACGGGGTCGAATGGCTAGGGCGTGGGGTCCAATTGAGAGAGGAGAGAGAAAAGAGGGGCGCGAGGTGGGGGCTTCTCGCCGGAGGTTGGTTGCGGTGGAGGGAGGGTCAGACGGTGGGCGGTGGTTGAGCAATCGGAGGGGCGACGGGGATCGAGGTCTGGGAAGAAGAGGGGCGCGATTTTTTTTCTTCTTTTTTTTTATTTTTGACGGTGGATATGAGAGAGAGAGAGAGAGGTGAGTGTATTAATATATAATTTAATTATTTAATTTAATTTATTTCTCCTTTAAAGTTGACTTTTCATCCGAATCCCGATTCGAACCCAACGACTGCCGCCCCTAGCTAATTACCCCCATTCCGAACACAATGGGATATGTATCGCAAGCTGATTTGATCATTTCGATTAGTTTCCATTGAATTTACATTTAAATCACTGTATTGAATTTTAAACGTACATTTCAAATTACCGGGGTCACATACTAACTAGAAAAATTCCAGAAAAATATTTTCTAGCTTCGTATTGACGATACGGTCCTAACAAAACTAGTTTCGTCGAATTCTGAGACCGTTTGAAAAATGGCCAATTTCCAGTCGATTAAAATCAACTGAAACTGGTCAAACGCGTTTTCCTTTGCCACGCTCACATATTGATTTGAAAAATTATGAAATTTGAAACCTAGCAATAATTTGACATCACGGACCCAACAAAACTAGTTTCGTCGAAATCCGAGGTCATCTGCAAAATTTCCATTTTTAAGGGCCTGAATTCCATAGCGACTATTCAGAATTTTCAACTGGACATATCTTTTGATTCCTGATATGAAATCTTGATTTTCCGGATTCGTTGGAAAGATATCATCAATTAGATCCTAATGTTTTTGGTTTCACTAAAATCCGGATTGTTTTGCACCCGGTACATTCAATTGAAGTTTGAAATCGAATTATCGAACTACCGCGCCATTTTCAATTCTATTTATAATTATATATAAATATTTATATTCTAACAACGACGCGTATAATATATACGTTCGAATTATATTCAAAATAAATTTCCGTCGATATTATTTAAAATAATTCATTTTAAATAATCAAAATTCGCTAAAATTGCCAAAATAAAAATTTTAAACTGGCCCAGATTTTCGGGTTGTTACACTTTCTCTCCACACAATTTCATTCTTCCTATACTCTGCCTCTATTCTAATTAAAATAAAATAATGGCGTCGCCACTCTGCTGAAATCTAAGGTAGAACTAGTGCATCTTCTTCCAATCTGAATAGAGTTAAAAGAGAACAACTATTTTCTAATCTAATCGATGGTCTACGCAAAGGAGAGCTATTCAGTGTCAGAATATAGATTCCAGAATACAAGAATCATTCCCTTTTTGTGAGTACAGTTATTTTCAGATATGAACTTTAATTATGATCTTGACATGGCTATAAATCTGAATCTGAGGTTATGCATATTCTTATCTGTCAGATCTGTTTTTTTTGTGACTATTCTCTTTCTTTTTTCTCTGTTCTATAGCCAGGCTACTACGATCCTGCGCCAAATCTCATAAGATATTAACGCACGAACGCTAAATTTTGGAGTAAATAATGAATAATGCATAATTGGACATGACTGATCTGTGAATGATTTGAGAAAAGGACATATGTTGTAAATTAGATCTAGATCTGTGCGTACTCTGTGATTTGGAAGAAGAGGAATCATTGAATGATAACATATGACCTGAAACTTGGGGACATAATGCATATAAAAATTAAGATCTGATTTTGAGAGGATATAATTTAAAGATCTAGATTTTTGGGTATATTTTATATAACGATTCTTGACTTGAAAAAGGAATATGAAACTTAGGCGTAAGGACCTATATTAAAATAGGATAACTTTTAATGTGAATGCACCTAAATATGGATTTTTGGACATTGGCATTAAAGCCTATAATTTGGCATAATTCATATCATGATTTGGGGCTTTTAGAGAGTGTTCTGTACTGTGCAAAGTTTAACGAACATTTGGGGGCATATATTTTATTATGAATTATGACCATGATTTGAGCATGTAAGTTTAGGCTTAATTTATGATTAGTCAAGATATGTAAATAGAATTTTTAAGAAATGTTAAATCTTCTAATCTACTGAATTGCCTAATCTGCTAAATCTATTGTAACGACCCAGAAAATCTGAACCAATTTAAAAATTTTAAATTGGCTAAAATAATGGATTTTAAATATTTAAAATAAATATTTTAAATAATGGCGATGAAAACTGAGTTTGAATCGACATTTGAAAACGAATATAATTAATTATAATTATAAACAAGGCCTAAAATGGCGTGGCAGTTTCAAAAATTGAATTCAAACTTTGTCGGACTGTACCGGGTGCAAAACAATCCGGATTTTAGTAAAACCAAAAACATTAGGATCTAATTGATAATATCTTTCCAACGAATCTGACCAATCGAAATTTGATAGCGGGAATCAAAAGATATGTCCAGTTGAAAATACTGAATAGTCGCTATGGAATTTAGGCCCTTAAAAATGGACATTTTGCAAATGACCTCGGATTCCGACGAAACCACTTTTGTTGGATCCGCAGGGTCAAGTTATTGCTAGGTTTCAATTTTAATAATTTTTCGAATCAATATGTGAGCGTGGCAAAGGAAAACGCGTTTGACCAGTTTCAGTTGATTTTAATCGACTGGAAATTGGCCATTTTTCAAACGGTCTCAGAATTCGACGAAACTAGTTTTGTTAGGATCGTATCGTCAATACGAAGCTATAAAATATTTTTCAGGAATTTTTCTAGTTAGTATGTGGCCCCGGTAATTTGAAATGTACGTTTAAAATTCAATATAGTGATTTAAATGAAAATTCAACGGAAACTGATTGTAACAATCAAATCAGCTTGCGATACATATCCCATTGTGTTCGGAATGGGGGTTAAACGCTATGGACGGCAGGCGGTGGGCCTCGTTTAGAGGTCATAGGTAAAAGTCAACTTTTTTGAAAAATTAAATAATAAAAATAATTTTAATTCCCTCCTATACCTTGGCCCCCCCTGTAATTCATTACCGAAGTCCAAATCAGAAAAAAAAAAAGAAAAAAAAAAGGATCGACGCCCGCCTTCGCCGTTGACCAGACCTCCACCGCGCCCTCCAATCTTCTCCCCCCTCTTCCTTGCTCTCGCTCCCTCCTCCTCCTTCAATCCGAACCACCCCTAAGCCATCGCGACACCCTAAATCCGCGAGCCCCGTTCGAGACGCCACCGCCGACGAGCTGAAGGCCACCCCACCTCCAACACCTCCTGCGCCGCCACCTGACGAAAACCAACCCCCCCCTCTTTCGTTTCTTCGATGTAAGTTGTTTTAATTTATTTTAGTTTTACTTTTATTTTTAATACTGTTTTTTTAAAAGGGTTTAATACTGTTTTTTTTAAAAGCATTTAATAAAACTGATTTTTTTTAAAAGAAGTTAAAACTGAATTTTAAAGAAGTTTAAAACTGAATTTTTAAAGCGTTTAAAACTGATTTTTTTAAGAAGTTAAAACTGAATTTTAAAGAAGTTTAAAACTGATTTTTTAAAGCGTTTAAAACTGATTTTTTTTTAAGAAGTTAAAACTGAATTTTTAAGAAGTTTAAAACTGATTTTTTTTTAAAAGAAGTTAAAACTGAATTTTAAAGAAGTTAAAACTGAATTTTAAAGAAGTTTAAAACTGATTTTTAAAGGGTTCTAAAAACTGATTTTAGAAGTTATAAAAACTGAATTTTAAAAAGGTTTAAAACTGAATTTTAAAGGGGTTTGAAAAACTAATTTTATTTTGAGATTTAAAAAGAAAAAGATTTAAACTTTAAAAAGAAAAATCAGATTTTTATATATTGAAAGTCGAAGTAAAAATCAGATTTTTATATATTGAAAGTCGAAGTAAAAATCAGATTTTTATATATTGAAAGTCGAAGTAAAAATCAGATTTTTATATATTGAAAGTCGAAGTAAAAATCATATCATTATATATTGAATAGCGAAGTCAAAATTCGATTTTTATATAGTGAATAACATAGTAAAAATTCGATTTTTACATATGTAGAGAATACGGGCGAAAGCGAAAAAAAAGGCGAGATTGGCGAAGATTTCTAAAGGAAGAGTGGTATTGGATAGCTATTGGTGAGAATTTCTCACTCTTCAATTTCTTTTTCTATATATATATATATGTGTCGAAATTAAAGTGAATTGCTATATATAAATATATATATATATATACGCCCCTCGTCCACAAACCATGGACGATATTTATTGGTTGAAATTGTTGTGAAAATTGATTGATAGCGAATGATTGTTTGGGATTGTTTGTGATTGATATTGGTTGATTGTGGTTGAAAAATACCCATTTGTGGTTGAGAAATATTTGGTTGAAACCACATAGGATTAGTTTGTGGAAATGAAATAAATATATACATGCCGCCTGCGTGCGAACTAGATGCATGATCCCCAATGTCAAAAACCGTGAGGTTTTAAGTTAGAGCGAGGAGTTGTACTAGGGACGGTCCCGGTTTTAACTACCCTGCCGTTATGCTGCCGAAATTTTGAATAATATTCGTGTGTTTGAATTATTTTCATATGCTTAAACTATATTTATTCATTGAATAGAAAACATTCATGTGTTGAATTGATATTCATTCGTTGATTAGAAATTCATGTGTTGAATGGTATTCATATTTTGAAATAAATTGTTTGATAATAAAAATCACATTTTTATCTATATATAGAAACAATAGAAAACATTCATGTGTTGAATTGATATTCATTCGTTGATTAGAAATTCATGTGTTGAATGGTATTCATATTTTGAAATAAATTGTTTGATAATAAAAATCATATTTTTATCTATATATAGAAACTATAGAAAACATTCATGTGTTGAATTGATATTCATTCGTTGATTAGAAATTCATGTGTTGAATGGTATTCATATTTTGAAATAGATTGTTTGATAATAAAAATCACCTTTTATGGACTATATGAACTGTGTAAAATAATCTCGTTTTAAAAGAAATTGTTTTATGATAAAAATCCCATTTTTATCACCAACATGAACTATATAGAAAAATAGTGTTTTGAAATGAATTGTTTTACAATAAAAATCACATTTTTATTGTATGCATAAATCGTTGAAATGTGAAGTGTTAAAAATAGCCACTTGTTCAAAATAAACATATATGAGTTGAAATATTCATTAATTAGCTAATGAAATGAGTTGCACCTATTTATGTAACATTAGAACGAATGGTGTTTTTAAACCAAATAGAAATCAAATATGAAGTCGAATAGAAAATGATAAATGATAAGAACTGTATATATATGTACATGCATATTCATTGAACAGGTTATAGCAAAGGGGCTAGAGAAGAGGAATAAAATTTTGTGCCCGACAAATAGGTACACGTTTACTGCTTTGTTTGGGTGATGATTTTATGAGCCTGTTGGCTAGCCGCTTGGCTTTTTCTTTTTCTTTTTGAGATTAGAAGGACCGGGAAAGCTATTTGCAATTTCCCGATGCTCCCGGTGCAGGGGAGGTTATGGCGAAATTTTCCAAAATTTTAAGGTGTTAGAAAAATATTTGAAGTGAAAACGATATGGAAATCATTGAATGAACTATATTTATATAAATATATAATTATAAATAAAATTAAAACGAAACGAAGCCGTGCAGTTCGTATTTTGAAACCATGATTTCAAACAACTAGTACGGGGAATCCGATCATTGGATTTTCCCGAAACCTCAACCGTCGGGTTCGCCTTGGAAATATCTTCCCAACGGCACCAACTTTGTAGAAATCCAACGGTTGGATTGTCTGGAATGTTTAATTCAAATCTGAAGAAAAACAGCGCCAGAAGCGATTATATTTATATATATATATAAATATAATTATATATTTAATCGAATAACGACGCTGCAGTTCGTATTTTGAAATCGAAACTTCAAACGATTGTACCGGGAGATCCGACCGTCGGAATTTCCCGAAACTGGAACCGTTGGATTCGTTTTGAAAAGACCTTTCTAATGATGTAAATTTTGCGAAGATCCAACGGTTAGATTTTCAGATATATGTAAATCAAATCTGAAGAAAAACAGCGCCACGGCCACCTTATGGCCCGAAGCGTCGTTTTGAATAAAATAGCTATTTTAAAATAAATAAAAATAGCGATAAATAGTTATAAAATATCATAAGCGATATGGAATGGAAATAAACTGAATTTGCTTGAGTTATGTTGTATTTGATGGTTGAATGTGTTTGGTGTGAAAATTACATTAAAGAACAATATTGGTGTTGTCGAATAATTTAACCATTGAAATAAATTGATTTGAAATTCTAAATATACGTGAATTATTTGAAAAGGCCGAGTTAATTCTCATTTCGAATAATTGACCGACGATTGAAAGTCTAAGATGAAGACGATGGTCGAAGACCGGAGATCTTCACCTCGTTTGGATGGTAACCGAGGTCCTGATTGGGAGGCATCCCGAAATATGGATAATGAGTGGTGATCGTTCAGACGTACGTGGTGATCGATGGGTTTGCGAGGTATTCAGTGCCTCCGGTTTCGTTCAGACCCAGAACGGACTTGTAAATGGACTGTGTGTCTGACATTGGAATTTATTCTGTGTTGATTGATTTCTGTTAAATATACATCTGTTTGGCGGCGGAGAATTTATTCTTTTGCTTAACGCCCTTCTCTGAGACGCACGAGCTCAGAGGTTGTATATCGATGGACATCAGTCGCATGGCATGAATTGCCTGTGTGGCATGCTAAGATGCAGTGATCAGGGCTTCTGTTGAAAAGCAAAGTCTTGTGGTGATGATCAAAGCACCGCCTGGGTGGCGTAGCTTTGTGTATAACGTGAATTCGCGAGCCTCACACCCCGGTATGAACCTAAAACGGGAGAAGGACCTCAGGGAGGGCATGCGTTTCTTTCTAGCTAGGGTGGTGTCAGTGACCTACCAGCCCTGACATTTATATACTTTTCACCTATGTGGTTGTTGCTGTTGCGAGGCGCCTCGGTTTGATCGGACGATCCGGGTCCGATGGAGTCATTCGTTGGCTCGTTTACGCCCCAAAGGGCGGGGAAACGTATTGTTCAGGCATAATAATCCACATCGGTGGACCGGCCCTGACGATCTAAAGGCTTGCCTGCGCGCTTGCCTGTGGCTCGGGCTAGAGAGTCACGAATTCGGTAAGGACTATCTTTTGCCTTGGTTCATGACGGAAATCCAATTTCCAAATACGTGATCGTGCGGTTTCAATTGTATATATATATTTGGCGACATAGTGGCATGGGACGCTCATGTCGTCTATGATTGATAGTTATGATTTGAAATTGTTTTCAAAACATATGAACACTAGCAATAATACCAAATGCCTTTGTTTTATTCGTATCAAGCATATTTGGCCGTTATAAGGTAAAAACTCTATCCTCCGGTTTGCGTTGCATTGTGTGATGGGAACTGAGTCTTATAACAGCTTCATTTTATAAAAAGCATAGCGATGTTTAAAAGAAAGATTTGTTTTAAAGCACTGGCAATCCAATGGAGTAAACCCGTTCCACGAAAGTGGCGTGGTCCTGTGATTAGCCAATTATATATGTGTTGAGTGGATTTCTCATACCAGTCCCATGACTGACTCGTAGTTTGTTTCACTTTCAAACTCGGGTGCCCCTTTTTCTACACGGGCAGCCTTGTATTCAGGTTTAGCTGGTTCTTTCTGGATAGCTGGAGCTGAAGATGGATTCTATCATTTATTTCTTTTTATGATGTTCAGCTCCTATTGTACATATTTTGTTTATTTCCGCTGTAGACATTTATGTATAGCTGAACTGTATTTGTACTAAGTAAGATCCTGTATACTGTGTAACTCTGATTATTACTTTTATCCAGTATATTCTATTGTTCATATCTGGTGTATTTATTTAATTCTGTTCTGCTATTATATGTTTCTGTGTTATATTCCAAAGATAACCCTGTTTCCGTGAGAACGGGATTTCGGGTCGTCTCAACGTGGTATCAGAGCTTTGGTTAAGCTTAGTTCTGGAATATAACATTTGAACGAACTCGTCAGAAATAGAACCAGTAGTGTTCTAGGACGGGTAACTCAATACAGATAGGATCAGTAATATCCTAGTATGAGTAAAGCAGAATATTTTTTTTAAAAGGTTAGAAACAAATTGGTTGTTGTATTGTGGGATTGTAGATTTATCAAACCACTTTCGACTTTGTTCCTTTTCGGGGACGAAAAGTTTTAAGTGGGGGAGATTGTAACGACCCAGAAAATCTGAACCAATTTAAAAATTTTTAATTGGCTAAAATAATGGATTTTAAATATTTAAAATAAATATTTTAAATAATGGCGATGAAAACTGAGTTTGAATCGACATTTGAAAACGAATATAATTAATTATAATTATAAACAAGGCCTAAAATGGCGTGGCAGTTTCAAAAATTGAATTCAAACTTTGTCGGACTGTACCGGGTGCAAAACAATCCGGATTTTAGTGAAACCAAAAACATTAGGATCTAATTGATAATATCTTTCCAACGAATCTGACCAATCGAAATTTGATAGCGGGAATCAAAAGATATGTCCAGTTGAAAATACTGAATAATCGCTATGGAATTCAGGCCCTTAAAAATGGACATTTTGCAAATGACCTCGGATTCCGACGAAACCACTTTTGTTGGATCCGCAGGGTCAAGTTATTGCTAGGTTTCAATTTTCATAATTTTTCGAATCAATATGTGAGCGTGGCAAAGGAAAACGCGTTTGACCAGTTTCAGTTGATTTTAATCGACTGGAAATTGGCCATTTTTCAAACGGTCTCAGAATTCGACGAAACTAGTTTTGTTAGGACCGTATCGTCAATACGAAGCTATAAAATATTTTTCGGGAATTTTTCTAGTTAGTATGTGGCCCCGGTAATTTGAAATGTACGTTTAAAATTCAATATAGTGATTTAAATGAAAATTCAACGGAAACTGATTGTAACAATCAAATCAGCTTGCGATACATATCCCATTGTGTTCGGAATGGGGGTTAAACGCTATGGACGGTAGGCGGTGGGCCTCGTTTAGAGGTCATAGGTAAAAGTCAACTTTTTTGAAAAATTAAATAATAAAATAATAAAAATAATTTTAATTCCCTCCTATACCTTGCCCCCCCCCTCTGTAATTCATTACCGAAGTCCAAATCAGAAAAAAAAAAGAAAAAAAAAGGATCGACGCCCGCCTTCGCCGTTGACCAGACCTCCACCGCGCCCTCCGATCTTCTCCCCCCTCTTCCTTGCTCTCGCTCCATCCTCCTCCTTCAATCCGAACCACCCCTAAGCCATCGCGACACCATAAATCCGCGAGCCCCGTTCGAGACGCCACCGCCGACGAGCTCAAGGCCACCCCACCTCCAACACCTCCTGCGCCGCCTCTTGACGAAAACCAACCCCCCCTCTTTCGTTTCTTCGATGTAAGTTGTTTTAATTTATTTTAGTTTTACTTTTATTTTTAATACTGTTTTTTTAAAAGGATTTAATACTGTTTTTTTAAAAGCATTTAATAAAACTGATTTTTTTTAAAAGAAGTTAAAACTGAATTTTAAAGAAGTTTAAAACTGATTTTTTAAAGCGTTTAAAACTGATTTTTTTTAAGAAGTTAAAACTGAATTTTAAAGAAGTTTAAAACTGATTTTTTAAAGCGTTTAAAACTGATTTTTTTTAAGAAGTTAAAACTGAATTTTAAAGAAGTTTAAAACTGATTTTTTTTTTAAAAAGAAGTTAAAACTGAATTTTAAAGAAGTTAAAACTGAATTTTAAAGAAGTTTAAAACTGATTTTTAAAGGGTTCTAAAAACTGATTTTAGAAGTTATAAAAACTGAATTTTAAAAAGGTTTAAAACTGAATTTTAAAGGGGTTTGAAAAACTGATTTTATTTTGAGATTTAAAAAGAAAAAGATTTAAACTTTAAAAAGAAAAATCAGATTTTTATATATTGAAAGTCGAAGTAAAAATCAGATTTTTATATATTGAAAGTCGAAGTAAAAATCAGATTTTTATATATTGAAAGTCGAAGTAAAAATCATATCATTATATATTGAATAGCGAAGTCAAAATTCGATTTTTATATAGTGAATAACATAGTAAAAATTCGATTTTTACATATGTAGAGAATACGGGCGAAAGCGAAAAAAAAGGCGAGATTGGTGAAGATTTCTAAAGGAAGAGTGGTATTGGATAGCTATTGGTGAGAATTTCTCACTCTTCAATTTCTTTTTCTATATATATATATACATATATATATATATATGTGTGTGTGTGTGTGTGTGTTGAAATTAAAGTGAATTGCTATATATAAATATATATATATATATACGCCCCTCATCCACAAACCATGGACGATATTTATTGGTTGAAATTGTTGTGAAAATTGATTGATAGCGAATGATTGTTTGGGATTGTTTGTGATTGATATTGGTTGATTATGGTTGAAAAATACCCATTTGTGGTTGAGAAATATTTGGTTGAAACCACATAGGATTAGTTTGTGGAAATGAAATAAATATATACATGCCGCCTGCGTGCGAACTAGATGCATGATCCCCATTGTCAAAAATCGCGAGGTTTTAAGGTAGAGCGAGGAGCCGTACTAGGGACGGTCCCGGTTTTAACTACCCTGCCGTTATGCTGCCGAAATTTTGAATAATATTCGTGTGTTTGAATTATTTTCATATGCTTAAACTATATTTATTCATTGAATAGAAAACATTCATGTGTTGAATTGATATTCATTCGTTGATTAGAAATTCATGTGTTGAATGGTATTCATATTTTGAAATAAATTGTTTGATAATAAAAATCACATTTTTATCTATATATAGAAACAATAGAAAACATTCATGTATTGAATTGATATTCATTCGTTGATTAGAAATTCATGTGTTGAATGGTATTCATATTTTGAAATAAATTGTTTGATAATAAAAATCACATTTTTATCTATATATAGAAACTATAGAAAACATTCATGTGTTGAATTGATATTCATTCGTTGATTAGAAATTCATGTGTTGAATGGTATTCATATTTTGAAATAGATTGTTTGATAATAAAAATCACCTTTTATCGACTATATGAACTATGTAAAATAATCTCGTTTTAAAAGAAATTGTTTTATGATAAAAATCCCATTTTTATCACCAACATGAACTATATAGAAAAATAGTGTTTTGAAATGAATTGTTTTACAATAAAAATCACATTTTTATTGTATGCATAAATCGTTGAAATGTGAAGTGTTAAAAATAGCCACTTGTTCAAAATAAACATATATGAGTTGAAATATTCATTAATTAGCTAATGAAATGAGTTGCACCTATTTATGTAACATTAGAACGAATGGTGTTTTTAAACCAAATAGAAATCAAATATGAAGTCGAATAGAAAATGATAAATGATAAGAACTGTATATATATGTACATGCATATTCATTGAACAGGTTATAGCAAAGGGGCTAGAGAAGAGGAATAAAATTTTGTGCCCGACAAATAGGTACACGTTTATTGCTTTGTTTGGGTGATGATTTTATGAGCCTGTTGGCTAGCCGCTTGGCTTTTTCTTTTTCTTTTTGAGATTAGAAGGACCGGGAAAGCTATTTGCAATTTCCCGATGCTCCCGGTGCAGGGGAGGTTATGGCGAAATTTTCCAAAATTTTAAGGTGTTAGAAAAATATTTGAAGTGAAAACGATATGGAAATCATTGAATGAACTATATTTATATAAATATATAAATATAAATAAAATTAAAACGAAGCCGTGCAGTTCGTATTTTGAAACCATGATTTCAAACAACTAGTACGGGGAATCCGATCATTGGATTTTCCCGAAACCTCAACCGTCGGGTTCGCCTTGGAAATATCTTCCCAACGGCACCAACTTTGTAGAAATCCAATGGTTGGATTGTCTGGAATGTTTAATTCAAATCTGAAGAAAAACAGCGCCAGAAGCGATTATATTTATATATATATATATAAATATAATTATATATTTAATCGAATAACGACGCTGCAGTTCGTATTTTGAAATCGAAACTTCAAACGATTGTACCGGGAGATCCGACCGTCGGAATTTCCCGAAACTGGAACCGTTGGATTCGTTTTGAAAAGACCTTTCTAATGATGTAAATTTTGCGAAGATCCAACGGTTAGATTTTCAGATATATGTAAATCAAATCTGAAGAAAAACAGCGCCACAGCCGCCTTATGGCCCGAAGCGTCGTTTTGAATAAAATAGCTATTTTAAAATAAATAAAAATAGCGATAAATAGTTATAAAATATCATAAGCGATATGGAATGGAAATAAACTGAATTTGCTTGATTTATGTTGTATTTGATGGTTGAATGTGTTTGGTGTGAAAATTACATTAAAGAACAATATTGGTGTTGTCGAATAATTTAACCATTGAAATAAATTGATTTGAAATTCTAAATATACGTGAATTATTTGAAAAGGCCGAGTTAATTCTCATTTCGAATAATTGACCGACGATTGAAAGTCGAAGATGAAGACGATGGTCGAAGACCGGAGATCTTCACCTCGTTTGGATGGTAACCGAGGTCCTGATTGGGAGGCATCCCGAAATATGGATAATGAGTGGTGATCGTTCAGACGTACGTGGTGATCGATGGGTTTGCGAGGTATTCAGTGCCTCCGGTTTCGTTCAGACCCAGAACGGACTTGTAAATGGACTGTGTGTCTGACATTGGAATTTATTCTGTGTTGATTGATTTCTGTTAAATATACATCTGTTTGGCGGCGGAGAATTTATTCTTTTGCTTAACGCCCTTCTCTGAGACGCACGAGCTCAGAGGTTGTATATCGATGGACATCAGTCGCATGGCATGAATTGCCTGTGTGGCATGCTAAGATGCAGTGATCAGGGCTTCTGTTGAAAAGCAAAGTCTTGTGGTGATGATCAAAGCACCGCCTGGGTGGCGTAGCTTTGTGTATAACGTGAATTCGCGAGCCTCACACCCCGGTATGAACCTAAAACGGGAGAAGGACCTCAGGGAGGGCATGCGTTTCTTTCTAGCTAGGGTGGTGTCAGTGACCTACCAGCCCTGACATTTATATACTTTTCACCTATGTGGTTGTTGCTGTTGCGAGGTGCCTCGGTTTGATCGGACGATCCGGGTCCGATGGAGTCATTCGTTGGCTCGTTTACGCCCCAAAGGGCAGGGAAACGTATTGTTCAGGCATAATAATCCACATCGGTGGACCGGCCCTGACGATCTAAAGGCTTGCCTGCGCGCTTGCCTGTGGCTCGGGCTAGAGAGTCACGAATTCGGTAAGGACTATCTTTTGCCTTGGTTCATGACGGAAATCCAATTTCCAAATACGTGATCGTGCGGTTTCAATTGTATATATATATTTGGCGACATAGTGGCATGGGACGCTCATGTCGTCTATGATTGATAGTTATGATTTGAAATTGTTTTCAAAACATATGAACACTAGCAATAATACCAAATGCCTTTGTTTTATTCGTATCAAGCATATTTGGCCGTTATAAGGTAAAAACTCTATCCTCCGGTTTGCGTTGCATTGTGTGATGGGAACTGAGTCTTATAACGGCTTCATTTTATAAAAAGCATAGCGATGTTTAAAAGAAAGATTTGTTTTAAAGCACTGGCAATCCAATGGAGTAAACCCGTTCCACGAAAGTGGCGTGGTCCTGTGATTAGCCAATTATATATGTGTTGAGTGGATTTCTCATACCAGTCCCATGACTGACTCGTAGTTTGTTTCACTTTCAAACTCGGGTGCCCCTTTTTCTACACGGGCAGCCTTGTATTCAGGTTTAGCTGGTTCTTTCTGGATAGCTGGAGCTGAAGATGGATTCTATCATTTATTTCTTTTTATGCTGTTCAGCTCCTATTGTACATATTTTGTTTATTTCCGCTGTAGACATTTATGTATAGCTGAACTGTATTTGTACTAAGTAAGATCCTGTATACTGTGTAACTCTGATTATTACTTTTATCCAGTATATTCTATTGTTCATATCTGGTGTATTTATTTAATTCTGTTCTGCTATTATATGTTTCTGTGTTATATTCCAAAGATAACCCTGTTTCCGTGAGAACGGGATTTCGGGTCGTCTCAACGTGGTATCAGAGCTTTGGTTAAGCTTAGTTCTGGAATATAACATTTGAACGAACTCGTCAGAAATAGAACCAGTAGTGTTCTAGGACGGGTAACTCAATACAGATAGGATCAGTAATATCCTAGTATGAGTAAAGCAGAATATTTTTTTTAAAAGGTTAGAAACAAATTGGTTGTTGTATTGTGGGATTGTAGATTTATCAAACCACTTTCGACTTTGTTCCTTTTCGGGGACGAAAAGTTTTAAGTGGGGGAGATTGTAACGACCCAGAAAATCTGAACCAATTTAAAAAATTTTAATTGGCTAAAATAATGGATTTTAAATATTTAAAATAAATATTTTAAATAATGGCGATGAAAACTGAGTTTGAATCGACATTTGAAAACGAATATAATTAATTATAATTATAAACAAGGCCTAAAATGGCGTGGCAGTTTCAAAAATTGAATTCAAACTTTGTCGGACTGTACCGGGTGCAAAACAATCCGGATTTTAGTGAAACCAAAAACATTAGGATCTAATTGATAATATCTTTCCAACGAATCTGACCAATCGAAATTTGATAGCGGGAATCAAAAGATATGTCCAGTTGAAAATACTGAATAGTCGCTATGGAATTCAGGCCCTTAAAAATGGACATTTTGCAAATGACCTCGGATTCCGACGAAACCACTTTTGTTGGATCCGCAGGGTCAAGTTATTGCTAGGTTTCAATTTTAATAATTTTTCGAATCAATATGTGAGCGTGGCAAAGGAAAACGCGTTTGACCAGTTTCAGTTGATTTTAATCGACTAGAAATTGGCCATTTTTCAAACGGTCTCAGAATTCGACGAAACTAGTTTTGTTAGGACCGTATCGTCAATACGAAGCTATAAAATATTTTTCGGGAATTTTTCTAGTTAGTATGTGGCCCCGGTAATTTGAAATGTAAGTTTAAAATTCAATATAGTGATTTAAATGAAAATTCAACGGAAACTGATTGTAACAATCAAATCAGCTTGCGATACATATCCCATTGTGTTCGGAATGGGGGTTAAACGCTATGGAAGGCAGGCGGTGGGCCTCGTTTAGAGGTCATAGGTAAAAGTCAACTTTTTTGAAAAATTAAATAATAAAAATAATTTTAATTCCCTCCTATACCTTGGCCCCCCCTGTAATTCATTACCGAAGTCCAAATCAGAAAAAAAAAGAAAAAAAAGGATCGACGCCCGCCTTCGCCGTTGACCAGACCTCCACCGCGCCCTCCGATCTTCTCCCCCCTTTTCCTTGCTCTCGCTCCCTCCTCCTCCTTCAATCCGAACCACCCCTAAGCCATCGCGACACCCTAAATCCGCGAGCCCCGTTCGAGACGCCACCGCCGACGAGCTGAAGGCCACCCCACCTCCAACACCTCCTGCGCCGCCACCTGACGAAAACCAACCCCCCCTCTTTCGTTTCTTCGATGTAAGTTGTTTTAATTTATTTTAGTTTTACTTTTATTTTTAATACTGTTTTTTTAAAAGGATTTAATACTGTTTTTTTAAAAGCATTTAATAAAACTGATTTTTTTTAAAAGAAGTTAAAACTGAATTTTAAAGAAGTTTAAAACTGATTTTTTAAAGCGTTTAAAACTGATTTTTTTTAAGAAGTTAAAACTGAATTTTAAAGAAGTTTAAAACTGATTTTTTAAAGCGTTTAAAACTGATTTTTTTTTAAGAAGTTAAAACTGAATTTTAAAGATGTTTAAAACTGATTTTTTTTTAAAAGAAGTTAAAACTGAATTTTAAAGAAGTTAAAACTGAATTTTAAAGAAGTTTAAAACTGATTTTTAAAGGGTTCTAAAAACTGATTTTAGAAGTTATAAAAACTGAATTTTAAAAAGGTTTAAAACTGAATTTTAAAGGGGTTTGAAAAACTGATTTTATTTTGAGATTTAAAAAGAAAAAGATTTAAACTTTAAAAAGAAAAATCAGATTTTTATATATTGAAAGTCGAAGTAAAAATCAGATTTTTATATATTGAAAGTCGAAGTAAAAATCAGATTTTTATATATTGAAAGTCGAAGTAAAAATCAGATTTTTATATATTGAAAGTCGAAGTAAAAATCATATCATTATATATTGAATAGCGAAGTCAAAATTCGATTTTTATATAGTGAATAACATAGTAAAAATTCGATTTTTACATATGTAGAGAATACGGGCGAAAGCGAAAAAAAAGGCGAGATTGGTGAAGATTTCTAAAGGAAGAGTGGTATTGGATAGCTATTGGTGAGAATTTCTCACTCTTCAATTTCTTTTTCTATATATATATATATATATATATATATATATATATGTGTGTGTGTGTGTGTGTGTGTGTGTGTTGAAATTAAAGTGAATTGCTATATATATATATATATATATATATATATATATATACGCCCCTCATCCACAAACCATGGACGATATTTATTGGTTGAAATTGTTGTGAAAATTGATTGATAGCGAATGATTGTTTGGGATTGTTTGTGATTGATATTGGTTGATTGTGGTTGAAAAATACCCATTTGTGGTTGAGAAATATTTGGTTGAAACCACATAGGATTAGTTTGTGGAAATGAAATAAATATATACATGCCGCCTGCGTGCGAACTAGATGCATGATCCCCATTGTCAAAAACCACGAGGTTTTAAGGTAGAGCGAGGAGCCGTACTAGGGACGGTCCCGGTTTTAACTACCCTGCCGTTATGCTGCCGAAATTTTGAATAATATTCGTGTGTTTGAATTATTTTCATATGCTTAAACTATATTTATTCATTGAATAGAAAACATTCATGTGTTGAATTGATATTCATTCGTTGATTAGAAATTCATGTGTTGAATGGTATTCATATTTTGAAATAAATTGTTTGATAATAAAAATCACATTTTTATCTATATATAGAAACAATAGAAAACATTAATGTGTTGAATTGATATTCATTCGTTGATTAGAAATTCATGTGTTGAATGGTATTCATATTTTGAAATAAATTGTTTGATAATAAAAATCACATTTTTATCTATATATAGAAACTATAGAAAACATTCATGTGTTGAATTGATATTCATTCGTTGATTAGAAATTCATGTGTTGAATGGTATTCATATTTTGAAATAGATTGTTTGATAATAAAAATCACCTTTTATCGACTATATGAACTGTGTAAAATAATCTCGTTTTAAAAGAAATTGTTTTATGATAAAAATCCCATTTTTATCACCAACATGAACTATATAGAAAAATAGTGTTTTGAAATGAATTGTTTTACAATAAAAATCACATTTTTATTGTATGCATAAATCGTTGAAATGTGAAGTGTTAAAAATAGCCACTTGTTCAAAATAAACATATATGAGTTGAAATATTCATTAATTAGCTAATGAAATGAGTTGCACCTATTTATGTAACATTAGAACGAATGGTGTTTTTAAACCAAATAGAAATCAAATATGAAGTCGAATAGAAAATGATAAATGATAAGAACTGTATATATATGTACATGCATATTCATTGAACAGGTTATAGCAAAGGGGCTAGAGAAGAGGAATAAAATTTTGTGCCCGACAAATAGGTACACGTTTACTGCTTTGTTTGGGTGATGATTTTATGAGCCTGTTGGCTAGCCGCTTGGCTTTTTCTTTTTCTTTTTGAGATTAGAAGGACCGGGAAAGCTATTTGCAATTTCCCGATGCTCCCGGTGCAGGGGAGGTTATGGCGAAATTTTCCAAAATTTTAAGGTGTTAGAAAAATATTTGAAGTGAAAACGATATGGAAATCATTGAATGAACTATATTTATATAAATATATAAATATAAATAAAATTAAAACGAAACGAAGCCGTGCAGTTCGTATTTTGAAACCATGATTTCAAACAACTAGTACGGGGAATCCGATCATTGGATTTTCCCGAAACCTCAACCGTCGGGTTCGCCTTGGAAATATCTTCCCAACGGCACCAACTTTGTAGAAATCCAACGGTTGGATTGTCTGGAATGTTTAATTCAAATCTGAAGAAAAACAGCGCCAGAAGCGATTATATTTATATATATATAAATATAATTATATATTTAATCGAATAACGAGGCTGCAGTTCGTATTTTGAAATCGAAACTTCAAACGATTGTACCGGGAGATCCGACCGTCGGAATTTCCCGAAACTGGAACCGTTGGATTCGTTTTGAAAAGACCTTTCTAATGATGTAAATTTTGCGAAGATCCAACGGTTAGATTTTCAGATATATGTAAATCAAATCTGAAGAAAAACAGCGCCACGGCCGCCTTATGGCCCGAAGCGTCGTTTTGAATAAAATAGCTATTTTAAAATAAATAAAAATAGCGATAAATAGTTATAAAATATCATAAGCGATATGGAATGGAAATAAACTGAATTTGCTTGATTTATGTTGTATTTGATGGTTGAATGTGTTTGGTGTGAAAATTACATTAAAGAACAATATTGGTGTTGTCGAATAATTTAACCATTGAAATAAATTGATTTGAAATTCTAAATATACGTGAATTATTTGAAAAGGCCGAGTTAATTCTCATTTCGAATAATTGACCGACGATTGAAAGTCTAAGATGAAGACGATGGTCGAAGACCGGAGATCTTCACCTCGTTTGGATGGTAACCGAGGTCCTGATTGGGAGGCATCCCGAAATATGGATAATGAGTGGTGATCGTTCAGACGTACGTGGTGATCGATGGGTTTGCGAGGTATTCAGTGCCTCCGGTTTCGTTCAGACCCAGAACGGACTTGTAAATGGACTGTGTGTCTGACATTGGAATTTATTCTGTGTTGATTGATTTCTGTTAAATATACATCTGTTTGGCGGCGGAGAATTTATTCTTTTGCTTAACGCCCTTCTCTGAGACGCACGAGCTCAGAGGTTGTATATCGATGGACATCAGTCGCATGGCATGAATTGCCTGTGTGGCATGCTAAGATGCAGTGATCAGGGCTTCTGTTGAAAAGCAAAGTCTTGTGGTGATGATCAAAGCACCGCCTGGGTGGCGTAGCTTTGTGTATAACGTGAATTCGCGAGCCTCACACCCCGGTATGAACCTAAAACGGGAGAAGGACCTCAGGGAGGGCATGCGTTTCTTTCTAGCTAGGGTGGTGTCAGTGACCTACCAGCCCTAACATTTATATACTTTTCACCTATGTGGTTGTTGTTGTTGCGAGGCGCCTCGGTTTGATCGGACGATCCGGGTCCGATGGAGTCATTCGTTGGCTCGTTTACGCCCCAAAGGGCGGGGAAACGTATTGTTCAGGCATAATAATCCACATCGGTGGACCGGCCCTGACGATCTAAAGGCTTGCCTGTGGCTCGGGCTAGAGAGTCACGAATTCGGTAAGGACTATCTTTTGCCTTGGTTCATGACGGAAATCCAATTTCCAAATACGTGATCGTGCGGTTTCAATTGTATATATATATATTTGGCGACATAGTGGCATGGACGCTCATGTCGTCTATGATTGATAGTTATGATTTGAAATTGTTTTCAAAACATATGAACACTAGCAATAATACCAAATGCCTTTGTTTTATTCGTATCAAGCATATTTGGCCGTTATAAGGTAAAAACTCTATCCTCCGGTTTGCGTTGCATTGTGTGATGGGAACTGAGTCTTATAACGGCTTCATTTTATAAAAAGCATAGCGATGTTTAAAAGAAAGATTTGTTTTAAAGCACTGGCAATCCAATGGAGTAAACCCGTTCCACGAAAGTGGTGTGGTCCTGTGATTAGCCAATTATATATGTGTTGAGTGGATTTCTCATACCAGTCCCATGACTGACTCGTAGTTTGTTTCACTTTCAAACTCGGGTGCCCCTTTTTCTACACGGGAAGCCTTGTATTCAGGTTTAGCTGGTTCTTTCTGGATAGCTGGAGCTGAAGATGGATTCTTTCATTTATTTCTTTTTATGCTGTTCAACTCCTATTGTACATATTTTGTTTATTTCCGCTGTAGACATTTATGTATAGCTGAACTGTATTTGTACTAAGTAAGATCCTGTATACTGTGTAACTCTGATTATTACTTTTATCCAGTATATTCTATTGTTCATATCTGGTGTATTTATTTAATTCTGTTCTGCTATTATATGTTTCTGTGTTATATTCCAAAGATAACCCTGTTTCCGTGAGAACGGGATTTCGGGTCGTCTCATCTATTGAATTGCATGTTCTGCTAATCTGCTAAATTTCCTAATTTGCTAGATCTGTTATCTGCTAAATCTGTTGAATTGCTTAATCTGTTGAAAGCTGAATAATTGTAATTTGGAGGCTCGATCTAAAATTGAGCAAAACATGTTAATAGAACTTTGGATAATCTGTCGTAACTTGTAAAGAAGTTAAATCTGCTAAATGGACATAATTAGTCTGATATTTTCTATAATGGAATAAAGTGGCTATGACACGAGGTTAGACTCTGTTTATGGTAGAAGCCTGCCCGGAACCAACCGGCTTAACCAGCGACCGCAAACTGTTAGTCTAATGTGAGAGGTCATAGGCATAACTAAAATATGCTTAGACATGAGGTTAGGTTTGGCTTGTGGCAGAAGTCTGCCCGGAACCGCCCGGCATATCCAGCGGCCACAAGCTACCGACCTAATGTGAGAGGTTTGTGCATTAATATTTAATTAATGCAAATCTGAGATAAATATGACGTCTAAAACGTGTTGGGTGGATAGGGTTAAACCAACTGGACCGATGAATTTAACAAACCCATTTCGTGAATCTATAGGCCCAATACAAAGTTAGACAACTGTAAGTCTGTTAAAACTGTACATCTAATCCGTTAGTCTGAAAACTCGTTAACTTGATTGTCTGATCTGTGAACTAGTAAATCTGAACTCTGTATGTCTGAAACTTGTAAACAAGTTAATCTGAAATCTGTTAGTCTAGGTACACAAGGTTAGGAGGGGAAATACTTGTGTCATTTTGTAACAACCCGTATTTTTATAATGTGTAATAACCATAAATCAAGGCAGAATTAATTTTTAAAATAATAATTAAGGGAAAAGGGTTACGCCATTGCATTCGTCTCGAAATTCTGCTTGGAAACGAGTCCGAGTTTTCGAAAATCGGAGTCCGTATGACCAAGTTATGACCTTTTGAAGTTTTCAGAAGTTTTCAAGTTCAAAACAGCTCAAAATCCGAATTCAAATTTCGAAGTTCAAACCTCAGAATGGACGGGGCGGGAAATTTCCCGCCAAGGACCAGGTCAACCTGGGGGTCGACTATGTAGTCGACCTGCCCAGGACCAGGTCGACCATAGTGTCGACCTGGGGGTCGACCTGGTGGCCGAGCCCACTTTTGAAGCTGGATTCACTTTGATGTTTCTGGCCTCGTTTCTGTCTACATTCGTTGACCTGACCCTATATATATATACACCCCCTAACACTAGTCTCTCTACATAAAATTCTTTCTGACCATATGCTGCTCTAATTCTGGTTGAAAAGTTAGAGAAAGGGACTACTTCTTCTATGTCGAAACTACGTTGCTGATTTGAGGATTTCTGTTAGGACTTGACTAAGCATATAAAGATTCAACATCGACTCTCTTTTTCTAATTCTCGAACCACGATCTGTAAGCCCCAGTTATTTTTAGATTTAAACTGTGAATGTAATATGAATATGTTGTAAATTGAAATTGGACCTATGTATGATGACTGTTTTACATCCATTCTTGTTCATCTTGGATCTTGACTTTTGGATATATTACTATGACATTGATTTGGGGCCTATTCATGTTG
This sequence comes from Allium sativum, assembly GCA_030737875.1. Taxonomy (NCBI): domain Eukaryota; kingdom Viridiplantae; phylum Streptophyta; class Magnoliopsida; order Asparagales; family Amaryllidaceae; genus Allium; species Allium sativum. The sequence goes on along the minus strand of CM060920.1, from coordinate 472,928,635 downwards.
TAAATCAAAAAGAAAAACCCCTCATATTATCATGTTGAATCTGCTATTAGTTACAAGTTTATGATTATCACCTTATGTCAATCGTTACCATGACTATACTATCACCTTATGTCAATCGTTACCATGACTATACTATCACCTTATGACAACTGTTATCTTGACTAGTATCTTATTTTGCTAGATTTGGGATCTTTATGTTTGAGGCCAATATTCCATATGCCAGTAATGTTATAATCATTTATCTCAAGTCATACCATGCTATGCCAGTAATCACTTTTGCCACCCTATACCCGTCCCTTTTATGTAATTCCCTAATTAGATTTAATTGTATTGATTCGAGCTTATGTGCGATGGGAGTACGATTTGGGTAGATTAGGTAAAACATAAATTGGCTTTGAACATGAACGTTATTATAACTTGAACCTGGATATGGACATGAACTTGACACGATTTGACGTGAAACATGACATGAAAAGTCGACATGAATTTTGACATGAAAACTTGAACGTGGGGATGACAATTAGATAAACTTGAAAATGGCCAACTCGAGGTTGGGTTGAGTTTGCAGTGTAAATCTGCCCGGAACCACCCGGCAAATCCAGTGACTGCAAACAATAGGATCCAATGTGGGTAATTGGTCATATTGCGCGAAAAACCCGAGGTTAGACTATGTTGTGGTGTAAATCTGCTCGGAACCGCCCGGCAAATCCAGTGACCACAACAGTTAGTCTAATGTGAGAGGTTTGGGTGCATTAATGAATTAATGCCACATTATAGGGTTAAGTCATGAACCACTTGAATATACTTAACCAGCGTGACACGATGATTTGATAGGGTTAAGTCATAAACCGCTTGAACACACTTAACCAACTTGATGCATGATTTGGATAGGGTTAAGTCATGAATTTGAATGACAACACTTAACCCATTAGAAACCCTAGTTACGCAGTCCTTTTCAGCAGTAACCCACTTAGATGTATCACGATACCCTGGGACTAGGCAGGGTGGGGCACGATTACTGGGCTGATTGTAAGCGACCAGAACGACGGCTGAGTAGGTGCGTTATTGTAGGTTCAGGAGGGCTATGGTCGTGCACGTAGTCCGGAGTTGAAAAAGCAGGCATTGGGCACCCGTAGGTTTACACTATGCGTGCTTGATTCGTGTCGATGGCTGGCACCATAGGGCTTGATACACCCTATGGTGGACCTAGCACAGGTAACTACATTTCAGGATAGGGCCGTATGACACAGACACATGACGAGCTAGAACTTGTAGGGAGCCGATCGATTAGTAGATCGTACCGTAGGACCCCGTAATGGGTCACTTCATGATATTGGGCCAAGGGATCATTTCATGATTAATACTTGACATGGGTTAGAACACTAGTACAGTTGGTGCAGCGAATCTCGAATATGTGATGCTAGACTTGACTTATCCTGTTATCTTAATTATCCTACTAGTTCTGTTATCATCCTTATGTTTAATTCCAGTTTTCACATACCATGTTACCTTTACTAGTTTTCATACTGAAAGTCACTAGGGCTTACCAGTCTTTATGACTGACCCTTTTTCTTTCGCCTCTTTTTCTTTCGCCCCCCCCACCAAGTTCTCAAGGAGGAAACACTAGTTCTTAGCTTGGATTTAGCTTACTTTCTGACAGCTCATATACGGTTTGGTCTTGGGCTATGCTATGGCTGCTTCTACTATTTATGGGGAATAATTTACTTTTGTTATCTTAAGTTTATGCTTTTTTATTTGGAACTTGATGTAATGGAATAATTTGTACCTTGGATATATGGGGTTTTGACTCTTTTCTTGAAAGTAATAAAAATTTGGTTTTTAATTTCTACCACTGCTTTATTTATGTTCTGCCTTGTGATATCTCTGTGTATGTTTACCTAGATAATACACCACCAAAACTAGTGCATTCCCTTTGAGAGTGACTCTAGCGGAGGTGGTGTGTTACACTTGGTATCAGAGCAGAAGGTTACCAAGCTGGGCAAAAGTTTTAAAAACCTTCTGAAACTATTTTCAAAACTATTTATAAAGAAGCATTTTTCAAGAAAAGTTTTATGTTAAAAAAAAAGCTATTCCCCAAAAATCCATTAGAACTGTTTCCTCGTTTGAATCCTTTTCTTTTCATTTTTCAGCATGGCTAATCTTAACCTGCCTGAGGGAATACCCGTGCCTGGATGGTTCCGAAGGTACTTAGAAGCCAGGGCCAACGGCGCGGGCACGGCAGACATCCCTCCTCCTCCTCCCCCAGTGGTCGCGGTTCCACCTCCTCCTGGTACCGCCTTTGCCAAAATATGCAAAGACTTTAAAGCAATGGGCGACAAGAACTTCGTCGGAACTGAAACCTTTGTTGAGGCACGAAACTGGATAAAGGAGATGGAAGACTTGTTCATTATCTTTGATATGGAGGACCATAGGAAAGTTCAGTTGGCAGCATGGTTGTTGAAAGAGGAAGCTGCATTTTGGTGGGAAGTCACCAACGCTACCAGGCCAGTTGAGACTTGGGCAGACTTTAGAGAGAGGTTTGGGCTTAAATTCTTATTGTCAGCAGAAGAGAACCTTCAGATGGAGAGGTTCCTAGCACTCAAGCAAGGGGACATGTCTGTTAGGGAGTATGTGAATAAGTTTAATCAGCTTGCTCGGTTCGGTTTGGATTTGGTCAACACAACCCAGAAAAAGGCTGTACGCTTTGCTCGAGGATTGAACGAGCCACTACACAGTTTGGCCATAACTCATATACCCATGGGGGCGACCTTTGAAAGCTTGGTGGATATGGCTCTACTTCATGAGGAAGACAAGAATAAAAAGAAGGAGGTTAAGCCTAATGAGACTCAGAATAAGAAAGCTGACTTCAAGAAGGGGGCAGCAAGAATAACAAGAGCAACAACAAACCACGTGAGACGAGGAAGTGCAACTTATGTGGTATTACTGGACATCTAGCTAAAGACTATAGAAAGAAGAAGAGGAAGTTGGGTGAATGCTTTCATTGTGGAGATACTGGACACATCAGAAAGGATTGCCCTAAGAAACAAGGGCAGGGGCAAGGGCAGACCCAGCGAGCAGGACCTTCTGGAGGGCAGTTGAATGCTCTCAACACCACTCCATCTCTTGACCGAGGTAGTAATATTTCCGTAGAAAGCCTTGTTTACATTTCTGACTTTCCTGTTCGAACCTTATTTGACTCTGGCGCATCGCATACTTTTATTTCTTTTGATATTGTTGAAAATCTGCACCTAAGTACTAGTCTGGTTGAGGATCCCGTTATAGTTTCAAATCCAATTGGGGGCTCCGCCCATTTATCTATGATGTGTATGGATTTGAGGATCTCTATCTTAAGCGTAGAATTCACGTGTAATGCTTATGTTCTCAGATTTATGGGATACGGTTTGATCTTAGGTATGGATTGGTTATCCGATTATGGAGCCATTCATGATTGTGAACAAAGGGTAGTAAGGCTCATGACTCGCCTTGGTAATACCCTTGAAATTTCTTGTAACCCTAAGGGTCCGGTCATGTTGTGTTATCTTGAATCCCTTGACTCGTCCGACGATGATTTGCAATCTGTAAGAGTGGTCCGAGAATATCCAGATGTCTTTGATGAGGTGAGGGGGTTACCTCCTAAACGCGAGATAGACTTCTGAATTTATCTTGTTGATAATGCCAAGCTAGTTTCATTGCCCGTTAGGCACATGGCCCCGCGAGAAAGAAGAGAGCTCAGTAAACAAGTTAACGAGTTGCTTGAGAAGAATTTCATAAGATGAAGCATTTCTGAATGGGGTGCTCTAGTCGTATTCGCTACTAAGGCGGATGGATCGCTTCGTCTGTGCGTAGATTATCGTGAGTTAAACAAACTAACTAAGAAAAATAGGCACCCACTACCAAGAATCGACGATTTGTTTGACCAGCTTGTGGGAGCATCTATTTTCTCTCAACTCGATCTAGCCACAGGATTCCATCAGCTCAGAGTGGCTGAGGATAGCATTGACAAAACTGCGTTTAGGACTCCAGATGGGTTCTTCGAATGGATCGTCGTGCCGTTTGGGTTAATGAATGCACCCGCGTACTTTGTAGATTTGATGAGTAGGGTGTTTCGGGAGTTCCTTAACAAGTTTGTGGTAGTTTTCGTGGATGATATTTTGATCTTCTCAAAAGATGAAGAAGAGCATGCTAGACATCTCAAGGAAGTCATGGAAACGCTTAGAGCACACCAGTTAAAGGCTAAGTTCTCCAAATGCCATTTTTGGAGGAAGGAAGTTCGGTTCCTTGGACATGTAGTTTCTAAGCAAGGCATAGCCGTGGACCCCGCAAAGGTAGTTGCGGTACAGGACTGGAAAACTCCTAAGAATGCAACGGAGGTGAGGAGCTTTCTCAGTTTGGCGGGCTACTACAGGAAGTTCATTAAGGACTTCGCTAAGATTTCAGCCCCTCTTTCTAAGTTAACAAAGAAGAACCTAGCTTTTGTATGGGACATAGAGTGTGACGTTGCTTTTCGGAGACTCAAGAGAGCCCTCACCACAGCTCCAGTTTTGGCATTACCTGACGGAGGCAAAGTGTTTACGGTGTACACAGATGCGTGCGGCGCGGGATTAGGCGCCGTCCTAATGCAAGAAGGAAGAGTAATATGCTACGGGGGCAGACAACTTAAAGTTCATGAGAAAAACTATCCCACGCATGACTTGGAGTTGGTCGCGATTGTTTTTGCACTTAAAGCTTGGCGCCATTATCTTCTAGGGGAGAGGTTCGAGCTGTATACCGACCACAAATCTCTTAAGTACCTCTTCTCACAGAAAGATTTGAATCTGAGACAACAGTGGTGGATGGAGTTCTTGGCATCATATAACTTCGATATAGCTTATACCCCAGGCAAGGGTAATGTGGTGGCGGACGTGCTAAGTAGAAAAAGTTGACTTTGAGCCCCTTGTTTGTTGAAAGGAAAAGCCTTGAATTTATAGCAACCTTTGATTTTACACCTGCTGTTGAGTCATTGACTGCTACGTTAGCATCTCTTGAGTTAAGACCTACACTTCTAGATCAAGTAGGGACTTCACAGAAGGAAGACCCACAGATAGTCGAAATCATGGACAAGCTGATTAGTTGTGAGACATCAAGTCACCTCAATAGGTATGCCATAGATGACAAGGGATGGCTAAGGCGTGATGGAAGGCTATGTGTCCCACAAGTGGGAGACTTAGTAAGGAAAGTCCTCGAAGAGGCGCACCACTCGAAGATGACTATACATTCTGGAGGGGATAAGATGTACAGGGATATGAAACACATTTTCTTTTGGGCTGGAATGAAAAAGGACGTGGCAGAGTTCGTTTCGAAGTGCATGGTGTGCCAACAAGTAAAGGCCAAGTCGAAGAAGCCTGGTGGGCTATTACTTCCTTTGGAGGTTCCGCAATGGAAATGGGAGAGTATCTCGATGGATTTCGTGGATGGACTGCCTAGGTCAAGGAAGGGAAATACTAGCATATGGGTCATAGTTGATAGACTCACGAAAAGTGCTCACTTCATTCCAGTGAAAAGCAAGAGGACCGCATCATGGCTAGCGTCTATTTACCTTCGAGAGATAGTACGGTTGCATGGAGTTCCTTCTAGTATAGTTAGTGATCGTGACCCGATTTTTGCTAGCCAGTTTTGGAATAGTCTGCAAGAAGCAATGGGTACACGAATGAACTTGAGCACGGCCTATCACCCGCAGACGGATGGACAAACCGAAAGGGTAAATAGGGTGCTAGAGGATCTTTTGAGACTATGCATTCTTGACTTTGGTGGTACTTGGGAAGACCATCTTCCTCTCGTGGAGTTTGCATATAACAATAGTTACCAAGCTAGCATCGGAATGGCACCATTCGAAGCCCTGTATGGAAGACCGTGCAAATCGCCAACTTGTTGGTGGGTGACGACAGACAGACTTATACTTGGGCCTGACATGACAAGAGAAACTTCTGAGGAGATTGAGTTGATACGAAGACGGATGAAAACGGCCCAAGATAGACATAAATCTTATGCGGACCAGAGAAGGACATACCTAGAGTTCGAAGTCAGAGATATGGTCTTTATAAAAGTTTCTCCGTTATGCAATGTAGTTCGTTTTGGAGCAGTTGGAAGGCTAGCACCAAGGTTCGTAGGACCGTTCCCTATCACTGAGAGGATTGGACAGATGGCCTATAAGGTAGACTTACCCGGAAGCTGGCTGGGATGCACAATGTCTTTCACGTCTCGCATCTCCGGAAGTGCTTGCATGAGTTAGCCGAAGTGGTTGAGCCAAGCATCCTTGAAGACGTAGAAGTGGAAAAAGAAGCAACATTGAGGCGAGTTCCGATTCGTATCTTAGGAACGGAGATTAAGAAGCTAAGGAATCGAGAAGTCAAGCTAGTTAAAGTGCAGCGGAGTGAAGCCCAAGAAGACGCAACTTGGGAAAACGAAGAGAAGATACGCGCGCTTTACCCATTTCTTTTTTAGGGTACATTCTCGATCTCTTTTTCCTATAAACTTGAAAATGCTTCTACTATCTACGTTTGTCTTGTTATCTTCTCGATCTTATCTTGAGAACCTTAGGTAGAACCATATGGATGTAAACATGTGATTGAAACATGTTATGGTTGATGTTTGCAAATGGTTACAAGTGGTTGCAAGTGGTTGCTAGTGGATGCACGACACACATTAGGCACTAGATCAGCTCAGTCACATTTTCATGTTGCATATGCATGAGTGCTTATACTTGTACTTGGATGGAACTTGTTATGCTATCACTTGGATGTTGCATATGAATGCATGTTTGTGCACTCATGTAAAGATTATAAACTATGTTAGGAATTTGTATACATGTTGGATTCATTACACTAACATATTTTGCATTAAGGAGGTTTACTGAATCAGTAACTGCCTGATCTTTTGCACTGGATAAGTACATATACACACACTTTCTGCATATGTTCATACAGCACTAGAAATATTTTAAGGACAATGGTTGCCTGTGGATGATTCTTTGAGTAGATGGATGATTGGATGGTAGGATATATTCTTTCTAACTTAGAGATTTTGGGGACGAAATCCTTTAAGGAGGGGAGAATGTAACAACCCGTATTTTTATAACGTGTAATAACCATAAATCAAGGCAGAATTAATTTTTAAAATAAGAATCAAGGGAAAGGGTTATGCCGTTGCGTTCATCTCGAAATTCTGCTTGGAAATGAGTCCGAGTTTTCGAAAATCGGAGTCTGTATGACCAAGTTATGACCTTTCTTAAGTTTTCAGAAGTTTTCAAATTCAAAACAGCTCAGAATCCGAATTCAAATTTCGAAATTCAAACCTCAGAATGGACTGGGCGGGAAATTTCCCGCCCAGGACCAGGTTGACCTAGGGGTCGACTATGTAGTCGACCTGCCCAGGACTAGGTCGACCATAGTGTCGACCTGGGGGTCGACCTGGTGGCCGAGCCCACTTTTGAAGCTGGATTCACATTGATGTTTCCGGCCTCGTTTCTGTCTACGTTCGTTGACCTGACCCTATATATATACACCCCCTAACACTAGTCTCTCTACACAAAATTCTTTCTGACCTTATGCTGCTCTAATTCTGGTTGAAAAGTTGGAGAAAGGGACTACTTCTTCTACGTCGAAACTACGTTGCTGATTTGGGGATTTCTGTTAGGACTTGACTAAGCATATAAAGATTCAACATCGACTCTCTTTTTCTAATTCTCGAACCACGATCTGTAAGCCCCAGTTATTTTTAGATTTAAACTGTGAATGTAATATGAATATGTTGTAAATTGAAATTGGACCTATGTATGATGAATGTTTTACATCCATTCTTGTTCATCTTGGATCTTGACTTTTGGATATATTACTATGACATTGATTTGGGGCCTATTTATGTTGTATATCAAAAAGAAAAACCCCTCATATTATCATGTTGAATCTGCTATTAGTCACAAGTTTATGATTATCACCTTATGTCAATCGTTACCATGACTATACTATCACCTTATGTCAATCGTTACCATGACTATACTATCACCTTATGTCAATCGTTACCATGACTATACTATCACCTTATGACAACTGTTATCTTGACTAGTACCTTATTTTGCTAGATTTGGGATCTTTATGTTTGATGCCAATATTCCATATGCCAGTAATGTTATAATCATTTATCTCAAGTCATACCATGTTATGCTAGTAATCACTTTTGCCACCCTATACCCGTCCCTTTTTATGTAATTCCCTAATTAGATTTAATTGTATCGATTCGAGCTTATGTGCGATGGGAATACGATTTGGGTAGATTAGGTAAAACATAAATTGGCTTTGAACATGAACATTATTATAACTTGAACCTGGATATGGACATGAACTTGACATGATTTGACGTGAAACAAGACATGAAAACTCGACATGAATTTTGACATGAAAACTTGAACGTGGGCATGACAATTAGATAAACTTGAAAATGGCCAGCTCGAGGTTGGGTTGAGTTTGCAGTGTAAATTTGCCCGGAACCGCCCGGCAAATCCAGTGACTGCAAACAATAGGATCCAATGTGGGTAGTTGGTCATATCGCACGAAAAACCCAAGGTTAGACTATGTTGTGGTGTAAATCTGCCCGGAACCGCCCGGCAAATCCAGTGACCACAACAGTTAGTCTAATGTGAGAGGTTGGGGTGCATTAATGAATTAATGCCACATGATATGGTTAAGTCATGAACCACTTGAATATACTTAACCAGCTTGACACGATGATTTGATAGGGTTAAGTCATGAACCGCTTGAACACACTTAACCAACTTGATACATGATTTGGATAGGGTTAAGTCACGAATTTGAATGACAACACTTAACCCATTAGAAACCCTAGTTACGCGGTCCTTTTCAGCAGTAACCCACTTAGATGTATCACGATACCCTGGGACTAGGCAGGGTGGGGCATGATTACTGGGCTGATTGTAAGCGACCAGAACGACGGCTGAGTAGGTGCGCCATTGTAGGTTCAGGCGGACTATGGTCGTGCACGTAGTCCGGAGTTGAAAAAGCAGGCATTGGGCACCCGTAGGTTTACACTGTGCGTGCTTGATTCGTGTCGAAGGTTGGCACCGTAGGGCTTGATACACCCTATGGTGGACCTAGCACAGGTAACTACGTTTCAGGATAGGGCCGTATGACACAGACACATGACGAGCTAGAACTTGTAGGGAGCCGATCGATTAGTAGATCGTACCGTAAGACCCTGTAATGGGTCACTTCATGATATTGGGCCAAGGGATCATTTCATGATTAATACTTGACATGGGTTAGAACACTAGTACAGTTGGTGCAGCGAATCTCGAATATGTGATGCTAGACTTGACTTATCCTGTTATCTTAATTATCCTACCAGTTCTGTTATCATCCTTATGTTTAATTCCAATTTTCACATACCATGTTACCTTTACTAGTTTTCATACTGAAAGTCATTAGGGCTTATCAGTCTTTATGACTGACCCTTTTTCTTTCGCCTCTTTTTCTTTCGTTCCCCCCCTCCAGGTTCTCAGGGAGGAAACACTAGTTCTTAGCTTGGATTTAGCTTGCTTTCTGACAGCTCATGTACGGTTTGGTCTTGGGCTATGCTATGGCTGCTTCTGCTATTCATGGGGAATAATTTACTTTTGTTATCTTAAGTTTATGCTTCTTTATTTGGAACTTGATGTAATGGAATAATTTGTACCTTGGATATATGGGGTTTTGACTCTTTTCTTGAAAGTAATAAAAATTGGGTTTTTAATTTCTACCGCTGCTTTATTTATGTTCTGCCTTGTGATATCTCTGTGTATGTTTACCTAGATAATACTCCACCAAAACTAGTGCATTCCCTTTGAGAGTTACCCTAGCGGAGGTGGGGTGTTACACATTTGTTGTTTGGGACCCATATTAGTCAGTAACCCTTTCTAGTATCAAAAACTTTGCTATGTAGGGGTTCGGGCACGCTTACTGAACTAATTATAAGCTGTTCATTTTGATAATGGGGAGTGGTGTTGATGGTGCGTTCCAACCGGGTCATGTGCGTGCATGGATCCGGTCTGCTCTGAGGATGTAAGACACCGTGACATCTGTAAATAGGTCTGTGCCAATAGGTTGCCACTTTAGGGAGTGATACACCCTACTGTGGGGCCGACACAGGGTATTTATGTATTAGGGAGCCAATCGCTTGGGGTAGGACTTAGGGTACACTTAGTTATGTTTGTTTCTGTTGGTACCGTCTATTTCTATTGGGTGGTAACACCTGTCTGTTTCTGCGTGGTACCGTCTGTTGGGGTAGTAAAGGCCCATTACTGGTGTACACCTAATTCTAACATTTTGTTTCCATAGGGATTATTCTGTTTCCATCTCTGATTCCGTTTCCGATCCTATTTCCGTACCTTTTGTTTGTTGGGGTGGTAAAGGGCCATTAGTTGGGTGGTAAAGGCCCATTATTAGTATTTTGTTTCCGTTCCTTCTGTCTGTTGGGGTGATAAAGGCCCATTATTAGTATTATGCTTCTGTACCTTCTGCCTGTTGGGGTGGTGAATGCCCATTACTAGCATTCTGTTTCTGTATAGACTATTATGTTTCAATTCTGTTTCAATTTAGACATTAGGGTAACACCTAACCCTGTTATACTAGTATTAGTGCAGAGAAGTAAGATGTAAGTAAGGAATATAACTTGGTTCACATCATTCTGTTTCTTCTATTAACTTAAAGTATATATGTTATTCCTGTTGATGTAATCTCTCATCCAGCTTTATTTACGTGTCATGATAATATTATATGTTTATATGCTGGAAGTCACTGGACTCGCCAGACTTTATGTCTGACCTCGTTTGTTTTCTCCCCTTTTATTTCCGTTTCCCTCCAGGTGCTCAGGGTGGAAACATAGGAGCTTGATTCCGATTCTCTCTGCTTGAAGTGCTTGGAGAATTGCTTGGCTTTGACTCTATCTTTTCATGGAAGTTTATGTTGGGGATTATGGCTTTGAAACTTTACATTCTGAAGGATTTTGTATAAGACTGATAATTGTGTACTTGAGTTTTGGTATTGTGATTTAGAAAGATGTAACCAAACTTATTTCTGCTTCTGCTATAATAAAGTAATAATTTTTCAAGTACTACTTATTTGTCTTGTAATATTCTGTTCTGTCTACTAAAACGCTCCATCAAAGTTAAGGCATTCCCTTTGTGAGTGACCTTAATGGAGGTGGGGTGTTACATGGATGATAGAGTACAAACCTATAGAGGCCGATTGGTGGCAAAAGGTTCCAAACAAGTTCAAGGAGTTGACTATGATGAAACTATGTCCCCAGTGGTAATGGTTCAGTCCATTAGGATTATGCTTGCAATTGCAGCCTTTTATGATTACGAAATCTAGCAAATGGAAGTCAAAACCGCATTACTTAATATGAATCTTATCGAGGATGAGTATATGACACAAACTAAAGGTTTTGTCAATCCAAAAGATGCTAGAAAAGTATGTAAACTACAACAATCTATATATGGATTGAAGCAAACGTCTCGGAGTTGAAATCTTCGTTTTGATGAAACAGTCAAAGAGTTTGGCTTCATTAAGAACAAAGATGAACCTTGTGTATACAAGAAAATTAGTGGGAGTAACATTATATTCCTAGTATTATATGTGGATGACATATTACTTATTAGGAATGATGTTAATTCATTACAAGCGGTGAAGTCATGGTTGGGGAAAAGTTTCTCAATGAAAGACTTAGGCGAGACAACCTATATTTTAGGTATTAAGATCTATAGATATAGATCAAGAAAGTTAACATGCATAAGTCAGAGTATATATATTGATAAAGTGCTGAAAAGATTGGGCATGCGAGAAACAAAGACTTGATACATACCCATGTCACATGGTATATCACTTTCTAAGTCCCAATGTCCTAATTCATCAAATGATAAGGAACGCATGAAAATGATCCCTTACGCTTCAGCAATTGGATCAATCATGTATGCAATGTTGTGTCCTCATCCATATGTCTCCTGCGCATTAAGTATGATAAGTAGATTCCAATCTGATTCAGGTGAAAGCCACCAGACAACAGTCAAGAACATTTTTAAGTACCTGAAAAGGACTAAAGAGTCATTCTTGATATATGGAGGCGAAAGAGGAATAAATTGAAAAAGGTTACACATACGCTAGTTTCAAGACTGATAAAGATGACTACAAGTCACAGTCAGGTTATGTGTTTTTCCTGAATGGTGTTGCTGTTGGCTAGAAAAGTTCAAAGCAAGAAACAATCACTGATTCGACTATGGAGGCTGAATACATTGTTGCTTCTGAAGCTGCTAAGGAGGATGTTTGGATTAAGAAATTCATCAGTAAACTTTCTGTTGTTTTGCCCATTGTTGATCCAATATATGTTTATTGTGACAACAATGGGGCCATTGCTCAGGATAAGTAACCTAGATCAGATCAACGATCCAAACACATACTTCGGCGGTACCATCTCATCCGTGAAATTGTTGACATAGGAGATATACATATCTGTAGAGTCTCAACGGATAATAATGTTGCAGACCCACTTACTAAATCTTTGTCGCAGCAGAAGAATGATAGTAATACTAGTTTCATGGGTATACGATACACAAGTGATTGACTCTAGTGCAAGTGGGAGATGGTTAGAGTTTTTACCCTAGAGGCAATCTGTTTGATGTGAATAATAATAATATTGTTGATGTTATTTTTATTTGGAATAAAAGATTCAATTATGTTATATTTACTGTGTAATATAAATATTAACGTAATAGAAGTCCTTAGAATAATAATACGGAGTTGTATAGTTTCAAGTAAATGACTTGAACATGAGATTATATAATATATTTAGTATTATAATTCTTAAATGTCCCTAGTTGAGTTTTATTGTTTATATATAGGAAAACAATGAATCATTGAGACTAGTATGTTTATTGAATGATGATCATATCTCATTGATCATTAATATTCATGATATTAATGTCAATACATAAATACGTATTGGAGAATAGCGTACTGGGATGACCCAACACGAGAAAACTACATGGAATATAATTAACAGTATCATAAGTTATTTTCATAGTGACAATGATGTAATGGTCCTTAGACCTAAAATCAATATAATTTTATTCGAGGTTATTTGTGTTTTGATATCATCAAAAGTTACTTTTAACTGGGTAGACGATAAAGGTGATTACTGGATACTTCTCGAATCGAATGAAAATTATGAATGATATAGATGGAGTTTAACCCTACAACATATATATATATATGTGTGTGTGTGTGTGTGTATGTGTGTGTATACATATAGTGATGTCCATGGGCCTCCTGATTGAGTGAGACTATGAAATGCATGGTCGTGCTCAAATATTTATTTGTTTTCTATAGTCTACTCATCGATCAAGATAAAAGGATTAAATTATAAAGAGGATGATACATTCCATGCCTTGAGTTTAATCCCAGATATATTGGTTAAAAGGATTAAATTACATTGAGACATAATCATAGAAAAAGGTTGTATCGAATCATTGATCTTATTATAACTTGGGTAGCAGCGATGTATTACTAGATGCCGCTCACTGTTTATAATTTAAATAATGTTTAAATTATTGCCAACGTTATGATAACCTATAGGGTCATGCATAAGAAAGTTGAATTGGGTGAGAGCCATTCAAAATAAAAGGAAATAAAAAGTTGACGGTTTCTTCTATTTTCAAGTGGTGAACGAGTTAATATGGCCATCGGAAATCCCGTATTGTTATGTTATAAAAGAAAGGGTCGATCCCTTCTTTTATTTCATTACAAACAACACGAGATTCAAGAAACCATAAATTCCCAATCTCGGCTTGTACCAAGCTCACCCTCTCTCGATTCCGTTTGACGATCTCGAGATCACCGTTCGTGGACTTTGATAGACATGCCCCTTTAAGCGTTTGTGTTCGATTCAACTCAGATCAATCATTGTTCAAATTCGAGATTTGGACAAGTAGTAGAAAGGTACATGTTTTGATTAAATTTTGGATTCGAATATTAAACAAGATTGATAAAATTCATTGTTATCCGCTGCGTATCGATCCATGTTTTCCTTCAATGGTATCAAAGCCAGGTTGTTTTTGAATTCAACTGTTGGGTTTAAACCGTGTATCTGTATAAATAAATTCTATATTTGATATAGAAAGTATAATGTGTATATATATATATTCATGGTTAGTTTCGAATTAACTCTGTTTTATATAATCACTGTGCTCTATTGGATTCTATGAACTTTGTTTAGATTGTAAATTGTAAATATGTTCGTATGTGTTTGGATCTGTATAAGTAGTTGACTCCAAAAAAATTTGTAATCACTCTGTTATGAATATTTTCTAGAACATTTTTTTTAAATGGGTTGAGTAATCCAAGTTACTGAACTATGGATTTGAAATTATAAATGATATTGTTTCATTAAATTTTGTGGTAGAGTGATTCAACAAATATATAAAAGGGATGATTTGTTGTTAGATAATTGTGTATAAAACCATCATCGTCCCGGTTATAAGCATTTTGCTTGTATGTAACAAAAGTTGCAGATGTCCACACTTAAACCTATTTATGTATATGTGAACTGTAAGAATAGTTTTTGTAACATATATATACATATGTCTATAAACTGACCAATTATTAATGCCATGAAACACTAATTGCAAGATAGATATATATTTGGTAGTTCTGTGTTGCGATATTGCACACACACAAACATATATATATATATATACACACACATAAATCTCATGTACACTAGAATCTGGTATATTGATATTTGATTCAGTAACAATGAATGTTTATATATATATATATATATATATCATGTACACTAGAATATGATATATTAATATCAGATTTAGTGACAATGAGTGAGTACATAGATGATAAATGTAGTTTATTGACCTATTAAATCTATTTATACACTACTGTAGCTAATTTCATAGGAACAATGTGTTATCTGCAAATGTTTAGTATGCATATCTACAATTTTAGATAACCTGATTATGTAATGATCTGGGTATTATAAGTCACCTTGAAATCTGTTTTTTTACAATAAATATGCCTAGACTTTTGTATATTTGATTCTAGTTCAGATCTGATTGTAAATATGTTTTGAGCAGAATGCAATATATATGTTATGCATGTCAGTATATATTTATATGAAAATCTCTCTTAACCCAGCATGAATGAAATAATATGGGTTGTTATGAATGTATGTTACTACATGTTATCATTTGGAATTTTTGTATTTGCATTAAAAATGAGTACACATACTGGCAGTATCATTTCTGCGAACAATTTGTCATGGTGATAATGTATTGTAGTCCATATTAGTAGCAAGAAGTTTTAATGCAATCACAGTGTAGTTATATATATATATATATATATATATATATTTGTAAACAAGCCATTTAACTGTTTGTGTTTATGCCTACAACAATTAATATTTTGAACTTGTCTCAGTTTTATATATTTAGATGTATAGCTCATTTATGCTTTATGCCTATGTTAGTAGACACGAAATCATCTCAGTTGAATATATTTACATGTATTATTTGGTTATGTCATGTAATTGTTTGTATTCATGTCTAATCATGAAAGTTGATGTTTACATTGAATTCTGGAAGTTCTTTTTGATCTGTATTGCCTAATTTTAATTTTATAATATCATGATGAGTTTGAAAGAGAGCACATATATGATGTGCGCTCATACACGATGATATACTTGAGTTCTTGTAAAAATGTATTTTATTCATGCTACAGTTTTGTTTACATATGTCAAGTGGAAATTAAGTTCTGCAGAATACCCTGCCGTATTAATAGGGTAGGCTCGATGCTTGTTTTATATTGGGCTTTAAAAGGTCTGCTTTAATTTAAATTGACAAAAAAGTTGGGTTGCATCCCTTCTATTTTAACAAGTTTTTAAGAATGATTTAACGGTCCAGTTGACATAATATAGCTTACAAAAATTGTTTTAATTATGGCTTGTCCCAGTTTAAAAATCTGAAATGTTCAGTAAAATTGTATATTGTTTTTAATTTTAAAATGTGATAATAAAAACTTGTTAATTTTATTGCATTAATTTTACCAATATATAAAATTCGCATATTTTAAAGATGTATAAATAACTTTGTTTACCAATTCGAATTTAAATCCCTTTTTAAAACTATTGTTAATATTAATTCATGGTGACATCTTCCAATAATACACTTATAATTGCCAGAATCACTGGATGTAGGTAATGCCAAAGCGTTGTGCATTCTTTTATTTTGGTTATATGCGATGGAGTAAATGTGGTGCTCTAATGTATTACTGGTTCTGACTTAACTAGGCTGCATAACAAGATTATAGCCTTAGAGACAAAGAGCATGCATTATTCTATATTTGAGCAAATGAATAATTCTATGAACAAAACGTTCATCATGTGATCCAATAATTATATATACGATATAATTGACATAAGATGTCTACCTAAAAGGTTGTGTTTTAGGGATTACGCAAGCTAAGTCAAGGCGTGACTAGATATGGATCTTGGACCACATGTATATATACACACACACAGGTGTGTGTGTGTATATATATATTAAAATGGAGGGATGTTGATTTGAGTGGGAGCATATTTATTTTATTTATACATTTATATTAACAATGCAAAGTTTGGTATTATTTTGATTGTCAAAATTATTTATCATTATTATTTATTATCTCCTGTAGATACTAAATGGCAAGCAACACCAACAATTTATCACTAAGGTCTGTTCTTGAAAAAGAAAAAGAAAATGGAGTTAATTTTCTTGACTGCCACAGAAATTTGATGATTGTCCTCAAATAAGAAAGAAAGTTGTATGTACTTGATGGGCCTATTCCAAAGGCACCAAAAGTACTACACCCCCCGCAGAGATTAATGCCTATAAGAAGCACCAAGATGATGCTCTCGATGTCAACTATCTCATTCTTGCAACCTGACTCGAAGGCTTCGGAAGCAATACGAGTTCATGGATGCTTACGGGATGATCGAGCAACTTAAGAAATTGTTCGAAGGGCTTGCTCAACAAGAAAGGTATGACACAATCAAGACATTGTATCACTGCAAAATGGGAGAAAAGGAACCCATTGGTCCACATGTGCTGAAGTTGATTAGATACATTGAGTATCTTGAAAGGTTAGGATTTCCCCTGAAACTCGAAGCTCAATGCGATCTTGTTCTACAATCATCAAACAATAAGTATTCTCAATTCGTCATGAATTATCTCACAAATGAAATTTAGAAATCCTTGACTGAGTTATTAAGCATGTTAAGAACTGCTGAAAATAACATGAAGAAAGCAGAACCTGCTGCCATAATGATGATACGAAAGGAGTCTGCTAAAGCCAAGGGCAAAGGCAAGAAAAAGCATCTTAAGAGGACTGCTGGCAAAACCAATTTCAAAAGGCATCGAAGCTTAAAAAAGGGGTTCTAAAAGTGGGTGATTGTCACAACTGTGGAAAGTCGGGTCACTGGAAACGCAATTGTTATGCTTACTTAGAAGATGTGAAGAAGAAGAAGAAGGGAAGTTTGACTTCGCCTAATTCAAGTATAAATGTTATATATGTCAATTTATCTACTTTTATATCTTGGGTATTAGATACTAGATATGGATCACATATTTGTGTCAATTTGCAGGAAATGCAAAAGAGTAGGAATTTGGTAGAAGGAGAAGTGAACTTACGAGTGGGAAATGGAGCAAGTGTTGCCGCATTAGCCATATCAAGTTGCCACTTATCCTTACCTACCGGGTTAGTTTTAGAATTAGAAATTTTTTATTTTTTTCCTTCTATTAGAACAAATATTATTTCTGTATGTTGTTCGAACAAGCTTGGATTTTCATTTATGATAAAAGACTGTTGTTGTTCATTTTATTTAAATGAGATATTTTATGGAAATGCACAGTTAGTTAATGGTATATATATTCTTAACTTTGATGTGCCAATTTATAACATTAATACCAAAATGATTAAATCTAATGATTTAAATCCTACATACCTTTGGCATTGTCATTTAGGCCATATAAATGAGAAACACATATCAAAACTCCATAAAGATGGAATTTTGAATTCATTTGATTTTGAATCATGTGAAGAATGCAAATCTTCTTTATTAGGCAAGATGACCAAAGCTCCTTCCACTAGACACCATGAACGGTCTAATGATTTATTGGCCCTTATACATAGTGATGTATGTTGACCAATGAGTACATCAGCCAGAGTTGAGTTTTATTACTTCATTACATTTACTGATGATTTTAGTAGATATGGATATGTGTATCTTACGAAACAGAAATCAGAATCCTTTGAAAAGTGTAAAGAATTCAAGAATGAAGTTCAAAACCAACTTGGTAAGAATATAAAAAATCTTCGAACGAATCGAGGAGGAGAATATTTAAGCCAAGAGTTTAATGACTATCTAAAAGACTATGGAATTGTATCACATGTCACTCCATCGGGAACACCACAATGGGATGGTGTATCCGAAAGGAGAAATCACACCTTATTAGATATGGTACGGACAATGATGAGTCATACAGATCTTCCAATAAGTTTTTGGGGTTATGCCTTTACAACAGCTGCATTCATACTTAATCGAATTCTCATTAAAACGGTTTCGAAGACACCATATCATACATGGACTGAGAGATGTCCCAATGTATCTTTTATGAGGATTGGGGATGTGAGGCTTTTTTTGAGAGTCCTTCCTCTGACAAGCTCGGACCCAAATCAGATAAGTGTTATTTTATGGGATATCCAAAGGAAACAAAAGGATATTTTTTACAAACCTTTAGAGCATAAAGTGTTCATTGCTCGAACAAAGTATTTTATGGAAATAGATCTAGTCTCTAAAAGTACCAATGGGAATAAAATAGAACTCGAAGAAATTCGTGAACCCTGAGATATTATTGAACCTGAACTAGAAATTGAGCAAGAACCACAAGCTATTGTGGAAACCGTACCTATTCAAGTTAGACAAAACATTCATAGATCTGGTAGAATACATCAAGAGCCCAATAGATATTTTGGATATTTAATAACTCAAACATGAGTCGTAATGCTCATAGATCAAGATGAGCCCACTTTTTTCCAAGAGGCTATGAATGGACCAAAATATGAGAAATTGCTTGAAACCATGAAATTTGAAATGGGCTCCATGTACACCAACCAAGTGTGGGCTTTGGTTAATCCACCTGACAGGATAAAACCAATCGATTGTAAGTGGGTTTTCAAGAAGAAAACTGACATGGATGGTAGAGTACAAACTTATAAAGGCCGATTGGTGGCAAAAGGTTTCAAACAAGTTCAAGGAGTTGACTATGATGAAACCTTGTCCCCAGTGGCCGGCAATGGTTAATTCCATTAGGATTATGCTTGCAATTGCAACCTTTTACGATTACGAAATCTGGTAGATGGATGTCAAAATCGCATTCCTTAATGGGAATCTTATCGAGGATGTGTATATGACACAACCTGAAGGTTTTGTCAATCCAAATGATGCTAGAAAAGTATGTAAACTGCAATGATCTATATATGGATTGAAGCAAGCATCTCGGAGTTGGAATCTTCATTTTGATGAAACAATCGAAGAGTTTGGCTTCATTAAGAACAATGATGAACCTTTTGTATACAAGAAAATTAGTGGGAGTAACATTATGTTCCTAGTATTATATTTGGATGACATGTTACTTATTGGGAATGATGTAATTCATTACAGGCGGTGAAGACATGGTTGGCGAAAAGTTTCTCAATGAAAGGCTTAGGCGAGGAAACCTATATTTTAGGTATTAAGATCTATAGATATAGATCAAGAAAGTTAATAGGCTAAGTCAGAGTGATAAAGTGCTGAAAACATTTGGCATGCAAGCGGCAAAGAAAGGATACATACCCATGTCACATGGTATATCACTTTCTAAGTCAATGTCCTAAGTCATCAAATGATAAGGAACGCATGAATGTAATCCCTTACACTTTAGCAATTTGATCAATCATGTATGCAATGTTGTGTGCTCGTACATATGTCTCCTACGCATTAAGTATGACAAGTAGATTCCAATCTGATTTAGGTGAAAGTCACTAGACAAATAGTTAAGAACATTTTTAAGTACCTAGAAATGACTAAAGAGTCATTCTTGATATATGGAGGGGAATAGAAATTAATGGTAAAAGGTTACACAGACGCTAGTTTCCAGACAGATAAAGATGACTACAAGTCATAGTCAGGTTATATGTTTTTCCTGAATGGTGCTGTTGTTAGCTGGAAAAGTTCAAAGCAAGAAACAGTCGCTGATTTGACTATGTATGTTGAATACATTGCTGCTTCTAAAGATGCTAAGGAGGATGTTTGGATTATGAAATTCATCACTAAACTTTATGTTGTTTTGTCCATTGTTGATCCAATAGATCTTTATTGTGACAATAATGGGGCCATTGCTCAGGATAAGGAACCTAGACTACATCAATGATCCAAACACATACTTCAGCAATACCATCTCATCTGTGAAACTGTTGATAGGGGAGATATACATATCTGTAGAGTCTCAATGGATAATAATGTTGCAGACCCACTGACTAAATCTTTTTCGCAACCGAAGAATTACAGTCACACTAGTTTCATGGGCATACGATACATGAGTGATTGATTCTAGTGCAAGTGCAAGATTGTTAGAGTTTGTGCCCTAAAGGCAATCTGTTAGATGTGAATAATAATAATATTGTTGATGTTATTTTTATTTGGAATAAAAGATTCTGTTATGTTATATTTACTATGTAATATAAGTATTAATGTAATAGAAGTCGTTAGAATAATAATACGGAGTTGTATAGTTTCAAGTAAGTGACTTGAACATGAGACTATACAATATGTTAAGTATTATAATTCTTAAATGTCCTTGGTCGAGTTTTATTATTTATATATAAAACAACAATAAATCATTGAGACTAGTATGTTTATTGAATGATGATCATATCCCATTGATCATTAATATTGGTGATATTAATGTCAATACATAAATATGTATTGGAGAATAGCGTACTGGGATGACCCAACATGAGAAAACTACATGAAATATAATTAACAGTATCATAAGTTATTCTCATAGTGACAATGATGTAATGGTTCTCAGACCTAAAATCATTATAATTTTATTCGAGGATATTTGTATTTTGATATCATCAAAAGTTACTTTTAACTGGGTAGACGATAAAGATGATTATTGGATACATCTCGAATCGAATGAAAATTATGAATGATATAGATGGAATTTAACCCTATAATATATATATATATATGTGTGTGTGTGTGTGTGTGTATGTGTGTGTGTAGTGATATTCATAGGCCTCTTGATTGAGTGAGACTATTAAATACATGGTCGTGCTCAAATATTTGTTTTATATAGTCTACTCATCAATCAATATAAAATGATTAAATTATATAGAGGAAGATACATTCCATGCCTTGAGTTTAATCCTGGATATATTGGTAAAAATGATTAAATTACATTGAGACACTAATCATAGGAAAAGGTTATATCGAATCATTGGTCTTATTATAACATAGGCAACAACGATGTATAACTAGATGTTGTTCACTGATTATAATTTAAATATTGTTTAAATTGTTGCCAACGTTATGATAACCTATAGGGTCACACATAAGAACGTTGAATAGGGTGAGAGCCATTCAAAATAAAAGTAAATCAAAAAGTTAACGGTTTCTTCCATTTTGAAGTCGTGAACAGGTTAATAGGGCCATCGAAAATCTCGCATTATTACATTATAAAAGAAAGGGTCGATCCCTTCTTTTATTTCATTACAAACAACACGAGATTCAGGAAACCCTAAATTTCCGATCTCGGCCAGTACCGAGCTCACTCTCTTGATTCCGTCAGACGATCCCGAGATCACCGTTTGTGGACTCCGATAGAGACGCCCCTTTAAGCGTTTGTATTTGATTCAACTCAGATCAATCATCGTTTAGATTCGTGATTTGGACAAGTAGCAGAAAGTACATGTTTTGATTCAATTTTGGATTCGAATATTAAAATAGGGTTGATAGAATTCATTGTTATCTGCTGCGTATCGATCCATGTTTTCCTTCAAATTCTCCTTAAATATGGTTTAAAAAAATCATTTGTTAAAGCTTGGAATGTAGATGGTGCATTTGATAAGCCAAAGGGCATTACAACAGACTCATAGTTCCCCTCATGAGTCTTAAAGGTTGTTTTGTGTATATCTGATGGATGCATTCGAATTTGATTGTAACCAGACCTTTGATTAAGTTTAGTATAGTAATTCAGACCATGTAATTCAATTAATAAATCATCTACTGTAGGAATTGGAAATTTATTCTATATAGTTTCAATATTGAGAGCTCTATAATCTATACACATTCTCCATGTACCATCCTTTTTTCTAACCATTACTAATGGTGATGAATACTCACTAGTGCTAGGCTTAATAACACCATTTTCAAGCATTTCCTTATAAGCTTTTCTAATTTACTTTTTTATGTAATATGAATGTCTATATGGTCTTAGATATATAGTTTTAGCATTGGGTGCAAGACTTATTTTGTGATCATAATTTATCTAAGTTGGTAAAGGAGGATTTGTGGTTAGGGATAGCAATGGGGTGGGGCGGGCGCGGGTGGTACCACCCCATCACCCGTCCCGTTATGTGATTTTTCTCCCCGTGCCCGCCCCATACCTGCACGGTTACCCATTAAATGAGTTTTAAACAAGTTGCGTGTAATGGAGGGTATTCGTGGGTATCCATTATATTTATTCAATTTATTTTTTAGCTGTTTATTGAAATTATTCAAAAGTGCATTGGTAAAAAAAAGATCAATACTCAAATGCTAACCTCAAAATACCAATACATATTTAAACCAATGTCCAGAAAAGAAGAGACAACAACAGAAGTATCCATCAAAATATCAACAGGCAATTAAAAATTGTGGAGTAAAGGCATGCACACAAATACCGAACAACCAACAACAATGTTTTTTGTATGGACTATTGATAATAAATTACATCAATACAGGCATGGGTACCCATAGATATGGATATCTTACTATCTGTACCCACCTTATTAACTAACGGATATTAAAAATACCCATTTATTTTACCCATGGATACCCATTTAACTATACGTTTCATGCCCATGACGGATTTTACCCGCAGATAACCACAGGTACGGAATTTTTTGCCATCCCTATTTATGGTAGTGACAATGGGAAATTGTTGTAAGAGAGTCTAAACTTCTAGATGCATTGAATTTTTTATAGAGTTTGAAGTAGGTATCCTATGTTCTTTAGAACCTAGTAGCAATGTAGTTGCCCCTTAACACATTCCTTTGATATTTCCCTATCATTCACCATCTTATTCGTATACTTCGTACTTTACCATACATATCAAGATTCTTGAAATTGAAACTTAATTTGTAATTTAGTAAAAATTTAAGAATACATCTCCCAGTTCCTTCATCCATTGGGCTCCAAGCACAACTTGGCAACCCTCCAAGGGAATGACCAGCAGATCCAGTGGCATAGGGCAGCCCTGGCACTTGAAGATGACTTCTTTATAGATTCCCTGCCCATGTATTTTTTTCCATTGGCTATTTGTACTGAGTATGGCATTGTGTATTGAACTTATAACTTTAATTCCCTTTATAATTATGAGTTAAAGAAGCTGTGAGTGGACCAACAATCTTTGAGTGCAGAGAGAGGCTTCCCATCTATGTACCCTTGCACTCTGATGGTATATAGTGTAGGTATATTGCACATACCATTAAGTGGTATAACATATGTTTCCTCCTTGCTTCCCTCTGAAGTGTTCTGGTCCTTGGGTACTTCATTATCAAATGAGTTGTGACCAATTTCCAAGTAAGAATCCTCATCTTCATCTTGTAGTGGCATGATACCCTCAGTAACATAAACTTGTTTGGTTTTGCAAACATGACCAGGTTTCCACTTATCATTACATCCAAAGCAAAGATTTTTTTTCTTCTTCTATCTATAATTTCTTGCAGTGTTAACCCTTTAATTTTGCCTGAATATTCTTTGCCTTCCTTATCATAAGATTTCTCTTTACTAATCTTGGATTGCAATTGTGTTCTTGTTGCATTGGTTATCTTGCTTTTCTTTTTCCTTGCTTTCTTGCATTCGAATACCTTTGCTAAACATACCGCCTCTCTAATGGGACCTAAAGCTATTACATAAAATCATATTTCTTCTTTGATGCCATCAATAAATTTTTCAAGGAGGAATTGATCAGGCAATGCATCGCACAAACCTTGTAATTGTTTAAACTTGGTGAGGTAAGCACGTACAGTGATGGTTTGCTTAATATTTGAAATGGCTCCATAGGGTCTTTAGAGGTCTTCAATGGAAAATCTAACAATCATTCCTTCTTTGAAGATTACCCATTGTTCATAATTCCTTACTTTCTTTGTGAGCCATCCTAACCATAGATGAGCTTCTCCATTGAGATGGAATGAACATGGTGGAACCCACTCATGGTGTGATATTGAAAGAGCTGCTCTACTTGGCTAATCCATTCGACCACACTGCCCTTTCCATTATATGTAGGGAAGTCCAATTTGATAACAGTTTTTTGCAATAGCTTTGGTGTAGGTATATTGCTGGTTGCTAACTGATTTGGTGAACTTGACAAGAAGATACCTGCAGCGTTTCTTGAATTTCTCTGAGTGGAAGGTACGTATGGACTACAATTTTGATTCTTGAGTTCTTTCATTTCGCGTACAAGACCCTGTATTGCTTCACTAATGTTATCAACCTTGTTAACTTCTTGAGTACTTTCTTGTTGGTGTTGACATGTTTCTTAAAGCTCTCTGATATGCAATGCTGTTTTGGTATTAATCGAATCTTTTCTAGATTCATCAGTGGTCTGAACTGCTGAGTCATCTAGGTTTTCTTCATCTGAAACATCTGGTTGTTCCTCAGATCGTGTCGGCTCTGATACCACTATGCTATGATCTTGTTTCTTCGCCATTGATCTAGTGAACGTGCAGGTTGTATGAGAGTATCTGAACTTCAGGAAGTGGTGGGAGTTTCAGAATAGTTTAGGAAAGAAAAGGAGGTTACAAGATTACAAGAGTAAACGCAGTGAAGTGTGAAGATTTAGATACAAGAAGAAGATTGAGTTCAGACAAGAAGAAAAGACGATTCCAAGATGAGAGAACTTGACACAGGAATAAGAGAAGCAGCTTTTGAAAGAATATGCCATATACATGTTAGAGGAAATTTGAAATAAATGAAGAAGGGGAAAATTCTTTTGTCCCACATCATGAAATATACATGTGCTTATCACTATATATGTAAACACATGATATATTATGTCAAAAGAAAGAGGAAGGGAGAGCATGATAAGGCAAGAGCATGGCATTGGCATGGATATTAATACTTAAAGGTCAAAAGATGGGTCTTGGGGCTCTTGAGGTCTCGTGATTAGATGGGCCTGGGAATGTCAATGGGCTTCCTGCACTTTGAACTGTTTTTGTTTTTTTTAGCAAAATCAATCTGGTGCAGTTTTACAACCTTACCAGTCGAATGGTGGTATTTATACCAGTCGACTGGTCAAGGTAAAATGATACTCTCTATTTACAGATAGACATGACTTTTCGTGCACATTGCCCTATGTACATACCACTTGACTGGTATCTTACTGACCAGTCGACTAGTACGAAGAGCTGCGACTGTTTCTAAAAAGAAACATTCAATACTGTTCAAAGAATTGCAACTTTTCTGAACAGAAGCACCTATACCTCCTCAGTTCTATACAAACCGGGCTAAACAACAGTTTTAGATCACTTGAAATTCTTCTCTAACATCTTCTTATCTCTGATCTACCAAGTCTATAATAAAGTATACAAGTTATAGTTCTGCAGGCTATAATTTCAATATCTTGTTACTACAGCGATAAATCTAGATAGTGAATCATCGTGTTTGTGCAACCATGCCAATTAAAGATATTCGATATCTACTCTATTGTATCTTCGAACAGATTTGTCATTACTCATGCACATAATATAAGAGGGCAAATACTGTTTTAGGATAGCGATCAACACATCGTGCCTCAGAGATTTGCAAACAAGAAGAATCAGCGACGAATTCATTCCAACAATCTAAAACAGTATTTTGGCAATGTCTCCTCACAGTCTTAAGGAATTTGCCGCTGATTTTACAAAGTTAGAGAGATTCGATAGTGTTAATTTTCTTCGATGGCAGAGAAAGATGTATTCCTTCCTCGCTGGAATAAAAGTGGTATATGTTCTAACTACGCCAAAGCCAGCTGAGACAGACAATGAAACGATAGCGCAAACAAAAGATCGGATCAAATGGGAAAAAATGATTATATTTGCAAGGGGCATATATGCAACGCAATGACGGATACACTCTTCGATATGTACTATAACATGCCCACTGTGATAGCCCGTAACTTCCCTGGTAAGGAAAGCCCGGGTTATCTTGAGAACACGACAAGATAGAACGCAAACAGAAGAACATTTCATTGTTATTTACAACAATTCCATCAGATTACAAGAATATACAGAGTATGAATAAACATTATACAATAGAAAAATATCAGAGATTACAATAAATTACATAACAGCGGAAAAACAATATAAAACAGAACTAGAAGTAATACACGGATACAGAGATTTCCGAGCATCGTTCCAGCTGTAAATCGGGATCCTGTGAATATAAATATTCAAAACCAAAACTACTAGCTGCCCGTGTCGAAAATAAGGGCACCCAGAGTTTAGGTTAAAACAATAAACTCCAGGTCAGTCATGTGACTAGTGTGAGAACTAAAACAGTTAGTTAAAACTTTACTTTAAAAGAGAGTAATTCAAGGGACCACGCCGTATAACACGGAACGGGTTTCCTCCCAAGAACACTAGTGCATATAACAAAACAGCGCAATGCATTTTGGAAAAATGAAGCTATTATAAGACCCAGGTCCCATCACACAATGCATCGCAAGCCGGAGGATAGGGTTTTCCCTTATAATAGCCAAACATGCTTGGTACGTTTAAAACAAATCATTTGATACTATTATAAGTGTATAGTGTCAAAACAATTTCAATCATAAATATCAATCATAGACGACATGAGCGCCCCATCCCACTATGTCGCCATACTAGGCTCTACAAATAAAACCGAAATATCTCGTATTGGAAATTGAATTTCCGTCATGAGTCGAGGCAAGGGGCAAGCTCCTCTCCGCTTCGAGACACTATAGCAAATGCCTCAGGACTACACACTCTGGGTAACCCTTGGATCTTCAGGGCCGGTCCTCTCTTACGTTTGAGGATTGGCAATTCCTGAACACACGTTTCCCGGTCCTAACAGACCTATAATCGAGGCGCCTCGCATTCCAACAACCACATAGGTAAAAATAATATAAATGTCGGCCAGTTTAAGCACTGACACTACCTCTAGCTAGAAAGAAACGTTGTGTTCTCCCTGCAGTCACTATCCCGTTTTTGACCCATACCGAGGTGTGAGGCTCGTGAATCCACGCTATACACAAAGCTATGCCACGTAGGCCGTGCTTTGATCATCAACCACAAGACTTTGCTTTTCAAAAGAAGCCTTGATCATTTTCCACTTAGGCATGCCACACAGGCAATTCACTCCATGCGACTGATGTCCATCGATATACAACCTTTGAGCTCGTACGTCTCAGAGAAGGGCGTTAAGCAAAAGAATAAATTCTCCGCCGCCAAACAGATGTATATTTAATAGAGATCAATCAGCACAGAATAAAATCCAATGTCAGACACACAGTCCATTCACTACAAGAAAAACAGCATATAGCAGCGACAGAATCCGCTTCAAATCCGTCGCTAAACAGGACATAGCGACGGATTTCTTACATAATGACGTAGCCGGTAAAAACCACGACGGTATCTGTGTTAGATTTTGCGACGGAATTTAGCATAAGTTTACCGACGGTTTTCCATCATTTTACTAATTATAGAATAAAAATATAATTTTATTTATTAATTTAATTTTAATTTATATACCGACTATTTACCGACGGATAAGTAATTTATTATAAATTATTATTTATAAAAGACGTTGGTAAACCCTTACTAATTTCCGAAGGATTAGCGACAAAAAAACATTAGGGTAAACTTAACCTCATTTTTTTGTTGGTAATCCGCCGCTATTCCACTTCTGATCTGCCTATATATGTGTATGTATATATATACACACACAATTTCATATAAATACATACATATATATACACATCAAACATCATTCAACTGTCAACACTAAAATAAATAACATATTAAAAAAAACATAGTTAAATTAGCCAACGATATTAATTTAGAACTAAAAAGAACATTCATAATCAAATACAAAAAGTCATAACATTCATGATCTTTCATCAATTCATACACCAAGCTGAATTATGAATAACAAAACAATTCAATTGGTGCTAACATTATCCCAAATACAAACACTTATCATCTATAACCAAACTCCTAGCTACTTTATTATACAAGAGTAATGTAATATTAAAAAAATTGTTAAGTAGAATAGGAACATAAAGCATTGCATCCAATAATTAATAATCGGGTAAATTGTACCCTTTACCAGCCTCTAGCCTTCAATTCTTTGCTCGACTTTGTCCATTAAAGCTATACAGTCCTTATCTCTTAGATTGACTGCAGATAATGGAACCCAAGACAATTAAACCTGAATATTACACTGTTTTTTTTTAAATGCATTTTGTTTCATTTGAACATGACATAATCATAATATCATAGTGTATGACTGACTGCTGAAGTTGTAAATATGCAAAAATAAACAAATTTAGTAAACTTTTGTTAAGCAACTTACCTGACACATTGGAGGTGTCTACAATTAAATCCCAAATGACAGTCACTCCGTTATTGAATGTAGATGCTAGTATATGCGACTGTTATGGATTTCAGGACACGAATGAAATATCAGTTTGAGTGCATCTTCCAGTGCTCTTCAGCGGAAGGTACAATTTGTGCTCATAAGGTTTTTGTAGATCCTATACACAGGTAGCCCTATCATCAGCTTAACTGAAGCAAGTGCATAAACAAGTTTCAGTGAACTATGAAAATATTAACCTGCTATAAAATACCTATATCAAGATACAATTTAGTATTTTTACATCATACAACTAAATATAATTGTCGACGGACTTCTTTTCATAAATCAACAAATGATTACCATGTATATAGATATACAAGTGTATATATATTGAAAATTGGTATGATTTTATTAACTTACAAACTAATGTTGCATAGCCTCTACAGCAAACATAAGAAAAAATCAAATTAACTGAACCAATCAAATTAACTGAAACACAAATAGCAAATAAAATGAAAATAAACTAAAAACAGACCCATAATGATGTCTTATTTTAATAGCCTACAAAGTGTGAACACACTGAACTGAAATCACAAAATCTATCATCTCTACTTTCCAGGAAAACTGACACCCCATTGTTAAATAATCCGTTCTTTCACATCCTATAACTATCTTAGAGAGGTTTTGTTTACTTCTCATATAATGACATTCCACTAAACTATGTTGAAACAGTTTCCAACCACTTTTAACTCCACTATCCTAATCATGTACAGTATGTCCCTGCACTAAAATTTGTCATGAATGAAGAGCTTGCATCATACACGAACCAACCATCATATACGAACCCAACCGTCTTTAGGTACTTTCTTTTGTCCTTGGGAAATGGTAAATAAAAATGGTACACTTCAAACAGCGATGCATTTTTTATTTAAGTATTAAAATGATGTGTTCGAGGCCTACCTTGACCACCATGTTGGTATATTAACCAATTTTCAAAAAAAAAAACCTTGTATTTTTTAAGCTATGCACCTAGAGTTAATCTAACAACTGGTTTGAAAGCATTCACTTTTGATACTGGATGAAAATAAAAATTAAATTACAGATTAACCAAGCAACATTAGAATGGTTAACAATCATATGATTGGTAGAAATTTGAAAGCAGATATCCTAACAGCAAAACCCGAAAAAATATGGTGTAGAATGTTCTAAATGTAGCTGGTCG
Source organism: Allium sativum (assembly GCA_030737875.1). Classification (NCBI taxonomy): domain Eukaryota; kingdom Viridiplantae; phylum Streptophyta; class Magnoliopsida; order Asparagales; family Amaryllidaceae; genus Allium; species Allium sativum. The sequence goes on along the minus strand of CM060920.1, from coordinate 472,898,463 downwards.
AATGGAAAAGTTGTTATTCAAATCGTTAGACAAAATATCATCAATAAATCATAATAAATTACCATTTTGGATACTATTGACGGTCACTCCTAGTCTTCTTATTCTCTTGTTATCCACGGAGATATCAACATCTATAACCATACCTCTTTTCATTCTTCATCTGTACAGTCAGAATAGGTACAAACATGCAATCAGGTAACTAAAAAGTATTACTCCGAATGAATAATGCTTGAGATATAAGTACAAGCATGTGCACATCAGAACAATATTGGAACTGACTGAATCATCTGGAGCTAAAAATATAGCAGAGGCGAGAGAATAATTATGAATGGAAACTGTTTTTACAAAAAAAACACTTGAACTTTTTCTATTGACTTACCCTGTTTGTTACCACTTAAACCTTGCAATGTTATTAATTCTATAGTTCTACCAATATAAAGTGTGTTTGATAAATATTCCCCAAAGAGTTTATGTGTATGTGGCACTAGTAGTTTCTTCTATCTAGACGTGGATAAATACGACCGCAAACATCCTTATTCATTTGTGAAAGAACACAAAGAACTTGAACAGAAGTTACAACCATTAGCTTGTTGTCACTGATATCTCACCTTAATATATCGTCACAAAATTAATTAACCCAGTTCAGTCAAGTGAAGTGCCAATGAAAAACAACATATGTGTTTCTTTTTTTCAGCAGTGCACCTATATTTAGTTCAATAACAAACAATAGAACAAAAACACTCATTTTGTAATATTAAATTAGACTGAAAATCTAGAATAAATTTATGATTAATGAAACAACCTAAAAAAGGTTTAAGGGTACAGGAAATTAAAAGCGGATTATATCCTAACACCAAATCCGAAAATATGTTGTGTAGAACATTCGAAATGTAGTTCCTCTAATATCGGAGTCATTATTCACATCATTAAACAAAACATCATCAATAAATAACGACAAATTACCATTTTGAATATTTTTGAACATCTCCCTTAATTTTCGAGCACATCACTGCAGCCTAAAATTTTGCTGTTAGGAAAAAATTAGTGTCATCAACAAAATCAATGACCAATCATGTGATATAACAAACTAAACAATACCTCAGATTAACCTTTTCATCAGATTGTCACATCTCAGTTGAATTTTTGCATCATGCGATGGAGAGCCAATGCCTTTTTCCATTGATGAATCCGCAACATGCAGGAAAAAATGAATTACCACGTTATACATATTAGGTTCTAGTTTATTCAAAATGTTATTTATTCTGTGTCTCCTCATTGATAATTATTCCCCTCTAGTATACATGAAAAGCATTTCTCGTAGATAAACAAAGACCAATATATTTATGCATACCTAAATTTTACTACCCAAATTTGCATACTGAAGAAAGTTTAAAAATAGTATAAGGAATTTGATGACTGTTTGTGTAGTTAGTTAATATTGGTTAGGATAGTTACCAATATATTTATGCTCTTAAACAATCAACTTTTTTTTTGAAAGCAATCTTTAACAGACTTTTTAAAATATACTTCTCGTGATACAATGTAAAATTTTACTAGTTAATGGGGCCAATAAGCCCCACTAGTAATTAGTATCGACCATACATATGTAATCTAACATGATACAACGATGCATCTAACAGAAAATTATAATTAGAAAAATTATTTCTAGTTTACTGGGTACAAACCCATGCATCAACCATGCATTGAGCGAGTTGATGAATTGCTACTGTCGCCATGCGATCCAACTACCCCTCTCTCCCTCTCTCTCGAGATTGGGTTTTCTGCTTAAACAATATACTTATATCATATCACTAGAAATGAGTACATGGTGAAATTTTCATATGATGAAATAGTAGACCAAAACTTAACAGAAGCAATTTAGCTATAAAAAATATATTTTAAGGTTTAAAATTTGGAATAAATTTTAATTCGAAGCAATAATTCATGTATGATTCATAAGTAACATTACTAGAAGCATATATGAACACATCAACTTAATTTCAGAAAGTAATTCAGAGATCGAAATTCTAAAAGACGTGACTTACTGCGAGACGGAAGTCGAGGAGGATTGGTGGTGGCTTACTACGTGGCGGCGGCTTAATCAAGGCCGCAATTGACTAGGGAGGCGGCGATCTGACTGGTGGAAGGCGGCAGCTTTGAACTTCGTGGATTTGGGTTTTTTTCCCTTTTCGAACGAGAAACGAATGGCTGCAGTGCAATTTTTATTTTGTTAAATTTGATGGCGGCTGGGGCTTGTTGGATTGTTTTGTTAGTGCCTGTGGGATATAGGGTTTTTAACGAGTGCGGTAATTTTCATTTCAACGGTTTTAAACCGTTTTGTATTGTAATTATACCTAATTAATTTCAACGTTAAGACCCAAATTATTTCACGGTTACCGCCATAAAATGAGGGGAAACCTGCGTGTTTTTACTTAATTGAGGTAAAATTGATTCTTTTAATTCAATTTTTATTCAAACCCTTCAAAATTCAGTCCGTTTGCAATATTTTTCCAAAAAAAAATTCTATATATCAATGTGTTGTTTATTTACTTATTATTTTATTGTAATTTTTTAATATCTTTGAATACTATCTTAGTTGTAAACTATCAAAATAATGTAAATGTTGTGATTTCTATAATGCTTTATAAATATTATAGAACATAATAAATTTACAACTTCAAAAAGATATTGAGGAAATTAAAATTCAATAACATCACATCGTGTTATGAAAAAACAGATATGAGAGAACGCAAATAAACTATCGTAAATTCTGGTTTTTAACAAACTATTTGGACCAATGTCATAGAATTCTTTTTTTTACAACTTTTATGTGTAAAATATTATCAAGGAAAACATATTACTAAGTAATAACATAAATTTAAAACATTTAATAAATAAAAAATAAAAAAGTTTGTTTCAAATCTCTTGGAAAAATGCAGGAAAATAGCTTCAAAATTATGTCGACGGTAATCCGACTCTATTAGCAACGGAATTTAGCGTCAAATATTATATGACGGTAAAGTGCTACAATTCCCATTGTTTTAGCGACAGAATTAGTATTCGACGGTAATAATTTATGATAAGATGACATATAAAATCCAAAATATTTTCTCTTACAAAGTCCACGGAAATCCGCCGCTAATTAGCGACGGAAATTTCCGCTGCTAAAAATCTGTCGCTAATCTCGGTTTTTCTTGTAGTGATTTACAAGTTCGTTCTGGGTCTGAACGAAACCGGAGGCACTTTCCTCGCATATCCATCGATCTCCAAGTACGTCTGGACGATCACCAACTGATTCCCTCATCTTGGGTGTACAGCCCAATCAAGATCATCAGTAATCACCCAAACGATGTGAAGACTTCCGGTCTTCAACCACCGTCTTCATCTTCGACTTGTCGTCGAATCGGTTATTCAGAATGTGTATAAACCCGGCCTTTCCGAATAACCCGCGTATATAATAAACAAATGTTACACAAACACAACATACGCCTCATTCCAATTCGTCAGTCACTAACCGTATATTAGCAAGAGAACAATTCCCCAAATATTAACCCCGAAGGCCGAAACCAACATCAGATCAATATTCAAGAAACCATTCTTCTTAACTAACCTACAGTTATTTTCTAAATTCCACATTCTTAGGGAAAGGTTCCCATTAATTTTATCAAAGATAAATTCTTTTAAATTTATTCTTTAATCTTCCTTTGGATGTCATTTCAAACCATATCAAGGTTTTCCAAACTAATCGATTAGCGAACCACGCCGAAGTAATTATTTATTTTATTTCCCAATCCCAACCTATTCATCCCATGAAGCAAAACTGGTAATACTCCATATCTAACACCACGGTGTTATCGGTAAAATTAATTACCATTTCACGTTCAAATCTAATTAAAGATTTAACTATCGCTTTGGAGCAAAACTGGTGATACTCCATTCTCGCTTACTTTTCGAATTTTGATAGTTTAAATTATCAATTCACATTTCAATCTAATTACAGATTCATTAAAACTCCTTTTACTAGGTTAAAGAACTAATGTCATTTAAAACACAGTTCACGATAAACCCACATCACATTCTATTTATTATCGGGTTAAAGAACAAGTGTTATTTAAAACACCGTCCACGATAAACCCAAATCCCATTTGATATTAAATACAAGGCTCTGAATAGAAAATATATCGGCTTATATTCAATAACAAATTTTGAAACCCACAAATATCGCTTTGGAAATAACGATATAAAATATATCTTCCAAATTTCCTTCAAAATATCTGTATAATCGCGGAATCTAATATCGAAATATTCCAAAGACAATTTCGATTCAAATCCATTCCAATTCATATATTGGAAATTCTGGTTATTTAAAACTCATTTCAAATCCAATTTATTTATTTAAAAATAAATAAATTATTATTCTAGTTACTAATTAGTTCATTTCGATAAAAAACTATTTTTATCTTTTCGAATATGGGATTTTTCAGCCCAATTCTTTCTAAATCATTTCTTACGATTTTACGCTAATTATTAATATTTTTAGTAATTTTATCAAGGCCCGTACAGTCGATTTCCAATAACGGCCATCGAACTGCACTTACAGCGACCTTTTCTGAAATTGATTTGGATGTACCTCCAAATCCAACCGTCAGATTTCAAATCTCTTATACTCGTTAGAAAGCTCTTTTCGATACGAACCCAACGGTTCTAGTTTTAGGAGAATCTGATGGTCGGATCTCTCGTAATGTTCGTTCTAAGTCAATGGTCGAAATTCACGAACTATCGCGGCGCGTTCTATTCAGGCCATTATATATATAATATATATATATTATATATATTTCGTCGATTTCCTTTTAAAACGAATTTATAAATCGTTTCAAATTTGTTTCCAAAAACAATTTCAACCTTCATTTCAAATTCAAATCAAAATTGAATTTTCCATTATAAATTCTTTTTACTTTCATTTCTATTTGATTTCAATTCAAATCGATTTCAATTCAATTTCAGTTCGTTTTCAATTCGATTTGAATTCATTTCAATTCGAATTCATTTCGATTTCCAATTGCATTTCTATTTAATTCAATTTCAATTCGATTACAATTCGATTTGAATTCATTTCAATTCGAATTCATTTTATATTCAATTCAATTCGAATTCATTTTATATTCAGTTCAATTCGAATTCGTCTTATATTCAATTCAATTCGAATTCGTTTTATATACAATTCAATTCGAATTCGTTTTATATTCGATTCAATTCGAATTTGTTTTTTATTCAGTTCAATTCGAATTCGTTTTATATTCAATTCAATTCGAATTCGTTTTATATTCAATTCGAATTCGTTTTATATTAAATTTTTAAATCTCTTTTCAATATTCATTATAAAAACGAATATAATCGATATAAATATCGTTTGCGTCAAAATAGCGCATCTCTAATCAACACGGCTTTATATTTTTCAATAACTTCGTTATTCTATTCAACAAATGAATATTTATTCTATTCAACACATAAATCTATATTTCTTTCAATACATGACTAATCTCAACAAATGAGTACCGTCAACACGTGACTATTTTTGTTATTTAATATATTTTATAAAATTATGATTTCTATCGTTAAATTTTTAATCAAACTCTAACCGTAAATTAGCAAGAGAGCAATTCCCTAAATATTAACCCCAAAGGCCGAAACCAACATCAGATCAATATCCAGGAGACCACTTATCTTATCTATTTTCCAGTTAGTTTCAAATTTTATATATGATAAAGATGTAAATTTTATTGTTAAAATATTTCGTTCAACACATGACTAATCTCAACGAATGAGTACTGTCAACACATGAACCTTTATGAACCTTTATTTTATAATATTCTTTATTTTTCCAATTGGAATGTGGCCCAATCAATTACCATATAATGTTAATTATATGGATTCCATACAACACATGTATATAATAGCAACGATAAATAATTAACCATCATCCAAAGTGCACCACACAACTACATAAGCATTAAATATAAATAACTAACGCTTACACAGTATGTCGACCAATCGATCGACATACAATTAAATAATTGGGATTAGTGTACGCCAAATATCATCCCAACACCCGTGTGGGGTTTCAATCCATAAACACTGAATATTATTTGTGCAGTTGGGCGATGTGTAAAATTTATCGTCCCAATCAATGTCCTTCAAATAGGTGTACATAAACAAACCATCCAGTTTGTAAATGAATATTTATTTATTTACGTTCACGTTAAAAATTTTATTTTTAACGATAAAATATTTTTAACTATATAAATATTTTATTTCACATCACACAATCAATTCAATCAAATTTATCAACCAAACAAATAAATCAATCACCAAACAATTAACTAAACAAACAAGCCGTCCATGGTTTGTGGACGACGGGTGTCGGGTGTTACTACACACCGTCGGCATCCTAGTATATATTTTAACTAGAAAATTAAATTAAAAGGTGAGAAGTTCTCACAGAGGGTTCCACTCCGCCGTGCTTTGCTTTTGAACTGCTGAACCGTCTGGATCTATTTGAAATTCCAATGCAGTTCTTTTCACGCTGTTCAAATAAAAATTATATTTTTATTGCTTCATTTCAATAAATAAAAATCATATTTTTTTATTTCTACTTCATATATATATATATATAAATCGAATTTTTATCTATATAAAAATCTCAACTTATATTTTAAACAAAATCACTTCTTTATATTGTTAATTCGCTATAACACATATAATGATCGTATTTTTATAATCTCTACTATATAAAAATCACATCTTTAATATTTCTACTATATAAAAATCACATCTTTAATATTTCTACTATATAAAATTCACATCTTTAAGCTAATAAAAACCCTATCTTTACATGAATGAAAATCGAGTCTTTGTACTAGGAAAAACATATTTTTAAACAAAGAAAAATCATATCTTTGTATAATTAAAATTCAAATCTTTTTTATAAAGACCCACCTCCCTTTTTGTATTTTATTAAATATATAATCTTTTCTTCTTGAAAACATGATTAAAAAAATCAACTCTTTATAACAAAGTAATATATATATATATATATAAATTCTATTTATTTCACTACATTAAAACTGAAATAAAGATTTACATTATAAAAACTCACCTTTTCACTTGAACAAAATCAATTTTTGGATGCAGGGGACCCCACAGTCGGAGGTGAGGTGCTAAAGGCGCTGGTCGTCGTTGGTGGGAACGGGAGGCGGCGCTAGGCGGATGGAGGCCAAAGGTGGCTGACTCGGGAGACTAGGGCGTGGGTTAGGGCTTGGTTCGATTTGGGGGAGAAGCTAGCGCCGGAGCGCGACTTGGGGGGAGGAGGGCTACCGCGCCAGTGGCGGCGCGCTGAGAGGAGGGGGGTTACGCTCCACGGCGGTGGCTGTCGCGCGAGTGCGCGATGGGCTCTTTTTTTTATCTTTTCCTGTGAACGATGGTGGAAGTGAGGAGGGAGAGAGAGTGCTGAGGGGGTGAGGGTATATATTTATATATTTTATTTTATTTTATTTTAAAAAAGTTGACTTTTTTATTCAACCTCTAAACGAGGCCCACCGTCTGTCGTCCATTGATAATTACCCTCATTCCGAACACAATGAGATATGTATCGTAAGCTGATTCGATCGTTTCGAACAGTTTTCGTCAAAATCAAAATATAACTCTATATATTGAATTTGAACGTGCATTTCAATTTACCAGGGCCACATACGAACTCTAAAAATTCCCGAAAAATATTTTTTAGCTTCGTATTGACGACACGGTCCTAACAAAACTAATTTGGTCGAATTCTGAGACAGTTTGAAAAATGGTCATTTTCCAGTCGATTAAAATCAACTAAAACTGGTCAAACGCGTTTTCCTTTGCCACGCTCGCATATTGATTCGAAAAATTACGAATTTTGAAACCTAGCATTAACTTGACATCACGGACGCAACAAAAGTGGTTTCGTCGAAAACCGAGGTCATTTGCAAAATTTCCATTTTTAAGGGCCAGAATTCCATAGCGACTATTCTGAATTTTCAACGGGACGTATCTTTTGATTCCCGCTATGAAATGTTGATTCTCCGGATTAGTTGGAAAGATATTCTAATATTTTTGGTTTCGTTAAAATTCGGTTTATTTTTCACCCAGTACATTCATTTGAACGTTGAAATCGAATTTTCAAACTACCGCGCCATTTTCAATTCCTTTTATAATTATAAATAATTATTTATATTATAACGACGATCTATATAAATATATACGTTCGAATTATATTCAAAATAAATTTCTCGTCGATATTATTTAAAATAATTCATTTTAAATATTCAAAATTCGTCAAGATTGCCAAAATAAAAAATTTAAATTGGCTCGGATTTTCTGGGTTGTTACAATCTCCCCCACTTAAAACCTTTCGTCCCCGAAAAGGAACAAAGCCGAAAGTTGTTTTACAAACCAACTCAACTTTCTTTATTTTCGTACGGCTTAAACTCTTCAACTTTTCAGTTTCTAAGAACCTTTCAAATTTTTCAAAAATTTGGCTAACACCCTAAATTTTCGAAAAATTTCGCCATAACCTCCCCTGCACCGGGGACTTCGGGATATTTCATATAGCTTCCCATGGCCTTCTTCAATCCAAAAGAAAAAGAAAAAGCCAAGCGGCTAGCCAATCGGCTCATAAAATCATCATCACCCAAACAAAACAGTAATTTATGGTAAACATGTACCTATTTGTCGGGCAAACAATTTTATTCTTCTGCTCTAGCCTCCTTGCTATGACCTGTTCAATGTAAGTACATGTATATGCATGCAATTGTAATCATTTTTCAGTACAGTTCAATAATCGGTTGTATTAGGCTAAACGGTTCAAATTTTCAAATCAATAAGCAAACAACACAACCATCAATCAATTAGTGGATTATCGTTTCAAATTCATAATTTGATGTATATACAGAAAATCATGTTTTTGATGCCAAATCACAACAATAAACCTATCTAATTTTGGTTCTCACACCAGTCTAATGGAAATATATAGATATCACACCTTTGAAACACGAACATAAATATTGATAATGCTGCAGCATTACCAGAATCATCCCCGGGCAACTAGAGTGTGATTCTATATCTACCCAGTATATTAAAACCTCGAATATACATTCATGACGCGTATATGCAAAATCTTTATATATTGGATTGTCCAAATTCAATATAAATTAATATATTCAAATACGTATGAAATGGTTTAAATTTCAAAACAAAATTGTTTTCATTTGAAATATATACTCTTCACACTCGTTCTAGGATACTACTGATCCCATCTCTAACGAGTCATTCTAATTGGATATTACTAATACAATATCTGATGAATTCTTTTGTATGGTTCTAATGTGTCTTGTTCTCGAGCTCTGTAAACCAAAGCTCTGATACCAACTGTGATAGACCGTAACTTCCCCGATAAGGAAAGACCGGGTTATCTTGAGAACACGACAAGATAGAACGCAAACAGAAGAACATTTCATTGTTATTTACAACAATTCCATCAGATTACAAGAATATACAGAGTATGAATAAACATTATACAACAGAAAAATATCAGAGATTACAATAAATTACATAACAGCGGAAAAACAATATAAAACACAACTAGAAGTAATACACGGATACAGAGCTTTCCGAGCATTGTTCCAGCTGTAAATCGGGATCATGTGAATATAAATCTGCAAAACCAAAACTACTAACTGCCCGTGTCGAAAATAAGGGCACCCAGAGTTTAGGTTAAAACAATAAACTCCAGGTCAGTCATGTGACTGGTGTGAGAACTAAAACAGTTAGTTAAAACTTTACTTTAAAAGAGAGTAATTCAAGGGACCATGCCGTATAACACGGAACGGGTTTCCTCCCAAGAACACTAGTGCGTATAACAAAACAACGCAATGCTTTTTGGAAAAATGAAGCTATTATAAGACCCAGGTCCCATCACACAATGCATCGCAAGCCGGAGGATAGGGTTTTCCCTTATAATAGCCAAACATGCTTGGTACGTTTAAAACAAATCATTTGATACTATTATAAGTGTATAGTGTCAAAATAATTTCAATCATAAATATCAATCATAGACGACATGAGCGCCCCATCCCACTATATCGCCATACTAGGCTCTACAAATAAAACCGAAATATCTCGTATTGGAAATTGGATTTCCGTCATGAGTCGAGGCAAGGGGAAAGCTCCTACGCTAACAGAAGAACATTTCATTGTTATTTACAACAATTCCATCAGATTACAAGAATATACAGAGTATGAATAAACATTATACAACAGAAAAATATCAAAGATTACAATAAATTACATAGCAGTGGAAAAACAATATAAAACACAACTAGAAGTAATACACAGATACAGAGCTTTCCGAGCATCGTTCCAGTTGTAAATCGGAATCCTGTGAATATAAATCTGCAAAACCAAAACTACTAGCTGCCCGTGTCGAAAATAATGGCACCCAGAGTTTAGGTTAAAACAATAAACTCCAGGTCAGTCATGTGACTGGTGTGAGAACTAAAACAGTTAGTTAAAACTTTACTTTAAAAGAGAGTAATTCAAGGGACCACGCCGTATAACACGGAACGGGTTTCCTCCCAAGAACACTAGTGCATATAACAAAAAAGCGCAATGTTTTTTTGGAAAAATGAAGCTGTTATAAGACCCAGGTCCCATCACACAATGCATCGCAAGCCGGAGGATAGGATTTTCCCTTATAATAGCCAAACATGCTTGGTACGTTTAAAACAAATCATTTGATACTATTATAAGTGTATAGTGTCAAAACAATTTCAATCATAAATTTCAATCATAGACGACATGAGCGCCCCATCCCACTATGTCGCCATACTAGACTCTACAAATAAAACCGAAATATCTCGTATTGGAAATTAGATTTCCGTCATGAGTCGTGGCAAGTGGCAAGCTCCTCTCCGCTTCGAGACACTCTAGCAAACGCCTCAGGACTACACACTCCGGGTAACCCTTGGATCTTCAGGGCCGGTCCTCTCTTACGTTTGAGGATTGACAATTCCTGAACACACGTTTCCCGGTCCTAACAGACCTATAATCGAGGCGCCTCGCATTCCAACAACCACATAGGTAAAAATAATATAAATGTCAGTCAGTTTAAGCATTGACACTACCTCTAGCTAGAAAGAAATGTCGTGTTCTCCCTGCAGTCACTATCCCGTTTTTGACCCATACCGAGGTGTGAGACTCGCGAATCCACGCTATACACAAAGCTATGCCACGTAGGCCGTGCTTTGATCATCAACCACAAGACTTTGCTTTTCAACAGAAGCCTTGATCATTTGCCACTTAGGGAAAGGTTCCCATTAATTTTATCAAAGATAAATTCTTTTAAATTTATTCTTTAATCTTCCTTTGGATGTCATTTCAAACCATGTTAAGGTTATATTTATCATATATAAAATTTATATTGAATTTGGACAATGAGCTTGCCCCTTGCCTCGACTCATGACGGAAATCCAATTTCCAATACGAGATATTTCGGTTTTATTTGTAGAGCCTAGTATGGCGACATAGTGGGATGGGGCGCCATGTCGTCTATGATTGATATTTATGATTGAAATTGTTTTGACACTATACACTTATAATAGTATCAACTGATTTGTTTTAAACGTACCAAGCATGTTTGGCTATTATAAGGGAAAACCCTATCCTTTGGCTTGTGATGCATTGTGTGATGGGACCTGGGTCTTATAATAGCTTCATTTTTTCAAAAAGCATTGCGCTGTTTTGTTATATGCACTAGTGTTCTTGGGAGGAAACCCGTTCCGTGTTATACGGCGTGGTCCCTTGAATTACTCTCTTTTAAAGTAAAGTTTTAACTAACTGTTTTAGTTCTCACACCAGTCACATGACTAACCTGGAGTTTATCGTTTTAACCTAAACTCTGGGTGCCCTTATTTTCAACACGGACAGCTAGTAGTTTTGGTTTTGCAGATTTGTATTCACAGGATCTCGATTTACAGCTGGAACGATGCTCGGAAAGCTCTGTATCCGTGTATTAATTCTAGTTGTGTTTTATATTGTTTTTCCGCTGCTATGTAATCTCTGATATTTTTCTGTTGTATAATGTTTATTCATACTCTGTATATTCTTGTAATCTGATGGAATTGTTGTAAATAACAATGAAATGTTCTTCTGTTTGCGCTCTATCTTGTCGTGTTTTCAAGATAACCCGGGCTTTCCTTACTAGGGAAGATACGGGCTATCACACCCACTGCAAAAGACGTCTGGGATTCATTGGAAGCAAAGTATCTTATGGAGGACGCAACTAGTAAGCAATTTCTAGCTACTAAATTTTTTAATTACAAAATGACTAATGATCGTTCAGTAGTAGAGCACTTCAATGAAATCATGCATATACTTAACTAATTCAGTCAACATAAATTAAATATGGATGAGGAGATCAAGGTCTCATCGATAATAGACAAATTACCCCCTTCTTGGAAAGATCAAAGGAAACTATTGAAACACAAAAAGGAGGATATGAGTCTAGACGGCCTTGCACGGTATTTGCAAGTTGAACAAAAACTGAGACAGAAAGATGCTCAAGATGAAACAGTTGTTGATACATCAAAAGTCCATATGGTGGAGGAAAAGAAAGCAAATAATGCTTCGAATAACTCTTCCAGTAAGAAGAGGAAATGGCAGAACAACAATAATTCCTAGAACAAGAAAAGCAAAAATGGTTGCTACTTTTGTGGTAAACCGGGACATTTCAAAAGAGATTGTCGCTTTTGGAAAAAGAAGCAGCAGTTTGAAAAAGAAAAGTTTGCAACAGTCATACCAGAAGTGAATATGATTGAACAAGACAATTCTTGGTGGATCGATTCTGGTGCTACTAAGCATATCTGCATAGACAAGAATCAATTCAAGAAGCTGGAACCGACCAAAGATGAAGAATACTTATACATAGGAAATTCAGCAAAGGTGGAGGTCAAAGGGAAGGGGATTGTGGATTTGGAATTCACATTCAGAAAAGTTCTGACATTGAATGATGTATATTATGTACCTGAAATTAGGAAGAATCTTTTTCCGGGAAGTCTTCTTAATAAGTTTGGTTTCAAACAAGTCTTTGAGTTAAACAAATATGTGTTGACCTAAGGTGGTGTATTTGTAGGAAAAGGGTACATGTGCGATGGTATGTTTAAACTGAATGTTGATATGAATAAAGTATGAATTCTGCTTATACTGTTGACTTATTTTCATTATGGCACAATAGATTAGGACATGTTAATCATAAACGTATGCTTGATATGATATCATTGAATCTGATTCCCAAACACTAAAATAATATGCTAGATAAGTGTCGGATATGTTCATTAACAAAAATCACTAGAAAACCATTTCCTATTAAAGTGGAAAGTGCAACAAAATTGTTACAGCTTATTCATAGTGATGTATGTGATATGCATAGTACTCCTACTGGAGGTGGAAAGAAATATTTTGTCACATTCATAGATGATTAATCAAAATATTGTTATGTTTATCTTATGCATGCTAAAAGTGAAGTGTTAAATTCATTTAAGTCTTATAAAACTAAAGTAGAAAACCAGTGTGATGCTAGCATAATAACATTTAGATCTGATAGGGGAGGCGAGTATCAATTTCTTAAATATTGTGAATCAGTAGGAATTGTACATGAAACATCTATTGCTTATACTCCACAACAAAATGGAGTGACTGAAAGGAAAAATAGAACACTTACCGAAATGGTAAATGCAATGTTGTGTAATTCTGGACTGAGTACTAGTTTCTGGAGTGAAGCTTTACTTACCGCATATTATATTATGAATAGAATACCTCATAAGAAAAGTAAAGTTACTCCTTACAAACTTTGGAAGAAAAGAAAATCAAATCTTGATTATTATAGAGTTTAGGGATGTAGAGAGATTGTCCGATTACCTGAACCAAAAATAAGGAAATTGGGACAAAATGCTATCGAGTGCATATTTTTAGGATATGCTCAATATAGCAAAGGATACAGGTTTCTAGTAATAGAACCTAATAGCTCTATTGAAGTAAATACATTAATAGAATCAAGAGACACAGTGTTTTATGAGAATAGATTTACATCTATTTAAAATAAACCGATTCATGAAACGGTGGAGGTCAATACACCTATTAATGAAATGGTGGAGGTTAATGAACCAATTATTGAACCTATAAAAAACACTGATGGAAATATCGACGAAAATGGTGATTCTCTTAGGAGAAGTAAAGGATGAAGGATAGAAAAATCGTTCGGACCAGACTTCGTCGTATATTTGGTTGAAGGATCTAGAAAAATGTAGAGCATCAATTATTGATATCTACAAATCTAGAATCTGATCCTTTAACATATAACGAGGCAAAGAAATCTCAAGATTCATCATTTTGGCAAGAAGCCATAAATGATGAAATAGATTCCATTATGGAAAATAAAACATGGAAACTAGTAAATTTACCTCCTGGTTCTAAACCAATAGGGTGTAAATGGATACTTAAGAAAAAGTTAAAAGCTGTTGCACGATCAAAAAATTTAAAGCAAGATTAGTTGCCAAAGGATTCACATAGAAAGAAGGAATAAATTATTTTGATACATATGCCCCAGTGACAAGAATTTCAACTATTAGATGCATTAGCTTCTATCTATAATTTTGAAATTCATCAAATGAACATCAAGACTACATTTCTAAATGGAAAACTTGATAAAGAGATATATATGTCTCAACCAGATTGTTTTGTAATGCCTGGACAAGAACATAAATTATGTAAACTTATTAAATCACTTTATGGTCTTAAACAAACACCAAAGCAATGACATGAAAAGTTTGATAAAACTATTGTATCCAATGGTTTTAGGATCTTTGAATCTGATAAATGTGTCTATAGCAAGTTTCATTTAGGTAAACGTGTAATTATATGTCTTTACGTGGATAATATGCTTATATTTGGAATAGATACTTCAAGTATTGAAGAAACTAAAAGATATCTATCTTCATGCTTTGACATGAAAGATATGGAAGTAGCTGAAATGATTCTTGGAATAAGAATCATGAAAACAAAAGATGGGTTATCAATTACCCAGTCTCATTATATTGAGAAAATTTTGAAAATTTTCAATCTATTCAATTTTAAAGCTATGTCAACTCCGTTTAATCCAAACATGCAGTTATACACTAATACTGGAAGAGCTATAGAAAAATTGGAATATGCTAGAGTTATTGAAAGTTTGATGTATGCAATGACATGCACACGACCAGATATTGCCTATGTTGTTGGCAAAATGAGTAGATATACTAGTAACCCTAGTAATATCCACTGGAATGCAATACATAGAATTTTAAAGTATTTAAAAGGTACCATAAATTATGGTATACATTACAACGGTTATTCAAGTGTAATAGAAGGATATACAGATGCTAGTTGGAACACTGGAAGTGAAGATAATAAATCAACTAGTGGATGGATATTCACTCTTGGTTGGGGAGCAATATCATGGGCCTTAAAGAAACAAACATGTATTGCTGATTCAACCATGGCTGCTGAGTTTATGACACTGACTTCTGGTAGTAAAGAAGCGGAATGGTTAATAAATTTGTTATTAGAAATTCCTGTATGGTCAAAACCTATACCACAAATATTTGTGCATTGTGATAGTCAATCTACATTGTCACAAGTTTACAACCAAGTTCATAATGGTAAATCTAGACATATTGGTCTAAGGCACAGTTTGGTTAGGCAAACGCTCACTGAAGGGGGTAATTACCATAGATTTTGTGAGATCTAACCAGAATTTGACAGATTCATTTACTAAAGAACTTGCAAGGAACTTAGTAATAAAAACATCACAGGGATAGGAAAAGGCGAAGAAGTAAATCAAGGAGCAAAAGCGGCAGCAGGAACCGACTGTGAAGATGACCACCATAGAAGTAGACATGATAAGAGATGTGAGAGTCCTAGGAGAAGGCATAATGCTGATGAAAATTGGTCAAGATGATAAGAAACCTGTATCCAATGGAAGTTACTGGGCTGGGCAGGTACTTGTTAGTTGTGATGTTTTTTTTTCCCCTCTTTTTGTTTGTTTGTTTTTTAGTTGATGTCTGTAGGGACAAAGGCTTACAATGAACGTCACCACCAAAGAGGACGTGACAGAGAGAGGGATAGAGATCGTAAGCACTATAGAGGTAGAGAAAGAGAAGGTAGAAACAGAGATAGGAAAAGGCGAAGAAGTAAATCAAGGAGCAGAAGTTGTAGCAGGAACCGACTGTGAAGATGAGCACCATAGAAGTAGACATGATAAGAGATGTGAGAGTCTTAGGAGAAGGCATAATGTTGATGGAAATGGTCGCGGCGATTCTAGGAAGAAGAAAAAAGAAATGAAGGGGAAGGTTTCAGATGCTACAGACCACCCGAACACTGAAATTGAAGAGGCTAATAGGCTTGGGGCGTCTCTTGGTTTGAAACCACTGAAAATGTGAACATGATATTAATCATTGACATGTATGTACCATGTGTAATGTGTTTTATCAAGAATTTGCTTGTATGGCTGAAGATAATGCTTATTGTTTCATTGTTGCCATTTTAAAAATGAAATATTGCTGAATGTTGTGTAACATTTGCTGGTTGTTGTAGCAGCATTGTATAAAGAACAGATCAGATCAGATCAATACTAGTGCAGTTTCAGAATGATTTGGATACTAACTTGAGCTCGTTTCTATGATTCTGAACAACTTTGGTGTCCTTGTGATGATGTCCATCATAACTCTTTTTGAACTCATTTCTGTCCTTTTAGTTTTCAGTAAACTCTTTCTCCGGAAAGACCCAACTGTTAATTGGCCAAAACTGATCCAACGCTAAAATTGTACCTCATATGTTAGAATTATTGAAATAAACAAAGAAAATAAAGAAAGGAGAGAACAAGAAATTGAATTCAATTCTAAACACAGTAAAAAGTTTCTTATTCATAGGACTTCAAGATGAATCAATATAAGTTTAATCTACCTTAGTATTACCCAAGAGGGTAATATTATCCAAAAGAATCGGGAATGTTATCTAATACATACATCATATGTCTTGTGAAGTGATTGGTTTTCGACCACTGGATACAAGATCATGAATCAGGATTATATGATACATCTCTAGTAAACATCCAGACACATATCACCAATAGTCGTTACAAGAACACAATCCATTCTCAAAATGATGAAACCGAGTAGCATCTCTAATGACCAATCTCCTACTAACAACCTTCGACACCATTTTCATAAAGCAATGACAATTTTCGCAAACTCTCAAATTTTTTATCACCACAATCTCAACACCAGCATCAGTACTCAACAATCCGAAAGCAGCCGCCAATTTTTCACTATGATAACTGATTGTACTAGACCCGACATTGCATATGTCGTGGGATTATTGTGCAGGTTTACCAGTAGACCTAGTATAGAGCACTGACATGCTATTGAAAGGGTGATGAGATACCTTAAACGAACCATGAACCTTGGATTACATTATGAGAGGTTTCCAGCTAGACTTGAAAGATATTCTGATGCAGACTGGAATACCTTATCTGATGATTCTAAAGCGACCAGTGGCTATATATTTAGCATCGTTGGAGGAGCTGTTTCTTGGAAATCCAAGAAACATACTATTTTGGCTCAGTCTACTATGGAGTCTGAGATGATAGCACTAGCCACAACTAGTGAAGAGGCAGAGTATTTGAGAAGCCTGCTAGCTGAGATTCCCTTATGGGAAAAACCGATACCGGCTGTGTTGATACATTGCGATAGTACCGCGGCTATTGCAAAAGTTCATAACCGTTATTATAACGGTAAGAGACGACAAATGCGTCGTAAGCACAGCACGGTTAGATAACTGCTTTCCACAGGTACCGTTAGAGTGGATTACGTACGTAGTGAAGAAAATTTGGCAGATCCTTTGACGAAAGGACTGTCAAGAGAGAAAGTCCACAATTCTTCTAAAAGAATGGGACTATTGCCCTTAGATTGTTGAGTCACGCACAATGGTAACCCGACTTAAATGATTGGAGATCCCAAGAACTAGGTTCAATGGGTAAAAACAAGTTGTGTATTGATAGGAGTTGAGCATGCTATTTAATAAACCAAGAAGCATGTATTCCTGAAGTGATTAGAGGATGAGTTAATAGAAACTCTTAATGAGATCTATACTCTATTTGGAGTGGAGTACCTACCTTCAGAAGTACTCTTGATAGACTCACCTTTGTGAATGTGGAAATATGGCTGTTTCCTATGGAGTTTTGGGCAAAACTTCTAGAGCATTCACTAAACTAGGATAAACGTGCATGGCCACAAATGCACAGGCTTAATTGATTGCACTATAGAAAATGTTGTGTGTGGTTTGATGTCAGGAATAAAGTTCAAGACTACATGTCACTCTAGTAAAAACTGAATCTTACTCACTATGCAAATGTTCAAGTCGGATGACACCTTTGTTTATGCACAATTTTATGGTTTTAGAAATTGCTCGAAAATATTTTTAGAAATTCAAGTGGGGGATTGTTGGAAATGTTTTACAAATATTAAGTGAATTATTAAAAATGTTGAATAAGTGTATGAATGACTCCTATGTGTGAATAGTCCCACATCATGGGATTATATGGAAGAGGCAAGGATTTATACTTGTCTCTAAGAAATCATGTTGGGGCCTTGTGAATTGTGATGATGTCCATCATAACTCTTTTTGAACTAATTTCTGTCCTTTTAGTTTTCAATAAACTCTTTCTCCGGAAAGACCCAACTGTTAATTGGCCAAAACTGATCCAACGCTAAAATTGTACCTCATATGTTAGAATTATTGAAATAAACAAAGAAAATAAAGAAAGGAGAGAACAAGAAATTGAATTCAATTCTAAACACAGTAAAAAGTTTCTTATTCATAGGACTTCAAGATGAATCAATATAAGTTTAATCTACCTTAGTATTACCCAAGAGGGTAATATTATCCAAAAGAATCGGGAATGTTATCTAATACATACATCATATGTCTTGTGAAGTGATTGGTTTTCGACCACTGGATACAAGATCATGAATCAGGATTATATGATACATCTCTAGTAAACATCCAGACACATATCACCAATAGTCATTACAAGAACACAATCCATTCTCAAAATGATGAAACCGAGTAGCATCTCTAATGACCAATCTCCTACTAACAACCTTCGACACCATTTTCATAAAGCAATGACAATTTTCGCAAACTCTCAAATTTTTTATCACCACAATCTCAACACCAGCATCAGTACTCAACAATCCGAAAGCAACCGCCAATTTTTCACTATGATAACCAACACCATTACTTGGACCCTTCTCCCTTCTGCTACCATCAACCAACCCTTCCAATCTATCTATCGTCTCGTAGATCTCCTTAGAAATTTTATGCGAATGATCATCAGCCATGAACAAATGAACTTTGCCTTTAAGCTCAACATAACTACATCCAGGCTCTTTCTTAAGCCCTCTCTTCTTCATCAAAGCACGAATATCAGCCATCTCCTTAAGCTTTCCAGCTTCTTGATAAATATTTGTTAACAAAACGTAGTACCCTACGTTCGTAGGCTCTATCTCTACCAAATGATTGAATGCTATCTTCCCAAGTTCGACGTTTCTATGAATTTTACATGCACCTAACAGTGCCCCCCATATACCGCCATCTGCCTCCACTTTCATAGACTTAATCAGGTCATGTGCTTCATTTAGTCTACCAGCTCTGCCTAATAGATCAATAACACAAGCATAATGCTCAGGACCAGGTTTGATATTATACTCCTTTTCAAATTTATCAAAATAATCCAGTCCTGTATTTGTTAAACCTGAATGGCTGCATGCAGACAACAGACTCACCAAAACAACTCCGTCTGGTCGAACTCCACTGGCAAGCATCTGCTCGAATTTTTCCACTGTCTTATTGCCAAGACCATGCATGCCATATCCAGCTATGATAGCAGTCCATGTTACAAGTGTTCTCTCTTTCATAGCATTGAATATTTCGCTAGCTTTCTTCAAGTCGCCGCACCTTGCGTGCATATTAATCAATGCATTCTTCAAATATATGTTAGACTTAAATAATTCATCTTTGTTAATATCTGCATCGATTTCACGACCTAGGGCATGTGCACCAAGATTTGCACATGCAGACAGAACCCCGACAAATGTAACTGGATCAGGTCTAAGTTGACCTGACCGCTTTAGTTCGTGATACAACTCAACCACTTTGGACCCTAGCCCATTCTGTGAGTAACAAGAAATCATAGCATTATAAGAAACAATGTCTTTGCCTTCCTCGTTAATTTCATCGAACACTTTGCGTGCATAATCAACAACCCCGAATTTAGAATAGCAACTAACCAAACAGTTCAAAACTGGCACATTGCTTGTGAACCCAGCTTTGGTTAAAAACGCATGCATGGAATAGTTTGAAGAGGAGGGAAGACAAGGAAGCAACGCTAGCAGAGTGACTGTATTAAAGGGCAATTTCTCCATGATCATGTCTTTGAAAAGAAGAAAAGATTGCAACTTCGATGATGAATCACGCGAGCAACCAGATATAAGCGAGTTGTAACCAACAACAATCGTTTCGATCGTGGCACGAGGAAAGATGATTAACTCGGAAAGAACTTGACGGGCCGATGGGAGAGCACCAAGACGCGAGTAAGAAGTGATTAATGAAGTGAGTACGTATTTGTTAAGGAGATAGTTGAGCTTGATGATATGGGAATGGAGTTGGCAAGTGAGAGGAAGAGAAGAGAGGGAAGTGGAAGAGCGGAGAATGGCCGGAAAAGTGAAGGAATCGGGCTTCGGGTTGGGAGGATGGAGCATGAGTTTGTAAGAGGAAACAGAGGAGACATGGTCATTTGAATCAGTGAGAGAGATGATACGGGTGTTCCATGAAAATGTTGAGTATGAGAGGAGGCTCGGAGATGCTCGAACCAATTTTTTGATCATGGGTATCTCGAGATAGAACCTTCTTTAGAGCTTTACATATATGATTCAACCATTGGAGTGGAGCCGGATATCATGACTATCAGCCAAAAATTGCACATGATCCCACCAACCAGCAAGTGCTTGCTTCTTGGAGCACCTCCAATTATTTAAGGCCATTTTTACTGAAATTCCATTTTCTGTTAAGAAAAGTCAAATTTTAAGAACACTCCACTTTTTTAAATTGTCATGGAAAGGTCAATATAGACACTAATTTTTTTTATTTCTTACGCTTTTATCTTTATTCTAAAAATTACTCACCGTAAAATCATCAGTCCTCTAAATAATAAAAATCATAAATCGTTTCAACTGCAAACTGACGTCAGGGCAAAATCAATGGAAAAATGGTGAGAATGAAGAAAACATCACTATCCTCTTTGTGAATTTAGAATAGGGGTTTTTAGGTACAAGGACAAAATTTGCCAAAAATTTAGACATAAGGACAAAAGACCAAAAATTTAGCCATAAATACGCTTTTTAGTGTAAATCAAGGAATTCATGGGTCCATCATCATTTTTTATTTGGGAAAAAAAAATTAAAGGACAAAAGCCCACTAAAATTTATCCATAAGGACAGCCGCCTAATATTTTATCCATAAGGACAATACCCACCAAATATTTTATCCAAAAGGACAAAACACTGGAAATAAACATACGGCCGCTGATTTCATCTTCTCCCCTCACGCGCGTATGTCGAAATCACGAAATCCAAAACCGCGAAATCAAAAATCACGAAATCCAAAATCGAGAAATCAAAAATCGAAGGCAAACATCATTCAGAATTAAAATCAAAATTCGAAATCGAAGCCAAACATCAAGAAATCAAAATCGATTGGAAACAGAAACCCTAGAAAAAAAATACGTCGAACAACAAAAATTCATTGGAAATCCTAATTGAACGGAATAAAAATATGTAGCAGACGACGGAAATCATAATTGAAGAAGTCGAAATTGTTGAAACAATTTTTTTAGATTGGAAATGTTTTTTTCTTCATTTTACCAGTACAGCAGTTCGTAGGTATCATTTTTGTATTTTTGTAGTTATCATTTTTCCTGTTTTTAACTTTAAAACATAGCAGCAGTTTTTAGTTATCATTTTTCTATTTTTCTAGTTATCATTTTTCCTGTTTTAACTTTAAAAACATAGCAGCAGTTTTTAGGTATCATTTTTCTATTTTTCTAGTTATCATTTTTACCGTTTTAGCTATGTTATATGTTTTTTTCATGAGATTTTGTTGTTGTGTTAATTTTGAAGTTATATTGATGTATCAGCTAAGAAACGAAGCCGAACTTATTTCAGTTTAATCAATCAAACTTTGATATAATTTTTTTTTCATTATTTTATCTTCAAAGCATTGCATCAGTATTTAGTTATCATTTTTCTAATATTTTAGGTATCATTTTTACTGTTTTAGCTATGTTATGTGTTGTTTTCATGTGATTTTATTACTGTGTTAATTTTGAAACTGTTTTTTTGCATCAACTTCGTCACTCAGTCGAACATATTTCATTTTATGTTTCATTTCCACCATCACAAAAATTATCACATAAAAAAAAGACGTATATGAACATAACACATAAATTACAGTAAAAATGATAACTTAAAAAATATATAAATGATACCTTCAAACTGCAGTAATGTGTAACATAACAAAGAAATCACACTAAAAATGATACCTTAAAAAATATAAAAATGATACCTTAAAACTGCTTTGATGTTTAACATAACACAAACTACAGTAAAAATGATAACTAAAAAAATAGAAAAATGATAACTAAAAACTGCTGCTATATTTTAAAGTTAAAACAGGAAAAATGATAACTAAAAAAATAGAAAAATGATACCTACGAACTGCTATACTATTAACGATAAAAAAAAAACATTTCCAATCACGAAAAAATTGTTTCAACAATTTCGACTTCTTCAATTTTGTTTTCCATCGTTAGAAAAATATTTTTATTCAATTCAATCGTGATTTCCAACGGATTTTTGTTGTTCGACAATTTTTTTTTTAGGGTTCCAATTTCTCGCGATTTATGGAATCGAATTTTTGGGTTCGATTGCAATTTAGATTCTGATGTTCATGTCCTTGTCATGATTTATGAATTGTTATGAATTCAATTTAATTTTTTGCATACGTGATTTTTGGGTTCGATTGTTTGGAGCGGACGTGAATCGCGAGCGGAGCAAGAAGAAAGCGCACGTGAAGAAAAGATATTAGGTGGTTGTCCTTCTGAGTAAAATTTTAGTGGGCTGTCCTTATGGATAAAAAGGCCTTCAGTTTTGTCCTTGTAAATATTTTCCTGTTTTTATTTTACACTAAAACTGTCCTTGTGGCTAAATTTTTGGCCTTTAGTCCTTATGCCCATTTTTTTTTAAATTTTGTCCTTCACGCTAATTTCCTGTTTAGAATATATCTCGGAATGCTGGAATTCGGCTTTGGTTGAATTAGTCTAACAAGGGAACTAACGTTGTTATTATATCTTTGGGATCGGATATAAAGAAAATTGTCATGACTCCCAGTTTAACATATGGTTTAGGGATTAAACCGCAGCCGACAACTCTAGTTTTATCACCGATTTGCCGGAATTTGTGTAAAAACGATTTGAGTAGCAGATATAGAATAAGAAAACTTTCATTTACATCTAGCAGCTGCGTAGATGCAAATCGTTGTATCCAGGCATAAACAATGAAAACGAATTCGTTGTTAAAATCATACACGCCCGAAGATTATACTCAATGCTCTATGTAATATATATATATATATATATATATATATATATATATATATTCATGGTTGGAAATTATAACTCAATAATAAAAATATATCTAATTAAATTTAAGGTGTATATATAATTTTAGTATGTATTCTTATTGCAATTTGAAATTATATTGAAATAATAATAAAACAATTAAACATTGTGTATGTACGTATAATAAACATATGTATTAATAACATGTATGTGTGTTTATGTTTTTATATGTGTGTGCATATATATATATATATATATATATATATATATATATATATATATATATATATATATATATATAAAGAAAGAAAGTCTGCGTAGACACAAAAACTTGACATAAAATCATAGTCTTTGGATTTCCCTCCTATTTCCACTTTTTATATGAGGACAAACGATCCAATTAGTGATGATTGGTGATAAACTCCATAATAACGCTCACTCTCCTGTGTCAATATCATATTGTTTATTTTCTTCATTTTTTTTTATCATGATTTATTCTTCCACAGCTAATGGTGTTGATTAACCATTAAAAAAGTGATTAATGAACATAAGAGTGAAATTAGACCTAAATGGGTAATAAGGTAAAATTACATTTATTTGTTAAAGGGCTACTTTCCTCATTGTACTTCCCTTGACAATTTTTTTTTATAAAAAAAAATAAAATAAAATTGGTCTTCCCTTAACAGTATCTGGAGCGTCAATAAAAATTCCCTTATTTAAAACACCTAAATATTCAATGGTTAACCCAACAGTCGAGCACTGGTTTAATCAACGCTTTTAATAGTCCGATGATTAAATCAATGACAAAGCTTAAACGCTAATTTAATCAGCATACAAAATAAAAATGCTAATTAAATCAGTGTCCAAAATATGTCACTAAATCTAAAAACATACTTTTATTATTATATTAACAAATATGTAAACTAACTCATTTTGGAAACATGCCATTCATACTGTTCCAGCTGTTTATTTTTGGCCCTCCATATTAGAGTGTTGTTTAAATCAGCGTCCGGGCCAATTCAAAATACTGAATTTACCTCTGAGTTTTCCCTTGAATATTAAAGGAAAAATGTTTGTCGGAAGCGCTTTTACATTCCACTTCAGTATTCAAGAGTTGAATTTATAGTTGCTCTTATGCTACAACGTCGTTCTCTGAATGCAAGTCCTCTATTCAATAAGAAAAAGTGAATTTTAGGCCTAGTCCTTAAAATCAAATTTAATAAACAAAAACCCCTTAAAATTTGTTAATTATATCTCTATAATTTAATTATTGAATAATCGCATAAAATTATGCAATTGTTCAGTAAATATTTACAGATATTTATGCAATGATATCAAAAAATTGCATAAATATTTGTAATTTTTCTATAAAAAATTATGGATATTTCTGCAAATTTTTTGTTGAATAATTGCAAGAAAAATCGCAAATTTTTGTTGAATAATTGCGAAAATTTCTGTAATATTTGGATATAATTGCATAAATGTCTGCTACTATTCACTGAATGGTTGCATAAATTTATACAATTATTAGCTAACTTAATTCTAGAGACATAATTTACGTATTTTTTTAAAAAAGAATGTTTTTTGGTTATTTTGAAACTTAATAGGATTTTTAGTCAAACCATCTTTAAGGAAAAAGTAATAGAATGTTTACATCAAAGATATAACTCTATCCAATATGCTAAACTTACAAACTGTTATGTCAAAGTTGGTAGACGCCAACTTAGAATATAATGTTACATGCATAATATTATGTTAGATACATCAATAGAGAATATTATATTGGAAATACCATTGTATATATCAGAAAACAATAACGAAACTAATTAACTCCAGTTAATACATCAAATAGTGCATTAACTTAAATTTTGATTATGAAATGTTTTAATAGATGAAGATTAAAATATAAATCTTCAGGAAAAATACCATGTTGGCGAAAATTCATGCATAGTTATGTCCATCAGTGGTACAAATTAACATTTTTTTTTTAAAACTGAAAAACTTAGACTTGACCATCATGACGAAATTCATAGTTGAAGATGGCAAATAACATGTGATCAAGTATCAACCACAAAATTCAATTAATAAGCA
This sequence comes from Allium sativum, assembly GCA_030737875.1. NCBI lineage: Eukaryota > Viridiplantae > Streptophyta > Magnoliopsida > Asparagales > Amaryllidaceae > Allium > Allium sativum. Next base: position 472,872,524 of record CM060920.1, on the reverse strand, counting down.
TATGTTTATAGAACACGTATGTCACATTATGTATTCAAGTTGATTCAAGGATGATATGTACAATAATAGAAAAAATACATGTCTATATTAATAAATTCAGCGATCATATTGGAACTTCGTATTTTCAAATGAAAGTGCCGTACATGTAGCAAGTCAATTAAATAGAACATTTTATGAATTAAATAGATGAAAATGACACTACAATAGTTAAACATATAGGTAAGCAATGAGAGTATAAGGCTGAATAAGCAACCAATTTAATGTTAAACAAATTACTCTTGTTTTGAAAAAAAAAACAAATATTTACTTATTGAAAAAATCTCTTGTTTCTTGTACAATCACTCATGAATTTAGTTAATGAGATGGAACACATTACGCATAAACAGTAGTCAAATCAAAAGGCACATGAAAAACCCATGGTATGTGCTGCTAAATTATATTGATCATTTTCTTGACGGCTTTAGTAATTGGGGTATTGTAAAGGGCTAATTGTCATATTTGAAAACATATAAAATAACAGTGAAGTGGAACCTTGCAGCATGCGTAAGACAGGACCAGGTAAAGTAGTTGGTGTAGGAAGGGACACCGAGTTGTGTTGGTGCTACAAAAAAAACATTTATGCCCTCTCTGACTTTGATCATTTCACAGTGAAGATGCAATATATATGGCAACCTAATTACCGAGCCTCCTCGACCTAGGAATAAGTGTAAAGTAAACTTGGGGGAAACACTCCTTAACATTAGCTCGATCAACTATACTTCCAAATGACCCGTAGAGGCTTCCTGCGAGCACATGGTCGATTGTCATGTTAAGCCTCTCACTTGAGCGAGTTACCAACCTAATCAGGCCATATGGCCCATAAGATTCACTATTTTAACTTGGTTGTACCAATCAAGGTCAATAACACGACCAAAGATCCTCCTTCTCAACTAAATGTTAAGGATACAGAATGCAGATCTTAAGGCAAAACTAACAATAGAGGGGGGTGAATAGTGTTTTAAAGAAACCAGTGGCGGATCTAGAAAATTCAAACCGGGGGGGTCATAAACAAACCAAACTAAACAAAAGTTACCTATAAATCAAACAACAAAGTTGAGAGCAAGGCTTCATCAGAATTGCGATCGACAGTGACATGAAAGAATTGACCAGCACACCATTACAAACCAAATCAAACAAGCTCAACAAAACATTCCTTAGAAAACTGAGCATAAACAAACATCGTTCCTACTGAAAACCCATGAAGTCGAACCTAAAACAAACACATAACCGAACTACAAACATCTCAAAATCAACCCAACGCTGCCGACAGACTGAAAACAAACAAGCCGACATTAAGGATACTCATTGAATATCAAAAACCGCATGTAGAACCAAAACTACCATCCCAAAATTCGAGATAACTGAAGCATACAATAGCTCACCTAGGAGAGGCAGAACACAGAAACTTGGTAATGATGCTAAGCATACCCAACACATAGATTAGCGAATCGTGATGACTACTCACGGGATGAAAAGTTGATGCGCACCTTGATCCACGAAGAAAGAATCGGTTACTGAGATAGGTTGGGGAAAGGGAAAAGAAGCGGCGATTACGGTGAGGATCGTGGAAGAGGGGTTTCCAGGAGGAAAGGGTTCAGAATTTCAGTAAAATCTCGTTGTTCGATTAGCTCCCACACAGGTAAAAGCAAGCGTAGATTAGATGCGAATACAAAGGTCAATTTGGGAAAAAATGAAGAGATCGAGAGTGAGATGAAGAAGCGAAGAAAATGAATTTTCACTTGTCACCATTAACGAGAGCGGTCAATGCAGAGAGGAAGAAATAAAAAATACTTAAGTTTTTTTTTTAGGAATTGGGGTGCACCATAATTTTTTCAAATTTCAGGGGTTCACTTGACCCTTCTTGCCTCTTATTGGATCCACCTATGAAAGAAACTATGGAAAATCTAAAAAATCTAGAATAACTATATGAATTGCACACTGATTATCACACTAGAAATGATCACGAACACAGTAACAATCACAGACACAGATATAAGTAAATATAAAATGCGGAAAATGAAAGAACACACCCGATTTTATACTGGTTCGGATTAATCCTATGTCCAATCCCACGCAATGCTAGATTGCGTAGAGTTTTATTATTATCAATATCCAAGTACAACACCATTGATTTCACGTACGGCTACAAGGTTAACACCGCTCCAAACACCCTTGATTTCACGGCTATAAGGTTAACACTGCTCCCTTTCCTTGATTTCATGGCTACAAGGAACACACCCTTTCCCAAACAATTACAATGGCCCTAGAACTCTTCAATTAGCACTTCAAACATAGAGCAGATGACAGAGAATGAAAAGAGAAGAAGAATGGTAAAAAATTTGTTGAAATCGATATAGTATAAGTGTAGAAATCAAGAAAATGATGTATATTATTGGTGATATGTAAAGGGGGTGAAGATGGAGAAGAAATAATTATAAAAAATTAGAAATCAGCCCCTTTTTATAGTGTCCCAATGGTTGCAACGCTTTTGGAATGTTACAAATAGTAAAAAGACACTTCCTTTGAAAATAGAAAAAAAATGACAGTTATATGTCGACATGTCATTACCCCTATGTCGACATACCCCATGTATATTTATTTTTAAAATTAAATTTCAAGTGTTAAAACCAATATACATTTTTTGGAAATTCTAGAATCAAAGCTAATATTTCATATGAAGTTTCTAAAGTATAAAAACATGTAAAAACATAGTGATATATAATATAAACATATTTATAAAGTTATATGATTTAAAACTATATATATAAAAAAACATATTATTAAAAACTTTACAAACTATATATATATATATATATTTGAAATCATTATGTAAAATACTTATGATAATTTGAAATCATTTAGAAAGAATTTGAAGAATAATTTGAAAAGGAATTTTGAAAACAGAATTTGAAATCAGAATTTGAAAGTGCTAACCTGAGTTTTACATATAAACTAGACTCTATTTACTTGATAATCTTGAGCTCTTGATATCTTGATACTCATGAGTCTTGAATCTCTTTGAATCTTGAATCTTGGAACTCTAAAACTGTACAGTCTTCAGTATTAAATCATGTATACAAATCCTGCATATGTATGTGTATATATATACTCTAGAAAAAGATGTTAGTATATATTTTTTAATCAATGATAATTGAAATAAGGATGTTGTCATCAAAACTCCATTCTCCAATAATCTCCCCCCTTTTTTATGATGACAACCTTGATTTATAAAATATTCACACATGTTTTCCTGTTTAATTCATGTTGATCTTGATTATTTGAATACCCCCTTTCACCATGAATCCTATGTAAATTCTACATACTCCCCTTAAACTAAGCCTAACTAATCCCTATTTTATGATTTCTCTCCTTTGTCATCAACAAAAAGTGACTAAACCATATTACACTAAATTATACTTCTACTAAGTCTGACTTAATCTAATTAACTCCTCCTAACTCTATAAAACTACTAATGAAAACAAGGGTATATCCAAGAAAATCAAATAAAGTGTTTACAGACAATTTGTTCAATGTTTACAAGTATTTCAGTTATATAGAAGTTTTCAAACCAAACCAAATCAAGTAATTGTTTTAAACAAATTCAAACCAAATTCAAATTAAACAAACCAAACAAATCAATTCATACCAATCAATTCAAATTAAATCAAATGTCTCTTGGAACTTCCACCCTTCCGTCTCCTCTAAAGATTGGATCCTTCTTGATGACTTCCCAATCTTCATCTTCTTTTATGGGTGGTGCTTTGGCAAGGTTGTTTTCTTCATCTCTGAAAAGAGAATATATTAGCCAACGAATGGCATCAAAGAGCTTCTCTTAATGTTCTACCAACTTTGTTTGACTCAATTCGAGATGACGTTGATTGCAAAGTATTATAGACAGGATATTCTTGTAAGAATTAAGTATTTCTTCAAAATTTTCACTCAAATTATGAATAGGATTTGCCATAATTTGATATTATAGAAAAGAAATGATTAGAGAAGAAAGAGAATGTTTATAATAAGTTTACTGGAAGAATAAGGTATTTATAAGGTTTGGATTTCGTTTAAAATGAAGAGACACTAGTTGGTTATTCAAATTTCAAATTTTGAACAAATTTGAAAACCTGACAGTTATATGTCGACATGTGCATTCCGACATGTCGACATACCTTATGTAATTTTTGGGTATTTTTTATTTTTAGTTAATTCTTATTATATTATTTTAATTTATTAATTCTAATGTGTTTTTAGAGTAAATTAAAAAATGTTTTGATAGAAATAAACAAACACCATCCATTGCTACTTAAAAGCAAATAAATTCAAATGATTTAAGATACTAAATAGGAGATTCAAAAGAAAATACAAGAAAATACGAAAAGATAACATAGATTAGATAAGCTTAGGCTTCAGCGGATGATGATGAGGAAGATGATAAACCAAGTTCTCGTCTTATTTAGCCAATGAACTTAGACATCTTGGTAAGAGTCTTCTTGGTCTTCTTTGGTTCTTTGCTAATTTAACTTGGTTTTGGACAATGTGTAACACCCCATGTCCATTACTGTCACTTTCAAAGGGAATGCATTAACTTTCATGGAGTATTATTGGTGAATAGAACAGAATATAACAAGATAGATACATATATTGGTACTTGAAAATTTTCAACACAACATTTATTGCAGCGGAGAAATAGTTTGATTATAACAACATCATAAATCAACAGAAAAACCAAGTACACTTAGTAACCATCTTGACATATTGTTTTCTGAGTACATAAAATAAAAAGCATAAACCCAACACAAGTAGCCATAAAAGAGATGAGCTGAACTTTACTTTCAGCAAACCAAGCACTTCCAAAAGAGAGAGAAAGAGATCCAAGATCAAGCTCCACTAGTACTAGACCCACCCTGAGAACCTTGGGGAGGGGGGAAGGAAGAAAAGAGGCGAAAAATAAGGGGGTCAGACATAAAGTCTGGCGAGTATAATAACTTTAACAATATAATTATTAAAGTAATTAGGATAAGGCATAAACTGGTAAAACAAGGTATGACCGTGAAACAAGTGGGCATGACAAAGCAAACAAGAGGAATATTCTGGCATTAATCTCGTTCCTAATCACTATAGGATAATTACTATACTGCACCATTACTAGTCACCCTAGAAGTTGATCCTGCCTACATAACTCAATAATGATAATGGTAGTTTCGTGTACCCCTAGTTGCCTTCATAGGTGCCGCCTGCCCCTATCTCCACTAGTTGTACCCACTACCCCCATGCGATCGGCTCCCTAACTCATAGATACCCGTGCAGGTCCCACAGTGGGGTGTATCACTCTCCAAAGTGGCAACCCGATACCACTAAAGATGCATGGCTTATATCTACACGATGCAATAACGTCTTACCTACCAGCCCGGGCCCACGCACGCACATGACCCCGTTGGACTTGCGTTGCCACCGCTAACCCGTTTTGACCTCTTACAATCAAACCCAGTAAGCGTGTCCCGTCCTTGATCTAACTCGAGCTCACAAAGATACTTAATGGGTTATTGGTTTGAAAAGGGTCCCCATGTTTGACACAAGATTTCCACCTATGCTTGGTCCCTACTAAAACTTCCCACTTAACCCCTTCTTATTCATGTCTTCTTACATGTTTTCAACTTGGTTAAGTGTTTCTAATCGTATTTCACATGCCACCCAGGCTACCCACTTAACCCCCATGTCCCACCACATGTTTATCTAGTTAAGTGTTACTTAATTCATTAGAACCGTAACCTTGTAAATACCTCCCACATTAGACTACCCTTTGTGGTTGCTGGATTTGCCAGGCGGGTCCGGGCAGTCTTATACCGCAAACGAGCCTAACCTCGTGTCTTTACAATCGTTATGCATTTAAGTTGTGCCTTTGACCTCTCACATTAGACTACCGTTTGTGGTTGCTGGATTTGTCGGGCGGGTCCGGGAAGTCTTATACCACAAACGAGTCTAACCTCGTGTCTTAGGCAGTTAATTATTACACATAATTATTTAACCCCAAATTGGATTAATATCCATATTCAAATTTGTCAATAAATTCCAAATTAATTTATGTCCATAATTGTCACCTAAATTATGTCCATAATTCCAGGTATATAAATTTATACCAATTAATGTCTCTAATTAATTGTATGCCTTTAAGGCCATTTTATGCCAATTCACAATTATGTATATTTAATATTTTCCCATTGTCCCCATGCTATTCATAAATTTTAATATGACATATGTTAGACTCGCAAAAAGTGTAACTTATAAAAAGAAAAGCAGCATCAGAACACATAAAATAGATCTAAGAATCATGACATAAGTTTACATAGCCAATAACTTGCATAGGCAATGGATATACATAAATTTGCATAAACTATCATGGATCTAAATATAGATCTAAACATGTAATCATGAACTTGCATATATGGATATGGTTTTCCTATAACTTGCATATGAATTTCATTCAAACTAGCATATGATTCACATACAAAACTAGCATAGGCAATGGGCATATAGAACTTAAATTTGCATAACTATGTACTGCCATGGATCTAAATATAGATCTAAACACAAAGATGTGAACTTGCATATGGATCTAAACATGTAAATTAATGTCACATGTTTGCATATAAACTAGCATATGTATCTACATGATTCACATATGAACTTGTGTATAATCCACCTACAGACTTGCAAAAGATTCATAAACTAGCATATGATTTAACATCCCAAACTTGCATAAGATTCATATACATATGATTTAACATCCCAAACTTGCATAAGATGGATCAAGTTAAACATATACAGTTCAACATATGAAATAGATCCACAATAACACAACTGCCAACGATAACATTACATGATTCGAAGTCATATTCTCATAATCCCAATTATAACTTATCACAATTAAATTAATTAATTATTTTGTGAAAGAAATTATACTCACAACAAAAAACAGTCTTGTTTTTCAGGGATCTGTATTCTGAAACTGAATTGCTCGCCTTTGATGTAGACTAACTGTTATCCTAATTTAGATTAGATTTGATTTTGATTCTTGCTTCTATCTTGTTTTGAGTTGAAAGTGAACGGTGGCTACTCTAGGTTCTCCATTGACAGCATGGCGGCTCTTGGTATGAATTAGTGTGATTTAAGGTTGAGAGTTAGGTTGCTTATATAGAATTTTAATTAATTTAAAGCCGTTAGATTAACCCTAGAAGCAATCAAGACCATCCAGTCAAGATAGAATAACACCTCATCCCTAATGACTCAGCAATGAGTCGAAATAGCATCATCTTTTAGATCTGCCCGTGGGGGGGGGAGGGGAGGGTAGGTCGACCCCCTGGTCGACCTATATAGGTAGGTCGACCCCCTGGTTGACCTGGCCCTTGGGCGGGAGAATTCCCGCCCAGCATGCTCCCTTGTCTGAATTTGAATTTCGAACTGTTTTTAATTTATTTAAATTCTTAAACTTCAGAAGGCCATAACTTCTTCATACGGAGTCCAATTCACGCAAACTGGGAATCTATCTCAAGCAGAATTCCGAGACGAACGTAATGACGTAACCCGTTTCCCTTAATTCTCACATTTGAAATTATGTATTCTTTAGTTCGTTAATTTTTAATATTAAAATCATGGGGTGTTACATTCTCCCCTCCTTAAACGATTTCGCCCCCGAAATCTCCAAGTTAAGGAGAATGTATATCCTAACATCCAATCATCCATCTACTCAACCATCAAACACAGACATCCATTGTCCTTACAAGATTTCTAATGTTGTATGAACATATGCAAAAACTGTGTGTATATGTTTCTTATCTAATGCAAAATCAAGCGGTCTACTGATTCAGTTGACCTCCTTAATGCAAATCATGATAGTGCCATGCGTCCATTATGCATGCAAAAGAATCCTAACGATACATATTACTTCTACATGTGTGCACAACCATTCATCAGAAAGAAGCATCCATATGATAACACAACCACTATACATCCATTAATTTAAATATGCACACACATTTATATGCAATATGAAAGTGATTGAGCCGATCTAGTGCCTAAAGTGTGTGTACATGCATCCACGAGCAACCACTTGCAACCACTCGCAACCATCAACCATAACATGTTTCAAACACATGTTTACATCCATCGGTTTCTACCTAAGGATAAAGAATAGGACTGAGGAGATATACTTGAAAGATAGATATAAGCATGAATAAAATTATGGAAAAAAGAGATCAAGGAGGTACCCTCAAAGAGAAAAGGGTAGACTGCGCGTATTTTCCTCTAAGTTTCCCAAGTCACGTCTTCCTCAGCATCACTCCATTGAACTTTAACAAGCTTGACTTCGCCCTTGAGCGGGAGAATTCCCGCCCAGCATGCTCCCTTGTCAGAATTTGAATTTCGAACTGTTTTTAATTTATTTAAATTCTTAAACTTCGGAAGGCCATAACTTCTTCATACGGAGTCCAATTCACGCAAACTGGGAATCTATCTCAAGCAGAATTCCGAGACGAACGTAATGACGTAACCCGTTTCCCTTAATTCTCACATTTGAAATTATGTATTCTTTAGTTCGTTAATTTTTAATATTAAAATCATGGGGTGTTACATTCTCCCCTCCTTAAACGATTTCGCCCCCGAAATCTCCAAGTTAAGGAGAATGTATATCCTAACATCCAATCATCCATCTACTCAACCATCAAACACAGACATCCATTGTCCTTACAAGATTTCTAATGTTGTATGAACATATGCAAAAAGTGTGTGTATATGTTTCTTATCTAATGCAAAATCAAGCGGTCTACTGATTCAGTTGACCTCCTTAATGCAAATCATGATAGTGCCATGCGTCCATTATGCATGCAAAAGAATCCTAACGATACATATTACTTCTACATGTGTGCACAACCATTCATCAGAAAGAAGCATCCATATGATAACACAACCACTATACATCCATTAATTTAAATATGCACACACATTTATATGCAATATGAAAGTGATTGAGCCGATCTAGTGCCTAAAGTGTGTGTACATGCATCCACGAGCAACCACTTGCAACCACTCGCAACCATCAACCATAACATGTTTCAAACACATGTTTACATCCATCGGTTTCTACCTAAGGATAAAGAATAGGACTGAGGAGATATACTTGAAAGATAGATATAAGCATGAATAAAATTATGGAAAAAAGAGATCAAGGAGGTACCCTCAAAGAGAAAAGGGTAGACTGCGCGTATTTTCCTCTAAGTTTCCCAAGTCACGTCTTCCTCAGCATCACTCCATTGAACTTTAACAAGCTTGACTTCACGACTGCGTAGCTTTTTGACTTCCGTACCCAAGATACAAGTTGGAACCCTTCTCACAATCGCTTCTCGTTCCACTTCTACTTCCTCTAGTATATTCGGCTCCACCACTTCCACAGATTCATGTAAGCATTTTTGTAGCTGAGAAACATGAAAAACATTATGAACTCCAGCCAGTCTCTCGGGTAGCTCTACTCTATAAGCCATCATCCCAATCCTTTCAATGATAGTAAATGGACCTAGAAATCTTGGTGCTAGCTTTCCTATGGACCCAAAGCGAATGACATTCCTCAAAGGAGATACTTTAAGGAACACCCTATCTCTAACATTAAATTCAAGGTCGGTCCGTCTTTTCTCTGCGTAGGACTTCTGTCTATCTCGTGCAGCCTTCATCCGTCCTCTTATCAAGTCCACCTTTTCTGAGGTCTCCCTAATCATGTCTGGCCCAAGTACGAGCTTGTCTGTAGACTCCCACCAACAAGTTGGTGATCGGCACGGTCTTCCATATAAAGCTTCGAAGGGCGCCATTCCTATGGTGGCTTGGTAGCTATTATTATAAGCGAATTCCACCAAAGGAAGATGATCCTCCCATGTCCCTCCAAAGTCAAGAATGCACAATCTCAAGAGGTCTTCTAATACTCTATTCACTCTTTCCGTCTAACCATCGGTTTGTGGGTGATAGGCCGTGCTTAACATAATTGGGTGCCCACTGCCTCTTGCAAACTCTTCCAAAACTCACTCATAAAGATAGGATCTCGATCGCTCACTATGGTGGAGGGTATCCCATGGAGTCAAACTATTTCTTTGAGATAAATGGATGCTAGGGACGAGGCAGTCATTCTACTTTTAACAGGTATAAAGTGAGCGCTTTTAGTGAGCCTGTCCACTATTACCCAAATACTGGTATTGCCTCTTCTTGACCTAGGCAACCCATCAACAAAGTCCATCGAAATGCTATCCCACTACTGTGGGACCTCTAGGGGATGAACCAGACCACCGGGCTTCTTCTGCTCCGCTTTGACTTGCTAGCATATCAAACACTTAGCGACAAACTTAGCTACATCACTCTTCATGCCATTACAAAAGAAAACCCTTTTTTTTATCTTTATACATCTTGTCTCCGCCTGGGTGTATGGTCAGTTTGGAATGGTGCGCCTCTTCGAGAACTGTCTTCACTAAATCCCTTACTTGTGGGACGCATAACTTTCCATCCCATCTCAACCAACCCCTATCATCGATGGAGTATCTAGTGAGGTGACTAGAAGTCTCACCCCTAACTAGATTTTCCATCACATCAACTAGCTGAGGGTCTTCTCGTTGCGCGGTTCTTATTTAGTCCAAAAAAGTAGGTCGCACCTCTAGTGATGCTAACAGACCAGGCACAATTTCAGAGGAGGGTCTAAAATTAAAGTTTGCTATATACTCCAAGCTTTGCCTTTCTACAAAGAGAGGACTCAAGGTCAGCTTCTTTGTACTTAAGGCATCCACTACCACATTGCCCTTGCCTGGGGTATAGGAAATCTCAAAATCATAAGAGGCTAGAAATTCCATCCACCTTTGCTGTCTTAAGTTAAGATCTTTCTACGAGAAAAGATACTTCAACGATTTATGGTCGATATACAATTCAAACTTCTCACCTAGGAGATAATGGCGCCAAGATTTAAGCGCAAAGACGATGGCAGCCAACTCTAGATCGTGGGTTGGGTAGTTTTTCTCATGTACTTTCAACTGTCTACCTCCATAAGCTACTACCTTCCCTTCTTGCATCAAGACAACACCTTGTCCCGCACCACATGCATCCGTGTATACGGTAAACATCTTGCTCCTATCCGGCAATGTCAGAACTGGGGCTGTTGTTAGAGCCCTTTTCAAATGTTTGAAAGCAATATCGCAATCCAAATCCCAAGCGATAGTTAGGTTCTTCTTCGTTAATCTTGTGAGTGGGGCTGAGATTTTAGCAAAGTCTTTAATGAATTTTCGGTAAAAGCCCGCCAGCCCGAGAAAGCTTCAGACTTCGGTTGCATTCCGCGGAACCTTCCAATCTTGCACCGCGACTACTTTTGCGGGGTCCACGGCTAACCCCTCTTTGGACACCACATGTCCAAGAAACCTCACCTCTTCTCTCCAAAAATGGCATTTGGAGAATTTGGCCTTCAGCTGATGTGTACGAAGAGTATCCATTACTTCCCTTAAATGCAAAGCATACTCTTCTTCATTCTTCAAGAAGATCAAAATGTCGTTTAGAAGACCACCACAAACTTATTAAGAGATTCTCTAAACACCCTACTCATCAAGTCAACGAAGTAAGCGGGTGCGTTTATCAAGCCGAAAGGCATGACAAGCCAATCAAAGAAACCATCCGGGGTTCTAAACGCGGTTTTATCAATGCTGTCTTCAGCCACTCTTAGTTGATGGAACCCGTTAGCCAAATCTAGTTGGGAGAAAATAGACGCACCTACAAGCTGATCAAAAAAGTCATCTATTCTAGGAAGTGGGTGCCTATTCTTCTTGGTCAGCTTGTTTGGCTCCCTATAATCAATGCATAGGCGAAGTGAACCATCCGCTTTGGTTGTGAATACTACTGGAGCAGCCCATTCAGAAATACTCCGCCTTATAAACCCCTTTTCGAGCAGCTCTTTGACTTGCTTGCTGAGCTCTTTTCTCTCCCTAGGAGCCATGTGTCTAACGAGTAAAGCTATGGGTTTTGCATTATCAACAAGGTATATGCGGAAGTCTATTTCCCGCTTTGGAGGTAAGCCCTTCACCTCTTCAAATACATCTGAGTATTCACGGACTACTCTAATAGACTGCAAGTTTTCAACAGACGCATCAAGAGATTCTAGGTAACTAAGCATAACAGAATGTATGGGGTTACAAGAGATTTCGAGAGTGTTGCCAAGGCGAGTCATAAATCTAACCACTCTCTTTTCACAATCGAGGACGGCACCATTACTGGATAACCAATCCATGCCTAGAATCAATCCATAGCCCGTGAAGCCAAGAACGAAGGCGTTGCATCCAAACGCAACGCTCAAAATAGACACTCTCAAATCCCGACAAATCATTGAAAGATGAGCCGAACCACCAATAGGATTTGAGACTACTATGGGATCCGTAACTAGACTAGTTTTTAGGTGCAGTATTTCAACTAACGAAGCAGACACAAATGAGTGTGAAGAATCAAATAAATTACGAACAGGATGATCAAACAGAAAAACCAAACTTTCAACAAAAATGTTTCTACCTCTCTCCTGTCCGGGTGCCATGAGAGCCAAAATCTGCCCTCCAGAAGTGGACCCTGTTCTTTGCCCTTGCCCCTGTTTCCTCAGGCAGTCTTTAATTAGATGTCCTGCCTCTCCACAGTGGAAGCAGCCAGTCTTCTTCTTTTTTCTACAGTCCTTGCTTAGATGGCCTGGTGTCCCACAATTAAAGCACTTTTTCTTTCCCTTGCCATTGTTATCCTTACCGCCTTTCTTGTGTTGCTGTTTTGATTTCTTTTGATCCCCTTTCTTCTCCGGTGCCTTATTAGCATTAGCACCTTTCTCCTCTTCATGCATAAGCGCCATATCAACTAGTTTCTCAAAGGTGGCCCCCATAGGAGTGTGGGTCATAGCCAACCCGTGTAGCGGCTCATTTAAGCCTTTAACGAACCTCAGAGCCTTCTTCTCAGGTGTGTTCACCAAGTCTAAACCAAACCTCGCCAACTAATTGAACTTGTTGACGTGCTCCTTTACTGATAAATTCCCCTGCTTCAATGCCAAGAATCTTTCCATGTATAAATTATCTTCTGCTCGTGAGAGAAATTTCATCTCGAATCTATGTCTGAAATACATCCACGTCTCTACTGAACGCTCTCCATTCGTGACCTCCCACCAAAACGAGGCTTCATCCTTCATTAACCAAGCAGCCAATTGGACCTTCCTTCCATCTTCTATCTCGAAAATACCAAATAAGTCTTCTACCTCCTTAAGCCAATTTCGAGCTTTAACAAATGTCTTTGATCCGTGAAAAGGTTTTTCGCCCATTGCTAGAAAGTCTTTGCATTTCTTTGAAAAAGTATCAACGCGAGGCGGGGGAGGAGGAGGAGCGACTGCAGCTGGGGGAGGAGGAACATTTGTTGGGCCTGCGGCAGAGGCCCTACCCTCTAGATAACTTCTAAACCAGCCTGGTATCGGTATGCCTTCGGGCATCTCAGGTTCGCCAGACATGCTAAAAAGAAAATGAAGAGAATCAAAACGAAGAATTCGAAAGAAAGATATATGGCTCTTGGGGGTTATGTTTTTAAAACAAACTTTTCTCTTGAAAATACTCTCCTTAAAACATACTTTTGAAAGTATTTCTTCTTTTTGAAAAATAGTTTTTCAAAATCTCTTATATGTTCTGTTAACCTTCAGCTCTGATACCACGTGTAACACCCTACGTCCATTAACGTCACTATCGAAGGGAATGCATTAACTTTCATGGAGTATTATTGGTGAATAGAACAGAATATAACAAGATAGATACATATATTGGTACTTGAAAAATTACAACACAACATTTATTGCAGTGGAGAAATAGTTTGATTATAACAACATCATAAACCGAAAGAAAAACCAAGTACACTTAGTAACCATCTTGACAAATTGTTTTCTGTGTACATAAAATAAAAAGCATAACCCCAACACAAGTAGCCATAAAAGAGATTAGCTGAACTTTACTTTCAGCAATCCAAGAACTTCCAAAAGAGAGAGAAAGAGGTCCAAGATTAAGCTCCACTAGTACTAGTCCCACCCTGAGAACCTGGGGAAGGGGGAGGGGGAGGAAGAAAAGAGGCGAAAACAAAGGGGGTCAGACATAAAGTCTGGCGAGTATAATAACTTTAACAATATAATTATTAAAGTAATTAGGATAAGACATAAACTGGTAAAACAAGGTATGACCGTGAAACAAGTCGGCATGACAAAGCAAACAAGAGGAATATTCTGGCGTTAATCTCGTTCCTAATCACTATAGGATAATTGCTATACTGCACCATTACTAGTCACCCTAAAAGTTGATCCCGCCTACAGAACTCAATAATGATAATGGTAGTTTTGTGTACCCCTAGTTGCCTTCATAGGTGTCGTCTGCCCCTATCTCCACTAGTTGTACCCACTACCCCCAGGCAATCGGCTCCCTAACTCGTAGATACCCATGTTGGTCCCATAGTGGGGTGTATCACTCCCTAAAGTGGCAACCTGATACCACTAAAGATGCACGGCTTATATCTATACGATGCAACAACGTCTTACCTACCAGCCCGGGCCCACACACGCACATGACCCCGTTGGACTTGCATTGCCACCGCTAACCCGTCTTGACCTCTTACAATCAAACCCAGTAAGCGTGTCCCGTCCTTGATCTAACTCGAGCTCACAAACATACTTAATGGGTTACTGGCTTGAAAAGGGTCTGTTGTATATAACGCAGTTGTATACACAATTGTATGATTTTTGTTTGATGATAACAAACAAATATATATTATTATAAATGTGTTTGTTATTGTACTGTTTTATATATATACAACATAGATAGGAATATAATATTTGAATTGAATATTATATTTCAAACATTCAAACAGTACAACTTTTTATAACTCCACTATTTAAACATTCACTGTATATTGTACCTGTATATAAACAGAATATAATAGACAAGTTTTGTTTGACATCAATAAAATGATATTTTATTTCATACAAATTTGTTTATTACAAATAAACAGTACAATCTCTTTCATATACACAGCTCCTTTACTACTGACTCACTACAACATTCACACTCGATATACTTTTTCATTCATATACTCATATACACATATACATAGTCTTCTGCCAGTCCAGTCCAGTCTTCACTGCTCAGTCAATCCAGTCCAGTTATCCAGTCAGTCCAGTCTTCATACCTGTCATTCACAGAAACACACACACACAGTATCCAGTATAGAAATATATTCTAATGCACGCAAATATAAATTTTATTTTTTAAAAAAAAATTATTTGCCTCAGTTTTCTGGTGTGTTTCTCATCATTTTTTCATGACTTGATCTGAATTATAAAACCATCAATCTGTGTCTAGACAGCTTGTGATATTCACAGTGATACACTGTAAATACCACAAGGCAGACAACATATATATTTCAATGCAGGGACAGGGACAACTCGTCCGATGGCTGCATGTACACACGTGTATACACGTGTGCACTGCCACGCCGATCAGCGTGCAACTGAGGAGTAGCCACAAGGACCTTCTCGACTCAGTGCAAATATCAATACAAATCCAAAATGGTCTAGTACAAAGTTCAAAAGTAAGAGAGATCATGGCAGCAAACATGTGCAGCTACACAATCATCAAAACAGTAAACACAAGTGTACATAGCTCAAATTTTTCAGCAATACAATTCAAATTTAGTCGAGCAATGGTGCAAGAATGGTCGAGACAACTCAATAAAGGTGCAGATTTGTTTGTCAAATGCAACAATACAACTTTTCAATCCAAACAAGCTCAAGCATGGCACAAGAGAATACAAGTACAAATGGCATGCAAATGGTCGAGTAGCATTTCATGAATGAACAAGTATAGTCAATGTGTACAAAGATGCAAAGCAGCCCTTCATGGTTCAGAAGACTCAAGCAGCAAATATACTACACAGTGGTGAATACATGTTCAGGTTCATCTCATCAAATATGGCAAGCAATTATGTAATATGGTCGTGGGAAATGATGGTGCAGTAGCATGATAATGGCAACAGTTCAAGTCAGAGTAGCCAAACAAGATACAAGCAGTGCACAAGTACAATGGAAGTGCAGATGGTAAAATTCAAATCAGTTCATATTCATGATGCACAAAAGCACAACTCAAGCATGGGTCAATAATGCAAGCAAATGACAGAGGAACAGCAGTGTATATAGCATATAAGTGTCTCAAGTATTGGAACAAATTAAATGCAGGTTTATTGACCCAAGCAATTCTATGTTTCAAGTGCTCAGTGCAAATGAAATGGACAAGATCATGAATTCATGTAGCATGTTATGGCAGCAGGTCAAATTACACAATGTTTGACAAGTTTGTCAAACAATTTCCACAAGTTCATGAAGCCAAATTGGCAAGTTTTAAAATGATTTCAGAAATCATGCTTCTATTTCCAGAAAAGAAAATCACAGAAATGCACAAAAAATCAGTTTTTGGAAATCAATAATGCAAGAACATTTAAGGAAATACTTCATAAGCTATTTGAAGAGAAAATTGTTTGTGGAAGCAATTTCAGAAATTGTTCAATCAAATGATTCACACCAGAGAAATCTTCCAAGGGACCACAGAGACATTTAAATTGTTTTCATATATGAGCAAGTATTTCTCAGCAAATTCTGCAATCGAAATATGGCATGAATCACGCAAGGAATAATTGCAAGGGAACCACAAACCAACTTATTATTTTCCAGAAATCAGCAATACATATTTGGCAACAGGTTCATCAATTAGTCTCGACAACAAATATGGCAAGAAATTCATTTCACAGAACTGAAATGATTTAGTTTTTTGATCAAGGTGCTTTCAGAAACAATTCCAGGAACAAAAAATGGCAAGAATTGCAAATGGATTTTTCAATATATACTCGGCAAGTTTTTATAACAATTCAATCAAGAAATTCACGCACAAACATTAAAAGCCGAGAATTTTAAAAGGGAAAACATCAAAATTTCAGGCCAAGCCATACTATGGAAATCAGAGATTTAAAAGGATTTTGAATCCTATTTTAAACACCATTCATCACTGGCAAGCAACTATCGAAACCAACAAACAACCCACAAGTTTTTCAAAGCAAGAATTTTCAGAAATACTCACAGTTTTTCGATCGAGCCAGAGAACAATTCAAAATCAGTGTCGAGCGTAAGAGAGAAGCCCCAAATCACTGACCAGAGAGAAACAACGTGAAGAAGAACATCAGAGAACCAGATTACATCAATCTGAAGCTATCGCGATTGGATTTGGGGCAAAACCCTAGCCGCCATTTATTTTTCCAGAGATAAAAGGAATCGGGCAAAAACTAAATGGTGAAACCAATTTGCAAATGGGCCGGCCAAAGAAATGAAGGACTTAAGTGTGTTTAATTTTAAAAGGGGATGATCCTTTTTATTTAAACTCCTAAAAGTTTTTTTTCTTTGTTTATTTTTGTTTTGATTTTGATTTTTTCTTCTGAAAAAAAAATTCTGAACAGTTTTTCTAGAAGTCTGTAAAATTCTAGAGTTCCAGTCAGGGTGTTGACTGGCAGTCCACTGGAGTCTGTAAAATCTGGGTTACGAGTTACAGGGGTTGTAATTCGGGAAATCTGATCGAGTAAATATCAATCAGTCTAGGGTTTTGAGCGTAGGGTTAGGACAGGAGCAGGCGCTGCGAGTGTACATGGTCTTGTATGCGGGATCTGTTTATAACACATAGTAGAAACCTTAGGAATGCAACAGTAGGCAGGGTTTTGCCGAAGCTGGGTATATCTGTGTGTGATTTACTTTCTGCACTTTTATTTCTGCTGCATTCTGTGATCTGTTTATTTTTTTAATATCCTGTCAGTTTTTCAATTCAGTTTAAAAACTGCGATAAACCCTATTCACCCCCCCCTCTAGGGTTAATCTAGATCCAACATTTGGTATCAGAGCAAGATTTTTGATTAACTCTAGAATCATGTTTACCCCTTGTTGTCAGTCTTCTGAGAGTCAGTCCAGTTCATCTCCAACTATTTTCAATGGAACAGATTTTTCAAACTGGAAATCCGAAATAGAATTTTATTTAAAATCTGTTAATATTAAATGTTGGGATACTATTATAAATGGGAGTGATATGTCTGATAATAGAAACATTGTTTTTGATTCTCGTGCTATGAATATCATATTTGATTATCTCAGTACAGAACAGTTTATTCACGTATCTCATTGTTTGACTGCGCAGGATGTCTGGAAAACTCTCAACAAGCTCTATGGAAAAACTGATGACTGCTCAAAACCCCAGAATGTCAACTCAAATTCGGATCTGTGCTTAAAAGGAGAAACAGATGAATCAAACGATGGAGAATCAACAGATGCTGAAACTGAAAATCTCACATACGAGGATTTGGTTTATATGTGCACTGATTTAACTAAATCTGTTGATAAACTCCAATCTAAAAACAAATCTCTGAAATCTATGCATTCTGAGTTAATTGGCAAAATTGATGATTTGGAATCACAACTTAAATCGTTTGAAAACTCTTCAAAGTCTGATTGTAAAAATTGTCTGAAATTGGAAACCAATCTTGTTCATCTCAATAAAAATATTCAAAAGTTTGAAAAAGAAATTTTTATCTTAAAAGAAAACAAGATTGAGTTATCAAGTTTGAATAATTTTTTACAAAAAGAATTTGAAATTTTCAAGACTGATATATATTCCAAATTTGAAATTGCTGAAAAGGAGAATTTGTTGAAATCTGACTTGATTTTGAAAGAACTGGAAAACGAGATTGAAAAATCCAAGAAATTTGGGTTTGAAAAACAAAAACTTTTTGAATCTGAGATTGTTGAGTCCCAAACCAAAATTAATTTGCTTAAAGATGAAAATTTGGTTTTGAAGTCTGACTTTGAAAAATATAAGATCACTGAAAATCGTTGTTCAGATTTATTAAAAGAAAACCGTGATCTCAAAACAAAACTTCAACAACTTGAAACAACCTTGGAAAAATTTTCAAACAGTGAAAAGTCTTTAAATATGTTGTTGAAAAGTCAATTTTCATCAGGAAATAGAATTGGACTTGGTTTTGGGAAATCTGAGTTCTTTGAAAAGAGAAGTACAAACTATTTTAAAAATCCTTCAATCTTCTTTGAAAGGTATCATCTTGATAATATGAACTTTGATAATTCAAAAGGATTTTTGAATCGAAAGCAAAATGCGAATTTGTTTTGTAATAATCCATCCAAGCAATCCTGGATCCCAAAAAGAGATAAAACAAACGTCGTTAAATTCAAACAGATATGGGTTCCAAAGGGAACAAAGGTAAATTCAGATGGATTGCTTTACAAACAGGTTTGGGTACCAAAACGAGCAAGTACAACTGTGAGTGGTTTTACTGTTTTTGTTAGACCACTCAATCCTCTAAACAGTTAGTTACCAAAGGAGGCCGAGGAACAACTGTGCTAAAAACTGAATTCAAACTGCGTCATATCATCAGGTTATTCACAGTTCCTTAGCCAAATCAGTTGAGTTAGAGATTCATTTGCTTACGTGGATTTCAGGTATATCTCTACACTCATTCTTTTGTATATTCTTTGTTTTTAATTTTTTTAATTTTTATTTATTTTCCTCCTTCTATCTCTTCTGTCTATTTCCTTTGATTTGTCACTGCTGCAATTTTATTTTTTCTTGGGCTTTCTTAACTTCCAATTGCAGTACTCATAATCTTGTGGAAATTTGCTTTATTTGAATCGAACTCTGATGTGTTAATTATTTCTAGATCTTGATGTTAATCTTGTAAATATCTGAAATTGTTTTGAAGTTTATTTTCTGAGTTATGAATTCATAACAGTGTTGATGTATTCTTGTCAAATCTTGAACACTGTTAATTAGAATTCTAAATTTTGAAGATCTGAAAATTTGATGAAGTTTCACACACCACTGCTGTGTTGAGTTTCTTCTAATTCATTTTAGAAAAGCTTGAAATATTATACTCATTACAGCACACCAATATTTATCAGTTGTGATAATTTCATTATTTTTCAGATTGGCTTGGATATTTTGAATTGTATTGAATCTGTGATACATCTTGGAATTCATCTTATATTCATGATCAATTTATTTGGAATTTGTCTGTTTGAAATCAACTGAAATTCATGATATTTTGAATTTCACACACCTCTTAAAATTAAAATTATCAATATTGTGTGACTGATTCATTATATCTCAAACCTTGACATCGATTCAATTGATTTCAAATAAATTATTTTTTAATTGTGTAGATCATGAATATCTCTCATTTCTGGTGTAAATGATCTGAAATAACTCTTCTGTTTGTCAGAAATATTTTGGAAAAATTCTTTGAAAAGTTGGGTCTGAAAATCACTGTTATTTCATGATTATTTGATTTAAATATTTGGTTGTTTTAAAATCATTTGAAATTATTGATTCATTGAATCACACACATATCCTGAATCTGAAACTAATAAATTGGTGTGATCGATTCATTGAATCTAGAGTTTCTTCATATTTCTCAAATGTTTTAAATCAACGGTATTTTTTAATCATTGGATCATGAAACATCTTGTGTGACCAACATCTCAACAAATCTGATTTGAAACTGTTTCTGTTGTGCTGCTCTGATACTGTCTTAAAATAACTGCCTGCTTTAATCTGACTGCTGCTCTGATAATTGTGCCAAATTTGTAATCTTGTCTGTTTGGGCTTTGTGTTTTGAAATTTCTTTAATCTGAGATACCTAAGGTGTGAATAAAATTCCTCGATAAGGGAGACAACAATTGGTATCAGCTTTTTCATCCATCTGTTTGAATCTTCACCTTGTATAGACACCATACACATTTTTTTTCCTGGTATAAATATGTATAAATTCCTCTTGTAATTGTTTTTTTTTAATTTTAAAATTATTTATTGATTATTCATTCAGAAATTGAAATCAATATCCATATTGAACTGTATTTATAATTCATCAAAATCATTATTAGATTTTGAAATTGTGATGAATTATGACTGCAGTATATTTCACAACAAGAGGAGATTTTTTTTGGATTTTCATGATGGTTGAATATTTATTATAATATCTTTGAATTGGCTATTATTTCACGATCATCTACTTTATTTATCATCTTTCTGCCATCCATGATAGTTCTATATTAATGTGGAGAGTTTGATATTTAAAAAAAAAAGGTTATCTTGAATAAACAGTGAAAATATTTATGATGGAATTGTGGCTATGTTATTATTATTCAGAATTAGTGATAATTGAAAATTTTCAATAATCCCAGTACAGTTGAGCATATTTCATAATATAATTAATTTAGAAATTTATTTCACAGTCCATTTCTGTACCTACCACTTTTCTATCATCCATATTGATTTTATATATCGAGGAGTTTTTCTTTTTGAAACAGAAAAAGATAATAATATAATGTTCATAAGTATTTCTCTAACCTCATTTAAAAATCCAAGCTCTGGTTATGCATGGTTACGAGATTACTTATATTTAAGCTGCAACTGATCTCATTTAAAAATCCAAGATCTGGTTATGCGTGTTCAGTGTGCTCTTAAATTAAAAGAAAAAGAAAAGAAAATAATTTGGATAAAATAAAGTTTTATATGAAATTCTCCTTGGTGTTTATAAAAACCAGCCTATCAATCCATCTTCTATCTGTGAAATGTGTTGAAATATTATGACGTATTATGATTTGTTGATTGATAGATATTGGGATTTGAGATTATTCGATTTTGTCACTTAAATTGAATTATTAATTATAGTCCAAATCCATCACTGCTTTTGTGCTTTTTTTTAAAAATCCTTTGAAAATAATTGGAAATGAATTGTTTTCTTAAGACTCTCCATTTTATATAAAATTCATCGTATATTCGTCATTCTCTACAATGTGAAATATGCCACCTATTCTTAGAATATTATGATTTTTGTTTGACTGATTGAAATTTATGATGATCGTTCTTCCTCTTATGCTGAAATTATATTTTTTTGGTCATGTTTCATCTGTATTTTAAATTCTGTATCCTTTTGATGATAACAAAAGGGGGAGAATGGGTTGAGATTTTGATTTGTGAGTGAATATTTGATAAATATTTTTAATTTTGAAAATTCATTATTATTCATACATTTCACTCATGCACAGTTATAGGGGGAGTTTCTGTTGTAGGGGGAGCTAATAAATAGTGGGAGTTCAGAATTCACTGTCAAACACACTTATTGTAATCAAAATCTTTTATTTGTTTGTCATCATCAAAAGGGGGAGATTGTTGTATATAACGCAGTTGTATACACAATTGTATGATTTTTGTTTGATGATAACAAACAAATATATATTATTATAAATGTGTTTGTTATTGTACTGTTTTATATATATACAACATAGATAGGAATATAATATTTGAATTGAATATTATATTTCAAACATTCAAACAGTACAACTTTTTATAACTCCACTATTTAAACATTCACTGTATATTGTACTTGTATATAAACAGAATATAATAGACAAGTTTTGTTTGACATCAATAAAATGATATTTTATTTCAGACAAATTTGTTTATTACAAATAAACAGTACAATCTCTTTCATATACACAGCTCCTTTACTACTGACTCACTACAACATTCACACTCGATATACTTTTTCATTCATATACACATATACACATATACATAGTCTTCTGCCAGTCCAGTCAAGTCTTCACTGCTCAGTCAATCCAGTCCAGTTATCCAGTCAGTCCAGTCTTCATACCTGTCATTCACAGAAACACACACACAGTATCCAGAACAGAAATATATTCTAATGCACGCAAATATAAATTTTATTTAAAAAAAAAATTATTTGCCTCAGTTTTCTGGTGTGTTTCTCATCATTTTTTCATGACTTGATCTGAATTATAAAACCATCAATCTGTGTCTAGACAGCTTGTGATATTCACAGTGATACACTGTAAATACCACAAGGCAGACAACATATATATTTCAATGCAGGGACAGGGACAACTCGTCTGATGGCTGCATGTACACACGTGTATACACGTGTGCACTGCCACGCCGATCAGCGTGCAACTGAGGAGTAGCAACAAGGACCTTCTCGACTCAGTGCAAATATCAATACAAATCCAAAATGGTCAAGTACAAAGTTCAAAAGTAAGAGTGATCATGGCAGCAAACATGTGCAGCTACACAATCATCAAAACAGTAAACACAAGTGTACATGGCTCAAATTTTTCAGCAATACAATGATGTTCAAATTTAGTCGAGCAATGGTGCAAGAATGGTCGAGACAACTCAACAAAGGTGCAGATTTGTTTGTCAAATGCAACAATACAACTTTTCAATCCAAACAAGCTCAAGCATGGCACAAGAGAATACAAGTACAAATGGCATGCAAATGGTCGAGTAGCATTTCATGAATGAACAAGTATAGTCAATGAGTACAAAGATGCAAAGCAGCCCTTCATGGTTCAGAAGACTCAAGCAGCAAATATACTACACAGTGGTGAATACATGTTCAGGTTCATCTCATCAAATATGGCAAGCATTTATGTATTATGGTCATGGGAAATGATGGTGCAGTAGCATGATAATGGCAACAGTTCAAGTCAGAGTAGCCAAACAAGATACAAGCAGTGCACAAGTACAATGGAAGTGCAGATGGTAAAATTCAAATCAGTTCATATTCATGATGCACAAAAGCACAACTCAAGCATGGGTCAATAATGCAAGCAAATGACAGAGGAACAGCAGTGTATATAGCATATAAGTGTCTCAAGTATTGGAACAAATTAAATGCAGGTTTATTGACCCAAGCAATTCTATGTTTCAAGTGCTCAGTGCAAATGAAATGGACAAGAGCATGAATTCATGTAGCATGTTATGGCAGCAGGTCAAATTACACAATGTTTGACAAGTTTGTCAAACAATTTCCACAAGTTCATGAAGCCAAATTGGCAAGTTTTAAAATGATTTCAGAAATCATGCTTCTATTTCCAGAAAAGAAAATCACAGAAATGCACAAAAAATCAGTTTTTGGAAATCAATAATGCAAGAACATTTAAGGAAATACTTCATAAGCTATTTGAAGAGAAAATTGTTTGTGGAAGCAATTTCAGAAATTGTTCAATCAAATGATTCACACCAGAGAAATCTTCCAAGGGGCCACAGAGACATTTAAATTGTTTTCATATATGAGCAAGTATTTCTCAGCAAATTCTGCAATCGAAATATGGCATGAATCACGCAAGGAATAATTGCAAGGGAACCACAAAACCAACTTATTATTTTCCAGAAATCAGCAATACATATTTGGCAACAGGTTCATCAATTAGTCTCGACAACAAATATGGCAAGAAATGCATTTCACAGAACTGAAATGATTTAGTTTTTTGATCAAGGTGCTTTCAGAAACAATTCCAGGAACAAAAAATGGCAAGAATTGCAAATGGATTTTTCAATATATACTCGGCAAGTTTTTATAACAATTCAATCAAGAAATTCACGCACAAACATTAAAAGCCGAGAATTTTAAAAGGGAAAACATCAAAATTTCAGGCCAAGCCATACGATGGAAATCAGAGATTTAAAAGGATTTTGAATCCTATTTTAAACACCATTCATCACTGGCAAGCAACTATCGAAACCAACAAACAACCCACAAGTTTTTCAAAGCAAGAATTTTCAGAAATACTCACAGTTTTTCGATCGAGCCAGAGAACAATTCAAAATCAGTGTCGAGCGTAAGAGAGAAGCCCCAAATCACTGACCAGAGAGAAACAACGTAAAGAAGAACATCAGAGAACCAGATTACATCAATCTGAAGCTATCGCGATTGGATTTGGGGCAAAACCCTAGCCGCCATTTATTTTTCCAGAGATAAAAGGAATCGGGCAAAAACTAAATGGTGAAACCAATTTGCAAATGGGCCGGCCAAAGAAATGAAGGACTTAAGTGTGTTTAATTTTAAAAGGGGATGATCCTTTTTATTTAAACTCCTAAAAGTTTTTTTTTCTTTGTTTATTTTTGATTTGATTTTGATTTTTTCTTCTGAAAAAAAAATTCTGAACAGTTTTTCTAGAAGTCTGTAAAATTCTAGAGTTCCAGTCAGGGTGTTGACTGGCAGTCCACTAGAGTCCGTAAAATCTGGGTTACGAGTTACAGGGGTTGTAATTCGGGAAATCTGATCGAGTAAATATCAATCAGTCTAGGGTTTTGAGCGTAGGGTTAGGACAGGAGCAGGCGCTGCGAGTGTACATGGTCTTGTATGCGGGATCTGTTTATAACACCTAGTAGAAACCTTAGGAATGCAGCAGTAGGCAGGGTTTTGCCGAAGCTGGGTATATCTGTGTGTGATTTACTTTCTGCACTTTTATTTCTGCTGCATTCTGTGATCTGTTTATTTTTTTAATATCCTGTCAGTTTTTCAATTCAGTTTAAAAACTGCGATAAACCCTATTCACCCCCCCCCCCTCTAGGGTTAATCTAGATCCAACAGGGTCCCCATGCTTGACACAAGCTTTCCACCTCTGCTTGGTCCCCACTAGAACTTCCCACTTAACCCCTTCTTATTCATGTCTTTTTAAATGTTTTCAACTTGGTTAAGTGTTTCTAATCGTATTTCACATGCCACCCAGGCAACCTACTTAACCTCCATGTCCCACCACATGTTTATCTGGTTATGTGTTACTTAATTCATTAGAACTGTAACCTTGTAAAGACCTCCCACATTAGACTACCGTTTATAGTTGCTGGATTTGCCGGGCGGGTCCGGGCAGTCTTATACCGCAAACGAGCCTAACCTCGTGTCTTTACAATCGTTACACATTTAACTTGTGCCTTTGACCTCTCACATTAGACTACTGTTTGTGGTTGCTGGATTTTCCGGGCGGGTCCGGGCAGTCTTATACCACAAACGAGTCTAACCTCGTGTCTTAGGCGGTTAATTATTACACATAATTATTTAACTCCAAATTGGATTAATATCCCTACTCAAATTTGTCAATAAATTCCAAATTAATTTATGTCCATAATTGTCACCTAAATTATGTCCATAATTTCAGGTATATAAATTTATACCAATTAATGTCTTAAATTAATTATATGCCTTTAAGGCCATTTTGTGCCAATTCACAATTATGTATATTTAATATTTTCCCATTGTCCCCACGCTATTCGTACGTTTTAATATGACATATGTTAGACTCGCAAATAGTCTAACTTATAAAAAGAAAAGCAGCATCACAACACATAAAATAGATCTAAGAATCATGACATAAGTTTACATAGCCAATAACTTGCATAGGCAATGGATATACATAAATTTGCATAAACTATCATGGATCTAAATATAGATCTAAACATGTATCATGAACTTGCATATATGGATATGGTTTTCCTATAACTTACATATGAATTTCATTCAAACTAGCATATGATTCACATACAAAGCTAGCATAGGCAATGGGCATATAGAACATAAATTTGCATAATTATGTACTGCCATGGATCTAAATATAGATCTAAACACAAATATGTGAACTTGCATATGGATCTAAACGTGTAAACTAATGTCACATGTTTGCATATAACTAGCATATGTATCTACATGATTCACATATGAACTTGTGTATAATCCACCTACAGACTTGCATAAGATTCATAAACTAGCATATGATTTAACATCCCAAACTTGCATAAGATTCATATACATATGATTTAACATCCCAAACTTGCATAAGATGAATCAAGTTAAACATATACAATTCAACATATGAAATAGATCCACAATAACACAACTGCCAACGATAATATCACATGATTCAAAGTCATATTCTCATAATCCCAATTATTACTTATCACAATTAAATTAATTAATTAATTTGTGAAAGAAATTATACTCACAACAAAAGAACAGTCTTGTTTTTCAAGGATCTGTATTCTGAAACTGAATTGCTCGTCTTTGATGTAGAATAACTGTTCTCCTAATTTAGATTAGATTTGATTTTTATTCTTGCTTCTATCTTGTTTTTGAGTTGAAAGAGAACGGTGGCTACTCTAGATTCTCCATTGACGGCATGGTGGTTCTTGGTATGAATTAGTGTGATTTTAGGTTGAGAGTTAGGTTGCTTATATAGAATTTTAATTAATTTAGAGCCGTAAGATTAACCCTAGAAGCAATCAAGACCATCTAGTCAAGATAGAATAACACCTCAGCCCTAATGACTTAGCAATGAGTCGAAACAGCGTCATCTTTTAGATCTTCCCGAGGGGGAGGGGGGTAGGTAGACCCCTAGGTCGACCCCCTGGTCGACCTATATGGGTAGGTCGACCTGGCCCTTGGGCGGGAGAATTCCCGCCTAGCCTGCTCCCCTATCTGAATTTGAATTTCGAACTGTTTTTAATTTATTTAAATTCAGAAACTTTAGAAGGCCATAATTTCTTCATACGGAGTCCAATTCACGCAAACTTATACTCTATCTCAAGTAGAATTCCGAGACGAATGCAATGGCGTAACCCGTTTCCCTTAATTCTCACATTTGAAATTAAGTATTCTATAATTAGTTAATTTTTAATATTTAAAATCATGGGGTGTTACAAAGTGATTCTTTGGTTATGGATCTAGTGTTTATTAGACACTCAACACTTTCCAAAGAGGATTCTTCTTCTTCGATTTCCAGATTTTCCTCTTGTTGTTGTTGCATTCAAGCTTTTTGGTCTTTCAATGTTTCATAAGATTTTAAAGTGATTGGAATTTGCATAATATGTATATTTGCCGAGTTAAAGACCCTCCTTTGCACAAATTCCTCTACTTTTAGATCTACTCCAAAATATTTAAAGATACGGGTAAGTTAAACACCATGATAAAGAGTGCTTTCTTTGGTGGACATTTCTTTGGGCTAAAATTATTTTAAAATAACATTGGCCCAATTGATGTTATAAACACTAAACATAACAAAGAGAGCTTTTTGGACTTTGAGGGTAGGGTTGTTGAAATTTCCAAAACGTGGAGTAATGGTATGTTGGAGGAGGCGATTAGCGATTCTTACCTTTTGGCGGAAAAAGCGATTTTTAAAATCCATGTTTTGATTGCTTTCAAAAATGTGATGATAAGTCTCCTAGGGATGCATACCGGATAGGACAGTCCGTTGTCCAGCTCGGTTCGAAGCTATAAGGTGTCTGGTCCATGTCTATCTGATTCTCTTATGGGACAGAGCTTGGACACACCAGGGTCCAGTCTGATCCAAAATGTTCGATGTTTTTCAATTGTCTGAACGTTATCCGTCTGTTATCCGGATTGTATGAACAGTGTTCGAACTTAATACTTGTCTGGTCCTTGTCCATCCGAATCTCTTATTGGATGGAGCTTGGACACACCTCCATCCGGTCCGGTCTACACCCCTAAAGTCTCCAAATCCATTTCATTAATTTCAAATTCTGAAAAATCTGAGCCTGTACTCTTACATTTTAAGATAATACCCAAAATTTCACAATCCAAAATGATTTGAGTGCCTTTTACGCTAATCCATACTTGATTATCATTTCCTTTATAAAAGCCACGACCTAAATTTGCATAAATATTTTAACGAGATTCGGGTAACATACTTCATCGTTGTCCCGAGCGTCAACCAAGATTTGGACTTCATTTTGATGAAAAAGAGAATGAAGATCATAAGAGGGAAAATCTTTGAAGATAGCGAATGCTCCTGTGTTGACTTTTCCATTTGCCATGTAGTTAACATAGGATTGAATAACTTCCTTATCATTATGGAGATGACCTTTGAGGGTTTTGGTCAATCTCATGATTTTTGGTGTGCTAGAGGAAGCCATTAAAGAGTTGTTTTGAAGAGAATAGATATGAAGAAAGTTGTTTGAATTTTGAATGAGAGGTAGATAGAATAAAATTGAATAAATAGTGATTGAATGGAAACAACTTTTGTGAAATTTATGACACCTTTTCAAACCTTAGGAGTTGATGAAAAGTTGAAGGGGAGTTTGAAAGTTCAAACTTTTGAAATTCAAAATTTGAATTTCATTGACTGAAACATATGTCGACATGTCATTGTGGGTATGTCGACATATAGGTGCATTTTGAAAAGTCATGTTTCTTTTTGACTTTGTTGTATTATATTAATGTTTTATATTTTCAGATTTAATTATTTCCTGAAACAATATTAATCCTAATTATTGTTTATTATATTATATTTTATATTTATTATTATTATTATTTATGATTTCAAATTTCAAATTTGAATTTTAAATTTCAAGTTTGAATTTTATATTTTAAATTTCAAATTTAACTAAGGCAAACAAACAAAACATCCATTCATCCAAATCAAACAAAAATTAAAAATTAATTAAGGTGTACTTGGCTTTTAGATCCATTTCTTGGATATTTTCATAATTTTGAATCGCTGTGAAACACATATTTGAATTTCTCTGAAAATTATTTCTCCTTTTATACCGGAATTTTTTCTAAAATTCCATGTAACTAGAGAAATTTCTTCATCGTCCTTACTACTTGAATTAGAACCATTTGTTGTTGCTTTGAATTCTATGGATTTCTTCTCTGTGGGTTTATTTTCCTTTCTTTTCTGTGATTGAACTTCAAACGACATCAAATTCTCAATTAGCTCCTCAATTTTTATTTCACTGACATTATTGGCTTCTTCAATCGCCAATGTTTTCTGATCTCATTCTGGAGTCAATGAACTAAGTATTTTCTGACTTGGTCTTCTTATGAATAAGTTTTTCCCAATGCTATTAATGAATGCACTATCTCTTGGAACTGCAATACATATCGGAGATAGATTCATTCTCCTTCATTTTAAGTAACTCGAACTGATTAATTAGCATTGATATCTTTGTCTGTTTAACTTTGTTGGTTCCTTCATGAGCGACTTGCAATGTTCTCCATATTTCATAATAAGACTTACAAACTGACACTCTATTAAATTCATTTCTATCTAATGAAAAGAATATCATATTCATGGCCCTAGAATTACTTTGTACAACAACCTTTTGTTCATTAGTCCATTGTGCAAAATTAGTAGTGGGTTCAACATATTCAGTCTGTGTGTTATTCCATGTGCCTAATCCCACTAATTGTAAATATATTTTCATTCTACATGCCCAGTATGAATTATTAATGCCATTAAATAGTGGTGGTCTAACAGTGGACTGACCTTCTACAAAAGAACTATTATTACCAGTGTTGGTTGCCATTTATTATGTTCAAAAGAAGATTATGAACTTTTTGAAAACCTGTGCTCTGATACCAATTATTAAGGATGTGGAATGCAAATCTTAAGGCAAAACTAACACTAGAGGGAGGGTGGATAATGTTTTAAAGAAACTATGGAAAATCTAATCAATCTAGAATAACTATATGAATTACACACTGATTATCACACCTGAAATTAACATGAACACAGAAACAATCACAGACATAGATATAAGTAAATATAAAATGCAGAAAATGAAAGAACATGCCAGATTTTATACTGGTTCGGATTACTCCTATGTCCAGTCCCACACAATGCTGGATTGCGCAAAGTTTTATTATTATCAATATCCATGTAGAACACCCTTGATTTCACGGCTACAAGGTTAACACCTCCCCTAAACACCCTTGATTTCATGGCTACAAGGTTAACACCGATCCCTTTCCTTGATTTCAGGGCTACAAGGAACACATCCTTTCCCAAATACTTCCCAAACAATTACAATATCCCTAGAACTCTTCAATTAGCACTTCAAACTAGATGATAGAGAATCAAAAGAGAAGAAGAATGATAAAAAAATCGTTGAAATCGGCAGAGTATAAGTGTAGAAATCAAGAAAATGATGTATATTAATGATGGTATGCAAAGGGGTGAAGATGGAGAAGAAAGAATTATAAATTTTTTGAAATCAACTCCTTTTTATAGTGCCCCAATAGTTGCAACGCTTCTGGAACGTTACAAATAGTGAAAAGCCACATCCTTTTAGAATTGAAAAAATGACAGTTATACGTCGACATGTCATTGCCTCTATTTGACATACCCCTTGTATATTTATTTTTAAAATTAAATTTCAAGTGTTAAAACCAATACACATTTTCTGGAAATTCCAGAATCAAAGATAATGATCATATGAAGTTTCTAAAGTATAAAAACATGTAAAAACATAGTGATATATAATATAAACATATTTATAAAGTTACATGATTTAAAATTATATATACAAACATATTTTTAAAAACTTTATAAACTATATATATATATATAATCATTAAATAAAATACTTATGATAATTTGAAATTATTTAGAAAGAATTTCAAGAATAATTTGAAAAGTAATTTAAAAAAAGGAATTTTGAAAACAAAATTTGAAGGTGCTAACCCGAGTTTTACATATAAACTAGACTCTGTTTACTTGATAATCTTGAGCTCTTGAAATCTTGATATATTGATACTCATGAGTCTTGAATCTCTTTGAATCTTGAATCTCTTTGAATCTTGAGCTCTTGAATCTCTTGAAATCTTGATATATTAATACTGTACAGTCTTCAGTATTAAATCATGTATAGAAATCCTTCATACATACATATATATGTATGTATATGTATCTATATATGTATATATATTCTAGATAAAGATGCTAGTATATATTTTATAGCCAATGATAATTGAAATAAGGTTGTTGTCATCAAAACTCCATTCTCCAACAATAAAGGGGAGGTGTAACACCCCACGTCCGTTAGTGTCACTCACAAAGGGAATGCACTAAGTTCTGTGGAGTATTTAGGGTAAAAGATGCAGATAAATTACAAGACAGACAGAAATTAAACAGCGGAAAATAAAACTTTGCTTTATTGATAAAATGGTTTGTACAATGGTTTCTATACAATATCAGAGTATCACCTGTCTTACAAAATAAAGAAGCATAAAAACAACATTTATATTCCCCGATTTTAGCAAGAGTCAGCCATAGCATCTGAAAAGAGAATCCAGGCAAACTTCGACAAATCTTCAAGCTGGGAAAGAGTGGCAGTCCAACTTAACCTGAGCTAAACTATTCCCTCCTTTACTACCTGGGGGGGGGGGGGAAACGGAAGAAAAGAAGACGAAAGAAAAACAGAGTCAGACATAAAGCCTGAGTAAGTTCAGTAACTTCTAGCATATGAACATGGAAAACAAAACGACATGAATTAACTGAATACAAGATTACACCATGACGATAAGGTCAACAAGATTAGACAAGGTAGTCACAAGATATGCTAAGATGACTGGATACGCTCTAATACTTTCGCAGCTTCGCTATTTCCTTGTTATACTGGTTTATATATCTCTGCACCACCTAACTAGTGTTCAACTAGTAACGATAACGTGATCCCAACCCCTGTAGTTTCCATTGCCTTCAGGCATACATTTATTATTTATTACCTAGATCTAGTCTAGGGTTTTCCATCAAGTGCTTTCTAGGTTTAACTATAGTTTTACGCTATCTGCTGAACGCTTTTCAAGTTCAGGGTTTATGCCACCTAGTCCAACTAGGGATTACGCTACCTGTCGAACAATGCCCCCAAGTCTTGGACACACTACCTAGAGTGGTATATGTTCCTAGGCTTCCCCACGCATGTATCGCGAATCGTTATCGCTTGTCTAGATGCACATGTCCTGTAATGTGCGATCCGAGTCCTGTGACAGGGCAAATCAAGGAATACAGAACTCGGTCGGGAGCTTTCAGATATCTGCCGATGCAGATGCTAAGGTCTGTTTTTATTCCAGTGGCTATGGTCCCACTTGACCCCTCCCTCAGCTAATGAAAGGCACACCTTGTAAAATGAGAACTATACGCCGGCCCCCGGTGCCCCACTATCCTATGGCCATCCGCAACCATAACTAGATAACAAGTATATGGTCTTTTGGAGTTCTCCGCCTTTCCGCTTCACGTATCTCGATTGACTCAAGATGGATGGTAGACGACGAGTTGCTATCACAGGGCTTCCGTCTTCTCGCCGAATCACGCTGGTCCATCCTAGTCTTTAGGTTGCCACATATATATTGCAACCAAGGCATACCCTCGGTTCTTCTAACGCAGACCTTAACCTCTGTGAGCCCAGGATGATCATCTGCAGCCTCACAGAGGGATACCAAGAGTACCCTCACGTCCCCTCGAAGCCTCGGGCTTCGTAACCCAATTCGTTGGAGCCTTCTTAAAACCAGATGGATGTCCGCTCCTTCGTGTTATACTAAGAATTACTACTTAGTTCTACTAACTAAGGTTTACCACTTAGTTTCCAAATTCCTTGTTTTCTTAACTAAGTTTTACTACTTAGTCCCTTTTTCAACTGAGGTTTACTACTTAGTTTTCTTTCTCGCCAGGTTGGGTTGGTTAAGTGTCTTTAGTCGATTCAAGCTATCTTAACCCTCTTCCCTTATCCTATTACACTGGTTAAGTGTTATCCCTTTATGCTTTTTACTTAACCCTATTCATTTATCATATTCTGATGGTTAAGCGTTCAAGTTTACTTAACCCTATGGTCTAGTCCAGCTAACATATTAATTTGGCTAAGTGTATTACTTGACCCCAACCTCTAGTCTAATTAACATGTTAAATTGGCTAAGTGTATTAACTTTACTTAACCCCACCTTCTAGTCTAGTCAACGTGTTAATTTGGCTAAGTATTCCCATGGACTTAACCCTCCCATTCTAGCTTTAACTGTGCTAAGTTGGTTAAGTGTTCCTTAACCTTCCCATTCTAGCTTAACCGTGTTAGGTTGGTTAAGTGTTCCTATGGACTTAACCTTCCCATTCTAGCTTAACTTTGTTAAGTCAGTTAAGTGTTCCTATGGACTTAACCCACCCATTCTTGCTTAACTGTGTTAAATTGGTTAAGTGTTTCTATGGACTTAACTCTCCCATTCTTGTTCTAGCTTTAATTAATAAATTAAAGCCGCAACCTCTCACATTAGACAGATATTGCTGCGGAAACTGGATGTGCCGGTCGGTTCCGGGCAGGTTTACACCGCAACTCAGTCTAACCTCGGGTTAGGCATATTCATGTTTTCTAAGTTCAAAGGGTTTTTGATTAATTTCCAAATCTGGTTTTGAAAACAACCATCCCGTCCTTCGGATCAGTTAGGGATAGCCAGGGAGGGCAGGAAACTTGTATTTTCCAAACCCAAGCCTAGACACTATCCTCTCTGTCACCCTAGAACCTTCTGGTCTATGTGTTATAAAAAGGGATGTTATCAAAATACTTTTCTTTTGTTTATAAATTGTTAACAATTTATTCCAAAAGCCCATTTCCCCTTTTTAGACAAATTTGGCCTATATTTATTTGTCAAGCCTACTAGTATACTTATATTCTAGGCCCAAGTCCTAACCCAACATGCAGTTTAGGCCATCTCCTATTTCATTGCCGAAACTAGATTAAATATCCTAGTTTATAATTTGTGGCCAAAACTTAACCAAGTTACATATTTTGTGGTAAATGAACAATTTAACATTTATGACGAATTCTATAAGTAAATTACTCCTAATTTACTTACTTCATTACTACTCTTTTAATGTACATTGTCACATTTATTATTATAGCCCATTCTCTCTTATTTATCATATTTATACTTTTTGGTATGTAAATTATACCAAATTTAGTGTCGCTAACCATAATTTATTCTAAACATGACAATTGCTCACAATTATGAATAAATTCAAAATTGTGCTAATATACTTATTCCAAATCAACCTTAATTAACCCAATCTTGGTTTAACATCCTAATTCACAATTTATGGCAAAACTAGAATTATTTTTCTAGTTTACATTTTATGCCTAAAATTTAGCTTACTTACTAACGCTAAATTTAATATGTCAAAATCACATATTCCCTAATCCATGTCAAATTTCCCCGTTTTCATTTTAATATGCATGTCATAATACATATTCCAAATTATGCCAATTTCCAAGTTTACAATTACTTTCATATTCATTTCCATGTTTTTCCCCAAATCGCATTCCCACCGTTCGAATAATCGTGATTCAACCTAGATTATAAATAAATCTAGATTCGTAGATAAAAAGGGAATGAATCAAAATGACAAGAAGGAATAATTAGCATAAAAAGGTTTGGATAACAATGCAGGTTCAAGAAGATGGGTAGACCTAACTAAATAGGTAAATTCCCACTGTCTTAAAACCAAAGAATGGGCAAAATAGGTTCAAGAACGTGGGTAGACCTAACTTAATAGGTAAATTCCCACTGTCTTAAAACCAAAGAAAAACCAAGGAACAGGTAGAATAAAAAATTGGGTTTAGACTCAACTTCTCAATCACAAAACTAAAGCAATATTTTCCTAATCATAAATCATGGGTGTCAAAATCACAGTTGTCCTCATTATGTCATAAGTAATAATTTATGTCCAAATCAAAGGTATAGGCCTAGTCAAGGAAATAATCCTTGTAGTCACAGTCACAGTCATAGGAAATGTCCATAGTCATATGCGATGTTCATAGTCCAAAAGGGAAAATAATTCCCATAGTCATAAGTCATTGTCATAGGCAATGTTTATATGTCCCAAAATCAAAGGCTTATGTCATAGTCCAAAGGCATATGCTTTCAAAGGCCACAGTTCTATAGTCATAGTCACGGTTACAGTCTTATTTGTCCTCGAATCATAACAGTTCTTAATTCAGTCCAAGAGTATAAACACAGATTCGAAGAGAGAGAGAGAGAGATTTGGCATATTCCTTTATTCCTTTAATTTCATGTCACAAATAAAGCAAAATATTCAGATCTAGAAATAACCAACTTACAGAAAATAGATCTAGAAAAGAAGGAAAGCGTGGCTATGATTCGTGCGTCGTTGCTTGAAACTTGTTTGAGCTAGCCTTTGAATTCTTCACTTGAAACTTTGATTTGAATCCATCCTTAAAAGTCTTTTAGCAGCATCTCCTCGTCTTGAATCATATTTTATTTTATTTATTAATTTAATTAAAGAGGAGAGGAAGAGGCCATGAATCTAAGCAGCATAAGGATAGAAGAGAGAGGTGCAAAGAGGAATGGAGACTAGGGCTGTTTATATAGCTGCTCAAGATCTTATCGTACACGCAGCGCTGAGTCAGCATTGAACCCAGTTAAGAAAATAGTCCAGGTACGTAGATGAATCTAGCCAAACCTTATCATACACGCTGCGCTGAGTCAGCATTGGGTCCCACAAGCTATTTTGGCGTAGAAATTTGAATTTCGAACTTTTGAATTTCTGGAATTTATTTAACTGTTTTATTCACATGAAATATTCTTATATGTATACAATTCCTCTAACGACCATTTTATGCGTATATATATACGCACAACTTTCATTTTATATTCAAAATTCAAATGATGTTGCCATATTTCATTGACTGTAGCCTTATCTTTAAATTTTATCTTTTGCATATATATATATATATATTTATATTCTCATATGTATATATATATTTTTCTTTATTTCCTTATATGTACGTTCTTATCCTTTCAAATTTTGAATTTGTATACGTACATATATTTGCATGTTCAGTTGGCCCTCTCTAAAACAAAGATAAAAAAATTATGCCGCCGCCGGGGTTCGAACCCCCGACCTCCATGCTACAAATCCAATGCCTTAACCAACTGAGCTACAGAGGCTTTTGTTAACAAGTCTTAGAACAATAATAATTATTGTTCTTCTTTTTTTTCATGTTAGTTACAGTACTTAAATTAAACAACTACATGGATCTTTTTCTTTTAATTTTTCTTTTAAAAATTAATTATACTTTAATTTGAGAATCTTAATGTCACAGAATTACGGGGTGTTACAGGAGGGGACTATGATATTAATGTTATAAACTAAGAAGAAATAAAATGAAAGAGATAAACTTTCTCATTACTTAAAATGTGAGCACTACACCTCTATTTATAGAGTAAATAAGATAGGTTACAATATTACAACTATATTATTTACAACTTTTCTTGGTATCGCCTTTCGGTACCGTTTCCATCTCCTCTTTGTATCTCCTACTTATATTGTCTCCTCGGCTTCGATCCCAGCTTCATTACTTTGTAATCGACTTCAATATCTGCTTTAGTATTAACTTTGGCATTGGTTTCGGTTTCGGCTTCGGTACCTCTTCTTCTTGGAATTGGCTTCAGTATTGTCTTTGGCTTCCGTATCACTTTCTTGACACTAGCTTCGGTATCCTCTTTGGCTTCGGTGCCGCTTCTTGTATTACCTTCTTGGTACCAGCTTCGATGTTAGTTTGCATTGCTTTCTTGTATCTTCTTGGCATGTCTCCCTCGTATCGTTCTCTTGGTTTCCATGTCGGCACCAAGCTGTTTGTTCCGACAGCTTGATGCAGATATCATATTTACAACATTATATTATTCACATATATATATATACACACATATATATATATAACTTCTGCTCACAACACTCCCCCTCAAGTTCATGCATAGGCAATCGTCGTGCCCATCTTGATGCACAAATATTTGATTCTAGCACCATTTAGTGCTTTTGTAAACATATCAGCCACCTGCTCCTCAGTCTTGACATGCTCTGTCAGAACCAAACCTTCTTGAACTTTCTTCTTAATGAAATGACAATCCACTTCAATATGCTTCGTTCTCTCATAAAACATCGGTTAGATGCAATGTGCATTGCAACCTGATTGTCGCAATGTAGAGTTATTGGTTCAACGATATTTATTCCAACTTCATGCATAAGGTGATCAAGCCACATTACTTCACAAATTGCCTTAGCCATAGCTCTATATTCAAATTCAACACTCGATCTAGAAACATCATTTTGTTTCTTGCTTTTCCAACAAATCAAATTACCTCCTAGAAATACACAACATACAGGCACAGACTTCCTATCCAGCTTTGTTCCTGCCCAATCAGCAAGAAACATTCAGCTCTTGCATGTCCATGGTTCTTGTACTCAATTCCTTGCCCAACAGTTCCCTTAAGTTAACTCAAGATATGTTCCAGTATGCTTCAATGATATACAGTAGAAGATGCCATAAACTGGCTTACAACACTAACAACAAAAACAATGTCAGGTCATGTAATAGTTAGGTAGTTAAATTTCCTTGCCAACCTTCTATACTTCCCTAGATCTTTGAACAACTCACCATTTTCTACAATGTTACTGTTCAGTGGGATAGGAATAGTTCTAGGTTTAACACCTAGATTTCGAGTCTCTTCCAGCAAAGTAAGAACATACTTTCGTTGAGACATGACAATACTACCATTATCTCTTGTAATTTCCAAACCTAGGAAATATTTCAAGTCTCCTTGTTAGCCTACTTTGTGAACTAGGCTACACAAAGAGTGAATAGTGAGGAAGACATCGGATCGGATCGGAGGAGGATAGCGCGGGACATGAGTAGAGATCAAAGACGCAGAGTCCACATTGGATCGGATCGGAGAGATATGTCAGTAGCCTCACTACATCGGATCGGATCGGTAATAAGTCAACAATATCAAAGGATAGTAAGTGGCCTTATCGGTTCGGAACGGAAGAGCACGTCAGCAACATCATAAAGCAGGTGGCTTCAGCAGTTCGGATCGGATGAGTACGTCAGCGACATCTAAGGACATCCAGTTGCTTCAACGGATCGGATCAGAGGCCCTGATCCGAACCCCTGTTTTCCTTTGAACCGTTGCCGCGCGTATCCCCTGAAGACTCGGACAAGATCTGACCATTTCTCCCACAATTTCATACTGGATCAGTGCGCTGTAGCCATCTAGGAGCTTCCGAACCCGACTATCAAGGGATGAATGCCACGCAATTCCGAACCGGAGCCACTTCGAGGAGATTTTTCACCTATAAATACACCACCTAGAGGCATTGGAAAGGATCTTTTGGAAAATTCTCAGTCCATACTTCCTCCATAACCGAATTCTACAATCATATTCAGATCAAAATCATCTCTTAAAGCCCATTTTTGAGAGATTTGAGTGAGTTTATGAATTGTAATTGTGAGTTTGAGTGAGAATCTTTGCTGTAATCATATTCAAATTATCAAATCAAAGAAAACAAAGTGGACGTAGGCTCGTTAACGCCGAACCACTATAAATTGCGTGTTCTTTACTGCTTTTTTGATTCTATTTCATTGAACTCGTATCTAATTTGGGTGTTAGAGCCAATTTTTGGTCTAACATTTTGGTGCTTTCACTGAGAAACTTCGAATTCTTAGCTTTTTCGGGATTACCATTCTACTGTTTGAACCCTCAAGTTCAAAGAAGTTAATCCCTTCTCTCTGACATCTTTCAGTACTTGTTGACTAACCGTTGAAGAATCAAGTATTATGGCTAAGACCAAAGGAAAGGAAGTGCAAGGTGCTAGGGGAAATGATGCTAGAGAAAATCAGCAAGCTATCGTGTGAACAAGGTCACGCGCTCAAAGTTCTAGAGCAGATCACTCCAACCAGAAGAATCTGGATCGGATCGGAAGGGCTGATCCAAACCGAGAGGAAGTAAAACGGATTGTGTTAACACCGATCCGACCTGAAGACCCGATCCGAACCGATGGTGTTGGGGGCTCTCACACTCTCCATCCGAACTGCCCCGACCAGGCTGCTATGGGCCGATCCGATCCGAATCAGAACGAAGCTGGAACTTCTACTCGAGCTCCATCCGATGCTCCAATTCCAGCCACGATGACCAATGTCCAGCCTGATCCATCTACACCCATTACTCAGAGAGATTTTTCACGTTTTCTCGACATGCTTCAGAGAACTAAAGAAGCATTGGAAGCCCAAAGGCTTGACAACCTTCGTATGCAGGAAAACATGATCGGAAGACCACCTCCCACAAGAGAGTTATTCTATGAAAAGGCTAATGTTCGCCTGAGGCGAGAAGAAGCTAAGGCAAATCGGAAGAGAAAGTCTAAAGGGACCTCGAAGGAAGGTGTTCAGAGTAATGTCGCTGTGAAACAGTCTGGTGACAGTTCAGGAAAAGTTGAAGTAAATGTTGGCAACTAGAGTGGTGGTAATAGCAACAGAAATGGGAACGATAATAGAAGGAATAGAAACCGTGGGAACAGCTCCAATAAAAGGCCCAGATTCCAGAGTTTTGAAAATTACTCGCCGTTAAATGATACGTTGGAGAACATCTATCTAGACACATACAGCGTATTGCAGTATAAGAAGCCACCACCCAGAGATTCTACAGAGAAGGAGATGGAGACAGGAAAGTTTTGCTTGTTTCATGGTACATACGATCATTCCACCAATGAGTGTCGTCATTTGAGGGACATCGTTGAAAAATTGCTGCGAGAAGGGAAGTTGGATGAGTACAAAGCTGCCCCAACGGACGGTGGCAAGGGGGACAAGCCCCGAATCAAGAACAACCTGCTTCAAAACTCACGGCTCAGCAAAAGGGTAAGAGGATCGTGATTAACTCCATTATAGGAGGACCTCACTTGATTGGTCGTAGTTTTAAAGTCATGGACCAGTACGTCAACGCCGCCAAGCATTATGAAGTAGGAGAATGCAGCAGCCTTGAAGACGTCACTCCAATAAAGCAGCAAAAAACGATGTCCGATGATGTTGTATTCCACAATAGAGACGAGTTTGGAGTTCAATCCCCAACCGACGATCCGCTAGTGATAACCACGACAATTGGCCCTGCTCTGGTTCACAAGGTGTTAGTGGACAATGGAAGCTCGGTTAATATCTTGTTCATGAAAGCCTTCGAACAAATGAGGCTCGAAGCAAAAGACTTAAAGCCGTGTCAAGGATGGATACATGGTTTTAACGGAGTATCCACAGCTCCGATGGGTTTTGTGGAATTGCCAGTCACACTAGGGCAGGGGTTCGCCAGAGAGTAAGGATCCTGCCGTTTGTAGTTCTGAATTCGGAGTCGCCTTATAATGCCTTCCTAGGCCGACCAGCCCTTGCCGAATTTAGGGCATGTATTGCACCTTGGTTTTTGCTGCTAAAATTCCCAAATGACTCAGGAGTTGGGACAATGAGAGGCGACCAAGCTACGGGACGAGCTTGTTACGTGGCATAGTTAAAGATGCTAATGAAGGGGCTAAATATATATGCTAAATATGATTCCGCCTCTCCAAAGGGGGCCACACCATAGCAACTAAGGGGTCCTGCCCCGAGAGAGTCGCCTTCAGACGTGCTCGAGGATATAGATCCAAGAGAGGATAGAGAACCTGGGGACATGAAGGCAACTCCCAATGAAATAACAGTTGATATACCTATTGATGAAACGAATCCAATAAAAGTGCTAAAGATTGGCTCGCAACTAGATCCAGTTAGAGCAAGGGAATTGGATGATTTCTTGAAGGCAAATCTGGATGTGTTTGCCTGGACCCACGCTGACATGTGTGGGATTTCGCCTGCCATCATGAGTCACTCCTTGTGCATTAATCCAAAGCACCCACCAGTCAAGCAGAAGAGACGGATGTTGGGCCCAGAGCGGTCAGCAGCGTTTAAAGAAGAAGTAGAGAAGTTAAAAGGTAACGGATTCATTAAGGATTCAAAATATCCCGACTGGATATCGAATCCTGTCCTGGTCAAAATGTCAAATGGGAAATGGAGAACGTGCATCAAATTTTCTAATTTGAACAGGGCTTGCCCGAAGGATAGTTTTCCTCTCCCCAGAATTGATCAACTAGTAGATTCAACTGTCGGGCACGAACTTTTATCCTTTATGGACGCTTATTCCGCGTACAATCAGATTCCCATGCATGTACCAGATCAAGATCATACAAGCTTTATTACAGACTTAGGATTGTATTATTACGTCGTAATGCCGTTTGGATTAAAAAATGCGGGAGCCACATATCAGCGTCTGGTCAACCGCATGTTTTACAATCAAATTGGGAAGACTATGGAAGTTTACGTAGATGATATGCTAGTGAAATCCAAGCAATCTTCCGATCATACGAAAGACTTAGCAGAAAAGTTTGGCATACTACGAAGTTATGGGATGAAGTTGAACCCTTTGAAGTGTTCTTTTGGCATAGCATCAGGCAAGTTCCTTGGCTTTATCGTGAGTTCCAGAGGAATTGAAATCAATCCAGACCAAATAGTAGCAATCCGGAATATAGAAGAGCCGCGGAAAATCAGGGATGTTCAGAGCTTAGCGGGGAAGGTTGCAGCACTGGGCAGGTTCATCTCCAAAGCAACAGACAAGTGTGTGCCTTTCTTCCATCTCATAAAACGGGAAAAGCGAAATTTTGAGTGGACCCCCGACTATGTGGAGGCGTTCCAGAATCTGTTAGACTTCTTAGAAAAGCCTCCAATATTATCAAAGCCCGTGCAACACGAGGACTTGTTCGTCTACTTGGCGGTATCATCTCACGTCGTCAGTGCAGCACTAGTACGTGAAGAGGAAAAAGTCCAGAAACCTGTGTATTACGTAAGCAAAAAACTAGCTGCTGCAGAACGCAACTACCCAAAGATAGAGAAGCTTGCTTATAGCCTCCTAATTACTTCCTGCAAACACTGCCATTATTTTCAGGCACACCCAATAGTTGTGTATACCGACCAACCTTTGAGACAAGTGTTGCAGAAACCTGAAGCATCAGGGCGGCTACTCAAATGGAATATCGAGCTGAGCCAGTTTGATTTGAACTTTCAGCCGCGAAGATCAATACGGGGGTAGGCCTTGGCTGACTTCGTAGCTGAGTTTACAATTCCTAAAGAAGAAACGGTGGGTGACAATATAGTTACTTTGGATCAAGAATTAGAGCTTAGTCCGTGGAGACTATATATGGACGGAGCCAAGAATGATAGAAAGTCCGGCGCCAGAGTTGTTTTAATAACTCCTGAAGGACGATCTATCTACTATGTGTTGCGGTTAGAGTTTGCTGCTACTAATAACGACTCCGAGTATGAAGCCCTGATTGCCGGGCTGAAACTCGCCAAAGATTTGGGAGTGAAGACACTAGATATATATTGCGATTCCAAAATAGTGGTATGTCAAGTTCAGGAAGAATTTGCTGCTAAGGGACCTCGGCTCATCACTTATCTCAAGAAAGTAAAGGAGTTGTTGGAAGGTTTGGAGCGTTATAGCATAACACACATTCCAAGAGCAGAAAATCAGAAAGCAGATCGATTGGCGAAGCTAGCAAGTTCAGATAGTCTTAAAGAATCCGAAATGGTTCCGATAGAGGTGTTGGATTCACCCAGTTTCGACCTGATGGTAGTAGAGCTAGCCTTGGAAGTTGAACCAGAAAGAGAATCCTGGATGACACCAATTAAGAACTTTCTCAAAAGTGGAACTCTCCCATTGAAAAATAGCGAAAGACGAGCTGTAAGACGTAAGGCCACAAGATACGTTTTACAGGACGACATCCTTTATCGTCAAGGGTTCTCAATGCCCCTGCTACGGTGTATCGCACACGATGACGTCAAGCGTGTACGGCAAGAAGTGCATGAAGGTGAGTGTGGAGATCACACTAGGGGCCAAACCTTAGCAAAGAAAGAATTACGGTACGGATACTTCTGGCCTACCGTGAACGAAGACGCAGCTGCTTATTCACGACACTGTGACAGATGTCAAAGATATGCCAAAGTTCCCAGAGCACCTCCTACTCAGCTCAAGTCAATGGTAAGTCCGTGGCTGTTTGCCATCTGGGGAATCGACATTATTAGAGTGCTACCCATTGCCAGAGGAGGAGCCAAGTATGCGATCATTGTTGTGGATCACTTCACGAACTGGGTGGAAGCTGAACCTTTAACAACCATCACGGCAAGGAAAGTGATCAGTTTTGTGCTAAGAAACATTATTTGTCGATTTGGGATACCGAAGACCATCATAACTGACAATGGGACGCAGTTTGACAGCATAGAGTTCAGAAACTTTTGCCAGAAATACAAGATTGATAAGCGATACACTACGGTAGCTCATCCGCAGTCAAATGGACAGGTTGAAGCCGTAAATAAAGTCATTAAATCAATCCTAAAGAAGCGACTGAAACAGGCTAAAGCCAGATGGGTAGATGAGTTGGCGTTAGCCTTATGGGCATACAGGACGACCTTTAAGATGGCTACCGGCCATACTCCCTACTCACTTTCATTTGGGTATAAAGCGTGATCCCAGTAGAATTGGAAGTCCCTTCTCATCGAGTTGCG
Source organism: Allium sativum (assembly GCA_030737875.1). Classification (NCBI taxonomy): domain Eukaryota; kingdom Viridiplantae; phylum Streptophyta; class Magnoliopsida; order Asparagales; family Amaryllidaceae; genus Allium; species Allium sativum. The sequence goes on along the minus strand of CM060920.1, from coordinate 472,828,326 downwards.
TACTATGACCCGATGATGAATAAAGCGCTCCTCCTAGAGTCTCTTGATATGATTGAAGAAAAAAGAGATGAAGCCGACTTGCGTGCCTCAAGACATCGACATCAAGTAGCACGTTATAATGACCAAAAGGTTCGCCTCAAAACCTTTGAATCAGGAGACCTAGTCCTGAAGCGAGTCTTCCCGCCTTCAACTCGGTTGGGTCCAAAATGGGAAGGACCGTACGCCATCCAACGGAAGCTTGATAAAGGAACCTTCAAGCTAATGACCGTGGACGGTGAAGAGATTCCCAGAGCCTGGAACGCTCAGCACTTACGACGATATCTGAGCTAAATATGAAATGTCATTTCTTTTGTTTTCATAAGCTATGTAAAAAGGCACAACTTGCCTTAAAAAGCCTGTTTATGTGAACAAAAGTTTTTAAAATTCTAGCGTTAGATGCGAGTTTCGCTGGAAGAGAATAACAAAGAACGAAGAGGAAGAAGGAGACGAGGAGGGTACTTATATGAAATTGCAGTGACCACTCGTATTCCCAGTCTCACCCAACCCGTTCGGACCGGAAGTCAAGCCCATAAAGGCCCTATGGCCTGTTGATCCATGGGAAAGTGTTATTGGTGAATTTGTTCGGATGTGCCACCGAAGGAAACCCGTCCGGATCGGAATCCGAACCGAAGGCAATTATTCGATGACTCTGGCTCAAAGGACGTCTTGTAAATTGCTTCGAAGCACACTTTATCTTAAATAAGAGTGTACTTCGAAGGGGCAAAATGTTAGCCTACTTTGTGAACTAGGCTACACAAAGAGTGAATAGTGAGGAAGACATCGGATCGGACCGGAGGAGGATAGCGCTGGACATGAGTAGAGATCAAAGACGCAGAGTCCACATCGGATCGGATCGGAGAGATATGTCAGTAGCCTCACTACATCGGATCGGATCGATAATACGTTAGCAATATCAAAGGATAGCAAGTGGCCTTATCGGTTCGGAACGGAAGAGAACGTCAGCAACATCATAAAGCAGGTGGCTTCAGCGGTTCGGATCGGATGAGTACGTCAGCGGCATCTAAGGACAGCCAGTTGCTTCACCGGATCGGATCGGAGGCCTCGATCCGAAACCCTGTTTTCCTTTGAACCATTGCCGCGCGTATCCCCTGAAGACTCAGACAAGATCTGACCATTTCTCCCACGATTTCCAACTGGATCAGTGCGCTGTAGCCATCTTGGAGCTTCCGAACCCGACTATCAAGGGATGAATGCCACGCAATTCCGAACCGGAGCCACTTCGAGGAGATTTTTCACCTATAAATACACCACCTAGAGGCATTGGAAAGGATCTTTTGGAAAATTCTCAGTCCATACTTCCTCCATAACCGAATTCTACAATCATATCCAGATCAAAATCATCTCTTAAAGCCCATTTTTGAGAGATTTGAGTGAGTTTATGAATTGTAATTGTGAGTTTGAGTGAGAATCTTTGCTGTAATCATATTCAAATTATCAAATCAAAGAAAACAAAGTGGACGTAGGCTCGTTAACGCCGAACCACTATAAATTGGCGTGTTTTTTTACTGCTTTTTTGATTTTATTTCATTGAACTCGTATCTAATTTGGGTGTTGGAGCCAATTTTTGGTCTAACACTCCTAAAACTTTAGTGTGAAACTGGTTGTGAATAAAGGTTTTAAGAGATGAAATACCTTATTCATCACTGCCAGTTATCACAATATCGTCAACATAAACCACAAGTAAAATTATGCCAGATTTACTGTACTTATGGAACACTAAATGATCACATCTATTCTTTACCATTCCAAAGGTTTCCATTGCAACCATGCTCTAGGACTCTGTTTTAATCCATACAATGGCTTCTTCTACTTGCACACTAGACCACTCTTCCCTTGTGCAATGAAACTAGGTTTCTAAACCATATAAACTTCTTATTCTAAATCATGGTGAATAAATGCATTCTTTATATCAAGCTGATGCAATTTCCGGTATTGTGTTGCTGCTAATGACGTAAACATCCAAATAGAAGTTAACTTTTCTACTGGGGAATTTTTTTTTGAATAATTCACTCCATAAGTTTATGCATATCCTTTTGCAACCAAACGTGCCTTCAATCTAGAAATTGAACCACCAGAGTTTTCTTTTATAGTGAATACCCACTTACACCCAATAGGTCTCTTATTTTAGGGTAACCGGACTAAACTCCTTATTTTGTTATCTTCAAGAGCGTTCATTTCTTCAACCATAGTAGCCTGCCATCCCGGATTTGATAATGCTTCCTCAATGGTTTTAGGTATAGAAACAAATTCAAGAGAAGTTATAACTGGATGATTTAATGAGGACAAATGTTTATATGATACAAATGAAGAGATAATATATGTGCATTGACATTTTCTCTATCGTAGAGCAATAGGAAGATCAGTTTTGGGATTAAATGTAGAAATAGGTTCATGTTTAGCTGGAGGAATTGCATCAGATGTAGATGGAACTGTATCACGAGAAGGTGATAAATCGTTTCAACAGAACCATTAATATTGTTCCCTTATTGTGTATAATGTGATATTTCATACACAAGAAAATCATCACTCTTCCCCTGACTCTCCTAACTTTGATAAGGTAAGCTTGATGATGACTGAAAGAATGACGTTTCTTCAATGAAAGTAACATCAATAGATACAAGATATTTATTTAGAGAGGGACAGAAGCACCTATATCCTTTTTGCAAACAACAATAACCAAGAAATTTACACTTAACATATTTTGGATCAATTTTATATATTTGTGGTCTGACATCTCGAACAAAACATGTACACCCAAATATTTTTAACTTAATAGGATATAGTGATATGTATGGAAAGATAATTGAGTAGGGTATATTACCATTAAGAACAGTCGAAGGCATACAATTTGTTAGAAAAAGTTTTGTGGAAACAACATCAGCCTAGAAACTTTTAGGCACATTCATGTGAAATAACAGTCCCTGTGTTGTTTCAAGCAAATGTCTGTTCTTTCTTTCAGCAACTCCATTTTGAGATGCAGTGTCAACACAAGATGTTTCATATAGCATTCCATTTTGACTCATGTAAGTATGAAATAAACTTGAAGGATACTCCGTTGCATTATCACTCCTTAAAGTTTTAACAGAAGTATTAAATTGAGTTTTGATTTCAACACAGAATGAACAAAATATTGAATACAACTCAGATCAATTTTTCTTCAGAAATAACCAAGTCATACGTGAATAATCATCTACAAAGGTAACAAAGGATCTAAACCCTGGTTTAGAAATCACAGATGATGGACTCCAAATATCATAATGAATAAGTTCAAAAGGACAATTAGCTATTTTATTCATTCTAGGACTCAAACTTACACGATGATGTTTAGCATACTGACATGATTCACAGTTCAAAGACAGTAATGACTTAAATTGTGGACACAACTTCTTTAAAAAGGGTAAAGATGAGTGTCCTAATTGACAATGTGTCTTTAAGGCTTGAGAAATATTTGAACAAGCAAACGATCATTAGTTTGTGGAAGGAACATCGAGGACATACGTTCCCTTTGACTTATGCCCTCTAGCAATGATTTCCTGAGTCATAAGATCCTAAAATGTACAATAAGATGGAAAGAATGAAATAGATTAATTCAACTATTGTGTTATTTGACTAACAGAGAGTAGATTGAACGCGAGTTTAGGTATATATAAGACAAATATTGATAGAGAAGGTGAAGAGGTTGGACTTATTGTTCCAAACCTTTGAATGTTTGAAGAGGAACCATCGGCTTAAGTGACATTATGAGTAGGAGGTTATGATTGAAAACACAAGAAAAGAGTATGATTACCTATCATATTATCCGTAGCACCAAAATCAATGACCCATCAATTTCTCCCTAGATTGGAAAACTTGCTATTATCTGCAATGGTTGAGATGGATTGAACTGACTTGTTGAGGCCATTCTGATATTCAGTAAATTTCTAAAATTATTCAGCTGAAACCATAACTTTATGGCTAACTTGATCTTGAGCCTTCACAACATTAGCTGCTTGTTGATTTCCAGCCAAAATTTTCTTATTTTGTAGCTTCCAAACATTCAAATTAAGTGTTCCCTTGTTTCTTTCAATATGCATATGGCTTCAGTTTTTTATTCTCATATCCAAGCATATTAACCTCCCTTTTGTATGAGTTCCTGATTAGATTTCCAAAGTTGGTGTTTATTAGCTATACCAATCAAAGAACTCTTATGTTGAACTGATGGAGTTGAATTTTAACTTGAAGTTCTAAGAATCCTCCTAAACACATCATGTAATGATGTCACATCTGATCCAGATAAAACTTGTAATTTAGTAGATTTATACTCAGATGGAAGACCTGCCAAAAAACTCGTAATAGTTATTTGTTCCCTCTGCTTCCGCTGTACTTTAACATCAGCACTGATAGGAAGTAATAAATTGAACTCTTCATAAGTATTCTGGAATGTCATTAAATAATTCATCAGTGATTGATCCTATTTCTCCACTCGATAAAATGACTTGCAAATATCATATATTCGGCTTAGTTTTCCTTTTTCAGAAAATAAAAACTCTAAATAATCCATAAGTTCTTTTTTGAACTCACAATGATTCACCAAGCTAATAATATCACTCTCAATTGTATTTCGGATTTGAAGAAATAAACGAGCATCATCCCGGAGCCACATCTTCGCGTCCTTGTCAGATGGATCGGCTTTAGGTGGATCTTCAACTAAATGATTATCCCGATCAATACTCCATAAATACAATCAAATTATTTTTACTCCAATTGAAGTAATTCAATTCAGTCAACTTATCCTCAGTTATCTTAGAAATCATCGGCATGACTCCATCACTAATTTGGTCTCTCCTATGATTCAAAAATAAGATTGAGAAATAGATTTGAGATCTTGAAATTAATTCAAGGACTGTTGCTTTGATGCCTTATAAACTAAGAAGCAATAAAATGGAAGAGAAGGTAAAATTTCTCATTACTTAAAAAGTGAGCACTATACCTCTATTTATAAAGGAAATAAGATGGGATACAATATTACAACAATGCCATTTACAATTTTCCTTGGTATCGCCTCCTAATACCACTTCCATCTCCTCTTCGTATCGCCTGCTTATATTGTATCCTCGACTTCGATATCGGCTTCGGTGTCTGTTTCAATATTAACCTCGGCATTGGTTTCGGTATCGCCTTCGGCTTCGGTACCTCTTCTTCTTATCATTGGCTTCGGTGTTACTTTCTTGGCACTAGCTTTGGTATAATCTTTGGCTTCGGTACCGCTTCTTGTATTACCTTCTTGGTATCGGCTTCATTGTTGGTTTGCATTGCTTTCTTGTATCTTCTTGGCTTGTCTCCCTAGTATCGTTCTCTTGGTTTTCATGTCGGTGCCAAGCTGTTTGAACTAGCACTCTCGAATTGGGTTCCGTTGTCAGAAATGATAGTCTAGGGAACTCCATACCATGCGATGATGTTACAGACGACGAAGTTGATTACCTTCTTAGTGGTGATTGTGGCAAGAGCCTCGGCCTCTGCCCATTTGGTAAAGTAATCCACTGCATAATATTCCCCCCTTGGCCATTAGGAGAGTTCCGATGATGTCTATTCCCTACATGATAAATGGTCATGGACTGACCATTTGCGTTAGCTCATTAAGCGGGGATCTTGGAACCTTGGAAAATCTATGGCATTTGTCGCATTTGTGGGCATAGTCCGTCGCGTCTTGATCGAGTGTCGGCCAGAAATAACTGTGTCTGAGAACATTTTTTGCTAGAGTTTGCCCCCCGGTGTGATTTCTGCACTCTCCTTCGTGCACGTCTAATAACACGCGTTCTACTTCATTGCAGGAGTAACGGAATAGAAAATCCCCTGAGGTAAAGCACCCGTCCTGGATGAAGTAGCGAGATGATTTTTGGGTGAGTGCTCGTTTGTGTTTGCGGTGCTCGGACTTCCATGTTGTAAGTAGTTCCTGATTGTTGTCATGCATGACTCGGGCTCGGACTCGGTCTCCCTTGTTGCTACCGAATCAGTCTGCATCTGATCGATGCTCAGAGAGTCGAGTATCTCGATGGGGGTAAGCCCCATAAGCTGTGCATCCCTAGAGCTTACCATTTTAGATAAGGAATCATCCTTTTCGTTTTGTCCTGAAGGGAAGTGCGTAATGAGGTAATAGTCGAAGTTGGTGAGGAGTTCGCGAACCCTAGCGAGGTAGGGAGCAATCCATGCCCCTTAGCTTAATACTCTTCCAGCACCTGAGGTGTAACAAGAAGCGAGTCTGAGTATATTTAGATTGCTTTGATGTCAAGTTCAATTGCAATCTTAAGTCCGACTATCAAGGCTTTGTACTCGGCGTCATTATTGGTTGTAGTAAGGTTGAGTTTTAGAGCACAAAATATTTGGTGTACCTCGAGAGTGATGAGCACGATTCCGACGCCGAAACACTAGTCGTTAGAGGATCCGTCCACATAGAGTTTCCAATGGGGTTCTGGAGTTTTGGTGTCCTCCGTAGGAGGGTCTTCTAGAATGGTAAATTTTACGATGAAGTCGGCGAGGTCTTGTCCAAGGATGGCCCAGCGAGGGATGAAAGTGATCTTGAGCTGGCTTAGCTCAATGTTCCACTTCAGAAGTCGCCCAGATGCCTCTGGTCGCTGTAGGACATTTCGTAGCGGCTGGTCGGTGAAAACTTTGATAGGATGAGATTGGAAATAAAGCCGTAGCTTTCGTGAAGAGATCAATAGACAGTAGGCAAACTTCTCAAGCTTAAGATAGTTCTTGTCTACCCCTATCAGTCTTTTGTTAATGTAGTAAACTGGTCGCTGGACATGATCTTCAATGCGTATGAGCGTAGAGCTAACTGCCTGCTAGGAAACAACCAAATAAATATATAAGTCTTCATGATCTATGGGTTTAGATAGGATAGGTGGTCGTTCGAAGTGATTTAGGAGATCCTAGAACGTGGCAATGCATTTTGGTGTCCAAAAGAAATTGCACTTCCCCTTTCTGAGCGAGTCGAAAAAGGGAATGCACTCGTTAGTTGCTTTTGAGATGAATCGACTTAGGGCAGTGACCTTCCCGTTTAAACTCTAAACATCCTTGATGCTATGAGGGGCCTGAACATTCCGGATAGCTTTGATCTTATCTGGATTTGCTTCATGCCTCGTGAATTGACGATGAAACCAAATAATTTTCCTGGCGTAATGCCAAAAGAGCATTTCAAGGGATTATGTGTCATGCCATATTAGCAAAAGACACCGAACATTTTAGAGATGTCACGGATGTGGTCGTTCGATATCCTCGACCTCACGAGCATATCGTCCATGCATACCTCCAAGGATTTCCCAATTTGGCTCTTGAAAATGAAGTTGACCAGTCATTGGTAGGTAGCTCCCGCGTTCTTGAGACCAAAAGGCATGACAAGATAGTAGTATAGTCTGAAGTCGGTTATGAAAGAAGTATGATCTTGGTCGGGGAGATACATTGGAATCTGATTGTAGCCTGAGTAGGCATCCATGAAGGACATGAGCTGATAACCGGCAGTTGAATCGACAAGTTGGTCGATTTTCGGGAGTGGGAAACTGTCTTTTGGACATGTCTTGTTCAGGTCGGAGAAGTCGACGCACGTTCGACACTTGTCGTTCTCTTTTTTGACCAAAATTGGATTAGAGACCCATTCCGGGTAATAAGCTTCTCTGATAAAACCGTTGTTGAGCAGCCTATCAACCTCATCTCTGAGTGTTGTTGACCCGTCGATTCCCAGAATTCGACGCTTCTGTTTGAACGGAAGTTGCAAGGGATTGATGGCGGGCCTGTAACAAGCGACTCTTGGGTCGATGCCACACATGTCGGAGTGTGTTAAGGCGAACATGTCGAGGTTGGCCCATAAGAAATCCACGAGCTCTTCCTTTATTGCAAGGTGGAGTTGCAACACAACTTCCAAGACCTTCGTCAGGTCGTCGGGGTTGATCAGAACATCCACCGTTGGTTCTACCAGGGTAGCCCTTTCGAAATCGGGATCTTTGTCCTCCCTTGAAATAAGATTAATGGAAAGACGGTAGTGATGCCTGATCTAGGACTCAGACGTCTTTGATTGCTATGCGGAGATAGTCTTGGCGCAAGAAGGCAGAGGTATGTTCTTTTTCTTGTCCTTCTTGTGTGCGTTCCTCCACTCTATGATGAAGCGATCTCTGGTTGTGGCTTGGTCACCTTTGATTGTGCCGATCCCGTTCTCTGTTGGGAATTTCATCAGTAGGCGCCATGGTGATATGCAAACTTGGAATTCTACGATGGAAGGTCGTCCCAGGAAAGCATTGTACATAGAGATGACGTCAATGACCACAAAGTTGAGGATGCGGACCCAGCTTCGGTCCCCTTCTCCGAGCTCCACGAGAAGTCTATCATGCCGAACGGGTGGTTGGTGGATCCATTAAAGCCGTGGATCATTGAATGACAGGGATCCAAGTCTTTGGCCTCCAATTTCATATGTTTGTAGGCCGCCTTGGTATGATATTGACCTAGATTCCTGAATCAATAAGGATTCTTCAGACGAAAGCTAGACCTATCAGAGCAGAGATGACGATGGGATCTATGGTTAGGATATCGATCCCTATGGATTCCCTTTCTTGGAAGACGATATTGTCCCGCATCGTCTTCTGAAGTTTAGCGAGGACCGATTCATCTATGGTAGAATAAGCTTCATATGTGGCATGTTTGATAGAGTTAGCGTACTCTTCCATTTTGCGGAAGCTATCATGTGTGGGGTGACGACCACCACAGATAGTGTTAATCATGATGTCGCATGACCTTTGATTGGATGGCCCTGGGGCCGCATTAGTAGGAGTCGGAAAAGCGGGTGTCGGAGGACCAGTAGCCTCCTCGGGGGGAGCGGGGTCCTGAACATACTTCTCTAAGCGTTTCTTGCGGATGAGTTTTTTGATTGCATCCTTGAGATGGTAGCAATCGTTGGTATTGTGCCCGTATGTGTCGTGGAACCTGCAGTATTTGCCAGAGTCTTCTCATGGTCAGCCGATCCCCTTGTGTTTGGCTCCTGGTATTGGAGCGTATTACATGTTTCTAGGTAGATGGTCTCCAAGTCTTGGTTCAATGGAGTGTAGTTCCTGTAATTTTGATAGCGGTCATGCTTCTTGGGTTCGGGCGAAGTCTGGTTATTGTTGCGACCACCTTGTTTGTCAGTGTTCGGCTTTGGCTTGTAGGGGTTGTCCCTTTACCCTTGTCGCAGGAGTCCCCGACATGTTTTCCTTTGGCACTGTCGTTGATAGCGCTGGTATGTTGGTCGTTGGGGGTAATTAACCCGCGAGGCCTTATTGCGCCTTGTTTCTTCCTAGCACAGGAATTTCGCCGCCTTTTCATTGAATGCCTCCAAGATCTTGGGCTGCTTTCTGTCAATCCAGGCACCGAACTCGGAAGAGAGAAAAACTCCTTTCTCTAGCTAGAAGAGTACGGTGTGAGGGTCGGTATCATTGACTCAGCGAGGGAGGTAATGAATCGCTCCAGATAGCTTTTGAGAAATTCTACAGGAACCAAGTATAGGGTTGGAGTGAGTGAGGGCATTCTTCGGGGTTGGCACGTGCATTATGATATGCCTGACTAACTCCGTGGCCAGCTGCTCGAAGGTGTTGATGGAGTGGAGAGGGAGGCGGGAAAACCACAGTAAAGCTGCACCGGAAAGGAAGACCAGAAAACACTTGCATTTTACCGCATCGGTGGCACGACTGGAGTCCAACTACCACTCATAGCGGTTTAGGAAAGCGCACGGATCAACATGCCATCATAGGATGCCATCTATGGCATGTTGAAGCGTCGAGGCCATTCGACTTCAAGTACGATCCTAGTGAAAGGGTTATGCCTCAGGTTGGTTTCCCATGAGTCGTTGGTGTTTCCAAGCATATCTCTCATCATCCGTCGGACCATGTCGGGGGGATGTGATGGATGGACATCTTCTAGTGGAACCCACTGGTTTCGACGAACTTTGGGAGTTCTGTTTCATGGGCGTCTTCTGTGATGTACATCCGGATCATTTTCTTCTATATCATCAACATCGATCACCTGGTTCCGATATGGTTGATGAGGATAAGCAAGATGCAGTTCATTCTGATCTTAAGGGACTTGGGCCTGCTAAGCTGCTGGGAGCGTGGGCTCCATGTTTCGAGCGGCGACAGTTGGGTTATGTCGAGGAGGGGGGCAATTACTCGGACCTGGTTCATCATCGATGATCAGTCGGGATCGGTCATAGTGATGCATGCCCCCGCTATAGGTGACGGTGGTTCTCTTACCGTTCCTGTTACCATTGTCGTGACCATTAGTGTGAGCATTAGAGCAGACAATGACATTGTTGTTAAGGCTACACTTCCTTCGTTGATGCGGTCCCCAAGATGCAGAGGAGGAAGTTTCCGAGACAGTACGCCTCACTCGGGGATTTCTCTGAGAAAGCTGAAGTCGAGCGACGATGTTTTGACTCTCTTGAAGTTGACGCATCAAGTCAATGTTGTTTCTCAACACTTTCATACTTCTTATTCAGTGCATAAATCTGCGCTTGAGTTACAAGGGCTTCAGGGTCCATAGAAGGAAGGACTTCCATTTCGGCCGAGGTACCCTCTGGTTTACGTTGCTGGGATGTTTCTGTATCGACTACAGTAGAGGATCCGATTTGTATTTTCTTTGTTTGCTTGACCATTGTAAGCAGACTTAGCGGCAGGTTAGAGAAGGAAACTAAAGCATGTCGGACTCAAGATGGTAATGTGCAACAAAGAAGCGAGTCTCAGTTCTCAGTGAAAGCACCAGAATTTTGATGCTAAAAAATATCACCAACACCCACGATTCTTAATGACTTAAGAATATGGTTTTGCATAAGGAAAACAAGTGCAGAAGTGCAGGAAAGCAATAAATAAAACTTAGGATTTATAGTGGTTCGGTCCCGTGTGGGGACTACGTCCACTTTGGAAGGGCTACTGATACTTTATTGACAACAATGATTTACAAGCTATGAGCCCCTTTTAGGCATTTAATTACAAGCATTTCCATGTAACCTGAAGTCATAGTCATCATATGTGATTGTATGGAAAAAGTCACCTTTGTCCTTCTTCTTCCTCAAAGTGAAGATGTCATTAGAGAGGTCTCGTGGAGCTCTAGGGAGATGTCAAATCAGCAATTTTCCAACCCTCGTAACAAATGAGCTTGGAGGTATTTATAGTGGAATAGGTAGAATTAGGGGACCACTCAGTAGAAAATCGCATCACAGGGCCGTGTATTCCAAAAAGTCGCATCAAACATGGTTATTAGAGGAAAAATCGCATCCCTTCATCCCATAGGAGGTGGAAATCGCATCCCAAAGGGATGTGTTGTAGCAATCGAGAGCCGCATCCCCTGGATGTGATGATATCACATCCTAAGAAATGCGGGCCACCGCATCCTGGTGGATGTGATGGCTCACATCTTAAGGGATGCGATGCGAGTTGCCTTGTGATGATGCGAAGCGAGTAGAGAGTGTTGTGATGCGAATTGATGCAAGGCGATGAAGGACCTTACGAGGTGAGCCGATGTGAGGCGCGTCGATATAAGGCGAGTTGGTGTGATGCGATCCTGTGAGGCGGTGCGAGGCGAATTTGGTGTAAGGCGAGTTCGGCCTTATAAGGAGTTATGAAGCCATTGCTTACTCAACATATTTTCGACTTGAATCTTCAACAACTTGGCAACACTTCTAGCTTTAATATCACGTGACGTGTTAAGTCGAATGAGTCTTGTGTACTTCTGGGAACCAGACGAAAATGCCGGTTAACAATACATATATTTAAAAATTGTAAAAAGGAAGGAGTTTGTAGAAAGAGAAAGAAATAGATGAGAAAAAAATGGAAAGAGCGATTATAGGAAGGGAAAGAGAGTTGTAGTTAAAAAGAAATCAATAATAAAATGCAAGTTATTTTTTTAAGAAAATTGTACAAGAAGAAAGGGAAAGAAATGTGTTGAAAATTGGAAGGAAATAGAGAAAGGAATTGAAAACAAAAGGCAAGTTTTTTTTCACTTAATTAGAAGATTGTAGTATTAATGTGTTAATACCAAATTAGCTAATCAAGATTTTTTTCTATATATAAAAGAAAATAAGAACTAACACGAATCGGAATTAAATAAATAATAAAATTTAGTGTTTACCTCCCCAGCAATGGCGTTAAAAACTTGTTTGACGCTTCCTATGGAATAGAAAAGCGCAAATTTATTACAAATTACTGCAAGCGCATAGGTGTGTAGTATGCAGGTCAAACAAAAGGAGGAAAATTAAATTTTATTATTTATATATTTCGTGGGTGAGTTAGACGAATTTTGATGATTTGATTTAAAACAAAAAAAAAACTGAAATTGCATAATAAAAATAACAAACAGAAATAAAATTAGGATTACCTTTGAATCTAATCAGACAGTCAATCACTAATGAAAATTAAAATTGCAAAGACAACTTGTGCTCTACCAAATCTAATTGTATAGACGGCACAAGTTGCTTGAAAAATAATATTGCAAAATAGAAATAAACAAGCAGGAAAGTAAAAATTAGGATTACCGTTGAATCTAATCAGACGGTCAATCATTAATGAGAAAATAAATGCAGTAGTAAGTTGTACTATACCAAATCTAATTGAATATATGGCATAAATTACTAGACCTAAGAGGTGTATAGAAAAGAAAATAATGAATTCTCAATTCTTGGATAAATTTACAATGAGAATACATGGGTATTTATACGATAGATAGCCAACCTAAACCCTAATATAATCACAAATGGGCCTTAGTCAAATCTAGTAAATTTGGGCCCATTCCTCTTTTCTTCTTGCTTCCTTGATAATTCTTCATTGATTTATGATATGCATAGCCTTTCTACCAATTATTTTCTTTTCCAAAAAGCAACTGATGTGAGATCTTCAGCTACAAGTCTTCAAATATAAATAAACAGCATTTTGATTTCTATTTTCCTTTTTCTAGCTGCATATAGCTTAGTCGACATACCTGTAAAAGTGACAAAATAATACCCAAGTAATATTTATTTATATACAAAAGATAAGATATAAGAGCATAAAATAAACAAATTTCTATGTTAATCATCTTCCAAAAGTGACCCTTAGAGAACTTAGTCTTGGATCCATGTGCTTATAAAGTACTGAATTCCTTTACCAAATCCTAAATCTATTATTTTATATCCTTTGATTAAACTAACATGTCATGTGCTTGTAAAGTACTTCCTTTACCAAATACTAAATTTATTCCTTTCTATCCTTTGATTAAACAAACATGTTATCTCCACAAACACACTACCATCATACTCCCAAACCTCACCAAACACCCTACCAACATACTCCAAAACCTCACCAAACACCCTACCACATAAGTCAATAATTAGAATTAGGCGCAAGCTAGTCCGAAAAGGGTATGGAAACTGATCTTAAGATCCACTGAACTTTCATCTCTAAACCTTTTCACTGCTCGCAAATGGGAAGGAAGAAATCTAACTATAGAAAACCTTAGCTTCTATTAAATAATCGAAAAGATCACCTACATGGAGTGAAGAGTAACGATTCTCCTAAGGCAATTTACTACTGATTGTTACAGAGCCAAAGGAATTATCAATCTTTGTAAAAAATACGAGAAATGCATCTTATCCACGAATGCTTACTCTTACCAATCTTTTCCAAAAGTTCCTTAATTTGTTTTCCCAAATTATTTTTGTTGTAGCTAAACTCCAACACCATCCTCAAAATACATCTTAAAAGCCCTTATTACAGGTATTGAACTTTAATTTACCAAAAGATAGGTTTAAGGAGTAAAATAATCCATTTTAACTGATACTTCACAGGCTAATCCTAGGGTGTGGCTACTATGCACGCCCCAAGTAACTATCCTCCTCTCAACATCTAAGATGGCTCATCATATAGCTATCTTGTCTGAACTCAAATAAATCCACACTAGTGATGCTATAAGCATTACGTTATATCTTGAAAATATTTCAACCATAGGTATGAATCTCAACTCTCTTCTTTCCATAGAACTATGCGCTTTACTGATAGGTTTAGCATGGTCATAAATATGAATCCAAAAATCAATCTCTCTTCAATGAGGTAGCCCTCTTAGCCTCTTCCAATATTCAGAAAACCTAGCATAATGAGAGCTAAGTCGATATATCCCAGAGGTGCACTAAGAGAAATGAGAAACTCAACATGAATGACCCTCGGGTTGCAAGAAATCTCAAGAATTTGTCAGTTGTATATCCTAGCCTGACACTATCCTTTTGTAGCCAAAATACCTCCTCAAGTGGCTAATTAATCCATCCTCAAAATTTTCTATCTTGAAAATCCCAAAAGATAAGCATCCCAGTCAAACTCTACTCGTGCCAACATATTAAATAACCAATTATATGGCTAACCTATCTAGACCAAAAACTAACTTATATCCAGAAATTCCCCAAACATCCCATTATATCTAAAATCTCTAGCCTCAAATCCCAAGTCATCATAAATAATCATGTTAATCCTCCTACGGGTTTAATAAATTAGTACTATGTCTAAAAACTGTCTAAATGCAAATAATTAACTACTACCACTAATGCACACTCAGGATTTACTATATATGTAAAGGACAGCTTCATTAGGCCTACAATACAGATGCCCTACATGGCATGTCCCGTATTAGCGTGACTATGGCTCCATGCAGCCATCCTAATCTAGTGAATCAAAAGATAAAGGAATAAAGTGATCCTAAATTTGATAAAATAGGAAAGCTAAAAATAACTTAAGATATAATACCTCTCTTCCACCAACCCTTACCCATTTACATTACTCAAACCTTTTGACCAACACCTTCTCTGTAACACTCCTAGCATAGTGCCTACAACAACTACTTCCTATTTAAAAGCTAATATATCTTCCTAAATCCTTAAGGCAATATTTCGTAAGTTATTAAGCAATACTGGGCCTTTAAGGTTGCTTTATCCATAATATACCCTATATAAAATGTATTAAGTTGAAAATTTAGCTCCTAACTCTAGTTCTACAAAGAACTCATAAATAATGAGTTAAACGAGTTATTCGCAAATCGAAACTTCAACCTATAAAGATTTGAGGTCTCAACATACATAGGCAAGCTTAAATAGGTCGTTATTTAGATAACTTAATCAAAAAAGTAAAAAATAGGACAAGGAAAAGAGGTAGACTTAAAGGTGATTTTGCGACATTTTTATTTTCAAAAACACTTTTTTCCAAAAATAAAATTTTCTTTTGAAAAATATTTTACATTAAAATAAAATTTTAGGAATCATATAACCTTAAGCTCTGATACCAAATGAAAAACCTCACATCCCTTAATATTCCCTAAACACGTCATACCAAGGAATGTGAAACATTATAGATACAAAGAAACTAATCACATAGACTAAGATTCACATGAAATAAATCAAAAACCGTGAAAACACTTATTTTTCAATAACATATTATTCCAAAACACCGCTTTACACAAAATAAGTTTTATTGCAAAAAATAAGTCTTACATAATCTCCACTCAAATCAGAGTATACAATAAAATATTTCTCTTCCAAAGTACAAATACGGACCATGACAAATAAGCTCTCATAAAATTAATACACCAAATAGAAAGAAAATATGGTCGTTGACATTAATCCTCCGAAATAGCTTGTATCAAACAATCTCTTCACTATGAGCCTACTAAGAAAAAAAAGGAAGAAAGAAGAGTGGGTTAGACATAAAGTTGTTGAAGAATGGAGTTTTGATGATAACAACCTTATTTCAATTATCATTGATTAAAAAATATACGCTAACACTTTTTGTATAGAATATATATATATATATATATATTTGTGTGTGTGTATGTAGGAATTATATACAGGAAATATTACTAAAGATTGTACAGTTATAAAGATGATAGAGATTCAAAGATCAGAGAAATTTCAAGACTCATGAGCAATCAAGATTTCAAGAGTTCAAGGGTTCAAGATTAATATAGTTATAGAGTCTAGATTTTGTAAGACTCTAAATAACACTCCAGGTTCAAATTCAAATTCTAAATTTCAAATTCTGATTTTCAATTCTATCCTCAATCCTCTCTATTTTATTTTTCTATTTGTTTCTATTCTTATTCTTCTTTGTTTTTCGAACTTAAGTTTTATATATTTATATACTTTTTATTATATAGTTTAAAACCTTATAATTTTATAAATATATTTATAAAGTTTAAATTTATGTTTTCATATGTTTTTCTATCATATAATATTAATTTACAACACTGGAGTTTTACTCAAGAATTTTCAGAATTATTTTCATATCAAAACACTTGAAAAATGCTTTGAAAATCAAAAATATACAAGGGTATGTTGACATACCAAAAACTCCATGTCGACATACAACTGTCACTTTTTCAACTTTGAAAGGGAGTGTCTTTTCACTACTTGAAACGATTCAATACCGTCGCAACCTTTCATACTCTATAGAAGGGGTTAAAACCGAATTTTTTGCCATCTCTTCTTCTCTAACTTCATCCTCTTTCTCTACACCATTATTGTTAATCATTTTTATGGTTTTTGCACTTATACTCTGTCGAACTCAATTCTGTTTTGATCAAACTTCTTCTCTCTACACTCTTTACTCTCTGAATCAAGTGCTATTGAAGAGTTATAGGGCTGTTTGTAATTGCTTGGGTTGAGTAAACATTGTTTGTGTTGAATCAAAGAGGAATCAGTGTGTCCTTATAGCCGTGAAATGAAGGAAATAGGAGTCGGTGTGTCCTTGTAAGCCGTAAAATTAAGCAAATAGGAGTCGGTGTGTCCTTGTGAGCCGTGAAAGCAAGGAAGTAGAAATCAATGTGTCCTTGTGAGCCATGAAATCAAGGAGGTTGTACTTGACTGTTGGAAATAATAATAAAACTCTGTGCAATCCGGCGTCGTGCGAGACTGGACGTAGGAGCAATCCGAATCAGTATAAAATCTGGTGTGTTCTTTCCGTTTCTGCATCTTTATTTCTATTTATTTTGCATTTGTGTTTGAATATTTGTCTGTTATTGTGTTTTTGGTGTTTGGTTCATCTCATAATTCACGTTAGTTTTTGTTTAAATTCTTACAAACACTATTCATTCCCCCCTCTAGTGTTTGCTTTGCCTTAACGATCCATTCTGCATTCCCTAACAATTGGTATCAGAGCAAGGTCTTTCAAAAAGTTCATAATCTGATTTTTGAAAATAGTGATAATGGCAACCAACACTGGTAGCAATAATAGTTCTTTTATAGAGGGTCAATTCACTGTTAGACCACCATTGTCTAATGGTAGTAATTATTCATATTGGGCATCTAGAATGAAAATTTATTTACAGTTAGTAGGATTAGACACATGAAATAGTACACAAAATGAATATGTTGAACCCACAACTGCATTTGCACAATGGACAAATGAACAAAAGGCTGCTGCACAAAGCAACTCTAAAGCCATGAATATGTTGTTTTGTTCATTAGATAGGAATGAGTCTAATAGTGTATCAGTATGTAAGACTACTTATAAAATCCGGAGAACTTTACAAGTTACTCATGAAGGAACTAGTAAAGTTAAACAGACTAAGATAGGCATGTTAGTTAATCAATTTGAATTAATCAAAATGAACGAGAATGAGTCTATTTCAGATATGTATTGCAGATTTCAAGAAATAGTGCATTCACTAACAACACTTGGAAAAACTTTTTTAGAAGCAAATCAAGTCAGAAAAATATTGAATTCACTGACTCAAGAATGGGATCAGAAGACTTTGGCTATTGAAGAAGCCAATGATGTCAATGAAATGAAGATTGAAGAATTAATCGAAAATTTGATGTCGTATGAAGTCCAATTACAGAAAAGAAAATAGATCAACCGAAAAGAAATCTATTGCACTAAAAGCAACAACAAATGATTCTGATTCGAGTAGTGAAGATGATGAAGAAACATCATTCATGACAAATCATTTTAGAAGATTTCTAAAATATAGAAGGAAGGGCTATAATCAAGCAAGTTCACAAATGAATGATGGACGATGTTTTAACTGCAACAAACCAGGTCATATAAAGAAACTATGTCCATATCCAGACAAATCTACTCAACAAACAGACAACAATAATTCATCAAGGAAAAGAAGGAAAGCATACGCAGCAATATTAGATGATTCATAATCGTCATCAAGTGATGAAGAACCAGACCGGAAATACAAATATATGCTTTACAACAATTCAAAGTTCAGAAAATCATAAAGAAAAGGATCAAAAAACCGAGTACGCATTAATTAAAATTTAATTTTATTTGGTTGAATGGTTGCTTTGATTGTTTGTTTTGGTTTGAATTTAAAACTTTAAAAACAAAATTTGAAATTCAAATTTTAAATTAGAAATTCAAATTTGAATTTTGAATTTTGAAATTCAAAATAATAATATAATATTTAATAATCAATAAACTAATAAAATAAAAAAAATTGCGTGTTTATTAGGATTAGAATTATTTCAGGAAATCGTTAAACCTGAAATATAGATCGATAATATATTTAAAAAAAAAAACTTAAAATCCAATTTCCTTTTTGAAATAAGCCTAGTATGTCGACATACAGAAAAATACATGTCGAAATATCTAACCAGTTTTGAAATTTAAATTATGAATTTCAAAAGTTTAAACTTTCAAACTTCCCTCCAATATTTTCACCAACTCCCAAGGATTGAAAAGGTGTCCTTTCAATCTGAAAAGTTGTGCCTATTCAATTCATATTTATTTAATTCATATCTATTCAATTTCTATATATATCTATCCTCCCTATCTTTCATTTACACTTTCATTTACAACTCAAAACAATATTCTTCGTATCGTTCCTCTTCAAAATTATCATTTCAATGGCTTCCTCAAGTTAATCTTAGAAATTGAACATAACCAAAACCATTAAAGGTTATCATTACAATGACAAAGAGGCCATCAAAACCTATGATAGCTATTTAGCAAATGATAAAGTTAACACGGGTGCTTTTGCCGTCTTTAGCGACTTTTCCTCTTAGGATCTCTTTTCTCTTTTTCAACACAATGAAGTGTTGCGTTTAATTGACTCTCGTGATAACGACGAAGTATGTTATCCTAAACTCGAGAAGATGTTCTATGCAAATCTCAATCACGAATTTAACGAAGGTAATGAAAACCAAATTTGGAGTAATGTCAAGGGAACTCAAATTGTTCTTGATGCCCAACTTTTAGGCGAAATTCTATATTGTAGAAGTGTGGGCTCGGATTTTTCAACTTTTGCTATCGAAGAAACCGATATGAAACCTTTTATGATATCTTCGAAGATGGTGCTCCAATGGATTTCAAAAATCATTTCTTATTTCCAAACACAAGAATCGTCGACCTTCTCCTTCAACACACCATCACTCCTCGTTATAGAAATTTGAACAGTCCTACACTGAAAGTCCAAAAAGCTCTATTTGCTATTACGGGTGGATATCTTATCAATTGGGCCAAAATGATTCTAAATGAAATTAAGCCCATAGATTTATCTACAAGAGAAAACACTCTCTACTATGGTGTTTGTCTCACTCGTATTTTCAAACATGTTAATATTGATGTTCATGGAGAAGAATTTGTCCCTAGGAAAGTGTTTGATGCATCAAACATTCATCTCATCCAAATTCCTCTCACTTTCAAACCTTATGATACATTTGAAGCCAAACAAGCTCGATTGCAACAAGAGCAAGACCCAATGGAAGTCGAAGAAGAAGAAGAGACTTCTATGGAAAGCATTGAGTGTCCAACCTCAAAGCGTATCTACAAAGACACGATTGTTCAAAATCAAGTGAAAATCGTCAACAATCAAAAGAACCTTAACAAGAGGCTTTCCAAAATATCCAAATTCATGTTCAAGATAGGAAGAAAACTGGGAATTTCATCTACCTAGTCAACATCCGAAAACTAGGCCATCTAGTTTAATCTATCTTTGTATATTTCCTAATATTTGCTTTCGAATCTTGTATTTAAAGCGTGTCTTGTTTAGTTGGATGTATTTACTTTCTATTAAGTAATGAATGGAGTTTTATTTCTGATAAAATCATCTTCATGTTTCTGGAAAAACTATAAACAAATTATAATATTACAAGAGCTCAAAAGAATTCAAAAATTCAAAAAAATTCAAAATTCATTATAGTATGTCGACATAACAAAAAGAGTATACTGACATATAACTGACATATTATCAAATTATTTTAAAATTAAAATAACTGCTCATTTCCATTCAAAATCCAATGAATTCCAGACCCTATTCAAGTATATTTCCTCCATTACTCCTTCTTCCTTATTCATTTCTCATCAAAACCATGGTAAATCCTATTCATAATCTTAGTGAAAATCTACAAGAAACTCTCAATTCTTTCAAAAACATTCTCTCTATCATTCTACGAAATCAGCGCCATCACGAACTAAGTCAAATAAAGATGTTCGAACAACAAGAGAAGCATTTTGATGCAATGTGATGGCTAATTTCTTCTCTTTTCAAAGATGAAGAGAATAATCTTGCAAAGGATCCACCAACCAAAGAAGATGAAGATTGGGAAGTAATTAAGAAGGATATTATCTTTGGAGAAGATGGTTGGGTTGAAGTTCTAAGAAATGTTTAATTATTCGGTATGTTTTTTTTAAGTATTCTAAAAATATATGGTATGGTGTGATTTAAATTCTATTGTTTGAAACTTGTGTATTATGACATATTGTGTGATTTGATTTGGTTTGATTTGTACATATATATCAGACAAACATATGTAATAATGATACTTGGATTGGTTTGTATTTAATCATCATATTTGTTATTATTATAAGTTTGAATAGATTAAGGGAGTATTCTACTTAGAAATAGTTAATAGATTAAGGGGGAGTATTTTTATTGGGATAGTTACTTATGTTCTATTCATAGAATTATACAGTTTAGAGGGGAGTATCTTTAGGATTTCTTTTTGATAATGCCAAAGGGGGAGAAATTATAAAATATAGGCATAGTTTATAGGATTCTTACAGACAGAGGGAGTATGGAAGGAACATCATCAAACATGTATATACATGTATGATATTTTATAAACTAAGGTTGTCATCATCAAGAAGAGGGAGATTGTTGGAGAATAGAGTTTTGATGACAACAACCTTATTTTAAATATCATTGATTATAAAATATATGCTAACACTTTTAGTGTAGAATATATATATATATATATATATATATCTGTGTGTGTGTGTAGGAATTATATATAGGAAATATTACTGAAGATTGTACAGTTATAAAGATGATAGAGATTCAAAGATCAGAGAAATTTCAAGACGCATGAGTAATCGAGATTTCAAGATTAATATAGTTATAGAGTCTAGATTTTGTAAGACTCTAAATAGCACTCCAGGTTCAAATTCTAATTCTAATTTTCAAATTCTGATTTTCAATTCTATCCTCAATCCTCTCTATTTTATTTTTCTATTTGTTTCCATTTTTATTATTCTTTGTTTTTCAAACTTAAGTTTTATATATTTATATACTTTATATTTATATACTTTATATTTATATAGTTTAAAACCTTATAATTTTATAAATATATTTATAAAGTTTAAATTTATGTTTTCATATGTTTTTTATCATATAATATCAATTTACAACGCTGGATTTTTACTCAAGAATTTTGCAGAATTATTTTCATATCAAAACACTTGAAAAATGCTTTAAAAATCAAAAATATAAAAGGGTATGTCGACATACCAAAAATTTCATGTCGACATACAATTGTCACTTTTTCCAATTTTGAAAGGAAGTGTCTTTTCACTATTTGAAACGATTCAGAACCGTTGCAACCTTTCATACTCTATAAAAAGGGGTTAAAACTGAATTTTTTGTCATCTCTTCTTCTCTAACTTCATCCTCTTTCTCTACACCATTATTCTTAATCATTTTTATCGTTTTTACACTTATACTCTGTCGAATTCAATTCTGTTTTGATCAAACTTCTTCACTCTACACTCTCCACTCTCTACTCTCTGAATCAAGTGCTATTGAAGAGTTATAGGGCTGTTTGTAGTTGCTTGGGTTAATTAAGCATTGTTTGTGTTGAATCAAAGAAGAATCAGTGTATTTTTGTAGCCGTGAAATTAAGGAAATAGGAGTCGGTGTGTCCTTATGAGCCGTGAAATCAAGGAAGTGGGAATCGGTGTCCCCTTGTGAGCCGTGAAATCAAGGAGGTTGTACTTGACAATTGGAAATAGTAATAAAACTCTACGCAATGCAACGTTATGTCGGACTAGACATAAGAGCAATCTGAACTAGTATATAATCTGGTGTGTTCTTTCCTTTTCTGCATCTTTATTTCTGTTTATTTTGCATTTGTGTTTGAATCTGTGTCTGTGATTGTGTTTGTGGTGTTTGATTCATCCTGTAATTCACGTAGTTTTATATTTTGTTTAAATTCTTACAAACACTATTCACCCCCCCTCTAGTGTTTGCTTTGCCTTAACAATCCATTCTACATTCCCTAACAAAAGTATGATGAATGATGTAATTACTAGAATGATTGAGTAACATAGAAAAATAGACTCCATAACATTTCTAGTGTCAGATAGGGTAAGTGTTTATGTATAACTATAAAAGATATATGTACTAAAATAATGTGCAAGGAAACATATTTGAACTATACAAGTAAAGATTTATTTGATTATTTATCTAATCCAACTAGTCACCAGATTATTTGCACTTTCTCAATTAGCGAATGCAACAAACATGATTAGGATAATTTTCTAATACTGCACATTGATTGGTTTTATCTACCGTTCTACCATCTCACATGGTAACATATATCACTATGGATCTTGGGCTTTATCCAATCCAATCCATCATTAAAGACATAATTAATCACTTTTGATGCAATGTGACTTATATTCCCTTGTCGATTCATCTGCACGCTGTTACACCACCGAAACGCATTCATATGTGCCTCTATCATTGTTGATCCTTTACTTATACAAATCAGCATAAGCATTCCTAGCCCAAGCTACCACCTACTGTGAGACCACCAATGATAAATCTAAAAGGAAATGCTACTGATAAAGATCCAAACAAAAAATATATTCGAATTTATGTTCCTGTCCAGATTCCCCTTGATCTGGATCTTTTTCATTTGTCACTTATTTTCCCTAACCAGCCCCATGCATTTGGAATGGACCACAACTATTACATGCTTATTAAACTTAATCTCATATCTAAATTTATATATATAATAAGCCTTTACATTTATCCTTTCAATTATAACTTTTATGTTATAATTCTATTTACAGTTATGCCCAATTTGTCTATTATGATTTGTTTATGTGTCCGTATAATTATCATAATATTATTCTTGCAAATTATCCAATCTATCAATTATGACCTATTCATGTGTCCGTACAATTATCGTAATGTTAATCTTGCAAATATATCCAATCTTTCTTAATTACAACCCATGTTATGATTTTATTGCAGATCTACATTAACTTTCCAATTTTAGTCCAATCCATTTTTAATTACAGATTTATATTTTATGCACGTTTTTTGGAAAATTTCGTCCTTATTTGCACAATTATAACTTTGATTTTATTTTTCCAAGTGTAAAACTTAATGATTAAATCACTCGTCAATAAACTGACATTTACATCTATAAACATGTTTTGGGTGTAAAGGAAAATTAAGTACATAAACTGTAAAATAACGGATAGACATAAATACTAAAAAAGGAAGAAGACTGAGAGACTACCTTACATAATTTGAATAAAAAAAATACTGTAAGAAAAGATTAGAAAATATTTGTAGAAAATTACTTATAGAAACACTAACTTACAGAAAACTATTTAAAAACTATAAGAAAAACTACAACTATTATAAACCCTATTCTCCTATACTGTTGAAAGTCTAAATAATTACACTCACCCTATTCTCCTATAAGAAAAACTACAACTATTATAAACCCTATTCTCCTATAAGAAAAACTACAACTATTATAAACCCTATTCTTCTAACGTTATATTTTTATAACATTAACTTTTAACATTCAAATCAATTAATTAGTTATTCTTAAATTTTGGTTGTTACAAAGGCCCAAAGCCACCGATATATGAGGCATAAAACCATCAAAATGTACCTGGGTCAACACTACATCTACTATATACCTCTTTTAAAGCAAGCTTAGTGTTTATATGCAAATAAAAGCGAGTAAGCGTCCAAACAAGCTGCTCATGCTCCATGTACCTAAATATGTACTCAACAAAAATGGTTAAACACAGTGGTAGAAACCATTAAGGAAACTAAACACGTCAATTCATGTATGGAAATAAATGGACCAAAATAGAAACAAGTACCTCGCATGACTAACAATCATGTAAACATAAGTGGTCATGTCAAGCATCAATAATCAAACACACACAATAAAATAATAACAACCATGGTATATAACATTCATGCTTACCCTAGTATGTTGGATACTCGTCTAATCAACAAGAAATGTCTAATCCATGTACGACTCAAAAAATTCAATTTCCATTCCATTAAATTAAGGAAAGTAAATCTAGCATCTTTCATTATCAAATAGAGCACAACTCAAGCGTTATCATGCTACCCTTAAATCCTTGGTAACCTATCGATGAAAATGATCGATAATTATTTTTGCCACTACGTGGAAATCCCAAGTTGCTATAGACATGGCTCTTCCCATTCAACACTAGCTACTTGACCATTCCATCCTCAACAAACAAGTGCCCAAACCCATCCAATGATGCTGAGAACCACAAAACCTATTTAATATGGAATCGAGCATCTTAGCACAAATCATACAACACTTCAAACTCTGAATCTATAACAAGTAATAAAAGTGAGAGATACCTATAGTGGGATACCGCTCCTAAACTGATACATCTCTAGATCAACAACATCACTAGGAGGTTAGAAACCCGAATAGTCAAAGCTGATGAAGGTCAAGATCCCAATCGAAGAGAAGAAATCATGGTAAGGTAACATACTTCATGACTCCAACTCCATCCTAATATATAATGCCTCCAAAACTCCAAAGCGAACTATGCTGTAACACCCCACGTCCATTAATGTCACTCACAAAGAGAATGCATTAACTTCCATGGAGGTTTTAAGTGAATATAGAACAGTAAAATTACAACAAGACAGATATAAAATAGTACTTGGAAATTCAAAAACTTTATTTCATTGTAGCAGAAGTCAAAACATGTTTGATTACATCATAACACCACATTCAATGTCAAGTACAATATCTATCTTGATAAAACAAGTACATAATCCCATTACATGAATAGCCATTAAAAAGAAAGATAACAAGCTGGACTTTACTTCAGCAGTCCAAGCTTTCCAGAAGATAAGCGATCCAACTAGACTCCACTAGAACTTGGCCCAACCTGCGGACCTGAAGGGAGAAAAAGGATGGAAAAGAGGGGGTCAGACATAAAGTCTGGTGAATATGATAATTCTACAATACTATTACCAAAATAACTGGACTAAGGCATAAGCTGGAAAACAAGAAAATGTCTATGAAGAGCAGATTAAGGACATAGACAATCGCTAAAGGCAACGTTATAGGCGCTCCTAAATACTAAAGGATAAACACTATACTGCACCACACCAGTCACCCTAAAGATTCATCCCACTTAGCTTCACTTAGAAACTTTCCCAATGGCTTTACGTACCCCTAGCTGACTACATAGGTGCCGCCTGCCCCTATCTCCACTAGGTGTACCCTACTTCCCATTATTCGATCGGCTCCCTAACTCGTAGATACCCGTGCTGGCCCCACAGTGGGGTGTATCACTCCCCTAAAGTGGCAACCTGATACAACGGACATGCACGGCTTATACCTACACGATGCAACAACGTCTTACCTACCAGCCCGGGTCCACACACGCATATGAAACCCGTTGGACTTGCGTTGCCACCGCTCCCTGTTTTGGCCTCTTATAGTCAAACCCAGTATGCGTGTCCCGTCCTCGACTTGGGTCGAGCCCACAAAGATACGTTTTGGGATACTGGTTGAAATGGGCCCCCACTATTTACCACAAGCATTCCACCTAAGCTTGTCCCCATTAGTCCATCCCACTTAACCCACTTAGTCATGTTCATTTACATGTGTGTTTGGTTAAGTCTAATCGTATTTCAAATGCCTCTAAAGGCAACCACCAGATTCCTCATGCCACCCAAGGCACCTACTTAACCCCCATGTCCCACCTTACATGATTATCTGGTTAAGTATTTCTTAGTTCATTAAGGCCATAACCTCATAAAGACCTCTCACATTAGACTGGCATTTATGGCAGCTGGATTTGTCGGGCGGGTCCGGGCAGTCTTACACCATAAAAGAGTCCAACCTCGTGTCTTTACAACTGTTATGCTTTAGTTTGGGCCTAGGACCTCTCACATTGGGCCGACATTTGTGACTACTGGATTTGCCGGGCGGGTCCGGGCAGGTTTACATCACAAACGGGTCCAACCTCGTGTCCTAAGAATTGATTATTAATAATAATCCACTTTCCCCCAATTTTAATAATTCCCTACTTGAATTATTAATTACTTCCAATTTTTAACAATGTCCATAATTGACTCAATTATGGACATCCATTCATGGTATGCAAAATCTTACAAAATTGCACCCAATTTATTAATTCCTAATATTACCCCTACCCCACGTTTGAACGTTTATTCGCAAAATATATGTTAGACTCGAATAGCCTAACTCATAGCATAAAAGAGATTATCATAATAACAACATGTATATGTGACCAAATGAATCATAATAAGGGGTGAAACTTGCATATGTCCAACTTGCATAGATTATACATGTCATGGACCTAAAGGTGTCAACTTGTTCAAAATTCACCTAATATAATCTCAATCAATTTTCATAAACTTACATATGAACATGTGTGAATCAACATCATCTAATTTTTTTAACAACATGGTTTTATATGGGTACACCTAACTCAATAGGCAAATTCCCATAATCAAGTTTTATTTAATTATAGTTTCAAGTTTATGGGTACACCTAACCTAATAGGCAAATTCCCATAAACAAGATCCATTTAAATTAAGAAAAAAAAACATAACTTTAAGCATGATCCAACAACATCATGATTTTTCAACATAATATAGCATGATTTATAACATGGCATAGTATGATAGTATAACATAGCTTGACATGATTCTCAACATAGCACGACATAGCATAAGAGAATTTACAACATAGCATGACATAGCATATATAATTTACATCATACGACAACATAATAACATAATAAGAGATCCACAATATATAGAATTTACAATTACAAATCACATCACTTTCTTGTGATCCATTCATAACTGAGTCAAATTAGTTTGTAATAGTCTTGTGAGAATCATCATACTCACCAACAAAAGAAGAGAATTAGAGAGAGAGTTCTTTGGTTTGATTTGTTTTGTTGAGTAGAATTTAGTTGTAGTAGATTAGGCTTCCTCTTCTTAGTTTGTGACGGCTATGCTGAACTCCATGGCAGCAGCATGACGGTAGCTTCTCTAATTTTACAAGTGATTTAGGTCTAGGGTCTACCCACTTATTTATAGATTTTAGAATTCATTTAGGCCATTAGATTTAACCTAGAAATAACCGCAGCCGTTCAGACAAGATGGGGTTTATCTTGTTGACTCAGCAATGAGTCAGAAGTGACTCAGCAAACACTCAGCAAATTAATAAACTTCTATTCATGTCATAAATATATATATATTTTCTACAATGTACATATTAGATACATCCCCTCTCTCACACACTTATTAATATTTTTATATTCATATTAGATACATCCCCTCTCTTACACACTTATTAATATTTTTATATTCATATTAGATACATCCCCTCTCTTACACACTTATTAATATTTTTATATTCATATTAGATACATCCCCTCTCTTACACACTTATTAATATTTTAGCAACTTTAGTGTTAATAGAAAATTCGGGGTGTTACATTCTCCCCTCCTTTTAGGATTTCGTCCCCGAAATCTTCAAGTCTGGAAGAATGTATATCCTACCATCCAAACGTCCATCTACTCATCCATCATACACAGGCATCCATTGTCCTTAAAAGACTTCTAATGCTTTATGATCATATGCAAGTGTGTGTACATGTCCTTACCTAATGCGTAATCAGGCGGTCTACTGATTCAGTTGACCTCCTTAATGCAAATTATGTAAGTGTCATGAATCCATTATGTATGCAAAAGATCCTAATTGCTTACATACTACTTCTATATGCGTGCACACCCATTCAACCGAATGCAGCATCCATATGATGGTACAACCATTATACATCGATTATACTAAATACATCCATATATATGCAATATGCAATATGAAGTGACTGAGCCGATCTAGTGCCTAAAGTGTGTGTATATATGCATCCACGAGCAACCACTAGCAAACACTTGCATCCATTTTGCATCCATCATACATAACATGTCTCAAACACATGTTTCAACCATAGGATTATCCTAACTAAAGGTCAAAGATACTAATGAGAGGACATACTAAAGATAAGATAAGATAAGTTAAGCGATAAAGGAGAAATTAAAAGACATACCCTCAAAAAGAAAAGGGTACAACGAACGCATCTTCTCTTCTGTCTCCCAAGTTGCGTTGTTCTCATCATCTCCCCATTGCACTTTAACCAGTCTGACCTCTCGATTCCTCAACTTTTTGATCTCCGACCCAAGAATGCATGTAGGAGCTCGTCTAATTGTTGCATCACGCTTTATTTCCACCTCTTTAAGCAAGCTCGGCTCTACCACCTCCGCGGTCTTGTGCAAACACTTCCTCAAATGTGATACATGGAATACGTCGTGCACTCCACTAAGTTTCTCAGGCAACTCCACCCTATATGCCATCTTCCCAATCCTGTTTTTTACAGGAAACGGCCCTACAAACCTTGGTGCTAATTTCCCCACGGACCCAAAGCGAACAACATTCTGTAACGGAGATACTTTGATAAAAACCATGTCCCCAATGTCAAACTCAAGATCTGTCCTCCTCTTATCAGCATACGATTTTTGCCTATCTTGTGCTGCTTTCATCCTCCTTCGAATCAACTCAATCTTCTCCGAGGTTTCCCTAACCATATCGGGCCCAAGTAGGATTTTATCGGTAGATTCCCACCAACATGTAGGCGAACGGCAAGGCCTTCCATAAAGAGCTTCGAAAGGTGCCATGCCAATACTAGACTGAAAGCTATTATTATATGCGAATTCTACTAACGGAAGGTGCTCTTCCCATGTACCCCCAAAGTCTAGGATACAAAGCCTTAAAAGATCCTCTAGAATGCGATTCACCCTCTCGGTCTGGCCGTCTGTCTGAGGATGATATGCGGTGCTCAAACATAGCTGAGTCCCTACCACCTCTTGTAAACTCTTCCAAAATTCGCTAGTAAAGATGGGGTCACGGTCGCTTACTATACTAGAAGGAATACAATGCAAACGAACTATCTCCTTAATGTATACAGAAGCCAACCACGGAGCAGTCCTCTTACTTTTCACGGGAATAAAATGGGCGCTTTTAGTAAGTCTATCTACTATAACCCAAATCCCCGTGTTACCCTTCCTTGATCTTGGTAATCCATCCACAAAATCCATTGAGATGCTTTCCCATTTCCATAGTGGAACTTCTAATGGGTGAAGCAACCCACCGGGTTTCTTTTGTTCTGCTTTAACTCGTTGGCACACCAAGCATCTAGCGACGTACTCGGCCACATCCTTTTTCATACCGGCCCAAAATAAAACCCGCTTCATATCTTTGTACATCTTATCCTCGCCGGGATGAATGGTCATTTTTGAGCGATGAGCATCATCAAGAATGGCCTTCCTTAAGTCTTCATCTTGTGGTACACAAAGTCTATTATCCCTTCGTAACCAACCCTTATCGTCTAGGGTATACCTACGAAGATGGCTTGACGACTCCACCCCTTTGAGCTTTTCTACTATCTCAACCAACTGTGGGTCGTCTCGCTGTGCCTCACCAACCCGTCCTAGAAGTGTAGGTCTAACCTCCAAGGATGCTAACAGACCGGGTACTAAGTCAACGGAGGGTCTAAAGTCAAACATAGAGATGAATTCTAAGCTTTGTCGTTCAACAAACAACGGACTCAAGGACAACCTTTTCCTACTTAAGGCGTCTGCCACCACGTTACCCTTGCCCGGGGTATATGCTATTTCAAAATCGTAGGAGGCTAAGAATTCCATCCACCGTTGCTGCCTTAAATTCAAATCCTTCTGAGAGAATAAGTATTTTAATGATTTGTGATCAGTGAACAGTTCGAATTTCTCACCAAGAAGATAGTGACGCCAAGACTTAAGCGCGAAAACAATTGCGGCTAGCTCTAAGTCATGCGTGGGGTAATTCTTTTCATGAACCCTCAACTACCTTCCACCATAGGCTATTACTCTTCCCTCTTGCATGAGGACCGCGCCAAGTCCCGTCCCACAAGCATCAGTATAGATGGTAAACGGTTTATTCCCGTCTGGCAACACTAAGACTGGGGCTGAAGTTAAGGCTCTCTTTAAACGATGGAACGCATCATCGCAATCTTTGTCCCACGTAAAAACCAGGTTCTTCTTCGTTAACCGTGTTAATGGAGCTGATATTTTTGCGAAGTCTTTGATAAACTTCCTATAATAACCAGCCAACCCCAAGAAACTTCTTACTTCGGTTGCATTTTTAGGGACCTTCCAATCTTGGATGGCCACCACCTTTGCGGGATCCACTGCTATCCCTTCTTTGGAAACCACGTGCCCTAAGAACCGTACTTCCTTCCTCCAGAAGTGACACTTAGAAAATTTTGCCTTAAGGTTATGCGCTCGAAGGGTTTCCAACACTTCCCTAAGATGTAGGGAGTGCTCTTCTTTATTCTTAGAAAAGACTAAGATGTCATCCACAAAGACTACCACGAATTTGTTAAGGTATTCCCTAAACACCCTACTCATCAAATCAACAAAATATGCAGGGGCGTTTGTCAAACCAAAGGGCATCACTAGCCATTCATAGAATCCGTCAGGAGTCCTAAAAGCAGTCTTATCTATACTATCCTCAGCCACTCTCAGTTGATGAAAGCCAGTGGCTAAGTCCAACTGCGAAAACACTGAGGCGCCAACTAACTGATCAAAGAGATCGTCAATCCTCGGCAGTGGGTGTCGGTTCTTTTTAGTAAGCTTGTTTAGTTCTCTATAGTCCATACAAAGTCTAAGAGACCCATCCGCCTTTGTGGCAAAAACTACTGGAGCACCCCACTCCGATATACTACGTCTTATGAACCCCTTCTCAAGCAACTCCTTTACTTGCTTATTGAGTTCCCTCCTTTCACGAGGAGCCATGTGGCGCACTGGCAAAGATACGGGTTTAGCATTATCCACAAGATAAATTCGAAAGTCTATCTCCCACTTTGGAGGTAAGCCCTTCACCTCCTCAAACACATCCGGATATTCCCGGACCACTTCTACCGATCGCAGGTTCTCTACAGACGCGTCAAGCGATTCAAGATAACTTAGCATAACGGAATTTATGGGATTACAAAAGATGTCGAGAGCATTACCAAGGCGAGTCACAAGCCTAACTACTCTCCTTTCACAATCAAGAATGGCCCTATTTCTAGACAACCAATCCATTCCTAAAATTAGCCCATAGCCCGTGAAGCCCAATACATAAGCATCGCATCTAAATTCAACGCTAAGTATAGAGATTTTCAAATCCAAACATATCATGGTCAAATGAGCCGAACCCCCAATTGGATTTGAAACGACCAAGGGATCCTCTACTAAACTGGTGTTCAAGTGCAGTGATTCAACTAATGATGCAGAGATAAACGAATGAGATGCGCCAGAATCGAATAAGGTACGGACAGGATGATCAAACAGAAAAACTAAGCTTTCAACAGAAATTGTTCTACCTCTTTCTTGCAGCGGTGGGGCCGCAATAGCCTGAACTTGCCCCCTTGCCTGCCCTGGTGCCATAAGAGCCTGCACCTGTCCTCCCGAGGTAGACCCTGCCCTCTGCCCCTTCTTTGGACAGTCCTTCACTAAATGTCCCGCATCTCCACAATGAAAACAACCAGTCTTCTTTTTCTTTCTACAATCTTTGCTGAGATGGCCAGGCGTCCCACAATTGAAGCATTTCTTCTTCCCTTTGCCATTATTGTTTTTACCACCCTTCTTATTTTGTTGTTGGGGTTTCTTCTGATCCCCTTTCTTTTCAACTGCCTTATCCTCATGCATAAGTGCCATTTCTACTAGCTTTTCAAAGGTGGCTCCCATAGGGATGTGGGTCATAGCCAACCCTTGCAACGTTTCATTCAAGCCTCTAACGAACCTCAAAGCTTTCTTCTCTGGCGTGTTCACCAACTCCAAGCCAAACCTTGCTAACTGATTAAATTTATTGACATATTCCTTTACTGATGAGCTCCCTTGCTTTAGTGCCAGGAATTTTTCCATATTTAAGTTCTCCTCTGCCCTTGAAAGAAACTTTGCCTCAAACCTTCGTCTGAAATCCGCCCATGAATCAACTGGACGTTCCCCGTTAGTGACCTCCCACCAAAACGAGGCCTCTCCCTTCATTAACCAAGCATCTAAACGGACTTTCCTCCCATCTTCCACTTCAAAGATATCCAACAATTCCTCAGTCTCCTTAAGCCAATCTCTGGCCTCCACAAACGTCTCAGTCCCTTGAAAAGTTTTTCCTCCCATAGCCTTGAATTCCTTGCACGTCTTTGCAAAAGTGTCAACACGAGGAGGAGGAGGAGGAATGGGTGCAACTAGGGGTGGAGGAGTATCCGCTGGGCCTGCAGTGGTGGCCCTAGCCTCCAAGTATCTCCTAAACCACCCTGGAATCGTCACACCTTCTGGGAGATTAAGATCTTCAGCCATGCTGAAACGAAAAAGGAAAGATTCAAAATGGAGAATTCGAAAGATAAAGATAAGGATGTGGCTATTTGGGATTATGTTTTTCATAAAAACTCTCTTTAAATAACATGTTTTTTTTTTGAAAGCACTTCTTCCAAAAATACTTTAGAAAAAAAATATTTTTCTAAAAAATTTTTTATCTGTTCTGGTAACCTTATGCTCTGATACCACGTGTAACACCCCACGTCCATTAATGTCACTCACAAAGGGAATGCATTAACTTCCATGGAGGTTTTAAGTGAATATAGAACAGTAAAATTACAACAAGACAGATATAAAATAGTACTTGGAAATTCAAAAACTTTATTTCATTGTAGCAGAAGTCAAAACATGTTTGATTACATCATAACACCACATTCAATGTCAAGTACAATATCTATCTTGATAAAACAAGTACATAATCCCATTACATGAATAGCCATTAAAAAGAAAGATAACAAGCTGGACTTTACTTCAGCAGTCCAAGCTTTCCAGAAGATAAGCGATCCAACTAGACTCCACTAGAACTTGGCCCAACCTGCGGACCTGAAGGGAGAAAAAGGATGGAAAAGAGGGGGTCAGACATAAAGTCTGGTGAATATGATAATTCTACAATACTATTACCAAAATAACTGGACTAAGGCATAAGCTGGAAAACAAGAAAATGTCTATGAAGAGCAGATTAAGGACATAGACAATCGCTAAAGGCAACGTTATAGGCGCTCCTAAATACTAAAGGATAAACACTATACTGCACCACACCAGTCACCCTAAAGATTCATCCCACTTAGCTTCACTTAGAAACTTTCCCAATGGCTTTACGTACCCCTAGCTGACTACATAGGTGCCGCCTGCCCCTATCTCCACTAGGTGTACCCTACTTCCCATTATTCGATCGGCTCCCTAACTCGTAGATACCCGTGCTGGCCCCACAGTGGGGTGTATCACTCCCCTAAAGTGGCAACCTGATACAACGGACATGCACGGCTTATACCTACACGATGCAACAACGTCTTACCTACCAGCCCGGGTCCACACACGCATATGAAACCCGTTGGACTTGCGTTGCCACCGCTCCCTGTTTTGGCCTCTTATAGTCAAACCCAGTATGCGTGTCCCGTCCTCGACTTGGGTCGAGCCCACAAAGATACGTTTTGGGATACTGGTTGAAATGGGCCCCCACTATTTACCACAAGCATTCCACCTAAGCTTGTCCCCATTAGTCCATCCCACTTAACCCACTTAGTCATGTTCATTTACATGTGTGTTTGGTTAAGTCTAATCGTATTTCAAATGCCTCTAAAGGCAACCACCAGATTCCTCATGCCACCCAAGGCACCTACTTAACCCCCATGTCCCACCTTACATGATTATCTGGTTAAGTATTTCTTAGTTCATTAAGGCCATAACCTCATAAAGACCTCTCACATTAGACTGGCATTTATGGCAGCTGGATTTGCCGGGCGGGTCCGGGCAGTCTTACACCATAAAAGAGTCCAACCTCGTGTCTTTACAACTGTTATGCTTTAGTTTGGGCCTAGGACCTCTCACATTGGGCCGACATTTGTGACTACTGGATTTGCCGGGCGGGTCCGGGCAGGTTTACATCACAAACGGGTCCAACCTCGTGTCCTAAGCATTGATTATTAATAATAATCCACTTTCCCCCAATTTTAATAATTCCCTACTTGAATTATTAATTACTTCCAATTTTTAACAATGTCCATAATTGACTCAATTATGGACATCCATTCATGGTATGCAAAATCTTACAAAATTGCACCCAATTTATTAATTCCTAATATTACCCCTACCCCACGTTTGAACGTTTATTCACAAAATATATGTTAGACTCGAATAGCCTAACTCATAGCATAAAAGAGATTATCATAATAACAACATGTATATGTGACCAAATGAATCATAATAAGGGGTGAAACTTGCATATGTCCAACTTGCATAGATTATACATGTCATGGACCTAAAGGTGTCAACTTGTTCAAAATTCACCTAATATAATCTCAATCAATTTTCATAAACTTACATATGAACATGTGTGAATCAACATCATCTAATTTTTTTAACAACATGGTTTTATATGGGTACACCTAACTCAATAGGCAAATTCCCATAATCAAGTTTTATTTAATTATAGTTTCAAGTTTATGGGTACACCTAACCTAATAGGCAAATTCCCATAAACAAGATCCATTTAAATTAAGAAAAAAAAACATAACTTTAAGCATGATCCAACAACATCATGATTTTTCAACATAATATAGCATGATTTATAACATGGCATAGTATGATAGTATAACATAGCTTGACATGATTCTCAACATAGCACGACATAGCATAAGAGAATTTACAACATAGCATGACATAGCATATATAATTTACATCATACGACAACATAATAACATAATAAGAGATCCACAATATATAGAATTTACAATTACAAATCACATCACTTTCTTGTGATCCATTCATAACTGAGTCAAATTAGTTTGTAATAGTCTTGTGAGAATCATCATACTCACCAACAAAAGAAGAGAATTAGAGAGAGAGTTCTTTGGTTTGATTTGTTTTGTTGA
The DNA here is from genome assembly GCA_030737875.1 of Allium sativum. Taxonomy (NCBI): domain Eukaryota; kingdom Viridiplantae; phylum Streptophyta; class Magnoliopsida; order Asparagales; family Amaryllidaceae; genus Allium; species Allium sativum. Next base: position 472,792,696 of record CM060920.1, on the reverse strand, counting down.
GTAGAATTTAGTTGTAGTAGATTAGGCTTCCTCTTCTTAGTTTGTGACGGCTATGTTGAACTCCATGGCAGCAGCATGACGGTAGCTTCTCTAATTTTACAAGTGATTTAGGTCTAGGGTCTACCCACTTATTTATAGATTTTAGAATTCATTTAGGCCATTAGATTTAACCTAGAAATAACCGCAGCTGTTCAGACAAGATGGGGTTTATCTTGTTGACTCAGCAATGAGTCAGAAGTGACTCAGCAAACACTCAGCAAATTAATAAACTTCTATTCATGTCATAAATATATGTATATTTTCTACAATGTACATATTAGATACATCCCCTCTCTCACACACTTATTAATATTTTTATATTCATATTAGATACATCCCCTCTCTTACACACTTATTAATATTTTTATATTCATATTAGATACATCCCCTCTCTTACACACTTATTAATATTTTTATATTCATATTAGATACATCCCCTCTCTTACACACTTATTAATATTTTAGCAACTTTAGTGTTAATAGAAAATTCGGGGTGTTACATATGCCACCGTTGAAACTAAATCGAGAGTCACACTCCAACAAGAGCAACATCGGTTGTCGATTAGCATGTAAAAACCTACCATTCTGGTAATACCACCATAGCTTTCGTAGGATCGATAACAAACACCTTCTCAAGACCATGTGACCTAAGTACCTCACTCCACCCAACAAGAAAATTCATAGACTCTAATATTAGACTTAATTGAGCCTAAGCAATCAATAAAAACCAAACTAACAACCAAGCAAACATGACTCGATGATATAACTTTTGGCAAACCATGTTTACTGTCAAGTATAAAAAAGTCTCCTCCAACTCAAGGCCCCAAACTAATTGCCATGAATGATGAATTCATATATAGTATAACTTCCTAGCAACGAGACATGAGACTTTATAAACATATAGTCTAACTAAACCCTCAACAGGTAAGTCATAATCAAATGAAGATAAATCAATATTACCGAGACCCAAAACTCGTTCCATTCGTCACCAACAAGATAAGACGAAATGGTAGAATCTCGACATCAAAATAAAACATGCAAGGAAACACCATTGGTGGAAGGCATGTCTCTAGTGGTGACATCATTTCCTGCCATTCTCTTGAGGAAGCATTCGACAAAAAAGAAACAACGATCAATGCATATGCCTCAACGATTCATTCCTGCATACAGGGAAACCACCAACACCGGGTATGGGCTCAAACATCAAGAGTTACACTAATCAACTTCTCTAAGACAACCTTCTCTCTGAATAAAACCTTTCTCTCATGTTGATCACCCACCCCAGTGGAACCTCCGTTCTTTATGTATGAACTATTCGCTTAAGAATAAGTTATGCTTCGATAGAATCGAATTTGGTTATATACTCCAACACAAACATGTCAATTAAATTGGTGAACCCTCTACATGAAACTGACTTCCAAGAAGTCAAAACAAACCCCTTCAAAGTGAATCATGAACTGGTCCTGAGTGGACCGATTTATCGGGAATCAAAGCAATAAGAGACAAAGCCATATAGTCTTATGCCACAATAGTCAACTCCGTTCTAAGGAATGATTTGCCTCATGGACATGTAAGCATCTGTATAGCACAGTATAGTCAACCTTATGCACTTGAGTACCTAAACCAATCACGGAAGAAATGACACTCCAACAATGGTTTCCACCATTACTGAGAATACAGTATGTAGATTGAAGATAATAATTTCAATCCGGCCCAACTCTCGACTATAAAAACGGAGTAAATGGTAATTTTCCTCGTTTGCTAGATCTTCACAAATGAAAAGACGATAAGTCGCTAATAGAGGAAATCACAACAGTGCCACTCTTAATTACGCAGAACAACCCACATTATATATAGCTTGAAAACCAAAATATATTACAAATATGTGTCTCTCATGTACATTAAATCTTGATGTTGATGCTGCTTAGGTTAAATTACGCAGCCTAAGCTCTAATACTAAATGTAACTGTCACCTACACCTTCGGTGCAGGGAAGTTATCAAGGGAAGGAAATAAGAGAAAAGAAATAAAGGAGAAAGGAAGAGAACAGATGGGAAGAAAACAAAACACTGAATACAACCATGAAACCTATCGGATATCTACAGCGCATCGGATAATATATAATACTCACAAATATAACAAAGATAGTGATAACTATGTAAACTACATAATCGAAGTACAAGATCATACAGTTACATAGAACACAATAGAGTTTATACAGAGATAAATAAACTCACCGATAAACTATCTTGAATCATAAATAACACTGTCAAAGCTCCATAGTGTAATACATTAGAATAGACAACAATAACGTAGGTACAATATGAAACATTGTCGCCTCCGATAAATCCACCTCTGTAGTTCCAAGCATTGCTAATACTGGTTACCTTGTCTGCTCATCGACATTGTCAATGAGATGAGCACCCAAGGTAATAATAGAAAACGTAAAACCTTGGATTAGACGACAATGTGGTGTGAACGATAAACAAATCTCAAAATACCATAAAAGTCGTAGTAGTATAAGGAACATAGGTATGGAAAGTCATACCCGTCGTGTCCCTGCATCCTTAAGTCAGCGCATATAATCAAGATAATAAATGGTGCTAAGAATAACAAAAAAAAATGTAACAGCATAAAAGAATCTCAATAGCTTACACGGACCCTACTTCCCATCCTTTCTCCAGAATCCTATAGGTGATAGTCTACTAAGAGAATGAAGATGATAGCAACCATTGCAATCATATCATTTATCAACCAAGCCATATCTGTCACCTCCTAAATCTGGACCAGCGTTGATAACTAATTATGACACTATCTATAAAGGGATGATAAAACCCTGATTCTAGTAAAACTCTATGTCTTTGACAATTTCCCTCTCGGCTAGTCTATGCTACCCAGGGTACCAAACCATCGACAATGTTCATATGAGTACATCCCCATTTATACCTTTGCTTTGAGCCCACAAGAACACTTTGAACTATCAACGATACCTTAACACTCCCAAATTATTTGAGCTTCCCGCCGCATCTCTAGCTTGAGCACGCCCTCAATTCAATCCATCATCATGCCACTTTGTTACGCCATGAATTGTACCCCGAGCCAGTCCATCATCCTGCATTTTCTTTACACTATGAACACTACATGCCCTAGTGTCCTGCATCTTCGTTACACCATGAAGTGCATATCACATGGGTCCATGACCCCGCAGCCTCGCTAGTCGATGAATTGCATAACATCGATCCATCACGCGACCTTACTGTATCGCGAACTGCCTAACATATTGATCCATCCCGCAGCGTTGCTACTGCAAGAACTGCCTATCATATCGATCCATCCCATTGATCTATCCTTCAGCCTTGCTACACCATGATCTACATAATATTGATCCATCTCATACTCGTCCGAGCATCAAAATCTTAGGGTTACAATCATCACATCTTGGAGATCTCACCACCTCAATCAATGAATCACACCATCCATCTGTACTCTCTGGAAAAGCATATGTCTTGCCTTATACCAATATAACCGATCGAAGAGCCACCACGTCGAATCCACCATCGTACGGGTCATCCAGTCCAACTCCTCGAAATCTCGTGGTCATCTATGTCAAAGTTGATCAAAATGACCAAGACCTATTGTAGTTTACATCAGTCACTCCATAGTAATCGCTGACAACCACTCTGACAATGTATTTAACCAAAATTGGTTAAATATTTGTCCAATGAAAACGTTTCGTATTTATCTCGAAATCCTACTAATCGTTGAGTCCATCCACAATCTTGGTCTCAAAATACTACTAGTCATTAAGTCTATCCACTACTTTCATTTTGAAATCATGCTCATCGCCGAATCCATCCACTAGTTTCGATCGATCTACACGTCCCGAAGCTTCTTCCTGAATCTACCCAAATCCTAGGTCGTTTATAAACGACATTTACAATCAGACTATACAAGCAAAAACCATGCAATTGATAGTCCTATAAATGTCTAGAACAACATACAAACATTCATAGTATCATCAGTGGAATAAATAAAATTTATCTAAAGCAATCAGACTGGGAAAAATTCAAAATATTCTAAATCTAGCAATGTTGACAAGTAGTAACAAATGGGAAAAAATGTATTATTTAATCCTAATTTTTTTAAACACTTTAAATCTATTTATATAGTTATTAGTTAGATTTTATTCTGTTAAAAATCCCGTTTCAAATTCAATTATGTTCAAAAACTCAGTTTTTATACTAAATGAATAACTGTACTAAAGTGAGAGACAATATCACTTACCTCTACCAAATTTGCCCGATTATGCTCCACAACATAAAGCTCACTAATACGAGTCCACCGGAAGAAACAATGTCCAAATTGGATCTCATATGCACGAAGTATCAAAGATATAAATTTCACAACTTAAATCGACAAAATTAAATTGATTGATCCACTGTAACTACTAAATTAACATTCACTCTAATCATCTTCTTCCCAAAGCAAATTTCCTATATCCTCCCTGTACATACCACGCAAGAACCTAAGACATGTCATGCACTCTCTCACCATGATATGCCACAATACTCCACGAAACTCAAATCGAACCACACCAATACGATCTTCGCTCCAAAGTCCAAACCAAACTTGCATATGCCTAAAACATCACTACTGGAGTCACCTACAAGCACGGAAATTGACAGGGAGTTCAGAACTTTCCAAAACAAGTCAATTGATGCACAATGCGAAGAAAACTTGAACTAGGGATGAGCATGGTGCGGTTTGGTGCGATTTTGAATTAAAACTGCACTTGGAACAGCTAGGGTGCGGTTTTCGAAAGTAGGAACCGGAACCGAACCAAGAATCGTTGGTGCGGTTCGGTTTTAAAAGTGCGGTTCCATTTATTAAAAATGTAGTTTCGGTTTCAAAACCGATTAATAAAAAATAAGCATTGTTCCCTGAGAAGCGGTAGCTGAACGTTAGCTGAGAACTGGTAACTGAATGTTGGCTGAGAAGCATGTAGAACATGACTCATATGCTTGAAAAGAAATCTATTATGTAGCATAATATATAAACTGACAATTGACATTAACTTCTTTTCTTATGGCAGTGTATTCTGTAGCTCTCATGTTGGGAGGTGGCTACAGATAATAAAGTTTCTGAATTGTTGAATGAGAACCGTATTATGGTAGAGCTAAGAACAAGGAGTCAAAACGGAATAAAGTTGGAGAGCTACTGATAAGCGCGACTATTTATGAACAAGACATCGACTTATTAGTAATATGCTTCATTTTGATTTAGCTTCTAAGTAGTAACAACCTGAGCTAATATCCAGAGCTTATTGAACGGTAGATCAAGCTCACTCAATATGTCTTGTCAAAATAAGCTTGCCTTGTAGCATATTCATCAGGATTGAGCTTATTAAATGCTAGATCAGATGATGAAGATGTCGTTTCTCAATTCATCTTAGGAATACATATGTGAAGGTAACAAATAACCGTGAATCAAACCAAGCTTGCTGTCATGAAACAAGTTCAAGTGACCGGTTTAAAAGATACAAGACAAAGTGCTAATGGAATGTAAGTAGTGAAGGCTAAATAGGACAGTGAAGACTGAATAGGAAACAGGTTTTGTGCTTGAGAAGCGCCAGATATGATTACAATAAAGAATTCATAAACCGTATCGGTGCGGTTTCGGTTTTGCGGTATGGAAAAGGATAAAAACCGAACCCGGACCATACTAACGGTGCGGTTTCATCGGTTTTGCGGTTTTATTTCGATGCAGTTTTTTAAGATGCTGGTTTTATCGGTTTTTTGCGGTTTCGGTTCGGTTTCGATAATCGGTTTCCCTGCTCATCCCTAACTTGAACGACACTAATCTCATCCCCTATCTCCCCTAGTACCAATGACCATCCTCAGCCTTAGTTCGCCATCAACGTGCTACAAACTCCAGATCTAGACTTGCACCTTCAAAAATGGGTAGAGAGTCGTAGAGAAAACAAATACAAACTGAATGAGCCTAATCTCGTGATTTTTAGTAAAATGAATTAGAAGATCATGATTTTTAAATTGGTGCCCATTGTTTTAAAAACACGGCAATGAAATAGTAAAAGAAAGAAGACGACGATGCGGCTGAGAGAAATGGGTCGGGTAGAATAAATCGAGGTTTGGGTCTGTTAATTCTAATATTATTTTATTCCTTTAATTTATCTCTTTTTAATTTTAAGAGAAATCGACGCACATTTCCGATCCATATGATCAAATGACACATCGGATCACTCTGTAACTTGACGTCGTATATCATGTTAGCAATATTGTCTCGATGACACAGATTTTGTCACATTCTAAGACTGCGATTCGAAACGATAATTTTACATTATTTCGAGACAGTTTTGATCCTTAAATCGTGTGATCTCGAAATATAGCGATTCACATGATTTCTCTTCAGCTAACGAACAATCGAAATTCTACGGAACTAATCTCAAGTTCTGATTCGATAGTATGTGAAAATTCACCTTCGGAATCGTCATTTAATTAATTGACGATCAATATTTAAATATCCGATCGTTAAAATACAGATCGTTACGACTTACTATACACATAGAAATGACATTACCGGTCGATAACTCCTTGCCCCTACGCCGCTTTCTAACAAGAACATGGCTTGTTATGGTCCACCAGATAGCAATTATCTGGACCATTTAGACCAGTTAGCATCCTAGTTGGTTAACCTCTAAATCGTTCATCACCATCAATGGTTGAAAGGAAATTATAGATTAACTAGGGCTGTCAATGAATACTCGAAAAATATATGAAATTCGTTCGCATCTGTATCTGAAAAGCGGATGCAGATACGAAGACATTCACATCCGAAAATTATTTGTTCGGTTTTTTGTCCAAATTAGGTCGTTTTATACATATTTTAATACAATAGATGATGTAAATTTTGGTTTTTTTTATAAAGTTGACAATTTATGTTTTGAACATTTAATGCATGTTAACTGCTTAAAACCGTTTATTATCGTTATAATTATTGATTCCATATATTTCTATAAACCATGACATTGACAAAGAGTCATGTTAAACCCAAAATTTTAATATACATCTCTTGATTTATCGGTTGTTGACGGATATGATAATTATCCGATGTTCGTCCATATCGACAAACACCGATATCCGATATTCAATGATGGTTTCAAATGCGGAAACGGACAAGGCACTATCTGTATCAGAAACAATTCGTAGACAACCCTAAGATTAACATGCCAATCTAAGCCAGCCAAAATAGGTTCCAACTACTATAATTACAACACTGAATGTGCTTGCATAGGGAACAACTTTACATTTAGTTCTCCTATATTGTCTCTTGTGATCAAGCAGCTGTAACCCAAAATTGAAAAAGAAAGAAATTATTACCACAGCGGACGTGAGTCATCATTGATCGAACCATAGTAGACCGCGTCTCTTTGCTTATTTTAGCATTAGCTAGCATGATTTTCATTTTTAGTTTGTTAATCATGGTATTAGTAAGATTTGCTAACATTAACTCATAAACTCAATTCTCAGGTCGGCTAAATTTCTAATCAACAGTAAGCTATTTTGATGCTTTAATTTTTTAATCTAATTATTGGCTTTAGTAGGGCATTAAATCAAAATTAGCTTTCAGAACCAGATCTCTGTGACCGGCCTAGTGATCCACTATGGTTAGACCTGTTTGTGGGCTTTTCTCAGGTTTAGTTCACTGTGTAGAATTAATATCAGAGCACATTTTTCAAACTCGTTAACAACAGGTCAGGCCTGCATAAAATCTTGAAATAAATTGAAAGTGCACAAGACAATTTAATACATAATGTACATTATATTATACATACAGGACATACAGATGCATAGATAAAAGAAGAAATTATATACAGCGACCAATCCAACATACCGAGTTAATCATTCAAGCTGATGCAGTTGGATAGGAAGCCTGCATGGCAATTCCACACAAACCTTCCTCTTGATCGACGTCCCTCTGCATCTTGATATAACCCTCATCTCCCCAACTGGTACCCCATGAATTCTTCACAAGCCAAAACTTAGTCCCATCCGAATCAGTCCCATACCCTACAGCCGTAACACCATGGTCTAGTTCCGTACCACATTCTCCTGTGAAAACCCCACTCTTGTACAGCTGAAAATCCGACCCACTGGCATCTATAGCTACAGAAACAGGTTGGTTGGCCACCGCCTTGAGCAATTCGGACTCACTGTTGGAAGGCACGTCTTCGTACCCAGTTATGGTTGCTGACGATTTCTTGGTCTTGCATGTTCCGTCTTCTGCTTTGTAGGGGTAGCTCGATTCAGTTGCCAGACCTCCGTTGTTTATTATGAAGTCGAAGGCGTTGTCCATTAATCCACCATTGCATCCTTGGTCCATTCCTTGTATGTCACAATCCACTAATTCTTGCTCTGAAAGTGATATTAGTTTCCCTGAACTCAGTTTCGTTATTCCTTCTGTTGCCGCCACTGCCGAAAAAGCCCAACAACAACCTACATTTTTCATTTTCATTGCAATATGATTGATTAACATTCATTTTTCATTTACAAATATAGTTGTCTTATGTGTGTGCATGTATGCATATGGCATGTATGTGCATGACAGAGGATCAAGATATATACACTTTTTTACAGTTTTCCCAATAATATTCATCCATCAAACCTTAATTTTCTGTTGTAAGTGTCCTGCCTTCCTGGATATAGCTGGTTTTTTTTTCAGATATGATGTTCTTACAACAAAGATCATCTCTACAAATCTTTTGAATTTTCGCAGAAATACAATCCCCCAACGCTACTAATTAATTTGATAATCCAAATATATTTACGGTTTTAATAAGTTTAAAAGGTATATATCAGAATGATCTAAATAATTAAATTGACCTTTATTTTAAGAATATCATATGCTCGGAGATTAACCATATCGGAAACATACAGATACCGAAAATTAACAGAGAAACAATGAAACGAAGTACTGATCAGTCTTACCACATTGTCCTTGATCCTTGATTGGAGTAACAGCACCTTTTGTTCTCCAGTCCATGCTAGAAGGCACTGCCGACACATTTCCATACCTGAATGAGAAATCACCTTTTGGCTTGGTGTTAGACGCAAAGCTAGACTTAAAGCCATTTCTGGTTGATCTGAATTCTTCATTCGTCATGTCTGCAAATTGATTGAGCCCAAGCTTGTACTTGCGATTTACCACATTATTGTTGGCTTCAATGTATTCAGCGTTTTTCTTAAATATCTGAAAGCGGTGTTCTTTTTCTGCGACGTCTTTGTAAACACGAGCATATTGAGCCATCCATTTCTCATGCCTTAATGACATAGGCAATATCATGCTACTGATGATCACGCGAGATGAAGTGATTTCAGAGGCAAGGACAAGCAAAATGGAGATGAGGAAGAGTGAGCATCGTTGGCTGTTTGTTAAAGCCATTATGTATGGTATTATAGATGATTAAGTTTTTGAATGATTTTATTAGTAGAATGTGCGGTATCTGTTTATATAGTGCTGCCTGGATTCTTCTCACACACATTCTGATTAGGAATGTTTAGTTAAACATTGATAGATAAAACATATCAGGTGGCGTGCCGGTGAATTTAATGCGGCTTAATTATTTGATTAGTTACGTTTGTTCTTTTCTGACCACTTTAATTTGATTCATCTTCATATATTTGATTCCACAAAAAAAGATACAAATGACCGAGCAGACAAAACTTTACGTATTTGTGCTGCTTCGTAGTTTATAGTACCAGAAATAATGAAATGCTAACATGTTATTACTAAAGAATCGATATAAGTGTGAAAAAATTATGTAGGGAAATGATTCGCCAAACAAGGATCAGGGGTTCACCACTACACCTTAATCTTTGATACAAGGATCAAAATTAAGTTTTATTTTCAATAATGATCAAAAAGGCAAATAAATCGTTAATTAGATGATATGATATGGTGCTTTGGAGTTTGGATTCATCTTTGGTTTAATCAAAGAGATCCTAATCCATTTTCTTTTTTGTTGGAGCACTATACTTCTATGTTCTTTAATCCTTTAGACTTAAGCAGTGTTATATATTGATGATCTAATAATCAGTCCACCATAGAAGTCATGAACGTTGAATGAGTTGTTATGATTTATCATACCTCCGATCTATGCAGGCAATGAAACGAGAAACAAGTGTGCAACTGATATTCTTGAGTTCTTAAGCCACAAAGGTTGTAAGAAAACCCACCAAAAGCGGGGCGCTTGTGTATAGCGTATACACTATGCACAGTGCACACATATGCACACACAGAAGGATGGATTATAGTTCATTTCTCATAGAATTATTTCAAACCTCTTTTTTTTTTTCTTCAGATATATTAATATATTTGCTATCTATATCATGTACATGCAAATTTGGATTGTTTTAAAAAGAAACTGATATTTTATATACAAGCTTAGTAGTATATAACATACTACAAGACAAGTGAGTTACCGCAAGACGGCAATCGAACTAATGACCTCTTGCATATCCAACCGTCTTAACCAAATTGGACAAGGTGCTTGTTTTAAATTTGGATTATTGTCAACCAAAATGCGTAAGAATGAATTTTCAGATCTTATGATACTAGTAAGCTTTTTTGAGAAACTGGATAAAAATAATATATTTATATTATTTATTAAAAAACATCTTGAATTCTATTTTACAACACATAGTATACACTTTGAAAAGGCTATCGTAGTGTCTGAACTGGAAATATGGTTTGCTTTTTCTGTTTTCGTATATGTCAAATGACATTTGATTATGGTATTTTTTTCAGAAACGAGGGAAAAAAAAATGCTTCCCAGTTTCATATGCTATCATGTTCCAAAATTATTGTCCATTTCAAAATACATATTGAAAACACAAAACTCAGTTTTCAGACCGAATACAAGGTGGTGTTTGGTTTGAAAATGAATTTTGTGTTCTTCATTTTCAATATGTATGTCAAATAGTGTTTTATACCTTCTTCTCCTCAACCTTGCATTTTAAAATACAAGCTGGAAATGCAAAACAAAAAAAAAAACCTTGTTTTCGAACTAAGCAATACTTTAGTTTCTGATGTCAATGAGAGAAACAAACAGGAACCAAAAACAATAGAGTACAATCTCAAACCTGGGGATCTAAATTAACATTTGAGACATGCATTTAAACTAAAAGCCTATAGTTCTAGTCCAACATGCATACACAATCTTTTTGCAGTATCTTAAAACACAAACTCAATCTCGGCTATCAACTCCAATTACAAGATAAATTTAAGCACAGTTCATCCTATGAATTGTCAAAGGGCTGTGCTGTTCTGACCAAACGTGATTTGGTTCAAACTTGTGGATTAGTTTGGAACATGAAATAAAAGAGGGTAAAATGTAATTTGCTGTAGGTCCTTATAGTTTTTAGTTTCTTCCATATGTATTAACAAAATGAAACTTGAGTATCTTAGCATTGCAGTATATCAAATGATCAGTAAACCCTTAATTTTACATGGAAATTTCTCCCATGTATTATCGTATATCATGAACAGGAATATATCATACTCATATAAAGCATACGATTAAACTACTTTTAGTCAAATGAGAAGACTGCAAGATGCAATAAGTCATATAGTTTAAATACTATGCGTAAATTCCAGCTTGTGATGTGGAGGACTACTTGTTGGAAGGCTGCATGCCCAACAAGAAGAAGAAAAGGGAACAAGCTTAGAGTGAGATCGAGTGTTGAGTGAAAAGTGTTTTGTGTAATCATTTGTAATATTCTCTCTTAAATAAAAGATCTGCAGCAGCCTGAAGACGTAGGCATAATTGGTCGAACTCCGTTATCAAAGTTTGTGTATCTTACCATTCTACATTTTATTTCTTTTCTCCACAAATCAAATTAAAAGAAATTTGCGTAATTTCCCAATAACTGGTATTAAAGCCAAAATTTGTTAGAAAAGAAATCAAATTTGATTGGGAGCGATGGCTGCAGATGAAGGGAAGAGTGAAAATCGAGAAGTTCGATGGAGCTGACTTTGGCTTTTGGAAAACGCAAATTGAAGATTATCTATATCAGAAAAAGCTTTATCAAACTCTCTCAGAAAAGAAGTCAGAGGATATGAAGAATGAAAATTGGGCTCTTCTTGATAGACAAGTTCTTAGAGTTATTTGATTGGCATTATCTTGCAATGTTGCTTTCAACATAGCAAAGGAAAAGACCACGGGAGGTCTTATAGCGGCTCTCTCCAGTATGTATGAAAAGACGTCGGCCTCTAACAAAGTTCATTTGATGAGGCGATTATTCAATCTGCGGATGACATAAGGTACATCGGTAGCTCAACATCTCAATGAGTTGAATACAGTTACTTCTTAGCTAAGTTCAATTGAAATTGAATTTGATAAAGAACTACGAGTGTTGATACTTTTGCCTTCCCTGCCAGAAAGCTGGATTGCTACTGTCACAGCAGTGAGTAGCTCATCAGGAAGAAATAAGTTAAAATTTAATGATATCCGTGATATGGTTCTCAATGAAGAGATCCGACGAAAAGATTCTGGTGACTCGTCAAAATTTTCAATTTTGCATACACAATCAAGAGGAAGAAATTCAACACGAGGAAATGGACATAGCAAATCGAACTACCGAGGTAGGTCGAAGGACTGGAGATCTAAATCCAAAAATCCCAACCATTCCTACAGCTCAAAGACCGTTGAGTGTTGGAATTGTAGAAAGACCGAGCACTACAAAAATCAATGCAGAAGTGCACCAAAGTACCAGGAGCCGAAGGCAGAAGCAAATGTTACTTCTACCTCAGGAGGAGATGAAGCGTTGATATGCTCTTTGGAGAGCAAGGAAGAGTCTTCGGGCTAGACTCGGGAGCATCGTTTCATGCCACTTCGCAGAAAGAATTCTTCGAAAGGTATGCCTCTGGAAATCTTGAAAAGGTATATCTTGGTGATGATCAACCTTGTGATATCGTTGGTAAAGGTGTTGTGAAGATTAAATTAAATGTGTCAGTTTGGGAGTAAAAGGATGTCAGACACATACCTGATTTGAAAAAGAATTTGATCTCAGTAGGACAATTAGCTAGTGAAGGCTATACTATGAATTTTCATGGTGATGATTGGAAAATTTCAAAGGGTGCAATGACCATTGCTCACGGTAAGAAGAGTGGTACTCTTTACATTACAGTAGGAGCACGATGTTTAATCACTGCTGCAGCTAGCAACGGAAATTCCAACATTTGGCACCGGAGGCTAGGCCATATGAGTGAAAAGGGAATGAAGATTATGTAGTCGAAGGGAAAGCTTCCAGGTCTATAGTCAATGGAAATAAGCATGTGCGAAAATTGCATATTTGAAAAGCAGAAGTGAGTCAAATTTCAAATAAATGGTAAAACTCCAAAGAAGGAAATCTTGAGCTTGTTCATTCTGATGTTTAGGGGCCAACGACCGTCTCATCCATTGGTGGAAAGAATTACTTTGTTACTTTCATCAATGATCACTCGCGAAAGGTATATGTTTATTTTTTAAGGCATAAATTTAAAGAGTTCGAGGCTTTCAGGATATGGAAAGCTATGGTTGAAAATGAGACAAATCTAAAGATTAAAAAGCTTAGAATTGACAATGGAGGTGAATATGAAGACACCAAATTCAAGCAATTCTGTTGTGAGCACGAGATCAAAATACAGAGAACCGTGCCGGGTACGCCTCAACACAATGGTGTAGTCGAGCATATGAATCGAACATTGACAGAAAGAGCCAGAAACATTCGTATACAATCAGGTCTACCAAAGCAGTTCTTGGTAGAAGTAGTCAACACAGCAGCTTATTTGATCAACAGAGGTCCTTCGGTTCCATTAGAGCACAAAATACCAGAGTAGTTATGGAATGGAAAAGAGGTAAAATTATCACATGTGAAAGTTTTCGGTTGTATAGCATATGTGCATATTAGTGATTAAGGCAGGAATAAACTTGATCCCAAATCCAAGAAATGCACTCTCATCGGCTATGGCGAAAATAAGTTTGGCTACCGCGTTTGGGATGATGAAAACAAGAAGGTGATCCATAACCGAGATGTGATCTTTAAAGAAAGAGTAATGTACAAAGACAGACACAAAGCAAAAGTCAACGACTCAAAGAAGATTGAGTCAATATTTGCAGATTCAAATGATATTCCGGATAGTCTCGTAACAGAACCGGCTATAGCAAATCCTTAACCTGATGAAATCTTTGATTTGAGTGGTGTGGACTAGTCTGATAAACCACAACATCCTACTCCAGCTCCGGAATTGAGAAGATCTTCTCGATCTTATGTACCTAATAAAAGATACATGAACTATTTGTTGCCGACTGATACAGGGGAAGCTGAATGCTATGATGAAGCTTCTTAGACTGAAGATGCTAACAAGTAGGAGCTTGCCATGAAAGATGAGATGAAGTCTCTTATCTCCAACCAGACATGGGAACCAGTTGAGTTACCCATAGGAAAGAAGGCACTTCACAATAAGTGGGTGTATCGCGCGAAAGAGGAGCATGATGGTTCCAAGAAATACAAAGCTTGACTAGTTGTCAAAGGATTCCAATAGAAGGAAGGAGTGGACTACACTGACATTTTTTCTCCCGTTGTGGAGCTTAATACTATCAGGTCAGTATTACGTATTATTGCTATTGAAGATCTAGATCTTGAATAGTTAACGTGAAGACTGCATTTCTTCATGGAGACTTAGATGAAGAGATATATATGCACTAACCAGAAGGTTTCTTCGAGAAAGAGAAGAAGAATATAATATGTAGGCTAAAGAAAAGCTTGTATGGCCTAAAACAAGCCCCAAGACAATGGTACAAAAAGTTTGGTGGATTCATGCACAAAGAAGAGTTCTAGAAGTGCAATGCAGATCATTGTTGTTACTTCAAGCGATACAGGTCTAGTTATATCATTTTACTGCTTTATATTGATGACATGTTAGTAGCAGGATCAAATATTGATGATATCAGAAGGTTGAAGCAACAACTGTCAAAGGAGTTTGACATGAAAGACTTAGATCCAGCAAAGAATATCTCGAAATTCAAATCACTAGAGATAAGCAGAAAGGACCCTTGCAGCTATCTCAGGCAGATTACATCAATCATGTTTTGCAGAGATACAACATGGATGATTCTAAGCCATGGTTTGTACGAGACCAGACATTGGTCATGCAGTAGGAGTTGTTAGCAGGTTCATGTCAAATCCAGGGAAAGCTCATTAGGAAGCAGTCAAGTGAATTTTGAGGTATCTACGAGGCACTGTACATAACGCTTTATACTTTGGTAAATGGCAGATTAAATCTCAAGGCTATGTAGATGAAGACTTTGGAGACGACATCGATCATCGAAAAAGCACTACAGGTTATGCATTCATGATTGTAACTACAGCTGTTAGTTGGATGTCATAGGTACAAAAGATTGTCGCATTATCCACTACAGAGGCTGAGTATGTCGCAATCGCCAAAGCTAGTAAAGAGATGATATAGCTTTAAGGTTTGTTAACTGAGCTAGGATTCAAATAGGAAAGGAATGTTTTATACAGTGATAGTCAAAGTGCAATACACTTGGCGAAGAATTCAGCATTTCATTTCAGAACCAAACATATTAGGCTTCATTATCACTTCATCAGATCTCTACTAGAAGATGATGCATTAAAACTGGAGAAGATCGAAAGAAGCAAGAATCCAGCAGATATGTTGACAAAGATGGTAACTATCGATAAACTGAAGTTGTGTTCAACTTCAGTTGGTCTGCTAAAGTGAAAGGATCAGAATGGTTGTTGCTTCGATCAAGGTGTGAAGACCGATTGAAATCAGTCTTCAAGTGGGAGATTGTTAGAAGGCTGCATGCCCAATAATCCACCCATGTGTTCGACATGGAGTGCCACCAACCATGCCACCTACCGGGCCACCAACCCCCACCAACCATCCTCTCACCTATAAATACACTCTTCTTCTTCATAACTATCATCCCATATCAAAACCCAATAAGAAGAAAAGGAAACAAGCTTAGAGTGAGATCGAGTGTTGAGTGAAAATTATTTTGTGTAATCACTTTGTAATATTCTCTCTTAAATAAAAGATCTGCAGCAGCCCGGAGACGTAGGCATAATTGGTCGAACTCCGTTACCAAAGTTTGTGTGTCTTAACATTCTACATTTTATTTTTCTCCACAAATCAAATTAAAGGAAATTTGCGTAATTTCCCAACACTATTGCCGGGTGCATTGGCAGTAGGGGAACCAGCGTAGCAATTCTTGATAGCAAGAAGGTCGTGTAGACAGCTTCGAGTTTTGCCTTTGGATCCCTTTCCTTTCTCCTTCTTACATCGTTTGATGTCTGAATATTCCTGTAATATTCATAACCTTATTAATGGTATGGTAGCAGATAAAAATTGGTAAAATGAACATACTAATAGTGCATGTAATTTCATGGTACCTCAACTTGTTTCAGTTTGTCCTTGCTGCTTTCCCTTGCATGTGTCTTGGGGGCTTGCTTCATAATCCTTTACTTGATCAACTTCACATCTGAATCTTTTTCTTGAGGTAATTTTGCTGCATTGACAAAATCTGCTATTAACTATGTTGGTAGAATGGTATAGTTTTCTTTTCACATCAAATTTTTATTGTAACTGTAATGATTTAAATGTTATGGAAACATTAATATTTAACTTTGTTTCTAATGATTGAAATGCAAACTTAATCTAATCTTCAAATTTGGATCATAAAATCCAAAGTTATAATATAAAACCATGGTTATGGTATCAAGATTTGATCGTTAACACTTATGCATAAATGAAAATATAATTGTTAACTTTTAATAAAATTAGCCTTTTAGCTTATGTTTCTGAAAGGCCAAAAAGCATTATTTAGGAGACCTAATTCAAGTGTAAGCCTAATATGTAAGAACACCACGTAGTGCAATAATCCAAAGCAATGGATGGTATACGACAATAATCTGGGTTTTGTATCTTGAACACAATATTTATCTGAAATTCATAGAAATTTAATGTAACCTGTACCAACATTAATCTTCTCAGTTGGAACCGTAGAATCATCGTCAGAGTCTAGTGCATGAAAATCAGCAAAATAAATTCGAAAACTTGGAGATGCGGGAAAATCTTCGTCTCTTTTTCAAAATAATGTCGTCATCAGCTCCTTCTCTGCCTTCGATTTCAACAACTCTGTTTTAGAAACAATGCTTGCGTTCCTAGCTCTTCCATTGTGCAATATTTCCTCTATTTTATCATGAAAAGCTTTCAATGCTATGAACATTTTAAATAATGTCGTCCAACTTAGATGATCAATGAATCATCAATGTCGGATATTTTCGGATTAAAAAATATGAAAATTGTCCTTCATTTAGGTAACAAAAAATGTTTATTTTTTAATTTAATGTTTTTCCCAAATGTGTCCAAAAAAAATATCCATAGAAATTAAGCATGCTTCCTACTTGTTGGAAACATAATTTGAAATTTATCTTTGGTTAATATTAGTTATGAAGTCAAAGTGTCAAATCGTAATGTGTTGTGTCTTTTATGTTTTAAGAGTCATATTGTAATGACCCGCATTGTAAGAGGTATTATAATTAATTTATTTAATTATATAAATAGTGATATAGTGAATTAAACGGTGATTTAATTAAATAAGTGATTTATTTAATTAATTTAAATAATAGAATAATATATTTAATTCAGAAATAATCAGAAATATTGGAAATCACAATATTTTGTGAACTGGGTCATCCCCAAGATTTAATTCAGCTTAGAGTTGAATTATATTGACGAATATATTCAATCGACGTCAGTGTGAACGTAGAATTATAATATAATTAAAATAGAGCTTGAAATGGCACTGCAGTTCGTTATTTGGCGATTTGAACTTCAACTGAAGGTACAGGATTCGTTTTAAGCCGGATTTCGGTGAAACAAGAAACGTATGGAGCTGGTGGAGTATATCTTTCTAGTGGAAGAGAAAAATCGGGATTTCGTCGTGTACATTTTGATCTACGTCCAAATCAAATTTCAGAAAAGTCGCTGTGGAATTCCTTTATAATTCGTAACGCTTTATATACGTTATAAAAGGGAATTTCAATATAAATTGAAATTCGATTCAACCTGGACTTGGAATATTGAATATTTATTTACCCGGGAGCTGTATGATATTCTATGGTGAATATAGACGATAATATTTATTTTTAAATATTAAATTTAATTATATTTAAGTATATTTATATATTTAAATTGGTCATCCAGAGCTTTAAAAATAGCCACTTTTGCAAACGAAGTCGGAATTCGACGAAACTAATTTTGTTGGATCAGCAACATCAAATTATTGCTAGATTCCAAGTTCCGTGATTTTTAGAGTCACTATGTAGCCATACGGATTTTTAGAGTGAAATACAGTCAGTATTTTGACGGTTAAAAATACGCTGTATGAACAAACGGAGTCGGAATTCGACGAAACCAGTTTCGTTGGGATCGTAATGTCGAACTCTAGCTACATATCCAGTTTCGTGATTTTTGGGTATCATCGGTGACCACACGAATTTTTAGAAGACGAATACCAATAGCGATACCTTAGAAATTAATATAAAATTCATTGATTTTATCCTTATAAATTACCATTTTCCCTTCCCTAACCTAGACTATTTTCATTCTTTGGTCAACAGCGAATTCCGCCGTTGTTCTTCCTCAAGACAGAAAGTTCAAAAAACTTTGAAAAAGAAAATAAAATCAAATAAAATTCCTAAATGTATGAAACCTGTATATACAAATTCCGTCGATCATTCTCTTTCATCCTACGTTCATTTTGTGAAGTCCGACTTCGATTTCTTCTGCGCGATGTCAGGACAACGAAGGAGGCGTGACCTAGGGCTTGGAATCACGGATGATGGAGGGCGCGTGAAGGGGATTCGAAGTCGGATTTGGACTCAAGGATGAAGATAGTGAAGACTGTGAATTTTCGGAGAACTGCTGGACATATTGATGTCGCCATTTGCACTGTAGCAGGCATGATAGAGAGGGCGACGCATCCTGAAGGAGATACTCGAGAGGGTCATTGAGGTTATAGGAAGATATCTCTCGGGAAGTGAACGATGTTGGCAATTTTTTTGGTGGATTATCATGTAGAAATGAATGGGTATTCTAAGGAGGGAATCATGGTAATTAGGAAGAGGAAGAGGAGGATTAACATGGGTGTTAATTAACTGATGAAGGGGAAATAAAGAGAAGTTAGGTTAAGATTTGAATTTGGCATTTTGCAAAAGAACAGTGAGGTTAGAAGGTGTAAACGTGACCATGTTTTCAGGAAGTAGAGAGCTGGAGTTGGGAAGAAGGCAGAAAGGGAACGGGTAGGAGGGTGAGCGGGCCTGGGTAGAGAAGGGGGTATTGGGCTTGGATGGGCTTAAAGAAATAAAAGGGTTGATTAGAAATGGAATTTAGGTTTTAGTTGGGCCAAGAAAAAGGTGAAGCCCATTTTCAAAAATGAATTAAATTATTTAAAGTTAATTATGTATGATAACTTGTAGTGGTCATAACTTACTCATATGTTATCAGAAATCAACAAAACCAGATCCTACAGGATCGTATGGACGAACGCAACACGCTGGAGCTGACTGAGAGTGGATTCGAGCTTGTTTGAATTTATGGAGAAATAAACTGTTTGATTCAGATCAAACAACAGTTTATCGTTCTTTAACGATGAACTGCCAAAGTGAGTAAAACTCACCAACCCTGAACAGTTATATTTTTATAACGTATTTTTAAAACTGTTAATCATCTGTTGGCTGTTGTATGTTGATTTGGTTGGTTGAACTGCTAGTCAGTTAGTTGAAATTATATATATATATACAAATATATATATATATATAAACCGTTAAATATATGTTGATGTTGTTAATCAGAACATTTCATATTGAAATGAAATTGATGTATATTATACTGTGTAACATCTATGGATGCAGGGAGACAGGTTGGAGGGATCCGACTGGATTCCTCAACATTTAATTTACCGTTTTCATATATTGTGATATATGTTGTGCTATAAAATCTGTTGTTGTTTTGGTATGTTTGAATGATATTGATCATTGTTGTTCGATATTTTAAATATCATAATAAAAAGACCCTGGGATGTAAAAAGGGATATTTCAATGTATATTGAAATAAAGGAATTTTATAAAATCAACCGATTTTATAAAAGGAAATAATTTGCAAATAAAGAATTTATAAAATCATAGGATATTATAAAGGAGAAAATTTATTTAGATAATACATGGAATTGTAAAAGGAACATTTATTTAGAAAATAAATAGGATAAAAGGAAAAAGGAAATTAACGAGATAGGGAAGAGTTAGTCGATTAGAGTTATCGAAAAGAAGTTAATCAAATATAGTTTATTCGAAGAAGTTAGTCAAACATAGTTATTCAGGATAAGTTACCATTTAGCACGACTGCTAGCGTAATTCGCAGGGCTGCAGATAGCCTACGGCGGTCGGATGTTTCCTGAGGGAATCAGGCATAACCATTGTGATCGCTGCGATCTAGAGTCAAGCGAATGGAGTAAATCGAATATAGTTATTCGAAATAAAGTTAAAATAGATATTAGTTTAGAAATATAGTTAAATCGAATAGAGTTAAAGAAATAGAATTAAGCAAAATTAGAAACTGACTAGAGATTAGTAATTCGAATGGTTTTCTGAGTATCGATCTGATGTTGGTTTCGGCCTTCGGGGTTTATACTTGGGATGTTGTTCTCTTATTAGTTTACAGTTAGAGTCTGATAGTTGTGGAATGGTAGTGATTGATGATTGATCGATGTTATTTCCAATTGGAAATAATATCGTTGTTTGCACACTTGTTTTCTTTGATAGTTAACTCACAGACTATCGAAGTTTTGACCATTTTAACGTTGTTAATATGGAGAGACCGGTTGGATTATTATCCAAAGAACCACTCTGTATTGGCATAAGCATTGCGAACCAAGTATGCTGAATACTGAAGATGGAGTAAAATGCAAGGGCTATTGTATATATCTTAGATAATAGTGCCTAAGATGGATATACTGAATAGTGCCTTCGGTTTGTCCAGTCTCAGGACAACTTGTATGGACGAATGTCTGACAGAGTATTCCTAACGAATCATATATGTTAATCTCTTCAACGTATTACGTTTGGTGGCAGAGGAATTCGTTTCTCTTAGCTTCATACCCGTGATAACGTTAGGGAAATCGATAATGATTTGGCGGGTATGACGATGTGGTATTCCAAGTAAATGAAGATATGATATGAAAAAGATAAGCGTAGCTTCTAGCCTCACATCCGGTAAATGACAGAAATCGGGCAGGCAGCATAGCTAAGTCGGTCGCACCGAAGTAGGGTGTATAATCACCTATCTAGAGAATATTCATTTGCTTCTTAAATCTATCAATGTTGTCCCATATATATATACGGGAACGGTTGCTGATCCCAACCGTTGGTGATATACATTCGATACACTCAAGCGAAATGAGTGGTCGGTCATGTGTGGCTGAGTTGCAAGATGTTCTTGTTGAACTCCAGTGTATCGTTCCTAGAGTACACTAATCGGAAGGTCGTTCCATACCTTGTCATAGTTGGAAATCCATTACCCAATACGTGCTTGCGGTTTTGATTGTATACTATATATGTAGAACGTGAGATGAAAGCGTTTCTGCTAGATGATTATTATAGTGTAGTTGATAGACATTATTATAATATCAAAAGGTTTTTGATATAAAGATATTTTGGATTCTCATAAGGGAAAAACCCGTTTCGTTATACGGCGTGGTCTTATGAGATATCGTTAACTTGTTCAAACTGTTTAAAGTGTTTTACTCATACCAGTCCCATGACTGGCCCGGAGTTTATTTGTTTGTTTCCCTAAACTCTTGGGTGCCTAAATTTGTACGAGTAGTCAAGTAGTCGGGATTTTACAGATACACTTGGAGAGCTTGGAGCAGGAGGCTTCAAGATTCTATAGCTGTTATTATTTCCGCTGTTGTTGTAAGTGTTGTACTCTGAAATGTTATTGTATACATATACTATTTGTATTTCAAAAGTTATGTTATATTTTATTCGTTCCGCTGTGAGATTCGTGTTTACTCTGATGATGATGTTCTTCTTCTTCTTTTATTCTATAAGTTCTACCTTATCTTTCCTCGCCCTCTATCTTCTTTCTATTAATTTCTTGAATTTCCAGTGCAATTTGGGGTTGAACTTTTGTTATTTGGTCAGCTCAAATTGGTCCGGATTTTTGGGTCATTACACATATGAAAGTTCGTGTTTATTTAATAAGACGTGTCTATTAGTATGTGAAGTGTCATGTAAACCAATAAATATATATATATATATATATATGTGTGTGTGTGTGTGTGTGTGTGGTCATTTTGTATGTAAGTAAGTAAGAACAATGTAGTTATTTAATTATTCTGCGTTTAATTTCTCTCCTCCTCTCTATATCAAATTCCAACATGGTATCAAAGCTAGGTTGATGAGAGGGGGTAGAGAGATCTCTAAAGAGCAAGAGAACATGGCACAAGTGGCTATAGAAAAAAAAAATTATTTTAGAGTTTGGGGTGAGAAGTGCACCATGGAGAGAAGTGCTCCAATATTCAAAGAGTAGAATTAATGAGACGTGCATCAAAAAATCGAAGAGAAATGCTTCGTTTATTATCTAAACAACTTTGAAGCAAGATAATAAATTATAAGAGAATACCTTTGGAACCAGAAGTGAATCCTTTAAACAAAAGATTGAGACCAGTAATCAATCCAAAAGATAAGGGGGAGTGTTGGAAACATAATTTGAAGTTTATCTTTGTTTAATATTAGTTATGAAGTCAAAGTGTCAGTTCGTAATGTGTTGTGTCTTTTATGTTTTAAGAATCATATGAAAGTTTTTGTTTATTTAATAAGCGGTGTCTATTAGTATGTGAAGTGCCATGTAAACCACTATATATATAGGTGGTCATTTTGTATGTAAGTAAGTAAGAAAGTAAAAACAATGTAGTCATTCAATTATTCTGCGTTTAATCTCTCTCCTCCTCTCTATATCAAATTCTAACATGAATAGAATGAAAAAAAAGTAAATTATGCAAAATTTGGTTGAGATTATAAAGAAACTCAATTTTGACTTGTTTTGAAATATATTACAAACATATAGCCCACTTCTTGCTTCTTATGAAATATGCCAGAAAAAAATGTTGAAGGCTCATTTTTCAAAATTTGCGTGTTGGCAAAAACATTTTAGAAAATACACACATCGTGCGCTTTTTGGTTTGGATGAAATTATATAACTAAAATTTGCATACCAAAAAGGATCTTAATTTCTCGAAAGTTATTTATTTCAGGCACATGCTACAATCATGGTCTCACTCTAGCCAAAGGTAGCTCTACTGGTGATAATATTGGAGCACTTGCGCTTTTGCTTCAGGACATCAAAGGATGTTTTTGGACACGACTAATATCATATCCGCATTCGCATACGAAATCACTTTTGAATATTGCATATCTGCATCAGTAGGTACAGATGCATATAAGCTAAATATCATATCCACTAGTGACTAATAAATTAAGGAACATAAATAGAAAATTTGAAATTATCATAAATAATTTTCAATTCCATTGATTGTTAAAGTGTTAAAAATAAACAAGTATGATGATAATAAATAATTTTGAGCAGTTAATATATATTTAGTGCATATAATATGAACTTAATGAAACAATAAAATACATCTTTCAACTTACTAAAATACACATAATTTAACCTATAATCTTGAAAAAGCCGAATGGAGAATTTTCAATTGTGGATATTCTCGTATCCGCGTCTGCATCCTCCTTTTAGGATATCAATTATTTATTTTCTTTTCTCATATGGATGCAGACTGATTTCAGATTCTTCGAGTATCAGTTGACAACCCAAGTTTTAGGGGATTGCAAGAGGGCTAGCCTGAGTTTCTATTTGTCCACTCCATTCGCAAGGTGAATACATATTTGGCTCCAATTAGATTTTTACGTACTTTTTTCAAGAAAAAACAAAAGAGAGAACACCTTTATTTATGCCTCTAGGTGAGATACTAAAGTGGTCTTCACCTGGCCAAATAGACCAGGCAGGGGAATGGACGCGTTAGCCAACATATTCATTTGAAATGCAAGTAAAAATTATCATAGATACAATCGCTATACACAATTACATACGAAAATAACATGGGGGAATCATATTTTATGGCTTATGACTACCCAATCTTATTCCAGAAGAATGCCTAAAGGAATATTACAGTACAAGAAATAAACAAACAT
This sequence comes from Allium sativum, assembly GCA_030737875.1. Taxonomy (NCBI): domain Eukaryota; kingdom Viridiplantae; phylum Streptophyta; class Magnoliopsida; order Asparagales; family Amaryllidaceae; genus Allium; species Allium sativum. The sequence continues at coordinate 472,768,311 of CM060920.1, read as the reverse complement.
CACACATGAAGGGGTTCTTGACATGGGATCATTGAAATGGAAACAGTTGATGATAATACAAGAGATGAAATTATTGTTGCATGATTGCAATGATTAATATATTATTTAATTTTTGTTTGCCAGTATTGTATAATTATATGCATGCATTTCAGTTTCTATACGGTTGTTTCAGTTTAATAAAACATGTATTACACAACAAAACAACTAATTAACTAAATATAAACAATTAAATCAAAAATCACAAGTTAAAATACTCTGCCTAAATGGCGAAGATGCAAACACATAACCCATTTAGCTTCCAACTCCATTTAAATGTCTTGCTTAAATAGTCCACTAAAATGCCCCGTTACTGCAAATGCACCCAAATGCCAAAAGACTTGACTAGTGATTCTTAGATGTACCCAATTTTTTATATACACAACACACACACACACACACACACACGAGAGGGAGAGAGAGAGAGAGATTATAGGCTTTCCACAATTACATATGTTACTCCCGCAGTGTTTATTGGCCATGCACTGCATATTTTACTTCCTATATTTAACAAGATTCTTCCGAATTCGGGGATTATGGAACGTTTGAATAAGAAGATTCTAGAAACTGCATTGAAAAAGGCACAGATGTATAGTCATCTCTTAGAGAAGAACAAGTACGAGTTTTGAACTTTGAAATGATTATGTTCATAGCTTCACAATGAATATAAAGATGGAATGCGCAATTTAGTTTTTTACATTATTTTTATCTTTCTCTGTAATGAAATAGTGTGTCGGTCATTGCTTGAGGATTAGTAAATAAAATAGTATGCAGTACCTTTTAGCAAGATATAAGTGGTTCGTGATTATACATAGGGGTCGAATATTGGTTACCCAAAGATCAACTATGAACCACTGTACAAATATAAATATCAATGTATATGTACATGCATAGTGTCAATGCAGTACTACAAATTATCATTTTCTCTAACTTGGTATCCGATCTCAATCGCCAAATGGTAATATATATTGATCCTCCTCCTTAATCAAGATTCTGATCAATTGTAAGACAAATGATCAAATAAAAATACATAAATTTCATTTTGCATCATTAAATTCGGCAACTGTGCAAGTGTGCCTCACCGAAAATCAAAGTGTTTAGAGAAATATCATCATTCCAGTGTTTTGGCTGCATACAAATAGATCATTAGAAAGGATCAGTGTAAGCCTTCCATCATTGATCTGGATTCTAGCTGCAAAAACTATTGAGTGCCTCGCCAAGAAAATAAAACAATTGGAAAACATTATCAATTCAATTTTTTTGGCTGAAATGTCAGTATAAAGCCTTTCTTCATCGATCATCAAGCAAGTTTCAGACATTCTTATTTTTCGCCTTGTCAAGAATCATTTTCTTGATTAATCTTTGTATTTTCCCTTAATTCTGTTTTCAGCTCCTTCATAATGGCATAAGGAAACAATAAAGTGTCATCTACAGCTTCACATACTAATGCCAGTCCAATTAAAACTATCAATTAATCTATTTCAAAGCATAAAGGCCAATTGATAATTGCTCAACTAGATGAGAACAACTACATACTCTGGAAGTATCAAATAGGAACATCAATTAATGGATACGATTTAGAAGAATACATTTATGGTAAGATAGAGATACTTGACGCAAAAATTACAAACAGTAAAGGGAACATATATAGTTGTAAATAAAAAATATACTAACACTACACCATAATGGCCATTTGGCAATCCTTATTTTTTCAATTGCCAACACTTATTTATGTTATAAATTACTCATGATAATATGTGTTGCTATATTAAAAATGTATTGCTAAAAATACAGATTTTTAATTTTTTAATTGACAACGCTTATTTTGTGTTGATAAGCCTGGTTCCCAAAGGCAGAAACGTAAACATCCTCTTTTATTCTACTGTAACCCTATACTTTCTCATCCTAAACGCTTTACCCTCCTTCGACCGCATTAAAAAGAATTTGAAAGCAAGTGATTTCTGCCATTTTCGTATTTCGGTGATTTGGAGAAATGTGGTTTTCGTTCCACTTCAGCCATTTCCAGTTCAGTGAGTTTAAGATCCACTGTCTGATTCAAGGCAAGGAAGTAGTTGATTTTCACGATTAGGCACGGAGTTTACAACTGGCGGATGTCTTTTTTGTGTTTTGAGGTTGCTGTATTGCTCGATCTTGGTCAAAGAAGCGTTCAATTCAGGTAATATGTTTAAATCTCAAGGATATATCCAATTTATTCGATATATTCAAAAAAGTATAAGGGTTAATTATCTATTTTATCTATATTAGGTATTAAGGTTGTTGTCTTGTTTATAGATTTTGGCCTCTGGCACATGTTATTTTACCTAGTTCACATCTGGAATAGCGTGATCGTGCATAGGCTTGGAGAGACTGTACATACATGTAAGGGGTGATTAATCCCTTTCAGCTGAAAAATCTCAATAGGATCTTGTAATATTGCGATAGAACAAACAGATTAAAATGATTATCAATCATAGATCACAGAAAAAAAGGCAACAAAGAACACACAATATATATAGTAGTTCCAGTATCGCGAGATAGTGTACGTCCACTTCAATGGGGAAGAGATTTTATTAATATTCAAGGGATTACAGAGTTTTAAAGTAGGGAAAAGAAATGAAGAAATGCAGATGATCTCATAACATTCTCTATGCCTCTCTTTATATAAAGGAAATATTACTTAGGGATGAAGTAATAGATTTATGTAAATAAATCAATTCATGGAAGACTAATATTCCCATTAATTTTATTGTCATATAATTGATTGATAACTTTCTATTTTCTCCATCAATCAATTGTTTTTCCAATTTAATTTCTTTATGTATCTTCTTCCATGAAATATGGCAACAAAATAAATGGAGAATATGTCCAATATCCCTATCTCATTAATATTCCTTTCCATTTCTTTCTTGCACGAAAGGGTTAACCAAATTACCCTGAATATCTCCAAAATCTAATTAATCTTAGAAATATTGTATCACCAAAATTCCAATAATCTCTACAATGATACAATATCTCTTGCAACCAAGAGACTCCAATGTGAATGCTTCCCAATGAGTTCGTGCAAAAGCCACCCCTCATTACACTATGTTAGTGAACTCCGGCAAGGCCACCGCCCTCCAACGAAGTGTTGCAAGCATTCAAAAATAAGGTAGACATCGTGCAACCAACTCTTATCTCTTCATACAAGAAGAATATCACATCTTCTCTTGACTTCAAACAAGTCACTCTCTTCCCTATAGTGCCACTATGTGACACCTAACACTTCATTAAGTGAATCAAATTTGAGCAGTGCTCGAACTAGTAACAGGTAATGCCTTAGTAAACATGTTCGCTGCATTGTCACTTGTGTGAATCTTCTGAAGAAGAACTAACTTCTCCCCATTCATAGAGATAAAGATAGACTCTCTTACCTCTATATGCTTTATTTTAAGAACTGAAAGCCAGATTTTTTTTTTTTGGCAAAGACAAAGGGTTGAGTGGGCCCCTACCACTTTTATTGATATGCTAAGACGATTACAAGAAAACAGCGACAGAAAAATAACAAAACTACAGGTACATAGCAAACAAGCATATGAACCGTAAACTAAAGAAGACATAAACACTTATTGTAACAACCCGGAAAATCAAAACCAATTTAAAATTTTTATTTTGGCAATTATAATGAATTCTGAATATTTAAAATGATTCATTTTAAATAATAAGGACTAGAAATTTATTTTGAATAGAATTAGAATGTATATATTTATTTAAATCGAAATTAGAAAATAAATATTTATTTTAATTATAAAAGGAATTGGAAATGGCGTGGTAGTTTGAAAATTCGATTTCATATTTCAAATGAATGTACAGGATTCAAAATAAACCGGATATTAGTGAAACCAAAAATATTTGAATCTGTTTGAAAATATCTTTCCAACGAATGTGAAAAATCCAGAATTCATAAAGGGAATAAAAAATTATGTCCAGTTGAAAATTCATAATAGTCGCTATGGAATTTAATTTAAATATAGCCCTTAAAAATAGCGATTTTGCAAACGACCTCCATTTTCGAAGAGACCAATTTTGTTGGATCCGGAATGTCAAATTATTGCTAGATTCCAATTTTCAAAATTTTTGGAATTAATCTGTGAGAGGGGTAAATTTAAACGTGTTTGGTCAATTCAGTTTGAATTTAATCAACCGGAAAATGACCGTTTTTCAAACGGTCTCCAAATTCGATGAAATTAGTTTTGTTAGGACCATATCGTCAAAACATAACTAGTACTTTTTGGAAATTTTTTGAGTTAGTATGTGGCTCCGGTAAATTAAAATGTACGTTTGAATTTAAAATATAATGATTTATATTTTAAATTTAGCGAAAACTGATCATAATAGTCGAATTGGCTTATGAAACATATCCCATTGTGTCCAGAATGGGGGTATTTAGCTAGGGGCAATAGTCGTTGGGTTTGATTTGGAGTTTGTAGACTAAATGAGCTATTTTTGGAAATAAATAAATCTATAAAGGGGTCAAACCAGTCAAAACCCTAGAAAACCTAAATCCGTGGTCAACGGTTCCAGCCCCGTTCAAATCGATTCAATGGCGGAAAAGAAAAAATAATAAATCCCCAAAAACTTTCGATCCATATAATGGTTTCTAAAAATTCCAAAAGCAAGATCGTAGAGCTTTGCAAGGGCTTTCAATCTGAACTCGTTTGATCAAAAATGGTGTTATGGTTTTCGAGTTCTCCAGGCTAAAAGTCGACCCGTTCACATTCATTTCCTGGCATGGTGGCACGTTCGAGTATGGCGTGGCTCCTGGAGGTGGAAGGCGCTGCCAAGCCCTTCGCGGTGGTGGTCCCTGATCGCCGCCTAATGGCTCGAGTGGAGGTGCACCGGCGAACTTCGACGGTGAAGCTTTAATCGTGAACCCTGAAACATTTAACAGTAAGATTTTCTTATTATTTTATTTTTAATATGTAATAGCTTTAATAAAGAAGAAAAAAATCTCTAATTTTCATTTTATATGAAATAGATTTACAGAAATTTGAAATTTTAAAAATGAAACAGTTTAAAATGAAAATCTGATTTTCTTTTATATAAACCGCAATGTAAAAATAATTTTTTTGTAAGTAATAAATGGCATTAATTTTGTAAATATAAATAAACATTGTTTTAAAAATATAAATTAGATTGAATAAAAATGTTTTTATTTTACATAAAATAGTATATAAAAATCATTGTTTTTAAATATATATACACAGCAGTGAAAATATAAATTTGTGATTTTTATTTAAATGGCTTCAATATAAAATTGTGATTTTTATTTAAATGACTTCAATATAAAAATGTGAATTTTATTTAAATGACATCAATATAAAAATATGATTTTTATTTAAATGACTTCAATACAAAAATGTGATTTTTATTTTAATGACTTCAATATAAAAATGTGATTTTTATACGAAGTAACATTGTTTTAAAATTGCAATTTTTATATGAAATACCTTAGATAAAAATCTGATTTGTGTGTATATATATACACACCATAGTTTAAAAATCAAATTTTAATATATATATATATATATAGAATTGTAGAAATGTGATTTTTAAATATAAACAGCGTTATTTAAAAATCTGATTTTTAATATAAACTGCGTGAAACAGATTGCGTTGGAATTTCGGGCTAAATCCAAACTGTTCAGAAATTCAGAAATAAAAATGACGGAGTGGAAACCAAAGATGAGAACTCCTCACTAATTATTTTATAGTTAAATATACACTTGGTTGCAGACTGGGCTTAGTAGCTCCTGACACCGTCGTCCATAGACCATGGACGACTTGTTTGATTATATTGTGTGGTGGACATTGATTATGATTGTATTGTGAAATGGAAAATAAAATATTCATGTGATGAATAAAATATTTGAACAATAAAAATATCATTTTTATTGTATATATGAACTGTATAAAATATTCATGTATGGAATAAAATATTTGAACAATAAAAATATCATTTTTATTGTATATATGAACTATATAAAATGGTCATGAGTTGAAATAAATATTCATTTACAAATCGGAAAATTTGTCTATGTATACTCATTTAACCAATATTGATTGGGACGATAAATTTTGCACATTGCCCAACTGCACAAATAATGTTCAGTGTGTGTTGTTTGAAAACCCCACACGGGTATTGGGATGATATTTGACATACATAAATCTCGATATTTATTTGTATGTCAATCGATGGGTTGACAAGCTGTGATGTGCGTTAATTATTTATTTTTAACGCTTATACAGTTGTAAATTGCACTTCGGAGGATGGTTGACTGTGTTTGATTATTGTTGTATAAGTGTGAAGTTGAAATCCACATAACTGAAATTATATGGTAATTGATTGGCTCTGATTCCAATTCAATTTAACATATATTTTTAAATAGTGTTCAGTGTATAATTAAAATCAGATATTTTGAAAGTATTATCATTTTAATATTATAATGATAAGGAATATTCAAATTTGATTTAAAATTTGAAATGGAATTGAAATCGTTTTAAAATGAAATTAAAACGAATTTATTAAATAATATTCAAATTTGATTTGAAATTTGAAATGGAATTGAAATCGTTTTAAAATGAATTTAAAACGAATTTATAAAATAATATTCAAATTTGATTTGAAATTTGAAATGGAATTGAAATCGTTTTAAAATGAATTTAAAACGATTTTATAAAATAATATTCAAATTTGATTTGAAATGGAATTGAAATCATTTTGAAATGAATTTAAAACGGATTGATTAAAGAATATTCAAATTTGATTTGAAATTTGAAATGGAATTTAAATCGTTTTAAAATGAATTTAAAACGAATTTATTAAAGAATATTAAAATTTGTTTTAAAATTTGAAGTGGAATTGAAATCGTTTTAAAATGAATTTAAAACGAATTTATTAAAGAATATTCAAATTTGATTTGAAATGGAATTGAAATCGTTTTAAAATGAATTTATTAAGGAATATTCAAATTTGATTTGAAATTTGAAATGAAGTTAGAATCATTTTAAAACGAATTTATAAACGATTTATAAAATACATTTTAAATGGAAATCGACGAAATATATATTATATATATAATATAATGGCCTGAATAGAACGCGTCGCGCCGCGGCAGTTCGCGAATTTTGACCATTGTCTTCGAATGGACATTACGGGAGATCCGACCGTCGGATTCTCCTAAAACTGGAACTTTTGGGTTCATATCGAAAAGAGCTTTCCAACAAAAATAAGGGATTTTAAATCTAATAGTTGGATTTGGAATTATGTCTAAATCAAATTTGGAAAAGGTTGCTGTAAGTACAGTTCGATGGCCGTTTATGGGAATCGACTGTACGGGCCGTGATAAAATTATAAAAAATGTCAATAATTTGTGTAAAATCATAATAAATGATTTGGAAAGAATTGGGATGAAAAATTCCATATTTGAAAAGATAAAAATATATTTTTATCAAAATGAACTAGTTATTAACTAGAATTGAAATCCAATAATTTCTAAATAAAATAAATTGGATTGGTGAATGGTTTTAAAATAACCAGAAATTTCCAACGAACAAATTGGAATAGATTTGAATGGAAATCGTCTTCGAAATATTTTGATATTGGATTCCGTGATTATACGGATATTATTATGGGAATTTGGAAGATATATATATCGTTATTCCCAAAACGATATTTTTTGCTTTCAGAATTTGATATTGAATATAAGCTGATATAATTTCTGTTCAGAGCCTTGTATTCGATATCAAACTGGGTTTTGGGTTTGTCGTGAATGGTGTTTTCAATAACATTGTTCCTTAATCACGTTGAAAATAATAAATCTTTTAATTAAGATTATTGGAATTTCCAGTTACATTTGGTAATTGGAATAAAATGGAATGTGAATCGGGTTTATTGTGAACTGTGTTTTTAACGAAATCTGTTCTCTAACCCAATTTACAATGAAATGTGATTTGGAATTTATAAATCTTTTAACTAATATTTAATGGAAATTTTCCAAAGTAAAGTTTTCCAATTTAACAAAATAAATTGGAATGGAATGGAATTCAATTTGGTAATAATCAAAGTGAATTTCTGTGCAGGAAGGCTGCTAATATATATGGAATTTAAAAGGCTTTGCCGATATTCCATTTAAATTATTAGTAGGATATGGAAGTTTATATCGATTATATATATTGACCTGTTTGCCGTGAAGATTCCATAATTAATGGAATGTGATTTTGGGTTTATCGTGAGCTGTGTTTTAAATGACAATAGTTCTTTAACCCAGTTAAAGATAGGATTTATTTCATGAATTTGAATAATCATTATGTAATGATTTTGGAGATTAAAACTAAATGGAGTTTTAATGAATCTTTAATTAGATTGGGACGATAATGTGATAATTTAGATTATCAAATTCATGAAATGATCGAGAATGGAGTACCACCAATTTTACTCCAAGCGATAGTTAAATCTTTAATTAGATTTGAACGTGAAATGGTAATAAATTTTACCGATGACGCCGTGGTGTTAGATATGGAGTATTACCAGTTTTTCTCCATGGGATAAATAGGTTGGGATTGGGAAATTAAACAAATGATTACTTCGGTAAGGTTCGCTAATCCCGACTAGTTGATAAACCTTAACTTGGTTTAGAATTGAAATCCAAAGGAAGATCAAAGAATAAATTTAAAGAATTTATCTTTGATAAAATTAATGGGAACCTTTCCCGAAGGATATGAATATTTAAATAAAAGAATATTTAGAATTGGAATGAGGCGTATGTTGTGTTTTATAACACTTGTTTATTATATACGCGAGTTATTCGGAAAAACCGGGTTTATCCCCATTCTGAATTGGTGATGAGTCGATAATGAAGACGGTGGTTGAAGACCGGAGGTCTTCACATTGTTTGAATGATTACTAATGTCTTGATTGGGCTGTACACCAAAGATAAGGTAAATAGTGGTGATCGGCCAGATGTACTTGGAGATCGACCGGATATGCGAGGACCTCTCTCCTGTATTGGACATATGGGACGAGGAATAAGGCACCTTCGGTTTCGTTCAGACCCAGAACGAACTTGTAAATGGATGTGTGTTTGACATTGAATTTTATTCTGTGTTGATTGATTTCTATTAAATATATATCTATTTGGCGGCGGAGAATTTATTCTCTTGCTTAACGCCCTTCTCTGAGATGTACGAGCTCAGAGGTTATATATCGATAGACATCAGTCGCATGGTGTGAATTGCATGTGTGGCATACTGAGATGGAAAGGATCAAGGCTTCTGTTGAAAAGAAAAGTCTTGTGGTTGATGATCAAAGCACGGCTTTAATATAGCATAGCTTTGTGTATAACATTAATTCGCGAGCCTCACACCCTGGTGTGAACCAGAAATGGGAGAGGACCTTGGGGAGGACATGCGTTTCCTTCTAGCTAGGAGTGGTGTCTGGGTTTTGCAAGCCCAGATGTTTTACTTATGTGGATGATGGATAGCAAGGCGCCTCGAATATATCGGTTACTACGGAGCCGATGGATATTGAGTCGTCTGGCTCATTTACGCCCCATAGGGCAGGGAAACGCATGGTTTAGGCATTTTAATCCACTCCATGTGGACCGGCCCTGACGATCCAAGGGCCCACCTGAGTCTGGGTCCTGAGGCTCGGGCTAGAGAGTCTTGAAGTGGTAAGGACGATCCCTTGCCTTGGTTCACAGAAGGAAATCCAACTTCCAATACGTGACTTTGCGGTTTTAATTGTAGAACTAGTATGGCGACATAGTGGGATAGGGCACTATGTCGTCTATGATTGATACATTTATATTTGAAGTTGTTTTCATACACTTTACACTATAATAGTATCAAAATGATTTGTTTTAAACGTACCAAGCATGCTTGGCTATTATAAGGTAAAACTCTATCCTCCGGCTTGCGTTGCATTGTGTGATGGGACCTGAGTCTTATAATAGCTTCATTTTTCCAAAAAGCATTGTGCTGTTTGTTTTATGCACTAGCATTCTTGGAAGGAAACCTGTTCCATGTTATACGACGTGGTCCCTTGATTTACCGAAGCTTAAAGTAAAGTTTTAAATATCTGTTTTAGTTCTCACACCAGTCACATGACTGACCTGGAGTTTATTGTTTTAACCTAAACTCTGGGTGCCCCTATTTTCCACACGGGCAGCTAGTAGTTTTGGTTTTGCAGATTTATATTCACAGGATCCTGGTTTACAGCTGGAATGATATTTGGAAATCTCTGTATCCGTGTATCTCTTCCAGTTGTGTTTTGTATTATTTTTCGCTGCACTGTAATTTGTAAATCTCTGATATTTATCAAATGTATATTATTTGTTCATACTCTGTATTCTTGTACTCTGATGTAAATTGATGTAATAAGCAGTGAAATGTTCTTCTGTTTATGTTCTGATTTATCGCGTTCTCATCTCAATCCGGGCTTTCCTTTATGGGGAAGTTTGGGTCGTCTCACTTATTTACAGAAGAAAAGTTATTAATTTTGTCACTCAAAAATCCTTGGGCCATAGGTAAATTTGAGGAACTTCAAACCATCTCTTATTTCTCGCCATAACTGATTTTTCCACTGGGTATAGTTCACAACGTGCGAGCTGTCAAAAATGCATGAATTGCGCTTAAACCGTATAGTTTGCGTGATCTTCTTAAGTATGTATGTATTGAGCCTCAACGTTGGACATTTGTTGCCAGTCTTATGCTTGAAAAAACTCCACTGCTCTTCGCTCGTAACAGGAAAATCGTGAAGACCAATTTGTTTCAACACTTCAACACACAAATGATGGACCACTTCACATTCAAAATAGAGGTGATGTTGATTCTCGGGAGCCTTCCCACAGAGAGTGCATAGTGTCTGAACTTCCATACCAAGCTCCGCAAGATGCTTCTTAGTTAAAATAGCTTGATTGATCACTTTCCAAAATAGCATGTTTTCCTTAGCATTATCATCCATTTTCCAAATCCTTTTGTGCCATCTGCAAATTGGAAGAGTAGTAAAATCTGACAAAGCATGGTGCATTTTCTTAATATTGAAGTCCTCACCTAACCACTTCCATTCAGTGTTGCGCTGAGAAGTAGGTTGGCAATTAATTTCTTCAATCTTACTCCAAGGCAAATGAACATAACGCAAAATAGTATTAGGCAAGCATATTTTATCATGAACTAGTAAGTCTCCAACAACAGCGTCTTTGTGAACTCCAGTTCCTTGTTTCTCAAGGTAAGTCATGCTTTCATTCAAAATAAGACCATGATCAAGCCACGGGTCTTCCCAAAACTTGATCCTGTCATAAGCAGCGAAATCAAATTTAAAGTAAGGTAATATCTTATATTTCAATTTGTTAATGCACTTCCAGGTCCAGCTAAATCCTTGAAGCGTACGTAAAGACCAAAGACTTTGATCTTTCAGTACATATTTCTTGGACCAGCGGACCCAAAGACTAGTTGAGCCGTCTAGAATGTCTTCAATAAGTCTAGCTATAGCTACATTATTCCAAAGAATGGTATTAATTAAACCTAGCCCACCTTTGTTGATAGGCCTAGTTAGTTTAGTATACGATATAGGCGCAATGTACTGAGCATGTATATTACCTTTCCAAATAATTTCATGCATGCAGAACAAATCATATTATGCATCTTACTAGGAAGTAAATATGTGCACGACCAATAAACTTGCATTGAAATAATAACATATTTGACGAGCGTTAACCTACCAGCTTGACTAAGAAAGCCGGTTGACCAACAATTAAACCTTTTAGCAATTCTCTCAAACAAAGGAAGACACTGAAGTGTTGTGATTCTTGAAAGCCAAATTTTCAGCTAAATGAATTGCCCTCTGAATGACACAATTCACCAAACAAGCATCTTGTATGAAGCCCAAATCACATAATAACTTCTTTAAATAAAGTGCCTCCTTAGCTGCCGCTACTGCATCTATCAACTCTTCCTCTGTAGTAGACAAAGCAACTATAGTCTTCAGCCTCGCTTTCGAACTAATAGTTGTTCCTCCAAGAGTGAACACATAGCCTGAGGTTGACTTTCTTCTCTCTATCTCCGGCATAGTCTGAATCACAAAATCCGATCAAGTTGAAATCCTTATTTCTGCCGCAAAAAAAAAGCCCATAATTTGATGTTCCTCTAAGATATCTAAAAACGTACTTCACTGCCTCCCAATGCAATTTTCTTGGATTTGCCATATATCTACTAACTAATCCAACAGCTTGTGCAATGTCAGGTCTAGTGCACACCATAGCATACATCAAGCTACCTACTGCACTCACATAAGGAACCTTTTTCATATAGGCCTTGTCCTTTTCTGAGATCAGAGAGCCATGGTTAGAAAGCTGTATATGCAAAGGCATGGGTGTACTGATAGCCTTTTCTTCATCCATGCTAAACTGAGCAAACACCTTTTGAATATATTCCTTTTGAGTAAGTCTCAAAAGTCCAAGCTTTCTATCTCTTTGTATTTCCATCCTCAAATTTTTTTGTGCTTCTCCAAGATCCTCTTTTATTTTCAACTTCAACTCATCAATTTCAGCTTTATCCTTGGAAGCAATCAACATATCATTCACATACAAAAGCAAATACACCCAATTATTATTCTTTAAATGCTTGAAATAAACACATGCATCTTTAGTACTATGATTAAAATCATGTGAATTCATAAAAGAATCTAACCTTTTGTACCATTGCCTAGGCGACTGTTTTAGACCATAAAGAGATTTTTTCAACTTGCATACTCAATCTGACTTTCCATCTACAATAAATCCTTTTGGCTGCTTCATGTAAATGGTTTCCTCAAAATCACCGTGAAAGAAAGCGGTCTTCACATCAAGTTATTCTAACTCCAAATCATGAGCAACAACCATAGCAAGTAGGATTCGAATTGAAGTTTGTCTAACAACTAGAGCAAATATTTCATCATACTCTAACCCCTTTCTTTGTGAAAACCCTTTAGCTACTAATCTTGCCTTGTAGCTACCATCATCTTTTACCTTGAACACCCACTTGCAACCTGTGGCTCGACTTCCTTGAGGTAGTGGTACCAAATCCCAAGTCTTGTTCTTTTGCAAAGACTGTATCTCCTCTTCCATAGCGCAATTCAATTTCGAGTTATAGCTCGACTTCATGGCTTCTTCAAGGCTCAATGGTTCATCATGAAATACATTTAAAGCATGCTCAAACTGAACATCAAGGCTCAATTTTACTAACTGCCAATCTCCATATCTAATTGGAGCTCTCATTGGTCTCTGACTAGCCCAATGGCTATATCGTCCGACTCTCCTTCAGTTCCATCTTGATCTCTACTTTGAGTTGAATCCTCTCTAGTTTCATGACCATCATCATCACTACTAGAGGAAATCTATGGACTATCATGTGATGTATCATCAACTGCTCTGTCACTGTTATCAATAGTAATGGCTCTACTTCGGGTTTGAAAACTGGGAATTTCGGTCTTTTCAGGCTTCTCATCAACTGAATCTGAACTCTCTGATAAACCTTCCAAAGGTTTAAACATTACCGACTCAACAAAAGTCACAGTTCTGGAATGTATAACTTTCTTCATAATTGGATTACAAATTCTATATCCTTTTATACCATCTGTATAACCAAGAAAAACACATTTAGAAGCCGTAGGGTCCAACTTATCTTGTCCTGTATTATGAACATAAACTGGACATCCAAATATACGAAAATAACTTAATAAAGTGTTTTACCTCTCCATAACTCCTCTGGAATCTTCCCATCAATAGCTGAGCATGGAATCCAATTAATAATATGTGCTGCAGTCGAAATAGCTTTAGCCCAAAAACCCTTAGACATATCCGCAGTCAATATCAAGCAACGAGCCTTTTAAAGTAGAGTCATATTCATTCTCTTAGCAACCCCATTGGACTACGATCACCAGGTGTAGTAAAATTTCTTCTAATACCATGTTGTCTGCATTAGTCGAAGAACTCTTTGGAGACATATTCGCTGCTATTATCGGATATAAGAATCTTCAATTTCTTTCCTGTTTGGTTTTCAACAAGAGCTAACCAAACCTTAAACTTCTCAAATACTTCCGACTTAGCTTTCATTGCATACACCAAAACCTTGCGCGAGTATTCATCAATGAATGATACAAAATAATAAGATCCACCAATAGAAGCTGTAGAGTATGTCCCTCAAAAATCTGAATGCACATAATCAAGTACCCTCTTAGAAGAATGCATGCCATCCCAAAAGAAACTTTAGTTTGTTCTGCCAATACACACTCCTTGTAGTATTCCAACTTGTTGATGATTTCTCCATTGATCTTTTTCTTCTCACAAAGCAACTCTAAGTTCTTCTTCGAAGTATGACCTAATCTCATATGCCAAAGCCTGGTAGCATCCAACCTTTTAGAACTACCGACTCCAACACATAATTCTCCATGGACAGTGGTACCCATTAGCAAATACAAATTTCGCACCATAACACCCTTCATCAATATAAGTGCCTCTCTAGAAACTCACAAACCATCTCTGATAATGGTTATCTTGCATCCCAATGATGCCAATTGGTCTAATGATGTCAATGACTTCTGAAGACCTGGGACATAACGAACATTTGAAAGTGTGCGAACAGTCCCATCATACATGTGGATGTGAACCGAACCAACGCCCATAGACTTACATGTAGCATTATTCCCCATAAGGATAGAACTTCCTTCTTTGGCATTAAAGGAAGAAAAATAGTCCTTATTAGGGGTCATGTGAAATGATGCTCCAGAATCTAGATTCCAGTGGTCTGCAACATCTGATACAACCACTGTCAATAAATCGCTACCATCTTTCTCCATCACAACAGATGAAGAACCATCAGTCTTCTTCTCCAAATCTGGACAGTCTCTTCTCCAATGGCCTAGTTTCTTACAATTATAACCCTTTCCATCCTTAGACTTACTCTGCGAATGAGGCTTCCTAGAATTGGAATGCCCCTTATTATTCTTCACATTCTTCTCTGCTCTTCTTCTCTCAACAAATAAACCTGAACTACTACTTCTTCCACTACTGTCACCAATACGAATCTCTTTCATCTGATCTCTCAACTCTTCACCGAGAAAACCTGTCTTCACATAATATAATTTCAATTTATCTCTACCATAGATAAGGCTGTTAGCGAAACCAGTGTATCGCTCTGGGAGCAAACAAAACAGAACCATTGCTTTTTGTTCTTCATCAATTTTCAACTCAACGGACTTCATCTTCATCAATAGGTCATCAAACACACCTAGATGTGTCTTAATTGAAGAACCTTCCTTCATTTTATAAGTGAAGAAGGGTCTTCAGGATCAGATATTAGTTAGGGATTTCTTTATGTATAGGTCCTCCAAATTCTTCCAAATGCTTTTAGATGTTGTTTCCTGACTAATTTCAGAAACTACATTCTTTCCCACAACAAGTTGAAGAGTAGTAAAGGCCCATTCTTCCATCTCTTCTAATTCCATTGATAAAATATCAGTAGGCAATGCCTCTGTATCAAATACTACTCGATGAATGTAATTCCTTCTCAAAACTGCTTTCATCATCCACTGCCACTTTCAAAATCTCCTTTACCATTTCATTTCTCTATCGTCAACTGTGATCCTGACGCCACATAGGAGCCTCTAACGTATGGAGCAACTACTGGCACTGACGTATTATTTGTACTATTTTCATGCCCTCCTGCCATTCTACCAAACACCTTCTTTGTCAATCTAGTTCTGATACCAGTTATATGGGGGTGATCAGTCTCTTTCAGTGGAAAAACCTCAATAGGATCTTGCAATGATGTGATAGAACAAACAGATTGAAATGATTATCAATCACAGATCACAGAAAAAAATAAAGGCAACAGAGAACACACAATATTTATAGTGGTTCCACAATGGCGTGACAGAGTATGTCCACTTCAATGGGGAAGAGATTTTGTTAATAATCAAGAGATTACAGAGTTTTAAATTAGAGCAAAGAAATGAAGAAATACAGATGATCTCGTAACATTCTCTATGCCTCTCTTTATATAGAGGAAAATTACTTGGGATGAAGTAACTGATTTATGTAAATAAATCAATTTATGGAAGACTAATATTCCCATTAATTTTATTATCATATAATTGATTAATAACTTTCTATTTTCTCCATCAATCAATTATTTTTCCAATTTAATTTCTTTTCGTTTCTTCTTACATGAAATATGGCAACAAAATAAATGGAAAATATCTCCAATATCCCTATCTCCTTAATATTCCTTTCCATTTCTTTCTTGCACAAAACGGGTAACCATATTGCCCTGAATATCTCCAAAATTTAATTAATCTTGGAAATATTTTATCACCAAAATTCCAATAATACAGTCTATTTTGTTGATCATTTCAAGAATGAAAAACTGAGCGGTTTGTGAACCTTTTAATTTTATCCCAACCTTAGGTTTGATTTTTGGGCTTATATTCCCAGTGAATGGTTTGAATCCATTCAGATAGGTATATTCACATGAGACAGGAGTTTAAATTTGGTCGCTTAATTCATTGAAAATTTGACCCAAAACATAGGTTGATTCTATTCTGCTCCTATTGCCGCGCATAACTGAAAACAAATATTTTCACAAATAGCAGCAAAAATTCAGTCTTAAGTTGCTTTTGTTACCCAATTAATGACAATCACAAATTTTTGTATAGTAGTATTAATCAATCATCGTTTAGTAAGTCTATAAACATCTAACATCTGTCAACTAATCGGATTTTCTTTTTATCTATTAATTCATTGCATAAGGCTGTAGCCTGACAAAAATGCAAAAGTATCCATATGTGTTTGATTCATTCATCCTAGTTTGCTTCTTTAGAATTGGATGAATGCTTTTATTGAGTATACCGATAAACATAATGCTCTGAGTTTACTGGGTTAAGATCTTTGATTGGGTAAATCATTGCAAAGGGAACTGGGTATTCAAATTCATCTTCAGGTCCAGCACCTGGTTCACTATTTTGGTTATAAAATCACCTTCCCTCAAAGCGGAATTTTGCCTCGAAACTAAGCCGTGAAGGCTCAGTTTAAAAAATGACCCTGGCTCATTTTAAAAACTAATCCGGGCTCAGTTTAAAAACTAAGCCTTCACCTCTCAGCAGCATGCCTTAAATTTGAAATACATATCATGGTTGATTCTTTTCATGTAGATCTACTTTGATGCCCTTCGCCTCCTCCACTCAATCTATTTGCATCTTTCTTCGGTTTTATTTGGACCTAGTTTTCTTGTTATAGAAAATAAGCGATGACGATTCATAATTGTTTCTTTCTCGTAACTGTAGTTTGACTAATTACCATGCCGGCTGTAACAACCCGGAAAATCTGAACCAGTTTGAAAATTTTAATTTGGCTGTTTTGGTGAATTTTAAATATTTTAAATAATAACAACGAAAAGTGAGTTTGAATCGATGTTTGAAAATGAATATAATTAATTCTAATTATAAACAAGGCCTGAAATGGCGCGGTAGTTTCAAAATTTGAATTCCAACTTTGACTGACTGTACCGGGTGCAAAACAAAATGGATTTTAGTGAAACCAAAAATATTTAAATCTGTTAGTGAATATCTTTCTAACGAATCTGAAAAATCGAAGTTTCATAGCGGGAAGCAAAAGTTATGGCCAAATGAATTTTCAGAAAGGTCGCTATAGAGTTTATATAGCCCATGAAAAAGGCCATTTTGCAAACGACCTCAGAATTTGACGAAACCACTTTTATTGGATCCGGGATGTTAAATTATTGCTAGGTTTCAAATTTCATAATTTTTGAAGCTAGTATGTGAGCGTGGCAAAGGAAAATGTGTTTGGTCGATTTCTATTAAATTGGATCGACCAGAAAAGGGCCATTTTGCAAACGACCTCAGAATTCGACGAAACTAGTTTTGTTGGGACCGTATCGTCAAAACATAGCTAGATTTATTTTTCGATAATTTTTAGAATCAATATGTGGCCCCGGCAAATTGAAATGTACGTTCAAATTAAATATTGAATGTTTTATATTTTAATTTGAAGAGAAACTGACTGAAACAGTCGAATGGGCCGACGAAACATATCCCATTGTGTACGGAATGGGGGTATTTAGCTAGGGACGACAGTCGTTGGGTTTGGATTGGTGTTCGTATGTGAAGAGGGGTATTTTTGGATTTTTAAAATATATAAATATAAAAAAAAATCATTGGTCAATCCAATTCTCTCTCCCCGATTATCTGCCGACCGACGACGGAAATAGCTTCAAACCTTCCCAGCCACTTTCCGACCAAACCACGAAGAATCAGTCCCTCCTCCAATTGAAGATTTTGAAGAGCTCGAGACGAGCTTCAAATCCATACATAGTTTCGATTTTTTCTTTGAGTAAATTCAGAGATCCAGCGCCCCGAAGTTCATCAGTTCGCACCGCCGCCGTGACCTGGATTCGCCGTCGAGCTGAACGAGACAGGTGGCGCCAGGAAGCTCTCTCAGAGCCCTTCGACGCTGTATAATCTGATCGGGCTATAGCTTCATGGATTAATCGAAAAGTTCAAACCTAGTTTTGAACAAATCAAAAAGGTAATGACCTATTTTAAATTAAACTATTCTATAGCACTTTAAAGCGCTACGGTTTTTGATTTCACTGTAAAAATCATATCTTTTTCGTTTGTTGATGAAATTCAGTGAAACAAGAGACAGTGGACTCGTGTGGACGTCTTCTACATTCTAGAAGAGACCGCATATTTTTCTGAGCCTTCTGCTATTTTTGGTGGAGTGGAACCCAATGTGAGATTTCTGAATGATAAACGATATGGAAAACGACGATGTATAAATTATATAGTCGATGTATGAGTTATATAAGCGTTGTACACCTCTTGTATAAGCGTTGTATATGTTGTACGTTCGATGTATAAGTTATATATGCATTGTAAAAATTATCGATATGTTGAAATAGAAGTGAAATATACTTATATATATATATATACGCCCCTCGTCCACAAACCATGGACGATATTTATTGGTTGTGATTGGTGTGAAAA
This sequence comes from Allium sativum, assembly GCA_030737875.1. Taxonomy (NCBI): domain Eukaryota; kingdom Viridiplantae; phylum Streptophyta; class Magnoliopsida; order Asparagales; family Amaryllidaceae; genus Allium; species Allium sativum. The sequence continues at coordinate 472,749,200 of CM060920.1, read as the reverse complement.
TTGGTTGATAGCGAATGGTTGATTTGAATTGTTTGTGGTTTGAAATTGATTGATTGTGGTTGAAAAAAAACGGTTTGTGGTTGAGAATTATTTGGTTGAAACCACATAGGATTAGTTTGTGAAAAAAAAAATACATGCTGCCTGCGTGCGAACTAGATGCATGAAATCCACATTGTCAAAAGCTGCGAGGCTTTAAGGTAGAGCGAGGAGACGTACTAGGGACGACCCCGGTTTTAACTACCCTGCCGTTATGCTGCTGAAATTTTGAATAATATTCATGTGTTAGAATTATTTTCATGTGTTGAAACTATATTCATGTGTTGAATAGAAATTCATTCGTTGAATAGAAATTCATGTGTTGAATGGTATTCGTGTTTTAAATAAATTGTTTTAACAATAAAAATCACATTTTTATTTTATATATACGAACTATAGAAAACATTCATGTGTTGAATAGAAATTCATTCGTTGAATTGAAATTCATGTGTTGAATGGTATTCGTGTTTTAAATAAACTGTTTTAACAATAAAAATCACATTTTTATTTTATATATACGAATTATAGAAAACATTCATGTGTTGAATAGAAATTCATTCGTTGAATAGAAATTCATGTATTGAATGGTATTCGTGTTTGAAATAAATTGTTTTATAATAAAAATCATATTTTTATCATCTATATAAACTATATAAAATAGTCGTGTTTTGAAATAAATTGTTTTACATTAAAATCACATTTTTATTATATACATGAATTGTTAAAAATAGTGAAGTGTTGAAATAAATGTCGGTTGGATAAAAATATCATTTTTATCAAGGGTATGAAAAGAATATGGTTTTGAAATCGAAGAATAGATTATATTTTTATATATATATAAATATAATTTAAACGGATCGAATAACGAAGCTGCAGTTCGTGTTTTGAAACCGTGATTTCAAACGATTAGTGCGGGAGATCCGACCATCGGATTTTCCCGAAACCGAAACCGTTGGGTTCGCTTTGGAAATATCTTTCCAACGACACCAACTTTGTGAAGATCCGACGGTTGGATTGTCTGAAATGTTTAATTCAAATCTGAAGAAAAAAACACCAGAATCGATTATATTTATATATATATATATAAATATAATTAAATTAAATCGAATAACGACGCTGTAGTTCGTATTTTGAAATCGAAACTTCAAACGAGTGTACCGGGAGATCCGACCGTCGGATTTTCCCAAAACTGGAACCGTTGGATTCGTTTTGAAAAGATCTTTCTAATGATATAAAATTTGTGAAGATCCAACAGTTAGATTTTCAGATATGTGTAAATCAAATCTGAAGGAAGCGCCACGGCCGCGTTATGGCCTGAAGCGTCATTTGAATAAATTGGCTATTTTTAAATAAATAAAAATAGCGATAAATCGTTATAAAATATTATAAACGATATGGAATGTGAAATTTAGAAACTAACTGGAGGTTAGCTAAGTCGAATGGTTTCCTGGGTTTTGATCTGATGTTGGTTTCGGCCTTCGAGGTTAATATTTGGGAAATCGTACTCTTACTGATTTACGGTTAGTGACTGATGAATTGGAATGAGGCATATGTTGCATTTGTGTAGCACTTGTTTATTATATACGTGAGTTGCTCAGAAAGACCGGGTTTATCCCATTCTGAATAACTGAATCGGCGATAAGAAATCGAAGATGAAAACGGTGATTGAAGACTGGGGATCTTCACCTCGGTTGGATGGTAACTGATGTCCTGATTGGGAGGCATCCCGAAATACGGATAATGAGTGGTGATCGTCTAGACGTACGTGGAGATCGATGGATATGCGAGGTATATAGTGCCTCCGGTTTCGTTCAGACCCAGAACGGACTTGTAAATGGACTGTGTGTCTGACATTGGAATTCATTCTGTGTGATTGATAGCCATCAGTTGCATGGTGCGAATTGCTTGTGTGGCATGCTAAGATGCAGTGATCAGGGCTTCTGTTGAAAAGTAAAGTCTTGTGGTTGAGGACCAAAGCACCGCATGTGTGGCGTAGCTTTGTGTATAACGTGAATTCGCGAGCCTCACACCCCTGTATGAACCAGAAACAGGAGAGGACCTCAGGGAGGGCATGTGTTTCCTTCTAGCTAGAGGTGGTGTCAGTGCTTAAACTGGTTGACATTTATATTATTTTCACCTATGTGGTTGTTGCTGTTGCAAGGCGCCTTGGTTATATCGGTCGATCCGGGACCGATGGAGTCATTCGTTGGCTCATTTACGCCCCAAAGGGCGGGGAAACGTATTGTTCAAGCACTATAATCCACTCCGTGTGGACCGACCCTGTCGCTCCAAGGCGTAGTTGCGGCTGTTCCTGCGACATGGGCTAGATTGTCTCGAAGTCGGTAAGGACTATCTTTTGCCTTGGTTCATGACGGAAATCCAATTTCCAAATACGACACCGTGCGGTTTCGATTGTAAACCTATATTTGGCGACATAGTGGCATGGGACGCTCATGTCGTCTATGATTGATATTTATGATTTGAAATTGTTTTTGAAACATATAAACACTAGTAATAATATCGAATACTTGTTTTATTCGTATCAAGCATATTTTGGCCGTTATAAGGTAAAACCTCTATCCTTCGGTTTGCGTTGCATTGTGTGATGGGAATTGAGTCATATAACGGCTTCATTTTTGCAAAAAGCATTGCGATGTTTAAAAGATTTACTTGTTTTAAAGCACTGGCAATCCAATGGAGTAAACCCGTTCCGCGAAAGTGGCGTGGTCCTGTGATTAGCCATATTTTAAATGTGTTAAGTAGATTTTTCATACCAGTCCCATGACTGACTCGTAGTTTGTTTCACTTGCAAACTCGGGTGCCCCTTTTTCTACACGGGCAGCCTTGTGTTTAGGTTTTAGCAGGCTCTTTCTGGATAGCTTGAGCTGAAGATGGATTCTATCATTTATCTCTTTTTATGCTGTTCGGCTCCTATTGTACATATTATGTTTGTTTTCTGCTGTAGACATTTATGTATAGCTGAACTGTATTTGTACTAAGTATGATCCTGTATACTGTGTAACTCTAATGATTACGTTTGTCCAGTGTATTATTTGTGCATTATCTGGTGTATTTATTTAATTTTGTTCTGCTATTATCTGTTTATGTGTTATGTTCCAAAGATTACCCTTAACACCGTCGTACGGGGTTTTGGGGTTGCCACAACGTGGTATCAGAGCTTTGGTTAAGCTTAGTGCTGGAATATAACATATTAACGAACTCGTCAGAAATAGAACCAGTAGTGTTCTAGGACGAATAACTCATTACATATAGGATCTGTAATATCCTAGTATGAGTGTAGCAGAATGAAATACACCCCGATAGACACATTTACATTCAAGTATATGTTTCTATGTTTTATAATATCTTTTCTGTTGACCTGGCACTTGATCTGCTATTTGCAAAAGCACTAGAGAAATGAGTGTCAGAAACAAAAGGAATGCAGAACTAGATATTGAAGCTCTATTTATGAAATATAAAAATCGGGGTGGAAAACCGTTCTCGGGCGAAGAATCTATTATGAAAACACAAGCTTGGATTCATTCGGCTGAGAAAATCTTTGAAGGATTAAAGTTGAGAGATGACCAGAAAAGATTACTGGCCTCCTGGGCACTCAAAGACGAAGCCTTGTTCCGGTGGGATTCAATTATTAAGGATAATCCAGAAGGTGATATCACCTGGGATAGATTCAAAGTGATTTTCCTGGAAATATTTACTCCTCTTGAAGCAACTGAGCGGTTATGTGTTGAATTCTCTTATTTGATACAAGGAGATATGACCATTCCTGAATATCATAAGAAATTCAATGAACTTTCTCACTTTGCCCCTCATCTGATTAAAGATCCGAAGAGGAAGAATCTGAGGTTTATTCATGGCCTGCAAAGAAAATATCAGAATAGTGTAATGAGGAATGTGAAGCTTCCTTTTTCTGAAATGATATACATGGCTTACCAGTATGAGGATCTCGACAAGAAAGGTATGTTGCGTTACGAAGAGGAAGTCAGTTCTAGTAATAAAGGTGAGTTTGAAACTGATCGTCTGGAGGCCAGTACGATGTCTGAGGTCAGTAAGAAGCCTAAAGTCAATCGGAAAAGGGCTAGATCTGAGAAAGAACCAGTAACGACTGCCATATGCAATAACTGCCATAAGCAAGGGCATTTGCAAGGAAATTGCAGATCTTTAAAGAGGCAAAGAAAGGAAGGATCTAAGTTTAACAAGAAGTTTCAAGAGACCAGAGAATGCAGCATTTGCCATTGGTTTGGCCATGTAAAGCAAGATTGTCGGCTGTTAAAAGCAACCAAGGAGGCTTAGGTAAATGAAGTGGCAGAAACCTCAGCACCCTCAGCTAGTCAGGGAAGGTCTGATGTTTTGGAAGGCACGCTTAATGTCAAAAATATTCCAGTTAAAGTACTGTTTGATACAGGCACGTCGTGAAGCTTTGTTGCAAAGAATGCAGTTAAAAAGTTGGATTTGAAATTGAAAAAGCTCAAAGAACTCATCACTGTCCATAATCCGATTGGGAGTCCCCTTGATCTTAGTTGGATTTGTGGGGTGCCTGTCTCTTTTTCCAGTTATAAGTTCCCTACCATCTCTATTGTCATAAATTTCACCGAATTCGATCTTATTTTAGGATTGGATTGGTTAACCAAATATGAAGCTGAGGTTAAGAGTGCCGAGAGAGTTGTTAAGGCAAAGGCCCAATTAGGGAATTATATAAACATACCATGCGAAGGTCCGAATTCCAGTAAAAAAGACTTTTGGTCAGCTCTGGATGTTTCTCCTGCTCAAATAGAAAATATCCCTGTAGTCATAGAGAATGTTCCCGACCTCATAAAAGATATTCCTGTCGTCAAGAATTATGCGGATGTGTTCGAAGAAGTTGTTAGCTTACCTCCGCAGAGAGAAATTGATTTCAAGATCGCTTTAATTCCGAACGCAAGGCCAGTAGTGCACGCTATTCGGAGAATGACTCTAAAGGAGAAAGAAGAACTAGACAATCAAACTCGACAGCTGGTATGGAAGGGTCTGATTAGACCTAGTTTCTCTGATTGGGGAGCAGCAGTGGTGTTTGTCCCAAAGTCTGACGGTACTCTGCGACTATGTGTGGATTATCGGGACTTGAATAAGCAGACAATAAAGAATAAATATCCATTACCGTGAATCGATGATTTATTGGATCGTCTGAATGGAGCACAAGTATTTTGAAGGATGGACCTAGCTACAGGTTTCCATCAGCTTCGTATTGCCGAAGAGTGTGTTCCTATGACAACATTCAGAGGTCCAGACTTATTCTATGAGTGGTTAGTAACGTCGTTTAGCTTATGTAACGCTCCAGCTTATTTCGTCGATTTGATGAATTGAGTGTTCAGAGGGGTTTTGAATAAGTATGTTCTGGTTTTTATTGATGATATTCTAATCTTCTCTAAGTCAAAAGCCGAACATGAAAAACATTTGGAGCAGGTTCAAGAAATTCTGAGAAGGAATGTATTGAAAGCCAAACTGTCCAAATGTATATTCTGGCAAGATGAAGTAAAGTTTCTTGGCCACGTCGTATCAAAAGAGGGAATTGCTGTGGATCCAAGTAAAATCACCGCTACTCAAAATTGGAAACAGCCTAGTACTCCCACAGAAGTCCGAAGTTTACTTGGATTGGCTAGTTATTACCGGAAGTTCGTTAAAGATTTTTCGAAGATATCTAGTCACTTAACAAAGCTTACAAAAAAGCACTCAAAGTTTAAGTGGACTCCAGAATGTGAGGAGGATTTTGAGAAGCTGAAATTAAGATTAACAACTGCTCCAGTGTTGACAATAATCGATGGTAATCAGGACTTAAAAGTCTGGACAGATGCCTCTAGAGAAGGCCTTGGTGCAGTATTAATGCAAAGGGGTCAAGTGGTTGCTTATGCCAGCCGCCAGCTGAAGCCACATGAAAAGAACTACGTTACTCATGATCTTGAGTTGTTGGCTATCGTATTCGCTTTGAAAATCTGGAGGCACTATCTTTTGGGTGAGAAATTTGAACTGTTTACAGATCATCAGTCGCTAAAGTATTTGTTCACCCAGAAAGACTTGAATCTGAGGCAGCAACGTTGGCTAGAGTTCCTTGCAGCATACGATTTTGAGATTCTGTACACTCCAGGGAAAGCCAATGTCGTGGCCGATGCATTAAGTAGAAAGAATGAAATGATCGCCAATTTTATTATTGCGACTTCTTTAATCGACAAGATATATTCTCTCCCAAAAGACGACAAATTTATTAAAGGATTGAGCCAGCGGATTCGTGAAGGCAATGCTTCAGATTTCCAGCTCGATAGCTAAGGGATTCTGAGGTTACAAGGATGAATTTGTGTTCTAGAAATTCCTGAACTCAGAAGAGATGTGCTTGATGAATGCCACAAATCTAAGATCAGTATCCATCCAGGTGTGAGTAAAATGTACAATGATATCAAGCGAACATTCTGGTGGAAATCGTTGAAAAGAGACATCTCTATATATGTTAGAAGGTGCCCTACTTGCCAGCTAGTTAAAAGCGACCAACAGAAACTGGCTAGATTGTTGCACCCGCTGGACATTCCAGGTTGGAAGTGGGAACATATTTCCATAAACTTCATAGATGGTTTGCCCAGAACCAGAAAAGGAAATGACAGTATATGGGTGATCGTAGATCGCTTCACGAAGACCGCCCATTTCATATCTGTCAGATCGAACCGAACTGCTCAGAGTCTGGCGCAGATATATTTCAAGGAAATTGTTCGGCTACATGGAGTGCCGCTCAGTATAGTTAGTGATAGAGATCTAATATTTACTAGCAAATTCTAGGAGGCATTTCAAGTAGAACCGGGAACAAAGCTGAACTTGAGCACCGCTTATCATCTTCAGACAGATGGGCAAACTGAGAGGGTGAATCGTATACTAGAAGATTTATTGCGGGCTTGTGTTCTTGATTTTGGTGGATCATGGGAAGACCATTTACATTTGCCTGAGTTCTCATACAACAACAGCTACCAAGCAAGCCTGACAATGTCACCGTTTGAAGCATTGTATGGTAGACCGTTCTGATCCCCTACTTGTTGGGTCGAACCTAGTAATAGACTTGTATTGGGACCTAATATGATCCGTGATGCTGCGGACAAAGTCGATTTCTTAAGAAACGATTATTCGCCGCTCAAAGCCGACAGAAGAGCTATGCCGATAAGAGAAGAAGAGATATATCATTTGCTGTTGGCGACTATGTATATTTGAAAGTATCGCCGATGAGAGGAGTTATCCGATTCGGTAAAACATGGAAATTGGCGCCCAAATTCATTGGTCTGTTTCCTATCCTTGAACAGGTTGGAACTCTCGCATATAGGGTTCAATTGCCTGATTGGTTGCCTGGAGTTCATGATGTATTTCACGTATCTCAACTTCGAAAGCATGTTCATGACCCAGACTTGGTTGTGGAAGAAGCCGCCCAACAGGATATTGAAATTACTCCAGAATTGGCTGTGAGAAGAGAGCCACTAAAGATTATTGGCAAGGAAACCAAAGAGCCGAGGAATATGAAGGTTCACTTAGTCAAAGTGCAATGGAGTGGAGATCCGCAAAATTGTACTTGGGAAACAGAGGAAAGCATTAAGAAAGCCTATCCTAAGTGCAGGGTGGATATTTCTGATTGACTCCGGTGCAAGGTACATATACCATATTTTGAAATTTCCATTATGTTCTCTACTTTGTTGTTATTTTCCTTTCATGGATGTGAACTTTTAATTCTATAGTCTGAATGATTTTAAAAGAATATAGGAATTGATTAGTACATTTTTGAAAAGTTAAAAATAAAATTGATTGTTATTTGTGTTGTGTGATAGTGGATTTGATTAATTAAATTATTAGAATGATAGCTAATTTAATTAATAAGAGAATGAATGGTAGAATTTATTCGATTAAATCAAACATTGAACTGAGTTAGAAATAGATAGAAATATATACATGTGCATTATATATGTTTCAACAGGTAAATGGATTAGCTGTTGAGTAAAGAATTTATTTGCGTGCCCGACAAATAGGTAAACCTTAATGAGTTGAATGCGAAATATTATTTTATCAACTCCTGTGAATGTCATTGGATGCGGAGTGCTGGTTATTCTGTGTGTAATAATAAACGTCGCTATAGGATAGTAACAATTAATTTTGAACTACACTACATGGCATACTTCTTGAAGATAAGCATACTTCATCATATACCACATAAGCATTTGGAGCTTGTGTGACGAGGTTGAAGATTTACCATACGAGCGAGAGGCTTGTATGGCGATGACTATATATTACAGGTTGAACTGATGACTGATATGGACCATGTAAAATGTAACGGTAAATTTCCAGATTAATAAAAACCCCACATGGGTCTGGAGATGACAATAAACACGTCTCTCTGATCATTAAGGCACAAAAACCATTTATAGAGTGACGAGAATTTATTCTCTTGAGTTATGAACTATACACACTCCCCTGTGGACACCAGAATATATCACTATAAATATGTGCATGCTTATTAGGATTTATTGGGTACCTAATACGACCCAATAAATTTCCAAACCCCTCCCCGTACAAATGAGGTTATGGCGAAATTTTTCGAAAATTGAGGGTGTTAGCCAAATTTTTGAAGAGTTTGAAAATTCTCAGAAACTGAAAAGTTGGAGAATGGAAGCCAGATTGAAAGTAGAGTTGGTTAATTAATCCACTTTCGACTTTGTTCCTTTTCGGGGACGAAAAGTTTTAAGTGGGGGAGATTGTAACAACCCGAAAAATCTGAACCAGTTTGAAAATTTTAATTTGGCTATTTTAGTGAATTTTAAATATTTAAAATAAATATTTTAAATAATAACGACGAAAAGTGAGTTTGAATCGATATTTGAAAATGAATATAATTAATTCTAATTATAAACATGGCCTGAAATGGCGCAGTAGTTTCAAAATTTGAATTCAAACTTTGACTGACTGTACCGGGTGCAAAACAAAACGGATTTTAGTGAAACCAAAAATATTTAAATCGGTTAGTGAATATCTTTCTAAAGAATATGAAAAATCGAAGTTTCATAGCGAGAAGCAAAAGTTATGGCCAAATGAATTTTCAGAAAGGTCGCTATAGAGTTTATATAGCCCATGAAAAAGGCCAATTTGCAAACGACCTCAGAATTCGATGAAACCACTTTTGTTGGATCCGGGATGTTAAATTATTGTTAGGTTTCAAATTTCATAATTTTTTAAGCTAGTATGTGAGCGTGGCAAAGGAAAATGTGTTTGGTCGATTTCTATTAAATTAGATCGACCAGAAAAGGGCCATTTTGCAAACAACCTCAGAATTCGACGAAACTAGTTTTGTTGGGACCGTATCATCAAAACATAGCTAGATTTATTTTTCGGGAATTTTTAGAATCGGTATGTGGCCCCAGTAAATTGAAATGTACGTTCAAATTAAATATTGAATGTTTTATATTTTAATTTGAAGAGAAACTAACTGAAACAGTCGAATGGGCCTACAAAACATATCCCATTGTGTTCGGAATGGGGGTATTTAGCTAGGGACGACAGTTTTTGGGTTTGGATTGGTGTTCGTATGTGAAGAGGGGTATTTTTGGATTTTTAAATTATATAATTATAAAAAAAAAATCGTTGGTCAATCCAATTCTCTCTCCCCGATTATCTGCCGATCGACGACGGAAATAGCTTCAAAATTCCCGACCACTTTCCGACCAAACCACGAAGAATCAGTCCCTCCTCCAGTTGAAGATTTTGAAGAGCTCGAGACGAGCTTCAAATCCATACCTTGTTTCGATTTCTTTGTTGAGTAAATTCATAGATCCAGTGCCCCGAAGTTCATCAGTTCGCGCTGCCGCCGTGAGCTAGATTCCCCATCGAGCTGGCCGAGACAGGTGGCGCCAAGAATCTCTCTCGGAGCCCTTCGACGCTGTATAATCTGATCGGGCTATAGCTTCATGGATTAATCGAAAAGTTCAAACCTAGTTTTGAACAAATCAGAAAGGTAACGACCTATTTTAAATTAAACTATTTTATAGCACTTTAAAGCGCTACGGTTTTTGATTTCACTGTAAAAATCATATCTTTTTCGTTTGTTGATGAAATTCAGTGAAACAAGAGACAGTGGACTCGTGTGGACGTCTTCTACATTCTAGAAGAGACCGCATATTTTTTTGAGCCTTCTGCTATTTTTGGTGGAGTGGAACCCAATGTGAGATTTCATAATTATAAAAAATATGGAAAACGACGATGTATAAATTATATAGTCGATGTATGATTTATATAAGCGTTGTACACCTCTTGTATAAGCGTTGTATAAGTTGTACGTTCGATGTATAAGTTATATATGCGTTGTAAAAATTATATATGTGCTGAAATAGAAGTGAAATATACTTATATATATATATACACACGCCCCTCGTCCACAAACCATGGACGATATTTATTGGTTGTGATTGGTGTGAAAATTGGTTGATAACGAATGGTTGATTTGAATTGTTTGTGGTTTGAGATTGATTGATTGTGGTTGAAAAATACCCGTTTGTGGTTGAGAATTATTTGGTTGAAACCACATAGGATTAGTTTGTGGAAAAAAAAATATACCTGCCGCCTGCGTGGGAACTAGATGCATAAAATCCCCATTGTCAAAAGCTGTGAGGCTTTAAGGTAGAGCGAGGAGCCGTACTAGGGATGGCCCCGGTTTTAACTACCCTGCCATTATGCTGCCGAAATTTTGAATAATATTCATGTGTTAGAATTATTTTCATGTGTTGAAACTATATTCATGAGTGAATAGAAATTTATTCGTTGAATAGAAATTCATGTGTGGAATGGTATTCGTGTTTTAAATAAATTGTTTTAACAATAAAAATCACATTTTTATTTTATATATACGAACTATAGAAAACATTCATGTGTTGAATAGAAATTCATTCGTTAAATTGAAATTCATGTGTTGAATGGTATTCGTGTTTTAAATAAACTGTTTTAACAATAAAAATCACATTTTTATTTTATATATACGAACTATAGAAAATATTCGTGTGTTGAATAGAAATTCATTCGTTGAATAGAAATTCATGTGTTGAATGGTATTCGTGTTTGAAATAAATTGTTTTATAATAAAAATCATATTTTTATCATCTATATAAACTATAAAAAATAGTCGTGTTTTGAAATAAATTGTTTTACATTAAAAATCACATTTTTATTATATACATGAATTGTTAAAAATAGTGAAGTGTTGAAATAAATGTCGGTTGGATAAAAATATCATTTTTATCAAAGGTATGAATAGAATATGGTTTTGAAATCAAAGAATAGATTATATATATATATATAATTTAAACGAATCGAATAACGAAGCTGCAGTTCGTGTTTTGAAACCGTGATTTCAAACGATTAGTGCGGGAGATCCGACCATCGGATTTTCCCGAAACCGAAACTGTTGGGTTCGCTTTGGAAATATCTTTCCAACGACACCAACTTTGTGAAGATCCAACGGTTGGATTGTCTAGAATGTTTAATTCAAATCTAAAGAAAAACAGCGCCAGAATCGATTATATATATATAAATATAATTAAATTAAATCGAATAACGACGCTGCAGTTCGTATCTTGAAATCGAAACTTCAAACGAGTGTACCGGGAGATCCGACCGTCGGATTTTCCCAAAACTGGAACCATTGGATTCGTTTTAAAAATATCTTTCTAATGATATAAAATTTTGAAGATCCAATGGTTAGATTTTCAAATATATGTAAATCAAATCTAAAGAAAAACAGCGCTACGGCCGCGTTATGGCCTGAAGCGTCGTTTGAATAAATTGGCAATTTTTAAATAAATAAAAATAGCGATAAATCGTTATAAAATATTATAAACGATATGAAATGTGAAATTTAGATACTAACTGGAGGTTAGCTAAGTCGAATGGTTTCCTGGGTTTTGATCTGATATTGGTTTCAGCCTTCGGGGTTAATATTTGGGAAATCGTTCTCTTACTGATTTACGGTTAGTGACTGATGAATTGGAATGAGGCGTATTTTGTGTTTGTGTAGCACTTGTTTATTATATACGCGAGATGCTCAGAAAGACCGGGTTTATCCCATTTTGAAAAACTGAATCGACGATAAGAAATCGAAGATGAAAACGGTGATTGAAGACTGGAAATCTACACCTCGGTTGGATGGTAACTGATGTCCTGATTGGGAGGCATCCCGAAATACGGATAATGAGTGGTGATCGTCCAGACGTACGTGGAGATCGATGGATATGCGAGGTATATAGTGCCTCCGGTTTCGTTCAGACCCATAATGGACTTGTAAATGGACTGTGTGTCTGACATTGGAATTCATTCTGTGTGATTGGTAGCCATCAGTTGAATGGTGTGAATTGCTTGGTGGCATGCTAAGATGCAGTGATCAGGGCTTCTGTTGAAAAGCAAAGTCTTGTGGTTGAGGACCAAAGCACCGCATGTGTGGCGTAGCTTTGTGTATAACGTGAATTCGCGAGCCTCACACCCCTGTATGAACCAGAAACAGGAGAGGACCTCAGGGAGGGCATGCGTTTCCTTCTAGCTAGAGGTGGTGTCAGTGCTTAAACTGGTTGACATTTATATTATTTTCACCTATGTGGTTGTTGCTGTTGCAAGGCGCCTTGGTTATATCGGTCGATCCGGGACCGATGGAGTCATTCGTTGGCTCATTTACGCCCCAAAGGGCGGGGAAACGTATTGTTCAGGCACTATAATCCACTCCGTGTGGACCGACCCTGTCGCTCCAAGGCGCAGTTGCGGCTGTTCCTACGACATGGGCTAGATTGTCTCGAAGTCGGTAAGGACTATCTTTTGCCTTGGTTCATGACGGAAATCCAATTTCCAAATACGACACCGTGCGGTTTCGATTGTAAACCTATATTTGGCGACATAGTGGCATGGGACGCTCATGTCGTCTATGATTGATATTTATGATTTGAAATTGTTTTTGAAACATATAAACTCTAGTAATAATATCAAATACTTGTTTTATTCGTATCAAGCATATTTTGGCCGTTATAAGGTAAAACCTCTATCCTTCGGTTTGCGTTGCATTGTGTGATGGGAATTGAGTCATATAACGGCTTCATTTTTGCAAAAAGCATTGCGATGTTTAAAAGATTTACTTGTTTTAAAGCACTGGCAATCCAATGGAGTAAACCCGTTCCGCGAAAGTGGCGTGGTCCTGTGATTAGCCATATTTTAAATGTGTTAAGTAGATTTTTCATACCAGTCCCATGACTGACTCGTAGTTTGTTTCACTTGCAAACTCGGGTGCCCCTTTTTCTACACGGGCAGCCTTGAGTTCAGGTTTTAGCAGGCTCTTTCTGGATAGCTTGAGCTGAAGATGGATTCTATCATTTATCTCTTTTTATGCTGTTCAACTCCTATTGTTCATATTATGTTTGTTTTCCGCTGTAGACATTTATGTATAGCTGAACTGTATTTGTACTAAGTATGATCCTGTATACTGTGTAACTCTGATGATTACGTTTATCCAGTGTATTATTTGTGCATTATCTGGTGTATTTATTTAATTTTGTTCTGCTATTATCTGTTTATGTGTTATATTCCAAAGATTACCCTCAACACCGTCGTACGGGGTTTTGGGGTCGTCACACCGGCCATTATGATACTACCACCCATATGCTAAGCCATTATTTCGATTTTTTATAATCTATTTTAGTGTTTGATTAGCGTTTCTTGCCATATGATCAAATAATTTGACAAAGATACGTTGGATGATCAATTTGTGTTGAATAACTCTGTTCTTCTCTATGAGAAGCTATTTGGGCAATTGATCGATGGTGCAAAGCAACTGATTCCAATGTTCTTAAATCAGCCTTCTTCTCCACATAATCAAGCTGGTATTATCTGGTATTAACGTATGCACTCGTTCCTGGATCTTATTCTATTTAATGATATGATATAGACGAAAGCAACATGAATATAGTCTGCAATGGCCTCCTGCTACAAAGCTTCTACTAAACCACAGAGTATGTAAGTATAAATACACTATGGTATGTCCTACTTTGGATATATAATTGAATTGCAACCAAATTCAACTGATATGAACTCAATACCCCACTACTAACGTCGTCTTCTAAAACCTTGCTAATTTCAGAATTGTGGACATATCTTTAAGCTGAATAGAGATCAGTGGACAGTGTTTTTAAGTACACTGATACTATAATAGTACGAGATTTCTTGAGGCTTGAATCAATTAAAACATGATTAACTTATGTTGATTATTGTATTAAATCATATTTTGTAAGAGGATTATTACTTTAAAAAAAGTTAGTACTACTTTGACGTTGTTTGCATGCTCTGGTTCTGGGTTTAAGTGTGCCTGTGTGCAAGTATGTATGGGTGCATGTATTTGCTACTTTCATGTTGCTTAATTATTGTTGTTATATTTAATTTGTTTATGTCATTAGTTTTTGTTTCTTATAAATAAAATGTTTCCGAATTTGATTTCAAAATCTATATGGAATTAATACAAATTAATTCATTTCATAGTGGCAAAGGTCGATAACCAAATAATTTAGGTAACTTTTTTTCAAAAATATTGATTCAAGTAACTTTTTCCTAAATAAATTTATAATATATCCCTTGCATGTTCTGTTATACTATATAACAACCAGTTATTATTTTAGGTTAACTGACTTAGGCGCATTATCAACGGTTTTATAGTAAATTTACAATCAGATTTCCATAAGAGCTCGGTTATGGTTTTGGGATCTAACATTGGGATTGCTAAAAAGACTACGGATATGTAAAACCCAGCTTTGACTCTATTAAAACCGAACCCTGTAGGCTCAGTTTTATTGAGCCATCGAGCTCAGTTAACTAGGCTTGATGGCTCAGTAAAATTGAACCTACAAAGCCCTACAAATAACATGCTTTATTCCCATCCTATAAAGTTTTGCCCGATTTTAATAGATACAGTTTCTCATTTACTATAACTATAGCGTGCCTATCAGTATAATACTTATGTTTTTCTGTTTTTAACAAGGAACTAGAAATTTCAATAAATTAATGCAAGCACTTCAAGAGATAATGACAAAAAAAAGAAATTGGATAGTACTTCTAATACTTATGCTTTTTTGGGTGGTTGATGTTCTTGAACCGGAAGAAGGCTTCGTTATATGGCCAGAGTTTCATATTCAGTATTTGTATTCATTTATGAGTTGAATTTGGAAACTTAATTATGTATTATACTTGTCTCTTGTTAAATAAAATTTTATGTCGTTACTTGATTATCAATGTTGTCTATTGGTATTCATTGGTTATACTTTTTAAATTGAGAATAATGCATGCTTTGGATTTATATTAAATATCATCTATATTATAATCATGTTAGTTATTAACTGACTATTAATGTTAGAATATGAGAATTACTAATACATATTTCTGTTACTATTATCATTACTATTTGTTGTGAATGAAAATCTTGCAACATGTATAAGCATTGCAAACAAAAATATTGCAACATGAATAAGCATTGCAAACATAAATCTTCCAATGCTTGTAAGAGTTGGCAAAGAAAATCTACCAACGCTTGTAAGCGTTGCGAAAGAAAATATACCAATGTTTATAACCGTTGCGAACGAAAATATACCAACGATATAAGCGTTGTGAGAGAAAATTTTCCAACGCTTATATGCGTTGAAAATATATTGACACGCTCCCATAGCAACACAAATAAGAGTTGCTGAAATTGTTTGTGATGGTTACTTGTTGGAAATCACCTGTTTTGTTGTGTGTAAGTAAAAAAAACTGTTAGCATTATGGCTTTTATCAATTGTTGTTTTAAGGATTATATCACAACTTGATGGATGCAAAACATCTCATGAAATATGGAATAAAGATGTATCAATTTTCAGTTCTCAACCATCTACAAGGATAATGTGTTGTGAAAGATTACTTCATAATACCCAATAGGATATAGGTACGTAGGCAGTCACAAGTGGTAGTGATGCAGCCTCAAGAGTAAAATAACTCTTTGCTGTTTGCTATTTATTATTCATTTTGTAATGTGGTATCTTTCATGATTACTATATTATTCTGCATTTGACATGTTTGTTGAGTTTGCATGAGTGACTATTGTTGTCTATCTCTTCTGAGTTGTGCAGTTGTAGATTTTTTTTAAATTTTCTTGTATTATAGCACATCTAGTGTATTAAACGACCCTGATAGTTTGTATAATCAAAATTTGTATCCTATACATTTAGAAATGTCGAGTATTTATTAAATTGTTTATTGAATTGGTAGTTTTCATTAGTGGTTTTATAGTGGACAAATATTTTGGCAAATTCATCTGTTCCGAAATTCCAGGCCGTTACGAAAATATGTTTATGAGTGAGCACTTAACCAAGATTAAGAACCATTATGATCTATTGGAGACAACAGGCCATAAAATCACCAAAGTAGATTAGATTCTAACCATAATGAATGGTTTAGATGACGAGCAAGAACCAATAATCACAAAATACTTGCTCAAAGAAAAGGCTTCCAAATATGTGATATGTACACTTTACATTACTGGTTCATGAGGGTAGAGTTGAACAGAGGAGCAGATCAATTAGACTACTCAGCTAACTATGCATCATCATCAAAAGAAAAAAAATTCAACAAAGCCAAGTTATTCCAAATCTCGTCTACGAAGCTAACAAGATGGTTAATGTAACAACCCACCCGAAATAGGCCTAAATTTCGACCTAAAAAGGGCAATCGAAACTTAGGGCCATTCTAACTGATCGTTGGTTCCTATAAGGAAATGGTATAATAAATATAACATAGCACACTAAAGCGAAATTAGAATCTCACACAGTGGAAGGGATAAAATATAATAACTGAAAATAAATGTACCTTTAATTAAAACTATCAGAAATGTCGGTTACAAGAATCTCATACAATATAGGTACATTAACATTAATTATGCTAATTATACAACAAGAGTAGTAAATAAGCAATAGCCACAATAATTAGATCTTCAAAAGGCTCCTACTCCAAGAAATCATCCTTCATTCTTAATTACATGTCTCAACTATGATCCTGTTAATGTTAAGAGGAGGGAGGTCAAAACATAAAGTTCTGGTGAATGAAATACAAATAAGTTAAGAAGGCTATTCCCTTTAATTTGCAGTTGTAAACTTTTCAGATTATGTCTTCGTAAAAAGCGCACAAGGCAAGCATATAGGATGGACGTCCTAATGGTCATTTAATAACCCCAAAACTAAATTATGGGCGAAAATCTTCATACGCTCACTTAATACCATATTTGTTAGACACCTCTCTAGACACTTATAACCCAATGACGGGCCATATGTCACTTAAGACCCCGTTCTAACGTTAATACGTTATAAGTGATATCTCCCTTGTGAAAGTCTATAATAGGATCGTGTATGTGTCTTAAGCAATAGCAAGTATTAATACACAGTAGATAGTAAATAGAAAAGATAGAGTAAAGGAAAATCACACCAATCTTTTATACTGGTTCGGACCTCCCGTCCTACCTCCAGTCCCGAAGCTTCCCTTCGGCCTTTTCAACTATAAGAAACTGTCCTCTCTTCACCCGGAGGAATAGGTTTACAGATGAGCAGTAAACTTGACAACCTTGTGTTCTAATAAACACTGATATTGACTGAGTAGTACAAAGTTCTCCTACAATCTCTTTGAATAGATATGAGAGTTTTAGGTACTTAGAGAGAATAGAAGTAAAGTGTGCTTGTGAAAGATTTTGAAGACTTTAGAGAGTAATAGCTTTTTTTAGAATATCAAATAGATCTAGAAAAGAGTAGGTAAATTAAGAGCAAGGATCTCTTGATTTATTTATAGATAATCAAAGGTTTTATCAAAGAGTTGTAATTTCTGAAAGAACCCTTTTGTGAAACGAAATTTCTTTTGAAAAATCGTATTGAGGAAGAAGAAGAATGAGAAGTTATATCCTTTTGAAATGAAGAGATGCTATTACAAATATATTCGTATGTACAGCACAGACGTCTGTTTATTCTGTGACAGACGTCTGTGTATGCAGAAATTTTATCCCGAGACATGTGACAGACGTCTGTCATATATATAACAGACGTCTGTGCTGTGCTAGGAATGAAATTCCTGCTGTAGTGACAGACGTCTGTTATAGTATATGACAGACGTCTGTCACCTGCACATACACAGAAATGCAGATGTTCTCTCATATCTTTTCACGAGATTTTACATAACATCTAAGATACTAAATATACACTTTTCTTCTGAGAAGCCATTTTATCTTGAGCTCTTTGCCTTGAGTTGATACCTGTATGAGTGTGCATATAGTGTGTGTACATATGTATGTATATAGTGTGTCATCGTCAAAATAACTGTACTAACACCTTGTACGGGGAGAAATAGTAATCCATACTTTATACTAGGTTGTAGGTCAGGAACACAACTTCTTAGAGGAAGAACCCCTTGGCGAACCCACTTGTTACTATATAGCTGTCCCTATGGGTGAACTCCTAGCCACTTAATACTTCCCTTAAACAGTGGTTCCTTAGGCCATGTATACATAATTCATCCCTAGGTTAGCCCTTACTAGCCTCCTAGACATGAAACATACATTACTTGAAGAACTACCCCCATACACATTATCATCTATTAGGGCCATTTAATACCTTATAGGAGAAAAGTGGATCTGAACCAAGGAGTGAACCTTAGGAACGAACCCTATCCTAACCACTTAATACCAGTTAAGAGATAGGTCTACCACTTAATACCATTTTCCTAGATAGACATACATTACACTCAATATATATGTAAAACTATATATCTCACATTTAATTATATATATATAATGGATACATATTTAATTATATATATAATTGATACATATTTAGTTTTATAAAATGTGTAAATATATTAAAATAAGCATATTTAATTAAATTAAATTTATTAGAATATAAAGTATTTTTTCTAAGAATATGCTATAAAGTCAATTAAGAAAAATAATTTCACTACACCAGAAACGCAAATTAGGTAGTGCTAAAGGTCATATCTAATGTGATTAGGCCATGTTCTGGGCCATATCAAATTTTGGCGTCTTTAAATATTTGATACGGCCCTAAGCCATATCTAACTGTCAAAAAGATATGGCCTTAAGCACTACATGATTCTTAAAAAGATACAGCCTTAAGCACTGCCTGGTTCAAGCTTTCAACCATATCTAATTTTAAATAGATACGGCCTTAAGTCGTAGCTAATTTAAAAAAATGCAATTAGCTTTATAATCCATGAGAACTACTTTAGTACCATAATACAACAAGAATAAACAAAACTACGTAGCCGCAAAACATAACTCTACAATAGACAACAATATCTCACAACGAAATCTAGTTCATATGAAATATTAGAGTTAATACAGAATTTCATTTTATATAGCGGAAGATTAATATATAAACATAAATTTCATAACATAAAACAAAAATGACGAACCAAAGCGAGTGCGACTTCACGTGCTTCAACCTTCGATAGATGAATATCATTGCACCATCGCATGAATAAGCACGGTTGCAGCTTTATGAGTTAAGACTTTGACCAGATGGGCATGATTTTGAGCCACATTTTGCTATACTGGTAGAATAAGGTGCACTTCGGGATTGCTAAATCTTGCAATAAACTGTGTTTGCCAGTTGGTTGTTGCATACAGGATTGTCCACAAGTCTGTGAAGTTTGTAGATGTAATTGAAATTGGTTAACTAAAAATGTAGGTACTGTAAACTTATAATTAAAGGGAAAATAAAAATAAAAATAGAGAAATAACTATAAGGTACCTACATTAGAGTTCCGTTATATGTTGGAGTTAGCGTAAATGATGTGATTAAACTGTTTCAGAAATTGACCAACTGCAGCTTCAAGCTGAACTTATCTCCCAAGTTTAGGCTACCATTAAATTAACTATTACCCAGTGATCTGCATTGTAATGCAATAGGTAAAGTTTACGAACAAATTCAGATCATATATTACTTAGTTCACAGACAAATTCATATCATATATTACTTCCTTTAGGTGATGAATATATTAGTTCACAGACAAAAAGATATTATCGTTGAGTATGAATTCATTTAAAACAAATGTGATAAGTGTAAAGTGTTTGGACACAAGGCTACACTACATGATCTAAATGCAGAACCTAAATGGATTCCTAAAGATCAAACTGAAAGAACTTATTCATCCAATGTTCCTACAAATTCTACTTCGTCTTCGCGAGACCTGAAATAGAATGAAAATGCAAATATGCCAACCAAATGAACAACATCTCTCCCTCAATCAAATATGTCTGAAGTTTAGAAAGTCACCTACTCAACATGTGCATGATCATAAACAAACAGAAGTCCATCTTGATTTTCTAAACCATGACTTACCAGTTGAGATTTTGAATGATAGCCACCAAAATGTAGTTGATTCAGTTGCCGAAGAACTGCCGGTAGATGAAGTAATGGTTGCATTCAGTTTTATCCCACTGGTACCATACATGTAGCAAGGCAAGTTCAACTATATTTTGATACATTGCATTTTCTTGCGTAGCGTTAGTTGGGTTACATGGAAAGAATAAACCAATTCAGATGCTCCACGTTCTTTTCACTGTTTTACATCTACAATGTAAACAAATCAGATTCTAGTGTTTTTCTTGTTTCCTTGGAAACTTAAATCATTTTGTACTATTCTGGTAAAGGATTGAAGGACGTTTGTTCACGCATACCACTTGCTTTAAATAGTAAATCGTTGTTTATACTATAATAAGTTAAAAAACCGGAGCTAGCCAAGTGTGAGTAGCTTGTATAAGTACAAGCTATATTAACAGCCAACAAGGCATCGAGATATTCTTAAAGTTTGAAAATGAGATCTCACATAAAATAATCAGTTCTACTGGTAGCAGCAGTAATACTGAAATCCTCAGTGGTAGTAGAAGTAGCGTTCAACGAAAATGGTATAGTAATGACATGCGGAACCAATTCTGAAAGCATATGCTACACAGAGGATCCTGCATTATGCTCTGAGTCGTTGATTCAATTGTCGAAGAGCATGCCAAAGGCAAGAAAATAGTTTTCGTCAGCACCGTAACAACATCATTGCAAAATCCTAGTGTTAAGGAAGAAAGAAATGAGCACTAATTGAAAATTGTAAACAGTTTATGTGGTTTAATTAGTAATTTTCATTCCCACTAGGATCCTTACAAATGATCAAATAAGGCAATATCTTATCTCTAGTAGTCAAAAATTTTAGCATGAATAGCAATTAAATTTGAAACTGATATATATAAATGGTGTACTAGGCCAAAATAATACACAACCGAAACAATGAAAGACCTATCATAGAAACTCTATTCATTTAGCCATGCACCATCGAAAATTCAGTAAAGCAACCACTTCCTACCCTTATTGGGTATCATTCGATTATCAGTGGTCCAATAATATAGAGGTTATAATATGTATATCTCTTTTAAAAGATAAAATTACCTACAGGAATAGAGAACAAAGGCCACAAAACAACAATTAAGGAAGTGAAGCCAACACCCCAACGAACAATCCATCTTTTGGCTTTCAGAAGCTTCTCCTCCGAGAACTTATTATACTGCAAGTGTACATCTTCTCGACAGTAGTAATCGCCCTTGTACTTTCCCAGTCATAGTTATGTGGTCTTACAAAACTACAAACTGCATATCTGTATTTGTATTTTATACAAGTCATAACAATAGTTGCATATGTGTATGTGTATTATATTGCATTGACTGAAAATGGAAGAATGAAAGGATACTCAAGGTAAATCAGCAGAATATTTTTTAACTAGACAAAACTGCCACCAAAATTGTTTAGCGCATTTAATAAACAATTATTTCAAGTTTGAACAACAGTACAATAGCATCAAACACACTAATAAGAAACAAAATCATATATGATTAACTACCTGAGACATGAAATTAACAAATCCGACTCATGCTATACAATAAAGGTAAACACAGGAAAAGACTTATTAAAGTATCAATGCATAAACTTATTAAAGTGAAAATATGGATTACCTAAATGACTAGTGGAAGTAGATAAAAATTATCTATATATAAGATTTAGAGGCAAAACTTAAATTAAAAATGTATGTCTATATATACAATAAGTTTTAAGCATGAAACATGACTTTTTAATCCTTACATCAACATTATATGATAATTCTATGTTAGTGACATTCGCAGTTCATCTCAAAATCGTGACTCACTAAAGCAAAATTGAATTGCCTGAAACCTAACGATTCCCTCAACTCTTAACTGAAATCGGTTCAGAAATCGACTAGGATGGTTGTCTGTTGAAGCATGCCGGAATTGATCTGGAAATTGATGAAGTGAGAAATTGATTCGGAAATTGATTTGGAAAAGAACTTTTAATTTAGAGATTATGAGAAATGAAAATAAGCGGGGGAAAATTGGAGAAGCGAAAATATGCGGATTAAATACTCAAAGCCATATCAAATTTTTGTTGATCTGAAGGTTTCAAGAAGTAGGGTTAGATTTCACGCGCTGAAGGTGGTGCATATCACAAAGGAAATTATAAGAAACTGGAGCATAATTTGATACGGTTATGTGCTATAGCAAATTTGATACAACTTAAAACCGCATCAAATATCTGCATCCCGGTGTGCCAAGTTTGTCTTGGTGTAGCATTTCATAATTTTTGTAATGTTTAAATTTCATTTTTTTAATTCATTTCTTTTCAAGAAGATACAAGGAAATATCGAAAAATACATGTCATGACGGGATATATTAAAATTATCACAGATTATAGCGCTAAGACTATTTTTGATGCTATTAAGAAAAATCATAGCAATGGAAATTCATTATAGAATATAGTGGTGTAATAGCATGGTATTAATTACGTTGGTCGAAACTTCTATTAGTAAACTTCTAGTATTTTGAATTTTAAATTAGTTGTTGGCTTCTTAGTGAGTTTTGAACTACTAATTAAACGCCAAATTTTGAAGAAATGAACAAATAACTGCCTAATTTTAAAGAAGTTTAAGTTCTTAATGGCCTAACTCTTAGTTACAGTAGAAAGTTCAAGTTTTCCTAACTACCACCATCAAACCTTACACGATCATCAAAATCAAACCCCAATATTATGCTCTGAGTAGCTGATTCAATTGTCAAAGAGCATCCCAGTGGGCCTGAAGCCAGTGGGTCCGGCATTGAATTACACCTAGCATTTTAATATCAAACTGAGCACAATTTTCAAATTGTTCGCACCAAAGGCTGCATAAAATCTTGAAATAAATTAAAAGTGCACAACACAATTATATGATACATAATGCACATTATATTATACAGATATGATATACACATACATGGATTAAGCGTGGATGATAGAAGAAATTATATACAGAGGCGCCATCCTACATGCCCAGTGAATCATTCAAGCTGATGCAGTTGGATAGGAAGCCTGCATGGCAATTCCACACAAACCTTCCTCTTGATCGACGTCCCTCTGCATCTTGATATAACCCTCATCTCCCCAACTGGTACCCCATGAATTCTTCACAAGCCAAAACTTAGTCCCATCCGAATCAGTCCCATACCCTACAGCCGTAACACCATGGTCTAGTTCCGTACCACATTCTCCTGTGAAAACCCCACTCTTGTACAGCTGAAAATCCGACCCACTGGCATCTATAGCTACAGAAACAGGTTGGTTGGCCACCGCCTTGAGCAATTCGGACTCACTGTTGGAAGGCACGTCTTCGTACCCAGTTATGGTTGCTGACGATTTCTTGGTCTTGCATGTTCCGTCTTCTGCTTTGTAGGGGTAGCTCGATTCAGTTGCCAGACCTCCGTTGTTTATTATGAAGTCGAAGGCGTTGTCCATTAATCCACCGTTGCATCCTTGGTCCATTCCTTGTATGTCACAATCCACTAATTCTTGCTCTGAAAGTGATATCAGTTTCCCTGAACTCAGTTTCGTTATTCCTTCTGTTGCTGCCACCGCCGAAAATGCCCAACAGCAACCTACATTTTCATTTTCATTGCAATACGGTTGGTTAACATTCATTTTCCATCTACAAATATAGTTGTCTTATGTGTGTGCATGTATATACATACATGCATGTATGTGCACGCATGTATGTGCATGAGGAAGGATCAAAATATATGCTTTTTTTTTTGGAGTTTTCCCAATAATAATCATCCATCAAACCTTAATTTTCAGTTGTAAGTGTCCTGGATATAGCTGATTTTTTCAGATATGATGTTCGTACAAAAAAGATCATCTCTACAAATCTTTTAAATTTTCACAGAAATACAACCCCCCCACGCTACTAATTGATTTGATAGTCGGACTATATTATGATTGTAATAGGTTTAAAAGGTATCAGAATGATCTAGACCTTTACGTTAAGAATATCATATGCATAGGGATTAACCATATTGGAAACACATAGATACCAAAAATTAACAGAGAAACATTGAAACAAAGTACTGATCAGTCTTACCACATTGTCCTTGATCCTTGATTGGAGTAACAGCACCTTTTGTTCTCCAGTCCATGCTAGAAGGCACTGCCGACACATTTCCATACCTGAATGAGAAATCACCTTTTGGCTTGGTGTTAGACGCAAAGCTAGACTTAAAGCCATTTCTGGTTGATCTGAATTCTTCATTCGTCATGTCTGCAAATTGATTAAGCCCAAGCTTGTACTTGCGATTTACCACATTATTGTTGGCTTCGATGTATTCAGCGTTTTTCTTAAATATCTGAAAGCGGTGTTCTTTTTCTGCGATGTCTTTGTAAACACGAGCATATTGAGCCATCCATTTCTCATGCCTTAATGACATAGGCAATATCGTGCCACTGATGATCAAGCGAGATGAAGTGATTTCAGCGGCAAGGACAAGCAAAATGGAGACAAGGAAGAGTGAGCATAGTTGGCTGTTTGTTAAAGCCATTATGTATGGTATTATAGATGATTAATATTTTGAATGACATTAGTAGAATGTGTGGTATCTGTTTATATAGTGCTGCCTGGATTCTTCTCACAGGCATATTCTGTATAGGAATGTTTTATTAAACATTGATAGATAAAACATATCACTTAGCGTGCCGGTGAATTTTATGCGACTTAATTATTTGATTAATTATGTTTGTTTATTCTGACCACTTTAATTTGATTCATCTTCATATATTTGACTGAACAAAAGAAGATTCAAATGACCAAGCAGACAAAACTTTACGTATTTGTGCTGCTTCGTATTTTATAATACCAGAAATAATTAAACGCTAACATGTTATTAGTAAAGAATCGATGTAAGTATGACAAAATTATGTAGGGAAATGATTCTCCAGACAAGGATCAAGGGTTCACCATTGCACCTCAATCCTTGATCCAAGGATCCAAATTAAGTTTTATTTTCAATAATGATCAAAAGGCAAATAAATCATTAGATGATATGATATGGTGCTTTGGATTCATCTTTGGTTTTATCAAAGAGATCCTAATCCATTTTCTCTTTTGTTGGAGTACTATACTTCTATGTTGTTTAATCCTTTAGACTTATGCAGTGTAACTTATATTCATTGGAGTACTATACTTCTATGTTCTTTTGTTGGAGTACCATAGAAGTCATGAACGTTGAATGAGTTGTTATGATTTATCGTACCTCCGATCTATGCAGGTAATGAAACGAGAAACAAGTGTGCAACTTATATTCATTGAGTTCTTAAGCTACAAAGTAAGGTTGTAAGATATGCATCTACGTTTGTTCTGAGAGAGAAAACCAACCAAAAGCGGGGCGCTTGTGTATAGCGTATACACTATGCACACTGCACATATATGCATACACATAAGCATGGATCATGGTCTTTTTCTCATAGAATTAATTTGAAGCCCTTTTTTTTCAGATATGTTAATATATTTTCTATATCATCTACACACAAATTTGGATTGTTTTTTTTTTTTTAAAAAAAAAAAATTGATACTTTATATACAAGTTTAGATAGTACATAATATACTACATGACAAATGGGTTACCGCGTGACGGCAATCGAACTAATAACTTTTAGCATGTCCAAGTATCTTAACCAGTTTGGACAAGGCGATTGTTTTAAATTTGGATTGTTGTCAACCGAAATGCATAAGAATCAATTTTCAGATCTTATGATGCTTATTAAGCTTTTTTGAGAAAATAGATAAAAGGAATATATTTATATTATTTAGTCAAAAACATCTTGATTTCTATTTTACAACGCTTTGAAAATGCTATCCTAGTGTCTGAACTGGAAATATGGTTTGCTTTTTCTGTTTTCGTATGTACGTCAAATGTCATCTGATTATGGTATTTTCCAGAAACGAGGGAGAAAAATTGCTTTCTAGTTTCATATACTATAGCCTATCATGTTCCAAAACTATTGTCCATTTCAAAATACATATTGAAAACATAAAACTCAGTTTTCAGACCGAATACAAGATGGTGTTTGGTTTGAAAATGAGTTTTATGTTCTTCATTTTCAACATGTATGTCTAAATGGTGTTTTATACCTTCTTTTCCTCTACCTTGCATTTTAACATGCAAGCTGAAAATGCAGAATTAAAAAAAAAAAACTTGTTTCCAATCCAAACAATACTTTAGTCTTCTGATGTCAATCAGAGAAACAAACAGGAACAAGAAACAATCAAGTACAATCTCAAACTTGGGGATATAAATTAACATTTGAGACATACATTTAAACAAAAAGGCTATAGTTCTAGTCTAACATCAAGTTTATCCAACACACATACACAATCTTTTTGCAGTATCTTAAAATGCAAACTTAAGCTCGGCTATCAAATCCAATTACAAGATAAATTTAAGCCCAGTTAATCCTAAGAAATGTCAAAGGGCTGTGCTGTTGACTAAACGTGATTTGGTTAAAACTTGTGGATTAGTTTAGAACATGAAATACAAGAGGGTAAAATGTAATTTGCTGTAGGTCCTTCTATTTTTTAGTTTCTTCCGTATGTATTAACAAAACGAAACTTGAGTATCTTAGCATTGCAGTATATCAAATGCTCAGTAAAGCCTTAATTTTACATGGAAATTTCTCCCATGTATTATCATATATCATGAACAGAAATATATCATACTCATATAAAGCATACAATTAAACAATTTTTAGTCAAATGAGAAGACTACAAGAGATGCAGTAAGCAATATAGTTTAAGTATCATGTGTAGATTCCAGCTTGTGATGTTTAGGACTATTGTCAGATGCATTGACAGTGGGGGAACCAGCGTAGCAATTCTTGATAGCAAGAAGGCCGTGTAGACGGCTTCGAGTTTTGCCTTTAGATCCCTTTCCTTTCTCCTTCTTGCATTGTTTAATGTCTGAATATTCCTGTAATATTCATAACCTTATTAATGGTAAGGCAGCAAATAAATAGTTGGTAAAATGAATATACTACTGGTGCATGTAGTTTCATGGTACCTCAACTTGTATCAGTGTGTCCTTGCTGCTTTCCCTTGCATGTGTTTTAAGGCTTGCTTCATAATCCTTTACTTGATCAATTTTCACATATGAATCTTTTTCTTGAGGTAATTTTTCTGCATTGGTAAAATCTGATATTAGCTATTTTGGTAGAACAATCACTTCTCTTTTGATTTCAAACCATGATTTTTCTTGTAACTATAATGATCTAAATGTTATAGAAACTGTAATAAACTCCAAGAAATGTGACTTATCTTCAATCTATCGATGAACACTGCACAAATAAAAACCATCAAATTGTTGCCGAAGACATAGCAATTTTGCCAACACCATTACAACTTAATATCACTAGCAATACATTGATTTATCACTTGTCTTAACTTTGTTTCTAACGATTGCAACACACACTTATTCGGATCCTCGAAATTGGATCATAAATCCAATGTTATAGTATAATACCACGGTTATGATCTCAAGGTTAGACCTTGACACTAATGCATAAATGAAAAAAGATGGTAAACTTCTAAAAAATTAGCAATCTAACTTATGTTTTTGAAAGGCAAAAAAGTCACTTCTAAAAGTTATTCAGGAGACCTAATTGTAAGCCTACTACGTATGAATACCAAGTACTGCAATAGTCCAAAGCAATGTTTGGCGCGCAGCAATAATTTGAGTTTTAAAACTTGAACGCAACATATATCTGAAATTCATAACAATCTAATGTAACCCATACCAACATCCATCTTCTTAGTTGGAACCGTAGAATCATCGTCAGAGTCCAATGCTGGAAAATCATCAAAATAAATTCGAAAACTTGGAGACGCAGGCAAATCTTTGTCTCTTTGAATAGAATCCTGTCTTACTTTTGGTTGTGTAACCATGGCATCATCGGCTCCTTCTCTATCTTCGGGTTTCAGCAACTCTGTTGTAGAAACAATGCTTGCGTTCCTAACTCTCCTTCTGTGCAATATTTCCTCTATTTTATCACGGAAAGCTTTCAATCTTACGGACATTTTTGAACAATGTTGTCCAACTTCGATGAGCTACAACTCATCAAAGTCGGAAATTTTCGGATTAAATGGAAAGCGGAGGTTTATGGTTATTGGATACTGAACTGTGTAAAAGGAGGGAAGAGAGTCATTTTAGGTTTGGTTTCTACCCAAAAATGGGGAAAATGCTTGTTGCTGATTCAATCGACAGGCAGGCTGAAACCAAAAAAACAAAATCATGATACCAGATTTAGAATTGCCAGGATAAATCATAACTGCACCCTGTAGAGTTAACTAACATTTACAGTGAATTTGCTTAATTAGAATATTCTAAATAAAGAAGAGATGGTGTTGTTAAAATTGTTGGGTAATGTTAGGGTTCAGTTCATTCTCTTCAAATCGCGTGTGCTACGTTGCTAATTCTACTGACATCCATATTTCGCTTGCACAGCCCATTAACTTTTAAAATAATTAATTGACATTTTTACATTCGTTGTAGTTATGTTAAAATATATAATTTTATTTATATCCCATTTTTTTTCCAACGGGCCACTCTTATTTCTCCTATCAATATTAACAATATTAAGCAAAGTTAATGTTTTTGATTTTGCATTTGTATCTCTATGTTAGCTACAAACAAACAAATCCGAAAAATGAATAAAAAAAAACAATAGAAAATATAAAATAAAATTAACAAAAAATTATAATGTTTTGATCTACATTCCTCCATTGCAAACAATGTTGGATTTGAGTTTTAGTGAGAGAAAAATGAAGAAAGTTTGTATCTATTTTTCTGTACTCTGAGTTATAGAACAGAAAAAGAAAGGAAAGTCTTTTAGGAATATAAAGGAGTGAGAACCGTAAAAAGTGTGGTATTCTATTTGTTTATGAAATAACGCAGTAAGAAAAGTATTTGTTGGGTGAGAACAAATTAGATAACCACTCATTCATGTGGGGGATTGTTGGAAAGGTATAAGTGGTTTAGGGGAGTTTTTAAGCCCCACATCGGGAGATAATAAAATCTATCCCACTATATATACAATGTGTTGATATACTATATCAAAAGAAAGAGGAGATGGGTGAATTCGGGCAATGACATGAACAATGGCAAACAAAGCTTTCGTAATTAATATTAAATGTCAAAGATAAGGCCTTGAGGCTCTTAAGGTCTCGTGATTAATTGGGCCTCTGATTGCGTTGGGCTTGTTGCGCTAAGAAACGACTATTTTTTTAATCCGGGCCTCTGATTTTAAATATCAACGATAAAATTTGTTGGTAAAAGGTTGCAACCTTTCCAACAATCACCACTGTTCGAAATCAAGCGGTCGCTCCTCTTCCCTATTAGTCACCTCCTCTTGCCTATATATAGGCACTCAGAAAACAAGGCACAACACAATTTTATTTTCAGTTCTATCTCCTCTGCATCCTCTTCCTCCATTGCTCTGTTCTGTGCAAATACCTTCTTGCATTCGTCGTCGCTCTGTGATTGCCGCACAACATCATAGACTGGATCTGTTTCATCCTTGGGAAAATATTATTTAACAACCTAAAGCGTTGTAGAGGGAGCAATTTTATTTCATGGTAACAACAACCGTTGGACTCGAACATTAATCGGTAAACATTCCTTCTTCTCTTGTTTCTACACTACATATTGATTTATAACAGTTTCGTGCAAATTTGTGGTTGTTTTTTGTTATTGTGAATGACAAAACCATTGAAACATTACTGCTAACGCTGTAAAGCGTTACTATTCACTGCAACAGTAGTTGTAACAGTTTACTGTCGTCCCTGTTACAAATAATCTAACAATCTTCAAAACGAAATTGTGATTGTTGCTTATACAGACGATGATGTCGCAATGTAACAACAACAAATATGTGCCGACATAGGCCGTGCAACATGATTAGCCTCTAGTTCTACAAGCTGTCCCATATTCACATGGATAACGACTAGAAAAGTTTAATGGTCGGGACTTTAAACGCTAGCAACAGAAGATGCTTTTCTTCCTAACAACTTTGGGCCTAGCCAAATTCCTTTCAGAGGATTCCCCAAACATTGATGAATTGGAGCCCGACGCTACAAAAGTCGAGTCTCTCACTGCATGGAATAATTCTGACTTCATCTGTAAGAATTACATTCTCAACGGTTTGGAAAATAATCTATATAATGTGTATTGCACCATTGAGACAGCAAAGGTTCTCTAGTTATCTCTGGAAAAGAAGTACAAGATTAAAGATGCCAGAATGAAGAAATTCATTGTTGGGAAGTTTCTGGACTTCAAAATGGTAGATTCCAAAATAGTCGTTAGTCAAATTCAGAACCTCCAACTGATCATTCATGAGATCCACGACGAAAAGATGGAGTTGAGTGAGTCATTCAAAGTGGCTACCGCTATCGAAAAGTTGCCTTCGTCATGGAAGGATTTCAAAAACTATTTGAAGCATAAGTGCAAGGAAATGACCATGGAGAATCTGGTTATTCCTCTATGAATCGAAGAAGACAACAGAAAATCAGAGAAAATGGTAATCGGTTAAATACAAGCAAAGGCTAATGTGGTTGAGGATGAAAAGACAAATAAAAGAAAGCACGAGCATAATCCTAAGGCAAAGAAACAAAAGAAGTTTCAAGGATCTTGCCACAATTGTGGAAAGAAAGGCTATAAAGTAGTCGTGTGTCGCACACCCAAAAAGAAGAAAGCAAAAGCAAATGTGATAGAAAAATCAGATGATGTTGCTGATATGGAGTTATGTGCAGTTTTTTTCTGAATGCAACCTTCTCAGAAACAAATATGAATGGTTTTTAGACACGGGAGCCACTCGTCATATATGTGCCAACAAGTGGATGTTTACAACCTGCAAATCTGCTACTGTAACACCCCGTATTTTCTGTAAACACTAAGGTTACGAATTAAAGAATAATTAATTTCAAATGTAAGAATTAAGGAGAACGGGTTACGCCATTGCGTTCGTCTCGGAATTCTGCTTGAGGTAGAGTCCGAGTTTGCATAAATCGGAATCCGTATGAAGGAGTTATGACCTTCAGAAGATTCGAAAATTTAAATAAACAGTTCAGACTAAAGTTTAGAAATTCAAAATTTAAAAATCAGAAGCAGAACCAGGCTTGGCGGGAAATTTTCCGTCCAAGGCCAGGTCGACCAGGGGGTCGACCTCTCCCCATACAGGTCGACCTGGGGGTCAACCTACCCCCCCCCCCCCCCCCCCCGCGGACAGATCTGAAAACTGATGTGTTCTGACTCCCTGCTGAGTCATTAGGGCTGATTTGGTTGTTCTATCTTGTCTGGATGGCCTTGATCGCTTCTAGGTTGATATGATGGCTCTAAATTAATCAAACCTCTATAAAAGCAACCTAACTCTCAACCCTAAATCACACTAATTCATTCCAAGAGCCGCCATGTCGTCAATGGTGAACCTAGAATAGCCGTCATCTCTTTCAACTCAAAGGCAAGATAGAAGCTACATCAAAATCTAATCTAATTCAACTAAGAGAATTCAACGATCTACATCAAAGGCGAGCAATTCAGTTTCAGAATACAGATCCCAGAACTCAAGAATTCCTTTTTGGTTGTAAGTATAGTTATCTTTCAGACGTGAATAAATTAAAGACATGGTTTGCAATGAATTGTAAAATAGAATTGTATCAAGTTGTATGTGATGCTGATTCATGTCTATTCTATCATATATGCCTATGAACTATTGTGGTCTATCGAACCTATCGTGTTATGTGGAAATTGGTGAATAAACCTATGATGTTGTATAGGAATTTGGGAATGAAATTATCATATGTAAGTTGGTGATATAATGATACAAACAAATTTTACGTTAAGTCATGTCGTTTATGACTAATTGTTTAGATCCATTATGCATACATGTTTAGATCTACGACATTGATGATATTATGATACATACAAGTTTTAGGCTAAGTCAAGTCGTTTATGCCTAATTATTTAGATCCATTATGCATACATGTTTAGATCTACGACCTTATATGTTTAGATCTACAACTTCATATGTTAGATCCATATGCCTTTATTTTAGATCTATGATTCAACCCCTATGCAAGTTTACCACTACATGCCAAGTTTAATTTGTATATTTTTATGTAAATTCACATGCTTGTGGTTCATGTTGCATAGATCTAATTTGCAAGTTCATAATTAAAAGTATATTGTTCTATGCCAAATTCATGTGACACATATGTAGCTAGATCCATACTCTTGTACGATGTTGGAATATTGCAAAGTTCCTCTTTTCTCCTTTTTGTTTTATAAGTTAGGCTAAAATATCGATCCTAACATCCTATGCAATTTTGCGAACGTACAACGGGGGTAACGTTGGGGAAAACTTGAAATTACATGTAATTGGCATGTTTGGCATAATCATGATAAATGGCACGAAAATGGTATAATTTTTATACCTAAAAATTATGGACTTGATTTAGAGGGAAAGTGGGCCATGATAATAAATTGTTGACAAAATTTACACATAAGCATAAAAGGATAAATATGTAAATTTAGAAAAGACAAATATGCCTAACCCGAGGTTAGACTAAGTTGTGGTGTAAAACTGCCCGAAACCGAACTGCACATCCAGTGACCACAACAATACCTGTCTAATGTGGGTGGTTAGTGCATTGAGCCCAAAAAGGACCCGAGGTTAGACTGAGTTGTAGTGTAAAACTGCCCGGAACTGACAGGCACATCCAGTGACCACAACAATACCTGTCTAATGTGAGTGGTTGGTGCTTTAATGAAATGAATTAAAGCTAAGTCGGGAATAGTAGGGTTAATTCAATTAAGGAAACACTTAACCAATTCAACATGTTAACTAAACTGATGGGTGGGGTTAGGTAAACTTGGAAACTTAACCAATTTAACATGTTGGCTAGAAAACCCTAGTAACGGGGACCCATTTCGGCAGTAACCCACATAGATGTATCATGGTAGCCTGAACTAGGCAGGGTGGGGCACGATTACTGGGCTGAATTGTAAGCAGTCAAAACGTCGGCGGGTGGTGCGTCAGTGTAGGTTCCGACGGAGTACGGGCATGCACGTACTCCAGAGTGGAAAAAGCAGGCACTGGGCATCAGTAGTCATACACTGTGCATCTTGAATCGTGTCGGGTTGCCACCATAGGATTTGATACACCCTATGGTGGGACCAGCACAGGTATCTACAATCAAGCGGGGGCCGAATGACACACGTGATAAATGTATGCAAGTAGGAGCCGATCGATAAAAAGAGATCATTTCACCATGTATATGGGGTGCTAGTTGGGACAAGTATAAATAGGTGTAGAGATGTAGAATGGGTGCGATAGTATATTCGGTTTAAACTTCCTTATCTTGGTTTATGTTAGTTAGTTATTATGGTATGGTCCTATTTTCAGTTTATTCCTATCATGACCTTTTCCTTATTCACACACTGAAAAGTCACTTGACTTACTCAGACTTATGTCTAACCCATTTTTCTTTTGTCTTCTTTTCTTCCGCTCCCCTCCCCCCTCAGGTAGCCAGGGAGGGAATAGCTCAGCTTAATTTGGACCATTCATCTTTCCAAGCTTGAATACTCTGTGATGTATAGCTTGGAATCTCTTACCTTTGGCTATGGCTTGGGATACACTACTACTTGGGGATTTATGCAGTTTATTTTGTTTTATGCTTCTTTATATAATAATCAAGACAGAAATTATGATGTAATGATTTGGAATTTGGTTTGAAAAAGTTTGCTGTAATGTTTTGTTATGAACCATGTTTGAAATAAAGTTAGTTTTATTTTTCCGCTGCTTATATATATTTGTCTTGTAAATTATCTGTGTCTTTTACCTATAATGCTCCACTAAAGTTAAGGCATTCCCTTTGTGAGTGACCTTAGCGGAGGTGGGGTGTTTCACTTGGTATCAGAGCGAGGTTTACTAGATCAGATATTTTTTTTTGAAAAACTGTTTTTCAAAAAGAAGTTTAAAGAAGCATTTTTCAAGAAAAAGTGTTTTATTTTAAAAAGGCATATTCCCCCAAAGCGATATGCACTATCTTCCTATCCTTTGTTTTGAATCTTTCCTTTTCGTTTCAGCATGTCTGGGGATCTTAACCTTCCAGAGGACGTGCCGGTACCTGGCTGGTTCAAAAGGTGCCTAGAGGCTAGGGCTAATGCCGCAGGCCCAGCAGACATTCCTCCTCCCCCAGCTGCTGTAGTTCCTCCTCCTCCTCCTCGTGCAAATGCTTTCTCAAAAATATGTAGGGACTTTCGAGCCATGGGAGGAAAGAACTTCAATGGAAATGAATCCTTCGTGGAAGTAAGAAACTGGCGCAAAGAAACTGAGGATTTGTTTGATATCTTCGAAGTGGATGATAGGCAGAAAATACAGTTGGCGGTATGGTTGCTCAAAGACGAAGCCTCCTATTGGTGGGAAGTCACTAACGCTGAAAGACCAATTGAAACTTGGATGGATTTTAGAATGAGGTTTGAAATGAAATTCCTCTCACAAGCTGAATGAAACCTACAGATGGAGAAGTTCTTAGCTCTCAAACACGGAAGTATGTCGGTCAAGGAATACGTCAACCAATTCAATCAGCTGGCTAGGTTCGGATTGGAGTTAGTGAACACTCTACATAAGAAGGCTCTCCGCTTTGTTAAAGGGTTGAATAAGCCACTGCACAGCGTAGCTATGTCCCATATACCAATGGGTGCGACTTATGAGAGACTGGTGGACATGGCACTGTTACAAGAAGAAGATAAGGTTGGCAAGAAGGAGACAAAGGTGGAAGCATCTCAGGATAAGAAAGGGGAAGGATCACAGAGCAAGAAGACATATTCCAAGAAGAGCGGGAAGAACAACAAAACCCGTGACAAGAGGAAGTGTAATTTTTGTGGCATTCCTGGACATCTGGTTAAGGACTGCAGGAAGAAGAAAAGGAAGATGGGTGGCTGTTTCCATTGCGGCGAGGCAGGACACATGGCTAGGGACTGCCAAAGAAAGCAAGGGCAAGGGCAGAGGGCTGGATCTACTTCGGGAGGGCAGGTTCACGCTCTCATGGCACCTCCGTAAGAACGACGTAGAAATGTTTCTGTTCAGAGTTTAGTTTATCTTTTTGATCATCCTGTTCGTACACTCTTTGATTCTGACGCATCGCACTCTTTTATATCAACTGCTTTAGTTGAATCTCTGCACCTAGACACCAGTTTAGTAGAGGATCCCTTGGTTGTTTCAAATCCAATTGGGGGCTCAACTTATTTGTCAATGATTTGTTTGGATTTGGAAATTTCTATATTAAGTGTGGGGTTTAGATGCAATGCCTATGTTTTGGGCTTCACGGGCTATGGGTTGATTCTAGGCATGGATTGGCTATCCAGTAATGGTGCCATCCTCGATTGTGAAAGGAGAGTGGTTAGACTCATGACTCGCCTCGGTAACACTCTCGAAATTTCTTGTAATCCCATGAACTCTGTTATGCTTAGCTATCTAGAATCTCTTGATGCGTCTATTGAGAATTTGCAGTCTGTTAGAGTAGTCCGTGAATACCCGGATGTCTTTGAACAGGTTAAAGGGTTACCTCCGAAGTGGGAGATAGACTTCCGCATATACCTCGTTGATAATGCAAAACCCGTTGCTTTACCCATTAGACACATGGCTCCAAGGGAGAGGAAAGAACTCAGCAAGCAAGTTAAA
Organism: Allium sativum; assembly: GCA_030737875.1. NCBI lineage: Eukaryota > Viridiplantae > Streptophyta > Magnoliopsida > Asparagales > Amaryllidaceae > Allium > Allium sativum. The sequence continues at coordinate 472,712,967 of CM060920.1, read as the reverse complement.
GAGCTGCTAGAAAAGGGGTTTATAAGGCAGAGTATTTCTGAATGGGGTGCTCCAGTAGTGTTCGCAACTAAAACGGACGGTTCGCTTCGCCTGTGCGTTTATTATAGTGAGCTAAACAAGCTGACCAAGAAAAATAGGCACCCACTCCTAAGAATAGACAACTTGTTCGATCAGGTTGTAGGTGCATCGGTTTTCTCCCAACTAGATTTGGCTACCGGGTTTCATCAGCTAAGAGTGGCTGAAGATAACATTGATAAGACCGTGTTCAGAACTCCGGATGAATTCTTCGAGTGGCTTGTCATGCCTTTCGGCTTTACAAACGCACCCGCTTATTTCATCGATTTGATGAGCAGGGTGTTTAGGGAGTTCCTCAATAAGTTTGTAGTGGTTTTCGTGGACGACATTTTGATTTTCTCGAAAAGTGAGGAAGAGCATGCTCAACATCTAAAGGAAGTCATGGATACTCTTCGTGCACATCAGTTAAAAGCCAAATTCTCCAAATGCCATTTCTGGAGAGAAGAAGTAAGGTTTCTTGGACATGTGATGTCCAAAGAGGGATTAGCTGTGGACCCCGCAAAAGTAGTTGCGGTGCAAGATTGGAAGGTCCCACGGAATGCAACCGAAGTCCGAAGCTTTCTCGGGCTAGCAGGCTTTTATCGAAAGTTCATCAAAGATTTTGCGAAAATCTCAGCTCTACTTACAAGGTTGACAAAGAAGAACTTAACTTTCACTTGGGATTTGGATTGCGATATTGCTTTCCAACACTTGAAAAGGGCTCTGACAACAGCCCCAGTTCTGACATTGCCTGATGGAATCAAGATGTTTACCGTATATACAGATGCATGCGGTATGGGACTAGGTGTTATCTTGATGCAAGAAAGGAAGGTAGTAGCTTATGGTGGAAGACAGTTGGGAGTACATGAGAAAAACTACCCAATCCACGATCTAGAGTTGACTGCCATCATCTTTGCGCTTAAGTCTTGGCGCAATTATCTCCTAGGTGATAAGTTTGAATTGTTTACTGACCATAAATCGTTGAAGTACCTTTTCTTGCAGAATGATCTCAAATTGAGGCAGCAAAGATGGATGGAGTTTCTTGCCTCATATGATTTTGAGATTTCCTACACTCCTAGCAAGGGCAATGTAGTAGCAGACGCCTTAAGTAGAAAGAAGCTGACCTTAAGCCCTCTCTTTGTAGAAAGGCAAAGCTTGGAGTACATAGACAACTTTGATTTTAGACCCTCTGTCGATCATGTGACTGGTTTGTTAGCATCGCTAGAGGTACAGCCTATTTTTTTGGACTCAATAGGGACCGCACAACGTGAAGACCCTCAGTTAGTTGATGTGATGGACAAGCTAGTTAGGAGTGAGATTTTTAGTCACCTCAATAGATACTCCATCGATGATAAGGGATGGTTAAGGCAGGATGGAAGGCTATGCATCCCACAAGCAAGGGATTTGGTGAAGAAGGTTCTCGAAGAGGCGCACCATTCCAAGTTGACCATACACCCCAGTGGAGACAAGATGAATAAAGACGTAAAAAGGGTTTTCTTTTGGGATAACATGAATATGAATGTAGCTGAATTCGTCTCGAAGTGCTTAGTATGCCAGCAAGTCAAGGCGGAGCAAAAGAAGCCTGGTGGTTTGCTTCATCCTCTAGAGGTCCCACAGTGGAAATGGGATAGCATTTCAATGGACTTTATTGATGGGCTGCCTAGGTCAAGAAGGGGCAATACCAGTATTTGGGTAATAGTGGACATGCTCACAAAGAACGCTCACTTTATACTCGTTAAAAGTAGGAGGACTGCCTCATCTTTCGCATCCATTTATCTTAAAGAGATAGTCCGACTCCATGGGATACCCTCCAGCGTTGTAAGTGACCGCGATCCTATTTTTACGAGCGAGTTTTGGAGGAGCTTGCAAGAGGCTGTAGGCACACAGCTATGCTTAAGCACGGCCTATCACCCCCAAACCGATGGTCAGACGGAAAGGGTGAACAGGGTATTAGAAGACCTCTTGAGATTATGCATTCTTGACTTCGGAGGAACATGGGAGGATCATCTTACTTTGGTGGAGTTTGCCTACAACAATAGCTACCAAGCCACAATAGGCATAGCACCCTTCGAAGCTTTATATGGAAGACCGTGCCGATCACCAACTTGTTGGTGGGAGTCTACAGACAAGCTCATACTTGGACCAGATATGATTAGAGAAACTTCAAAGAAAGTGGACTTGATACGAAGAAGAATGAAGACTACCCAAGATAGACAGAAGTCATATGCAGATAAAAGAAGGACCGACCTTGAGTTTGAGGTTGAGGTTGGGGACAGGGTTTTCCTTAAAGTATCTCCTTTGAGAAATGTCGTTCGCTTCGGATCCGCAGGGAAGTTGGCACCAAGGTTTGTAGGGTCGTTTCCTATCATTGAGAAGATTGGGAAGATGGCTTATAGAGTAGAGCTGCCTGAAAGATTGGCTAGAGTTCATAATGTCTTTCATGTTTCTCACCTACGAAAGTGCCTACATGAGTCTGCGGAAGTGGTGGAACCAAGCATATTAGAGGACATAGAAGTAGAACGAGAGGCGACTGTGAGAAGAGTTCCAACTCGTATCTTGGGTACAGATGTCAAAAAGCTACGGAACCGCGAAGTCAAACTTGTAAAAGTTTAATGGAGTGACGCTGAGGAAGACGCGACTTAGGAGACTGAGGCCAAGATACGCGCAACCTACCCTTTTCTTTTTGAGGGTACATCTTTGATCTCTTCTTCCTTAAATTTGTTCATGCTCGTTTCTATCTTTTTAGTATTTTTCCTCAGTGTTATCCTCGATCCTTAGGTAGAAACCAATGGATGTAAACATGTATTTGAAACATGTTATGATTGATGGTTGCAAGTGGTTGCTCGTGGATGCATACACACACATTAGGTATTAGATCGGCTCAGTCACTTTCGTATTGCATATGCATATATGTACTTGTATATGATTGAAACTTGATGTGTTATCATGTGGATGTTGCATTTGTATGAATGACTATCCACTCATGTAGAAAGTATGATTAGGGGTGATTGCATACATAATGGACTCATGGCACCGGCATGAATTGCATTAAGGAGGTCAACTGAGTCAGTAGACCGCCTGATTTTGCATTAGATAAGGACATGTATACACACTATGCATATGATCATGAAGCATTAGAAGTCTTTTAAGGACACTGGATGCATGTGTTTGATGGTTGAGTAGATGGATGATTGGATGGTAGGATATACGTTCTTCTTGACTTGAAGATTTCGGGGACGAAATCATTTAAGGAGGGGAGAATGTAACACCCCGTATTTTCTGTAAACACTAAGGTTACGAATTAAAGAATAATTAATTTCAAATGTAAGAATTAAGGGAAACGGGTTACTCCATTGCGTTCATCTCGGAATTCTGCTTGAGGTAGAGTCCGAGTTTGCGTAAATCAGAATACGTATGAAGGAGTTATGACCTTTAGAAGATTCGAAAATTTAAATAAACAGTTCAGACTAAAGTTCAGAAATTCAAAATTTAAAAATCAGAAGCAGAAGCGGGCTGGGCGGGAAATTTCCCGCCCAAGGCCAGGTCGACCAGGAGGTCGACCAGGGGGTCGACCTACCCCCATACAGGTCGACCTGGGGGTCGACCTACCCCCCACCCCCCGGACAGATCTGAAAACTGATGTGTTCTAACTCCCTGCTGAGTCATTAGGGCTGATTTGGCTATTCTATCTTGTCTGGTTGGTCTTGATCACTTCTAGGTTGATCTGACGGCTCTAAATTAATCAAACCTCTATAAAAGCAACCTAACTCTCAACCCTAAATCACACTAATTCATTCCAAGAGCCGCCATGCCGTCAATGGTGAACCTAGAATAGCCGTCATCTCTTTCAACTCAAAGCCAATATAGAAGCTACATCGAAATCTAATCTAATTCAACTAAGAGAATTCAATGATCTACATCAAAGGCGAGCAATTCAGTTTCAGAATACAGATCCCAGAACTCGAGAATTTCTCTTTGGTTATAAGTATAGTTATCTTTCAGATGTGAATAAATTAAAGACATGGTTTGCAATGAATTGTATCAAGTTGTATGTGATGCTGATTCATGGCTATTCATGTCTATTCTATCATATATGCCTATGAACTATTGTGGTCTACCGAACCTATCTTGTTATGTGGAAATTGGTGAATAAACCTATGATGTTGTATAGGAATTTGGGAATGAAATTATCATATGTAAGTTGTTGATATAATGATACATACAAGTTTTAGGTTAAGTTATATCGTTTATGCCTAATTGTTTAGATCCATTATGCATACATGTTTAGATCTACGACCTTGATGATATTATGATACATACAAGTTTTAGGCTAAGTCATGTCGTTTATGCCTAATTGTTTAGATCCATTATGCATACATGTTTAGATCTACGACCTTATATGTTTAGATGTACAACTTCATATGTTAGATCCATATGCCTTTATGTTAGATCCATATGCCTTTATGTTAGATCTATGATTCAACCCCTATGCAAGTTTACCACTACATGCCAAGTTTAATTTGTATAGTTTTATGTAAATTCACGTGCTTGTGGTTCATGTTGCATAGAACTAATTTGCAAGTTCATAATTAAAAGTATATTGTTCTGTGCCAAATTCATGTGACACATGTGTAGCTAGATCCATACTCTTGTATGATGTTGGAATATTGCAAAGTTCCTCTTTTCTCCCTTTTGTTTTATAAGTTAGGCTAAAATATCGAGCCTAACATCCTATGCAATTTTGCGAACGTACAACGGGGGTAACGTTGGGGAAAACTTGAAATTACATGTAATTGGCATTTTTGGCATAATCATGATAAATGGCACGAAAATGGTATAATTTTTATACCTAAAAATTATGGACTTGATTTAGAGGGAAAGTGGGCCATGACAATAAATTGTTGACAAAATTTACACATAAGCATAAAAGGATAAATATGTAAATTTAGAAAAGACAAATATGCCTAACCCGAGGTTAGACTGAGTTGTGGTGTAAAACTGCCTGGAACCGACCGGCACATCCAGTGACCACAACAACATCTGTCTAATGTGGGTGGTTAGTGCATTGAGCCCAAAAAGGACGTGAGGTTAGACTGAGTTGTGGTGTAAAACTGCCCTGAACCGACCGGCATATCCAGTGACCACAACAATACATGTCTAATGTGAGTGGTTGTAATGAAATGAATTAAAGCTAAGTCAGGAATAGTAGGGTTAAGTCAATTAAGGAAACAATTAACCAATTCAACATGTTAACTAAACTGATGGGTGGGGTTAGGTAAACTTGGACACTTAACCAATTTAACATGTTGGCTAGAAAACCCTAGTAATGGGGACCCATTTCGGCAGTAACCCACATAGATGTATCATGGTACCCTGAACTAGGCAGGGTGGGGCACGATTACTATGCTGAATTGTAAGCGGTCAAAACGTCGGCGGGTGGTGCGTCAGTGTAGGTTTCAACGTAGTACGGACGTGCACGTACTCTGGAGTGGAAAAAGCAGGCACTGGGCATCAGTAGTCATACACTGTGCATCTTGAATCGTGTCGGGTTGCCACCATAGGATTTGATACACCCCACGGTGGGACCAGCACAGGTATCTACAATCAAGCGGGGGCCGAATGACACACGTGATAAATGTATGCGAGTAGGAGCCGATCGATAAAAAGGGATCATTTCACCATATATATGGGGTGCTAGTTGGGACAAGTATAAATAGGTGCAGAGAAGTAGAATGGGTGCGGTAGTATATTCGGTTTAAACTTCCTTATCTTGGTTTATGTTAGTTAGTTATTCTGGTATGGTCCTATTTTAAGTTTATTCCTATCATGACCTTTTCCTTATTTACACACTGAAAAGTCACTAGACTTACTCAGACTTATGTCTGACCCATTTTTCTTTCGTCTTCTTTTCTTCCGTCCCCCCTCCCAGGTAGCCAGGGAGGGAATAGTTCAGCTTAATTTGGGCCATTCATCTTTCCAAGCTTGAAGACTCTGTGATGTATAGCTTGGAATCTCTTACCTTTAGCTATGGCTTGGGATACACTACTACTTGGGGATTTATGCAGTTTATTTTGTTTTATGCTTCTTTATGAAATAATCAAGACAGAAATTATGATGTAATGATTTGGAAGTTGGTTTGAAACAGTTTGCTGTAATGTTTTGTTATGAACCATGTTTGAAATAAAGCTAGTATTATTTTCCGCTGCTTATATATCTGTCTTGTAAATTATCTGTGTCTTTACCTATAATGCTCCACTAAAGTTAAGGCGTTCCCTTTGTGAGTGACCTTAGCAGAGGTGGGATGCTTCAACTACTGATCATGAGAAACTATTCATGTGCAATTCATCTGCTTTAAAGGTTGAAGGCAAGAGAAAGATTGTATTTAAATTAACTTGTGGGAAGGAACTCACATTGAATGATGTTCTCCACATTCTAGAAATCAACAAGAACCTGATTTTAGGATCATTGCTTAACAAACATGGTTTCAAACTGATTTTTGTTGTTGATAAATTTGTAATATCAAAAAATGGAGTGTATGCTAGAAGAGGTTATGTGTGTGATGGTTTGTTTAAAGAAAATGTAACCATTGTTGTACCAAACAATGATATGAATAAAAGTGAATCTTCTGCTTATATTGTTGACTCTTTTAATATGTGGCATTCTAGATTGGGGCATGTAAATTTGATACATTAATAAAATTGATTAATCTAGAATTTATACCAAAATGCAACATAGATTCCAACTATAAACATCAAGTTTGTGCAGAAGCAAAATTGACAAGAACTTTGTTTCATCATGTTGAACGAGAGACCAAACCTTTAGACTTAATACATACTAATATATGCGATTTGATAATGTGTCAAACTAGAGGTGGAAAAGGTACTTTATCACATTTATTGATGATTGTACCAGATATTATTATGTGTATCTCCTTAGAAGCAAGGACGAAGCATTTGATATGTTAAAACAGCATAAGGCAGAAGTTGAGAATCAACTCAACAAGAAAATAAAATCTTTAAGAAGTAATAGAGGAGGAGAATGTGAGTTTCCATTTGAGGAATTTGTGCTGAGCATGGAATTATACATCAAACTATAGCCTCGTATTCACCTCAATCCAACGGTGTAGCCGAACGGAAATATAACACTTAAAGAAATGATGAATTCCTTACTAATTAGATCTGGTTTGCTAGATAATTTTTGGGGAGAAACTATTCTTTCGGCAAATGACATTTTGAACAAAATACCATGAAAGAAAACATCTAAATCTCCATATGAACTTTGAAAAAATAGACCACCATCCTACAAATACTTGAAAGTGTGGGCTTGTCTTGCCAAAGTAGAAATACCAAAGCCAAAAAGGTCAAAATTGGACCAAAGACTATAGATTGCATATTCATTGGATATGCTATAATAGTAATGCATATCAATTTTTGGTGTACAAACTTGAAATTGATGACATTCATGAAAACGCCATTATCGAGTCACAAAATGCTAGATTCTTTGAACACATTTATCCTCTAAAATCCTCTATTGAAACTATTGTTCAAAAGAGGTCAAGAGAAACAGACATTCCCGAGGGTAATGTTAATCAAAACTCGCATTAAAGAAATGTTGAAACAGAGATAAAGGAACCCAAAAGGAGCAAATGTCAAAGGACCTTTAAAACCATTGGACTCAATTTCTATGCATATATGATAGAAAATGAACCTCTTACTTACCAACAAGCAATGTCATCTCCCGAGGCTCCATACTGGAAGGAGGCTCTCAACAGTGAAATAGAATCCATTTTACAAAACCATATGGATTTACCCAAGGGGTCTAAACCACTAGGATATAAATGGATATTTAAGAAAAACTAAAAGCTGACGGCTTAACAGACAAGTATAAAGCAAGACTTGTAATAAAAGGATTTAAAAAGAAGGAAGATCTATATTACTTTGATATTATCCACCACTAACTAGAATAACATCGATGATGATGCTTATTGCAATCACATCCATAAATTTGGAAATACACCTAATAGATGTGAAAACTGCGTTTTTGAATGGTGATCTAGATGGAAATATATATGCAGCAACCTAAAGGGTTTCTAATCCCAGGAAATGAAAATAAGGTGTGCAAGTTAGTAAAATCACTTTATGGCCTTAAACAAGCATATAAGCAATAACACGAGAAATTTTATGAAACTATGTTATATAATGGATTCAAAATAAATGAATCATATAAATGCATCTATGTAAAATATATGGATATTGGATATGTCCTTGTTTATCTTTATGTTGGTGATTTGTTGATCCTATGGAACAATAAGGCGATAATAAAATCTACAAAGGATATGTTATCCTCTAGGTTCGACATGAAAGATCTAGGAGTGGCTGATGTAATATTGGGTATAAAGATTATGAGAACATCACAAGGATATGCGTTATCTCGGCCACATTACATTACCAACATACTTGAAAGATTCAAGCAGCATAATATAACCATTGCAAAATCATCAGTATTTATGAACCAAAATTAGGTAACGAACACTGGTGATGGTATATATCAGCTTGAATACTCTCATATACTAGGAAGTATTATGTATGTCATGAACTGCAATAGGCCTGATATTGCTTACACTATAAGCTTGCTGAGTAGATATACCTGTAACCCTGGTAAACATCACTAGAAAGCAATAATCAGGGTCCTAGGATATCTAAAGTACATGCAAAACTATATGTTACAATATGAAAAGTATCCTTCTGTAGTAAAAGGATATAGCAATGCAAATTGGATAAATGGTTCAGAAGATACAAAATCCACGAGTGGATATGTGTTTACATTAGGAAATGGAGCAATTTCATGGAAATCATTCAAACCGGCTTGCATAGCTAGGTCAACAATGGAATCAAAGTTCATTGCTCTAGACAAAGATGCGGAAGAAGCAGATTGGCTTCGGAATTTTTTGGAAGACATTCCAAGTTGGGAAAAACTAGTACCCCCAGTATGTATACATTGTGATAGTCAATCTGCTATTGGAAGAGCTAATAGTAGATTGTACAATGGTAAATATGGAAAAATTCATCGTAGACATAAAACCATAAGACAACTTCTCTCTAATGGAGTTAGCACTATAAATTATGTAAAGTCAAAGGATAACATTGCAGATCCACTAATTAAAGACTTGCCGAAAGAGGGAGTTCAAACCTTATCGATGAGAATTAGCTTAAGACCTATAAACTAAAAGTTTTCTAAAACAGAAATCTCACCTAGTTGACTGGAGATCCCAAGATCTAGGTTTCAAGGGACAACTAAGTTTAAGATAAAACTTGGTAGCACTGAAGAAACATTACAATCATTCCTAAGAGAAGTCAGTGCACAACCCGTCAGAGAATATGATAGGCTTGGCTTTTAATGATGTCTATCATGTGGTGTTATAAACAATCATGTGGAATGGGATATTCTTTATAGAATCACCTATGTGAGTGCGAAGGTGCTGCTTCAAGAAGAATAGTAAGGTCGAATTCTTCAAGCACTTATGAAACCAAGGTGGTGTTTCATGGCAAAAACGAACACAAATAGAGAACCAAGGAGTTAAGAAACATTTATCATGTGTTATCTTTATAAACTTACACAAATGGCTTACAGTTCAATGACAGTCTAGTCCGCTGATTCGTCAGTAGCTTACAACGATAAAACACTAGGAAAAGTTCAAGGCCTCGGTGCTACTTTTACTGATATGATAAATGTTACATAGAATTCCAGAACTTATTAGATAACCACTCATTTATATGGGGGATTGTTAGAAATGTATAAGTGGCTCACGGAAGTTTTTATGTCCCACATTGGGAGATAATAAAACCTATCCCACTATATATACAATATATTAATATGCTATATCAGAAGAAAGAGAAGATGAGTGAATTAGGGCAATGACATGAACAATGGCATAAACAAAGCTTTCATAATTAATATTAAAGGTCAAAGATATGGCCTTAGGGCTCTTAGGGTCTCATGATTAATTGGGCCTCCGATTGCCATTAAGCCTTCTACGCTAAGAAGCAACTTATTTTTTAATCTGATCGTGCGTTTTTAACTACCAACGGTAGATTCTGTCGGTAATTTCCAAGAGTCGCCACCGTTTAAAATCAAACGATCGCTCCTCTTCCCGATTGGACACCTCCTCTTGCGTATATCTAGGCACTCAGAAAACGAGACATAACACAGTTTTATTTTTTGTTCTATCTCCTCTGCATCTTCTTCGTCCACTGCCTAGTTCTGTGCAAATACCTTCTTGCGTTCATCATTGCTCTGTGATTGCAGTGCAACATCACAGACTAGTTCTGTTTATCCTTGGAAAACGATTGCTCAACAACCTAAAGTGCTAAAGAGGGAGCAATTTCATTTTAAGGTAACAAAAACCGCTGGACTCGGACATTAATCAGTAAACATTCCTCTTGTTTTTACACTGCACACTGATTTTATAATAGTTTCGTGCAAATCTATGTCTATTTTCTGTTATTGTGAATGACAAAACCATTGAAATAGTATTGGTAACGCTTTAAAGCGTTATAGCTCACTACAACAATAGTTGTAACAGTTTACTATCGTTCCTATTACGAACAATCTAACAGCTATTTGGTTACCAAAAAAATTGTTTGTATACTTTACAGTTTGTGTATTTATTACAGTAGGATATGCGTAATCGCATAGTCACATATACCTGTAACAACCCGCAAATTCTGGGCCAGTTTAAAATTTTTATTTTGGCAATTATAGCGAATTTAGAATATTTAAAATAGATTATTTTAAATAATATCAACGAGAAATTTATTTTGAATATAATTCGACGTATATATTATATACGTCGTCGTTAGAATATATAATAATTATATATAATTATAAATAGAATTGAAAATGGCGCGGTAGTTCGATAATTCGATTTCAAACTTCAATTGAATGTACCGGGTGCAAAACAATCCGGATTTTAGTGAAACCAAAAATAATGGGATCTAATTGATAATATCTTTCCAACGAATCCGAAAAATCAAGATTTCATATCGGGAATCAAAAGATAAGTCCAGTTGAAAATTCTGAATAGTCGCTATGGAATTCAGGCCCTTAAAAATGGACATTTTGCAAATGACCTCGGATTTCGACGAAACCAGTTTTGTTGGGTCCGTGATGTCAAGTTATTGCTAGATTCCAAATTTCATAATTTTTCGAATCAATATGTGAGCGTGGAAAAGGAAAACGTGTTTGACCAGTTTCAGTTGATTCTAATCGACTGGAAAATAGCCATTTTTCTAACGGTCTCAGAATTCATCGAAACTAGTTTTGTTAGGACCGTATCGTCAATACGAAGCTAGAAAATATTTTTCTGGAATTTTTAGAGTTAGTATGTGACCCCGGTAATTTGAAAGGTACGTTTAAAATTCAATATAGTGATTTAAATGTAAATTTAACGGAAACGGATCGAAACGATTGAATTGGCTTACGAAACATATCCCATTGTGTTCGGAATGGGGGTATTTAGCTAGGGGCGATAGACATTCGGCCTCATTTGGGGTTTGGACGCAATGGAACTAATAAGTGAATTAAATATTATTAAAATTATAATATAAATAAATATTTTTGGCCACAAAACCCTAATTCTATCTTCATTTCAGCGACGCCTCTCTCATTTAATCATAGGCCGATATGTTCCCTTTTCTTTCTCCAAAATCCACGAAATCCAAGCAATAAAAAATTCAGGGCTCTTAAAGTACGAATTAAAGAGATTTTCGAGGGCTACAATTTGATACGGCTATGATTGGAAATCGTGTAGAGTTGTGTTCGATTTCTATGCTTGGAGTGGCGATTTTTGTGGCGGAATTCGAGGCTGAGGGGTGCTTCGAGCGGGGAGATGGTCATGCTGTTAGGTGGCGTCATTAGGATGCTTCACCTTGGCATGGTCGGATGGGGTTCCGACACCCCCTAGTGGCGAGCGCAGGTCAAGGATCAAGTCGAGGTCAAGTTTTGTTTTTCCAGTTGAGAACGAAGAAGACACGGCGGAATTTTTGTAAGGGCAACGATGGGTGGAACCCTAATGGGTTCGGTTTTTCCTTTTTGGGCTGTAAGTGCAGTTTTTTATTTTATTTTATTTTATTTTATTATCTTAATATAATATAAATGCAGTTTTTCTTAATATAATATAAATGTAGTTTTTTTAATATAATATAAATGCAGTTTTTCTTAATATAATATAAATGCAGTTTTTCTTAATATAATATAAATGCAGTTTTTCTTAATATAATATAAATGCAGTTTTTCTTAATATAATATAAATGCAGTTTTTTTTAATATAATATAAATGCAGTTTTGAATAAATATAAAGGCAGCCTTTATTTTCATTTTTATATATATATATATATATAGCATTATGAAAATAAAGTTAGTAAGGTTTTAAAATAAAATACTTTCAAATAGAAGATATAAATTAGACTTTGACTTAAAAATAAGATTACCTCTGATTTGAAATTAAAATCATCTTTGTCTATAAAATATAAACCATAGTTTAAAAATGAGATTTTAAAAGGGGGAAAGGCGAGATTTTTAAATAGAAAAAAATTCGATTTTTATATATTGAAAAGCATAGTAAAAATTCGATTTTTACATATGTAGAGAATACGGGCGAAAGCGACAAAAAGGCGAGATTGGCGAAGATTTCTAAAGGAAGAGTCGTGGTATTGGATAGCTATCGGTGAGAATTTCTCACCTTTCAATTTTTTTCCTAATTATATATATATATAGTAGGATGCAGACGGTGCTTAGTAGCACCCGACACAATCGTCCACAGACCATGGACTTGTTTGTTTGGTTGCATAGATTAGTTGAATTATTTGTTTGAATTGAATTGTTTGGTGAGATGAAATTGATTTGATTGATGTGTGAATGGCGTGGGCCTTCACTAGACCGGGGATAAGGCTAGGCCTTGTCCCGTTTCTAGTATCGTGCCGTTATGCCGCCGAAATTTTCTAAAATATGTTAGAAAAATAAAAATGTCATTTATTGAATAAATGAACTGAAAAGAAAATTCATGTGTTGGAATAAATATTTTATCGTTAAAAATATAGTTTTAACGTGAATGTGAATAAAATAAAATATTCATTTACAAACCAGACGGTTTGTTTATGTACACTGATTTGACTGATATTGATTGGGACGATAAATTTTACACATCGCCCAACAGCACAAATAAAATATGTGTTTGATTGTTTGAAACCCCACATGGGTGTTAGGATGAAATTTGAAGTTCACTCATCCTGATTGATTAAATATGTCGATCGATTGATTGACATGCTGTTATAAGCGTTAGATATCTTTATTTGATGCTTATACAGTGTAGTGCACTTTGGTTGATGGTTGATTATTTTTCAATGCTATTATATACATGTGTTGTATGAAAATCCATATAATTAATTTTATATGGTAATTGATTGGGCCTCATTCCAGTTTAGAAATAGAAATATTTGAAATAGAAATATTTGAAATAGAATATTTGAAAATAGAAATTTATGAAGCCGTGTTGATTAGATTGACGCCATTTTGACGTGAACGATATTTATATCGATTTTAAGCGATTTCGAAATGAATTGAATTGAAAACGATTTCGAAATGAATTGAATTGAAAACGATTTCGAAATGAATTGAATTGAAAACGATTTCGAAATGAATTGAATTGAAAACGATTTCGAAATGAATTGAATTGATAACAATTTCGAAATGAATTGAATTGAAAACGATTTCGAAATGAATTGAATTGAAAACGATTTCGAAATGAATTGAATTGAAAACGATTTCGAAATGAATTGAATTGATAACGATTTCGAAATGAATTGAATTGAAAACGATTTCGAAATGAATTGAATTGAAAACGATTTCGAAATGAATTGAATTGAAAACGAATTCAAATTGAATTGAAAACGAATTCAAATTGAATTGAAAGCGAATTGAAATGAATTCAAATTGAATTGAAATTTGAATTGAATAGAAATGAATTTTAAAACGAATTTATAAAGAAGAATTCAATTTTGATTTGAATTGAAAAGGAAGTTGAAATTGCTTTTGAAACGAAATTAAAACTATTCATATAATTCGTTTTAAATAGAAATCGACGAAATATATATTATATATATTATATATATAATATAATGGCCTGAATAGAACGCGCCGCGCCGCGGCAGTTCGTGAATTTCGACCATTTATTTCAAACTGACATTGCGGGAGATCCGACCGTCGGATTCTCCTAAAACCGGAACCGTTGGGTTCGTATCGAAAAGAGCTTTCTAATGAATATTAGAAATTTGAAATCTAACGGTTGGATTTGGAATTATGTCCAAATCAAATTTGAAAAAGGTCGCTATACGTGCAGTTCGATGGCCATTGGTGGAAATCGACTGTACGGGCCTTGATAAAATTATTAAAAATAGTAATAATTTGTGTAAAATCATAAGAAATGATTTAGAAAGTATTGGGATGAAAAACTCCATATTTGAAAAGATAAAAATAGATTTTTATCGAAATGAACTAGTTTTGAACTAGAATTATAATTCTATTTATTTTTAAATAAATAAATTGAATTCGAAAAGGGTTTTAAAAATAACCAAAATTTCCAATGATTGCATTGGAGTGGATTTGAATCGAAATTGTCTTCGGAATATTTCGATGTTGGAATTCGTGGTTATACGGATGTTGTTATGGAAATTTGAAAGATATATATTTATATCGTTATTTCCAATACGACATTTGTTAATCGTAGAATTTGATATTGAATATAAGCCAATATATTTTCTATTCAGAGCCTTATATTGAATATCAAATGTGATTTGGGTTTGTCGTGAATGGTGTCTTCACTAACACCGTTCTTGAACCCAGTAGAGAAAAGATTAAATCTTTTTATTTAGATTTAATGAAGTGTACCAATTAAATAATATTTAATTGGGATTGAATCGATATTGATTTTTGGGTTTATCGTGAACAGTGTTTTAAATAACACTCGTTCTTTAACCCGATAATTAATGAATGTGATTTTGGGTTTATTGTGAACCGTGTTTTAAACGACACTGATTCTTTAACCCAGTTAACGATTAAAACTAAGTGGAGTTTTAATGAATCTTTGATTAGATTGAAATGATCGAGAATGGAGTATCACCAGTTTTGCTCCAGGCGATATTTAAATCTTTAATTAGATTTGAACGTGAAATGGTAATTGAATTTACCGATAACACCGTGGTGTTAGATATGAAGTACTACCAGTTTTACTTCATGGGATGAATAGGTTGGGATTGGGAAATTAAAACAAATGATTACTTCGGTAAGGTTCGCTAATCCCGACTAGTTTTGAATTGATATTCAAAATAGAACAAAGAATAAATTCAAGAAATTTATCTTGGATAAAATTAATGGGAACCTTTCCCTATGAATGTGAAATCAGAAACTAACTGGCGGTTAGCTAAGCAGAATGGTTTTCTGGATATTGATCTGATGTTGGTTTCGGCCTTCGGGGTTAATATTTGGGGAATTATTCTCTTGATTAATTTACGGTTAGTGACTGATGAATTGGAATGAGGCGTATGTTGTGTTTGTGTAACACTTATTTAAAGTATACGCGAGTTATTCGGAAAGACCGGGTTTATCCCATTCTGAATAACTGATACGACGATAAGTCAAAGATGAAGACGATGGTCGAAGACCGGAAGTCTTCACGTCGTTTGGGTGATAACTGATGATCTTGATTGGGCTGTACACCCAAGAAGATGGAAACAGTTGGTGATCGTCCAGACGTACTTGGAGATCGATGGATATGCGGGGTACTAGGTGCCTCCGGTTTCGTTCAGACCCAGAACGGACTTGTAAATGGACTGTGTGTCTGACATTGGATTTTAGTCTGTGTGATTGATTTCTATTAAATATATATCTGGTTGGCGGCGGAGAATTTATTCTCTTGCTTAACGCCCTTCTCTGAGACGTACGAGCTCAGGGGTTATATATTGATGGATATCAATCGCATGGAGTGAATTGCCTATGTGGCATGCTAAGATGCAAATGATCGAGGCTTCTGTTGAAAAGCGAAGTCTTGTGGTGATGATCGAAGCACGGCCTTTGTGGCGTAGCTTTGTGTAACGTTGATTCGCGAGTATCACACCCGGTATGAATCAAAAACGGGAGACGGACATCAGGGAGGATATGCGTTTCTTTCTAGTTAGGAGTGGCGTCAGTGCTTGAACTGGCTGACGAGTTTGACTCATGTGGATGTTACTTATTATTACTTGCTGAAAAGCGAGGCGCCTCGTGATATCGGTTTCGGCCGATGCTTCTGGTCGGCTGACGGGCCAGATTTACGCCCCAAAGGGCGGGGAAACGTAGTGTTCAGGCATAATAATCCACATCGGTGGACCGGCCCTGACGATCCATGGGGCAGTTGCGGCTGTTCCTGAGGCTCGGACTAGACAGTCTCGAATCGGTAGAGGATCTTGCCCCTAGCCTCGGTTCATACCATAAATGATAACCCAACTTCCAATACGACATTTGCGGTTTTGATTGTAAACTTATATATGGCGACATAGTGTTATGGGCCATTCATGCCGCCTATGATTGATACTTATGATTTGAAGTGTTTTATACACTATGCACTTATAATAGTATCAAATGATTTGTTTTAAAACGTATCAAGCATTCTTTGGCTGTTATAAGGGAAAACCCTATCCTCGACTGCGTTGCATTGTGTGATGGGACCTGGGTCTTATAACAGCTTCATTTTTCTTTATTTAGCATTGCGCTGTTTGTTTTATGCACTGGTATTCTTGGGAGGAAACCCGTTCCGTGTTATACGGCGTGGTCCCTTGATTTACCTAACTTTAAAAACAAAGATTAATTGTTTTAGTTCTCACACCAGTCACATGACTGACCTGGAGTTTATTGTTTTAACCTAAACTCTGGGTGCCCTTATTTTGACACGGGCAGCTAGTAGTTTTGGTTTTGCAGATTTATATTCACAGGATCCTGGTTTACAGCTGGAACGATATCCGGAAAGCTTTGTATCCGTATATCTCATTCTAGTTGTGTATTGTATTATTTTCCGCTGCGATGTATTTAAATGTAATCTAAATCTCTGTTATTTCTGTGTAATATTCATTTATACTCTGTATATTCTTGTAATCTGATGCATTGTTGTAATATACAGTGAAATGTTCTTTTGTATGTGTTCTGTTGTGGTTTGTTCTCGAACTATCCGACGCTTTCCTTTACGGGGAAGTTACGGGTTTTTACACGTGGTATCAGAGCTTTGGTTTACAAAGCTAGAGAACAAGACACATTAGAACCATACGAAAGAATTCATCAGATATTGGATTAGCAATACCCAATGGGAATGACTCGTTAGAGACGGGATCAGTAGTATCCTAGAACGAGTGTGAAGAGTATATTTTTCAAATGAAAACAAAATTTGTTTTGAAAATTTAAATCAACTATTCGTATTTGATTATTTATTTTAATGAATTTGGACAATCCAGTATATATAGATTTTGCGTATACGTCTGATCCGCGTGTATTCGAAGTTTTGATATACTGGATAGATATAGAATCATACTCTAGTGGCCCGAAGATGATTCTGATGATTGACTAGTCGTCATTAGTATTCATGTTCGAGTAACGAAGGTGTGATATCTATATATTTCCATTAGACTGGTGTGAGAACCAAAACTTATATAGCTAGAACCCTTTGTTGTGAATTGGCATCAAAAACATGATTTTTTGTATATATATCAAATTTATGAATTTGAAAACTCTAATCCACTAATTGATTGATGTTTGTGTTGTATGTTTATTTGTTTGCTAACTTTTAACCATTTTGCCTAATTGAACCAAATATTGAACTGTATTGAAAATTGGTCGCATTTGCTTGCATATATACATACTTATATTGAACAGGTCATAGCAAGGAGGCTAGAGCCAGAGAATAAAATTTGTTTGCCCGACAAATAGGTACATGTTTACTACATAATTTACTGTTTTGTTTGGGTGATGATGATTTTATGAGCCTATTGGCTAGCCGCTTGGCTTTTTCTTTTTCTTTTTGAGATCTGAAGGACCGGGGAAGCTATTTGAAATTCCCCGATGCTCCCGGTGCAGGGGAGGTTATGGCGAAATTTTTCAAAAATTTAGGGTGTTAGCCAAATTTTTGAGATTTTGAAAATTCTCAGAAACTGAAAGGTTGGAGAATAGAATACAGATCGAGCGTAGAGTTGAATTGATCAAACCACTTTCGACTTTGTTCCTTTTCGGGGACGAAAAGTTTTAAGTGGGGGAGATTGTAACAACCCGCAAATTCTGGGCCAGTTTAAAATTTTTATTTTGGCAATTATAGCGAATTTAGAATATTTAAAATAGATTATTTTAAATAATATCAACGAGAAATTTATTTTGAATATAATTCGACGTATATATTATATACGTCGTCGTTAGAATATATAATAATTATATATAATTATAAATAGAATTGAAAATGGCGCGGTAGTTCGATAATTCGATTTCAAACTTCAATTGAATGTACCGGGTGCAAAACAATCCGGATTTTAGTGAAACCAAAAATAATGGGATCTAATTGATAATATCTTTCCAACAAATCCGAAAAATCAAGATTTCATATCGGGAATCAAAAGATAAGTCCAGTTGAAAATTCTGAATAGTCGCTATGGAATTCAGGCATTTAAAAATGGACATTTTGCAAATGACCTCGGATTTCGACGAAACCAGTTTTGTTGGGTCCGTGATGTCAAGTTATTGCTAGATTCCAAATTTCATAATTTTTCGAATCAATATGTGAGCGTGGCAAAGGAAAACGTGTTTGACCAGTTTCAGTTGATTCTAATCGACTGGAAAATAGCCATTTTTCTAACGGTCTCAGAATTCATCGAAACTAGTTTTGTTAGGACCGTATCGTCAATACGAAGCTAGAAAATATTTTTCTGGAATTTTTAGAGTTAGTATGTGACCCCGGTAATTTGAAAGGTACGTTTAAAATTCAATATAGTGATTTAAATGTAAATTTAACGGAAACGGATCGAAACGATTGAATTGGCTTATGAAACATATCCCATTGTGTTCGGAATGGGGGTATTTAGCTAGGGGCGATAGACATTCGGCCTCATTTGGGGTTTGGACGCAATGGAACTAATAAGTGAATTAAATATTATTAAAATTATAATATAAATAAATATTTTTGGCCACAAAACCCTAATTCTATCTTCATTTCAGCGACGCCTCTCTCATTTAATCATAGGCCGATATGTTCCCTTTTCTTTCTCCAAAATCCATGAAATCCAAGCAATAAAAAATTCAGGGCTCTTAAAGCACGAATTAAAGAGATTTTCGAGGGCTACAATTTGATACGGCTATGATTGGAAATCGTGTAGAGTTGTGTTCGATTTCTATGCTTGGAGTGGCGATTTTTGTGGCGGAATTCGAGGCTGAGGGGTGCTTCGAGCGGGGAGATGGTCATGCTGTTAGGTGGCGTCATTAGGATGCTTAACCTTGGCATGGTCGGATGGGGTTCCGACACCCCCTAGTGGCGAGCGCAGGTCAAGGATCAAGTCGAGGTCAAGTTTTGTTTTTCCAGTTGAGAACGAAGAAGACACGGCGGAATTTTTGTAAGGGCAACGATGGGTGGAACCCTAATGGGTTCGGTTTTTCCTTTTTGGGCTGTAAGTGCAGTTTTTTTTTTTATTATCTTAATATAATATAAATGCAGTTTTTCTTAATATAATATAAATGTAGTTTTTTTAATATAATATAAATGCAGTTTTTCTTAATATAATATAAATGCAGTTTTTCTTAATATAATATAAATGCAGTTTTTCTAAATATAATATAAATGCAGTTTTTCTTAATATAATATAAATGCAGTTTTTTTTAATATAATATAAATGCAGTTTTGAATAAATATAAAGGCAGCCTTTATTTTCATTTTTTTATATATATATATATAGCATTATGAAAATAAAGTTAGAAAGGTTTTAAAATAAAATACTTTCAAATAGAAGATATAAATTAGACTTTGACTTAAAAATAAGATTACCTCTGATTTGAAATTAAAATCATCTTTGTCTATAAAATATAAACCATAGTTTAAAAATGAGATTTTAAAAAGGGGAAAGGCGAGATTTTTAAATAGAAAAAAATTCGATTTTTATATATTGAAAAGCATAGTAAAAATTCGATTTTTACATATGTAGAGAATACGGGCGAAAGCGACAAAAAGGCGAGATTGGCGAAGATTTCTAAAGGAAGAGTCGTGGTATTGGATAGCTATCGGTGAGAATTTCTCACCTTTCAATTTCTTTTCTAATTATATATATATACTAGGATGCAGACGGTGCTTAGTAGCACCCGACACAATCGTCCACAGACCATGGACTTGTTTGTTTGGTTGCATAGATTAGTTGAATTATTTGTTTGAATTGAATTGTTTGGTGAGATGAAATTGATTTGATTGATGTGTGAATGGCGTGGGCCTTCACTAGACCGGGGATAAGGCTAGGCCTTGTCCCGTTTCTAGTATCGTGCCGTTATGCCGCCGAAATTTTCTAAAATATGTTAGAAAAATAAAAATGTCATTTATTGAATAAATGAACTGAAAAGAAAATTCATGTGTTGGAATAAATATTTTATCGTTAAAAATATAGTTTTAACGTGAATGTGAATAAAATAAAATATTCATTTACAAACCAGACGGTTTGTTTATGTACACTGATTTGACTGATACTGATTGGGACGATAAATTTTACACATCGCCCAACAGCACAAATAAAATATGTGTTTGATTGTTTGAAACCCCACACGGGTGTTAGGATGAAATTTGAAGTTCACTCATCCTGATTGATTAAATATGTCGATCGATTGATTGACATGCTGTTATAAGCGTTAGATATCTTTATTTGATGCTTATACAGTGTAGTGCACTTTGGTTGATGGTTGATTATTTTTCAATGCTATTATATACATGTGTTGTATGAAAATCCATATAATTAATTTTATATGGTAATTGATTGGGCCTCATTCCAGTTTAGAAATAGAAATATTTGAAATAGAAATATTTGAAATAGAATATTTGAAAATAGAAATTTATGAAGCCGTGTTGATTAGATTGACGCCATTTTGACGTGAACGATATTTATATCGATTTTAAGCGATTTCGAAATGAATTGAATTGAAAACGATTTCGAAATGAATTGAATTGAAAACGATTTCGAAATGAATTGAATTGAAAACGATTTCGAAATGAATTGAATTGAAAACGATTTCGAAATGAATTGAATTGAAAACGATTTCGAAATGAATTGAATTGATAACGATTTCGAAATGAATTGAATTGAAAACGATTTCGAAATGAATTGAATTGAAAACGATTTCGAAATGAATTGAATTGAAAACGATTTCGAAATGAATTGAATTGATAACGATTTCGAAATGAATTGAATTGAAAACGATTTCGAAATGAATTGAATTGAAAACGATTTCGAAATGAATTGAATTGAAAACGAATTCAAATTGAATTGAAAACGAATTCAAATTGAATTGAAAACGAATTCAAATTGAATTGAAAGCGAATTGAAATGAATTCAAATTGAATTGAAATTTGAATTGAATAGAAATGAATTTTAAAACGAATTTATAAAGAAGAATTCAATTTTGATTTGAATTGAAAAGGAAGTTGAAATTGCTTTTGAAACGAAATTAAAACTATTCATATAATTCGTTTTAAATAAAAATCGACGAAATATATATTATATATATTATATATATTATATATATAATATAATGGCCTGAATAGAACGCGCCACGCCGCGGCAGTTCGTGAATTTCGACCATTTATTTCAAACTGACATTGCGGGAGATCCGACCGTCGGATTCTCCTAAAACCGGAACCGTTGGGTTCGTATCGAAAAGAGCTTTCTAATGAATATTAGAAATTTGAAATCTAACGGTTGGATTTGGAATTATGTCCAAATCAAATTTGAAAAAGGTCGCTATACGTGCAGTTCGATGGCCATTGGTGGAAATCGACTGTACGGGCCTTGATAAAATTATTAAAAATAGTAATAATTTGTGTAAAATCATAAGAAATGATTTAGAAAGTATTGGGATGAAAAACTCCATATTTGAAAAGATAAAAATAGATTTTTATCGAAATGAACTAGTTTTGAACTAGAATTATAATTCTATTTATTTTTAAATAAATAAATTGAATTCGAAAAGGGTTTTAAAAATAACCAAAATTTCCAATGATTGCATTGGAGTGGATTTGAATCGAAATTGTCTTCGGAATATTTCGATGTTGGAATTCGTGGTTATACGGATGTTGTTATGGAAATTTGAAAGATATATATTTATATCGTTATTTCCAATACGACATTTGTTAATCGTAGAATTTGATATTGAATATAAGCCGATATATTTTCTATTCAGAGCCTTATATTGAATATCAAATGTGATTTGGGTTTGTCGTGAATGGTGTCTTCACTAACACCGTTCTTGAACCCAGTAGAGAAAAGATTAAATCTTTTTATTTAGATTTAATGAAGTGTACCAATTAAATAATATTTAATTGGGATTGAATCGATATTGATTTTTGGGTTTATCGTGAACAGTGTTTTAAATAACACTCGTTCTTTAACCCGATAATTAATGAATGTGATTTTGGGTTTATTGTGAACCGTGTTTTAAACGACACTGATTCTTTAACCCAGTTAACGATTAAAACTAAGTGGAGTTTTAATGAATCTTTGATTAGATTGAAATGATCGAGAATGGAGTATCACCAGTTTTGCTCCAGGCGATATTTAAATCTTTAATTAGATTTGAACGTGAAATGGTAATTGAATTTACCGATAACACCGTGGTGTTAGATATGAAGTACTACCAGTTTTACTTCATGGGATGAATAGGTTGGGATTGGGAAATTAAAACAAATGATTACTTCGGTAAGGTTCGCTAATCCCGACTAGTTTTGAATTGATATTCAAAATAGAATAAAGAATAAATTCAAGAAATTTATCTTGGATAAAATTAATGGGAACCTTTCCCTATGAATGTGAAATCAGAAACTAACTGGCGGTTAGCTAAGCAGAATGGTTTTCTGGATATTGATCTGATGTTGGTTTCGGCCTTCGGGGTTAATATTTGGGGAATTATTCTCTTGATTAATTTACGGTTAGTGACTGATGAATTGGAATGAGGCGTATGTTGTGTTTGTGTAACACTTATTTAAAGTATACGCGAGTTATTCGGAAAGACCGAGTTTATCCCATTCTGAATAACTGATACGACGATAAGTCGATGATGAAGACGATGGTCGAAGACCGGAAGTCTTCACGTCGTTTGGGTGATAACTGATGATCTTGATTGGGCTGTACACCCAAGAAGATGGAAACAGTTGGTGATCGTCCAGACGAACTTGGAGATCGATGGATATGCGGGGTACTAGGTGCCTCCGGTTTCGTTCAGACCCAGAACGGACTTGTAAATGGACTGTGTGTCTGACATTGGATTTTAGTCTGTGTGATTGATTTCTATTAAATATATATCTGGTTGGCGGCGGAGAATTTATTCTCTTGCTTAACGCCCTTCTCTGAGACGTACGAGCTCAGGGGTTATATATTGATGGATATCAATCGCATGGAGTGAATTGCCTGTGTGGCATGCTAAGATGCAAATGATCGAGGCTTCTGTTGAAAAGCGAAGTCTTGTGGTGATGATCGAAGCACGGTCTTTGTGGCGTAGCTTTGTGTAACGTTGATTCGCGAGTATCACACCCGGTATGAATCAAAAACGGGAGACGGACATCAGG
This sequence comes from Allium sativum, assembly GCA_030737875.1. Taxonomy (NCBI): domain Eukaryota; kingdom Viridiplantae; phylum Streptophyta; class Magnoliopsida; order Asparagales; family Amaryllidaceae; genus Allium; species Allium sativum. Next base: position 472,689,044 of record CM060920.1, on the reverse strand, counting down.
GAGGATATGCGTTTCTTTCTAGTTAGGAGTGGCGTCAGTGCTTGAACTGGCTGACGAGTTTGACTCATGTGGATGTTACTTATTATTACTTGCTGAAAAGCGAGGCGCCTCGTGATATCGGTTTCGGCCGATGCTTCTGGTCGGCTGACGGGCCAGATTTACGCCCCAAAGGGCGGGGAAACGTAGTGTTCAGGCATAATAATCCACATCGGTGGACCGGCCCTGACGATCCATGGGGCAGTTGCGGCTGTTCCTGAGGCTCGGACTAGACAGTCTCGAATCGGTAGAGGATCTTGCCCCTAGCCTCGGTTCATACCATAAATGATAACCCAACTTCCAATACGACATTTGCGGTTTTGATTGTAAACTTATATATGGCGACATAGTGTTATGGGCCATTCATGCCGCCTATGATTGATACTTATGATTTGTAGTGTTTTATACACTATGCACTTATAATAGTATCAAATGATTTGTTTTAAAACGTATCAAGCATTCTTTGGCTGTTATAAGGGAAAACCCTATCCTCGACTGCGTTGCATTGTGTGATGGGACCTGGGTCTTATAACAGCTTCATTTTTCTTTATTTAGCATTGCGCTGTTTGTTTTATGCACTGGTATTCTTGGGAGGAAACCCGTTCCGTGTTATACGGCGTGGTCCCTTGATTTACCTAACTTTAAAAACAAAGATTAATTGTTTTAGTTCTCACACCAGTCACATGACTGACCTGGAGTTTATTGTTTTAACCTAAACTCTGGGTGCCCTTATTTTGACACGGGCAGCTAGTAGTTTTGGTTTTGCAGATTTATATTCATAGGATCCTGGTTTACAGCTGGAACGATATCCGGAAAGCTTTGTATCCGTATATCTCATTCTAGTTGTGTATTGTATTATTTTCCGCTGCGATGTATTTAAATGTAATCTAAATCTCTGTTATTTCTGTGTAATATTCATTTATACTCTGTATATTCTTGTAATCTGATGCATTGTTGTAATATACAGTGAAATGTTCTTTTGTATGTGTTCTGTTGTGGTTTGTTCTCGAACTATCCGACGCTTTCCTTTACGGGGAAGTTACGGGTTTTTACAATACCATTCATTTATGATAAAACTTTGGTGATGAAAAATAAACGATTTTTTATTGTAGATCGTGTTTCATTCATTAAAAATAATTGTGTGTTACAATCATTTTATTTTTCCTTTCAGTTAAATAAAAATTGAGAAAAAAAACTTTAGACTTGGATTATGTCACTTAAAAAATTAGCTGCATGATTGCATGATATAAAAGAGTAGGCATGATATGCTTCAGTGCCTCTATATGAAGTTATAAACAACATAGATCGGAAGAGATACATTTAGAGCATCGTAGATTAAGCAATTTTTTTATTATTATTCCTTCCATTTTCTATTTTCCTTCTATCATCTTTATAATTCCAAGTCTTATGTGTACTTTTATAAAAAAAAGATGATATTTTGACATATATTTGAATCAGAGGACATGGACCAATTTATTGTTGTTGCATATGCTATCCATGGTAACAAATGGACGAAAATCGCAAGGTTTCTAGAAGGATGAACAGAGAACGCTAAAATGATCACTAAAATTCCACTTTAAAGAAGAAGGGGATTCTTTTATTCTTGTTGTATTGATCAGATTGCATATGCTCTATCAATACAACAAGATTAAAAGAATCCCCTTCTGAAGAAGCACAATCTGATCAAATAGATGGTAAACGTATTACACAAAAAGAACTAGAAGTTAAAGATCCACCTTATCTTTCCCCATCGATTGTAGGAATAAGTGCTTTCCATGTGTGTAATCCTCTGTCTGTCAATTAAACGGTTTACTAGTGTCCAAACAGATACACATACACTGATTTCAGAGTACCTTCACTGAACATGAGGAGCAATCAAAATGTGGCCATGGTTACTGTAACGTTAAAAAAAGAACTCTTCAAGCTCTATTTTCAGACCTGTTTGTTGAGTTAGTGGATAATACAATTTTTATGTCTATTTATTTGGTTTTCTTGCTGTCATTACCATTCTAAATGTGCCATAGTAAAAGAACTAGAAAAAAATACTAAGTATATATTATGTTCCTGTACAAATTATTTGGTGATTTGTATTAATAAAGTTATATGTACCTATTTTTAAGAAACTATTTTGTGCATTATAGTAAGTGTCCATAGATTTTGTATATAGTGGAGATAAAATGTAAGCAATAGGGAAAGCCAGTGGTTGTGTGTGGAAGCAAAAGATGCATGTGTAAAAGACTTTTTCTCTGTTTTCACAGTTCTGAATGGCTGTGAGCTGTTGCTGAATCAAACAGAACAAATGCTTTAAGCTGTTGCAAAATTTACAGTGGCTATTTGTCGCTGCAAATGCTAGTTTTGCAACTACTTTGAGCCGTTGTAAAATTTTTACCACTCCTCCTTTTGCAACTGCTTTGGGCCATTGCGAAATGCATTAGTAACGCAATAGCCCAAAGCCATTGTGAAATGGTCATTTTGATGAAGTGATCCAAGTAAACATTTTCCAATGTGTCATTCAATAGTGTATAGCTATCGTACGTCGGGAATATAGGACGCTTCCACAAATCCCTTTTCTGATCGCGGTCAACTCCTCTATTGCCACCTTTTTACTAATAGCTATTTTATTAGTTCTAGTTTTGAACATTCACTCAGACCTTAACGAAATTCTCTCCAAACTAATTAACTACAACATTAATTTGTATTCCCTTGTTGATGAGGCTTCCTGCGCCCCTCTTCCTAGTCCTTTTTTCCCTCTTCCCTTCGTAACAAATGATACACGTTATCATAAAACTTGTCTAAAATTGTTGGAGGTTTTCCAATTAACAGCTCTTCATACTTTGTGTTAGTGTCCACATCCTCAGTGGATGCCATCAAAATGGTTTCATCATTAGGATTACTCATTTCTGTGATCGCAATACTGAATCAGTCCAAATAATTCTTTAGTGACTCCCCTGAAGCCAGATATATTCAAAATAGTGTCATTACATGCTTTAGACGAGATGTATGGATACAAAACTAGTTTATGAACCTTTACCATGGTTCCTTGAAAGAAGACACAAAGTTCGATGGCACTTTTATGAACCATAATGTTGCCTTTCCTTCTAAGTAAATTAGGAAGGTCTAACACTTGATGGAATCATAATCATGAGCTGGGTCCATGTACCATTGATATCACATCAAATGCTAAATGGGATTTGCCTTTCTCACGTTGTGAGGCATCTACAGCAAGTTAAACCTACGCAGTTATTCGGCATCTAATATAGTACCCCTAAACATAGTGTGGCTTATATTAGTTCTCCAATTTTCGTTGGAATTTCCTTGATTGTCCTTCGCAATTTGTCTGATCATTGCCATCAAATCCAGAGTCTGGATGATGGGCATGGTTTCTTGTCTACTCCCCGTCTATGCCTTCCAATCTTCCTTTCTAGTAATGTCGCTTGCATTGTAGTCTGAGCAGCCATTCCTTATTACTTGGTGCCTTCTTTGATCACAGGTCATGAGCGAGGACGAGTGACAACATGAAAAGTGTTGGGAAACAATGTCTGAGTCACGTACTTGGTCGCTTTCTTGAAGACGATTCGGCGATTTGGTCGGTGGTGCAAACCAGTTCGTACTTCCGCCGCCGCCTCAGGATAAAACAGCCTCTGAAAAGAATAATTGATTTGCTTGCACAACAAATCAGTGCAGATTTGCACTTTCGAATATAAAAAACTGCTCTTTTTTTAATGGTGAAGGTAAGAAAATGTTGTTCAGATTGATATTCTCGTCTACAATTGAAGATAATATATAGACGGGGATTAGGGCTGAATGAAAATACTGGGCAGTAAGAGAAAATCGGATCTGCTGAAATAACGAGTCAAGAGTTTACCGCTTCATGTAAAAATCGGCTCAGAAATATTTTCGATAAAAAATAGTTTGAAAAAGGCAAGTCTTTTTGGTCCAAAAATATAAGTGTCTGCACCACAAAGCCAAAGCCCAAAGCCCAAACCCGAGCCCGAACCGGACCGGACCGGGCCGGGTCAGGTCGAGTTGAGTCGGTTGCGCGCGCGTATGTGGTGGTCATGATGCATGGTCTCCCTCTTCACAACAAAGCATGTATTGGGAGCCCAAGGCCCCAACATGATTTCTTAGAAACAAGTATAAATACTTGCTTCTTCCATATAGTCCCATGATGTGGGACTGTTCACATATAAGAAGCCATTCATACACTTATTCCAACATTTTTAATAATTCACCTAATGTTTATAAAAACATTTCCAATAATCCCCCACTTGAATTTTTAAAAATATTTTCGAGTGGTTTCTAAAAACATAAGATTGTGCATAAACAAAGGTGTCATCCGACTTGAACCTTTGCATAGTGAATAAGATTCAGTTTTTACTAGAGTGACACGTAGTCTTAAACTCTATTCCTGACATCAAACCACACACAACCTTTTCTATAGTGCAATCAAATAAGCCCATGCATTTATGACCATGCGCATCTAACCCAGTTTAGTGAACGCTCTAGAAGTTTTGCCCAAAACTCCATAGGAAACAGCCACATTTTCACACTCACATAGGTAAGTCTATCAAGAGTACTCCTGAAGGTAGGTACTCCACTCCAAATAGAGTATAGATCTCATTAAGAGTTTCTGTCAACTCATCCTCTAATCACTTCTGGAATACATGCTTCTTAGTTTATTAAATAGCATGTTCAACTCCTGTCACTACACAACTTGTTTTTACCCATTGAACCTAGTTCTTGGGATCTCCTGTCATTTAGGTCGGGTTACCATTGTGCGTGACTCAACAATCTAAAGGCAATAGTCCCATTCTTTTTGAAGAATTAAGGACTTTCTCTCTGGACAGTCCTTTCGTCAAAGGGTCAGCCAAATTTTCATCATTACGTACGTAATCCACTCTAACGGTACCGGTAGAAAGTAGTTCTCTAACATTGCTGTGCTTACGACGTATTTGATATCTCTTACTGTTATAATAACGGTTCTGAACTTTTGCAATAGCCGCGGTACTATCACAATGTATCAACACAGCTGGTATCGGTTTTTCCCATAAGGGAATCTCAGCTAGCAGAATTCTCAAAAATTCTGTTTCTTCACTACCTGTGTCTAGTGCTAGCATCTCAGACTCCATAGTGGACTGAGCCAAAATAGTCTGTTTCTTGGATTTCCAAGAAATAGCTCCTCTAGCGATGCTAAATATATAGCCACTGGTCGCTTTAGAATCATCAGATAAGGTATTCCAATCTGCATCAGAATATCCTTCAAGTACAGCTGGAAATCTTTCATAATGTAATCCATGGTTCATAGTTCTTTTTGTTGTATATAATGCAGTTGTATACACAATTATATGATTTTTTGTTTGATGATAACAACCAAATATATATTAATATAAATGTGTTTGCTATTGTACTGTTGTATATATACATCACAGACAGGAATATAATATTTATATTTAAATAGAATACGACTGTACAGACATTCATATATTCATACAGTATTTTATTTAAATTGAATATTATATTTCAGACATTCAAACAGTACAACTATTTATGACTCCACTATTTGAATACATCACTAATATACATTTCATTTCATATCACATTTCATACACATTCACATAACATTGTACTTATAACTAAATTGAATACGATAGACAAGTTTGGTTGAACACGATAAAATGATATTTTATTTCAATCAACTTTGTTTATAACAAATATCAGTACAATATTTTTTCATATACAGCTCCTCACTACAACACTCACACTCTGTACATTCTTTGACACTGCTACATTTCACTGTTTTTTGTCTTTAGTCTTCTGTCTTCGCAGCTCACTGTCAGTCCAGTCTTCATCTGCTTACCTGTCACAATGAAACACACACACAGTACACTGCAATAGAATTTAAACTGAATAAATACGAATATAAATTTTTATTTTTAAAATTTTATTTGCCTCGGATTTCTGGTGTGTTTCTCATCATTTTTCATGACTTGATCTAATTCATCTGTGACTAGATAGCTTGTGATATTCACAGTGAAACACTGTAAATACCACAAGGCATCCAGTTTATATATGTACAGGGACTGAAAATCTATCTGATGGTCTGCAAATACACACGTGCATATATATACGCGTGTGCACTGCCTCGCCAATCAGTGTGCAACTGAGGAGTAGTCACATGGACCAAGCTCGACACAGTGAAATGGACAAGTAAACACAACAACCATAGTGTCGAGCCAAAGATGTTAAAACATGTACAATGTAACTCAACAGTGCTCGAGGCAGCTCATACAACAAGCAAAAGTTCCTTTTCCTTTCTGCATGGAATTTAACATGGTCGAGCAATGGTGCAAGCATGTATTATCAAGTGCAGTTCAAGTGAACAAGCTCATACATAGTGCAACAGTTCAGATTTCAAGACATAAATGGTGTGAAGTGCAACTGTTTGACCAAGTGAATGCTGCAGCAAGTATAACATGACAGACCAATTATTATTCAAGTGTTTTTAATCCAAGTAAATGATCAAGTAGTGGAAACAGTCAGTATGCATGGTCGAGACAACTGAAGTTTGTATTACAACATGATCAACTCAAGTCAGCATGGTGTTTTGATAGATCAGCTCAACAATTTCAAGCAAGGGATGTTTTCAGAAATGGTGCACAAGCATATGTATAGTCGAGCAGTGAATTACAAGTCAACAAAACATATAAATGGAATCTACACAGCAATTTTATAATGGTCGAGCAAAACATGCTCAGTCACGACTCAGCCAAATAGTGAACTAGTGACAATATATATATGTGAGATTCTACATGTGCAGGATTCACAGAATAATGTTAACTTGAATGTTTACATATGGAACAACAAAGAAATCAAAGAAAATATGCATGAATAAGTAAATGGTTCACAACAGTTGGAGCAAATGTGACAAAGTCAAATTAAAGCACTCATGTGATTCTAGCAAGAGTTTAATTTGCATAAAATTATATATGGCAAGACTTAAACAATTTGTTCTGAAATCATTGTTTTTCAACTCGACAAGTACAAAAAAAAAATGCCAAGAAGTTTAATTCTAGAAATCACAGTGATATTAAGGCAAGTATCAAGTCGTGATAATTTGCAAACAATTCAAGGATATTGTAAATGGTTTCCAGTTTTGAAATGATCATGCATGGCATATGTTGATTTTAGGCAAGACTTTCATTCTTGAAATATATTTTTCAATCAAGGAAATCAACATTCAGCAATTCACTTTCGTGCAAATCAGTTTTTAAATCAGGCAACAAAAGATTAGCATCAATTTAATGTTTTTCCAGAATTGACATATCCAAACAAAGCCAAAGTGTTTATAACTCAAAAGGGAAAATCTGTTTGAAGTCCAAATTCGTGTCCAGGTTCATCGATTCAATTCACAGTAGTCATGGGAACAATCAGAGCAAAGGAATTCAAACAAGGCATGAAGAAACTACTTGATTTATTTCAGAATGTCACGAAAATTTGCAGAGAAATAAAAAGGGAATTTCACACAAAATCGAATCAAGTCAATATGGGAAATCAGAGTGATTATAGGCTTTCCAAATCCTATAAATTATCTCACCAATTCATCACTAGCATCATCGAAAATAAAAGAAAAAATTCAAAGAGCATACAGAGAATTTTTATTCATACTCACAAATTTTCGATCGACAATTTACCAAATCGGTAAAGCAAGGAGAATCCGAAATCGATCACGAAGCAACCCTCAAGAATACAAGCCCTTAGAATTTCATCTCATCATCCAATCGATCGATTTAGGGATTCCATTGAAAACCCTAATTTTCCCATTCATCGCCGCCATTTGTGATTTCAGAGCAAAAGAGGGATAGGACAAAGGAAGGGTGGACCAAAACTAAAGTGGCCGGCCTAATTCTCTAAAGTGGTCTAAAAGGAAGTTGCATATTTCTTTTAATTTTTAACTAGGGTTTTGATTTTGTTTTTATTGTATTTTCAATTTCGAGTTGTAATCGTCCGAACCAGTTTTCTGGAGTCTGTAAAATTTTAGGGGGAATCAGTCAGGGTGTTGACTGACAGTTGACAGAGTCTGTAAAATCTGGGTTACTGGTTACTGGGTCGTAAACAGGGGAATCTGATCGAGTGGATATTGGTAAGTCTAAGGTTTTGAGCGTAGGGTTAGAATAGGAGCAGGGTTTGCGAGTGTACATGGTCTTGTATGCGGGATCTGTTCTATCACCTAGTAGAAACCTTAGGAATGCAGCAGTAGGCAGGGTTTTGCCGAAGCTGGGTATATCTTCTGTCATTTACTTTTCTGCATTTATTTTCTGCTGCATTCTGTGATTTGATTTTTTTTATATCTCACTTAATTTTCAATAAACCCTATTTAAACCCCCTCTAGGGTTAATCTAGATCCAATATTTTTAAGGTATTTCATGACCCTTTCAATAGCATGCCAGTGCTCTATACTCGGTCAACTGGTAAACCTGCAAAATAACCCTACGACATAGGCAATGTCGGGTCTAGTACAATCAGTGGCATACGGAAGGCTGCCAATGATGTTCGCATAATCAGATTGTCTAACACCTTCATCAGTGTACTTAAATAACTTTACACTTGGATCATATGGTGTACATGCAGGTTTACAGTCAAAGTAATTGTATTTCTTCAGTATTTTCTCAATGTAATGAGATTAATCCAAAGAAATTCCCTTTACTGACCTAGTAATTTTAATACTAAGGATTACACTCGCCTCACCTAGATCTTTCATATCAAAATTGGTAGTTGATAAGGATTTGACTGAGTTTATGGCATGAATGTTTGACCCAAAGATGAGTAGGTCATCTACATAAAGGCATATAATAGTGCAAATGTCATTCTCAGATTCGTAATAAATGCATTTGTCACTTTCATTAACTTTAATAATGTGAAATGATTAAGTTATAAAAAATTTCATGCCATTGTTTAGGTGCTTGTTTTAAACCATATAATGATTTATCTAATTTGCATACTTTATGTTCTTGACCATGTACTACAAATCCTTCAGGCTGATCCATATAAATTTCTTCATCTAATTCACCATTTAAAAAAGTGGATTTAACATCCATTTGGTGTATTAGTAAATTATGAATGGAAGCAAGTGAGATTAATACCCGAATGGATGTTATTCTAGTTATGGGTGAAAAAGTGTCAAAGAAATCTATATTTTCTTTTTGTCTAAAACCTTTAGCTACTAGTCGTGCTTTATATTTATCAATAGTGCCATCAGGTTTAATTTCTTTTTAAGCACCCATTTACAGCCTATAGATTTACAACCAGGGGGTAAATCTACCAAATGCCAAGTCTTATTGGATTCCAAAGAATCAATCTCATCATTTATAGCCTCTTGCCAAAAATTGGCATCTAAAGAAGATAAGGCCTCTTGGAGGTTTAAGGGATCCTCCTATATAGTAAAAGCACAAAAATCTGAACCAAAATCTTTTACGGTTCTTTCTCTTTTACTTCTTCTAGGTTCAGCTTCAGAACTTTTATTAAGTTCTGTTCTAATAGGCATACTTGATGTGCCCCCACTATTCCTTAATTTAAAAGGAAATTTTGTTTCATAAAAATCGGCATCAGTTGATTCAATTATATTATGTGTATTTAGGTCATAAAATTGGTATGCTCTGCTATTGATAGTATAGCCTTTAAATATACATTCATGTGCTCTACTTGCCAATTTTATTCTCTTAGGGTCTGGAATGCGAACATATGCTAAACAACCCTAAGTTCTAAAGTATGAGACATTGGGTTTATAATTCTTTAAAACTTCATAAGGTGAAATTTTATTCTTAGATTTGGGGATTCTATTCAGTACATAGCATACAGTCAATAAAATATCCCCCCACCAATGTTTTGCTGCACTAGTATTTAGTAGGATGGCAACTACTAATTCGGTAAAAGTCCTATTTTTTCTTTCAGCTTTACCGTTCATTTCTGGTGAATAAGGTGCAGTTCTTTCATGTACAATACCATGTAATTTATAGAAGTCCAGAATTAAACTAGATTCATATTCTGTTCCTCTATCACTACGAAGTCTCTTAATTTTCCTATTTGCTTGATTCTCAATTTCAGTTTTGAATGTTTTAAACATGTCAAATGCATCACTTTTATTTTTCATAAGATATACATAGGTGAAATCAGAGCAGTCATCAATAAAAGTGATAAAATAACTATGTCCATGTCTAGTCAAAGTTCCATCAAGCTCACATATATCAGAATGAATCAAGTCCAAGGGTTTAGAAACTCTATCAACAGATTTATGAGGTTTCTTTGTGATTTTAGCTTATGTACAGAATTCACATTTATCAGGTTCAAATTCTGACATTTTAGGAATCATATCTAGGGTGCTCATGTTATGAATTATTCATTTATTAACATGACATAATCTAGAGTGCCAAATATTAAAATCACACAACATATAAGCAGAAGTAGTCACTTTATTAGATTCAACATTTAATTTAAACATCCCCTCACAAGCATAACCCTTTCCCACAAAAGTTCTCTTATAAGTCAGGGTATACAAATCAGCCCCAATAACTTGAGTAAAGCTTGCCTTATTAAGGAGAAAGCCAGAAACCAGATTCTTCCTCATCTCTGGAGTATGTGTAACAACTTTTAGAATCACAGTCTTTCCAGAGGTAAACTTGATTTCCACATTTCCAACCCCTACAACTTTAGTGGTGTGAGAATCTCCCAACAACACTTTCTGATCATCAGCAGCCGTGTATGTGGTGAACATATCACGATCATAGCAGACATGGCAAGAAGCACCAGTGTCTACCCACCAACCCTCTGATCCACCAACAAGGTGAATCTCAATAATCATAGCCGTAAGAGGCTCCTCAGTCAGGTTCGCCTGCGATGCAGAGCTTGGCCTGTTCCAACACATTCGTGCCATATGACCTAGTTTTCTACAGTTGTAACATAAAAACAACTGTCCAAAATCATTCTTTTGGGCTGATTTTTGCTGTCCTTTTGGGTTTCCTTGTGAATTCCCGTTCTGTTTGTTGTGCCAGTTCTGATTCTTAAAGGACTTCTAATTTGGTTTCAGAACTGCGGGTTTATTCTTTTTAGTGCTGTTGTTTGAGACAACCAACACTTCCTCTTCCTGGTCCTGTTTGTGCGCCTCCTCCTCAATACGGAGGTGAGTGATCATGCTCTCTAAGGAAAATTCCTTATTCTTATGCCGCAAGACATTCTTAAAATCTTTCCACCCTGGGGGCAATTTGTTAATAATGACAACAACTTGAAATTGTTCGTCCAATGTCATACCTTCGGAGATGATCTCATGAGCTATTTTCTGGAGCTCATGGGACTGCATCTCTACTGACATGTCGTCTGTCATTTGGTATTTGAGATAGCGGCTAACAACATACTTCTTTGCCACTGCCTCCTCTGTATCATATTTCTTCTTCAGCGCTTCCCAGATGTCCTTCACTGTCTTGTCCTCCGAGTTGTAGTAGTCATACTAATCATCGCTAAGGCCATTGAGTATGAAATTTTTGCACAAGTAATCCTGTTCAGTCCAGATCTGTAGTTGCTTTGATTGTTCAGTCCAGGAAGCCATCTGCGCTTCATCAGTTCCGTCAGGTTTGTCTTGCAACTGCGGTTTGTCGGTGGTTAAAGCAGCAACCGCCTTTCTCATCGTCGGATAGAACTCCATCTTTTGATGCCATAGCTTGAAATGCAAGCCTTCGAATTTGAATAGAGCAGCAGTCACGAGTGGGATCTGGAAGGTAGAGGGAGGAGCAGCTTCATCTAGGGTTGATGTCGAAGCCATTGTTTCAGATCGTCTTCAAATTGTTGGGAAACAATGGCTGAGTCACGTACTTGGTCGCTTTCTTCAAGATGATTCGGTGTCCTGGTCGGTGGTGCAAACCAGTTCGTACTTCCGCCACCGCCTCTAGGATAAAACAGCCTTTGAAAAGAATAATTGATTTGCTTGCACAACATATCGGTGCAGATTTGCACTTTCGAATATAAAAAAAATGCTCTTTTTTTTAATGGCGAAGGTAACAAAACATTGTTCAGATTGATATTCTCGTCTACAATTGAAGATAATATATAGACGGGGATTAGGGCTGAACGAAAATATTTGGCAGTGAGAGAAAATCAGATCTACTGAAATAACGTGTCAAGAGTTTGCCGCTTCATGTAAAAGTCGGCTCACAAATATTGTCCATAAAAAATGGTTTGAAAAAGGCAAGGCTTTCTAGTCCAAAAATATAAGTTTCTACACCACAAAGCCAAAGCCAAAGCCCAAACCCGAGCCCGAACCGAACCGAACCAGACCAGACCGGGTCGACGCGTGTGTAGTGGTTATGATGCATGGTCTCCCTCCTCACAACAAAGCATGTATTGGGAGCCCAAGGCCCCAACATGATTTCTTAGAAAGAAGTATAAATACTTGCTTCTTCCATATAGTCCCATGATGTGGGACTATTCACATATAGGAGTCATTCATACACTTATTCCAACATTTTTAATAATTCACCTAATGTTTATAAAAACATTTCCAACAAGAACATTCAGCGACATCTCGATCACAAGATGGAGCTGAAGAGATTGGTATATGCCATGTAGTAGGATTCAGATCAGATCGATTCGCCTTAGATCTTCCTGATGCAACCGATTTGGGTTGGCATGAGTGGACGGTCCTAGTTCGACCCCATGCCGAGAACTTTGAGCAACATTTCCAGTTTTGTCCAAGTCTAGTTTGCGATGCGGTTCTCTATGGCTTCTATCCGACGATGTAGAAGTTTCTGAGTTGTAGTTTGGTTGAGTAGGAGATGACCTCCTCAATTCATTCCATTGTGCAATCATCTGGTTCATCTCCTTCTTCAGCTCTATGTTACTGGCATTTGCTGGTTCAGAGCGTTGTGGGCTTTCTCTAATTTTCTCACCATCATTAACAAATAGTTATATGCAGCCGAATTTGCAGATGGTGTGGTCGCATTTGTCGTGATGGTGGCCATTGCAATATCAAGATTTCTAGGTTGCTCACTAGCTTCATCATGGGTTTGATTTGTCATCCCAGAAGAGTTAACTCCTTTCTTTACATCCATTGTCTATAGTTTGCATAATCCAAAAGTCTTGAAAGCAAGTAGAAAGACATAAATTATGGATTTTGTCAATGAGTTTGTGAATTCTCTCGCAGACAAAAAGGATCTGATGGTGAGAATCCCATTTCTCTATTAAAGCACTAAAATGTTGATAATAAAATTATTTCAACACCTTAAAGAAATCTATGTAGAGAAAATAAATAAATATAAAATCAAAACAAGAAAAGAAATGGTACACACAATTTATAATGGTTCAGCAACGGTAAGCTAATATCGACTTTTTCTTTCAACTCTTTATTGGTCAAAAATTGATGATGACATGGTTTCGGGTCATAAACTCGTTGAGTTTAATGTTAATAATGGAGTAAAATTGCACAAAAAGCCATAAGATCCTTAGATTTCCAATGCATCCCCTATTTATAGACTGTATTGAGCTTGAATTGATCAAAAATCCAAGAGAAGAAGTCGTGGTCGTTGGAAGACTGGTTCCAAGTAGTTTGAGGTCAATCCCCAAACAATGGATTTTGGATCGGAGGACAATCCGGGGCAATTCAAGTCAATTCTGAACCGGACTCACCCATGATTGGGTGACTTGGTCCGTAGTCGCGTATGTGATACCGAAGTCTTGGTCTAGCCCAACTTGTGCCTTGCTCAATATGTCCTAATTGCGAGCCTCAATCACGTTTGAGAAAGAATATAAATTCAAACACCAATCCATGATGTTTAACATAGTGGCTATCTAATGCGCGAGCTATGAGGCTGACCCAAAGTCATAAGTCAAAGTTGATTTGAATTATAAGAAAGGCAGTGCATTAGGGCCGCTCTAGGGCTTTAAATCATAGCTGATCTGAAGTCTAGAGTAACATAGCCGAAACAATCCAGTTGAGCGCATGACCGATCTGAAGCTGTGTGGGATGTACATTGAGTTAGCCTATTGAGGATAAACCAATATGGAAACCTATGCTTTATGTTGTGATTTGGATTCTTTTGTGTTGCTATTTTGTTGAGTCCTTTCGATCATTGGATACTCTGGATTGCCAGGTCCAAAGGCCGAGTAATAAATAGTTTTGAAAGGTTATATACTCAACTTAAAAATATAAGAGAAATTGATATTGATTTATCGATATAATATCATTTTTTTACAAATTTTAATATGGTTTTAATGCTTAAATACCATGTTTTAATTATAAAGATGATAAGAGATTTATTTTCAAATTTCGTTAAATAAATATATTGTTAAATTGAAAACAGAAAATATAACCAATAAGTTAATTTCGAATAATCAACGGTTTTACCAGTAGAAGTTCTACAATGTTGTAGACTATATATATATATATGTGTGTGTGTGTGTATATGCATGTATGTAAACACATAAATCATTCTCAAATAATAAGAAGAAGAAAAAATTAAGTTGAGTATAATTAGTAAAAGTAAGTATATAAAACAAAAAGTGTTTACATTGCATATATGTCAAAACTTAAACTCATCTTACACAAACATCATTACTTACACAACATCATATCCATCAGAATGTGACAAGGAGAAGGGGGGAGTTCTTGCCGTGAGCAAGGGAGGAGGGAAGAGGGTTTTGAACATTTTTCCACTTCTTATTTTATTCCATTAATTTTCCTATAAATTCTTCCCTTCTCTTCTCACTTTTTTCACACTTATTTCTTCACTTCTTAAGTTTATTTTCCACTTTGATGTCTTCTAACTCTATTGAATTTATGAGTAAAATTTAGTAAGAAAAAAAGGAAAGTTTATAAGATACATAACCAAAGACTTCGAAGATATCATCAAAACACCTCTTTTGTACATTCATTAACTACCACTACTCCATTGTACGTTATAAAGTCGAGCATCACTATTACACATCCTATGCCAAGAGCACTTTCCCTCGACATGACCAAAGATGAACTCTAGCCTAATCCACAAGATGATTCCATAGGCTCTGGGGCAATAATAGCAAAGCCATAGTTGATTTTAGGAACTTTAGAAACCAATGAAAATGAGAAACTCTACTTAAAATTATGATAAAAAATCCAAATGCTATGATGACATATAACGATGTATATGCTTATACGATGTTTGTTTTTTATATTTGACTGATAATGTGATTGATGAATAGATGATCTAACAAATCATGATAAATGCACAAAGTTAAACAAAAACAAATCCACTTTCCATTCGTGAACAAAGTGGTGCAAATAGAATGGTTAAAAAACTTTAAAATGTTTTATAAATGATTTAGAACTATTTTATAAACTTTGAAAAGTGTTCAAATAAAGTTTGAAAGAATATGAAATTTGAGTAAAATTTAAGCATTGCGTAACGGAGTTCACGATTTAGCATCACAAAAAGTTAAATCATATTATAATATAAATTATCTGAAATAATATTTTTCCAGGATTCTTATAACCATAGTTTTCCAAAAAATATATCAAGATTTCATCAAGTATATTTTAAAATATGAGCAAGCCAAGTTTTGAAAATAATCACGGTTTTACAGTTCGAAATCCAAAAATTGAAATCCTCTGAAATTGATTTTCTTAATTCTTTAAAAAATATAGACTATGTTATAAATCTTTTAAAATGTTTTGAAAGAGATTCAATTTATATGAATGAATTTCCAAAAGATGCGGTTTTTATCAAGTAAGCTCTTATAACACTTTTCACACCAATTTTTGATAACCTCTGATATATGAGATCAGACTTAATTATTCTTCTCCAAATCTCTTTAAATATTTTCGACTAATAAATTAAATATTTTAAAGTTTAATAAAACTCTAATTTATTTAAAAAAATTCAAATAAATTATTTGAACAATAGC
This sequence comes from Allium sativum, assembly GCA_030737875.1. NCBI lineage: Eukaryota > Viridiplantae > Streptophyta > Magnoliopsida > Asparagales > Amaryllidaceae > Allium > Allium sativum. Next base: position 472,673,087 of record CM060920.1, on the reverse strand, counting down.
TATTATACGCTAATGTTTTAAGCTTGGCTCTAAAAGTCGATGAATAAATTTGATTTTTCTATTTATGAGATATGATATAGGTTATTCAACCAAGGAGATGTTCAGGAGCAAGAAGTGGCCTGGCTCACCTAGCCCCTTTCCTGGACTAGGAACAAATAAGGTTGAAATGTTGAAAACGAATACAATATAAAAGATTAAACTTTCAGATTCAAATAACTTGAATTACTAAGAAACAACCTTCTCATACTTAGTATTAAATTCTGTGGAGGGAATCTGTGTTATCCTTAAGAATTCAAAAGGCGATTTTTCCATTGTTTGACAGATAGTAAAGGTTGAAATGTAAAATGATATCGAGTAAATGAAGTATACTTTCTATGGATTTATGTACCAGATTACAAATTAATTTGATCTTACCATCCAAAGGTAGAATAATCTAAACTTATAAAAGAATTTAACGAATGCGGTTTAATGACTATATATCCAAAAGAAATATTTTAAAGATATACATTTCTATAAAGACATCTTGACAAGAAATAAACAAAGAAATAAGAACTGACCAAATCTACTTGAACGGTATTTTCTTGATGATTGATTCAAAGAGTCTAGGATAGGATTTGGGTGACACTTATCTGAAAACTACTTTGAACCAACTTTACATTTCGAAAGCAAAAGACATGAAATGAAGTAGATTTAGAAGATAGAATGTAGGACTGCTTGTCACTTATTGTCAGAGGAATTTTCCCTCATTACAAATGGTAGTGCTCCTTCGTCCAAATCATCAATGAAAGGGTTCCCCGCTACTAATCACTATTTATCCGGAATATTGTCCGAAAAGTGCCTATGGTTTATCCTAACCAGGGATAACTTGTATGGTCGAATGTCTGCCATTGCATTTCTAATACACGTATATTGATATTCGTGAATGTATATCGATTTGGTGGTGCGGTAAGTAACTCTCTTGCACCATACACGCCATTCTTTGAAACGTATAAGCTTAAAGGTTGCGTTTTTGTTGGAATCAATTACGTGTGATGGGATTGTCAGTGTAATGACCCACATTTTTAGCAGTCGAATAATTTATTTATTTAATTATTAAATATCGATTTGACGATAACGATAACTGAAATTAAATAATAGTGAATATTTAATTAAATTAAAATAATAGAATAATATATTTAATTCAAAAATAATCAAAAATAGTGAAATTCACAATATTGTGTGAATTGGATTATTTAAAATATATAATTCAGTTTAGAGTTGAATTATATTCACGAATATATTATATAAACGAAGTTTGAACGTATAATTATATTATAATTAAAATCGAGCTCGAAATGGCACGGTAGTTCGCTGTTTGGCGATTTGAACTTCAACTGAATGTACATGGTTCGTTTTAAATTGGATTTCTGTGAAACAAGAAATGTATGGAGCTGGTGAAGTATATTTTTCTAGTGGAAGAGAAAAATCGGGATTTCATTGTGTAGATTTTGATTTATGTCCAAATCAAATTTTAGAAAAAGTCGCTTAGGAATTCCTTTATAATTTATAACTATATATATATAAGGAATTTCAATATAAATTTGAATATCGATTCAACCGGGATTTGAATATCGAGTTGTAAAATCATACTAGAGCTGTAGGATATTTTGTTGTGAATATATATGATAATATTTATTTATAAACATTAAATTTAATTATTTTTAAATATATTTATATATTTAAAAGGGTTATTTAGAGCTTTAAAAATAGCCAATTTTGCAAACGAACTCAGTTTTCGATGAAACTAATTTTGTTGGATCCGTAATATTAAATTATTGTTAGATTCCAAGTTTCGTGATTTTTAGAGTCACTGTATGGCCGTACGGATTTTTAGAGTGAAAAACAGTCAGTATTTTGACGGTTAAAAATACGATGTGTGAGCAAACGGAGTCGGAATTCAACGAAACCAGTTTCGTTGGGTCCGTAATGTCAAACTCTAGCAGTATGTCTAATTTCGTGATTTTTAGTTATCGTCTGTGATCGTATAGATTTTTAGAAGGCAAATACAATGAGAAATTGGCAAAATAAAATATAAAGATATTAAAAATAATATCCTAACCTATGTACGAACCAAAAGAGACCATGTTCCTTCCTCTAAGCCTCACCCCTACTTCTTATAAACGCAAGAAAAATCCCATCCTCTCAGAACAAAACGTGAGCAAGAAAAAATTCATGAGCTTCCAAATTCCTTTAAAAATCAAAACAAATACAATAAATCGTAATACTTATAGATTCAGGTTCCTTGAGTGAATTGCTTCGATTCAATACCCCTTTGGAGACGTGTGATTCTTGTTTAATGGGTTCGACAGTTTCCAGCGTGCGTTCAATGATGCTAGGGCTGGGATTCTTGAAGGTTTGGAGCATTTGTTTGAGATTTAAAGGTCATAATTGGTTTCAGCGCTAATGGTAGCACCTCACTTGGGTTATTGGTTGAGATCCATGATGAAAAGTGTAGGTGGTTTCTCTGTACTGTGCGATGGTGGAAAGAACTGGAGACTGAGGGGGGGTGATTTTAGGGTGCGAGTGGGTCAAAACAGGTATAGGATTAAAGAGGACTTGATGGAGAATGTAAGGGTGTTTGCAGTTGTGTTGTTTGAGAAGTGATGAGGGGGCGACGAGGAGATTTAGAAGCCGAAATGGCTTTGAGGATGGAGCATTGGGTTTTTGTTTGTTTGTTCGGGGAAGAATACTGTAGCAGTGGGTATGGGTTTGGACTAGTGGGCCGGTAGTGGAAGGGTAAGGCCCGCTTGAATAAATCCAAGTTTTTAATTTCAATCTAAAATATGTGCAAACTTCTAATAGACATAACTTTATCATACATAAACGAAATTCAGCGAAACAAGATCCGTTAGAATCGTATGGACGAGAGCTCCACAAAACTGACTGGGAGTGGATTGAAGCTCGTTTGAATTTATGGCGAAATAAACAGTTTGATTCAAATCAAACAACAGTTTATCGTTCTTTAACAATGAACTGCCAACGTGAGTAAAACTCACCAACTCTGAATAATTATATTTTTATAATGTATTCTTAGTACTGATAATTATCTGTCGATTACTGTGTGTTAACTGTTTGGTTGAATTGCTTGTGTATTAGTTGAAATTATAGATAACAATATACATATATATATATATATATATACACACACATCGTTAATCAAATATTGATTCTGTTTAATAGAATATTTCATATTGAAATGAAATCGATGTTAATTATGTTGTTTAACATCTGTGATGCAGGGAAACAGGTCAGAGGAATCCAACTGGATTCCTCAACATTTATTTTACTACTTTTTATATATTGTAATATTTGATGTGATATATAATCTGTTGATGATTATGTGTGTTTAAATGATATCAATCATTGTGATTTGGTATTTTAAATACCGTGAAAAATACTGGGCCGTAAAAAGGGGATTTTCAAAACATATTTTGAAAATAAATTAGCTATATAAAATCAATGGATTTTATATAGAAAGGGAAAAAGGGATTTTATAAAAGAAAACATTTATAAAATCAAAAGGGTTTTGAAAAGGAAATATTCATTGATAATAAATATGATGAGGATAAAAGGAATTTTATTTATAAAATCAAAGGATTTTATAAAAAGGATATTTGCTTATAAAATGAATTAGAAAAGATATAAAGGGAATTATTTATAAAATCAAAGGATTTTATAAAGAGGAATATTTATTGGGATAATAAATAGAAGTATAAAGGGATTGTTTATTTGGGAAATAAATAAGAGATATAAAGAAATATATTTGTAAAATAAATATAAAGGAAATTATTTGTAAAACAAATATAAAGGGAATATATTTGTAAAACAAATACAAAGGAAGATATTTGCAAAACAAATAGAAAGAGAAATATTTGTAAAACATTTACAAATAGAATTTAAAAGAAATATTTATTTAAAAGACCGGCTGTGTAGCCACGCGCTACATATCCGTTTGCTCTAAAAAAAATAGAATTTAAAAGGAAATATTTGTAAAACATTAACAAATAGATTAAATGGAAATATTTATTTATAGGAAATAAACAGAATGTTATAAATGAGATATTTATTTGTTAAATAAATAGGATAGATTAAATGGAAATATTTATTTGTTAAATAAATAGAAAAGATAAAAGAAATATTTATTTGTTAAATAAATAGAATTGAAAAGGGAATAGTTATTTGTTAAGTAAACAAATAGAAAAGGAAATGATTCAAAAGAGTTAATCAGTTAGAATTAATCAGTTAGAGTTAACCAGTTAGAGTTAATAAGTTAGAGTTAATCAGTTAGAATTAATCAGTTAGAATTAATCAGTTAGAATTAACCAGTTAGAGTTAACCAGTTAGAATTAATCAGTTAGAATTAATCAGTTAGAATTAATCAGTTAGAGTTAATCAGTTAGAATTAATCAGTTAGAGTTAACCAGTTAGAGTTAGAGTTAACTAGTTAGAGTTATTCAAATGGAGTAAATCGAGTAGAGTTATCGAATATCGCTTATTCGAAGTTGAGTTATCGAATATCACTTATTCGAAGTAGAGTTATCGAATATCACTTATTCAAAGTATAGTTATCGAATATAGTGTATTCGAGAGAAGAGTAATCGAATATAGTTTATTCGAGAAGAGTAATCGAATCTAGTTATTCGAAGTGAGTTAATCGAATATTGGTTATTCGAAGTGAGTTAATCTAATATTGGTTATTCGAAGTGAGTTAATCGAATATTGGTTATTCGAAAGGAGTTATCGAATCTAGTTATTCGAAAGGAGTTATCGAATCTAATTATTCGAAAGGAGTTATTGAATATAGTTTATTCAAATAGAATTAAAGGAGTTAATCGAATATAGTTTATTCGAATAGAATTAAAGGAGTTAGTCGAATATAGTTTATTCAAATAGAATTAAAGGAGTTATCGAATATAGTTTATTCGAAAGGAGTTAAGTGAATAGAGTTAATCCAATAGAGTTAATTGATAAGAGTTAATTGATAAGAGTTAATCGAATATAGTTTATTCGAAGAAAGGTTTTCAAATCTAGTTATTCGTAAGAAAGACAATCGAATATAGTTATTCGAAGGGAGGAGTTATCGAATAGAGATTATTCGAAAGAGAGTTACGTAAGGAAGTTTGTTAAAGGTTTAAAAGATAAACTTTGACTATTTCGAAGTTAAACGTTGTTCAGTTAAGGTCTGAGAGGTAATTATACCCCAACTTGATTGACTTCCTTCTTAACTAAGGAATGGTAAGGTTTGATAGTGAATAATGGTTAAGTGAATTTAGTTAATGAGTGTAATGGTTTAAATTGGCACAACGATGTTTTATTTAAACATCTGTTTAAATCCAATGGAGGAACTTTGGAAATGTTTTCCAAATAAGAATCAGAAATGTTTTCTATATAGAAAACAAGAAATGGAAATCTTTTCCATTGTTAATAACGTATATTTTCTAAATTTAGAAAATAAGAAATGTTGAATATATGGAAACAGGAGATGAAAAATGAATAAATTAAATAGAGAGATAAATGTTCAATGATGATTGATCGATACAATTTCCATTTGGAAATAATATCGTTGTTTGCACACGTATTTTTCTTTGATAGTTAACTCACCGACTATCGAATTTTTCGACCATTTTAACGTTGTTATTATGGAGAGACCGGTTGGATTATTATCCGAAGAACTACTCTGTATTGGCATAAGCGTTGCGAATCATATATGCCAAAGAAAATTGAAGACGGAGTAAAGTGCAAGGGCTATTGTATAAATCTTAGGTAAAGATTGCCTAAGATGGATGTACTGAATAGTGCCTTCAGTTTGTCCAGTCCCAGGACGACCTGTATGGAAGAATGTCTGACAGAGTATATTTAATAGATCGTGTAAGCTGATCTCTTCAAACGTACGTACGTTTGGTAGCGGAAGAATTCGTTTCTCTTAGTTGTATACCCATTGTATTTTTTGGGAAATCAATTTGTGATTTGGCGGGTATGACGATGTGACATTCAAAGTGAATAAACATGTGATCCGTCATAGATAAGCGTAGCTTCTAGCCTCACATCCGGTAAATGACAAAAATCGGGTAGGCAGCATGGCTATGTAGGTCGCACCTATTAAGGTGTATAATCACCTGATCTAGAGTTTCATTTACTTCAAAAATCTATTGTAGATGCTGTCCCATTCGGGAAACGGTTGATGATCCCAACCGTTGGTGATATACATTCGATACACTCAAGCGAAACGAGTGGTCAGTCATGTGTGGCCGGGTTGCAAGATGTTCCTGTTGAACCCAGTGTATTCCTCTCTAGAGGTACACTAGCGAAAGGTGGTTCCGTACCTTGTCATAGTTGGAAATCCATTACCCAATACGTGCTTGTGGTTTTGATTGTATACTATATATGTAGAACGTGAGATGAAAACGTTTCTGCTGGATGATTATTATATTGTGGTTGATAGACATTATTATAATATCAGAAGGTTTTTGATATAAAGACATTTTGGATTCTCATAAGGGAAAAACCCGTTCTGTTATACGACGTGGTCTTATGAGATATCGTTTAATGGCTAAAACTGTTTTAAACTGTTTTACTCATACCAGTCCCATGACTGACCCGGAGTTTATTTTGTTTTGTTCTCCCTAAACTCTTGGGTGCCCAATTTTGTACGAGCAGCCAAGTAGTCGGGATTTACAGATACTCGAAGAGTTGGAGCAGGAGGCTTCAGGATCATACAGCTATTGTTTATTTCCGCTGTATTGTAAGTGTTGTACTGTGATAATGATATGTATATTCAAGTACAGATTTATATTTCAAAGTTATGATATATATTATATGTTATTCGTTCTGTTGTGAGGTTCGTGTTACTCTGATGTTGTGTTTTCTTCTTCTTCTATTCTAAGTTTCTATCTTATCTATTCTCACCCTCTAATTTCTTTCATTAACTACTGGTATTTTTTGATGTTTGGTTAGTCATCATTGAGTTTATGTTGATAACCAAAGTCGCTAAAAAAACCGGGTCGTTACAGTTGGTATCGGAGCTGGTTTCTTAACTGGTACGTCTGATAGGGGGTTCTCGCTTTGCGTTAGGTGGCGAACGGGAGACTCTTACCCCTACAGATCCTGCAATATAGCAGGCTGGTCGAGTCGCGAGGCTGGCCGTAAAAGCCGTTCTGAGGTATCAATGTAAGCCACGGTGGGATATTATCCTATTGCTTGGAGGGTTGAGGGATGGTTGCAAAGCCTACCGAAATCGTCGGGTCGTTATAGTTGGTATCAGACCTTAAGGTTAAGTTATTACCTTGGCTCTGTGGTGTGACTCAGTAGAGATGGGGTTTGTAATACCCTAGATTGAGTTGAGTGTATATATATACGAGAGAGTGTATTTGTTATTTGATATAAAGTGGTTTTATATTGTGGTGATTTATTGGTTGAGTTGTTTACGAGTTCTGGTGGATCAGTTTGATCCACTGTATCGGTAGGAGTTTCTAAACACTCGAATACGATGGGTCGACACGATATGTTTTGAAAAGAGGGTAAACAGAATAATTTTACCCAAATTATATTTTAATATAAAGAAGATATATATATTGGAATGAATATATATTGGATATATTGGTTGTTATTATAATCGAATAAGATTATAAAAATGTGAAATGGTTATGTAAATAACCGATCAGAATTCAGATAAGCATAATGAATTGAATAAAATCTGAAATTAAAATCAAAGTTGAAATTTAAACCCTGGATTTTGAATGGTGTTTGTAAATGGAGTGAAATTATGTATATGAGAATTTTAAAATCCTGGGAGATTTTAAATTGTTTTACAAACATTGGAAGGATATTTTGAAATAAATTTCAAAGTGGAAATGTTAGAAATAGTTTTGAAAAGCGATATAGTATTGAACTCACTTCGAAAGCTGGAAATAGATTCCGATGACGATCATGACATCATCGGTGTTCAATTTCGAGTTGTAAGTGACGGATTACTACTGAAAAGATTTGGTTTTTGAATTGTTTTGAGAGAAACAAGTTGTTTAAAATCCAAAAAGGAATATTTGGTTTTAGAAAAGCAAAGCTGTTTAAAACTCCCAGGAAGAGTCTATTTGAATTAAAAACAAATTTAAATAGAAATTTGTGAAACCGAGCTGGAACTGAATTGAAACCAATTAACTGGAAATTGAATTGGATACGATATATCAAGTAGAATCAGATTGTGAATTGTGAGAAAGAATCTGAAATGGTATTGGATTGATGAGTTAAGAATTTAAAAATCGAAAATGGAACTTTGATTTGAAATTGAATTCGACTTAGGTATAAGCGAATGGTTGGATTTGTGGATAAAAACAGATTGGAATTTGATTGGTATGACATTGGTATATGCTGAATTAGTAGCAGATGTAAAGGATATAATGATATGCCCGACAAAAAGGTACCAGTTTCTATTATATATGGATTTGAGATTTTGATGAGAGCCGAATTGGCAAGCCACTTGGCTGTTTGATTTTCTTTTGGGTTAAAGAAGGCCCAGAGAGGCGAGTTGGAGTTGATTTATTGACCAGCACAAAGGAGGTGTTGGCGAAATTTTTCAAAAAGTTAAGGTGTTAGAAAATTTTCAGGATTTCTGAAAATTTTCGATGATAAGAATTAATTAATATTTAATTGATATTAATCGGTTCAGTTGAAACAAAAGTAAACAAATGATTTTTTACTTATCAATAGGGTTTGTTTTCTACCTTAGCAATTTCGAGGACGAAATTATTTTAAGGGGGAAAGATTGTAATGACCCGCATTTTTAGCAGTCGAATAATTTATTTATTTATTAATTATCGATAACTGAAATTAAATAATAGTGAATATTTAATTAAATTAAAATAATAGACTAATATATTTAATTCAGAAATAATCAAAAATAGTGAAATTCACAATATTGTGTGAATTGGATTATTTAAAATATATAATTCAGTTTAGAGTTGAATTATATTCGCGAATATATTATATAAACGAAGTTTGAACGTATAATTATATTATAATTAAAATCGAGCTCGAAATGGCGCGGCAGTTCGCTATTTGGCGATTTGAACTTCAACTGAATGTACAGGTTCGTTTTAAATCGGATTTCTATAAAACAAGAAACGTATGGAGCTGGTGAAGTATATTTTTCTAGTGGAAGAGAAAAATCGGAATTTCATTATGTAGATTTTGATTTATCTCTAAATCAAATTTTAGAAAAAGTCGCTTTGGAATTCCTTTATAATTTATAACTATATATATATAAGGAATTTCAATATAAATTTGAATATCGATTCAACCGGGACTTGAATATTGAGTTGAAAATCCTAGTGGAGCTGTAGGATATTCTATTGTGAATATATACGTTAATATTTATTTATAAATATTAACTTTATTTATTTTTAAATATATTTATATATTTAAAAGGGTTATTTAGAGCTTTAAAAATAGCCAATTTTGCAAACGACCTCAGTTTTCGACGAAACTAATTTTGTTGGATCCATAATATTAAATTATAATAATATTCCAAGTTTCGTGATTTTTAGAGTCACTGTGTGGTCGTACGGATTTTTAGAGTGAAAAACAGTCAGTATTTTGATGGTTAAAAATACGCTGTGAGAGCAAACGGAGTCGGAATTCGACGAAACCAGGTTCGTTGGGCCCGTAATGTCAAACTCTAGCAGTTCGTCCAATTTCGTGATTTTTAGTTATCGTCTGTGATCGTACGGATTTTTAGAAGGCAGATACAATGAGAAATTGGCAAAATAAAATATAAAGATATTAAAAATAATATCCTAACCTATGTACGAACCAAAAGAGACCACGTTCCTTCCTCTCAGCCTCACCCTCACTTCTTATAAATGCAAGAAAAATCCCATCCTCTTAGAACAAAACGTGAGCAAGAAAAAATTCATGAGCTTCCAAATTCCTTTAATAATCAAAACAAGTACAATAAATCGTAATACTTATAGATTCAGGTTCCTTGAGTGAATCGCTTCGATTCAATACCCCTTTGGAGACGTGCGATTCTTGTTCTATGGGTTCAACAGTTTCCATCGTGCGTTCAATGATGCTAGGGCTGGGATTCTTGAAGGTTTGGAGCATTTGTTTGAGATTTAAAGGTCATAATTGGTTTCAGCGCTAATGGTAGCACCTCACTTGGGTTATTGGTTGAGATCCATGATGAAAAGTGTAGGTGGTTTCTCTGTACTGTTCGATGGTGGAAAGAACTGGAGACCGACGCTGGGGGGGGGGTGATTTTGGGGTGCGAGTGGGTCTATACGGGTATAGGATTAAAGAGGACTTGATGGAGAATGTAAGGGTGTTTGCGGTTGTGTTGTTTGAGAAGTGATGAGGGGGCGACAAGGAGATTTAGAAGCCGAAATGGCTTTGAGGATGGAGCATCGGGTTTTTTGTTTGTTTGTTTGGGGAAGAATACTGTAGAAGTGGGTATGGGTTTGGACTAGTGGGCCGGTATTGAAAGGGTAAGGCTCGCTTGAATAAATCCAAGTTTTTAATTTCATTCTTAAATATGTGCAAACTTCTAACAGACATAACTTTACCATACGTGAACGAAATTCACCGAAACAAGATCCGTTAGGATCGTATGTATGAGAGCTCCACAATGGAACTGACTGGGAGTGGATTGAAGCTCGTTTGATTTTATGGTGAAATAAACAGTTTGATTCAAATCAAAAAACAGATTATCGTTCTTTAATGATGAACTGCCAATGTGAGTAAAAATCACCAACTATGAACAGTTATATTTTTATAACGTATTCTTAGTACTGATAATTATCTGTCGATTGTTGTGTGTTAACTGTTTGGTTGAATTGCTTGTGTATTAGTTGAAATTATAGATAACGATATATATATACATCGTTAATCAAATATTGATTCTGTTTAACAGAATATTTCATATTGAAATGAAATCGATGTTAATTATGTTGTTTAACATCTGTGATGTAGGGAAACAGGTCGGAGGAATCCAACTGGATTCCTCAACATTTATTTTACTGTTTTTCGTATATTGTAATATATGATGTGATATATAATCTGTTGATGATTATGTGTGTTTAAATGATATCGATCATTGTGATTTGGTATTCTAAATACCGTGAAAAATACTGGGATGTAAAAAGGGGATTTTCAAAATGTATTTTGAAAATAAATTAGTTATATAAAATCAATGGATTTTATATAGAAAGGGAAAAAGGGATTTTATAAAAGAAAACATTTATAAAATCAAAAGGGCTTTGAAAAGGAAATATTCATTGATATAAAATCAAAGGATTTTATAAAAAGGATATTTTCTTATAAAATGAATTAGAATATATATATAAAGGGAATTATTTATAAAATCAAAGGATTTTATAAAGCGGAATATTTATTGGGATAATAAATAGAAGTATAAAGGGATTATTTATTTGGGAAATAAATAAGAGATATAAAGAAATATACTTGTAAAACAAATATAAAGGAAATTATTTGTAAAACAAATATAAAGGGAATATATTTGTAAAACAAATACAAAGGAAGGTTTTTGCAAAACAAATAGAAAGAGAAATATTTGTAAAACATTTACAAATAGAATTTAAAAGGAAATATTTGTAAAACATTTACAAATAGATTAAATGGAAATATTCATTTATAGGAAATAAATAGAATGTTATAAATGAGATATTTATTTGTTAAATAAATAGGATAGATTAAATGGAAATATTTATTTGTTAAATAAATAGAAAAGATAAAAGAAGTATTTATTTGTTAAATAAATAGAATTGAAAAGGGAATAGTTATTTGTTAAGTAAACAAATAGAAAAGGAAATGATTCGAAGGAGTTAATCATTTAGAATTAATCGGTTAGAGTTAACCAGTTAGAGTTAATCAGTTAGAATTAATCAGTTAGAGTTAATCAGTTGGAATTAATCAGTTAGAATTAACCAGTTAGAGTTAATCACTTAGAATTAATCAGTTAGAATTAATCAGTTAGAATTAACCAGTTAGAGTTAATCAGCTAGAATTAATCAGTTAGAGTTAACCAGTTAGAGTTGGAGTTAACCAGTTAGAGTTATTCAAATGGAGTAAATCGAATAGAGTTATCGAATATCGCTTATTCGAAGTAGAGTTATCGAATATCACTTATTCAAAGTAGAGTTATCGAATATCACTTATTCGAAGTAGAGTTATCGAATATAGTGTATTCGAGAGAAGAGTAATCGAATATAGTTTATTCGAGAAGGGTAATCGAATCTAGTTATTCGAAGTGAGTTAATCGAATATTGGTTATTCGAAGTGAGTTAATCGAATATTGGTTATTCAAAGTGAGTTAATCGAATATTGGTTATTCGAAAGGAGTTATCGAATCTAGTTATTCGAAAGGAGTTATCGAATCTAAGTATTTGAAAGGAGTTATTGAATATAGTTTATTCGAATAGAATTAAAGGAGTTAATCGAATATAGTTTATTCGAATAGAATTAAAGGAGTTATCGAATATAGTTTATTCGAAAGGAGTTAAGTGAATCGAGTTAATCCAATAGAGTTAATTGATAAGAGTTAATTGAATAGAGTTAATCGAATATAGTTTATTCGAAGAAAGGTTTTCGAATCTAGTTTTTCGTAAGAGAGACTATCGAATAAAGTTATTCGAAGGGAGGATTTATCGAATAGAGATTATTCAAAAGAGAGTTACGTAAGGAAGTTTGTTAAAGGTTTAAAAGATAAACTTTGACTATTTTGAAGTTAAAACGTTGTTCAGTTAAGGTCTGAGAGGTAATTATACCCCAACATGATTGACTTACTTCTTAACTAAGGAATTGTAAGGCTTGATAGTGAATGATGGTTAAGTGAATTTAGTTAATGAGTGTAATGGTTTAAATTGGCACAACGATGTTTTATTTAAACATCTGTTTAAATCCAATGAAGGAACTTTGGAAATGTTTTCCAAATAAGAACCAGAAATGTTTTCTATATAGAAAACAGGAAATGGAAATGATTTCCATTGTTAATAACGTATATTTTCTAAATTTAGAAAATAATAAATGTTGAATATATGGAAATAGGAGATGAAAAATGAATAAGTTAAATAGAGAGATAAATGTTCAATGATGATTGATCGATATAATTTCCATTTGGAAATAATATCGTTGTTTGCACACGTGTTTTTCTTTGATAGTTAACTCACCGACTATCGAAGTTTTCGACCATTTTAACGTTGTTAATATGGAGAGAACGGTTGGATTATTATCCGAAGAACCACTCTGTATTGGCATAAGCGTTGCGAATCATATATGCCAAAGAAAATTGAAGACGGAGTAAAGTGCAAGGGCTGTTGTATAAATCTTAGGTAAAGATTGCCTAAGATGGATGTACTGAATAGTGCCTTCGGTTTGTCCAGTCCCAAGACGATATGTATGGAAGAATGTCTGACAGAGTATATTTAATAGATCACGTAAGTTGATCTCTTCAAATGTACGTACGTTTGGTGGCGGAGGAATTCGTTTCTCTTAGCTGTATACCCGTTGTATTTTTGGGGAAATCAATTTGTGATTTGGCGGGTATGACGATGTGACATTCAAAGTGAATAAACATGTGATCTGTCAGAGATAAGCGTAGCTTCTAGTCTCACATCCGGTAAATGACAAAAATCGGGCAGGCAACATGGCTATGTAGGTCGCACCTATTAGGGTGTATAATCACCTGATCTAGAGTTTCATTTACTTCTAAAATTCTATTATCGATGCTGTCCCATTCGGGAAACGGTTGATGATCCCAACCGTTGGTGATATACATTCGATACACTCAAGCGAAATGAGTGGTCGGTCATGTGTGGCCGGGTTGCAAGATGTTCTTGTTGAACCCAGTGTATTCCTCTCTAGAGGTACACTAGCAAAAGGTGGTTCCATACCTTGTCATAGTTGGAAATCCATTACCCAATACGTGCTTGCGGTTTTGATTGTATACTATATATGTAGAACATGAGATGAAATCGTTTCTGCTAGATTATTATTATATTGTGGTTGATAGACATTATTATAATATCAAAAGGTTTCTGATATAAAGATATTTTGGATTCTCATAAGGGAAAAACTCGTTCCGTTATACGATGTGGTCTTATGAGATATCGTTTAATGGCTCGAACTGTTTTAAACTGTTTTACTCATACCAGTCCCATGATTGACTCAGAGTTTATTTTGTTTTGATCTCCCTAAACTCTTGGGTGCCCAATTTTGTATGGGCAGTCAAGTAGTCGGGATTTACAGATACTCGAAGAGCTGGAGCAGGAGACTTCAGGATCATACAGCTGTTGTTTATTTCCGCTGTTTTGTAAGTGTTGTACTGTGATAATGATATGTATATTCAAGTACAGATTTATATTTCAAAGTTATGATATATATTATATGTTATTCGTTCCGTTGTGAGGTTCGTGTTACTCTAACGTTGTGATTTCTTCTTCTTCTATTCTAAGTTTCTATCTTATCTATTCTCACTCTCTAATTTCTTTCATTAACTACCGGTATTTTTCTAATGTTTGGTTAGTCGTCTTTGAGTTTATGTCGATAACCAAAGTCGCTAAAAAAACCGGGTCGTTACAGTCAGTGTGGTAAATGATGTGCTTGGTATAAGATAATCGATGGTCTTAAGCTTCATTTTTAGTTAATGGCAAAAAGGCATGTGATGATGTTGTGTGTGTCGCGCCAATTAAGATATGATCATTACCCTTTTAGATTACTCTCTATACGTCGAGTATGTGGTGAATGTGTAACGACCCAGATTTTGAGCGGCTTTGGTTATCGACATAAACACGATGTCGATAACCAAAACATCGAAAAATACTGGTCATTAATGAAAGAAATTAGAGGGTGAGGAAAGATAAGATAGAAACTTAGAATAGAAGAAGAAGAAGAACACAACATCAGAGTAACACGAATCTCACAGCGGAACGAACAACATATGATAGATAATATATCCTTGAAATAAAATCATTATATGTATACAATAACATTTATCAGAGTACAACACTTACAACTCAGCGGAAATAACTATAGCTATATAATCCTGAAGTCTCCTGCTCCAAGCTCTTCCAGTATATCTGTAAATCCCGACTACTTGACTGCCCGTACAAATTTAGGCACCCAAGAGTTTAGGGAAAACAAAACAAAATAAACTCCGGGTCAGTCATGGGACTGGTGTGAGTAAAACAGTTTAAAACAATTCAAGCAGGTAATCAATATCTCATAAGACCACGCCGTATAACGGAACGAGTTTTTCCCTTATGAGAATCCAAATATCTTTATATCAAAAACCTTTTGATATTATAATAATGTCTATCAACACAATATAATAATCATATAGCAGAAACGCTTTCATCTCACGTTCTACATATATAGTATACAATCAAAACCGCAAGCACGTATTGGGTAATGGATTTCCAACTATGACAAGGTATGGAACCACCTTTCGCTAGTGTACCTCTAGAAAGGAATACACTTGGTTCAACAAGAACATCTTGCAACTCGGCCACACATGTCCGACCACTCATTTCGCTTGAGTGTATCGAATGTATATCACCAACGGTTGGGATCAGCAACCGTTTCTCGAATGGGACAACATCAACAATATATTTTTAGAAATAAATGAAACTCTAGATCAAGTGATTTTACATCCTACTTCGGTGCGACCGACTTAGCCATGCTGCCTGCCCGATTTCTGCCATTTACCGGAGGTGAGGCTAGAAGCTACGCTTTATCATCACACCAGATTCACTTTGAATGCCACATCGTCAAATCCATCAAATCACCGATTGACGTCCTCAACCATACATTATGTGTTAGCTAAAAGAAGTTTCCTTCTCCGCTTCCACTCTTGGTATGGTTGAAGAAATCAATATACGTGATCGTCTGGAAATACTCTGTCAGACATCCGTCCATACAAGTCATCCAGGAACAGGATGAACCGATTGCACTATTCTATAAACAGGATAGCCCTTGCATAACTCCGTCTTCAATTTCATTTGGCATATATGATTCGCAACGCTTATGCCAATACAGAGTGGTTCTTTGGATAATAATCCAACCGGTCTCTCCATATTAACAACGTTAAAATGGTCAAAACTTCGATAGTCTTTGATTTAACTATCGAAGAAAAACAGGTGTGCAAACAACGATATTATTTCCAAATGGAAATTTATATCGATCAAACATCATTCAACATTTATATCTTTATTTCATTAATTTACTTATCTCCTGTTACCCTATATTCAGTATTTCTTATTTTCTAAATTTGGAAAATATACGTTATTAACAATGGAAAACATTTCCATTTCTTATTTAAAACATTTCTGGTTTCTTATTTGGAAAATATTTCCAAAGCTTCTTCATTGGACTTAGACAGATGTTTAAACAAACATCGCTATGCCAACTCAAACCATTTCCTTTAGTGCCGAACCTTAACTATTCCTTAGTTAAAAATAAAGTCAATCAAGTTGGGGTAATACTACCTCTCAGACCTTAACTGAACAACATTTCTAACTTTGAAATAGGCAAAGTTCACTTTATATTCCTTTTACTAACTTCCTTACTTAACCCTCCTTCGAATAGCTATATTCGATTCACTCTTTCACTTAACTCTATTCGATTAACCCTTATCAATTAACTCTATTGGACTAACACTATTGATTTACTCATTTCACTTAACTCCTTTCGAATAAACTATATTCGATAACTCCTTTTACTTTCTTCGAATAAACTATATTCGATTAATTCATTTGCTTCTATTCGAATAAACTATATTCGATTAACTCCTTTGCTTTTATTCGAATAACTATATTCGATTAACTCCTTTTACTTTAACTCTAATCGATTAAACTAACATCGATTAACTCCTTTTACTTTAACTCTAATCGATTAAACTAACATCGATTAACTCCTTTTACTTTAACTCTAATCGATTCAACTAACATCGATTAACTCATTTTCCTTTAACTCTAATCGATTAAACTAACATCGATTAACTCCTTTTCCTTTAACTCTAATCGATTAAACTAACATCGATTAACTCCTTTTACTTTAACTCTAATCGATTAAACTAACATCGATTAACTCATTTTCCTTTAACTCTAATCGATTAAACTAACATCGATTAACTCCTTTTACTTTAACTCTAATCGATTAAACTAACATCGATTAACTCCTTTGCTTTTAACTATAATCGATTAAACTAACATCGATTAACTCCTTTTCCTTTAACTCTAATCGATTAAACTATTCATTTATAAAGATTTACTTTTAGTAACGGTTCTTCACTTTACAAATGATTTCCTTTTATTCTAACTTACCCTTTTGATTTTATAAATATTTCTTTTATAAAAACCCTTTCCCTTTTCTATATAAAATCCATCGATTTTATATAAATAATTCATTTTCAAAATACACTTTGAAAAATCCCTTTTCCCATATCCAGTATTTCTTATGGTATTTAACATACCATATAACAACGATAAATATCGTCCAAACACACATAATCAACAACAGATTATATATCACATCATATATCACAATATATGAATCACAGTAAAATAAATGTTGAGGAATCCAACCTGTTTCCCTGCATCACAGATGTTAAACAATATAGATAACATCACTTTCAGTTCCATATGATATATTATGTTAAACAGAATCCATATAGAAAATTCAACTAACTGACTAGCAGTTCAATCAAACAGTCAACATACAGTCAATCAGCCAATATCTAACAGTTCTAAAAATACAACATGAAATTATAAACTGTTCAGAGTTAGTGAGGTTTACTCACCTTGGCAGTTCATCGTTAAAGAACGATAATTGTTGTTGATTCAGATTGGACAATTTATTTTGCTATAAATTGTAACGAGCTCCGATGGACTTCCAGTTAGTTCCATTGGGTAGTGTTCGTCCATACGATCCCGTCGGATCTTGTTTCGTCCAATTCTGATATCGTATGGTAAGATTATGATGTTATAACGGGGTACACTATTAAAAAGAATTAAAACTTTGGATTTTAACTCCTTATGGGCTTTACCTATGATCCGGCCCACTTACCCCCTTCGAAACCCAACCCGCCTGAACTCCTTCTTCCCAAATCGTTGTATCCTTCCTTATAAACTATGGTCCAACTCCTCACTAATAACTCAAAACACCGTAACCCTTCCAGTTTACAACAACACGCTACATCACCCCAACTAAACAAACCCATCCGCACTTTAGTACACAGATTTTTCTTTTTCCTCAGATACAGGTCACGACCTCCTGCATACTGCCATCTCCATCGTGCTCAAGACCCACGAACCACCACAGTTTCCCCTCTTTTTCTCCACTGCACAGTCCGCAACAAACCCTCTCCATCTCCTTTTACCTATCACTCATGTCATACTCGATCTCACCATGCTGGTTGCATTCTCACCCCAACGATACACAGTAATTTTCGAGAGCTCCTCGAGCCATTTCGGTCCCTCTTCCATACTACACCATATCGCACGAGACCATCACCAAATCCATCTCCTTTGCAAGCTCTATCTAGCCATACCCAAAAGCTTCCACTCGCATTCACATCCCCAAACGCGTCGGTCATTCATTCGCGAACCATACAGACACCCGCGACTAGTTTGGGTTCGAACCCCTTGAAACTGATACTGCGATGAAGGGGAGGGTTTCAGCATCTCAGAAATATAAGTTCCAAGATTTTTAGGGTTTGATTTGAATTGAGAATGATTTATAAAGATCCATTTTATTTTGAGATTTACTTTCATCGGTTGTAGCTGAGGAGAATTGTTTTTATATGACAGGATGAGACTTTGTGTGGCTGAGAAAAGTAGTGTGTGGCCTTGCTAGGTTCACATATAGGTTAAGATATTTTATTTTTCTTTTATTTAGTAAAGCTATGAACTTCGATTTACTCCACTCCGCATACGTACGGGCAGCTACGGACAGAAATAAATATACCGTTGTAATCAGCGAGGTGTTAGGATTCCAAAAATATAATAATATCGGCAGGTAGCCTTATATTTTGAAACTTCAAAAATGTTGATTTCAGGGTGCGAAATACTTCAAATAAAAAGTAGCTTATTAAATTAATTAAAAATTACAGTAAAATTCTAAAAAATTAAATTATCACTATGTCCCAAAAGAACCTTGTCTAAATTCAAAGCCGATCTCTAGTTATATCGAATAAACCGATACGGTCGATAAACGATTCTACAACGACTATTCTGAAATTTGATTTGGACATATCTCAAAATCTACACGACGAAATCCCGATTTTTCTCTTCCACTAGAAAGATATACTCCACCAGCTCCACACGTTTCTTGTTTCACAGAAATCCGGCTTAAAACGAATCCTGTACATTCAGTTGAAGTTCAAATCGCCAAATAGCGAACTGCAGCGCCATTGCAAGCTCTATTTTAATTATATTATAATTATACGTTCAAACTGACGTCGATTGAATATATTCGTCAATATAATTCAACTCCTAACTGATATATATATTTTAGATAACCCAAATTACACCATACTGTGAATTCCACTATTTTTGATTATTACTGAGTTATATATATTATTTAATTTATTATTTTAATTAAATATTTACCATTATTTAATTCCACGACAAATAAATTCTTTTAATTACCTTTTAAATAATTAAATAAATTAATTCTAATACCTCTGCCAATGCGGGTCATTACAAGCTTTCCCACTTAAAATAATTTCGTCCTCGAAATTGCGAAAAGGTAGGGGACGACCCTATCGACTGTTTAGAACATATTTGTTCACTTCTTAACTTCAGTTTCAACTGAACCAATTTATTTTCAATTAAAATATTAATTAATTCTTATCAAAAAAAATAATTCAAACGCCTTAACTCTTCGAAAAATTTCGCCAGCACCTCCTTTGTATTGGTCAATACGTCAAACCACCTCTCGCCTCTCTGGGCCATCTCCAACCCAAAAGAAAATCAAACAGCCAAACGGCTTGCCAATTCGGCTCATAAATCTTATATCCAATAGAAATATAAACTTGTACCTTTTGCCGGCATATCATTATATCCTTTCCACTTGTTATCCATTCAACGGATACAAGGGTCATCCCAATCAAATTCCAATCTGCATTTATCCACAACACAACCATTCGCTTATATCCGAGCCAAATATCATTTCAACTCAAGTTCAATTCTTGCTTTTCGATTCCTTAACTCCTCAATCCAATACCATTTCGGATTCTAATTTCACAAATCCAATCTTATTCGATTTCAATTCAACTTCAGTTACTACTTAACTGACTTTACTTTAATTCAAATTTTCTTTCACAAATTTTCGGTTAAATTTGTTTTTAATTCAAACAGTCTTTCCCTTGGAGTTTTTAAACAGTTTACTCTGTTCAAAAAACAAATTTCCTTTTGAACATGTCACTGAGCCCTTAATTAATATTCCATTAGTTAAATCACTTCTCTATTTCTTTATCAATATTTATTAACCAAATATTTTCAATAACCATATTGACCTTTTATGTTATTCTGAAAAACATTTCCAAATATTGCCTCCCTTTATTTCCTAAATCACTCCAATTACTTATCTCTTTTCCGATCTCGTTTATTTCTATACTTAGGAAATATTTATTATTTTATTTCCAAGTTCACACTTATTTGGGTTAAAACGGATGTTGTGTAAAACATCGCTACGACAACCCAAATACTATACTCAACTAACTCTTATTCAACATTGATCTTCGAGCCTGAAATCTTACTATTTATTTGTTAATAATGAAATCAATCAAGTTGGGATATAACTACCTCTCAGACCTTGACTGAATAACATTTATAACGTCAAAACAGATAAGACTACTTACTCGAATAATCAATACCATACAACTACTTGTTCACTTTTAAACACATATACACTTTCTCTTTCTATTCTTACAAGATTTTATTCTTATACTTCCTTTTTGATTTTACTATTCTATTTCTAAGTTCGTTTCCTTATCGACTTCTATATATATCGATACGTTGATTTCTAACTATCAAACTATCTTAAAAATATTCTAACTCCTTAAATTCCCGGAAAAATTCGCCATAACCTCCTTTGTACCAGGAGCATCGGGATATTTCAAATAGCCTCCCATGGCCCTCACCAATCCAAAAGAAAAAGAAAAAGCCAAGCGGCTAGCCAATACGGCGCATGAAATCTCATACATGAATTAAATACATACCTTTTCGTCGAGCATTCTATTTATATACCTTCATACCCTATCCACACCTATCTCATGTATATTTATACCTGCCCCATTTATTTTAACTATACCTGATTGTTTTAACTCAATTCGTCAATTAATTTGTTAATTAACTCTTTAGTCTATTTCACTTTTATATTTGAACATGACATGTTCAAATATATTTTAACTTGCTTATAAACTAATCAAATTCTACTTTTTCAAACTCAGGTTTCATATTCGATTTCAAATATAAATTTACCAGTCCCCTTTACTTATCTAAAGTTCAACTTCAATTCAAGATCCATTTACTAATGGCTAATTAACTGGTTTACATATTTCACCTTTTATTTGAATATACATGTTCAAATATAAGTTTAACTTGTTTATCAACTAATTGAATTCCATTTCAATTCTATTTGAATTTCCTATATTCAAATTCCATTTCAATTCTCTTATTCAAATTCTATATTTGAATTTCATTTAAAACCTCTTATTCAAATTTTATATTTGAATTTCGTTTCAATTTCCTTATTCAAATTTTATATTTGAATTTCATTTCAATTCTATTTGAATCTTCTATATTCAAATTTCAAATTCAATTCTATTTGAATATTCTCTATTCAAATTTCATTTTCACTTCTATTTGAATCTTCTTTATTCAAATTTCATCTGAATTTCTATATTCAAATCCCCTTTGAATTTTCTATATTCAAATCCCCTTTGAATTTTCTTATTTACATTCTATGTTTGAACTTCCTTTATTCAAATTCCTTTTCAAACTTTCTTTATTCATTCTTTATTATAAATCCCATTTGAAATTCAACACAACTTGTCTTTCCCAAAACAATTTCAAAACAGTATCTCTGGTAGTAATTCGTCACTTACAACTCGAAAATGAATACTGATGATGCAGCTGTCATCATCAGAATCTATTTTCCAGCGATCAAAGTGAGTTCAATACTATAAAACCATTTCTAAACATTTACACTTTGAAATTCATTTCAAAATATAATTCACACTGGTTGTAAAACAATTTAAAATCTCCCAGGATCTTAAATTTTCCTTATTTTTAATTCAAAATCCATTTACAAACACTTATCCCATACTCCAGAGTTTTAATTCACTTTCTGGTTTAAATTTCAGATTTAACTCATCTGATTTCACGTATTTCACTTATATGAATTCTGATTGGTTATTTACATAACCATTTAATTTATAATCTTACTCGATTATAATAACAACCAATATATCCAATATATTATAATTTTGATATATATATCTTCTCTATATCAAGATATACCTTGAGTAACTTATTTTAATTTACCTCTTTTCGAAACAAACCATGACGGTTCATCGTATTCAAGTATTTATCAACTCCTACCGATACAGTGGATCAAACTGATCGACCAGAACCCATAAACAACTCAACCAATGAATCTCCACAATATGAAACAATTTTTTATATCAAATACAAATACGTTCACTCGTATATATACACTCAAACTCAATCTAGGGTATTACTAACCCTATCTCTACCGAGTCACGCCACAGAGTCAAGGTAAAACTTAACTTAAGCTCTGATACCAACTGTAACGACCCGGATTTTGAGCGACTTTGGTTATCGACATAAACACGATGTCGATAACCAAAACATCGAAAAATACTAGTCATTAATGAAAGAAATTAGAGGGTGAGGAAAGATAAGATAGAAACTTAGAATAGAAGAAGAAGAAGAACACAACATCAGAGTAACACGAATCTCACAACGGAACGAACAACATATGATAGATAATATATCCTTGAAATAAAATCATTATATGTATACAATAACATTTATCAGAGTACAACACTTACAACTCAGCGGAAATAACTATAGCTATATAATCCTGAAGCCTCCTGCTCCAAGCTCTTCCAGTATATCTGTAAATCCCGACTACTTGACTGCCCGTACAAATTTAGGCACCCAAGAGTTTAGGGAAAACAAAACAAAATAAACTCTGGGTCAGTCATGGGACTGGTGTGAGTAAAACAGTTTAAAACAGTTCAAGCAGGTAATCAATATCTCATAAGACCACGCCGTATAACGGAACGGGTTTTTCCCTTATAAGAATCCAAATATCTTTATATCAAAAACCTTTTGATATTATAATAATGTCTATCAACACAATATAATAATCATATAGCAGAAACGCTTTCATCTCACGTTCTACATATATAGTATACAATCAAAACCGCAAGCACGTATTGGGTAATGGATTTCCAACTATGACAAGGTATGGAACCACCTTTCGCTAGTGTACCTCTAGAAAGGAATACACTTGGTTCAACAAGAACATCTTGCAACCCGGCCACACATGTCCGACCACTCATTTCGCTTGAGTGTATCGAATGTATATCACCAACGGTTGGGATCAGCAACCGTTTCCCGAATGGGACAACATCAACAATATATTTTTAGAAATAAATGGAACTCTAGATCAAGTGATTTTACATCCTACTTCGGTGCGACCGACTTAGCCATGCTGCCTGCCCGATTTCTGTCATTTACCGAAGGTGAGGCTAGAAGCTACGCTTTATCATCACACCAAATTCACTTTGAATGCCACATCGTCAAATCCATCCAATCACCGATTGACTTCCTCAACCATACATTATGTGTTAGCTAAAAGAAGTTTCCTTCTCCGCTTCCACTCTTGGTATGGTTGGAGAAATCAATATACGTGATCGTCTGGAAATACACTGTCAGACATCCATCCATACAAGTCATCCAGGAACAGGATGAACCGATTGCACTATTCTGTAAACAGGATAGCCCTTGCATAACTCCGTCTTCAATTTCCTTTGGCATATATGATTCGCAACGCTTATGCCAATACAGAGTGGTTCTTTGGATAATAATCCAACCGGTCTCTCCATATTAACAACGTTAAAATGGTCAAAACTTCGATAGTCTTTGATTTAACTATCGAAGAAAAACAGGTGTGCAAACAACGATATT
Organism: Allium sativum; assembly: GCA_030737875.1. Classification (NCBI taxonomy): domain Eukaryota; kingdom Viridiplantae; phylum Streptophyta; class Magnoliopsida; order Asparagales; family Amaryllidaceae; genus Allium; species Allium sativum. Next base: position 472,648,818 of record CM060920.1, on the reverse strand, counting down.
ATTTCCAAATGGAAATTTATATCGATCAAACATCATTCAACATTTATATCTTTATTTCATTAATTTACTTATCTCCTGTTACCCTATATTCAGTATTTCTTATTTTCTAAATTTGGAAAATATACGTTATTAACAATGGAAAACATTTCCATTTCTTATTTAAAACATTTCTGGTTTCTTATTTGGAAAACATTTCCAAAGCTTCTTCATTGGACTTAGACAGATGTTTAAACAAACATCGCTATGCCAACTCAAACCATTTCCTTTACTGCCGAACCTAAACTATTCCTTAGTTAAAAATAAAGTCAATCAAGTTGGGGTAATACTACCTCTCAGACCTTAACTGAACAACATTTCTAACTTTGAAATAGGCAAAGTTCACTTTATATTCCTTTTACTAACTTCCTTACTTAACCCTCCTTCGAATAGCTATATTCGATTCACTCTTTCACTTAACTCTATTCGATTAACCCTTATCAATTAACTCTATTGGACTAACACTATTGATTTACTCATTTCACTTAACTCCTTTCGAATAAACTATATTCGATAACTCCTTTTACTTTCTTCGAATAAACTATATTCGATTAATTCATTTGCTTCTATTCGAATAAACTATATTCGATTAACTCCTTTGCTTTTATTCGAATAACTATATTCGATTAACTCCTTTTACTTTAACTCTAATCGATTAAACTAACATCGATTAACTCCTTTTACTTTAACTCTAATCGATTCAACTAACATCGATTAACTCCTTTTACTTTAACTCTAATCGATTAAACTAACATCGATTAACTCATTTTCCTTTAACTATAATCGATTAAACTAACATCGATTAACTCCTTTTACTTTAACTCTAATCGATTAAACTAACATCGATTAACTCCTTTTCCTTTAACTCTAATCGATTAAACTAACATCGATTAACTCCTTTTCCTTTAACTCTAATCGATTCAACTAACATCGATTAACTCATTTTCCTTTAACTCTAATCGATTAAACTAACATCGATTAACTCCTTTTCCTTTAACTCTAATCGATTAAACTAACATCGATTAACTCCTTTTACTTTAACTCTAATCGATTAAACTAACATCGATTAACTCATTTTCCTTTAACTCTAATCGATTAAACTAACATCGATTAACTCCTTTTACTTTAACTCTAATCGATTAAACTAACATCGATTAACTCCTTTGCTTTTAACTCTAATCGATTAAACTAACATCGATTAACTCCTTTTCCTTTAACTCTAATCGATTAAACTATTCATTTATAAAGATTTACTTTTAGTAACGGTTCTTCACTTTACAAATGATTTCCTTTTATTCTAACTTACCCTTTTGATTTTATAAATATTTCTTTTATAAAAACCCTTTCCCTTTTCTATATAAAATCCATCGATTTTATATAAATAATTCATTTTCAAAATACACTTTGAAAAATCCCTTTTCCCATATCCAGTATTTCTTATGGTATTTAACATACCATATAACAACGATAAATATCGTCCAAACACACATAATCAACAACAGATTATATATCACATCATATACCACAATATATGAATCACAGTAAAATAAATGTTGAGGAATCCAGTTAGATTCCTCCGACCTGTTTCCCTGCATCACAGATGTTAAACAATATAGATAACATCACTTTCAGTTCCATATGATATATTATGTTAAACAGAATCCATATAGAAAATTCAACTAACTGACTAGCAGTTCAATCAAACAGTCAACATACAGTCAATCAGCCAATATCTAACAGTTCTAAAAATACAACATGAAATTATAAACTGTTCAGAGTTAGTGAGGTTTACTCACCTTGGCAGTTCATCGTTAAAGAATGATAATTGTTGTTGATTCAGATTGGACAATTTATTTTGCTATAAATTGTAACGAGCTCCGATGGACTTCCAGTTAGTTCCATTGGGTAGTGTTCGTCCATACGATCCCGTCGGATCTTGTTTCGTCCAATTCTGATATCGTATGGTAAGATTATGATGTTATAACGGGGTACACTATTAAAAAGAATTAAAACTTTGGATTTTAACTCCTTATGGGCTTTACCTATGATCCGACCCACTTACCCCCTTTGAAACCCAACCCGCCTGAACTCCTTCTTCCCAAATCGTTGTATCCTTCCTTATAAACTATGGTCCAACTCCTCACTAATAACTCAAAACACCGTAACCCTTCCAGTTTACAACAACACGCTACATCACCCCAACTAAACAAACCCATCCGCACTTTAGTACACAGATTTTTCTTCTTCCTCAGATACAGGTCACGACCTCCTGCATACTGCCATCTCCATCGTGCTCAAGACCCACGAACCACCACAGTTTCCCCTCTTTTTCTCCACTGCACAGTCCGCAACAAACCCTCTCCATCTCCTTTTACCTATCACTCATGTCATACTCGATCTCACCATGCAGGTTGCGTTCTCACCCCAACGATACACAGTAATTTTCGAGAGCTCCTCGAGCCATTTCGGTCCCTCTTCCATACTACACCATATCGCACGAGACCATCACCAAATCCATCTCCTTTGCAAGCTCTATCTAGCCATACCCAAAAGCTTCCACTCGCATTCACATCCCCAAACGCGTCGGTCATTCATTCGCGAACCATACAGACACCAGCGACTAGTTTGGGTTCGAACCCCTTGAAACTGATACTGCGATGAAGGGGAGGGTTTCAGCATCTCAGAAATATATGTTCCAAGATTTTTAGGGTTTGATTTGAATTGAGAATGATTTATAAAGATCCATTTTATTTTGAGATTTACTTTCATCGGTTGTAGCTGAGGAGAATTGTTTTTATATGACAGGATGAGACTTTGTGTGGCTGAGAAAAGTAGTGTGTGGCCTTGCTAGGTTCACATATAGGTTAAGATATTTTATTTTTCTTTTATTTAGTAAAGCTATGAACTTTGATTTACTCCACTCCGCATACGTACGGGCAGCTATGGATAGAAATAAATATACCGTTGTAATCAGCGAGGTGTTAGGATTCCAAAAATATAATAATATCGGTAGGTAGCCTTATATTTTGAAACTTCAAAAATGTTGATTTCAGGGTGCGAAATACTTCAAATAAAAAGTCGCTTATAAAATTAATTAAAAATTACAGTAAAATTCTAAAAAAATTAAATTATCACTATGTCCCAAAAGAACCTTGTCTAAATTCAAAGCCGATCTCTAGTTATATCGAATAAACCGATACGGTCGATAAACGATTCTACAGCGACTATTCTGAAATTTGATTTGGACATATCTCAAAATCTACACGACGAAATCCCAATTTTTCTCTTCCACTAGAAAGATATACTCCACCAGCTCCACACGTTTCTTGTTTCACAGAAATCTGGCTTAAAACGAATCCTGTACATTCAGTTGAAGTTCAAATCGCCAAATAGCGAACTGCAGCGCCATTTCAAGCTCTATTTTAATTATATTATAATTATACGTTCAAACTGACGTCGATTGAATATATTCGTCAATATAATTCAACTACTAACTGATATATATATTTTAGATAACCCAAATTACACCATACTGTGAATTCCACTATTTTTGATTATTACTGAATTATATATATTATTTAATTTATTATTTTAATTAAATATTTACCATTATTTAATTCCACGACAAATAAATTCTTTTAATTACCTTTTAAATAATTAAATAAATAAATTCTAATACCTCTGCCAATGCGGGTCATTACAGAATGCTTCGAGGAGCCTCAAATAGGTTGGTTACTGCTTGGCTGATATCATATTTGGTTATCGCACCATCTTTGGATCTGTATAGCTTGGCCGGTCTTGTTAAAAGAGTGGAGGGAAGTTGGTCCTTAGTACATCCCTCTTGAGGTGTATTGTACGGAAGGCGGCCACTAACCTTGCCATTGTATGGAACCCATTCTCCTTAACAGCTTGCAGTATTGTTTTTATTACTTAATATACATGCTATTTAATAATGATTAATTTTTGTATAGTTAATGTAACTAACTTTATGTTTTTTATCATACAAGTCAATGAAAATGATATCAATTATATTTACATAGCAAAGTTTTGGTTACCATAAGGGGAAACCTGTACTCTGTTTATGCGCAGTTGTGGTCTTAAGGGATACGTTTTATTTCATAAAGATCAGATTTGATATTCTCACACCAGTCATGTAGCTGACCTGGAGATGATTTCCCTTTCCCCTCAAATTTTGGGTGCCATATTTCTCCACGTAGCCTAGTGGTTCATGTTTAACTTGGAGCAATTTTGTTGCTTGGAGCTAAAGACTTCTTGTAGATACTAATCTATTCTCACATTCTTTATCTCCTTATTGACATTTGTTCAACACTTTTAAGAATAGGTTTTATAACTGTCTAGGATAACATTAGATACACTCTGATGGTTAAGTTAAAAAAAATTCCACTGTAAAGTTATTACTCCACTCCACAACAGCGATAGCCCGCCAGTTTTCTTTGCTTTGAGGCTGATGAACTCGTCTTAATATTTCCAATTAAGTAAATACTTGGCCTTGCTCAGAAGCTGTTTTAGCGTGTTTAAAGGCTAGGTCCACCCTGATGTGAGACACTTGAAAAGGACTTAACCAGTGTTTGTGATATATATGTTGTTAGGCAAATGGAACCAATAATATACATTTTTCCACTATACAAGATGTTCTTTCTTTATTTTGTTTTTCTTTCTTACCTAAAATGATCCGCTTCTTATATGCTTGGATTTGTATCATGCTAATACCGTTTATGTATTATTTTCGATTTCTGGAGGTAGAGGAAGCGAGGCTCGTTTCAAATTTCTTGCTATTGAAGTGAGTTCATTACTTTCTATATCCTTCAAAATCCCTTTAAAATATTTATATTGATAAACATTGTTAAATAATATTATTGTTGTCTTCCTAAATTTTCAAATTTTTATTTCCAAATTAACCATGATTTATTCTCAAATTCTCAGCTTCAACCCGTTTTTATTTATAGACCATACCTTTAAATCATACTTATACGATTTCTCTTTCTTATATAAAATCATTTCACAAATTTAATATCCTTCGTCTACTATTTCCCTTTCGTGTAAAAAATCATTTCAAAAATTTAATCTCTTTTGTTTACTTAAACAAATCTTATTAAAATTAATTTTAATCTAACATGGGGCTGGAAATTTTTACCATATTACCACTTACCAGCCATTACCAACCGCTACCAACGAAAGTGGTACCGAAAAATCGGTAACCAATTTGATTGGTACGGTAATGCCAAACCACATGAAAATATGCGGTACGGTAATGGTAATTGAGCATTGAAAATGGTAATTACCATACCTACCACATATAAGTTTATTACATAACGAAGAATTTTTAATATGTAATGATTTAATAAAATACCTAGAAAAACACTATTACGATACAAGATTGAATGCAATTTTTATTATATACCTTAGAAACAGTATAATTTAAATGGTATTTTTGTTCATCCATAAAATTTTCATGCATGTTTGACTACATAGAATAAAAGATATGAATAATAATATAATAACAAAAAAAAAATATTTAATATTTTAACGTGAAATATTGTAAACAAAAAGATCTCAAATTAGTGAACGGTAAAAACTTATTACCGACCTCTACCAACCATAAATCGAACTATTGGTAACCGATTTTTTTGGTTGGTAATGGTATGATTTTTCTATTACCATATAAAGTCGGTACGGTAATGGTTTTGAATACAAAGTTCCGGTACCGAACCAATTCCACCCCTAATCTAACATTATCATTGAATGATATATAGTCAAATTATGAAATAGAATTCACAAGGAATTCATTACCAGTTTAATCAAAACAATTAATTTTCATAAAATGGTCGAGTAAACCAATTAATTAACAAATAATAGTCAATTCTACAAGTGGGTAAGCAAGACTTATCAGCCTAAAGTTGATGACAATAAAAGATTATTAACTCCTAACAAATAAACATACTATAATTAAGTACACAAATTTTACGAAAATTATCCTTTTATATATAAAATATATTTCTAGGTAAATTTATTTTTTTACCTATCTTCAAAACAATTAGAAACCTTTACTAATACCTTAAACAGATTTCGAAAACCATAAAACAAATAAACCAACACAATGCAAAACAACTTGGTAGCACTAATAAATATGCTCTCTCATACATAATGCGCAAAGACTCACCCTAGGGTCTCGCTTACCTAATTTCAAATGATTTAACCCTGAAAATGGCTAAGTATTTGTTTAACCTAAGCGTAACGGTCCGCCTTTTTGTTCTTTTAAAGTTGGCTCTAATATATCTATGGTATTCATGGCTCAAACTTTCAAGTGCTCGAAACACAATTTGTTTAGGGAAAGGTAGAAAAGATATAACAAAATTCACAAAATACTGAATAATCAATAATATAAACTAATCTTTTAAAAAAGTTTTTTTCATATATGCAAGGATTAGAGTATTAACCTACAAATTAACCTGGACAACTATAAAAGAATGTCCTTACAAATGTAGACACAACAAATCATAGCAGAAATAAAGAAATACTAGAATATGTCTTGGACCCCCAGCTCCTCTCTTAAAGCTCCAAACAGTCTAAAGCTAATATTGAAAACATGCTCGGTATGGCCCATGAATTATTAGAAATTAATGTCCAGATCAGTACGGTAAACTACCATGAGATAAAACACACAATATATGGATATGAATGTTATTTTTTTTAAATAAAGGTATGTCGTAAGACCATGTCGCACATATGCACAGACTCTTTTTTGCCTTAAGATAACCAAAACACTTATATCGACATTCGGTGATATTATAGTAATGTGTAGGGTTTAAACTCGGATGTGAAACATAGAAGAAATGTTAAATTAATAAACATAATAAGCTTATAATTAAGTTGTTAAAATATTGGGGAATGAATTCCATTAATGATTATTGATGAACATCAAATTGTATAATTTTATACTGCTTAATTATGCACTTTATTATTCTAAGACATAATTACTCGGTCTTTTTAGTTGTGTTTGTTGCAGGTACTTTATTTCAAAATAAGAAGAAATTCCTTCTAAAAAGGGCTAACTCAAGGAGATTCTATAATATTCTAGAGAAAGAAGCTTTTAGAAAAATATGGAACAAGCTAGATCAAGAAGCATCAACAAAAAGATCAAATCAAAATTTTCTAGAATGTGTTAAGCAAGAAGCTCCTAGAAATATAAAGAAAGAGATTTCTAGAACAAATAAGAAGGAGAAAATAATGGAAGACCGAGTCAGAGTTTCTATAAAAATCTTCTCTTTAGATCTAGATCTAAAGAGCGCTATAAATACCCTTAGCTAGCATTAGTTTAGGCCATCTTGGCAATTGTTTTCCTTCTTTTCTTTTTAAGAGTAGGGTTCTCTCTTGTAATCTATGAACTTATTATTTCATAAATAAAATTAGTTAAATTCTTCTTTGCTCTTTCTGTCTGTGTTCTCTTTTTCTTTATTTTATTTTTTTCTTTTATTTTCTTGAGATCTATTGATTTGCTAAGAGAATAATAGATCTCATATCAAATTCTCATAATTCTTAGATATTCTCTTACTCCAAAAAATTGTTGCTATTCTCTTCTAATTTCTTAATTAAAACATTAATCCTGAGTTCGTCTAACTCGCCTAGAATTTAAATAAACATTAGCAAATTATACAACTCCATGTGGATTCGACCCGTAGCGCACAATTATTACAACAGACGTCGTGCACTTGTGGTAAAATAAAATCGCGGTATTTGTTAACACCGAAGATCGTCGATCAATTATGTTATCAGGATCACCCATCACAATACAACTATAGCCAAAATGTATCAAGGTCAACAAGAATATCTTTCACCCCTGTCAGCACAAGATCGACCAACCCCTTATCGAATTGTACCGAGAGCGTACTCCCCTAGTTATGATTGTTAACCATACCACTTCTCAAGCATGCGTAAAAGGATCAATATTGATTATAGGTCGGGTGATGACATACCCTAATAGAAGCGGTCCACATAATACTATCATGTATCCCTTATGTTAGTCATTTCCGATTAATAAGGCTTTAGATTATGTTATACCTGTTCGAAGCAATCCCACTGAGAATGCTAACATTCCCTTCAAGTGACGCATTACTTACATTCATCCATACAATTTGCTAGGATAGGAACAAACTTGAGGATACATCCATATCCTTTATGGGAATCACTCCTATGGTTAACAGCAAGTAGCCATTGCACTTCAAAGAGCTCCATTTAGAATCACCATCTTCAAAATGTCTTTTATATTTAATGCTTAAACTAGTTCGAAATAATTTTCAGATATACATTCGATCCCGGCGTCTACAAATCAACCACAAAAGTTTTCACATTGGCTAAGATTTGATAGTCAGTAAGCTAACTATCAAATAGTCAATCAATCAAATCATAGATTTAACTCCCAGTGTTAAGAACATTTTTAATCGACTAGCATTCTTGTCTCGGCTGGTAAAAGCACATAAGTAGGATGCAAAAGGTCATGGGTTCGACGCTGTCGGACCCCCCTATCTTGATAATGTGGTTCATGCTATTTATTGTATATAATAAGTGCCCTATTTATAAAAAACATTTTTAACCTATAAGCCTATTTAATTAATATTTTTGCTAACCTAGTTGTACATACTTGGAAAAGGTTCTATATACTTATTTCAACGACTTAAGTTTATTCTTAAAACATTAAAATTTTAATATTAAGACAGTACAACCATTACTTATCTTAATGGCACGAATACATTCACAAAACTAAAAGGAGATATCATATTTTTCAAACCATATCAAATTGGGTCTAAAATAAATGTCATTGTAAACATTATTTACGTTGAACCCAAAAATCATATTCGATGTTAAGTATGGTAACACTTAATTAAAAAGGATTGTTTATCAAAATCAAATCTCATTCCTTTATGAAATTCCATTACAAAACTCTTTTGTGCCTACCAAACTCCTTTCTGCTTGTAAATCCTAATTCAATTAAAAACTTCCCATTTATAAATTCCATAAATTATCTATCGCACTCATTTTTTAATTCTTAGAATCACGTGTGTGCTTTTGAATTTACCTCCCTTGTATTTCAATTATGGAATATTTATAAACTAGTATATTTTGTTTTGTAAAATTTTCTTTAAAAATTTTTTTATGGAAAAATAATAAAAAGGTATAAAGGATAGGCCACTTATAGAGATCTACAACCGAAGCAATGAAAACAAGGCTCATTTCCTAAGCCAACCGAATTTGGAACCGATCAAGAGATAGTCCATGCACGGAACAACCATCAAGCCGGTGGCTCCTAGATCCAGTCGTAAACATCAACTCAAATGACCCTGGCTTAGAATCAAGGATCCAGGTAAAAGCATGTGTATTCAAATTTTGCTTGCGAAGACATTCCAAACCGTAACTGCAACTATTGGAATGGTTGAATCACGTACTTCGTCGCTTTCTTGAAGACAATTCGGCGATCTGGTCAGAGGTGCAAACCAGTTATTCGCAATCATCGACGCCTCTAGGATAAAACAACCTCGAATAACAATAACTGGTTTGCTTGCATAACAAATCAGTCCAGATTTGCACTATCTAAAAATAATGCTCATTTTTATTTTTTGTGAAGAAATTTAATGGAGGTAAGAAGAGAAAAATGTTGTTCGGCTGTTATTCTCATATAGAAAATGAATTATTAAAGATGGAAAATTAAATTGCTGAATGGTTTACTTGGTAGTATGAGAGAGTCGGCAGAAAAAGTGGATACAAAAATTTACCGTGTCAAATAAAAATCGATTTAGAAATTTTACCATCTAAAAAAATGGTTTCGAAAAAGCAATTTTTTTCGGTCCAAAAATATAAGTTTCTACACCACTTAGACCCAAGCCCAAGCCCGAACCGAGCCGGGCCAGGCTGGGTCGAGCCGGTCGCTCGCGCGCTCACGCATGTGTGATGGTCATAATGCATGGTCTCCCTCCTTACAACAAAGCATTTACTAGGAGCCCCAAGGCCCCAACATGTCTTCTAAGAAACAAATATAAATACTTTGCTTCTTTCATATAGTCTCAAGATGTGGGACTATTCACATATAGGAGCCATTTCACACTTATTCTAAATTTTTAACAATTCACCAAATGTTTATTAAACCGTTTCCAACAATCCCCCACTTGAATTTTAAAAATATTTTCGAGCAGTTTCTAAAAACATAAGATTGTGCATAAACAAAGATGTCTTCCGACTTGAACCTTTGCACAGTGGATAAGATTCGGTTTTTTACTAGAGTGACACGTAGTCTTGAACTCCATTCCTAACATCAGACCACACACAACCTTTTCTATTGTGCAATCAAATAAGCCCGTGCATTTATGGCCATGCACGTCTATCCCAGTTTAGTGAATGCTCTAGAAGTTTTGCCCAAATCTCCATAGGAAACGACCACATTTCCACATTCACATAGGCGAGTCTATCAAGAGTACTCCTGAAGATAGGTACTCCACTCCAAATAGAGTATAGATCTCATTAAGAGTTTCTATCAACTCATCCTCTAATCACTTCAGGAATACATGCTTCTTGGTTTATTAAATAGCATGTTCAGCTACTATCACTACATAACTTGCTTTTACCCATTGAACCTAGTTCTTGGGATCTCCGGGCATTAGGTCGGGTTACCATTTGCGTGGCTCAACAATTTAAGGGCAATAGTCCCATTCGTTTTGAAGTATTAAGGACTTTCTCTCTGGACAATCCTTTCTTCAAAGGATTTGCCAAATTTTCATCATTGTGTATGTGATCCACTCTAACAGTACCTGAGGAGAATAACTCTCTAACAGTACTGTGCTTACGACATATCTGTCGTGTCATACCATTATAATAACGGTTCTGAACTTTTGCAATAGACGCGGTACTATCACAATGGATCAACATAGCTGGTATCGGTTTTTGCTATAAGGGAATCTCAGCTAGCAGATTTCTCAAATGCTCTACTTCTTTACTAGCTATGGCTAGTTCTATCATCTCATACTCCATAGTAGACTGAGCCAAAATAGTATGTTCCTTGGATAACCAAGAAACGGCTCCTCCAGCGATGCTAAATATATATCCACTGGTCGCTGTAGAATCATTAGATAAAGTATTCCAGTCTGCATCAGAATATCCTTCAAGTACAGATGGAAACTTTTCATAACATAATCCATGGTTCATAGTTTGTTTAAGGTATTTCATGACCCTTTCAATAGCATGACAGTGCTCTATACTAGGTCTACTGGTAAACCAACACAATAATCCCACGACATAGGCAATGTCGGATCTAGTACAATCAGCGACATAACAAAGGCTGCCAATGAATCTCGCATAATCATACTGTCTTACACCTTCACCAGTGTTCTTAAATAACTTCATGTAGGTTTACAGTCAAAGTAATTGTATTTCTTTAGTATCTTCTCAATATAATGAGATTGATCCATAGAAAGTCCCTTTTCTGACCTAGTAATTGAATACCAAGGATTACACTCGCCTCACCTAGATCTTTCATATCAAAATTGGCACTTAATAAGGATTTTATTGAGTTCATGGCATGAATGTTTTACCCAGATATGAGTTGGTCATTTACATAAAGACATATAATAATACAAATGTCATTCTCAGATTTGTAATAAATGTACTTGTCACTTTCGTTAACTTTAAAACCATGTGAAATGATTAAGTTATCAAAATTTTCGTGCCATTGTTTAGGTGCTTGTTTTAAACCATATAATGATTTATCTAATTTGCATACTTTATGTTATTGACTATGCACTAAAAATCGTTTAGGCTGGTCCATATAAATTTCTTCATCTAATTCACATTTAAAAATGCGGTTTTAACATCCATTTGGTTTATTAATAAATTATGAATGGAAGGAAGTGAAATTAATACCCGAATGGATGTAACTCTAGTTATAGGTGAAAAAGTGTCAAAGTAATCTACATTTTCTCTTTACTTAAAACCTTTAGCTACTAATCGTGCTTTATATTTATCAACAGTGCCATTGGGTTTAAATTTCGTTTTAAGTACCGATTTATAGCCTATAGATTTACAACTAGGGGGTAAATCTACCAAGTGCCATGTCTTATTGGATTCCAAAGAATTCATCTCATTATTTATAGCCTCTTGCCAAAAGTCGACATCTAAAGAAGATAAAGCCTCTTGGAGGTTTTAGGGATCCTCCTCTATAGTAAAAGCACAAAAATATAAACCAAAATCTTTTACGGTTCTTGCTCTTTTACTTAGGTTCAACTTCATAGTTTTCATTAAGTTCTGTTCTAATAGGCATACTTGAAGTGCCCCCACTATTCCTTAATTTAAAAGGAAATTTTGTTTCATAAAAATCAGCATCATTTAATTCAATTATATTATGTGTATTTAGGTCATAAAATTTGTATTCTTTGTTGTTAATAGCATAGTCTATAAATACACATTCATATGCTCTACTTGCTAATTTTATTATCTTAGGGTCTGGAATGCGAACATATGCTAAAGAATCCCAAGTTCTAAAGTATGACACATTGGGTTTATAAGTCATTAAAATTTCATAAGGTGAAATTTATTCTTAGATTTAAGGATTCTATTCAGAACATAGCATACTGTTAATAATATATCCCCCTACCAATGTTTTGCTGCACCAGAGTTTAATAAAATGGCAACTACTAATTCGGTAATGGTCCGATTTTTTCTTTCAACTTTACTAGTTCATTTTAGGTGAATAAGGTGCAGTTCTTTCATGTATAATACCATCTAGTTTATAGAAATTCAAAATTGAAGTAGATTCACATTCTGTTCCTCTATCACTATGAAGTCTCTTAATTTTCTTATTTGCTTGATTCTCAATTTCAGTTTTGAATGTTTTGAACATGTCAAATGCATCACTTTTATTTTCATAAGGTAAACATAGGTGAAATCAGAACAGTCATAAGGTAAAGGATAAAATAACGATGTCCATGTCTAGTCAAAGTACCATCAAGCTCACATATATCATAATGAATCAAGTCAAAGGGTTCAAATACTTTTTCAATAAATTTGTGAGGTTTCTTTGTGATTTTAGCTTGAGTGCAAAATTCACATTTATCAAGTTCAGATTTTAACAATTTAGGAATCATATCTAAGGTGCTCATGTTATGAATTATTCGTTTATTAACATGAAATAATCTAAAGTGCCAAATACTAAAATCACACAACATATAAGCATACAAATCAGCCCCAGTAACTTAAGTACTGCCAGCCTTATTAAGGAGAAAGACAGAAACAAGATTCTTCCTCATCTCTGGAGTACGCATAACGTCTTTCAGAATCACAGTCTTTCCAGAGGTAAACTTGATTTCCACTTGTCAATCCCTGCAACTTTAGTGGTGTGAGAATCTCCCAACAACACTATCTGATCATCAGCAGCCGTGTATGTAGTGAACATATCACGATCATAACAGGCATGGGGAGAAGCACCAGTGTCTACCCTACAACACTCTGATCTACCAACAAGGTGAATCTCAGTAATCATAGTCGTAAGAGGATCCTCAGTCAGGTTAGCCCGCTATGTAGAGCTTGGCCTGTTCCGACACTTTCGTGCAATATGACCTGGTTTTCCATAGTTGTAACATAAAACCAACTATCCAGAATCTTTCTTTTGAGGTGGTCGATGCTGTCCTATCTGGTTTCCTTGCGGATTCCCATTCTATCTGTTGCGCCTATTCTGATTCTTAAAGGATTTCTGGTTCGATTTCAGAACTGCGGGTTTGGTCTTCTTAGTGTTGTTGTTTGTGACAACCAACACTTCCTCTTTCTGGTCCTGTTTGCGTGCCTCCTCCTCAGTACGGAGGCTAGTGATTAAGCTCTCTAAGTAAAATTCCTTAGTCTTGTGCCTCAGCTCATTCTTAAAGTCTTTCCATCTTGGGGCCAATTTGTCAATAATCACAACAACTTGAAGCCATTCGTCTAACGTCATACCTTCGGAGATGATATCATGAGCTACTTTCTAAAGCTCATGAGACAGCATTTCTACTGACCTGTCATCTGATACTTGAGGTAGCGGCTGACATCATACTTCTTTGCTCCTGCGTCCTCTATGTCGTACTTCTTCTTCAGCGCTTCCTAGATCTTCTTTGTTGTCTTGCCCTCCGAGTTGTAGTAGTCGTACAGATCATCACTGAGGCTGTTGAGTATGAAATTTTTGCATAGATAGTCTTGTTCAATCCAGAACTGTAGTTGCTTTGATTGTTCAGTCTAGGAAGCCATCTTTGTTGCATCAGCCTCGTTAGATCTGTCTGGTAGCTACGGTTTGTCAGTGGTCGGCGCAGCCACTACCTTTCTCATCGTCAGGTAGAATTCCATCTTCTGATGCCATCGCTTGAAGTGCAAGCCTTCGAATGGGAATGGGGCAGTAGTTACCAGTGGGATCTGGAAGGCAGAGGGAGGAGCAACGTCATCAAGGGTTGTTGTCGAAGTCATGGTTTCAGTTCGTTTTCAAATTGTTGGTAAACAATGGCTGAGTCACGTACTTCGTCGCTTTCTTGAAGATGATTCGGCGATCTGGTCAGAGGTGCAAGCCAGTCGTTCTCAATCACCGACACCTCTAGGATAAAACAGTCTTGAATAACAATAACCGATGTGCTTGCACAACAAATCAGTCCAGATTTGCACTGTCTAAAAATACTGCTCGTTTTTATTTTCTATGAAGAAATTTAAGGCGGAGGTAAGAAGATAAAAATGTTGTTCGGTTGTTATTCTCATCTAGAAAAGAATTATTATAGACGAAAAATTAAATTGCCAAACGGTTTACTAGGTAATGGGAGAGAGTCGGTAGAAAAAGTAATGTTTTTCGGTCCAAAAATATAAGTGTCTACATGCCCAAGGCCCATCGCGCGTGTGTGTGGTGGTCATGATGCATGGTCTCCCTTCTCACAACAAAGCATGTATTGGGAGCCCCAAGGCCCTGACATGTCTTTTAAGAAACAAATAAAAATATTTTGCTTCTTTCATATAGTTTCAAGATGTGGGACTATTTACAAATAGGAGCCATTTCACATTTATTCTAAATTTTCAACAACTCACCAAATGTTTATAAAACCACTTCCAACAGCGACTAACAGAACCATATTTGAGGTCAATAACTTGACCAAATTTAATGAGTGTTTCCTCCTTGGAAAATTAATTACCGGAGCATTAACGAGTGAAACCCTCCGAAAGGGTATTAATTACAGAAATGGGATCTAGGAAGTCTACATCAACGCGGTCATGAACAGTGGAATCAAAATCAAGTGTATTGGCAACAACCAGACGTGCCTGCATGGAGAGCGCACTAGATCCAGGAGCATTAGAAACCAAAGAATCACATGCATGGGTTAAAATATCAGAGGAATCCAAAAGTTTTGGAAGGGGACAACAGCCTGATCTAGGCAAACAAGCACAAAGGAACGTGAAAATGAAGGGATTTGATTTGAAAGAACAAGTGTCAAAAATAGCACAGACTGAAGCAAGATCATTGAAAATGAGGTAGAGGCTGCATGAGAAAGAGCAATAGCAATGACAGAGTCAGTAGTAACAAAGACTGTAGCATGATCAGAAGTAACCAAAGTAGGAGGCTCCATCACCATGGAAACAAACATCAGATTAAAACGGCACAACATGCACAAGTGCACATGCTTAGGCACACTTAACATGATTCAAAGATAAAGCCTACTCATGGCCGGACAACGCAGCTATATCAATGGAACTATCGCCTGATTCATGAGAGTGGGAGAATTCAAAAGAGGAATTAGAGCATATGCATGAGCATTGGAAGCATAAGGGCCAAGCAGAGAAGCTTGCGCATGGCCAGGCAGCATTGCAAGAATATTGATAGCGCATGGTTGCAAGGTCTCACTTATAGATGCATCAAAAATATGGCCTATAGCATGTGAAGAAGAATTGGCTGCGTGGGTAGCAAAATGAGGACGGGCAAACAAGGAATGAGAAATCAAGGAAGGCTAACGCACAACAGGGGCACTGCTCGGATAAAGGCCAGCAGAAAATGGCATAATAGGATGTAACAACCCAAAAAATCAGAGCCAATTTAAAATTTTTATTTTGGCTATTTTATTGAATTTTAAATAGTTAAAATAATTTATTTTAAATAATAACTGTTAAAAAATTAAGTTTGAATGAATATATTTATTTTAATTTTAAAAGGAGATAGAAATGGGGCAGTAGTTTGAAATTTTGAATTTGAACTTTGACTGAATGTACAGGATGCAAAATAAATCGGATTTTAGTGAAACCAAAAATATTAGAATCTGTTTAATAATATCTTTCCAACGAATCCGAAAAATTGAAATTTCATAGCGAGAATCAAAAATTATAGCCAATTGAATATTCAGAATAGTCGTTATGGAATTTAATATAATATATAGCCATTTTGCAAACGACCTCCGTTTTTGACGAAACCACACTGGTTGGATCCAGAATGTCAAATTATTGCAAGATTTCAAGTTTCATGATTTTTGGAATCAGTATGTGAGCGTGGCAAAAGAAAATTGTGTTTTGGATAATTTTAGTCAATTTGGATCGACCAAAAGATGGCCATTTTTCAAAACGTCTCCAAATTCGACGAAATTAATTTTTTTAAGGACCGTATCGCCAAAACATAGGTAGATTTATTTTTCAGGAATTTTTAGAGTTAGTCTGTGGCCCCGGTAAATTAAAATGTACGATCAAATTAAATAATAAAATATTTTATTATTTAATTTAAAGAAACACGGACTGAAACAGTCGAATGGGCTTTCGAAACATATCCCATTGTGTACGGAATGGGGGTATTTGGCTGGGGGCGTCGCTCGTTGGGTTTGATTTGAGTTAGGAGCGATATATAAATTATATTGTAATTAAATAGAATTAAATAAAATAAAAATACGTATATGTATAAATACGCCCTATACAGTAAATCGTATTCATCGTTTATTCCCGTAACTCCTCTTCAAAGCGACGACGGCCCCTCTTCAATCGTTCTCTCCTCCCTGTCGCTTAAATCACTCAATAAAATTCGATGGTCATGTTGAAGATTTTGTGGAGATTTCTTCCAGCTTCAAATCAGTACAAGTCTCACCCCCTATTGTCGAGTATTCAGTGAGATCCAACGCGTCGAAGTGCACAACTTTCAACCACTACTGGAGCCTCCTGTCTCCATCGCACCTGACCCCACCTACCTCGAAGCGCGCGCCTCTCCTTCCTCTTTCACGTGGTATTGGTCGATCCTTCTCTCGTGCTTCGGATTTCACGAAAAATTCAAAACCTAGTTTGAACGATTTGCTGAGAGGTACAGTTTAATTATTTTAAACTGATTTCAACATGTAAAAGCGTTGCGATATATGATTTTAGAATAAAAATCATATCTTTAACTTATGTTGTCGAAATCCAGTGAAACCGGAGATATTGGACTCATGACGACGTCTTCTACATTCTAGAAGAGACCGGAGAATTTTTAGAGCTCGCTATAATTTTTGGCAAAGCCGACAACAAAGTGAGATTTCTGAATCTGAATTAATTAAATAAAATTATGTTAGGATGCAGGCGGAGTTTAGAAACTCCCGACACCCGTCATCCACAGACCATAGACGACTTGATTGTTTTGTGGTGTGTAATTGGTTGATTTTTGGTGATTGATTGTGGTTGAAATGAAATTGGTTGATATTGTGGCATTAGATTGCCTAGAAAAAATGTATTAGGAAATTAAAACCCTTGTAAACGCCGCGAGACCTAAGGTAGTACGAGGAGCCGTACATCGGGACGGTGCTGGTTATAATTATCCTGCCGTTATGCTACCGAAATTTTCTGAAATATTTTTGTGTTATAAAATACTCATGTTATTATGTATTAATTGTTCGAATAATATGAAAATTAGATTTTTAATATATATATATGAATATGAAAATGATCATTATATGTCAACATAAAATTCATATTTTTGTTGTAAATCAAAAATGGTCATTTGTTAAATAAAAATGTGTTGACATTTACTTTTACCTTTTTAATGTATATACAACATTAAAAAAATAAAACACTAGGAAATAAAAATGTAGTGACATTGGAATTTACATTTTAAATGAAAATGAAACATTAAAAAATAAGCATTGATAAATGAAAATTGTGTTTACTTTGAAAACTTACATTTTTAATGTAAATAAAACATTTAAAAATAAACATTGTTAAATAAAAATGTGTTTACATTGGATTTTACCTTTCTAATGTATATGAAAACATTAAAATGTCCATTCCTATAGAAAATGTATTTACATTGGAATATTACATTTTAATGTATATGAGAACATTAAAATACAACATTGCTATATAAAATGTATTTATATTAGATTTTACATTTTAAATGTTTTACATTAAAACGAACATTGTTATAATAAAAATGTTTTACATTTAGTTTTACATTCTTATGTAAATGAACCTTTTAAAAATGGTCATTGCAATAACAAAAAGTGTTTTCTTTGAAATTTACATTTTTAATGTAAACAAAACATTAAAAATGACCATTGTTATATTAAAATGTCTTTACTTTAAAATATATATTTTTAATGTAACCCAACATTAAAAATAGTCATTTGTTAAATAGAAATGTCTTTACTTTAAAATATACATTTTTAATGTAATGCAAGAATAAAAATAGTCATTTGTTAAATAGAAATGCATTTATATTGAAATATACATTTTTAATGTAAGGCAACATTAAAAATAGACATTGTTAAGCAGAAATGTATTTATATAGAAATATACATTTTTAATGTAATGCAACATTAAAAATAGCCATTTGTTATATAGAAATGTATTGATATTGAATTATACATTTTTAATGAAAATGCAACATTTAAAAAACAGGAAAATCGGCTGAAGGAAGAAAACAACTTTTTTTTTTGTCAAAACGACGCGTCATCTTTTTTTCTGTTAGAAGGACGCGGGTTTTCAATTTTCATTCGAAGGGAAAACAATTCTCAAATCTTAAATTCTAGGTCGTCAGTTTCTTCATTAATTTTTTCAGCGAATCATTCGAAGGACAGCTTCAGGCGGCGGCTGCGACGGCATCTTCAGGCGGCGGCTTCAGGCGGCGGCGACGGCAGCTTCAGGCAAGGTCTAATCGAGTTCGTCGACATCAACAATTCCTCCTGTGAAGTATGCTTTTGTTTCTTATTTCAAATTTCTTTATCGTTATTAAATTAGATTGTGTTTGCGCATATTGGAAGCTATTTTACTCTGATATGCTATGTGTGTATAGCATTTTTTTGTTTTGTTAATAATAACTATATGCGATGTGTGTGTAACATTTTCAGTTTTGTTAATAATAACTGTACACCTTTGTTTTGCAGTGATGATATTACCTCTGGTGAATCAACAAGCTTGTTAGTTGTTTTTTAGTATAATGATAATTCATATCCACCTGTCTTAGCATAGACTCTTCTTTATTTGAAGTTAAGTATGAAATTTGTGAATGTTGATCGCATCAAGGTACGATTATCATCTTAAATATGGTTTTTAAATTTTATTGTCATTCACACTCAAATGGTATGTTTAACTATCATTTTCTATTTATATTGTCATTTGTTTGACAGTGATTTATTTCTTTTAGTCTGATGATTGTATAATTATTATTGCATAATGCTACTTGTATATATCATTTCATACAGTAAAATTATGGAGCAAATTTCCAGAAGGAGGGAGAAATGTGCGTTATGGAAAATAGTTCTTTGTCCTATCATAGAGGACTATTATCAAAATTAGTTGATGATGGTTTTGGTTGGAATGTTTTCAAGTCATTAGAGTTTATTTTTGATGTTATGTCGTGGAAGTCACAAGTTGTTGATCTTCAAAATCATTTATGTAGTTATAATCATTGGAGAGTTACTGGTTTTCCCTGTGCTCATGCAGTTAAATGTATTATACATTTTGCCATATAATTAGATTTTTTTTTTAATTTTTTAAATACTATGCAAATATCGTCTGATTTTTATTCTATTTGATTTTCTCTGTTGATTGTGTTTGTGGTTCTATTGATTGTATGATGCATGCTGTGTGATTTGTTTCTGTTTGATTTACTCTATTGATAGTGTTTATGGTTTTATTATTCTTTGTTTGAGTATAATGATAATTGTATGTAACACCCCATGTCCATTAATGTCACTCACAAAGGGAATGCATCAATGTCCATGAAGCGTTATTGTTGTATAGAACAGATAAATTACAAGAATAAATAAATAAAACAACACAGCGGAAGTTAAAACTTATTTTATTGCATCATAACTCAAAACGAGTTTACATAAGTAGTCTCCAAAACTATTACAATAGGATCAATAGTCTTTTCGAAAAACTTCAAACTACATAAAGAAGCAAATACTTAAATAACATAAATTCATAAATCCCCACTGAGCATAAGCAAAGCCATAAAGATGAGAGAGTCCAAAGCGATACATCCACTCTCTTCAAGCAACTAGAAGAAATCGGCACTAGGCTGTAGTAGTAGTATTCCCTCCTTGCAAACCTAAGGGGGGAAGGAAGAAAAGAGGTGGAAAGAAAAGGGGGTCAGACATAAAGTCTGGCGAGTGTGATAACTTTAACAATATACTTATCAAAATAACTAGACCAAGGCATAAGCTGGAAAATAAGGAAATGACTGTGAACAATTGGGTATGACAGAGCAAACAAGGAAATAAGACGAACAAAGATAACGTTACAGGCGCCCCTAATCACTATAGGATAATTACTATACTGCACCACCACTAGTCACTCTAAAGATTTGATCCCGCCTACAGAACTTAATACTGCTACTGGTAGTTTTGTGTACCCCTAGCTACCTCCACAGGTGCCGTCTGCCCCTATCTCCACTAGGTGTACCCACTACCCCCCATTCGATCGGCTCCCTAACTCGTAGATACCCGTGCTGGCCCCACAGTGGGGTGTATCACTCCCCAAAATGGCAACCCGATACTACCAAAAATGTACGGCTTATATCTACACGATGCAACAACGTCTTACCTACCAGCCCGGGCCCACACACGCATATGAACCCGTTGGACTTGCATTGCCACCGCTGACCCGTTTTGACCTCTTACAATCAAATCCAGTACGCGTGTCCCGTCCTCGACTTGGGTCGAGCCCACAAAGATACTTAATGGGTTACTGGTTTGAAAAGGGCCCTCATGCATGACACAAGCTTTCCACCTATGCTTGGTCCCCTCTAAGGTTTTTCCCCACTTAACCCCATTATTATTCATGTCTTCGTACATGTTTCAATCTTGGTTAAGTGCATCTAATCGTATTTCAAATGCCGCCCAAGGCACCTACTAAATTCCACATGCCACCAAAAGCACCCACTTAACCCCCTCATGTCCCACCACATGTTTATCTGGTTAAGTGTTTCTTAATTCATTAAGACCGTAACCTTGTAAAGACCTCCCACATTAGACTGACATTTGTTGCAGCTGGATTTGCCGGGCGGGTCCGGGCAGTCTTACACCACAAACGAGCCTAACCTCGTGTCTTTACAACTGTTACACATTTAATTTATGCCTAAGACCTCCCACATTAGACTGGCATTTGTGGCAGCTGGATTTGCCGGGCGGGTCCGGGTAGTCTTACACCACAAACGAGTCTAACCTCGTGTCTTAGGTTTATTATTACACATTTCATTTAACCCCAAATTGGATTAATATCCCTAATTTGAATTAATTTCCCTATTCAAATTTTCAATCAATAACAAATTTAACTATGTCCATAATTAACACCTTAATTATGTCCATCTATTTATGGTATGTAAAATTATACCAATTAACATCACAAATTAATTATATGTCATTTAAGGCATTTATACCAATTTTCAATATTAAATATTTTAATATTATCCCATTGCCCCCACGTTGTACGTTCGTTCGTTTAACGTGAAATATACGTTAGACTCGAATAGTCTGAATTATGGAATAAAGAGAAAACATCACAGCATGCATAGAATATAAATTAGATCCAAACATAAGGGGTGAACTTGCATGTGTGAATAAGGTGTTTCATCTAAACTTGCATAGACAATGGGTGTATGACACATGTACTTTCATAACTTATGTAGTTTTAACATAAAGGTTTGAACTTGCATAGGAATCTAAAACTTTCATTACATGATTCATGCCCCAAACATATATATATACTTACATATGTGATTTATGCAACATAAATTATGATGTAAACTTGCATCTAACTCACGCATGTCATAGCCTAAACTTTAGATCCAATTTATAAAAAAAGATGTCATGAAACATGTAAGGTGGTATATGATTCTCATTAACTTGCATATGATTCATATCTAAATTAACACCCAAACTTGCATATATAATTATCAAGTTAAACTTACATATGATTTAACATATGAATTAGTTCCAACAACATAACCAAACTAGCATATGAAGCATCATTATGAATTGATTGTACATAAGCCAACAATTAACATAGATTTACAACATAGATAATAACATCACAGCTTTACAATATAGATAATAACATCATAGATTTACAACATAGATAATGACATAACGGTCAATGATTCACAACATAACCATATAACCCAAATCATAACTCAACCTAATTAAATTGTTAATCTTATTAAAGAAATCAAACTCACAACTCAAAGAAGGTCTTGAGTTCTAGAATCTGAGTTCTGTAATTGATTTAGCTCTCCTTTGAAGAAGACAAATTCGTTGTTGTTTAGATTTGAGTTGAATAGAATTGAATTGATTAGCTTTTCTTCCTCTCTAATTGGTGACGACTATTCTAGGTTGCAAGGTGACAGCATGGAGGCCATGATTCTAATTTTTATTTGATTTTAGGGTTTGAGTATACATGTGTTTTTATAGAGTTTAGGATTAATTTAGGCCATCTGATCAACCTAGAATGAACCATAGCCTTTCAGTCAAGATAGGGTAACAAGTCAGCCCTAATGACTCAGCTAAGAGTCAGAAAATCGTCATCAAACAAATCTGCCCGGGGGTAGGTCGACCCCCTGCTCGACCTGGCCCTGGCGGGAAATTTCCCGCCTAGCCCAATCTGAGTCTGAAATTCGAATTTCTGAAATCTGTTTGAATTTTTCTGAAACTTCCGATCGCCATAACTTCTTCATACGAAGTCCAATTCACGCAAACTCGGACTCTATCTCAACCAGAATTCCGAGATGAACACAATGGCGCAACCCATTTCCCTTAATTCTCACATTTAAAATTAAATATTCTTCAATTCGTTACTTTAGTGTTAACAGAAATACGGGGTGTTACATTCTCCCTTACTTAAAGGATTTCGTCCTCGAAATCTCTAAGTCAAGAAGAACGTATCCTACCATCCATCTACTCAACCATCAACCACTAGCAACCATGGTCCTTAAAAGATTTCTAATGCTTTTCATGTACACATGCATAGTGTGTGTATATGTCCGTATACTAATGCAAAATCAGGCGGTCCACTGATTCAGTCGACCTCCTTAATGCAAATAATGATAGCGCCACGTATCCATCATGTATGCAAAGAATCCTATACATATCAATACTACATGTGTGCACAACCATTCATTTAAATGCAACGTCCATATGATACACACATTCAATGTACATTTATTTGACAAAAATAAATCCATTTATATGCAATATGCAATATGAAAGTGACTGAGCCGATCTAGTGCCTAAAGTGTGTATATATGCATCCACGAGCAACCACTAGCGAACACTTGCATCCACATGCATCCATCATACATAACATGTCTCAAACACATGTTTCAACAATAGGACTACCCTATCTAAAGGTCAAAGATACTAGCGAGAGGACATACTAAAGATAGAACAAGTACAAGCTAAGCGATAAAGGAGAAATTAAAAGACATACCCTCGAAAAGAAAAGGGTACAATGAACGCATCTTCTCTTCCGTCTCCCAAGTAGCGTCGCTCTCATCATCTCCCCATTGCACTTTGACTAGCTTGACCTCTCAATTCCTCAACTTCTTAATCTCCGACCCAAGAATGCATGTAGGAGCTCGTCGCATCACGCTCTATCTCCACCTCTCTAAGCAAGCTCAGCTCTACCACTTCCGCGGTCTCATGCAAGCACTTCCTCAAATGTGATACATGGAATACATCGTGTATGCCACTAAGTCTCTCGGGCAACTCCACTCTATACGCCATCTGTCCAATCCTCTCTTTAATAGGAAACGACCCTACGAACCTTGGTGCTAACTTCCCAACGGACCCAAAGCGAACAACATTCCATAATGGAGACACCTTGTTAAAGACCATGTCCCCAATATCAAACTCAAGATCTATCCTCCTCTTGTCCGCATAAGATTTCTGCCTATCTTGCGCCGTCTTCATCCTCCTTCGAATCAAATCGATCTTTTCCGAAGTCTCACTAATCATATCGGGCCCAAGTAAGATCTTATCTGTAGATTCCCAACAACATGTAGGCGAACGACAAGGCCTTCCATAAAGAGCCTCGAAAAATGCCATGCCAATGCTACATTGAAAGCTATTATTATACGCGAACTCCACCAAAGGAAGATGCTCCTCCCATGTACCTATGAAATCTAAAACACATAGCCTCAGAAGGTCCTCTAGAATACGATTTACCCTCTCGGTCTGGCCGTCCGTCTAAGGATGATATGCGGTGATCAAACATAACTGAGTCCCTACCGCCTCTTGCAAGCTCTTCCAAAACTCGCTAGTAAAGATAGGATCGCGATCGCTCACTATGCTAGAAGGAACACCGTGCAAACGAACTATTTCCCGAATGTATACGGAGGCTAACCATGGAGCAGTCCTCTTACTCTTCACGGGAATGAAATGGGCGCTCTTAGTAAGTCTGTCTACCACGACCCAAATCCCCGTATTACCCTTCCTCGATCTCGGTAACCCGTTAACAAAGTCCATCGAGACACTCTCCCACTTCCATTGTGGGATTTCCAATGGGTGAAGCAATCCACCGGGTTTATTTTGCTCTACTTTTACTTGTTGGCAAACCAAGCATCTAGCGACAAACTCGGCTACATACCGAGGTGTGAGGCTCGCGAATTCACGTTATACACAAAGCTACGCCACAAAGGCCGTGCTTTGATCATCAACCACAAGACTTTGCTTTTCAACAGAAGCCTTGATCCATGCAACTCAGCATGCCACACAGGCAATTCATGCCATGCGATTGATATCTATCGATATATAACCTCTAAGCTCGTACGTCTCAGAGAAGGGCGTTAAGCAAGAGAATAAATTCCCCGCCGCCAAACAGATATATATTTAACAGAAATCAATCAACACAGAATAAAATCCAATGTCAGACACACAATCCATTTACAAGTTCGTTCTGGGTCTGAACGAAACCGGAGGCACTTTCCTCGCATATCCATCGATCTCCAAGTACGTCTGGACGACCACCAACTGATTCCCTCATCTTGGGTGTACAGCCCAATCAAGATCATCAGTAATCACCCAAACGATGTGAAGACTTCCGGTCTTCAACCACCGTCTTCATCTTCGACATATCGTCAAATCGGTTATTCAGAATGGGTATAAACCCGGCCTTTCCGAACAACCCGCGTATATAAAAAAAATGTTACACAAACACAACATACGCCTCATTCCAATTCATTAGTCACTAACCGTAAATTAGCAAGAGAACAATTTCCCAAACATTAACCCCGAAGGCCGAAACCAACATCAGATCAATACCCAGGAAACCATTCTTCTTAGCCAACCTACAGCTAGTTTCTAAATTCCACATTCTTAGAGAAAGGTTCCCATTAATTTTATCCAAGATAAATTCTTTAAAATTTATCCTGTAATCTTCCTTTGGATGTCGTTTCAAACCAAATTATGGTTTTTCTAAACTAGTCGAGATTAGCGAACCACACCGAAGTAATTATTTATTTTATTTCCCAATCCAAACCTATTCATCCCATGAAGCAAAACTGGTAACACTCCATATCTAACACCACGGTGTTATCGGTAAAATTAATTACCATTTCACGTTCAAATCTAATTAAAGATTTAACTATCGCTTTGGAGCAAAACTGGTAATACTCCATTCTCGTTCATTTTCTAAATTTGGAAATTTAGATTACGAATTCACATTTCAATCCAATTGCAGATTCGTTAAAACTCCTTTTACTGGGTTAAAGAACTAGGTATTATTTAAAACACAGTTCACGACAAACCCAAATCACATTTTATTTATTATCGGGTTAAAGAACTAGTGTTATTTAAAACACAGTTCACGATAAACCCATTTCAAATCCAATCAAATATATTAGGAATTCCGATTATTTAAAACCCCTTTTTAAATCTAATTTATTTATTTAAAAATAAAAACCCGGGTTTTAAATTGAGTTCAAACTAGTTCGTTTCGATAAAAATCTATTTTTATCTTTTCAAATATGGAGTTTTTCACCCCAATTTTCCCAAATCATTTCTTATGATTTTACACAAATTATTACTATTTTTAATAATTTTATCAAGGCCCGTACAGTCGATTTCCATCAACGGCCATCGAACTGCACTTACAGCGACCTTTTTCAAATTTGATTTGGACGTATCTCCAAATCCAACCGTTAGATTGCAAATTTCTAATATTCGTTAGAAAGCTCTTTTCGATACGAACCCAACGGTTCCGGTTTTAGGAGAATCCGACGGTCGGATCTCCCGTAATGTCCGTTTGAAATAAATGGTCGAAATTCACGAACTACCGCGGCGCGGCGCGTTCTATTCAGGCCGTTATATTATATATAATATATATATATATATAATATATTTCGTCGATTTCTATTTAAAACGAATTATATAAACGGTTTTAAATTCGTTTCAAAAGCAATTTCAACTTCCATTTCAATTCAAATCAAAATTGAATTCTTCTTTATAAATTCGTTTTAAAATTCATTTCTATTCAATTCAAATTTCAATTCAATTTGAATTCATTTCAATTCGCTTTCAATTCAATTTGAATTCGTTTTCAATTCAATTCAATTCCAAAGTCGTTTTCTATTCGATTCAATTCAAATTGGTTTTCTATTCGATTCAATTCAAATTGGTTTTCTATTCGAATCAAATTCGTTATATATTCCATTGAAATCAAATTCGTTATATATTCAAATCAAATCAAATTCGTTTTCTATTCAATTGAAATCAAATTCGTTTTCTATTCAGTTCAAATTCGTTTTCTATTCAATTGAAATCAAATTCGTTTTCTATTCAATTGAAATTAAATTCGTTTTCTATTCAGTTCAAATTCGTTTTCTATTCAATTGAAATCAAATTCGTTTTCTATTCAGTTCATTTCGAAATCGTTTTCTATTCAGTTCATTTCGAAATCGTTTTCTATTCAGTTCATTTCGAAATCGTTTTCTATTCAGTTCATTTCGAAATCGTTTAAAATCGATATAAATATCGTTCACGTCAAAATGGCGTCAATCTAATCAACACGGCTTAATGTATTTCTATTTTCAAATATTCTATTTCAAATATTTCCTATTATCAAAATATTTGTTATTATCAAAATATTTCGTTCAACACATGACTAATCTCAACGGATGAGTACAGTCAACACATGAACCTTTACTTTATATTGATAAAGATGTAAATTTTATTATTAAAATATTTCGTTCAACACATGACTAATCTCAACGGATGAGTACAGTCAACACATGAACCTTTACTTTATATTGATAAAGATGTAAATATTATTATTAAAATATTCCGTTCAACACATGACTAATCTCAACGGATGAGTACAGTCAACACATGAACCTTTACTTTATATTGATAAAGATGTAAATTTTATTATTAAAATATTTCGTTCAACACATGACTAATCTCAACGGATGAGTACAGTCAACACATGAACCTTTACTTTATAATATTCTTATTTTCTAAATTGGAATGAGGCCCAATCAATCACCATATAATGTTAATTATATGGAATTTCATACATCACACTTATATAATAGCATTGAAAAATAATCAACCATCAACCAAAGTGCACTACACTGTATAAGCATCAAATATAGATATCTAACGCTTACAACAGCCTGTCAATCAATCGATCGACATATTTAATCTATCAGGATGAGTGAACTTCAAATTTCATCCCAACACCCGTGTGGGGTTTCAAACAATCAAACACATATTTTATTTGTGCAGTTGGGAGATGTGTAAAATTTATCGACCCAATCAATGTTCTTCAAATAGGTGTACATAAACAAACCGTCCGGTTTGTAAATGAATATTTTATTTTATTCACATTCACGTTAAAAATTATATTTTTAACGATAAAATATTTTTAACTATATAAATATTTTATTTCCTTTCAACACATTAATTTCTATTTCGTTCATTTACACAATAAAATGATATATTTTTTTCTAATTTATTTTAGAAAATTTCGGCGGCATAACGGCACGATACTAGAAACGGGACGAGGCCTAGCCTTATCCCCGGTCTAGTGAAGGCCCACGCCATTCACACATCAATCAAATTCATTCCATTTCACCAAACAATTCAATTCAAACCAAATAAACTAACTGACTATACAACCAAACAATTCAACAAACAAGCCATCCATGGTCTGTGGATGACGGGTGTCGGGTGCTACTAAACACCGTCTGCATCCTAGTATATATATATATAACTAGAAAATGAAATTGAAAGGTGAGAAATTCTCACAGATAGCTATCCTAGCTCCACGGCACTTCATTGATAGAAATCTTCATCGCTATCGCATCTTCCTCATCTTCGTTGCCCGTAGCCACTACATATATAAAAATCACACATTTTTATATTTGCTGATGTCTTTAAAATAAAATTCATATTTTTATAATCGCTTCCTACATTTAAAAATCGAATTTTTATTCCGTTATTCAATATATAAAAATCGAATTTTACTACTATGTTATATAGATGAAAATTATAATTTTATCACGCTATTTTCCATATAAAGATTTCGCCTTTCTAAAATATAGTTTTCGCCTTTATAAAAACATAGACTTCGCCTTTTCAAATTTAAAGATTTCATCTTTATAAAAAATCTCATTTTTATTTTTCTACACCTATAAAGATGATATTTTTAATATTCCTACCATGTAAAAATTATATTTTTAACTCTCTACCTAACCAAAAATCATATTTTTACATCTTCTATATAGTAAAGATTATATTTTTTAATACTTTAAAAATATAGAAATCATATTTTTATTACTTTAAAAATATAGAAATCATATTTTTAACTTTCCTATAATACAAAAATCCTAACTTTACAGTTTTAAAAATCCTAACTTTACAGTTTTAAAAATCCTAACTTTACACAACGCCATTTTATTTTTAAAACTGATTTTACTATGTATATTTTTTTTTTGTTTAACTAATTACATCAAAGAAAATAAAATCGTTTAAAAATTTACCTTTGCTTATCGAAGAGTAGGGGGCTGACATCGTAGATTAGAAGAGGAGTGAGCGTGAGAGGGAATGAGGGTCAGGGGTGGATCGTCGTTGGCTTCGGGTGCGGTGGGCTGCGTGCTAGGTCGTCGGGTACTCGCAGATTGGGGAAGAAGAGAGAGGGTGGCAGCGGAGGTCTGGAGCGAGGTAGGGCGCGGCAGGGGGTTAACGGTGGTGGCTAGGGCTCGGGTAGGGGTTTGGGTCTTCAATCGAAGTGGAGAGAGGATCGATGCTGGAGCTCAGGGGGTGCAACAGCCCTAGGCGCGACGGCGGGGCTCCATGGCGGCGGGGCGCGGCCAGCAAGGAGGCGACGGCTGGTAAATGGGGGCACGATTTCCTTTTTGAGTTTGAGGGGGTTCTGGGGAAAATGAGAAAAGGGGGGGTCTGAGTGAATATATATATATTTTTTTTTTATTTTTTATTTTTCTTCAAAAAGGTAACTTTTATTGTCGAACTCGAAACGAGGTCCACCGCCTGTCGTCCATAGCGTAATACCCCCATTCCGAACACAATGGGATATGTATCGCAAGCTGATTTGATCGTCTCGATCAGTTTTCGTCAAAATCAACATTTAAATTACTATATTGAATTTTAAACGTACATTTCAAATTACCGGGGTCACATACTAACTCTAAAAATTCCAGAAAAATATTTTCTAGCTTCGTATTGACGATACGGTCCTAACAAAACTAGTTTCGTCGAATTCTGAGACCGTTGGAAAAATGGTCATTTTCCAGTCGATTAAAATCAACTGAAACTGGTCAAACGCGTTTTCCTTTGCCAAGCTCACATATTGATTCGAAAAATTATGAAATTTGAAACCTAACAATAATTTGACACCACGGATCCAACAAAAGTGGTTTCGTCGAATTCTGAG
This sequence comes from Allium sativum, assembly GCA_030737875.1. Taxonomy (NCBI): domain Eukaryota; kingdom Viridiplantae; phylum Streptophyta; class Magnoliopsida; order Asparagales; family Amaryllidaceae; genus Allium; species Allium sativum. The sequence continues at coordinate 472,618,395 of CM060920.1, read as the reverse complement.
GTCGTTTGCAAAATTCCCATTTTTAAGGGCCTGAATTCCATAGCGACTATTCAGAATTTTCAACTGGACATATCTTTTGATTCCCGCTATGAAATCTTGATTTTTCGGATTCGTTGGAAAGATATTCACAATTAGATCCCATTATTTTTGGTTTCACTAAAATCTGGTTTATTTTGCACCCGGTATGTTCAATTGAAGTTTGAAATCGAATTATCGAACTACCGCGCCATTTTCAATTCTATTTATAATTATATATAAATATTTATATTCTAACGACGACGCGTATAATATATACGTTCGAATTATATTCAAAATAAATTTCTCGTCGATTTTATTTAAAATAATCTATTTTAAATGTTCCAAATTCGCTAAAATTGCCAAAATAAAAATTTTAAATTGGTTCAGATTTTCCGGGTTATTACAATCTCCCCCACTTAAAACTTTTCGTCCCCGAAAAGGAACGAAGTCGAAAGTGGTTTGATTAATTAAGTCCACGTTCGATTTGGCTTCCATTCTCCAAATTTTCAGTTTCTGAGAATTTTCAAATTTTCAAAAATTTGGCTAACACCCTAAATTTTCGAAAAATTTCGCCATAACCTCCCCTGCACCGGGAGCATCGGGGAATTTCAAATAGCTTCCCCGGTCCTTCTAATCTCAAAAAGAAAAAGAAAAGGCCAAGCGGCTAGCCAATAGGCTCATAAAATCATCATCACCCAAACAAAACAGTAAATTATGTAGTAAACATGTACCTATTTGTCGGGCAAACAAATTTTATTCTCTGCTCTAGCCTCCTTGCTATGACCTGTTCAATGTAAGTATATGTATATGCAAGCAAATGCGACCAATTTTCAATATTTGGTTCAATTAGGCATAATTGTTCAAAATTAGCAAACAAATAAACATTCAACACAAACATCAATCAATTTGTGGATTAACGTTTCAAATTCATAAATTTTGATACATATACAAAGATCCTGTTTTTGATGCCAATTCACAACAATGTGTTCTAGCTATATAAGTTTTGGTTCTCACACCAGTCTAATGGAAATATATAGAAAATCACACCTTCGAAACACGAACATAAATACTGATGATGTCATGACAATCATCAGTACCATCTCCGGGCGACTAGAATGTGATCCCATATCTATCCAATATATTAAAACTTCGAATATACGTTCATGACGCGTATATGCAAAATCTTTATATAGTGGATTTTCCATATTCAAAATAAATAAATATTCAAATACGTAGAATTGATTTAAATTTCAAAACAAAATTGTTTTCATTTGAAAAATATACTCTTCACACTCGTTCTAGGATACTACTGATCCTATCTCTAACGAGTCATTCTAATTGGATATTACTAATCCAATATCTGATGAATTCTTTCGTTTGGTTCTAATGTGTCTTGTTCTCGAGCTCTGTAAACCAAAGCTCTGATACCAAATGTGACGGCCTGGAATTTCGCTCGATCCGGATCAATCGTTAAACCGATCTAGACCGTTCGAAACCCTTGATCGTTTGAGAATAGGACAAATCAGAACATAAACAGAAGAACATTTCATTGTTATTACAACAATTCCATCAGATACAAGAATATACAGAGTATACATGAATATTATACATTCGAATAAATATCAGAGATTACAATAAATTACATAGCAGCGGAAAATAATACAAAGCACAACTGAAGGTGATATACGGATACAGAGCTTTCCGGATATCATTCCAGCTGTAAACCAGGATCCTGTGAATATAAATCTGCAAAACCAAAACTACTAGCTGCCCGTGCGGAAAATAGGGGCACCCAGAGTTTAGGTTGAAACAATAAACTCCAGGTCAGTCATGTGACTGGTGTGAGAACTAAAACAGTTATTTAAAACTTTACTTTAAAAGAGAGTAATTCAAGGGACCACGCCGTATAACACGGAACGGGTTTCCTCCCAAGAATACCAGTGCATAGAAAAGATAACGCAATGCTTTTTCGAAAAATGAAGCTATTATAAGACCCAGGTCCCATCACACAATGCAACGCAAGCCGGAGGATAGGGTTTTCCCTTATAATAGCCAAACATGCTTGATACGTTTAAAACAAATCATTTGATACTATAATAAGTGTATAGTGTCAAAACATTTTCAATCATATATATCAATCATAGGCGGCATAGCTACCATCTACTATGTCGCCATACTAGTTCTACAATTAAAACCGCAATATCACGTATTGGAAATTGGATTCCGTCATGAGTCGAGGCAAGGGGCAAGCTCCTCTCCGCTTCGAGACACTCTAGCAAATGCTCAGGACTACACACTCTGGGCAGCCACTTGGATCGGTTGGGCCGGTCCTCTCTTACGTTTGAGGATTAGCAATTCCTGAACACACGTTTCCCGGTCCTTACAGACCTATAATCGAGGCGCCTCATTCCAACAACCACAAAGGTGAAAAGTACATAAATGTCAGGGCTGGTAAGTCACTGACACCACCAAAGCTAGAAAGAAACGTCGTGTTCTCCCAACGGCCCGTATCCCGTTTTTAACTCATACCGAGGTGTGAGGTTCGCGAATTCACGTTATACACAAAGCTACGCCACAAAGACCGTGCTTTGATCATCAACCACAAGACTTTGCTTTTCAACAGAAGCCTTGATCCATGCAACTCAGCATGCCACACAGGCAATTCATGCCATGCGATTGATATCTATCGATATATAACCTCTAAGCTCGTACGTCTCAGAGAAGGGCGTTAAGCAAGAGAATAAATTCTCCGCCGCCAAACAGATATATATTTAACAGAAATCAATCAACACAGAATAAAATCCAATGTCAGACACACAAACAAGTTCGTTCTGGGTCTGAACGAAACCGAAGGCACTTTCCTCGCATATCCATCGATCTCCAAGTACGTCTGGACGACCACCAACTGATTCCCTCATCTTGGGTGTACAGCCCAATCAAGATCATCAGTAATCACCCAAACGATGTGAAGACTTCCGGTCTTCAACCACCGTCTTCATCTTCGACATATCGTCGAATCGGTTATTCAGAATGGGTATAAACCCGGCCTTTCCGAACAACCCGCGTATATAAAAAAAATGTTACACAAACACAACATACGCCTCATTCCAATTCATTAGTCACTAACCGTAAATTAGCAAGAGAACAATTTCCCAAACATTAACCCCGAAGGCCGAAACCAACATCAGATCAATACCCAGGAAACCATTCTTCTTAGCCAACCTACAGCTTGTTTCTAAATTCCACATTCTTAGGGAAAGGTTCCCATTAATTTTATCCAAGATAAATTCTTTAAAATTTATCCTGTAATCTTCCTTTGGATGTCGTTTCAAACCAAATTATGGTTTTTCTAAACTAGTCGAGATTAGCGAACCACACCGAAGTAATTATTTATTTTATTTCCCAATCCCAACCTATTCATCCCATGAAGCAAAACTGGTAACACTCCATATCTAACACCACGGTGTTATCGGTAAAATTAATTACCATTTCACGTTCAAATCTAATTAAAGATTTAACTATCGCTTTGGAGCAAAACTGGTAATACTCCATTCTCGTTCATTTTCTAAATTTGGAAATTTAGATTACGAATTCACATTTCAATCCAATTGCAGATTCGTTAAAACTCCTTTTACTGGGTTAAAGAACTAGGTATTATTTAAAACACAGTTCACGACAAACCCAAATCACATTCTATTTATTATCGGGTTAAAGAACTAGTGTTATTTAAAACACAGTTCACGATAAACCCATTTCAAATCCAATCAAATATATTAGGAATTCCGATTATTTAAAACCCCTTTTTAAATCTAATTTATTTATTTAAAAATAAAAACCCGGGTTTTAAATTGAGTTCAAACTAGTTCGTTTCGATAAAAATCTATTTTTATCTTTTCAAATATGGAGTTTTTCACCCCAATTTTCCCAAATCATTTCTTATGATTTTACACAAATTATTACTATTTTTAATAATTTTATCAAGGCCCGTACAGTCGATTTCCATCAACGGCCATCGAACTGCACTTACAGCGACCTTTTTCAAATTTGATTTGGACGTATCTCCAAATCCAACCGTTAGATTGCAAATTTCTAATATTCGTTAGAAAGCTCTTTTCGATACGAACCCAACGGTTCCGGTTTTAGGAGAATCCGACGGTCGGATCTCCCGTAATGTCCGTTTGAAATAAATGGTCGAAATTCACGAACTGCCGCGGCGCGTTCTATTCAGGCCGTTATATTATATATAATATATATATATATATAATATATATTTCGTCGATTTCTATTTAAAACGAATTATATAAACGGTTTTAAATTCGTTTCAAAAGCAATTTCAACTTCCATTTCAATTCAAATCAAAATTGAATTCTTCTTTATAAATTCGTTTTAAAATTCATTTCTATTCAATTCAAATTTCAATTCAATTTGAATTCATTTCAATTCGCTTTCAATTCAATTTGAATTCGTTTTCAATTCAATTCAATTCCAAAGTCGTTTTCTATTCGATTCAATTCAAATTGGTTTTCTATTCGATTCAATTCAAATTGGTTTTCCATTCGAATCAAATTCGTTATATATTCCATTGAAATCAAATTCGTTATATATTCAAATCAAATCAAATTCGTTTTCTATTCAATTGAAATCAAATTCGTTTTCTATTCAGTTCAAATTCGTTTTCTATTCAATTGAAATCAAATTCGTTTTCTATTCAATTGAAATTAAATTCGTTTTCTATTCAGTTCAAATTCGTTTTCTATTCAATTGAAATCAAATTCGTTTTCCATTCAGTTCATTTCGAAATCGTTTTCTATTCAGTTCATTTCGAAATCGTTTTCTATTCAGTTCATTTCGAAATCGTTTTCTATTCAGTTCATTTCGAAATCGTTTAAAATCGATATAAATATCGTTCACGTCAAAATGGCGTCAATCTAATCAACACGGCATAATGTATTTCTATTTTCAAATATTCTATTTCAAATATTTCCTATTATCAAAATATTTGTTATTATCAAAATATTTCGTTCAACACATGACTAATCTCAACGGATGAGTACAGTCAACACATGAACCTTTACTTTATATTGATAAAGATGTAAATTTTATTATTAAAATATTTCGTTCAACACATGACTAATCTCAACGGATGAGTACAGTCAACACATGAACCTTTACTTTATATTGATAAAGATGTAAATTTTATTATTAAAATATTTCGTTCAACACATGACTAATCTCAACGGATGAGTACAGTCAACACATGAACCTTTACTTTATATTGATAAAGATGTAAATTTTATTATTAAAATATTTCGTTCAACACATGACTAATCTCAACGGATGAGTACAGTCAACACATGAACCTTTACTTTATAATATTCTTATTTTCTAAATTGGAATGAGGCCCAATCAATCACCATATAATGTTAATTATATGGATTTTCATACATCACACTTATATAATAGCATTGAAAAATAATCAACCATCAACCAAAGTGCACTACACTGTATAAGCATCAAATATAGATATCTAACGCTTACAACAGCCTGTCAATCAATCGATCGACATATTTAATCTATCAGGATGAGTGAACTTCAAATTTCATCCCAACACCCGTGTGGGGTTTCAAACAATCAAACACATATTTTATTTGTGCAGTTGGGAGATGTGTAAAATTTATCGACCCAATCAATGTCCTTCAAATAGGTGTACATAAACAAACCGTCCGGTTTGTAAATGAATATTTTATTTTATTCACATTCACGTTAAAAATTATATTTTTAACGATAAAATATTTTTAACTATATAAATATTTTATTTCCTTTCAACACATTAATTTCTATTTCGTTCATTTACACAATAAAATGATATTTTTTTATTTTTCTAATTTATTTTAGAAAATTTCGGCGGCATAACGGCACGATACTAGAAACGGGACGAGGCCTAGCCTTATCCCCGGTCTAGTGAAGGCCCAAGCCATTCACACATCAATCAAATTCATTCCATTTCACCAAACAATTCAATTCAAACCAAATAAACTAACTGACTATACAACCAAACAATTCAACAAACAAGCCATCCATGGTCTGTGGATGACGGTTGTCGGGTGGTACTAAACACCGTCTGCATCCTAGTGTATATATATATATATATATATAACTAGAAAATGAAATTGAAAGGTGAGAAATTCTCACAGATAGCTATCCTAGCTCCACGGCACTTCATTGATAGAAATCTTCATCGCTATCGCATCTTCCTCATCTTCGTTGCCCGTAGCCACTACATATATAAAAATCACACATTTTTATATTTGCTGATGTCTTTAAAATAAAAATCATATTTTTATAATCGCTTCCTACATTTAAAAATCGAATTTTTATTCCGTTATTCAATATATAAAAATCGAATTTTACTACTATGTTATATAGATAAAAATTATAATTTTATCACGCTATTTTCCATATAAAGATTTCGCCTTTCTAAAATATAGTTTTCGCCTTTATAAAAACATAGACTTCGCCTTTTCAAATTTAAAGATTTCATCTTTATAAAAATCTCATTTTTATTTTTCTACACCTATAAAGATGATATTTTTAATATTCCTACCATGTAAAAATTATATTTTTAACTCTCTACCTAACCAAAAATCATATTTTTACATCTTCTATATAGTAAAGATTATATTTTTAATACTTTAAAAATATAGAAATCATATTTTTATTACTTTAAAAATATAGAAATCATATTTTTAACTTTCCTATAATATAAAAATCCTAACTTTACAGTTTTAAAAATCCTAACTTTACAGTTTTAAAAATCCTAACTTTACACAACGCCATTTTATTTTTAAAACTGATTTTACTATGTATTTTTTTTTTGTTTAACTAATTACATCAAAGAAAATAAAATCGTTTAAAAATTTACCTTTGCTTATCGAAGAGTAGGGGGCTGACCTCGTAGATTAGAAGAGGAGTGAGCGTGAGAGGGAATGAGGGTCAGGGGTGGATCGTCGTTGGCTTCGGGTGCGGTGGGCTGCGTGCTAGGTCGTCGGGTACTCGCAGATTGGGGAAGAAGAGAGAGGGTGGCAGCGGAGGTCTGGAGCGAGGTAGGGCGCGGCAGGGGGTTAACGGTGGTGGCTAGGGCTCGGGTAGGGGTTTGGGTCTTCAATCGAAGTGGAGAGAGGATCGATGCTGGAGCTCAGGGGGTGCAACAGCCCTAGGCGCGACGGCGGGGCTCCATGGCGGCGGGGCGCGGCCAGCAAGGAGGCGACGGCTGGTAAATGGGGGCGCGATTTCCTTTTTGAGTTTGAGGGGGTTCTGGGGAAAATGAGAAAAGGGGGGGTCTGAGTGAATATATATATATATATTTTATTTTTTATTTTTCTTCAAAAAGGTAACTTTTATTGTCGAACTCGAAACGAGGCCCACCGCCTGTCGTCCATAGCGTAATACCCCCATTCCGAACACAATGGGATATGTATCGCAAGCTGATTTGATCGTCTCGATCAGTTTTCGTCAAAATCAACATTTAAATTACTATATTGAATTTTAAACGTACATTTCAAATTACCGGGGTCACATACTAACTCTAAAAATTCCAGAAAAATATTTTCTAGCTTCGTATTGACGATACGGTCCTAACAAAACTAGTTTCGTCGAATTCTGAGACCGTTGGAAAAATGGTCATTTTCCAGTCGATTAAAATCAACTGAAACTGGTCAAACGCGTTTTCCTTTGCCACGCTCACATATTGATTCGAAAAATTATGAAATTTGAAACCTAACAATAATTTGACACCACGGATCCAACAAAAGTGGTTTCGTCGAATTCTGAGATCGTTTGCAAAATTCCCATTTTTAAGGGCCTGAATTCCATAGCGACTATTCAGAATTTTCAACTGGACATATCTTTTGATTCCCGCTATGAAATCTTGATTTTTCGGATTCGTTGGAAAGATATTCACAATTAGATCCCATTATTTTTGGTTTCACTAAAATACGGTTTATTTTGCACCCGGTATGTTCAATTGAAGTTTGAAATCGAATTATCGAACTACCGCGCCATTTTCAATTCTATTTATAATTATATATAAATATTTATATTCTAACGACGACGCATATAATATATACGTTCGAATTATATTCAAAATAAATTTCTCGTCGATTTTATTTAAAATAATCTATTTTAAATGTTCCAAATTCGCTAAAATTGCCAAAATAAAAATTTTAAACTGGTTCAGATTTTCCGGGTTATTACAACCACCTTCGCCGGATCCACAGCTATCCCTTCTTTGGAAACCACATGCCCTAAAAATCGCACTTCCTTCCTCCAAAAGTGACATTTAGAAAATTTAGCTTTAAGGTTATGCGCTCGAAGGGTCTCCAACACTTCCCTAAGATGTAGGGCGTGCTCTTCCTCGCTCTTAGAAAAGATCAAGATGTCATCCACAAAGACCACCACGAATTTATTAAGGTACTCCCTAAACACCCTACTCATCAAGTCAACAAAGTATGCGGGGGCGTTTGTCAAACCGAAGGGCATTACAAGCCACTCATAGAAACCGTCCGGAGTCCTAAAGGCAGTCTTGTCTATGCTATCCTCAGCCACTCTCAATTGATGGAAACCAGTGGCTAAGTCCAACTGCGAAAACACTGAGGCGCCAACTAACTGATCAAAGAGATCGTCAATCCTCGGCAGTGGGTGCCTATTCTTCTTAGTAAGTTTATTAAGTTCTCTATAGTCCACACAAAGTCTAAGGGACCCATCCGCCTTCATGGCAAATACTACTGGAGCACCCCACTCTGATATACTACGTCTTATGAACCCCTTCTCGAGCAACTCCCCTACTTGCTTATTGAGCTCCCTCCTCTCACGAGGAGCCATGTGGCGTACTAGCAGAGATACTGGTTTTGCATTGTCTACAAGATAATTACAAAAGTCTATCTCACGTTTTGGGGGTAGACCCCTCACCTCATCGAAGACATCAACATATTCACGGACTATACGAACAGAATGTAAATCATCATTGGATGCATCAAGTGACTCAAGATAACTAAGCATCACCGATCCCCTAGGGTGACAAGAAATATCAAGGGTCTTCCCACTACGAGTCAACAATTTTACTACCCTTCGTTCACAATCTAGGATGGCACCATATCTGGCTAGCCAATCCATCCCTAGAATCAACCCATAGCCCATGAAACCAAGCACAAAAGCATTACATTCAAAACCAACGCCTAAGATAGACAATCTCAAATCCCTACAAACCATGGATAAATGAGCCGATCCACCAATAGGATTTGAGACTACAATGGGATCCACAAAAAGACTAGTATTTAAGTGCAGTGTTTCAACTAATGATGTAGAGATAAACGAATGTGATGCGCCAGAATCGAATAAAGTACGGACAGGATGATCAAACAGAAAAACTAAACTCTCAAGGAAATGTTTCTACCTCGTTCTTGCAGCGGTGGGACCGCAAGAGCCTGGACCTACTCCCTTGCCTGGCCCGGTGCCACGAGAGCCTGAAGCTGCCCTCCAGAAGTTCTTTGCCTTTGTCCCTGTTTCCTTGGGAAGTCCTTAACTAGATGACCTGCCTCTCCACAGTGGAAACAACCAGTCTTCTTCTTTTTCCTACAGTCTTTACTCAGATGGCCTGGTGTCCCACAATTAAAGCACTTCTTTTTTCCTTTGCCATTATTGCCTTTACCACCTTTCTTGTTCTGTTGTTGCTGCTGTGGTTTATTTTGATCCTCTTTCTTTTCGGGTGCCTTATTAGCATTGGCGCCCTTTTCCTCTTCATGCATAAGCACCATGTCAACTAGTCTCTCAAAGGTAGCCCCCATAGGGATGTGGGTCATAGCTAACTCATGTAGCGGTTCGTTCAAACCCTTAACAAATCTCAGGGCCTTCTTTTCGGGTGCACTACAACAAAATGACCCTATTACAATGGTCGAAAACCGTTGTAATATACATTTTACAACAGTGGACAAACCGTCGTGTATTAAGAAGTTGTAATAGACTAAAATCTTTTACAACTTTTTTGCACCTTTGCAACACCGTTGTAATATGTATATTTTACAACTTTTTTCCATTGTTGTAATAAACTTTATTACAACAGTTATGCACCGTTGTTGTTGTAATTCTTACAACTATTTATAACCGTTGTGATATATTTTATTACAACTTTTATTTTACAGATGTAATATATCCACAAATTATATGCATAAGAATATATATATATATATATATATATATATATATATATATATATATATATATATACACCAATAAATAGATAAATAACATACGAAATAGATTTAAGTTTAAAGGGATCATAATCCATTCATTGATAAAAATCACAACTTTACATCCAAAATACAAATTATAAATCATATATCACATAAAAATGTATAAAATTACAACCATGTCCTCCTCATTTGCCAGATCTTATATTGGATACATCACAATGAAACACTAAATGAAACACAATGAGAGAATAGCATCACACTGGCAAACCAGTAACGAACATGAAGATCTCTTCTTTCTTTTCTTCTCATCTTCAAATTTCTGACTTGCATGCTTAACATTATGGAAAAAATGCAAACAAGAACACCTTCAAAATCAATAAAAAGGACTAGAGCGTGCATAACATAGTCAATACCGCCAAGTTTAAGCCTTCCTATTATGTACTGGCTATCGAACGTTTTTCAGTTCTGCTGGCACACTATGAGATCAGTCCTCTTTTAAAAGACCTGTATGAGCACTAGAATGTTAGGTTCCATCTCTGATGATTATTTGTCACATGAAAATGCATGTGCAAAGTTGTAAAATAGTACCAATTGCTGATAATCAATCAAAACATATTCAAGCACAAATTAACTAACACTAATTAAAGTACATTTATTGATATATTTTTAGTCGATGCAGTTTTAGTTACTGTAGTTTCTAAAATTGCATGTGCATGCATATCATTTTTCAGTTTTAGGAATCTGACAATAAGATATACAATAGCACACTATATCACCTGGCTTGCTTGTGAAGTAGCGTGTAAGGTTGTTGAGCAGTGCCGATTGCAGGTAATCTGCTAAAACATATTCTAGCATAAATCAACAAACACCAATTATTGCATTGTTAAATAAAAAGTAAATTCATTAATGGAAGAATATACTTAAATTTGTGCGTAGCAACCACTTCTCAAATAAAAAGTAAATCAATCTGATAATATCCATGTTGAGTAAACTATGTATGCTTATGAACACTTCTCAAATTTAAAAATAAACAAAACAGGGAAGATTGAGTTACCTAATGCCATGACCAAGGCCGCAATTTCATACCACTTGCGTCCATATTATGAAACAGTCACCTATTCACAACATTAACACAATAAAACTGTTAAAAAAAGGATAAGCAAAATACGTGTTCACCAAGATTCAAACTCACAACCATCCTTTGCTTTATCACTCTTTTATCGGCAAATGAGAAGAACTAAAATTGTCTCATCCCATGTTAGCAGCCTGTAAGATAAAATTAAGTCTTTATACACGGGTCCTACTAAATTCCGTTGACTTTATAGAAGTTTTATACATTTTTCAAAATATTATATCAGGTAAAGTAAAATGGAAAAATACGTATGACCTTAAATAGTAAGTAGTTTGTACCTTACTCCAACTCAAAAGGACATGGTGAGGAAATCATTAAGTCACTTGGTTTTCATGGTCAGCTGATGAACATGGATGTATCATATAGTCAAGGTCTATAAGTACAAAAGCATATACATTAAAAAAAATGCAAGTAATGGCATATGCAGCAATAGGTAAGGACGCATGCATTTAATGCACAGACAAAGAAATGTGACCACCTTTAGTGAAGGACATACAAAATACAATAAAATAAAGTGAAAGACTTGTGTCTTATTCATATTAGCAACCATAATTAGAAATTAGCGCATATTATTTAAAGAATAATAAAGTAGAAAATGCAGTGAAAATAGTTAGAGAATAACAACTTACTTGTGCACTAGGAGACATGATTCCAGCTTTGAATTGACACTTTAATCGCCTTTTTTAAGTAAACTTTCAGTAATGCAAGATGAGGAAACTGAGAAGTCACAAAAATGCATATGCCAAACCGGGACCCTTAATTTGTCTACTACTATTCACTAGTAGGTTAATTACACCTATGAAATAACCCAAAAAATACAAAATAAAAATAAAAATCACATATTCGACCATGAATACAATAACAAACAAGAGTAATTGCCCCTTTACAAAACACTTCAGTGTCTAAAAAATAGTTGCTGAGATTCAATGATCTCATCACTTGTTGAAAACATTTATGCTTTTTGAAAAAAATATACTTGCAATATACGACAATATAGTGTCTAAAAAATAGTTGCTGGGACTAGATAATTGCATCACTTCGTTTTGTTTTTTTGAAACCACAATAGTTGATCAATAAACAAAATTTCACTAATACAGCAAGCTCCAGCAAAACACACAACGAGCTTGCAAAACTGGAAGTACATGCCACAGTTCCCAATACATGCAATAGATAATTTCCCAAAAACCACGTGAAACTAAAAACCTCATTCAGGAAGAAATAAAGGGGTTTAAATATTTTTCTTTGACTAGTCTCCCATCTCCAAACTCCATAATATTTTGAAAACAACCTAATCTAACATGAAGAACCATGAGCTCAGACTGAAGAAATAATAGAGAAAAACCATAGCATCACAAACTTAATAAGAAAAAGGAATACAAATCAATCTAGCTTTCAAAGATGCTCAAGTTGTTAATCCAATGACCTAAAGAACGTAAAAGCTACAACTGCAAGTAATGAAGTTCAACATAAAGCACAGATGAAGAAAAGAGCCATACCTTGTAAAGCAGCTGGACAACCATGGGAGGATCATGTGCTAGCTAATTGGCCTGTGAGAAAGTTAATTGTATTAAATTTGAAATTTGTATGCTTTCATGCTACCCTAAACAGATGTTTCTAATATATGTGCATTTGTTAATTGTACTAAATTGGTCATCTGTATGTTTCCACGCTACCCTAAACAGATGATGTTTGACGTACGTAAAAAAAAGTGATCCAATTGCAGTTTTGGTTGAACACCAGCACAAACTTAGCTGTTGGCCCACTCACAACCCATGCATATGATACTGTAATATACAAATATTAACATGAATGTATGTCCAGTAAGTTGAAGCTCATGTTTCTGAGGAGCAGGGGCAGACAATTATAATCCAAATGTGTATGACAAAAAAAGGATAATACTTGCAAACAAATATGAGCACAAATGCTTTGCATGTGTTGGAATTTTTTTTCCAGTTTATCTTATATAGAGTTAAATAAATGTTAATCAAGGTAAGATATTCTAAACTCTCAACATCTCAAGTGCCACATTCAAATCAGTCTTAAAATAACGAAATCCACAGACGAAATCAAATCATGCAAAATTGGAGTATGCATCAAATATATAATAATGTCTAGAATTAAAACTAAGCATCAGCTACCAAATACAACAAAGTTTTCCCATGTATTTTTATACCCTGATTTAGATAGGAAAAAAAATCAAATTATTTAGGCCCGTTCATTCCAAATGTGTCGATTACCCTTTAAAGGTCTCAAAATTTAAATTGTGGAAATTTGTTCGCATCGACTATATAATTTCAAAAGGAGAACAATGACTATACATGTAAATTGAAAATATAGATATAAAATTGTGCAGTCTTGGGGGCATGCTATTTTAACTTGGGGAACGTTCGACATACTAATTAATTAGGGCAATAAGGGATTATCTGTCCACTTGAAGTTTTGACGAAGCTACTGCAAACTCTATCAAGCAGGGCCGCTGACGATGTTCATTGACGGCGGTGTAAAATGGAATCCACTGTTGGGACGTTGCTGCCTTGGACTCCGATCTGAATGTGGTGAAGAACAACTGGAAATTTTGAGATCGGTGTTACGGGATGTGATTTCAGATGAAGTATCGAACTGAGGGCAGTATCGAACTGAGGGCTCCTGGACGGATCGATTGAATGAGAATGGCGGCGGATCTATTGAAGATGGAGAAAACGTGGGTTCGCAACCTAGGGTTAAGAAGTGAAAAGTGAGGAAAGTGGAGAGCGAAAAGTTTCACACAGCAGACGTGTTAAAAAATAAAACGCGTTATTACTATTAACACTGCAAAAGTGGAGAGCCAAAACTTAGAACGTTTAGAGCAAAAAAAATGTTTGGAGCCAAAACTTAAGACGTTTGGAGCCAAAATGATCTTTGTGCCTGTCAGGGAAAAGTAATACAACAAATTTATATAAAGTCTAGATTTAAAAGTTTGGAGCCAAAACTTAAACTTTGAAGCAAAAAGAGTTTATATAATATATAGATTTCAATGCATTTGACAATGTAGCTACTGAAAATATATTTGAAAATTGATTTCTTTTATGAATTTTCTAAGGTATTGAATATTTATAAGACTATAAGTTTATCCAATTTTGGCGAAAATATAAGAAATTGTTTTCTAAATCTTGTTAACATTTTCAAACAAATTTTACAAAGTTTCAAAATTTTACATTTTGAATATTAAACATTGAGTAATGTTATTAATTATATTATTAATAAATATTTCTTACTGATTAATTTAGGACATTTTATTAATTTTCAGTATTTTGTGTATTAAATATAGATATTATAAACATGAAGTTTGGAATGGGCATCTACTACAACTAACAAAATGAAAAGTTGTAAAAATATGTTTATTACAACTTTAGGGAATCGACTATTGTAAAAAAACATTTATTACAACTGTGCATTTTCCACAGTTGTAAAATTAAAGTTGTAATATGGTGTTTTTGTTGTAGTGGTGTATTCACCAAGTCCAAGCCAAATCTCGCCAACTGATTGAACTTGTTGACGTATTCTTTCACTGATAGATTCCTTTGCTTCAACGCCAAAAATCTTTCCATATATAAATTCTCTTCAGCCCGTGAGAGAAACTTTGCCTCAAACCTACGCCTGAAATCTGGCCATGTATCAACTGGATGCTCTCCATTAGTGACCTCCCACCAAAACAAAGCTTCGTCCTTCATCAACCAAGTAGCCAATTGGACCTTCTTACAATCGTCTAAATCGAAAATGCCAAACAAGTCCTCCACTTCTTTCAACCAATTTCTAGCTTCAATGAACGTTTCAGTCCCACTAAAAGATTTTCCACCCATCGAACGAAAGTCTTTACATATCTTGGAGAAAGTATCTCTACGCGGAGGAATGACTGGAGCTGGGGGAGGAGGAGGAACGTTGGCCGGACCCGCGGTAGCGGCCCTAGCCTCGAGATATTGACGAAACCAACCGGGTACATGAACACCCTCTGGTATCTCAGATGCTCCAGACATGCTGAAAAGAAAAAGAAAGAATTTCAAAACAAGGGAAGCGAAAGAGAGATGTATGGCTTGCGGGGATTATGCTCTTTAAAGTAAACTTTCCTTGAAAATAGCTTCTTTAAAACAAGTTTTGAAAATACTTTCTAGGAAAAATAATACTTTTGAAAACATTTTTCAAAACTTTTTATCTGTTCTTGTAACCATAGCTCTGATACCACGTGTAACACCCCATGTCCATTAATGTCACTCACAAAGGGAATGCATCAATGTCCATGAAGCGTTATTGTTGTATAGAACAAATAAATTACAAGAATAAATAAATAAAACACACAGCGGAAGTTAAAACTTATTTTATTGCATCATAACTCAAAACGAGTTTACATAAGTAGTCTCCAAAACTATTACAACAGGATCAATAGTCTTTTCCAAAACTTCAAAGTACATAAAGAAGCAAATACTTAAATAACATAAATGCATAAATCCCTACTGAGCATAAGCAAAGCCATAAAGATGAGAGAGTCCAAAGCGATACATCCACTCTCTTCAAGCAACTAGAAGAAATCGGCACTAAGCTGTAGTAGTAGTAGTATTCCCTCCTTACAAACCTGAGGGGAGGGGGGAAGGAAGAAAAGAGGTGGAAAGAAAAGGGGGTCAGACACAAAGTCTGGCGAGTGTGATAACTTTAACAATATAATTATCAAAATAACTAGACCAAGGCATAAGCTGGAAAATAAGGAAATGACTGTGAACAATTGGGTATGACAGAGCAAACAAGGAAATAAGATGAACATAGATAATGTTACAGGCGCCCCTAATCACTATAGGATAATTACTATACTGCACCACCACTAGTCACTCTAAAGATTTGATCCCGCCTACATAACTTAATACTGCTAATGGTAGTTTCGTGTACCCCTAGCTACCTCCATAGGTGCCGTCTACCCCTATCTCCACTAGGCGTACCCACTACCACCCATTCGATCGTCTCCCTAACTCGTAGATACCCGTGCTGGCCCCACAATGGGGTGTATCACTCCCCAAATTGGCAACCCGATACTACCAAAAATGCACGACTTATATCTACACGATGCAACAACGTCTTACCTACCAGCCCGGGCCCACACACGCATATGAACCCGTTGGACTTGCGTTGCCACCGCTGACCCATTTTGACCTCTTACAATCAATTCCAGTATGCGTGTCCCGTCCTCGACTTGGGTCGAGCCCACAAAGATACTTAATGGGTTACTGGTTTGAAAAGGGCCCCCATGCATGACACAAGCTTTCCACCTATGCTTGGTCCCCTCTAAGGTTTTTCCCCACTTAACCCCATTCTTATTCATGTTTTCTTACATGTTTCAATCTTGGTTAAGTGCATCTATGTGACGGCAAGGAATTTCGCTCGGTCCGAACCAGTCGCTAAACCGATCCAGGCCGTTCGAAACGCCCTATCGTTTGAGAACAGGACAAAATAGAACGCATACAGAAGAACATTTCATTGTATATTACAACAATGCATCAGATTACAAGAATATACAGAGTATGAATAAATATTACACAGAAATATCAGAGATTTAAATTACATTTAAATACATAGCAGCGGAAAATAATACAATAAACAACTAGAAGAGATATACGGATACAAAGCTTTCCGGATATCGTTCCAGCTGTAAACCAGGATCCTGTGAATATAAATCTGCAAAACCAAAACTACTAGCTGCCCGTGTCAAAATAAGGGCACCCAGAGTTTAGGTTAAAACAATAAACTCCAGGTCAGTCATGTGACTGGTGTGAGAACTAAAACAGTTTTTAATCTTTATTTTCAAAGGTAAATCAAGGGACCACGCCGTACAACACGGAACGGGTTTCCTCCCAAGAATACCAGTGCATAAAACAAACAGCGCAATGCTAAATAAAGAAAAATGAAGCCGTTATAAGACCCAGGTCCCATCACACAATGCAACGCAGCCGAGGATAGGGCTTTCCCTTATAACAGCCAAAGAATGCTTGATACGTTTGAAACAAATCATTTGATACCATAATAAGTGCATAGTGTATAAAACAACTTCAAATCATAAGTATCAATCATAGGCGGCATGAATGCCCCCATACCACTATGTCGCCATATATAGGTTATACAATCAAAATCGCAAAGTCACGTATTTGGAAATTGGGTTTCCAACTATGAACCGAGGCTAGGGGCAAGATCCTCTACCGATTCGAGACGCTCTAGCCCGCCCCTCAGGCAAGTACTCTGTCAAGCCTTTGGATCGTCAGGGCCGGTCCACCGATGTGGATTAAAATTCCTGAACACTACGTTTCCCCACCCTATGGGGTGTAAGTCTGGTCCGTCAGCCGACCAGAATGCATCGGCCGAAACCGATATAACCGAGGCGCCTCGCAACAGCAACAACCACATAAGTCAAACTCGTCAGGGCGTGTAAAACCACTGACGCCACTTCTAGCTAGAAAGAAACGCAAGTCCTCCCTGAGGTCCGTCTCCCGTTTTTGGTTCATACCTGGTGTGAAACACGCGAGGTAAACGTTACACAAAGCTACGCCACAAAGGCCGTGCTTTGATCATCACCACAAGACTTTGCTTTTCAACAGAAGCCTTGATCATTTGCATCTTAGCATGCCACACAGGCAAACCATCCTATGCAACCGATATCAGTCACACAGAATGAAATCCGATGTCGGACACACAGTCCATTTACAAGTCCGTTCTGGGTCTGAACGAAACCGGAGGCACCTAGTACCCCGCATATCCATCGATCTCCAAGTACGTCTGGACGATCTCTAACTGTTTCCATCTTCTTGGGTGTACAGCCCAATCAAGATCATCAGTTATCACCCAAACGACGTGAAGACCTCCGGTCTTCGACCATCGTCTTCATCTTCGACTTATCGTCGTATCAGTTATTCAGAATGGGATAAACCCGGTCTTTCCGAATAACTCGCGTATATATTGTAAAAGTGTTACACAAACACAACATACGCCTCATTCCAACTCATTAGTCATTAACCGTAAATTAATCAAGAGAATAATCCCCCAAATATTAACCCCGAAGGCCGAAACCAACATCAGATCAATATCCAGAAAACCATTCTGCTTGGCTAACCGACAGTTAGTTTCTAAATTTCACGTTCAAATCTAATTAAAGATTTAACTATCGCCTGGAGCAAAACTGGTGATACTCCATTCTCGATCTTTTCAATCTAATTAAAGATTCATTAAAACTCCACTTAGTTTTAATCATTATCTGGGTTAAAGAATCAGTGTCATTTAAAACACGATTCACGATAAACCCAAAATCCCATTCCATTAATTATCGGGTTAAAGAACAAGTGTTATTTAAAACACTGTTCACGATAAACCCAAAAATCAATATCAATTCAATTCCAATTAAACATTATTTAATTGGTACACTTCATTAAATCTAAATAAAAAGATTTAATCTTTTCTCAACTGGGTTCAAGAACAGTGTTAGTGAAGACACCATTCACGACAAACCCAAATCACATTTGATATTCAATATAAGGCTCTGAATAGAAAATATATCGGCTTATATTCAATATCAAATTCTACGATTAACAAATGTCGTATTGGAAATAACGATATAAATATATATCTTTCAAATTTCCGTAACAACATCCGTATAATCACAAATTCCAACATCGAAATATTCCGAAGACAATTTCGATTCAAATCCACTCCAATGCAATCATTGGAAATTTTGGTTATTTTCAAAACCCTTTTCAAATTCAATTTATTTATTTAAAAATAAATAGAATTATAATTCTAGTTCAAACTAGTTCATTTCGATAAAAATCTATTTTTATCTTTTCAAATAGGGAGTTTTTCATCACAATTCTTCACAAATCATTTCTTATGATTTTACACAAATTATTACTATTTTTAATAATTTTATCAAGGCCCGTACAGTCGATTTCCATCAATGGTCATCGAACTGCACTTACAGCGACCTTTTTCGAATTTGATTTGGACATAATTCCAAATCCAACCGTTAGATTTCAAATTTCTAATATTCGTTAGAAAGCTCTTTTCGATACGAACCCAACGGTTCCGGTTTTAGGAGAATCCGACGGTCAGATCTCCCGCAATGTCCGTTTGAAATAAATGGTCGGAATTCACGAACTGCCGCGGCGCGGCGCGTTCTATTCAGGCCATTATATTATATATATAATATATATAATATATACTTCGTCGATTACTATTCAAAACGAATTATATAAATAGTTATAAAATCGTTTCAAAACCTATTTCAACTTCCATTTCAATTCAAAGCAAAATTGAATTCTTCTTTATAAATTCGTTTCAAAATTCATTTCTATTCAATTCAAATTTCAATTCAATTTGAATTTATTTCAATTTGCTTTCAATTCAATTTGAATTCGTTTTCAATTCAATTCGTTTCGAAATCGTTTTCAATTCAATTCATTTCGAAATCGTTTTCAATTCAATTCATTTCGAAATCGTTATATATTCAATTCATTTCGAAATCGTTTTCAATTCAATTCATTTCGAAATCGTTTTCAATTCAATTCATTTCGAAATCGTTTTCAATTCAATTCATTTCGAAATCGTTTTCAATTCAATTCATTTCGAAATCGTTTTCAATTCAATTCATTTCGAAATCGTTTTCAATTCAATTCATTTCGAAATCGTTTTCAATTCAATTCATTTCGAAATCGTTTTCAATTCAATTCATTTCGAAATCGTTTTCAATTCAATTCATTTCGAAATCGTTTTCAATTCAATTCATTTCGAAATCGTTTTCAATTCAATTCATTTCGAAATCGTTTTCAATTCAATTCATTTCGAAATCGTTTTCAATTCAATTCATTTCGAAATCGTTTTCAATTCAATTCATTTCGAAATCGTTTTCAATTCAATTCATTTCGAAATCGTTTTCAATTCAATTCATTTCGAAATCGTTTTCAATTCAATTCATTTCGAAATCGTTTTCAATTCAATTCATTTCGAAATCGTTTTCAATTCAATTCATTTCGAAATCGTTTTCAATTCAATTCATTTCGAAATCGTTTTCAATTCAATTCATTTCGAAATCGTTTTCAATTCAATTCATTTCGAAATCGTTTTCAATTCAATTCATTTCGAAATCGTTTTCAATTCAATTCATTTCGAAATCGTTTTCAATTCAATTCATTTCGAAATCGTTTTTAAAATCGATATAAATATCGTTCACGTCAAAATGGCGTTAATCTAATCAACACGGCTTCATATATTCCTTTATTTTCAAATATTCTATTTTCAAAACTGGAATGAGGCCCAATCAATTACCATATAAAATTAATTATATGGATTTTCATACAACACATGTATATAATAGCATTGAAAATAATCAACCATCAACCAAAGTGCACTACACTGTATAAGCATCAAATATAGATATTCAACGCTTATAACAGCCTGTCAATCAATCGATCGACATTTTTAATCAATCAGGATGAGTGAACTTCAAATTTCATCCCAACACCCGTGTGGGGTTTCAAACAATCAAACACATATTTTATTTGTGCTGTTGGGCGATGTGTAAAATTTATCGTCCCAATCCATATCAGTCAAATCAGTGTACATAAACAAACCGTCTGGTTTGTAAATGAATATTTTATTTTATTCACATTCACGTTAAAAACTATATTTTTAACGATAAAATATTTATTCCAACACATGAATTTTCTTTTCAGTTCATTTATGCAATAAATGACATTTTTATTTTTCTAACATATTTTAGAAAATTTCGGCGGCATAACGGCACGATACTAGAAACGGGACAAGGCCTAGCCTTATCCCCGGTCTAGTGAAGGCCCACGCCATTCACACATCAATCAAAATCACCAAACAATTCAATTTCAATCAACTAATCTAACCAATTACACAACCAAACAAACAAGTCCATGGTCTGTGGACGGGTGTCGGGTGCTACTAAGCACCGTCTGCATCCTAGTATATATATATATATAACTAGAAAAATAAATTGAAAGGTGAGAAATTCTCACATATAGCTATCCTAGCTCCACGGCTCTTCTTTTGCAGAAGTCTTCGTCGTTTCGCCTTTTTGTCACCTTCGTTGTCCGCTTTCACTACATATGTAAAAATTGAATTTTTACTATGCTATTCAATTTATAAAAATCAAATTTTTAGTTTAAAGTTCAATATATAAAAATCGAATTTTTAGTTCAAAGTTCAATATATAAAAATCGAAATTTTATTTCAAAGTTCAATATATAAAAATCGAATTTTTAGTTTAAAGTTCAATATATAAAAATCTAGTTTTTAGTTCAAAGTTCAATATATAAAAATCGAATTTTTAGTTCAAAGTTCAATATATAAAAATCGAATTTTTATTTCAAAGTTCAATATATAAAAATCGAATTTTTAGTTCAAAGTTCAATATATAAAAATCGAATTTTTATTTCAAAGTTCAATATATAAAAATCGAATTTTTAGTTTAAAGTTCAATATATAAAAATCTAGTTTTTAGTTCAAAGTTCAATATATAAAAATCGAATTTTTATTTCTGAAGTTTAACATATAAAAATCACATTTTTAAATCTGAAGTTTAACATATAAAAATCACATTTTTAAATCTGAAGTTTTATATATAAAAATCACATTTTTAACTCGAAGTTCTATATATAAAAAATCATATTTTTCAATGCTATATGAATATATAAAAACATATTTTTCAATGCTATACAAAAATCAAATCTTTTTTTTGTAAAGCTCTTGTCATTTTATTTTTAAAGATCTAAACTTCTTCATTTAAAAACTGAAATTAACAAGGTTTTTTTTTTTTTTTTTTTTTTTTTTTTATAGTTTAAAAAAAACTGAAACTAACAAGGTTTTTTTATCTCTAAATTAACTACACAAAAGTAAATAAAATAAATGAATAAAGAAGACTTACAACATTTTTTTAAAAAAAAGGGGAAGGGTCTTCATCGTCCGGCGCTGCACTGGGGGGGGAAGCGCCATCGTTGGTGGCAGAGGCTCGAGAGGGTTGCTGAGGTGGTGGCTCGCTGTAAAGGGGGGGGCGACGCGTCGTAGGGAAAAAGGGGGGGGGGGGTCTTCGCACGTCGGTCTGAAGGGGGAAAGGAGGAGGAGGAGAGAGGCGGTGGGAAGGGGGAGGGCGATCGGGGATGGGGTGCGCTCGTCGGTGGCTGGCGGCTCCGACGCCCTTCGTTTTTTTTTTCTTTTTTTTTCATTCTGAATTTCATTTAAAAGGGGGGGGCCTGGGTATAAAAGGGAAGAAGAGGTTTGTTTGTTTTTTTTTTTTTTTTTTTTTTTATTAATTAATTTCCAAAAGTTGACTTTTTATTTCAACCTCAAAACGAGGCCCACCGCCTGTCGTCCATAGCGTTTCACCCCCATTCCGAACACAATGGGATATGTATCTCAAGCTGATTTGATCGTTTGAATCAGTTTCCGTTAAATTTACATTTAAATCGCTATATTGAATTTTAAACGTACATTTCAAATTACCGGGGTCACATACTAACTAGAAAAATTCCAGAAAAATATTTTCTAGCTTCGTATTGACGATACGGTCCTAACAAAACTAGTTTCGTCGAATTCTGAGACCGTTTGAAAAATGGCCAATTTCCAGTCGATTAAAATCAACTGAAACTGGTCGAACGCGTTTTCCTTTGCCACGCTCACATATTGATTCGAAAAATTATGAAATTTGAAACCTAGCAATAACTTGACGCCACGGACCCAACAAAACTGGTTTCGTCGAAATCCGAGGTCATTTGCAAAATGTCCATTTTTAAGGGCCTGAATTCCATAGCGACTATTCAGAATTTTCAACTGGACATATCTTTTGATCCCCGCTATGAAAATTTGATTATTCGGATTCGTTGGAAAGATATTCACTATTAGATCCCATTATTTTTGGTTTCACTAAAATCCGGATTGTTTTGCACCCGGTACATTCAATTGAAGTTTGAAATCGAATTATCGAACTACCGCGCCATTTTCAATTCCTTTTATATTCATATATAATTATTTATATTCTAACGACGACGCGTATAAATATATACGTTCTAATTCCATTCAAAATAAATTTCTCGTTGATTTTATTTAAAATAATTCAATTTAAATAAACAAAATTCGATAAAATTGCCAAAACAAAAATTTCAAACTGGCTCGCATTTTACGGGTTGTTACAATCTCCCCCACTTAAAACTTTTCGTCCCCGAAAAGGAACAAAGTCGAAAGTGGTTTGATTAATCAACTCTACGCTCGATCAGGCTTCCATTCTCCAACTCTTTAGTTTCTGAGAATTTCCTAAAATCTCAAAAATTTGGCTAACACCCTAAATTTTTGAAAAATTTCGCCATAACCTCCCCTGCACCGGGAGCATCGGGGAATTTCAAATAGCTTCCCCGGTCCTTCAGATCTCAAAAAGAAAAAGAAAAAGCCAAGCGGCTAGCCAATAGGCTCACAAAATCATCATCACCCAAACAAAACAGGAAATTATGTAGTAAACATGTACCTATTTGTCGGGCAAACAAATTTTATTCTTCGGCTCTAGCCTCCTTGCTATGACCTGTTCAATATAAGTATATGTATATGCAAGCAAATGCGACCAATTTTCAATACAATTCAATATTCGATCAAATTAGGCATAATGGTTCAAAATTAGCAAACAAATGAACAAACAACACAAACATCAATCAATTAGTGAATTAGAGCTTCAAATTCATAATTTTGATACATATAAAGAAAATCATGTTTTTGATGCCAATTCACAACAATGTATTCTAACTATATAAGTTTTGGTTCTCACACCAGTCTAATGGAAATATATAGATATCACACCTTCGAAACACGAAAATAATTACTAATGATGACGCGTCAATCATCAGAATCACGTCCGGGCGACTAGAGTGTGACTCTATATCTATCCAGTATATTAAAATTTCGAATACACGCGGATCAGACGTATACGCAAAATCTATATATACTGGATTGTCCACATCAATATAAATAGATAATCAACTACGAATAATTGATTTAAATTTTCAAAACAAAGAATGTTTTCATTTGAAAAATATACTCTTCACACTCGTTCTAGGATACTACTGATCCCATCTCTAACGAGTCATTCTAATTGGATATTACTAATCCAATTATCTGATGAATCCTTTCGTATGGTTCTAATGTGCCTTGTTCTCTGAGCTTTGTAAACCAAAGCTCTGATACCAAATGTGACGGCAAGGAATTTCGCTCGGTCCGAACCAGTCGCTAAACCGATCCAGGCCGTTCGAAACGCCCTATCGTTTGAGAACAGGACAAAATAGAACGCATACAGAAGAACATTTCATTGTATATTACAACAATGCATCAGATTACAAGAATATACAGAGTATGAATAAATATTACACAGAAATATCAGAGATTTAAATTACATTTAAATACATAGCAGCGGAAAATAATACAATAAACAACTAGAAGAGATATACGGATACAAAGCTTTCCGGATATCGTTCCAGCTGTAAACCAGGATCCTGTGAATATAAATCTGCAAAACCAAAACTACTAGCTGCCCGTGTCAAAATAAGGGCACCCAGAGTTTAGGTTAAAACAATAAACTCCAGGTCAGTCATGTGACTGGTGTGAGAACTAAAACAGTTTTTAATCTTTATTTTCAAAGGTAAATCAAGGGACCACGCCGTACAACACGGAACGGGTTTCCTCCCAAGAATACCAGTGCATAAAACAAACAGCGCAATGCTAAATAAAGAAAAATGAAGCCGTTATAAGACCCAGGTCCCATCACACAATGCAACGCAGCCGAGGATAGGGCTTTCCCTTATAACAGCCAAAGAATGCTTGATACGTTTGAAACAAATCATTTGATACCATAATAAGTGCATAGTGTATAAAACAACTTCAAATCATAAGTATCAATCATAGGCGGCATGAATGCCCCATACCACTATGTCGCCATATATAGGTTATACAATCAAAATCGCAAAGTCACGTATTTGGAAATTGGGTTTCCAACTATGAACCGAGGCTAGGGGCAAGATCCTCTACCGATTCGAGACGCTCTAGCCCGCCCCTCAGGCAAGTACTCTGTCAAGCCTTTGGATCGTCAGGGCCGGTCCACCGATGTGGATTAAAATTCCTGAACACTACGTTTCCCCACCCTATGGGGTGTAAGTCTGGTCCGTCAGCCGACCAGAATGCATCGGCCGAAACCGATATAACCGAGGCGCCTCGCAACAGCAACAACCACATAAGTCAAACTCGTCAGGGCGTGTAAAACCACTGACGCCACTTCTAGCTAGAAAGAAACGCAAGTCCTCCCTGAGGTCCGTCTCCCGTTTTTGGTTCATACCTGGTGTGAAACACGCGAGGTAAACGTTACACAAAGCTACGCCACAAAGGCCGTGCTTTGATCATCACCACAAGACTTTGCTTTTCAACAGAAGCCTTGATCATTTGCATCTTAGCATGCCACACAGGCAAACCATCCTATGCAACCGATATCAGTCACACAGAATGAAATCCGATGTCGGACACACAGTCCATTTACAAGTCCGTTCTGGGTCTGAACGAAACCGGAGGCACCTAGTACCCCGCATATCCATCGATCTCCAAGTACGTCTGGACGATCTCTAACTGTTTCCATCTTCTTGGGTGTACAGCCCAATCAAGATCATCAGTTATCACCCAAACGACGTGAAGACCTCCGGTCTTCGACCATCGTCTTCATCTTCGACTTATCGTCGTATCAGTTATTCAGAATGGGATAAACCCGGTCTTTCCGAATAACTCGCGTATATATTGTAAAAGTGTTACACAAACACAACATACGCCTCATTCCAACTCATTAGTCATTAACCGTAAATTAATCAAGAGAATAATCCCCCAAATATTAACCCCGAAGGCCGAAACCAACATCAGATCAATATCCAGAAAACCATTCTGCTTGGCTAACCGACAGTTAGTTTCTAAATTTCACGTTCAAATCTAATTAAAGATTTAACTATCGCCTGGAGCAAAACTGGTGATACTCCATTCTCGATCTTTTCAATCTAATTAAAGATTCATTAAAACTCCACTTAGTTTTAATCATTATCTGGGTTAAAGAATCAGTGTCATTTAAAACACGATTCACGATAAACCCAAAATCCCATTCCATTAATTATCGGGTTAAAGAACAAGTGTTATTTAAAACACTGTTCACGATAAACCCAAAAATCAATATCAATTCAATTCCAATTAAACATTATTTAATTGGTACACTTCATTAAATCTAAATAAAAAGATTTAATCTTTTCTCAACTGGGTTCAAGAACAGTGTTAGTGAAGACACCATTCACGACAAACCCAAATCACATTTGATATTCAATATAAGGCTCTGAATAGAAAATATATCGGCTTATATTCAATATCAAATTCTACGATTAACAAATGTCGTATTGGAAATAACGATATAAATATATATCTTTCAAATTTCCGTAACAACATCCGTATAATCACAAATTCCAACATCGAAATATTCCGAAGACAATTTCGATTCAAATCCACTCCAATGCAATCATTGGAAATTTTGGTTATTTTCAAAACCCTTTTCAAATTCAATTTATTTATTTAAAAATAAATAGAATTATAATTCTAGTTCAAACTAGTTCATTTCGATAAAAATCTATTTTTATCTTTTCAAATAGGGAGTTTTTCATCACAATTCTTCACAAATCATTTCTTATGATTTTACACAAATTATTACTATTTTTAATAATTTTATCAAGGCCCGTACAGTCGATTTCCATCAATGGTCATCGAACTGCACTTACAGCGACCTTTTTCGAATTTGATTTGGACATAATTCCAAATCCAACCGTTAGATTTCAAATTTCTAATATTCGTTAGAAAGCTCTTTTCGATACGAACCCAACGGTTCCGGTTTTAGGAGAATCCGACGGTCAGATCTCCCGCAATGTCCGTTTGAAATAAATGGTCGGAATTCACGAACTGCCGCGGCGCGGCGCGTTCTATTCAGGCCATTATATTATATATATAATATATATAATATATACTTCGTCGATTACTATTCAAAACGAATTATATAAATAGTTATAAAATCGTTTCAAAACCTATTTCAACTTCCATTTCAATTCAAAGCAAAATTGAATTCTTCTTTATAAATTCGTTTCAAAATTCATTTCTATTCAATTCAAATTTCAATTCAATTTGAATTTATTTCAATTTGCTTTCAATTCAATTTGAATTCGTTTTCAATTCAATTCGTTTCGAAATCGTTTTCAATTCAATTCATTTCGAAATCGTTTTCAATTCAATTCATTTCGAAATCGTTATATATTCAATTCATTTCGAAATCGTTTTCAATTCAATTCATTTCGAAATCGTTTTCAATTCAATTCATTTCGAAATCGTTTTCAATTCAATTCATTTCGAAATCGTTTTCAATTCAATTCATTTCGAAATCGTTTTCAATTCAATTCATTTCGAAATCGTTTTCAATTCAATTCATTTCGAAATCGTTTTCAATTCAATTCATTTCGAAATCGTTTTCAATTCAATTCATTTCGAAATCGTTTTCAATTCAATTCATTTCGAAATCGTTTTCAATTCAATTCATTTCGAAATCGTTTTCAATTCAATTCATTTCGAAATCGTTTTCAATTCAATTCATTTCGAAATCGTTTTCAATTCAATTCATTTCGAAATCGTTTTCAATTCAATTCATTTCGAAATCGTTTTCAATTCAATTCATTTCGAAATCGTTTTCAATTCAATTCATTTCGAAATCGTTTTCAATTCAATTCATTTCGAAATCGTTTTCAATTCAATTCATTTCGAAATCGTTTTCAATTCAATTCATTTCGAAATCGTTTTCAATTCAATTCATTTCGAAATCGTTTTCAATTCAATTCATTTCGAAATCGTTTTCAATTCAATTCATTTCGAAATCGTTTTCAATTCAATTCATTTCGAAATCGTTTTCAATTCAATTCATTTCGAAATCGTTTTCAATTCAATTCATTTCGAAATCGTTTTTAAAATCGATATAAATATCGTTCACGTCAAAATGGCGTTAATCTAATCAACACGGCTTCATATATTCCTTTATTTTCAAATATTCTATTTTCAAAACTGGAATGAGGCCCAATCAATTACCATATAAAATTAATTATATGGATTTTCATACAACACATGTATATAATAGCATTGAAAATAATCAACCATCAACCAAAGTGCACTACACTGTATAAGCATCAAATATAGATATTCAACGCTTATAACAGCCTGTCAATCAATCGATCGACATTTTTAATCAATCAGGATGAGTGAACTTCAAATTTCATCCCAACACCCGTGTGGGGTTTCAAACAATCAAACACATATTTTATTTGTGCTGTTGGGCGATGTGTAAAATTTATCGTCCCAATCCATATCAGTCAAATCAGTGTACATAAACAAACCGTCTGGTTTGTAAATGAATATTTTATTTTATTCACATTCACGTTAAAAACTATATTTTTAACGATAAAATATTTATTCCAACACATGAATTTTCTTTTCAGTTCATTTATGCAATAAATGACATTTTTATTTTTCTAACATATTTTAGAAAATTTCGGCGGCATAACGGCACGATACTAGAAACGGGACAAGGCCTAGCCTTATCCCCGGTCTAGTGAAGGCCCACGCCATTCACACATCAATCAAAATCACCAAACAATTCAATTTCAATCAACTAATCTAACCAATTACACAACCAAACAAACAAGTCCATGGTCTGTGGACGGGTGTCGGGTGCTACTAAGCACCGTCTGCATCCTAGTATATATATATATAACTAGAAAAATAAATTGAAAGGTGAGAAATTCTCACATATAGCTATCCTAGCTCCACGGCTCTTCTTTTGCAGAAGTCTTCGTCGTTTCGCCTTTTTGTCACCTTCGTTGTCCGCTTTCACTACATATGTAAAAATTGAATTTTTACTATGCTATTCAATTTATAAAAATCAAATTTTTAGTTTAAAGTTCAATATATAAAAATCGAATTTTTAGTTCAAAGTTCAATATATAAAAATCGAATTTTTATTTCAAAGTTCAATATATAAAAATCGAATTTTTAGTTTAAAGTTCAATATATAAAAATCTAGTTTTTAGTTCAAAGTTCAATATATAAAAATCGAATTTTTAGTTCAAAGTTCAATATATAAAAATCGAATTTTTATTTCAAAGTTCAATATATAAAAATCGAATTTTTAGTTCAAAGTTCAATATATAAAAATCGAATTTTTATTTCAAAGTTCAATATATAAAAATCGAATTTTTAGTTTAAAGTTCAATATATAAAAATCTAGTTTTTAGTTCAAAGTTCAATATATAAAAATCGAATTTTTATTTCTGAAGTTTAACATATAAAAATCACATTTTTAAATCTGAAGTTTAACATATAAAAATCACATTTTTAAATCTGAAGTTTTATATATAAAAATCACATTTTTAACTCGAAGTTCTATATATAAAAAATCATATTTTTCAATGCTATATGAATATATAAAAACATATTTTTCAATGCTATACAAAAATCAAATCTTTTTTTTGTAAAGCTCTTGTCATTTTATTTTTAAAGATCTAAACTTCTTCATTTAAAAACTGAAATTAACAAGGTTTTTTTTTTTTTTTTTTTTTTTTTTTATAGTTTAAAAAAAACTGAAACTAACAAGGTTTTTTTATCTCTAAATTAACTACACAAAAGTAAATAAAATAAATGAATAAAGAAGACTTACAACATTTTTTTAAAAAAAAGGGGAAGGGTCTTCATCGTCCGGCGCTGCACTGGGGGGGGAAGCGCCATCGTTGGTGGCAGAGGCTCGAGAGGGTTGCTGAGGTGGTGGCTCGCTGTAAAGGGGGGGGCGACGCGTCGTAGGGAAAAAGGGGGGGGGTCTTCGCACGTCGGTCTGAAGGGGGAAAGGAGGAGGAGGAGAGAGGCGGTGGGAAGGGGGAGGGCGATCGGGGATGGGGTGCGCTCGTCGGTGGCTGGCGGCTCCGACGCCCTTCGTTTTTTTTTTCTTTTTTTTTCATTCTGAATTTCATTTAAAAGGGGGGGCCTGGGTATAAAAGGGAAGAAGAGGTTTGTTTGTTTTTTTTTTTTTTTTTTTTTTATTAATTAATTTCCAAAAGTTGACTTTTTATTTCAACCTCAAAACGAGGCCCACCGCCTGTCGTCCATAGCGTTTCACCCCCATTCCGAACACAATGGGATATGTATCTCAAGCTGATTTGATCGTTTGAATCAGTTTCCGTTAAATTTACATTTAAATCGCTATATTGAATTTTAAACGTACATTTCAAATTACCGGGGTCACATACTAACTAGAAAAATTCCAGAAAAATATTTTCTAGCTTCGTATTGACGATACGGTCCTAACAAAACTAGTTTCGTCGAATTCTGAGACCGTTTGAAAAATGGCCAATTTCCAGTCGATTAAAATCAACTGAAACTGGTCGAACGCGTTTTCCTTTGCCACGCTCACATATTGATTCGAAAAATTATGAAATTTGAAACCTAGCAATAACTTGACGCCACGGACCCAACAAAACTGGTTTCGTCGAAATCCGAGGTCATTTGCAAAATGTCCATTTTTAAGGGCCTGAATTCCATAGCGACTATTCAGAATTTTCAACTGGACATATCTTTTGATCCCCGCTATGAAAATTTGATTATTCGGATTCGTTGGAAAGATATTCACTATTAGATCCCATTATTTTTGGTTTCACTAAAATCCGGATTGTTTTGCACCCGGTACATTCAATTGAAGTTTGAAATCGAATTATCGAACTACCGCGCCATTTTCAATTCCTTTTATATTCATATATAATTATTTATATTCTAACGACGACGCGTATAAATATATACGTTCTAATTCCATTCAAAATAAATTTCTCGTTGATTTTATTTAAAATAATTCAATTTAAATAAACAAAATTCGATAAAATTGCCAAAACAAAAATTTCAAACTGGCTCGCATTTTACGGGTTGTTACAATCTAATCGTATTTCAAATGCCACCCAAGGCACCTACTAAATTCCACATGCCACCCAAGGCACCCACTTAACCCCCTCATGTTCCACCACATGTTTATCTGGTTAAGTGTTTCTTAATTCATTAAGACCGTAACCTTGTAAAGACCTCCCACATTAGACTGGTATTTGTGGCAGCTGGATTTGCCGGGCGGGTCCGGGCAGTCTTACACCACAAACGAGCCTAACCTCGTGTCTTTACAACTGTTACGCATTTAATTTATGCCTAAGACCTCCCACATTAGACTGGCATTTGTGGCAGCTGGATTTGCCGGGCGGGTCCGGACAGTCTTACACCACAAACGAGTCTAACCTCGTGTCTTAGGCGGTTTATTATTACACATTTCATTTGACCCTAAATTGGATTAATATCCCTAATTTGAATTAATTTCCCTATTCAAATTGTCAATCAATTACAAATTTAACTATGTCCATAATTAACACCTTAATTATGTCCATCTATTTATGGTATATAAAATTATACCAATTAACATCACAAATTAATTATATGTTATTTAAGGCATTTATACCAATTTTCAATATTAAATATTTTAATATTATCCCATTGCCCCACGTTGTACGTTCGTTCGTTTAACGTGAAATATACGTTAGACTCGAATAGTCTAATTTAGGAATAAAGAGAAAACATCACAACATGCATAGAATATAAATTAGATCTAAACATAAGGGGTGTGAACTTGCATGTGTGAATAAGGTGTTTCATCTAAACTTGCATAGACAATGGGTGTATGACACATGTACTTTCATAACTTATGTAGTTTTAACATAAAGATTTGAACTTGCATAGGAATCTCAAACTTTCATTACATGATTCATGCCCCAAACTTTAGATCCAATTTACCCATAAAATAGATGTAAACTTGCATCATAAATTATGATTCATGCAACATAAATTATGATGTAAACTTGCATCTAACTCACACATGTCATAGCCTAAACTTTAGATCCAATTTACCCATAAAATAAATGTCATGAAACATGTAAGGTGGTATATGATTCTCATTAACTTGCATATGATTCGTATCTAAATTAACACCCAAACTTGCATATATAATTATCAAGTTAAACTTACATATGATTTAACATATGAATTAGTTCCAACAACATAACCAAACTAGCATATGAAGCATCATTATGAATTGATTGTACATAAGCCAACAATTAACATAGATTTACAACATAGATAATAACATCACAGCTTTACAACATAGATAATAACATCATAGATTTACAACATAGATAATGACATAACGGTCAATGATTCACAACATAACCATATAACCCAAATCATAACTCAACCTAATTAAATTGTTAATTATCTTATAAAAGAAATCAAACTCACAACTCAAAGAAGGTCTTGAGTTCTAGAATCTGAGTTCTGAAATTGATTTAGCTCTCCTTTGAAGAAGACAAATTCGTTGTTGTTTAAATTTGAGTTGAATAGAATTGAATTGATTAGCTTTTCTTCCTCTCTAATTGGTAGCGGCTATTCTAGGTTGCAAGGTGACAGGATGATGGCCATGATTCTAATTTTTATTTGATTTTAGGGTTTGAGTCTACATGTGTTTTTATAGAGTTTAGGATTAATTCAGGCCATCCGATCAACATAGAATGAACCATAGCCATTCAGTCAAGATAGGGTGACAAGTCAGCCCTAATGACTCAGCTAAGAGTCAGAAAATCGTCATCAAACAAATCTGCCTGGGGGGGAGGGGGGCAGGTCGACCCCTTGGTCGACCTGTGTGGGTAGGTCGACCCCCAGGTCGACTCCCTGGCGGGAAATTTTCCGCCTAGCCCAATCTGAGTCTGAAATTCGAATTTTTTAAAATCTATTTGAATTTTTCTAAAACTTCCGATCGCCGTAACTTCTTCATACGAAGTCCAATTCACGCAAACTCGGACTCTATCTCAACCAGAATTCCAAGACGAACACAATGGCGCAACCCGTTTCCCTTAATTCTCACATTTAAAATTAAATATTCTTCAATTCGCTACTTTAGTGTTAATAGAAATATGGGGTGTTACATTGTACGTATCATTTTGGTTATATGGATTCATATTTGTATAGTGCATGATTGCATATAGTTGAGAAGTTTACTAAATGATTTTTCACATTGGGAAATACTTATTATACACAAATGTGTTATATTCATCTATTATTTGCATAATTTAGTATAACAGTGGGTATTAAGAATAAAATGATATATTAATATATCATTCTATATAAGTATTACACTATAACCGACTTTAAACAAGTAATACTTCTTTGAGCTTTTGTTAACCTTAACCTGATATACTCGATTAGGCCTCGCGTGCGGAAGTGTTTTACGTGTCATAGGTACCCGATTAGGCCTTGCATGCGGAAGCGTTTTACGTGTCACGGGTACCCGCTCGCTTAATTAATCTCTACTGGGTGCAGATTCCTTGCTGGAGTACCCGATTAGGCCTTGCGTGCAGAAATGTTTTACGTGTCATAGGTATCCGATTAGGCCTTGCGTGCATAAGTCTTTTACGTGTCACGGGTACCCGCTCGGTTAACTAATTCCTACTGGGTGTAGAATCATTGCTGGGGTACCCGATTAGGCCTTACGTGCGGAAGTGTCTTACGTGTCATAGGTACCCGATTAGGCCTTGCGTACGGAAGTCTTTTACGTGTCACGGGTACCCGCTCGGTTAACTAATTCCTACTGGGTGCAGAATCGTTGCTGGAGTACCCGATTAGGCCTTGCGTGTGGAAGTGTTTTACGTGTCATAGGTACCCGATTAGGGCCTTGCGTCCGGAAGTCTTTTACGTGTCACGGGTACCCGCACGGTTAACTAATTCCTACTGGGTGTAGAATCGTTGTTGGAGTACCCGATTAGGCCTAGTGTGTTGTAGTGTTTTACGTGTCATAGGTACCTGATTAGGCCTTACATGCGGAAGGCTTTTACGTGTCACGGGTACGCGCTCGGTTATCTAATTCCTACTAGGTGCAGAATCGTTGATGGAGTACCCGATTAGGCATGAATAGAATATAATAAAATATAATAAATGAATAGAATATAATTCCTACTGGGTGCGGAAGTATTTTACGTGTTTGAATATAGTATTTATTAGTAAAATGAACTAGCATGAATAGAATATAATAAATGATAGTTGAATTTAGCATTATATTTTTTAAAAGGAACTAGAACGTCTAAATATGCTAAATGATAGTTGAATATAGCATGGTATTTTTAAAGTAAACAAGAATGTATAGAACATAATAAATGATAATTGATTTCAACATCATATTTTTAAAATGAACTAGCATGTATAGAATATGCTAAATGATAGCTGAATATAATGCCCTTTAATTGATATGCAATCATTTTCACATGCATGTATTCCTTTTAATTCAATCCTAGATCTTTTAGCATTTTTTCATTGTGGAATACTTATTAGGCAATGTATTATCCTTTGGAAGCCATAGTTTCAACTGCTTCAACAACTTAGTCATACTGTGTCCTGACCAATTAATTTTTTTCAAGCCATGGAGCTTTATAAGAACACTAATGGTGTATGTCCGTGTTCACAAGAAGAATACAATTTTTCACTTGCTTTTCTTTTGTATTCATTGTACATTTCATGGTTTCCACCATGAGGTGTCTGTGCACCGTGATATAAACCATACGCATCATCAACAAGGTTTTCAAGACCACCTTCTATAGTGTTTTCCTCTTGAAATTGATGAGCGATCGAATCTTCATTGACAACATGGAGTATAGGACCGATCATTGCTTCATTGCCACTTCGTTCTCCATGAAAAAACCATTGATCGTATGTTGGATCCATACCATAAAGAATTAAGTGCTTCTCAACTATTTCAATAGGCACTTTTTTAGAATTTCTACACTTTATACTTGGACAACTGCATACTTCAAAATCAGGCGTGAATGAAGCTTCACAAAGTTCATAAATATTGAACAGCTTGAATATATTCGGTCGTATTTCTATGTCAAATTCTAATCCACTCTCTTGAAGTAGGGTCTGACAATTGCCAAAGCTCGTGGATCACCTAATTTATTACGAAAATAATGATTATTAATTCAGTGTCATTTCTTATAATGACTGGAACAAAAATACATATAATAAAATATATATGTTCAAGTTATTGAAACAATATAAGTAAAATTCTACAAGCTAAAAATACATATAATAACCCCTCGAAGAGTACATAAATTGTTAGATGAGAACTCTTTGACAGGATCTGTTTTCAAGATATGATAGTGTCAAATTGTTAATAACAACGAGCATGCCTAATTCTAGGTCCATGTATGAACATTGGCAATTTATATTTTAGATCCTACCAATGGCGTTCATAATTAATTTTCGAAATAAGCAACAAATTAAGTGGCCTGTGATGATAGAAATCAAGAAAATGCAACAATGATCATAAATTAAGAACAAGATTCACAAAAAGCTAGAAGTATGAAATGAAGTTGATTTATAATGGAGCTATATTAGTTTTTTTTAAACATAAAATACCACTTGGGACTTCTTTACTAACTTTGGAAAAAATATTTACTATAACACGAAATTTCCCTTATATGCCAGTCAAACTTTTGTTATTCTTTCAAGAATGAAGAAAAGTCTTTGTGGTTACTTCATAATTAATTTCCCTTGTATGGCAATCAAACTTTCGCTATACCTTAAAGAATGAAGAAAAGCCTTCAAATTCAGATTAATCAAAATAAAAAAACTATCGTTTTCTTTTATTTCTATTGGATTTAGGAATTCTTTTTAAATTAACCTGGAAATTTTGAAATTCCTTCCTCTTCATCTTCTCCTTTACTTTCGTCCTCTAGAAGCATGCAGTTGGAAGAAGCAAATGGTATCCTAAATCATTTCGGGTCTTCGAGTATGGAGCTAGGGTTCCTGAACTTATGAACATATCAACACTTTTGCGGTTGGGTTCACTCCATTATCCTTGAATACGTGCGTTAGGGGATTTATCTTCCTCTACATGTTGTTCTCCATCAATGGCTGTGTACCATTGAGCTTTGTCTTTCCAACTTACCCCTCTTTCTTATATCCTTTATGCTAAGAATGGTTATAAACTCATTCTTGCGAGGAGTTTTTTTTTTCACATTAACAAATGTCCTTTAAGGGGAAATTATGCCTTCTACTGTACCCTA
Source organism: Allium sativum (assembly GCA_030737875.1). NCBI lineage: Eukaryota > Viridiplantae > Streptophyta > Magnoliopsida > Asparagales > Amaryllidaceae > Allium > Allium sativum. The sequence goes on along the minus strand of CM060920.1, from coordinate 472,581,700 downwards.
GAAAAAAAATTGGTTCTTTTGAACATCCCTTGAAAGACTAGGACATGGACCGTTATGTACTTCTTTGTTTCAGACTTAGATAACTTTCCTTCTTTTTTACCTCAATATACTACTCATGGTGTTTCCTTTGAGGAGACCTTCAAATAAGACTGACTTGTTAGTTGGTAGAAAAAATATAGCTACCATCTTGAAAATGTAGAAACTTGTTGTTAAGGTAATGGTAATATAATAGTATGAAAGATACAATTTTGCTAACAATGGAGAAGCTAAAGATCAAATAGATATAATATTTGGATTTTGGATAACTTCCACTAATTTCCCATTTTCTGTAATAGAACTACATCAACTTCAATACCATCAGTATTCATTGAGTTGTCATTGTGTCATATATTAAAACACATGTGAAGTTATAGTCACATTTCTGCTTTTGATGCTTTCGTAGTTAATACAACTGGATAAATAATAATATCAGTTAACATTATTCGGTACATACTAAATTTGAACCTGGAAGAAGTTAGTGAATTAATTAGTTTTTTTTCCTTTAAGAGACAAGATGAATAATGTCGTGAGTCAAGAATTCAGAATATTGATATGCAGAAATGTAATTGAAGAAGAAGACTCAAAATGATTTTATTATCTCAACTGTAAATTGTAGAAATGAACCTTATTCTGAACTGTACAAATGTAACACTTATATAATGAAATGAAAAGAGAAAATGGGCTAAGCCCAAAAGGCCCAAGCGGCTTATTACATAATACATATTAGATTTGTTTATATGGAGCTGTCATATACTCTAATCCCCCCCCGAAACCTAGCTAGGGTTCGAGAGAAAGTAAAAAGGAAAATAAATGGCGACTCCCTTATCTCAGAAAATCTAATTGATGATCGAATACACTTCCTCAGGCCTTCAAGACAGATGAACTGCAAGTTAATCTTGAGCATGAAGCTTGAATTGACTTGTTGTTCATTGAGATAGGTTAGATTGAGCAAGAGCAAGTTTTTCAAAGGAAATCTGCATGAGCCAAGCTGAGCAAGCTCGATTCATCATCGATTAGAAGAATAGCAACAGAGGAGGAATGATCTGGTAAGAAAGCTTACAACTTTGAATTCAGAAAACAGAAATGCAGTATCTATGATTAATAATTTTCTGTTTCAACAGTCAGGAATGAAGATTTCTCTCTTTGAGCTCTGATTCAGATCTGCAGTATCTATGTTTAATTCTTCTCGAAGTCTTGTAAAGCTCGGTTTGGACAGAGGCTTTGTGAGAATGTCTGCATTTTGGTCAGCTGATGGTATATATCCAATTTTAGCTTATTTTTTATAACTTGTTCTCTGATGAAATACAGATCTAATTCTATATGCTTAGTCTTAGAATGTAGGATAGGATTGGATGATTATGCGGTTGCACTAACATTATCACACCACACTATAGCTTGCTTTGTAGAGATAATCTGTAATTCACTTAATAGAGATTCAATCCACATCACTTCTGTTGTAGCACTAGCACCACTTCTGAATTCTGCTTATGTACTTGACCTAGATACAGTATTTTGTTTCTTAGCACACCAAGAAACAGGATTTTTACCCAGATAGATGCAATAGCCTGATGTAGATTTTCTATAATCACTATCTGTCCCCCAATTTGTATCAGCATATGCATTGATATTTAGGGTACTACTGCACTTTAGAATAAGCCCATGGTCAATTGTACCCTTTAAATATCTGAGAATCCTCCAAACAGCCTTCCAATGATCATCCATAGGGTTTTGCATATATTGACTAACTTTATTGACACTGTAAGCAATGTATGGTCTTGTTATTGTAGCATATTGTAATGCACCCACAATGCTTTTGTAAAACTTTCCATTCTGAAAAGGTTCACCTTTATGTTTTGATAATTGAGTACTGGTAATCATTGGTGTAGGTAATGGATTTACCTTATCCACTTCAGCTCTAACCAAAATTTCTGAAATATATTTCTTTTGACTAAGATACATTTCAGAACAAGATGATTTGTTGACTTCAACACCTAAAAAATAATGCAAGTCTCCCAGGTCTTTAATTGAAAATTCAATGTCCAACTACTTTGTACAAGCTTTGATCTCAGCATCATTGTTCTCTGTTATAATATCATCAACATAAATCAGAATATAAGTTGCGGCAAATTCAGAAATTTTAATAAAAATAGAGTTATCACATTTAGATGATTTATATCCATGGTTGACAAGTGTTGACTTCAGCTTGTCAAACCAAACTCTTGGAGCCTGCTTTAATCCATAGATTGCCTTATTAAGCTTGCATACTAAGTTTTTATTAGCATGTTGAATAAATCCTTGGGGTTGCTTCATATATACTTCTTCCTGCAATTCACCATTAAGAAATGCATTATTAACATCTAATTGTTTTATATTCCAATTTCTATACAAAGAAATTGTTAAAATGATTCTGATTGATGTTGGTTTCACAACAGGTGAGAAAGTTTTAGAAAAATCAAAACCATACTGTTGTGAATACCCTTTTGCAGCCAATCTTGCTTTGTATCTAGAAATTGAACCATCTGCATTTCTCTTTAACTTATAAACCCATTTGCACCCTATGATATTCTTATTAACTGGTTTATTAACCAAAGTCCATGTTCCTTTCTTAGTTAAAGCATTATACTCATTTTGCATGGCTAAATTCCAGTTAACATTTAAGGCTGCTTCAACATAAGAAATTGGCTCATCAAGAGTAATAGCACTATTGTAAATTTTTGGCTTGTACATGCCACACTTAGCTCTAGTAAGCATTGAGTGTTGATTCCTGCATCTCTGACATCTGTATTATTTCCTGTATCTCTCACATCTACAGTTTGTTTCTCAGATGAACCATTATTATCTGCTATTTGCCCACCATGTGTTTCACTAATATTTGAACTATGTTGCTATGCACCTTCAAAAATGGGAGTGAATTGTTCTTGACCTGGCCTACTTGAAGGCATGCTGTGTTGAGAGCTAATATTGGTGTTATGTTCATTATGACGAACATGCACCAATACTACATCCTTTTCAGGTATATTAAATCTAACCTATTTACTATATATAGTATTTTCTGCAGAACTTAAATTGATTTTACTAAATGGATACACATGCTCATTAAATTTGACCTGTCTAGAGATATAAATTACGCCTTTGTTATCCAAACATTTATAGCCTTTTTGCTTATTACAGTAGCCCAGAAAAGTACATGCGGTGGATCTATAATCTAGATTATGACTGTTATAAGGTCCTAAATATCGGAAACATTGACATCCAAAAATATTTAAATTTTTATAATCTGGTTTAATTTTAGTTAGCATCTCTTGTGGACATTTAAACTTTAACACCTTTGTAGGCATTAAATTAATTAAATGTACAACTGTATTAAGGGCATCAGTCCAGTATTTAAAAGGCATAGATGCTTGAGCTAACAAAGTTCTACCAGTTTCAATAATATGTCTATGTTTCCTTTCAATGATTCCATTTTGCTCAGATGTATAGGGGCAAGTATATCTATGATTAATTCCTTTTTCTTCAAAGAAGGTTTTTAAAGGTATAAATTCTCTTCCTCCATCTGTTTGAAAAGTATTAACCTTATTACCAGTAATGGTTTCCACTTTATTAATAAACTGTATAACAACATTACTGGTTTCAGACTTTGATTTTAGCATATAAATCCAAACAAATCTAGAGTATGCATCTATGAATGATATATAATATCTGTGTCCATAATTAGAACTGATGTGTGCAGGCCCCCACAAATCAGTAGCTGTTAGTTCAAGAGGTTTAGTATAACTAGTTTGTGAGTCTGAAATGCATGTTTATGACTCTTTCCCAATTGACAAGCAGTACAAAAATAAGAATCATAATCTTTACTAACTGAAAGATTATTATTTATCATGACATGCTTAGTAATTTAATACTGGGATGTCCCAATTTACAATGCCATATATCAAACTCCTTAATGCAATCAGAATTGTTTACTACAGACATAACATAGGGATTATTTCTAATATCAGAATTTTTTGAGTGACTTAAATCAAGTATGTATAATCCCTTATTCTCTTTACCCTGCAAAATAGTTTCTTGGGTCAGTATGTCTTTAACCATACATGCATTAGGATAAAATTCAAAATATACATTATTGTCCTTGGCAAATTGGGAAACACTCATTAAATTTTTCTTAATTGATGGAACTCTTAGCAAATTTTTTAAGATAAGCTATTTATTTCCATCGATACTTGCATTTCTAGTGTGTGAAATGTGTGCAATTCTACCATTACCAATAGTAAGATTTTGAGTACCTTTATACTCCTTGTTTCCTAAGTTCAGATTGTTTAAATTGTTGGTGACATGGTTGGTTGCACCAGCATCAGGATACCAGCAGTCATTTGACGCATCATCACTGGTAGTTGCTTCAGTATTAAGAATTTCTGCTTGAGCTTTATTGTTTTCTTTGATAGTACTCACCATATTTGCACTAGCATTGTTACTTTGCTGTGAAGAAGTATAATTAGAATTAAACTTGAAATAATACTTGCTAGCACTGTGCCCCACTTTATCACAAATTTGACACTTGATTCAGTTATTATTATTGTTGTTCCTTCCACCTCTTCTGCCTCTTCCTATCTAACCCCCTATTTGGTTATTAAACCGATTTCTTGAACCACTTCCTTTTTCTTGATTTTTACCTCTGCCATGCAGGTGTAATTAACTAACATATCATAATTAACAATTTTCCTATGTTCAATTCTACCTTCATGAGACAATAGTGTAGAATACACATATTGTAAAGAGGGTGTTGGATCCATTGAAAGAATAATGGCAATAATGACTTCATACTCATCATCTAGAACACTTACAATAGCTATTACCTGTTCAGATTCAGGTATTCCTTGGCCTGCAGAACTTAATTGATCACAAATGTTTTTCACTCTAAGCAAATATTCATTCATAGACGATTCTCCTTTCCTTATGTTATGCAATTGTCTTTTTGATGCATAACTCTAGCCGAAGATTGACTAGAAAAATTTCTCTGAACTGTTTCCCAAACTTCTTGGGCAGTCTTGACCCCTATTAATTGTCGTAGAATAGCAGGTCCAATAGAGGACATCACCCATGCACATACAAGACCATCTTGTCTTTGATGCATAATGTATTAAGGATTACTCAACAGTTTATCTCCTTTGTCTCTAACAAATTTAGGTGGAGCAATCTTTGTTCCAAGAATGTAATCCTCTAAACCATAAGCTCTAACTACGGTTTCTACCTGTAATTTCCATAACAGGTAATTGGATTCATCAAGGTGAATTGAGATTAACCGACTTTGCGGTTTTATAATTGTAACAACCCGTATTTTCAATAACCTGTTATAACATAAATGGAGGCAGAATTAAACTGTAAAATCTGAATCAAGGGAAACGGGCTATGCCATTGCGTTCGTCTCGGAAAAATACGCGAAATAGAGTCCGAGTTTTCGAAAATCGGAGTCCGTATGACCAAGGTATGGCCTCGCGAAGTTTCACGAAAAATTCCCAAATTAAAGTATACTTAATTAAGTGAAATGGGTTGCGCAGAGAAATATATATATATTGATATATATATATATATATAATTGAAAATTAAATAAATAAATATGCAAAAATGTTCAAAACAGCGAATTGGGAGAGGGGAATAACGGAACCGGCCGATTTTTGAGGTCGACCCAAGCCCGCTGGGTCGACTAGGGGTTAATCCAGGGTGTTTGGCTGTCAACCCGTGGGCCGATTCGCTCAAATGCAGATTTTGCATTTGGATGGTTCTCATGGTTCATCTTTAATCTAAAGGCCCTAGATGGTTCCTACACTTGACTTCTTCCCCAAGACATGCTTTGATGGCTTGGATTGAATCTAGGTTTAATCCTATGGCCTAAAACACTTGCCTAATCTATAAATAAGACCCTAACCTATCCTAAATCCTCATTATTCATTCATGCAACTAAACTATGGCAAAATTGCTCCTCTCATGGCCTCCACTCAAAATCCTAGCCTCCACTTCATTTTTATGAGAGGTTTCATGATCATGAGAGTGTTAGAGAGTTTCTATGTTAGTATGAGAGCCTCTCAAGTTGATTTCAAGGCTAAAGCTTTGATCTTTGTTCATAAAGATGGGGTTTTGATTGATTTGGAGCTTTCATTTTTGGGTTTTAGGATGATGACATGCATAGGCTTTGTCTCAATCTTTCATCTAATTGATTTGTGCCTTCATAGCAATGTAAGCCCTTTCCCTACTCTTAGATATTAACTATGAAGTTAAATGTTCATGTTGCAAGTTTGGGTTTGATCATTGAGAATGATACATGCTATCATGTCATGCAAGTTTATGAAGTCATTATCTTGATCTCATGAGCTAAAAGCTACAACCTTTATGTTGAAATGTTGCATTATGCAACATGAGAACCTTCATAATCTTTATGTCAACTTGCATATGAAGTCATAACCCTTATATGATGATATATGCGAGTTACTAGTCATCATTCCATGTCTTTTGTCACCATGATTCGTTTATGTGCCAAGTTTGGGTTTATGCATGTTTTTGAGGCTTAAGAATGTAACATGCAAACTAATGAACACATTTGTGCCTCATTTGCCACCATGATTAACTTGTGGCTTAATATCCATTTTTGTCATGCCTTTGTCAAGTCTCTTCTTTTAATCCATTACGTTGTTGCGAACGTATATGCGAGTTTAAAAGCGTTGGGGTCACATTATGGGAAAACATAATGACATGAACATGATGTGGGTAAATGGGTATAAACATGACAACGTGTAACGTTAAATATGACATGTGTTTATACTTGAAAACATGACTTGAAATATAACATGGAAGTTGACATGTAAGTATGCATAAAAACACAAGCTTGGGAATTTACCTATTAAGTTAGGTCTACCCTTTGGGAATTTACCTATTAAGTTAGGTCTACCCAAATGCTTGAAAAACTTGTAACATGTTTTGGAAACATGATGAACATGACACTTAGATAATATAAGTGTGGCCAACTCGAGGTTGGGTTGAGTTTGCAACGTAAAACTACCCGGAACCGACCGGCCTAACTAGTAGTTGCAAACAATAAGACCCAATGTGAGAAGTTGGTCATGTTGTGCTTGAACCCGAGGTTAGACCAAGTTGTGGTGTAAAGCTACCCGGAACCGACCGGCTTAACTAGTAACCACAACAAAGTCTAATGTGAGAGGTTGGGGTGCATTAAGTAATTAATGCCACATGATAGGGTTAAGTTAATTTGATTAATGACTCTTAACCAAATATGACATGGACAAAGGGGTTAAGTAAATTGATTAGGCTAATGATACTTAACAAAACATGACAAGGTTGGGTAGGTTAAGTAACTTGATTTGCCTAATGACACTTAACCATTTTTATACGACTAGTGGACGGGGTTAAGTTAACCAACACTTAATCAATCCAACACGATAATTTGGTAAGGTTAAGTAAGTTTTCTTAATGACACTTAACCGAAAGATACAGTTAATGGATGGGGTTAAGATTAGACTCAACTAGTCTAAACATGATAATCGGATGGGGCTAAGTTAGCCTAGACTTAATTAATCCCACTTGGTAGTTTAATGGGGTTAAGTTAAACACTTAACTAATCTAACTCGTTAATTTGATGTGGTTAAGTGACCTATACTTAACCAATCTAACCCGTTAATTTGATGTGGTTAAGTGACCTAAACTTAACCAATCTAACTCGTTAATTTGATGTGGTTAAGTGATCTATACTTAACCAATCTAACTCGTGAATTTATTGAGGTTAAGTTAAACCATACTTAACCAATATAACGTGAAAACATGATAAGGCTAAGTCATGAATCGCTTGAATACACTTGACCGGTTTGACTAAGTAATTTGATAGGGTCAAGTTAATATATACTTAACCAACTTGAGCATGGTTTGTAGGGTTAAGTCTTGAACTTGGATACTTAGCCAATTTTGACATGATTTGTAGACGGGTTAAGTCTCGAACTTGGATACTTAGCCAATTTTGACATGATTTGTAGACGGGATTAAGTCATGAACTTAAGTGACACTTAATCTGTTATATAAACCCTAATTCGGAGGATTAGGTGGGTAACCGTAGTTAACAAGGATAATGGGAATAAGGCTAAGTGGTAAACCTTAGTTGAAGAATAACTAGTTAATGATTCTTAGTCAAGGAAATTTGGACCAGTTCATAGATAAATGAGTAACCTGATACGGTAGGTCATCGTTTAAGTATACGAGTAGGAGCAAGTATCTGATTTAGATAAAGGCTCTAGCGAACTGGGTAGCGAAGCAGCGGCTTCGGGGGAACGTGAGGATATTCTTGGGATCCCTCTATGAGCTGCCAGGTGATCATACTAGGCTCATGAGAGGTTAAGGTCTGCGTTAGAAGAACCAAGAGTATGCCTTGGTTGCTATACGAGCAACCTAAAGACGGGGATGGATAGGGGATAGTCGACGATACACGGTCGTACCCTAGATAGCATTTTCGTCAGGCTACCTACCATCTTTGGTCAAGCGTGTACGTACGGAAAGGCAGAGAACACCAAATAGACCATAATTGCTATCTAATTATGGTTGCGGTAAGGCTTGGATGTGGGTTGGCCAGTGTTGTGTTCTCATACAGGATTTATCCTGTCTTGTCTTTCACTAGTTGAGGGAGGGGTCGCGTGGGACCATAGCCACGTATAGAAAAACAGACCTTAGCATCTGCATCGGCAGATAAATCGAAAGCTCCCGACCGAGTCCTGTATTTCCTGGTCTGCCCTGTGACAGGACTCGGATGGCACGATGTGATACATGTGCATACAGTCATGGAAAACGATTCACGATGAATGCGTGGGAAAAAGGGCGCGGTTGACGGTTAGCGTAAATCCCAGTGGCCCTGGGTGGTTGAACCAGAACCGAGATACGAAAACGTGCAATAGGTAAGCGTAATCCCTAGTAGCCCTAGGTAGCATAAGTCCTAGTTGTACAAACGATAATTCATGCTGGAAGACCCTAGCTAGGTTTAGGGTAACAGTCCAAACCGATCTTAAGGATCCTGGAACTATGTTAAAGTAGTATAGAACCTCATGGGAAAGCCCGTATGGTCTACGGCAAGGGACTGAACACTTTCATGGAATAAAACATACGAGTTGAGTAACCTATATATGCGATATATTAGGTTGACATGGACCATTATACGACTTTTGAGTAAGGGTCATTCACGGATAACACATGATACAGTTGGGATACTAGTACGGTAGGTGCAGAGCAGATGTACAGGATAGATACCATGGGACGTTATACGTGATAGATATCTTGGGGATATTATACTTGATAGAAACCTGACGATGTGATACCTTGTTTTATCTTGACATCGTAATTTATCATGACACCTTAGTTTATCTGAGTTCAGTAGTTCATCCTGTTATTTTGATTTAGCTTATCTATCTTGTTATCATGCTTATGTTCATCTCAGTTTCTCATGTCAGTTAACTTTACTAGTTTTTATGCTAATAGTAGATAGGGCTTACTCAGTCTTTTTGACTGACCCGTTTTGTTTCGCCTCTTTTCTTCCGTTTCCCCCCCAGGTTACAGGGAGGAAATACTGTTGTTTAGTTCGGACTTCTTCTGCTTGAAGGTCATCATGGATGGCTTGGACTTTCCTTGGCTATGGCTACTTTACTGTTTTTACTTGGGGAATAATTTATCAAAAAGTCTTTATGCTTCTTTATTATTGCAAGACAGGTTTTGATGTACTCTGATGTAAAAGGCTTTAGACCTTAATTATTAATGTTTATGAAAGTTTGATTTTACTTCCGCTATGTTATATGTTCTGTCTTGTGATATTTCTGTGCATGTTTACCAATAATGCCCCTCTAAAGCTAGTGCATTCCTTTGCGAGTGACCCTAGCGGAGGCGGGGTGTTACATTTGGTATCAGAGCAGAAGGTTACCAGACTGGGCAAAAGTTTTTAAAGACCTTCTGAAAACTATTTGAAAATCGTTTACAAAGAAGCATTTTTCAAGAAAATTTTCTTTTAAAAGAAAAAGGCTATTCCCCAAAGGCCATTAGCACTATCCTCGTTTCCTTAATTGAATCTCTTTTCCTTTCTTTCCTCCATCTGTAGTCACAGTGGTTTTAACTGCGACTAGTCTTTTCTATCTACGAAAGTGCTTTCCATGCGATGGAGGTGGTTCTCGGGAGACCAGTGGCCGCGTTATAAGGAAGGATAGTGAGAAAGAGGATAAAGGATACGGGCTTAAGGATGAGCAACTTGTTGGTATGGCTTAGTCCTCAAAGGAGGGAGAAAGATGAACAACGAAACCCATGACGAGAGAGTACCTTTGGCATGGTAAAACGGGGTGGATAGTTAAGTATTATGGGACAAGGACAAGATCATCGGGAGGGCAGTAGTATGCTCTCATTTCTAGAGTACCTCGGAAGGAGGGTAACGATCTTGTTAAAGGTTTAGCTTTTCTTCTCTATCATCCCGTTAGGACTTCGTTGTTCGTATCATTTAAGTCTGCTTCGATAGTTGAGTCTCTGCACCTTAAGTACTAGCGTAATAGAGAATCCCATTTTTGTCTCAATGTCCTATTGGAGAATCAGTCCATTTATACATGACTTGTTTGGATTTGGGAATGTCTATGCCAAGTGTTGAATTTTGGAAAGCTTGCATGAGATCATGAGTACGCAGTCATATTTGCGTCAAGTATTCTAGGAAAAGGATAAGTGCAAGTGGAACGAGAGGCGACGAAGAAATGAGTTCCAGCTCATGTTATGGAAACATGAATAAGAAGCTACAAAATCGCGAAGTTAAAAGACGACTTTGATGGTCAAAGACTAGATACGCGCATGATATCTCTTTTTGGGAGTATATCCTTGATCCCTGTTTTCTGTAGAGCTTACTTGTAGGCTATCTTTTGTGGACATCCTCTCGGTCCTATTTTCGGTTACAAACCCCGTAAGGAGTTTGTCCTGTTTATCTTCTCGACCCTGTTTCAGGGAATCCTAGGTAGAACCCTATGGATGTAAACATGTATTTGAAACATGTTATGATTGATATGGTTGCAAGTGGTTGCTCGTGGATGCGCGAATACACATTAGATACTAGCTCGACTCGGTCACATTTCATATTGCATATGCACGAGTATTTATACTTGTTTATGGATGAAATCGAATGTATTATCATGCGGTTGTCGCATATGAATGAATGATTGTGCACGAATATAGTATCTATATGGCTAGGACTATTTGCATACATGTTGGATTCATGGCACTATACATATTTTGCATTAGAAAGATTATTCAGGCCTGATCATTAGCATTGGCTAAGGAACATGTACACACACGTTTTGCATATATTCATACAGCATTAGAAATCATCTAAGGACAATGGTTGCTTGTGGATGATGATTTGAGTAGATGGATGATGGATGGTAGGATATGTTCTTCCTAACTTGGAGATTTCAGGGACGAAATCCTAAAAGGTGGGGAGAATGTAGCAACCCGTATTTTCAATAACCTGTTATAACATAAATGGAGGCAGAATTAAACTGTAAAATCTGAATCAAGGGAAACGGGCTATGCCATTGCGTTCGTCTCGGAAAAATACGCGAAATAGAGTCCGAGTTTTCGAAAATCGGAGTCCGTATGACCAAGATATGGCCTCGCGAAGTTTCACGAAAAATTCCCAAATTAAAGTATACTTAATTAAGTGAAATGGGTTGCGCAGAGAAATATATATATATTGATATATATATATATATATAATTGAAAATTAAATAAATAAATATGCAAAAATGTTCAAAACAACGAATTGGGAGAGGGGAATAACGGAACCGGCCGATTTTTGAGGTCGACCCGAGCCTGCTGGGTCGACTAGGGGTTAATCCAGGGTGTTTGGCTGTCAACCCGTGGGCCGATTCGCTCAAATGCAGATTTTGCATTTGGATGGTTCTCATGGTTCATCTTTAATCTAAAGGCCCTAGATGGTTCCTACACTTGACTTCTTCCCCAAGACATGCTTTGATGGCTTGGATTGAATCTAGGTTTAATCCTATGGCCTAAAACACTTGCCTAATCTATAAATAAGACCCTAACCTATCCTAAATCCTCATTATTCATTCATGCAACTAAACTATGGCAAAATTGCTCCTCTCATGGCCTCCACTCAAAATCCTAGCCTCCACTTCATTTTTATGAGAGGTTTCATGATCATGAGAGTGTTAGAGAGTTTCTATGTTAGTATGAGAGCCTCTCAAGTTGATTTCAAGGCTAAAGCTTTGATCTTTGTTCATAAAGATGGGGTTTTGATTGATTTGGAGCTTTCATTTTTGGGTTTTAGGATGATGACATGCATAGGCTTTGTCTCAATCTTTCATCTAATTGATTTGTGCCTTCATAGCAATGTAAGCCCTTTCCCTACTCTTAGATATTAACTATGAAGTTAAATGTTCATGTTGCAAGTTTGGGTTTGATCATTGAGAATGATACATGCTATCATGTCATGCAAGTTTATGAAGTCATTATCTTGATCTCATGAGCTAAAAGCTACAACCTTTATGTTGAAATGTTGCATTATGCAACATGAGAACCTTCATAATCTTTATGTCAACTTGCATATGAAGTCATAACCCTTATATGATGATATATGCGAGTTACTAGTCATCATTCCATGTCTTTTGTCACCATGATTCGTTTATGTGCCAAGTTTGGGTTTATGCATGTTTTTGAGGCTTAAGAATGTAACATGCAAGCTAATGAACACATTTGTGCCTCATTTGCCACCATGATTAACTTGTGGCTTAATATCCATTTTTGTCATGCCTTTGTCAAGTCTCTTCTTTTAATCCATTACGTTGTTGCGAACGTATATGCGAGTTTAAAAGCGTTGGGGTCACATTATGGGAAAACATAATGACATGAACATGATGTGGGTAAATGGGTATAAACATGACAACGTGTAACGTTAAATATGACATGTGTTTATACTTGAAAACATGACTTGAAATATAACATGGAAGTTGACATGTAAGTATGCATAAAAACACAAGCTTGGGAATTTACCTATTAAGTTAGGTCTACCCTTTGGGAATTTACCTATTAAGTTAGGTCTACCCAAATGCTTGAAAAACTTGTAACATGTTTTGGAAACATGATGAACATGACACTTAGATAATATAAGTGTGGCCAACTCGAGGTTGGGTTGAGTTTGCAACGTAAAACTACCCGGAACCGACCGGCCTAACTAGTAGTTGCAAACAATAAGACCCAATGTGAGAAGTTGGTCATGTTGTGCTTGAACCCGAGGTTAGACCAAGTTGTGGTGTAAAGCTACCCGGAACCGACCGGCTTAACTAGTAACCACAACAAAGTCTAATGTGAGAGGTTGGGGTGCATTAAGTAATTAATGCCACATGATAGGGTTAAGTTAATTTGATTAATGACTCTTAACCAAATATGACATGGACAAAGGGGTTAAGTAAATTGATTAGGCTAATGATACTTAACAAAACATGACAAGGTTGGGTAGGTTAAGTAACTTGATTTGCCTAATGACACTTAACCATTTTTATACGACTAGTGGACGGGGTTAAGTTAACCAACACTTAATCAATCCAACACGATAATTTGGTAAGGTTAAGTAAGTTTTCTTAATGACACTTAACCGAAAGATACAGTTAATGGATGGGGTTAAGATTAGACTCAACTAGTCTAAACATGATAATCGGATGGGGCTAAGTTAGCCTAGACTTAATTAATCCCACTTGGTAGTTTAATGGGGTTAAGTTAAACACTTAACTAATCTAACTCGTTAATTTGATGTGGTTAAGTGACCTATACTTAACCAATCTAACCCGTTAATTTGATGTGGTTAAGTGACCTAAACTTAACCAATCTAACTCGTTAATTTGATGTGGTTAAGTGATCTATACTTAACCAATCTAACTCGTGAATTTATTGAGGTTAAGTTAAACCATACTTAACCAATATAACGTGAAAACATGATAAGGCTAAGTCATGAATCGCTTGAATACACTTGACCGGTTTGACTAAGTAATTTGATAGGGTCAAGTTAATATATACTTAACCAACTTGAGCATGGTTTGTAGGGTTAAGTCTTGAACTTGGATACTTAGCCAATTTTGACATGATTTGTAGACGGGTTAAGTCTCGAACTTGGATACTTAGCCAATTTTGACATGATTTGTAGACGGGATTAAGTCATGAACTTAAGTGACACTTAATCTGTTATATAAACCCTAATTCGGAGGATTAGGTGGGTAACCGTAGTTAACAAGGATAACGGGAATAAGGCTAAGTGGTAAACCTTAGTTGAAGAATAACTAGTTAATGATTCTTAGTCAAGGAAATTTGGACCAGTTCATAGATAAATGAGTAACCTGATACGGTAGGTCATCGTTTAAGTATACGAGTAGGAGCAAGTATCTGATTTAGATAAAGGCTCTAGCGAACTGGGTAGCGAAGCAGCGGCTTCGGGGGAACGTGAGGATATTCTTGGGATCCCTCTGTGAGCTGCCAGGTGATCATACTAGGCTCATGAGAGGTTAAGGTCTGCGTTAGAAGAACCAAGAGTATGCCTTGGTTGCTATACGAGCAACCTAAATACGGGGATGGATAGGGGATAGTCGACGATACACGGTCGTACCCTAGATAGCATTTTCGTCAGGCTACCTACCATCTTTGGTCAAGCGTGTACGTACGGAAAGGCAGAGAACACCCAATAGACCATAATTGCTATCTAATTATGGTTGCGGTAAGGCTTGGATGTGGGTTGGCCAGTGTTGTGTTCTCATACAGGATTTATCCTGTCTTGTCTTTCACTAGTTGAGGGAGGGGTCGCGTGGGACCATAGCCACGTATAGAAAAACAGACCTTAGCATCTGCATCGGCAGATAAATCGAAAGCTCCCGACCGAGTCCTGTATTTCCTGGTCTGCCCTGTGACAGGACTCGGATGGCACGATGTGATACATGTGCATACAGTCATGGAAAACGATTCACGATGAATGCGTGGGAAAAAGGGCGCGGTTGACGGTTAGCGTAAATCCCAGTGGCCCTGGGTGGTTAAACCAGAACCGAGATACGAAAACGTGCAATAGGTAAGCGTAATCCCTAGCAGCCCTAGGTAGCATAAGTCCTAGTTGTACAAACGATAATTCATGCTGGAAGACCCTAGCTAGGTTTAGGGTAACAGTCCAAACCGATCTTAAGGATCCTGGAACTATGTTAAAGTAGTATAGAACCTCATGGGAAAGCCCGTATGGTCTACGGCAAGGGACTGAACACTTTCATGGAATAAAACATACGAGTTGAGTAACCTATATATGCGATATATTAGGTTGACATGGACCATTATACGACTTTTGAGTAAGGGTCATTCACGGATAACACATGATACAGTTGGGATACTAGTACGGTAGGTGCAGAGCAGATGTACAGGATAGATACCATGGGACGTTATACGTGATAGATATCTTGGGGATATTATACTTGATAGAAACCTGACGATGTGATACCTTGTTTTATCTTGACATCGTAATTTATCATGACACCTTAGTTTATCTGAGTTCAGTAGTTCATCCTGTTATTTTGATTTAGCTTATCTATCTTGTTATCATGCTTATGTTCATCTCAGTTTCTCATGTCAGTTAACTTTACTAGTTTTTATGCTAATAGTAGATAGGGCTTACTCAGTCTTTTTGACTGACCCGTTTTGTTTTGCCTCTTTTCTTCCGTTTCCCCCCCAGGTTACAGGGAGGAAATACTGCTGTTTAGTTCGGACTTCTTCTGCTTGAAGGTCATCATGGATGGCTTGGACTTTCCTTGGCTATGGCTACTTTACTGTTTTTACTTGGGGAATAATTTATCAAAAAGTCTTTATGCTTCTTTATTATTGCAAGACAGGTTTTGATGTACTCTGATGTAAAAGGCTTTAGACCTTAATTATTAATGTTTATGAAAGTTTGATTTTACTTCCGCTATGTTATATGTTCTGTCTTGTGATATTTCTGTGCATGTTTACCAATAATGCCCCTCTAAAGCTAGTGCATTCCTTTGCGAGTGACCCTAGCGGAGGCGGGGTGTTACAATAATGGCCTTCATCAATTCTTGGATGGGATCAGACTGGAATTGATGGCTTCTGTTACTGGAGACTTATGGGCTTGATTCATCTGTTGGATTAATCACGATGACAACAAAGAACGAGGATAGAACTCAAAACAAAACAGAGGTAAGATCTAATCTCTTGAGCTTTGAATTGAGATAAATCTAGAGGCTTCAATGATGTTACTGATGCAACTCAGATTGCCAAAATGATGAAAAAGCTATTTAAACTCTGAAAGAACAGATACAAACCCTGATTGGCAATCTGTAGATGGAAGTTTAACAATATTGCTGATTTCTTGATATGTCTTGATTAGTTTCTTGAGAAAACAGATCTATCTCTGCAACCCTTGTTCTGAAATTAGGATGCAGACACAAACAATTGTAGTCGAGGCTCTTAATTTGAAGAATAAGGCAACAACTCTCAAATGAGAGGCTGAAGCTTTAATGGAGGGTGATCTAAATGATGAATTTACTTTGATGGATCAATGATTGATCAACACTACTGACGATCAATATGCAAAAACAAGTCCTCAGCTCTGATACCAAGTCAAGAATTCAGAATGTTGATATGCAGAAATGTAATTGAAGAAGAATACTCAAAATGATTTTATTATCTCAACTGTAAATTGTAGAAATGAACCTTGTTCTGAACTGTACAAACGTAACACTTATATAATGAAAAGAGAAAATGGGCTAATCCCATATGGCCCAAGCGGCTTATTACATAATATATACTAGTTTTGTTTATACGAAGCCGTCATATTCTCGAATTCGTGAGATGTGTAAATCAAAAATTGTTTTGAATAATTCTATTCA
The DNA here is from genome assembly GCA_030737875.1 of Allium sativum. NCBI lineage: Eukaryota > Viridiplantae > Streptophyta > Magnoliopsida > Asparagales > Amaryllidaceae > Allium > Allium sativum. Next base: position 472,564,709 of record CM060920.1, on the reverse strand, counting down.
TAGAAAGAGTTATCTCATGCATACAGAGATAATTAGTTAAAATTTTCCATCATCTATTAGAAGTTTAGCTAATCTTTATTCTGGGTGAAACCTTGCTAGATACTCAAATTTGTAGTATGTACCCAAAAATGATCTTTCAATCGTTGCTCAGCTTTCCTACATGTTTGCACTGGTTCTATTCTTTCACATCATGTTTTTATTATAGTGGATACTTTTTCTCATTTTTCTTTGGAAGCTCCATGATATCAAGAAAACCTCTTTGAATTTTCTTTAAATGTAAAAATCATCCAGCATAAGTATTTGAACTTTATAAAATTATAGCAATGTTGGCTGAGATTTGAAGATAATTATCAAGGTCTAGAAAACCGGTTTATTTAAATTTTGGAAAATAAGGTAGTGTTTGGTTTATTTTGTGTTTTGAGTTTTTAGTTTTAGCATTAATTATGAAGTTGCTAAGATTTGAAATATAGCGGAGATGACAGATCAAAGACGGAGCGAGTGACAGAGGGACAACAGATGGAATAATTTGCTACCGTCCTTCTGTTGTTTCTTAAAATATGAAAAATGAAAAAAAATGTTTTCGGTTTTGTATGTTAACTTCGTTTTATAAAACGGTCGTTTTTCATGAAATGTGTGCGTCGTTCGTATTTGTACTTTTGTATATGCAAAAACTCAATATTAAAAACTATAAACCAAACGAACCCTAGCATTCTTTTGATTCCATCAAGTTGGGTAGCAAAAGGTTTCTTTATGTTGAAGACTAAATCGTTTTACATCTGTTTGAGTGTCAAAAACATTACTCTCAATTAACAAGTAGAATCAACAATGGAATGAGGAGAGGGGCCCATTTTAGTAACACTTGACGCCATATGAAACAAAATGAAATATGATGCAAACTCAAAAGTTGAAAGATCGGCAAAGTTAATTAATCTTTTAATAGAAGATTTTTAAATTAAAGCCTTTCCATATATTACATAATATGTTATGAATTTAAAGAGGTAAACAAATTTTCCATACAAAGCAAAATTAATATGGCATGAATTTTTTTCAGTTGCGAACAGAAATATTTGAAGATATAGCACAAATATAAGAGTGCATGGATTGTTTTCTTTTCTAAACTTGAAAAAAACTGCAAGTTGATAAATTATAAATTTGATAGTATACATGTTGGATAATTCACATGTGCAGGCTTGTTTCACAAAACAATAACTGAAATAGCCATGTTATAAAAGTATTTACGGATATAGGCTTGTTTGTGTTTCGAAGGCGAGTTTTGGAAACTCGCGTTCAGTAAAATACGAAGGCGAGTTTCCAAAACTCGCCTTCAGTAGAACCCTGCATATAACAAGAACCAGAGCCCTTTCTTCCCCATACACAACTTCACTTACCCAAACTCTCTTCCCCATACACAACTTCACTTAATTCATAATTCTCCCCTTACAAAAAGACATTTCCATAAATGATTGATTCATAATGCTCCCCTTACACAAAAGAAATAATGCTCCCCCTACATAAAGACATTTCCATAAAGACTACTATCCAAGTAGGTGCTAAGAAATACATAAACGTATCAAAACATAACAAATAATTACACAAAGACAACTACCCAATTAATTAGACAGACACCACTAATACGACCAATCAAACATGCACTAGTTTCACCTCGGCCGCCTGACTAGTGGTGTGGAAGTTGAAGATGAACCACTGTCGCTGTTGCTTCTACTGCATCGTGCACTGCTGGAACGGGGTAATATAGGTGCTAGTTGTGATGGGCCAGGGGCAATCTCCTCATGTGCTACTGGCTGAGGAGGAGGAGAACCTGGAGGAGGAGGAGAAGGAGGACCTACAGGAGGAGGAGGAGGTGGAGGAGATGGTGGTTTCGGCCGATCGAGCTTGTTCCTGCACAAAATCACATCTAAAATCTTTTGTATGTTCGTTCACATTGTCCTTCCCTCGTCGTCCGTCTGCCTCTGTCTAAGCTTTTCTGCTTCGTCCCACACACGGTTAATACCAACAACCTGCAAATTTAAAAGAAAATTAGATACAATGAATAAATGAAATTGATTGTATTTAATAGTACAAACATCAACTTACCACGTTCCTCTCTAGTGGCGCTCTAGAAACGTATGGTGCTAACACAGAATCTACTCTGGGATTAAGAAAATAGTGTCGTGTTATGTTCCGGTACCACCTCATGTACCGCACTGCAGATATGGGGGGCAGCCTCTCGAACTTAATCGGTTATCGTGGTCATTCCACGTAGCATGAAACATGTGAAAGTCCTACGCTCTGTAGCCCCGAATGTAAGGAAGTGCATCATCCAGTATATGCTGCATCAGGCCGAACTGTCTCATAACCCTATCGGGAAGGTGCCAAGCAGTGAAGGTGTAGGCCATCATAGGTACTCTTGCCGTCCAAAGGTACCCATGTGCTCTGCACGTGACTGGTAGTGGGGCAAGTACCTCATTAGTGTATGGATACCATGTAACCTTTTCGTCTGTAAGGACGTCCAACTCATTGCGGTAAAAGGGCAACTCTCGTCGCGGTGTATGTCGCGTATCTTTTTTTCCAACCCACATGTTACACGATATTAAAAGGTACATATATTGGAAATGGTATGTGTTGTGTTTAATAAAATGAACGATGAAATAAGTATACCTAGCTCCAAGCAGCATCGATGGGATCAGGCGTCACTCTTAATCTTCCGATGGGAAGATAAGTCCAGGACCAATGCTGTGTACACAAAAATATACTATTAATACAAGAAAATGATGAATAACATTATATAACAGTAAATTATAGAAATTCGGTTGATGCCTAAACTAGTGTCGGACAACCGACAATACAGTTAATACTATTACAACGTGATCTTAGACAATTCCTGATATGCAAAGGCCAACACTGCACTACCCCACAAATATGTAGCGCACTGCCCGATGTCAGCTAAAAATGGTAGCCAACTCAAATCTATACGGATCTTGGCATGATCGACCATCATTATACAAAAAATAATATGTAGTAAAATGCAACGAACCCGTTGCTTAACCTCTAACTGGGTGGCATCTGCAGAAATATCATATGTCAACTGATTACGGAACCATCTGATATTAACGGATACGCCACCCTTACTTGATTGGTTGGTGGATCCAGCCCAAGTAGGTCGCGACATAGCTACAAATAATCATATCCCGCACCATCATACACAACATCATTGCCGTCAATAGGCAATCCTTGAAAAACAGCCACATCTCCTAAGGTCATAGTCTTCTCACCGACGGTAGGTGAAACGTGGATGTCTCAGGCCTCCATCTATCGACTAAAGCACCGATAAGGCAATGATCAAGTTGGATGTAACATAAGCAAAAAATATGCACGAATCCAGCCCTCTGGATCTCGGCAAGTACGCGAGGATCCTCGGATGTCACTTTCGAAAGTGATGGCCAGTGGTCTATGACAAACTCAGTACTGACACACTGGAAATTTAATAGAAAAAAAATGGTGGTTTGAGGTCTAATGTAGGAAAAAACTAAACATCAAAATAGTAACAAATTGCTGCCTCTGTACGAACGATATTCGATGTCTTATGTTGCGGCTGCATATGTAACATGCTCGGATCTAGTGGTCCGGGCTCCATCTCAAAATACTCTGCAAAAATGCAGGGTTAGTGGTTACATACATTTATATAAGTATATTTTCTGTAACATGCTATAATTTTCTAATCGACTCCATAAACAAGGAAATTTATCTACGACAACCTCGATCCATACTATATCCAATACATGACATCCAATAACCGCAATACCACGATCCATACTATATCCAATATGTAACATCCAATAACCATCATGTAACCAAAAACTCAGTTCAATAATGTGAACAATATACACACCAAAAACCCCAAATCGTAAATGCGAACAATGTACATATCAATGTACAAATGGATGAAAATTAGGGTTTAGAATTTTACGATAATGTGAACAATATACACACTAAAAACCCCTAATCGTAAATGATGAACAATGTACACAACAATGTACACAAATAGTAAGCCACAACCAACTCCATAACCAATAATTCTTTAACATGTATGACCTAATTTCAAAATTGAAAATTAGGGTTTAGAATTTTACCAATTTCGTGATGTACGCCGGATGTGCTAGCCATTGTAGTCTTTTACGAACGGATTGGATGAAAAATGAAATTGATTTGGTTTTTTTTTTCGCAGCAGTTTGTGAAAGAGGAAAGGGGAAGTGAAGTGGGATAGAGAAGAAAAGGGGTCTCGGGTTGGGTTTTTCTGTGTGCAGGGATTTACTGAAGGCGTGTTTTGAAAACACGCCTTCGTATTTTACTAAAGGCGTGTTTGCAAAACACACCTTCAGTAAACCAGTAGACCAAAATAGGTTTATTCGTGTTATTAAATCTGAAACAGGTCTATTACTGTTATTTTTTTTACAAAAACAAGCCTATATAGGTGAATTCTCCATACATGTTATATCAATGTACTTGAATAACTGTTTTAAAAAACTGTTCATCTTCAAGCCTTGTGTATACAAAGGAACTTACCGTGCCTACTGGACTAGAAGTACACAAACGAAAGTAAATGGGGTTAACCTGCATTCCAGTGCAAGTTATATTAGAAATGATGGAGCCCCCTATATTATCACAAAACCAATTGGTAATGTGAAGGGGGAACTCCTTATATTTTTAAGGAAGAAGAGGTGGTAAATTTCCCGATGTGGGACAATTCCAACAAGTTAAAAAATTGTTCAAGACATTTGTTGCACTATGTTCGTCTTTATAACTTAATTCAAGCAAACATGTCCTGATGCACATCCAAAGAGGCTTTCTATTCTACTGTATAAAAGTTTGAATGTATATGTGTACATATAAGTTCATTGTTGAATATTAACCATCAATTTGATAGGTTGATCATCCTATAACTCGAACGGAAACCACAATAACCATCCTAAAAGAAATAATTCACATCACATATACTTTTTTTGAAAAATAGAAAACATGAAATTTTGCTACCAATTTATCAACAAATTAGTAAACTAAATTGTTTAAACAATTCAACAACAGTAAGTTTTCAAGAAAGCTCATCATTAGTGCTTTAGTACTAAAGTTGTTTTAATAGTTCGTCCTTCAACCATAGTAAACTTTGTCTGTAATGTTGGATAATAAATTTAAGTTCATATTTATCTAGCATCCAATTAATAATATAAAATCATGTAATACCACAAAATGAGACATGATTCAAACAACACAAAATATTAAAAGCTTAAACCACCTAACTTTCATCGAAAGAAACTTTATTAACTTGCACATAATTTACAAAATATTAAAATACTGCCATCATAATAGTAACCTAAATAATCCATAAGTTATAAGAATGTTAGTTAATGTATGGGGGAAACCTAAGAAAATAATCCTGGAACCGCTTCGGTTCCGATTTGAGAAGATTTTCCCTTTTGATTCCCACTTCGATTTCACGTATGAAGATCCCTGCTTTGATTTCGCTTCGATTTAATATTCCCACTTCGATTTCACATACAAAGATTCCAGCAAATGTGTGTTAGGACGGAGGAAATACTTTTGTTAGGAATTTCGTGTTTTGGTGTATTGGGGATGGGGTCTAACCCTTTATTTATAGGGATTAGAATGGTTCTAGACCGTTAGATTTAATATTATAAAGATTCGTCCTTTTGTATAATTTCTATATATAAAATAAACTCATCAACCCTAGCCGCCATTGGGCGAATTTATGCCCGGGGGGTCAACCACCCTGGTCATTTTCGCCTAGGCAAGTTATAAATGGTATTTTATATTAGTAGATTCTCTTATTTATTTTCCATCCATTTTCGTATTTCGTCCGTAATTTTTTAATACGGACTCCGTTGTGAAACTCCAAACATGAAAGTTGACGATAATTCCGTAATGAACGTAATGGTGTAAGTTTCGTGGTTAAATTCCATCATTTGTAGAAATTTCATTTTTGGAGCCTAATTAAATAACTAAATGAATTATCGCCAAAATTCCGGGTTGTTACATTCTTCCTTCCTAAAAAGAAATTTCATCCTGAAATTTTACCAATGACTAATCATGGCATTGGCGCCTAATTAACCTAAACTAAACATCCAATTGGTGTTCATCCAATTTTGCAACCAAGTGTGCATGTGCACGGTGTACATAATGTGTTACAACCATAAGACATATGTGAATAATGACTAAATCGGATCCTCCTATATGTATGCATTTTTTGTTTTTGAAAACACTTTTGAAAAACATGGTGCAAAACATCCTAAATACACTGGCAGTTCTATATGAATGCAAAATTTCTTAATACAATTTCATACGTAACCCTCACACTTCTACGAATAGAGGTGTGAAGCGACCAATTTTGCATCTAAATCCTACCATCCAATTTTTTAACGTATCTAAATCGTTTCCTATTTATTTCTCCTAAGCCGGAAAAAGAAAATCAAAGTGGATAAATTTAACATTCCTTCTGCTTATAAATATTTCAATCTCCGTCCTATAGTGGAATTTTACCTTAATAGCCCCAAAATACTCCAAAATTTTCCATTTCTAGACTATAAAGGAGGCTTGACACAAGCTCTAAAATGTAAAGCAGGGTAATTAATAACTTGCTCATACCGCCGACAAGGTATGGAAACAACGTTTCTGGGCTAAAACGGCCTTTTTCTTGTTACCATTAACGTTTTTAACGCATCGTCGTTCCCAATGCACCGCTAAAATGCGCAAACAAATCATCTTAAACCTTCCTTACACTTTACATATGATTAAAAATCAAAAAAAATTTATCAAAATAAATTTCCGCTTGAAAATTTATTTATGCAAAATTTGAAATTCCTTTTTGGTGATGTTCACTTTCCATATCGGACTTATATAAAAACAAAATTTCGGTAGCGTGCGCTTTACTATATTTTAACCGTCTATTTTTACAAAACAAACATTTAAACATTCATGAGCCACCACACCCAAATCTATGTTTATACATAAATCGGATTTTATGGGAAAGTAAGAACAGACAAAAACATGAAATTTCTGAAAGAAAAATGATTTCTTCATTATTATTTTCAATCGGTATTTGCAAAAAGTTAAAAATAAATTTTGCGAAAACCTGAATGATCCAAATCACATGTTGGCATTGATGGAAGATGGTCATGCAAAAACTGAAACCACACAAGCAAATTCAAAAATAATTTTTAGATTAAATGGAATAGGCAACAAATAATAAATATACCCATGATGAAACAACACAAAAACCCGTCCTTCGCCAAAATTTATCTTCTATAGAATTCTATACTTTCCAGCTCTAATACAACTAATAGTTAAATAAGAAAATGAGATTCCATTCAAATAGATAAGCGCGAATGGCACAAAATATCTTAAACACAAAATCTCATTAATCTTCGTACGATTTCAAAGCCAACACTAAAGGTTACAAGCACGATCTACCATAAAGCCAAGAGAAGAATGCTGAAAAGAGAAAACGAACAAAGATAACAATAAACAACAACACCCGAACATTGCCTGTAAATAGTGAGACGTCTTGCTCCATGGCTAGAGTTCAAACTATTTCCATGACCTTTGACTATTTAAATCATGGTAGCAAACTGCTCAATCTCATGTTGCAGACACTGCTGATGTTGTTGGAGGTTTCCACATTACCATCTCTTCTAAGAGAAAATTTTGCAATGACAAAAGAAACCCACCACGAAACTGGGATTCACGGAGATTCACCTAACATTGCTTAAAAAGAAGTGGATGGGGAAACACAGAAAGAAACTCCGCGATACAGCACGCAAGGACAACAAGCTGAATCAAATATGATGCATATTAAATGATGGTTACGCCATTGATCAAAGAAAAGATCGCTTCATGCATCATAAGACAAATCTAGTCGTACTTCCCATCTTTGGACTAATGTGCTAAATGAATCACACTTCTCTATGGGTAGTCCAAACATAGATTTCTGGACTCAAAAACCGACATTAGGAAAAAAAGATCTATTGCAAAATCTCCAACGTTGGTCCAACTAAGGACCATTCAAGTCCATGTACAATACGGATGCCTCTAAAAATCCTATCGAGATTATCCTAGGAAAATCCATCCAAAGATAGCTCAATCTCCACCTCCAAAATGATGATTGCCTTCGTTAAAATCTATTCTAACAAATTATTGCAAAAGCAAATGCAGACAAACAACGATCCAGCTCAAAACTTCGAACCAAAGGACCGATGAATGTCCAACTACTACGACTAATTTGCTTAGTCCTAAACCGATAAAACCCTTTGCTCAATCTGATTCAACCAAATGGTCTCTCTCCAAAGGAATGAGACTTTAATGACACGAGAAAGATCAGATAGTGCATGCAGGTATTATGGGCTAAGAAATGGTTGGAGAGAAGAAATTGGGTTTAGATCTTGGAGAGACGAGGTGACAACAAAGAAAGATAAGAAGAATAGAGATATGGTTTGGCTAGACGAGGAAAGACGAAAGAAAGAGGTTTAAGGAGGAAATTTGGACGCAACTTTTACAGCTAAGTCCTAGGTTCTTGTTGTACCAAAACTCATCAACTAATTGACCACTCTAGGTATAATGCTAAACGGTCAACTATTAAACGAGATTTAGGGAAAGGTTGAATCTTAACCCCATAGGGTCGGATTAAAATATTAACCATCCCGCGTCATCTTTTAAGATTTCATGCGAATCCGAAAAGTACTTCTCCTTATCACTACGGTATTATAGACCGCAGTCAAACTCCAAACTATCTTCGTAACACCACATAATTTTAAAGAACACTATAAAGATAAACTAAGGAATACTTAATTAAATATTATGAATTAAGTAAAATGGACTGCGCCATTGCATTCATCTTGGAATACTGCTTAAGAAAGACCCCAAGTTTGCGTAAAACGGACATCGTATGAAGAAGAAATTAAGGTTTGAAGTTTGTATACGCACAAGAGAATTAAATATATACAAAACAACTCAAACATTCAAAATAATTGAAAAATAATTCAAAATCAGAAGACGCGGGCTTGGGCAGGAGTTCGGACCATTAGGGTCAACCTAGGGCCGTCAATTTCGTACACGACCCGAAACACGACTCGTAACTTGCACGAAAAAAACCCGACCCGACCCGACCGACCCATTTATAAATGGGTCAATTTCGGGTCAACCGGCTCTGACCCGTTTAATAAACGGGTGGGTTACGGGTTGACCCGTGAACCCGTTTATGACCTGTCATAACCCGTTTAATATAAAACATACCAAGCCCAAGCCGTATAAAACCATTTTTATGCAATTCATACGCCCAGCAGAGAGGTATTTTTAAGTGTAAAACCATGTATGTTGCCTTTTTAAGTGTTGTGTTTTTAAGCAATGTATTATTCTATTTCAGTATGCTTTTATTTTGCAAAATGTAGGTGATAAAAGGATTTCTGCTAAATTAAACAGGTCAAAACGGGTCGACCCGACCCGACACGTTTATAAACGGGTTGGGTTCGGGTTGGCATAATATGACCCGTTTATTAAACGGGTTGACCCGACCCATTCAAAAATTGACCCGAACCCGACCCGACCCATTGACAACCCTAGGTCAACCCCACCTAAGGGGAGTCGACCCATGGGTCGACACCACAACAGGGGCGTCAACACCTATGTCGACACCCCCCAGATTCGAGGCAGATTCTGTTCTATGTACGTAGACTTGTTTTCTGACCAGATTCGTTGACCCTAGGCTGTAAATAAGAATTTAGTCCCATTGTTTTATTCACCTAAATTAATGGCGACAACGAGGTGCTACCCCAACATAGTTTGATCTAGCCTACTTCTTCAACAAGCAAGTTATTTATATTCAGATATCTGTGCTACAACATCTGTGATTGATTCTCTTTTCTTTAAGATCCAATCACAGTGAGTCTATGTTATTTTTAGATGTAAACACTTAAAAGTTATCTTGACATGTCTATGAATTGGATCTAAGTCTGTGACTATTTGAATCATATCAGATCTACCATTACTTGTGTATCTAACTTACTGTTTAGATCTCATATGTCTATTCATGATATCCCTATTCTATTAGTTTGCCTAATCATGTCACCTTATGCCTATTATGCTAGTTTTCCTAATTATGTCATCTTATGCCATTTTTATTTACTATGCATGTTCTTGTTCTCTTCTCTCCCTTCTTCCCTTTTTGTTTTTATAGCCAGGCTACCTTCAAACCTAGGCCTCTCGCTGAAATACATAAACGCGCGAAATCGAGAACGATTGGGAATGATTAATTTGGGGCATAATTCTTGTTATAAACCATGATTGGGAATTTTAGGCAAAATTTGTACCTTGAGCCAAAACTTAGGATTTGGGGGCATATTCTAGATCTTGATCTAAATTTGGGGCATAACCTGTATGATGGGGAATTAGGGCATAATGAACATGATAATTGGTTAATAATGACAATGCCTAGATTTACAGTAATTAGAAATTGTAACGACGCTTAGAACCGCCCGGCATATCCAGCGTCCACAAGTGGTAAATCTAATGAGAGGGGTCTAAGTGCATAAATACGTAACGTGCTAAGATACGAGGTTAAGTCCGGCTTGTGGAAGAATCTGCCTGGACCCGACCGACATATCCAGCATCCACAAGTGGTAGACTTAATGTGGGAGGTCTAGCCCATCATAACCATAAATGAATAAATGGTAATGAACTTGTAATACTTAACATGTTTGAATCTATAGGGATTACATGGACATGTTAACTTGAGTAGGGGTTAAGTAAACTTGCTTGAATCAGTGGAAGGGTTAAGTAAATCTTGGGGCGGTGGGTAATATATATATATATATATATATATATATATGGCCCACAAACTTAACATGTGGGGTTATGCAATCTTGTCAAATTGGTAGGTATAACCTGTTGAAATCCTAGTAGTGGAGATGCAAGTCTGGGAAGCTTGTATCATCTGGTGTGTGGGATCAATTTCAGCCAGTAACCCATATAGGTATCAAACGAGTACTCCAAACTAGGTCGGAGTCGGGGCATGCTTACTGAGCTTATTATAAGAGGTCACTTGGGGAAAGGTGTCTGAGGGCACATTCCATCGGGGTCATATGCGCGCATGGGTCCGCTTGCTCAGGAAAATAAGACACCGTGACATCAATAGATATGGTTGTGCACATCTTGTTAACAACGGGTTGCTACTTTAGGAAGTGGTACATCTAACTATGGGGCCAGCACAGGGTATATATGGAGTTAGGGAGCCGATCGATTGGGGTAGTAATTAGGGTACATCCAGTCTCGCTTGTTTAGGATCCCATTATTAACCTTAGGGGTAACACCGGTAAGTTCAGTTGGGCTACCTGTTATTGTATAGGGTAAAACCTCTCACTAGAAGTACGCCTAAGTCTACCATCTTGTACTTGTTGGGGATCATCTTGTTCTTGTTATACTAGTATTGGTGCAGAGAAAAATATTTAAAGAAGCATAATATATTCTATCATGTTTATCCTGTTTACCTTGTTATACCTACCTTATGACATTGTTATCTCTCTCCAATTTATATGCCTGTCATGATGCTTTCACTTATTTATATGCTAAAAGTAACTGGACTCGCCAGACTTCATGTTAGGCCCATTTTTTCCTCTTCTTTCTCTTCCGTTTCTCCCCCTCCCCTCCCCTATAGGTTCTCAAGGTGAGAATACTTAAGCTTGATCAGGATTATTCTTTCCTTCTGCTTGGAGCTGCTTAGATGTACTGCTTGATTTCGTATCTTCTCTACTATGGCTATATTTTAGGGATTATGCTCTTTTTATGTATTATTGTACTCTGATGATGAATTTGTATGAGGACGAAGTTTTATGTTTTCAGTATTTCAGACTTATGATGTAACCATGTTTTAGGACCACAATGTTTTTTATTTAATAAAGTTTTAATTCCTCTATTATTTTATATCTGTCTTGTAATGTTTCTGTTTCTGTTTACCTATAATGCTTTGTGAAACTTAATGCATTCTTCTAAACTGTGACATTAACGGATGTGGGGTGCCATATTTAGTATCAGAGCTGAAGGTTACCAGATCAGATAAAAGATTTTGAAAATTGTTTTCAAAAAGGTTTTAAAAGAAAGCATTTTCAAAAGAAAAGTCTGTTTTGGAAAACATATTCCCCAAAGCCATATGAAATATCTTTCGATTCTCTGTTTGAATCCCTTTTTCCTTTTCATTTCAGCATGTTTGGGGAACCTAATATTACTGATCGGGCGTTACGATACCGGGATGGTTCCGTAGGTATCTTGAGGCCACGATGCCTGCCAGAGGTCAAGCAGACGTTCCTCCCCCAGCTACACCCGTTGTTCATCCTCCTCCTCTGTGTGCTGATAATTTCTCTAAGATATGCAAGGGTTTCTGTGCTATAGGCAGAAAGCCATTCCGAGGAACTGAGACTTTTGTAGAAGCAAGGAATTGGCTTAAAGAGATGGAGGATTTGTTTGGAATTTTGAAGTTGATGATCGTAGGAAGATTCAGTTGGTTATTTGGCAGCTAAAAGATGAGGCCTCGTTCTGGTGGGAAGAGACGCAAGCAGGGCATCCAGTGGAGACTTGGGATGATTTTCGTTAGAGATTCGAAATGAAGTTTCTTTCTCAAGCTAAGAAAAGTATGCAAAAGGGAAAGTTTTTGGCACTTAAGCAATGAAGCATGTCTATGAAAGAATATGTTAATAAATTCAATCAATTGGCAAGGTTTGGTTTGGAGCTAGTGAGTACCCCGCACAAGAAAGCTTTGAGGTTTGCTAGAGGATTGAATGAACCCCTTCATGGGTTGGCTATGTCTCATATTCCGATGGAGGCAACTTTTGAGAAACTCGTTGATATGGCATTAATGCACGAGGAAGATAAAGGTGAAAAGAAAGAGGCTAAGGTTGAGGAAACACAAAATAAGAAAATGTTGCCCAAGAAAGAACAACAACAACAAAAGAAGGGCGGAAAGAACGGCAAAGCTTGAGACAAGAGGAAGTATCATAATTTCGGACGCGAGGATCACTTGATCAAGGACTGCAAAAGAAAGAAGAATGCTAGTTTCCATTATGCATAGGTCGGACACTATGCTAAGGAGTGCCCGAAGAAGAAAGGACAAGGCAAAAGGGCAGGATCTTCTGGAGGTCAAATGCATGCTCTCGTGGCCAGTGCGCTAGATAGAAGTAGGACAATTTCCGTTGAAGGTTTGATTTCTCTTTCCAATCATCCTATTAGAACTCTTTTTGATTATGCGCTTCGCATTCCTTATATCAGATTCTACGGTTGAGTCTCTGCACCTTAGTACTAGTATGGTTTTGGATCCCGTTGTTGTCTCAAACCCCATTGAGGGTACATCTCATCGGTCTATGATTTGTTGGGGTTTTAGAATATATTTGTTGGGCATCGAGTTTGAGTGCGATGCATATATTCTTGGTTTCATGGGCTATGGTTTGATTCTAGGGATAGATTGGCTAGCTATGTATGGTGCCATTCTGGATTGTGAGAGGAGGGTCGTTAGACTTTTGACTTTCCATAGGAGGACCATTGAGATTTCTTGTGACCTTAAAGGGTCTGCCATCCTTAGTTTCCTAGAGTCACTTGATACATCTATCGATGATCTACAATCTGTACCAGTAGTATGTGAGTATCTTGATGTTATTGAGGAGGTTCGGGGCTTACCTCCGAGTCGTGAGATTGATTTCCATATATACTTGGTGGACAATGCAAAGCCAGTTGCATTGCCTGTGCGCTATATGCTTCAAGAGAAAAAAGGGAGCTCAGCAAGCAAGTAGGGGAGCTACTTGAGAAAGGATTTATTTGGCGAAGCATATCTGAATAGGGTGCTCCGGTAGTATTCATAAACTCAAGTAGCCCAACCTACTGAGTTGTTTGCTCCATTTCCTCATAGACTCCGACCAAGAAAAAAGATGGATCAGCTAGAAAAGATCCTAGAAATATTTAAGCAAGTTAAAGTGAACATTCCTCTTTTAGATATTATACAACAAGTTCCACAGTACGCGAAATTTCTAGAAGATTTGTGCACTCAAAAACTTCATACACAAGTACCTAAGAAAGCGTTTCTAGCGGCAACTCTTAGCGAAGTCTTGTCCCAATCAATGCCAGTGAAATACAAAGATTCTGGCTGCCCCACAATATCGTGTACTATTGGGGACAATAAAATTGGTAGATGTCTATTAGACTTAGGGGAGAGTGTTAACTTGCTTCCATATTCCGTCTACCGCCAATTAGGACTGGGAGAACTGAAACCCACCATGGTTACCCTTCAGCTTGCTGACCATTCAATTAAGAGACCTGTGGGCGAAACCGAGGATGTATTGATAAAAATTGGCGAATTCATCTTTCCAGTCGACTTCATTGTCTTGGAAACTCAACAGGTAAGCAATCCTGTGAACTAGATCCCTTTTATTTTTGGACGACCCTGCTTAGCAACATCAAATGCGCTTAGCAACTGTAGAACTGGGTCTATGAAACTTTCTTTTGATAACATGACCATTGAACTAAACATTTTCAGAACAGAAAACTCTCCTGTCTCTGATGTAGACCAGTTTTCTAAAATCCATGCGGTCCACAACAATGAACCTGCGCTCGACTATCTGAACAACAAATATGACACCCACGTCCGTTAATGTCACTCACTAAGGGAATGCATTAAGTTTCGTGAAGCGTTATAGATAAATAAGAACATAATAGCACAAGACAGACATGTAAAATAGCAGCGGAATTAAAAAAACTTTATTTAAATCAAAACATCATGGTCCCAAATACTAAGTTTACATCATAAGTAACTAATTATATTAATAATCTGTCTTGCCAAAAATATCAAAGTACAAAAGCATAAAACCATATTTCCTTGCAAAGCCATAAGAGAGTTGACAAGAAGTCAAAGCAGTACATCTATATCCAAAATCCAAGCTAAGCTGAAAGAATCCAAATCAACTCTAAGCACTTCCACCCTGAGAACCTGGGGGTGGGACGAAAGAGATAGAAGAGGAAACAAAAAGGGCCAAACATAAAGTCTGGCGAGTCCAGTTACTTTTAAATATAAATAAATAAAAGTATCATGGCAGGTGCATAAAACTGGAAGAACAAGATAACAGTAACAATAACAAGTGTGAACCGAGCAAGATAAGATGAACAAGATATATTGCGCTTCCTAAATACATTTCTCTGCACCGCGCAGATACTAGTATATCAGAAATAGAATGATCGCTACTAATACCGTTCCATTACATTTTCTTGATTATTAGGTTACTTGGGTTAATAGCACTCAAGACTTATACGCGCATAATACCCATTTACTTTCTCATGGATCCACCTAATACAACATATGTAGCTATCTCTAAATATTGAGATGCACCCCATGGTAACCCACTCGCACGGTCTCCACCATAATGAATGCAGCCCCTCATCCTACGCCGGGGTGACGTACGGATCTCTATATAACAATATTACGTTTCACATATATCTATCGTTACTATGCTACATAAGCGTATGGACTGCCACCATCGATTGAATCAGATTCCTTATCGGAATAATGCCCTCTAGTCTACGATACACCACCCAGAGCAGATATGCATGTATCTAGACTGTCCCACGTATGTACTGTAATTGTAGCTTGATGCCTCAATCGCATGTCCTCTAATGTGCACTGAGTTCCGTAGCAGGGCGTTACAAGAAACACGAAACTCAATCGGGAGCTTTTCCATATTTGTATAGGCCAGTCTTTAAAGAGCCTCTATATACAGATATACCTAGGGTCTGTTTTCGTGGTGGATATGGCCCCATCTCGGCCCTTCCCTCAACTAGTAAAGACTGCAGAGCTAAGCGACCGCCCCTAATAACAACCAATCTAAACATCCATGTGACGTCTACCCTCAAACCCGTACCTCGATAGTAAAAGGTGAAATGATATCTTGGGTTTAGCTCTAGTCTTTTCACATCCCGCTGGCTGTCGGTGACGGATATCCGATGGTATACTATCCTTGTTGGTCATGACTCTATCTACCTCCTTGTGAGGCAACCGTCAAATCACCCTGGTGTCACCTCGTCACAGCATTCTGACTGCATAGCTACATATGCAGTCAAGGCCTACCCACCTAGTAGTTAGGCGCAGACCCAACTTCTACGAGTACATCTTAAGATATCTGTCACCGCACAGAGGACTACTAGGATCACTTACGTACTTCAGGAAGCCGCGTGCTACCCCTTCCCATTCCTTTGGAGCCGTCATAAAAATCAAATGAATGTGCGCTTCCCTCGTGTCTTATAACACCTCGATGATCTACCCCATTGGGTTATTCACCCTCAAACATACGGACTGGTCCAAGCGCCTTTCTTTAATATGTTGTTAGACCCTATATCTAAACATTCTTTTACGCACTTGCCTTACCTCACCGGGTTTCCATTTAACTTGGTTATTCCCATTCATATTGAATTCTTATTCAAATTACCAAGTTTCTCTTGCTTATTAATTTCAGTTATATAACTTAATCCATTTAAGTTTATTAATAAGCCCACAACATGTTATTTTCTAGATTGTGGCCCAAGGTCTGTAATCCATAATCTATTTAATATTCTTTCTTGGTTACATCATTACAATAACATGTTCCCCTTAATACGTTATTAAGTATATCCCGATTTACATGTTTCCTAATTAACATGTCACTTACCATTTATGATTAAATATAACTTATTTATTTTACAAGTTTTCCTCATTCTTTCCTATTTAATCATAAATTCAATTTACACTATCACTACAACTTATCGTTGTTTACTTAGCAGATTATTACACATATCTAATTCTATCATTCCTACAAGTTATTCTTACCCTACAAAGGCGTCTTTAATTACATAACTTTATTATATTTTCCACCTGTTATGTATACCACTATGTGTCTTTAATTACATAACCTTATTGGGTTAAGTTCATGGGCCTATATGTAAATATTACCCACCCCTCTATTTTACTTAACCCACCCACTACCCATCCAATTTTACTTAACCATAACTTAAGTTCATAATCATACAATCCTTATGGATTAAATTAGGTTAAGTAGTCCAATTCATTACCATGTCCAATTATGGTTATAATGGGCTAGACCTCCCACATTAGGCCTACAACGTGTGGATGCTGGATATGCCGGTCAGGTCCGGGCAGTCTTATTCCATAGTTGGGTCTAACCTCATGTCTTAGCCCGATTCGTATTTGCACACTTAGACCTCTCACATTAGGTTCAACATTAGTGGCTGCTAGATATGCCGGTCGTGTCTGGGCAGACTTCCACCACTAATGCAACCTAACCTCGTGTCATAAGTGCAATTACAATTCCTAATTGTAATTACTAGACATTTTATTTTTATCCAAATCTACCTATGTCATTATAGGTGATTATTTCTCTTTTTCCCCATATTTAATTATATGCCCAATTCACTACTTAAATCATAGACTTTTACACCATTTTCAATTCACCTTTTAATTATGCACCATATGCTCTTTTTTCCCAAGCTATAAGACAAGGCATATACATACATACATACATACATACATACATACATATATATATATATATATATATGTATGTATATATGTTATGCACAAACCCAAGTCTACATATTTTTCCAATTTATGTCCCTAGTCCATATTCACCCACTTCAATACAAGTTATACCCAAATCCATATTCGCATATTTTCCAGTGTATGCCTAAAATTCATATTCACATACGCCCCAATTTATGTCCCAAATAAGTACTTACACAAGTCCCAATTTATGCTCAAATTATATTTTCCAACGTATTCCTAAATTCATATTCATATTATCCAACGCAATATATTCCCCCAAATTCATATTCGTATATTTCCAAATTTATGCCCAAAGTTAGATCCATATTTTCTAATATAAATTATGCCCCAAATTATGTCTTTCCCCATCGTTCCCAATTTCGCATGTTCGCATTTTTCAGCGTTAGGCCTAGGCTCGAAGGTAGCCTGGTTATATAAAAATAAAAAGGGAAAAAGAGGGAGAGAAGAGAATCAATAATAGGCATAATAACGAATCAATAATAAACTGATAGAAATATGCATAAACTGAATAGGCATATTATGACAAGATTTAACATGGTGGCGATATGAACATATAAAAGCAGATCTGATAATTGTGTCATAATAGAACTGATTAGGCACTGATTCAAGATCCAATTTTTATATACATATCAAGATTATTATTTAAATGTTCAAATCTAAAAATAACATGAACTCACAGTGAATAGATCTAAGGAAATGGATCCAAATTACTGTGAAGAACATGTTGAATAGGTTGTTGTAGCCGTCGCTGAATTTATTGTAGAAATCGTTGAATTTGTATAATATTTGCTGAATTAGATTTGGAGTAGATTAGGCCATTCAATCTTCGTTGCAGCGAAGCTTCGTTGTCACCATTGTTTTTAGATAAATAAAACCTAGGTCCAGGGTACTTTGTATAACGCAAGGTTCATGAATCAAGCTACAAAATCGTCCAAGTTCAGAAAAGAAGTTTCCAGAGCCACGGGTAGGTCGACCCCCCTTCATGCACGTCGACCCCTAGGTCAACCCCGGGGTCGATCCCCATGAGCCAGAGTTGACCCCTAGGTCGACCCAGTAGGGACTCGGGTCGACTTCAAAATGTCGGCCCTTCCTCGATTTGCACGCCAGATTTCTGGTTTTGCTGATTTTTGAATATTGTTGAATTTTACATGTATATATATCTTTCCTATATGCATACAAACTTCAAACCTTAATAACTTCTTCATACGGTGTCCGATTTATGCAAACTAGGTGTCTGTCTTGACCAGAATTCTGAGGCGGACGCAATGGCGTGGTCCGTTTACTTAATTCTGAATATTAAATTAAG
This sequence comes from Allium sativum, assembly GCA_030737875.1. Lineage (NCBI taxonomy): Eukaryota > Viridiplantae > Streptophyta > Magnoliopsida > Asparagales > Amaryllidaceae > Allium > Allium sativum. The sequence goes on along the minus strand of CM060920.1, from coordinate 472,545,756 downwards.
TTTTCCTTAATTCATTGTTAACAGTGTATTTCACATTGATTATTCTTTAATTCATCATCTTTAGCGTCGTTAAAATTTCGGGGTGTTACAATGAAATTGAATCGAATTACGAAACTTTGTTTCAAGATATCTTGAAAATGTCTTTGAATCAACTCCTGTCGAGCCGCTCACAACTGAGTCTATCCCTCAACCAATTTTTTCGGTTGAGTCATCTCCCAAAACCGAACTCAAAGTGCTTCCCAATCATCTTAAGTACGCTTACTTAGGAGACAATGAAACTCTTCCTGTCATTATCGCTTTTGACCTTACTCTAGAGTAGGAACAATTTCTCATTCCCATCCTTCCGAAAAATAAGGAAGCAATTGGTTGGTCCATGGATGATATTAAGGGGATTAGTCCTTCGATAGTCCAACATCGAATCCACCTTATAAATGATTCCAAACCCACTCGTGATTCCTAGCGTCGACTAAACCCCATCATGAAAGAAGTAGTTCATGATGAAATCCTTAAATGTCTTGACAATGGAATCATCTACCCGATTTCTGATAATCAATGGGTTAGTCCAATTCATGTCGTACCTAAGAAATCAGGGATAACCGTAATCCAAAATGAAGCCAACGAGCTTATCCCAACCCGCACCCAGATGGGTTGGTGGCTTTGCATTGATTATAGGAAACTTAACGCTGCAACATGTAAGGATCATTTCCCTCTGCCGTTTATCGATCAAATGTTAGAACGACCAGCCGATCACGAGTACTATTGTTTCCTTGACGGGTACTCGGGCTATAATCAAATCCCTATCGCTCTTGAGGACCAAGAGAAAACCACTTTCACTTATCCCTTCGGTACATTAGTGCACTGTCGTATGCCTTTTGGTCTCTTTAATGCACCCGCAACCCTCTAGAGGTGCATAATTATCGTTTTTTCTGATGTGATCAAGCGATTTTTGGAAGTTTTCATGGATGATTTCTCCATCTTTCGGGACTTTTATACCGAGTGTTTACATCACCTTGATCTTGTTCTTAACCGTTGCAAAGATAGATGCTTAACTCTTAATTGGAAAAAATGTCACTTCATGGTCAAACATGGCATTGTTTTAGAACATGTAATCTCTAATAAAGGAATTGAAGTAGACAAAGCCAAAATCGAAGTTATCTCTAATCTTCCCATTCCCAAGTCCATTAAGCACATCCGATCTTTTTTAGGTCATGCTGGCTTTTACCGTCGCTTTATAAAGGATTTTAGCAAAATCACTCAACCTTTGACTAATCTTCTTGGTAAGGATGTTCCTTTTGACTTCAATTTTGACTATATTTCATCTTTTGAGCATCTCAAAAATGAACTTGTCTCTGCCCCTATCATTTGCTCTCCCAACTAGAAGCTACCTTTTGAAATCATGTGTGACGCCTCGAATTTCGCTGTAGGCGCTATCTTAGGATAACTTATTGATAAAATTCTTCATGACATTTACTACTCGAGTAAAACTTTGAACGACGCCCAAATCAATTATACGGCCACCGAAAAAGAACTTTTGGTAGTCGTCTTCGCTCTAGAAAAATTCAGACCTTATCTAGTTGGCTCACACATCACTGTTCATACCGATCACTCTGCACTTAGGTACCTTTTCTCTAAAAGGGGTGCTAAGGTTCTTCTTATTCATTGGATCCTTTTACTTCAAGAATTGACATTACCATTAAGGATAAAAAGGGATCCGACAACGTTATTGCGGACCACTTGTCTCGTCTTCCAAATGCCCCGTCTTCTTCTCTTCTGATCAACGAGAATTTTCCGGATGAACATCTCTTTTCTTTATCCACTGATCCTTGGTTCGCTGACATTGTCAACTACTTAGTTACCAAGAAGACCCCTTCTTTTTGGTCCAAGCAGGATAAACAAAAATTCTTTTCCCAAGTGAAACATTTTTTCTGGGACGACCCTTATCTTTTCAATTACTGTCCTGACCAAATCATCCGAAGGTGTGTACCCAACACTGAAACTCATAGTGTCCTCTCTTTCTGTCATGACCAAACATGTGGTGGTCACTTCGGTCCCAAAAAGACAGCCGAAAAGGTTCTCCAATCAGGTTTCAACTGACCCAAACTTTTCAAAGACGCTTACGAATTTTGCAAGACTTGTGATCGATGTCAATTCTTAGGGAAAATTGGTAAACGAAATATGATGCCCCTAAAGCCCATCCAAGAAGCCGAAATTTTTTACGTTTGGGGTATAGACTTCAAGGGAACCTTCCTTAATTCTTTTGGGAACCTTTATATTCTTTTAGTTGTTGATTATGTTTTTAAATTGGTCGAAGATGTTCCATGCAAAACAAACGATAACAAGGTTGTCGTGCGCTTCTTAAAAGAAATCCTTTCTAGGTTTAGCACGCCTCACACGATAATCAACGACAATGGAACACACTTCTGTAATCGTTCTTTTGAAGCCCTCATGAGAAAGTATTCGATAACCCACAAGTTATCCACTCCTGACCATCCTCAAACTTGTGGGTAAATTGAAGTATTGAATAGGCAGATTAAACAGATCCTTAAGAAAACTGTGAATCAAAATTGTAAAGATTGGTCCTATAAGTTAACCGACGATCTTTAGGCTTACCGCACCGCTTTCAAAACAAAATTAGGTATGTCCCATTATCGATTGGTTTTTGGTAAGCCATGTCACTTTCCAATTGAAATAGAACATAGGGTATTATGGGCAATAAAAACTCTAAATCTTGACTTAGAGCAAGCAGGTGAATTTAGGAAGCTTCAACTTAATGAACTTGATGAAATTCGAAATGATGCCTATGAAAATGAACGAATTTATAAGGACAAAACGAAAGTTTTTCATGATAAATCAATTTTACGTAAAACTTTCATGCCAGGTCAAAAGGTTCTGTTGTATGACTCAAGATTGCATTTATTTTCGAGTAACTTAAAATCTAGATGGACAGGACCTTACACTATGCGGACGGTTTTTCCGTACGGTGCGATAGAAATTGAGAATCCAACCGATGGATCATCCTATAAGGTCAATGGTCAATGCCTTAAACCTTACTTGGAACCAATACCCAACCAAGGGGAAGAGCTCATGGTCCTCCATGAGCAACATTACATTCGGTAAGACGGACTAACCCTCTTTTGTACATATGTAAATAGTCTCTTATTTTCTTTCCCTTCCACTAAGATATGTCTGATTAACATCTGTGAGGACACAGTCACACTCAAGTGTGTGGGGGGGGGGGGATTTACATTACATCAGTAATCAAATTTTATGAATTAGGACATTCGTTGAACAAGGATCACCAACTTAAAATTCATAAATAACACCATGGTTCTTTATTGATAAGTTGAATTATTGGGTGATGGGAATGAACATTATTTATTCATTGAGTCGTAATGTGTCTTTTAAGATGCTAGCTTGAGACTGTGCAGACGTTAGTCATGTTCTGGAGTAAGCGTGTCAACCCTTGTTATACATGTTAGAATGTGCAAGTAAAAATAATCCCAAAAAAATCAAATAAACATGATTTTGCACCTACATTTGTTGGATTTTCAGAGTTCGTTTTCATGCATAATATTTTTTCCACTCAAATTTGTAAACTCGCAAGTTATGAATTCCACTAGGCCCACTTAAGGAGAAATGACTCATTGTAGCGTTCTTCTTCGATACCTCACATTATTCAAACCCAAGTTTTATTTGATTTACATCCATGTTTCAGCAAGTTTTTCTTATATTGGTATACTCAAGAACCTTTTTACTGATTTATTTTAAAGGTTCGAAATACTCACTTTTATGCCAATATTACACTACCCACTCCATACTTGTTTTATGGTAGGATAACCATATACCACAACTCATTTTATATGGGTTATCTATCTTATGAAACGTTGCTTATCTTTCCTTTCAGCTTCTTATATAACATCAATCCTAACTTGTGTGTTGAATCAGGGTTATAGAAGTAGAGTAACTAGGGCACAAAACTTTCCTTTCATGAAGTATTGGTTATGATTCGCTTAGTAGAGGAGGAATCAAATGAAATAATATACGGTATCATTCCATTCCATCTCTACTCATCATGCATTATGCATTTATGAAAAAAAAGAGGAAAACAAAAGAAAAGGAAAAAATGCCTTAAAGAGGAAATCTCCAAGAATAAAATAGTCATTCATCATTCTTGACTATAAAGCATTCATTTCCATTCCATCCACATCCATTATACCGTACTTAGTAGTGAGGATTGCAGTAGAGGAGATGAAAGGAAACAAAACATCCATATGTGCCTTAGTATTACTTTATCTTTTGTAGCTTGAAGTTCAACTTATACGCTTGCCCTCTTATCCATAATATTTTTAGAACTTACAAAATTCTCCTTCATTTATGCATAACTCACATCTAATACATTACAGTTACACTAGTGCAAAATTATTCAAAAAAAAAGAATAAATAAATGATTGGGTGCACATTCTCGATGTGTAGAACTTTGGCTGACAGCAAACTCTTAACCTCCAAGGCAATTATAGTGTTATCAAGGAATTACGATTCAGCTTGAAATTTTTTATTCGTTTTTGCACCAATAATGTGATGGACAATTTAGGACTAAACCGTTATTATTGAAGTTAGGTAAAGTCCTTGTAATGTGAAAGACCTTAAATATATTATTTGATTAATCCGCGTACATAACACGCTTTGGATTTTGTGGGTAGTATCCGTTGAAAACCCTCACGAGACAACACTCGTCCTACTTGGAACACCTAGGGGTTTAATGGCTTGTTGCATATGATAAATGCAATCGTGTTTCCTATGAAAGTGTGACATATCTTAGTTTAGTTTATTCGAGGACGAATAAAAAGATAAGTGCAGGGGTATTTGATATAAACATAAATGTGTATATTTTATCCGTTTATTTATCTTGTTTTATCTTTTAAATAATTGATACTGTGTATTTATAGTTGTTTTCCCAGATTATTTATGATGAATAGATTAATGCACTTAATTGTTGAAAAGCTTGAAGAAATGTTGTTGTTTAACCAGCTTCTGCCGCATAATTTAAAGATTCAATGCCTTTTCATAAAGATAGCTTTTCGAAGATGTTGTGGAGTTCCTATTCATGCTCAAAACAGTTGGAGTTGATGCCATTTGATGCCCGCAAGCTATGACATTTTCAAATCCATTCACACGCGTTCACATTTAGCTATTTGGTTTATTTGTTATTTGAAAAAAGGCTATTGTCCCACATTGTGTAATTGGCCATTTAGTCTTGGCCTGCATAACTATAAATACACTTGTATCTAGTTCATTTGTATTCATTCAATTCTAGGGTTTTATTCTGTAATTCTTTGCTTGGAATAAAGTTCTACTTCTTCTCCTATAAGTTTTTGTTTATTTTAATTATGTCGTTTCTTTTCTTTTGATCTTCTTTTAGCTATGTCTAGCTAATCCCCTTTAATTAGGGGGTGATGACGCTTAGATTAGATTCAATATGAATCACATGGCCAATAAGATTAGAACTTCATGTATATAGATCTAGATCTGAACCAAGGGTTAGATCTGAACCTTCATACTTTGTGTCGTTTAAGAGCTGTGATCCTTCACAGGGTATATTCGAGTTTGATCTAACGCTTATCAGATTTAGATCTAATTTTTAGGGTTTTAGAAATAAAGTAGCGAATTTGTCCTGATAGCCTATGGTTTTTTAAGAGCTTAGCTTCTGCATAGGCTATGCTTGTCGTTATTCACATGTTTGTTTCTGAAAACCTAATTATCATTGATTCATATTTGTAACAGAAACATGAATTAGATCTATTGTAATTTGTTTGGCTATTGAATTGTATTAATCTAGTTTATGTCATTACTCCCTAATTGCTTTCGTTTATTATAGAAAACTCTCTTTTTCTTTAATTTTTGTTATTTTCAAACAATCAAACTTTTGGAATAATTTGATTGGATTTATTAATTAAAATAATTTTGGTCCTAGAGTTTGACACTCTTTATAACAACCCTTGATGTTTAGGAAAGTCGAATTAATTAAAAAACCGTTTACAGTTGTTTAATTTGTTCACAAACAAATTTCTGGTGTAGCTGCTGGGATGAAGCAGAAAAAATATAGGGAAAGAAGATAATTTTGAAAGGATTGGTTTTTTTTCTTAGTTTTAAATTATAGAAACTTGGAAAAGAAATAAATAAAAAGGGGGAAAGAAATTAAATCAGGAAAGAAATTGAAAACAAAAGGCAAGTGTTTTTTTCTCTTGTCCTTGAGATTATGGTATCAATAATTTAATACCAAATCTTCTAAGCAAGAATTTTTTCTATATATGAAAGAAAACAAAAGCAAGAAATAAAATAATTTTTTTTTGTGTTTTTTTATAAAAAAATAAGAAAACAAAAATATAACCCTAAAGGATCTACTAATAAAAATTATTTTAGTCCCCGGCAACGGCGCCAAAATTTATTTGCGAACAAATTGAACAACTGTAAACATATATTTAATTCGTTCTGCTTTCCTAAACAACAAGGGTTGTTGTAAAGAGTGTCTAACTCTAGGACCAAAATTATTTTAGTTAATAAATCCAATCAAATTATTCCAAAAGTTTGATTGTTTGAAAATAACAAAAATTAAAGAAAAAGTGTGTTTTTTATAATAAATGAAAGCAATTAGGGAGTAATGACATAAACTAGATTAGTAAGATTCAATAGCCAAACAAATTACAATAGATCTAATTCATGTTTCTGTCACAAATATGAATCAACGATAATTAGGTTTCAGAAACAAACGTGTGAATAACGACAAGCATAGCCTATGCAGGAGCTAAGCTCTTAAACAACTAGGCTATCAAGACAGATTCACTACTTTATTTCTAAAACCCTAAAAATTAGATCTAAGTCTGATAAGATTTAGATCAAACTCGAATATATCCTGTGAAGGAGCACAACTCTTAAACGACACAGAGTATGAAGGTTCAGATCTAACCCTTGGTTCAAATCTAGATCTATATACATGAAGTTCTAATCTTTTTGGCTATGTGATTCATATTGAATCTAATCTAAGCGTCATCACCCCCTAATTAAACGGGATTAACTAGACATAGTTAAAAGAGAAAAACAACATAATTAAAATAAATAAAAACTTAGAAGAGAAGAAGAACTTTATTCCAAGCAAAGAATTACAGAATAAAACCCTAGAATTGAATGAATACAAATGAACTAGATACAAGTGTATTTAGAGTTGCCCAGTCCAAGACTAAGTGGCTAATTACACAATGTGGGACAAAAGCCCTTTTCAAAATAACAAATAAACCAAATAGCTAAATGTGAATGTGTGTGAACGGATTTGCAATTGTCATAGCTTGTGGGCATCAAATGGCATCAACTCCAACTGTTTTGAGCATGAATAGCAACTCCATAACATCTGCGACAAACTATCTTTATGAAAAGGCATTGAATCTTTAAAAATGCGGTAGAAGGTGGTTGAACAACAACATTTGTTCAAGCTTTTCAATAACTAAGTGCATGAATCCATTCATCGTAAATAATCTAAAAACACAACTATAAATATACAACATCAATTATTTAAAAGATAAAACAAGATAAATAAACGGATAAAATATACACATTTACGTGTATATCAGCAAGCAAGTAGGGGAGCGGCTTGAGAAAGGATTTACTAGGCGAAGCATATCTGAATGGGGTGCTCCAGTAGTATTCGCAACTAAGGCGGATGGTTCGCTTTGCTTATGTGTGGATTATAGAGAGATGAATAAACTCACTAAGAAGAATAGGCACCCACTTCCGAGGATAGATGTTATATTTGACCAGCTTGTTGGTGCATCTGTTTTCTCTCAGTTAGACTTGGACATGGGGTTTCATCAGTTGAGGGTGGCCAAGGACAGTATAGACAAGACCTCTTTTAGAACTTTACATGTTTTCTTTGAGTGGCTCGTTATGCCTTTTGGGTTGATGAATGCACCCGCCTTTTTTGTTGATCTGATGAGTAGGGTGTTTCTGGAGTTTCTAAATAAGTTCGTTGTGGTCTTTGTTGATGACATTCTGATCTTCTCGAAGAGCGAGGAAGAGCATGCCCGACATTTGAGGGAGGTTTTGAAAACTCTTCGTCCACACCAGCAAGGCAAAATTCTCCAAATGTCATTTTTGGAGAAAAGAAGTGAGATTTCTAGGGCATGTGGTCTCTAAAGATGGGATAGCAGTAGATCCTACGAAGATAGTTGCAGTTCAAGATTGGCAGATCCTGAAGAATGCAACGGAGGTGAGAAGTTTTCTTGTATTGGCGGGCTATTATAGGAAGTTCATTAAGGACTTCACGAAGATATCAGCCCCACTTACCCGACTGCTGAAGAAGAATCTGACATTTTCTTGGGATATAGATTGTGATGACGATTTTAGCAGTTGAAGAGGGCTCTGACAACAGCCCTAGTCTTGACCTTGCCCAATGGGAACAAAGTGTTCATAGTATACACTGATGCATGCGGTACAGGGCTTGGTTCGGTTTTGATGCAAGAGGGAAGGGTAGTATGTTATAGAGGTAGACAACAAAGAGTTCATGAGAAGAACTACCCTACCCATGACTTGGAGTTAACTGCCATAGTATTCGCGCTTAAGACTTGGCGCCATTATCTACTTGAAGAGAAGTTCGGGTTGTATACCGATTATAAATCTCTCAAGTACTTGTTCTCACAGAAGGATCTTAATTTAAGGCAACAAAGATGGATGGAGTTCCTAGCGTCCTATGATTTCGAGATGCTTATACCCCTGCCAAGGATAATATGGTGGCAGACGCATTGAGTAGGCAGAGGATGACTTTGAGTCCTTTGTTTATGGAGAGGAAAAGCTTGGAGTTTATATCGACTTTTGACTTTAGACTGTTACGGCCCGAAATCACCCTTACGGGAAATCACGGATTGAGTTGAGGACAAGACATTTCGGAACGCAAACAGAAGAACATTTCATTGTTAATTACAACAATTCCATCAGAATACAAGAATATATAGAGTATGAACCAATATTACACATTCGATAAATATCAGAGATTACAAAAAATTACTGCAGCGGAAAAATAATACAATACACAAATGAAAGAGATATACGGATACAGTTTACGGATATCATTCTAGATGTAAACCAAGTTCCTGTGAATATAAATCTGCAAAACCAAAACTACTAGCTGCCCGTGTCAAAATAAGGGCACCCAGAGTTTAGATTAAAACAATAAACTCTAGGTCAGTCATGTGACTGGTGTGAGAACTAAAACTGTTATTTAAAACTTTATTTTAAATCAGATATATCAAGGGACCACGCCGTATAACACGGAAAAGGTTTCCTCTCAAGAATACCAGTGCATATAACAAAACATCGCAATGATTTTTGAAAAAATGAAGCTATTATAAGACCCAGGTCCCATCACACAATGCAACGCAAGCCGGAGGATAGGGTTTTCCCTTATAATAGCCAAACATGCTTGGTACGTTAAAAACAAATCATTTGATACTATTATAAGTGTATAGTGTCAAAACAATTTCAATCATAAATATCAATCAAAGACGACATGGGTACCATATATCATGTCGCCATACTAGGCTCTACAATCAAAACCGTAAAGTCACGTATTTGGAAATTGGATTTCCATCTATGAACCGAGGCCAGGGATCGTCCTCTACCGATTCGAGACTGTCTAGCCCGAGCCTCAGGATCAGAGCTCGAGTGACCCTTGGATCGTCAGGGCCGGTCCACCGATGTGGATTAAAATGCCCGAACACTGCGTTTCCCCGCCCTTTGGGGCGTAAATGAGCCAACGAATGACTCCATCGAACCCAGATCGTCCGATCAAACCGAGGCGCCTTGCAACAGCAACAACCACACAGGTGAAAATAATATAAATGTCAGCCAGTTTAAGCACTGACACCACCTCTAGCTAGAAAGAAACGCATGTCCTCCCTGAGGTCCTCTCCCGTTTCTAGTTCACAACCGGGGTGTGACGCTCGCGAATCAACGTTACACAAGGCTATGCCACACAGGCGGTGCTTTGATCATCAACCACAAGAATTTTCTTTTCAATAGAAGCCTTGATCAATTGCCACTTAGGCATGCCACACAGGCAATTCACTCCATGCGATTGATATCCTTCAATATATAACCCCTGAGCTCGTACATCTCAGAGAAGGGCGTTAAGCAAGAGAATAAATTCTCTGTCGCCAAACAGATATATATTTAATAGAAATCAATCACACAGAATAAAATCCAATGTCAGACACACAGTCTATTTACAAGTTCGTTCTGGGTCTGAACGAAACCGGAGGCACCTTGTACCTCGCATATCCATCGATCTCCAAGTACGTTTGGACGATCACCAACTGATTCCCTCCTCTTGGGTGTATAGCCCATCCATGGTCTGTGGACGACGGGTGTCATGTGCTGCTAAGCACCGTCTGCATCCTAGTATATATTTCAACTAGAAATCAAAATAAAAGTGAGGAGTTCTCACCGAGGGTTCACCTCCGCCGTGCTTTTCTTTTGAACTGTTGAACCGTCTGGATCTGTTTGAAATTCCAATGCAGTCCTTGTCCCGCTGTTCATATATAAAAATTCTATTTTTATACCGCTACTATATAGATAAAAATTCTATTTTTACACCGCTACTATATAGATAAAAATTCTATTTTTATACCGGTGTTCATATAATAAAGATTATATTTTTTACTTCGCTAACATCATATATAAAAATCCGACCTTTCTTATGTGATTAACTATATAAAAATCCGACCTTTCTTATGTGATTAACTATATAAAAATCCGACCTTTTTTATGTTAAAAATATAAATAAAAATCATATCTTTATTTTCTTTTTATAAAAATCTTGCCTTTCATGAAGATCCTATGTAAAAATCATATTTTTGCTTTGCTACATATATGGAAAAATTATATTTTTCTTCGCTACTTCATACGATAAAAAAAATCAAATCTTTTTAATGATAAAAATCAAACCTTTTGCTAATTAAAAATCAATTCTTTTACACTATGAACACACTTTAAAATTTTCAGAAATGCTAATTTATACATATATATATAAACAGATTAAATCATATGAATAAAAATAAATATAGGTTTAAAAACTTACCTTTAATTAGAGGGGGCTTTGTGCGAATTAAAGTGGAAAAGGGGGGGTTTCATCGTCGGTGGGAGGTCAGGGTGGGTGTCGGCGGCGGATTATGGTGGTGGGTGGCGGATCTCGATGGGATGGGGGCTGTATCGATTTGGGCTGAGGGGCTCGGGGGTTTCCACGTTCGAGAGGGGGTGCGGCATCACCTGAGGGAGGAGGCGTCGATGCCTGGACGGCGGCGGTGGATCAAGGGGGGGCGACGAGAGATTGCTGCGGTTTTTTTTCTTTTTTCTTTTTTTTTATTTTCTTTCGAATTAAATGTGACCGGGGGGGGGGGGCTGAAGGGTTAAGGAGGAGAGAGGTTTTTTTATTTATTATATTTAATTTAATTTCAAAAAGGTACTTTTTATTTCGACCTCGAAACGAGACCCACCGCCTATCGTCCATAGCTAATCACCCCCATTCTGAACACAATGGGATATGTATCGTAAGCTGATTCGATCGTTTCAATCAGTTTTCGTCAAAATCAAAATATAACTCTATATATTGAATTTGAACGCACATTTCAATCTACCGGGGCCACATACTAACTCTATAAATTCCCAAAAAATATTTTTTAGCTTCGTATTGACGATACGGCCCTAACAAAACTAGTTTCGTCAAATTATGAGACTGTTTGAAAAATGGCCATTTTCCAGTCGATTAAAATCAACTGAAACTGGTCAAACGCGTTTTCCTTTGCCACGCTCACATATTGATTCGAAAAATTACGAATTTTGGAATCTAGCAATAACTAGACATCCCAGATCCAATAAAAGTGGTTCCGTCGAAAACCGAGGTCGTTTGCAGAATTTCCATTTTTAAGGGCCAGAATTCCATAGCGACTATTATGAAATTTCAACTGGGCATAACTTTTTATCCCCACTATGAAATTTCAATTTTTCAGATTCATTGGAAAGATATTATCAATTTGATTCTAATATTTTTGGTTTCGTTAAAATCCGGTTTATTTTGAATCCTGTACATTCATTTGAACTTGGAAATCGAATTTTCGAACTACCGCGCCATTTTCAATTCCTTTTATAATTATAAAATAAATATTTATATTCTAACGACGATTCGAATAAATATATTCATTCTAATTCTATTCAAAATAAATTTCTCGTCGATATTATTTAAAATAATCCATTTTAAATAATCAAAATTCGCTAAAATTGCCAAAATAAATTTTTTAAATTGGCTCGGATTTTCGGGTTATTACAATCTCCCCCACTTAAAACTTTTCGTCCCCGAAAAGGAATGAAGCCGAAAGTTGTTTAACTAATCAACTCAACTTCCATTAATTTCTTTATGGCTTAAGTTCTTCAACTTTTCAGTTTCTAAGAACTTTTCAAATTTTTCAAAAACTTGGCTAACACCCTAAATTTTCGAAAAATTTCGCCATAACCTCCCCTGCACCGGGGACTTAGGGATATTTAATATAGCTTCCCACGGCCTTCTTCAATCCAAAAGAAAAAGAAAAAGCCAAGAGGCTAGCCAATCGTCTCATAAAATCATCCAAACCCAAAGAAATACAATAAATATGTACCTATTTGTCGGGCAAACAATTTTATTCCTCTTCCCTAGCCTCCTTGCTATGACCTGTTCAATGTAAGTACATGTATATGCATGCAAATTCAAACAATTTTCAATACAATTCAATATTTGATACAATTTGGCTAAATGGTTCAAATTTTAAATAATCAACCAATAATCAAACAACACAATCAGCAATCAATTAGTTGATTAACTTTTCAAATTCATAACTTTGATACATAGTTCAAAAATCAGATTTTTAATGTCAAATCACAACAATAAGCCCTATCTAGTTTTGGTTCTCACACCAGTCAATTGGAAATATATAGAAATTCCACTTTCGAAACTCGAACATGAATACTGATGATGCGATCACTATAGCGATCATCAGAACCATCTTCGGGCGACTAGAGTGTGATTCTATATTTATCCAGTATATTAAAACTTCAAATACACGCGGATCAGACGTATATGCAAAATCTTTATATGTTGGATTGTCCAAATCAATATAAATAAATATTCAAATATGAATAATTGATTTAAATTTTCAAAACAAAATTCGTTTTCATTTTAAAAATATACCCTTCACACTCGTTCTAGGATGCTACTGATCCCATCTCTAACGAGTCATTCTCATTGGATATTACTAATCCAATCTCTGATGAATTCTTTCGTTTGGCTCTAACGTGTCTTGTTCTCGAGCTTTGTAAACCAAAGCTCTGATACCAAGCTGTTACGACCCGAAATCCCCCTTACGGGAAATCACGGACTGAGTTGAGGACAAGACATTTTGGAACGCAAACAGAAGAACATTTCATTGTTAATTACAACAATTCCATCAGAATCCAAGAATATACAGAGTATGAACCAATATTACACATTCGATAAATATCAGAGATTACAATAAATTACTACAGCGGAAAAATAATACAATACACAACCGAAAGAGATATACGGATACAGAGCTTTCCGGATATGATTCCAGCTGTAAACCAAGTTCCTGTGAATATAAATCTGCAAAACCAAAACTACTAGCTGCCCATGTCAAAATAAGGGCACCTAGAGTTTAGGTTAAAACAATAAACTCCAGGTCAGTCATGTGACTGGTGTGAGAACTAAAACAGTTATTTAAAACTTTAATTTAAACCAGATATATCAAGGGACCACGCAGTATAACACGGAACGGGTTTCCACCCAAGAATACAAGTGCATATAACAAAACAATCCAATGCTTTTTGGAAAAATGAAGCTATTATAAGACCCAGGTCCCATCACACAATGCAACGCAAGTCGGAGGATAGGGTTTTCCCTTATAATAGCCAAACATGCTTGGTACGTTAAAAACAAATCATTTGATACTATTATAAGTGTATAGTGTCAAACCAATTTCAATCATAAATATCAATCATAGACGGCATGGGTACCATATATCATGTCGCCATACTAGGCTCTACAATCAAAACCGCAAAGTCACGTATTTGGAAATTGGATTTCCATCTATGAACCAAGGCCAGGGATCGTCCTCTACCGATTCGAGACTATCTATCCCGAGCTTCAGGATCAGAGCTCGAGTGACCGTTGGATCGTCAGGGCCGGTCGACCGATGTGGATTAAAATGCCTGAACACTGCGTTTCCCCGCCCTTTGGGGCGTAAATGAGCCAACGAATGACTCCATCGGACCCGGATCGTCCGATCAAACCGAGGCGCCTCGCAACAGCAACAACCACACAGGTGAAAATAATATAAATTTCAGCCAGTTTAAGCACTGACACCACCTCTAGCTAGAAAGAAACGCGTGTCCTCCCTGAGGTCCTCTCCCGTTTCTGGTTCACAACCGGGGTGTGAGGCTCGCAAATCAACGTTACACAAAGCTATGCCACACAGGTGGTGCTTTGATCATCAACCATAAGACTTTGCTTTTCAACAGAAGCCTTGATTAATTGCCACTTAGGCATGCCACATAGGCAATTCACTCCATGCGATTGATATCCATCAATATATAACCCCTGAGCTCGTACGTCTCAGAGAAGGGCGTTAAGCAAGAGAATAAATTCTCCACCGCCAATAGATATATATTTAATAGAAATCAATCACACAGAATAAAATCCAATGTCAGACACACAGTCCATTTACAAGTTCGTTCTGGGTCTGAACGAAACCGGAGGCACCTTGTACCTCGCATATCCATCGATCTCCAAGTACGTCTGGACGATCACCAACTGATTCCCTCCTCTTGGGTGTACAGCCTAATCAAGATCGGCAGTAATCACCCATACGACGTGAAGACCTTCGGTCTTCAACCACCGTCTTCCTCTTCGACACCACATCGAATCAGTTATTCAGAATGGGATAAACCCGGTCTTTCTGAATAACTCGCGTATATAATAAACAAGTGTTACACAAACACAACATACGCCTCATTCCAATTCATCAGTCACTAACCATAAATTAGCAAGAGAATAATTCCCCAAACATTAACCCCGAAGGCCGAAACCAACATTAGATCAATAACCAGGAAACCATTCTTCTTAGCTAACCTACAGTTAATTTCTAAATTTCACATTCTTAGGGAAAGGTTCCCATTAATTTTATCAAAGACAAATTCTTTTAAATTTATCCTTTAATCTTCCTTTGAATATTACTTCAAACTAGTCGGGATTAGCGAACCACACCGAAGTAATTATTTATTTTATTTCCCAATCCCAACCTATTCATCCCATGAAGTAAAACTGGTAATACTTCATATCTAACACCACGGTGTTATCAGTAAAGTTAATTACCATTTCACGTTCAAATCTAGTTAAAGATTTAACTATCGCTTGGAGCAAAACTGGTGATACTCCATTCTCGATCATTTCAATCTAATTAAAGATTCATTAAAACTCCACTTAGTTTTAATCTTTGACTGGGTTAAAGAATCAATGTCATTTAAAACACGGTTCACGTTAAACCCAAAATCACATTCCATTCTATCAGCCTTTAACCGTAAAATAGCAAGTGAGCAATTCCCTAAGTATTAACCCCGAAGGCCGAAACCAACATCAGATCAATACCCAAGAAACCATTCAACTTAACTAATCTCCAGTTAGTTTCTGATTTTCTTAACTCCGTTGGGTCTAAGAACAGTATTATTGAAGATACCGTTCACGACAACCCAAAATCACATTCCATTAATTATCGGATTAAAGAACAAGTGTTATTTAAAACAATGTTCACGATAAACTCAAAAATCAATTCAAATTCAATTCCAATTAAATACTATTTAGTTGGTACAATTCATTAAATCTAAATAAAAAGATTTAATCTTTCTCTCAACTGGGTTTAAGAACAGTGTTAATGAAGACACCATTCATGACAACCCAAAATCCCATTTGATATTAAATACAAGGCTCTGTATAGAAAATATATCGGCTTATATTCAATATCAAATTCTACGACCAACAAATATCGTATTGGAAATAACGATATAAATATATCTTTCAAATTTCCATAACAATATCTGTATAATCACGAAATCCAACATCGAAATATTCCAAAGACAATTTCGATTCAAATCCATTCCAATTCAATCATTGGAAATTCTGATTACTTTTAAAACCATTTCAAATCCACTTTATTTATTTTAAAAATAAATAGAATTATAATTCTAGTTCAAAACTAGTTCATTTCGATAAAAATATATTTTCATCTTTTCAAATATGAAAATTTTCATCCCAATTCTTCACAAATCATTTCTTATGATTTTACACAAATTTTTACTATTTTTAATAATTTTATCAAGGCCCGTATAGTCGATATCCATCAACAACCATCGAACTGCACTTAAAGCGACCTTTTCCAAATTTGATTTGGACATAATTCCAAATCCAACCTTTAGATTTCAAATCTCTAATATTCGTTAGAAATCTCTTTTCGATACGAACCCAATGGTTCCGGTTTTAGGAGAATCCGACGGTCGGATCTCCCGTGATATCCATTCGAAGTCAATGGTCGAAATTCGCGAACTGTCGCGGCGCGGCGCGTTCTATTCAGGCCATTCTATATATATATATAATATATATATTATATATATTTCGTCGATTTCCTTTTAAAACCTATTATATAAATCGTTTTAAATTCATTTTCAAAACGATTTCAACTTCATATTCAATTTCAAATCAAAATTGAATATTCCACATCATCGACATACAAATGATAATATTTTCAAACGTTATATTTTGAAATCACTTTCTTTTCTATATTCATTATAAAAATGAATAAAATCGATATAAATATCGTTCACGTCAAAATGGCGTCAATCTAATCAACACGGCTTTTATTCAACACATGAATTTATTTTCTATTCAACACATGAATGTTTATTCTATTCAACACATGAATTTATTTTATTTTCCAAATTGGAATGAGGCCCAATCAATTACCATATAACGTTAATTATATGGATTCCCTGCAATACATGCATATAACAGCAACGATAAATCATCAATCATCATCCATAGTGCACCACACAACTGCATAAGCATTAAATATAACTAATTGACGCTTATACAGCCTGTCAATCAATCGATCGACATACAACTAATTATTGGGATTAGTGTATGTCATATATTATCCCAATACCCGTGTGGGGTTTCAAATCAACAAACATAGATTTTATTTGTGCAGCTGGGCAATGTGTAAAATTTATCGTCCCAATCAGTATCAGTCAAATCAGTGTATATAAACAAATCGTCTGATTTGTTTATTAATATTTATTTATTCACATACCCGTTAAAAATTATATTTTTAATGATAAAATATTTTTAACTTTATAAATATTTTTTTTTCATTTCACATCACACAATCAATTTTCACCACAACAAACAATCAAACATACAAGCCATCCATGGTCTGTGGACGACGGGTGCCGGGTGCTGCTAAGCACCGTCTGCATCCTAGTATATATTTCAACTAGAAATCAAAATAAAAGTGAGGAATTCTCACAGAGGGTTCCCCTCCGCCGTGCTTTTCTTTTGAACTGCTGAACCGTCTGGATCTGTTTGATATTCCAATGCAGTCCTTGTCCCGCTGTTCATATATAAAAATTCTATTTTTATACCGCTACTATATAGATAAAAATTCTATTTTTACACCGCTACTATATAGATAAAAATTCTATTTTTATACCGGTGTTCATATAATAAAGATTATATTTTTACTTCGCTAACATCATATATAAAAATCCGACCTTTCTTATGTGATTAACTATATAAAAATCCGACCTTTCTTATGTGATTTACTATATAAAAATCCGACCTTTCTTATGTGATTAACTATATAAAAATCCGACCGTTCTTATGTTAAAAATATAAATAAAAATCATATCTTTATTTTCTTTTTATAAAAATCTTGCCTTTCATGAAGATCCTATATAAAAATCATATTTTTGCTTTGCTACATATATGGAAAAATTATATTTTTCTTCGCTACTTCATACGATAAAAAAATCGAATCTTTTTAATGATAAAAATCAAACCTTTTGCTAATTAAAAATCAATTCTTTTACACTATGAACACACTTTAAAATTTTCATAAATGCTAATCTATACATATACATATATATATATATATAAACAGATTAAATCGTATGAATAAAAATAAATAAATATAGGTTTAAAAACTTACCTTTAATTGGAGGGGGCTTTCTGCGAAATAAAGTGGAAAGGGGGGGGGGGGGGTTTCATCGTCGGTGGAAGGTCAGGGGGGTGTCGGCGGCGGATTATGATGGTGGGTGGCGGATCTCGACGGGATGGGGGCTGTCTCGATTTAGGCTGAGGGGCTCGGGGGTTTCCACGTTCGAGAGGGGGGGGTGCGGCATCACCTGAGGGAGGAGGCGCCGATGCCTGGACGGCGGCGGTGGATCGAGGGGGTGGGGGGGGGGGACGAGAGATTGCTGCGGTTTTTTTTCTTTTTTCTTTTTTATTTCTTTTCTTTCGAATTAAATGTGACGGGGGGGTGGGGGGCTTAAGGGTTAAGGAGGAGAGAGGTTTTTTTTTATTATATTTAATTTAATTTAATTTCAAAAAGGTACTTTTTATTTCGACCTCGAAACGAGACACACCGCCTGTCGTCCATAGCTAATCACCCCCATTCTGAACACAATGGGATATGTATCGTAAGCTGATTCGATCGTTTCAATCAGTTTTCGTCAAAATCAAAATATAACTCTTTATATTGAATTTGAACGCACAATTCAATCTACCGAGGCCACATACTAACTCTATAAATTACCGAAAAATATTTTCTAGCTTCGTATTGACGATATGGTCCTAACAAATTAGTTTCGTCAAATTCTGAGACTGTTTGAAAAATGGCCATTTTCCAGTCGATTAAAATCAACTGAAACTGGTCAAACGCGTTTTCCTTTGCCACGCTCAAATATTGATTCGAAAAATTACGAATTTTGGAATCTAGAAATAACTAGACATCCCGGATCCAATAAAAGTGGTTCCGTCGAAAACCGAGGTCGTTTGCCGAATTTCCATTTTTAAGGGCCAGAATTCCATAGCGACTATTCTGAAATTTCAACTGGGCATAACTTTTTATCCATGCTATGAAATTTCAATTTTTCGGATTCATTGGAAAGATATTATCAATTTGATTCTAATATTTTTGGTTTCGCTAAAATCCGGTTTATTTTGAATCCTGTACATTCATTTGAACTTTGAAATCGAATTTTTGAACTATCGCGCCATTTTCCATTCCTTTTATAATTATAAAATAAATATTTATATTCTAACGACGATTCGAATAAATATATTCATTCTAATTCTATTCAAAATAAATTTCCCGTCGATATTATTTAAAATAATCCATTTTAAATAATCAAAATTCGCTAAAGTTGCCAAAATAAAAAATTTAAATTGGCTCGGATTTCCGGGTTATTACAATCTCCCCCACTTAAAACTTTTCGTCCCCGAAAAGGAACGAAGCCGAAAGTTGTTTTACTAATCAACTCAACTTCAATTAATTTCTTTACGGCTTAAGTTCTTCAACTTTTCAGTTTCTAAGAACTTTTCAAATTTTGCAAAAATTTGGCTAACACATTAAATTTTCGAAAAATTTCGCCATAACCTCCCCTACACCGGGGACTTAGGGATATTTCATATAGCCTCCCATGGCCTTCTTCAATCCAAAAGAAAAAGAAAAAGCCAAGCGGCTAGCCAACCGGCTCATAAAATCATCCAAACCCAAAGAAAGACAATAAATATGTACCTATTTGTCGGGCAAACAATTTTATTCTTCTTCCCTAGCCTCCTTGCTATGACCTGTTCAATGTAAGTACATGTATATGCATGCAAATTCAAACAATTTTCAATACAATTCAATATTTGATACAATTTGGCTAAATGGTTCAAATTTTAATTAATCAACCAATAATCAAACAACACAATCAGCAATCAATTAGTTGATTAGCTTTTCAAATTCATAACTTTGATACATAGTTCAAAAATCAGATTTTTGATGTCAAATCACAACAATAAGCCCAATCTAGTTTTGGTTCTCACACCAGTCAATTGGAAATATATAGAAATTCCACTTTCGAAACTCGAACATGAATACTGATGATGCGATCGCTATAGCGATCATCAGAACCATCTTCGGGCGACTAGAGTGTGATTCTATATCTATCCAGTATATTAAAACTTCAAATACACGCGGATCAGACGTATATGCAAAATCTTTATATACTGGATTGTCCAAATCAATATAAATAAATATTCAAATACGAATAATTGATTTAAATTTTCAAAACAAAATTCGTTTTCATTTTAAAAATATACTCTTCACACTCGTTCTAGGATGCTACTGATCCCATCTCTAACGAGTCATTCTCATTGGATATTACTAATCTAATCTCTGATGAATTCTTTCGTTTGGCTCTAACGTGTCTTGTTCTCGAGCTTTGTAAACCAAAGCTCTGATACCAAGCTGTTACGGCCCGAAATCCCCCTTACGGGAAATCACGGATTGAGTTGAGGACAAGACATTTCGGAACGCAAACAGAAGAACATTTCATTGTTAATTAGAACAATTCCACCATAATACAAGAATATACAGAGTATGAACCTATATTACACATTCGATAAATATCAGAGATTACAATAAATTACTGCAGCGGAAAAATAATACAACACACAACTGAAAGAGATATACGGATACAGAGCTTTTCAGATATCATTCCAGCTGTAAACCAAGTTCCTGTGAATATAAATCTACAAAACCAAAACTACTAGCTGCCCATGTCAAAATAAGGGCACCTAGAGTTTAGGTTAAAACAATAAACTCCAGGTCAGTCACGTGACTGGTGTGAGAACTAAAACTGTTATTTAAAACTTTACTTTAAATCAGATATATCAAGGGACCATGCCGTATAACACGGAATGGGTTTCCTCCCAAGAATACTAGTGCATATAAAAAAACAATGCAATGCTTTTTGGAAAAATGAAGCTATTATAAGACCCAGGTCCCATCACACAATGCAACGCAAGCCGGAGGATAGGGTTTTCCCTTATAATAGCCAAACATGCTTGGTACGTTAAAAACAAATCATTTGATACTATTATAAGTGTATAGTGTCAAAACAATTTCAATCATAAATATCAATCATAGAGGGCATGGGTACCATATATCATGTCGCCATACTAGGTTCTACAATCAAAACCGCAAAGTTACGTATTTGAAAATTGGATTTCCATCTATGAACCGAGGCCAGGGATCGTCCTCTACCGATTCGAGACTGTCTAGCCCGAGCCTCAGGATCAGAGCTCGAGTGACCCTTGGATCGTCAGGGCCGGTCTATCGATGTGGATTAAAATGCCTGAACACTGCGTTTCCCCGCCCTTTGGGGCGTAAATGAGCCAAAGAATGACTCCATCGGACCCGGATCGTCCGATCAAACCGAAGCGCCTCACAACAGCAACAACCATACAGGTGAAAATAATATAAATGTCAGCTAGTTTAAGCACTGAAACCACCTCTAGCTAGAAAGAAACGCATGTCCTCCCTGAGGTCCTCTCCCGTTTCTGGTTCACAACCGGGGTGTGAGGCTCGCGAATCAACGTTACACAAAGCTATGCCACACAGGCGGTGCTTTGATCATCAACCACAAGACTTTGCTTTTCAACAGAAGCCTTGATCAATTGCCACTTAGGCATGCCACACAGGCAATTCACTCCATGCGATTGATATCCATCAATTTATAACCCCTGAGCTCGTACGTCTCAGAGAAGGGAAATAAGCAAGAGAATAAATTCTCCGCCGCCAAATAGATATATATTTAATAGAAATCAATCACACAGAATAAAATCCAATGTCAGACACACAGTCCATTTACAAGTTCGTTCTGGGTCTGAACGAAACCGGAGGCACCATGTACCACGCATATCCATCGATCTCCAAGTACGTCTGGACGATCACCAACTGATTCCCTCCTCTTGGGTGTACAGCCCAATCAAGATCATCAGTAATCACCCAAACGACGTGAAGACCTCCGGTCTTCAACCACCGTCTTCCTCTTCGACATCACGTCGAATCAGTTATTCAGAATGGGATAAACCCGGTCTTTCTGAATAACTCGCGTATATAATAAACAAGTGTTACACAAACACAACATACGCCTCATTCCAATTCATCAGTCACTAACCGTAAATTAGCAAGAGAATAATTCCCCAAACATTAACCCCGAAGGCCGAAACCAACATCAGATCAATACCCAGGAAACCATTCTTCTTAGCTAACCTACAGTTAGTTTCTAAATTTCACATTCTTAGGGAAAGGTTCCCATTAATTTTATCAAAGATAAATTCTTTTAAATTTATTCTTTAATCTTCCTTTGAATATCACTTCAAACTAGTCGGGATTAGCGAACCACACCGAAGTAATTATTTATTTAATTTCCCAATCCCAACCTATTCATCCCATGAAGTAAAACTGGTAATACTTCATATCTAACACCACGGTGTTATCGGTAAAGTTAATTACCATTTCACGTTCAAATCTAGTTAAAGATTTAACTATCGCTTGGAGCAAAACTGGTGATACTCCATTCTCGATCATTTCAATCTAATTAAAGATTTATTAAAACTCCACTTAGTTTTAATCTTTAACTGGGTTAAAGAATCAATGTCATTTAAAACACGGTTCATGATAAACCCAAAATCACATTCCATTCTATCAGTCTTTAACCATAAAATAGCAAGTGAGCAATTCCCTAAGTATTAACCCCGAAGGCCGAAATCAACATCAGATCAATACCCAAGAAACCATTCAACTTAACTAATCTCTAGTTAGTTTTTGATTTTCTTAACTCCGTTGGGTCTAAGAACAGTATTATTGAAGATACCGTTCACGACAACCCAAAATCACATTCCATTAATTATCGGGTTAAAGAACAAGTGTTATTTAAAACACTGTTCATGATAAACCCAAAAATCAATTCAAATTCAAATTCAATTCCAATTAAATACTATTTAGTTGGTACACTTCATTAAGTCTAAATAAAAAGATTTAATCTTTCTCTCAACTGGGTTTAAGAACAGTGTTAACGAAGACACCATTTATGACAAACCCAAATCCCATTTGATATTAAATACAAGGCTCTGTATAGAAAATATATCGGCTTATATTCAATATCAAATTCTACGACCAACAAATATCATATTGGAAATAACGATATAAATATATCTTTCAAATTTCCATAACAATATCTGTATAATCACGAAATCCAACATCGAAATATTCCAAAGACAATTTCGATTCAAATCCATTCCAATTCAATCATTGGAAATTCTGGTTACTTTTAAAACCATTTCAAATCCACTTTATTTATTTTAAAAATAAATAGAATTATAATTCTAGTTCAAAACTAGTTCATTTCGATAAAAATATATTTTTATCTTTTCAAATATGGAAATTTTCATCCCAATTCTTCACAAATCATTTCTTATGATTTTACACAAATTATTACTATTTTTAATAATTTTATCAAGGCCCGTACAGTCGATTTCCATCAACGGCCATCGAACTGCACTTACAACGACCTTTTCCAAATTTGATTTGGACATAATTCCAAATCCAACTATTATATTTCAAATCTCTAATATTCGTTAGAAAGATCTTTTCGATACTAACCCAACGGTTCTGGTTTTAGGAGAATCCGACGGTCGGATCTCCCGTAATATCCATTCGAAGTCAATGGTCGAAATTCGCGAACTGCTGCGGCGCGGCGCGTTCTATTCAGGCCATTCTATATATATAATATATATATTATACATATTTGGTCGATTTCCTTTTAAAACGTATTATATAAATTGTTTTAAATTCGTTTTCAAAACGATTTCAACTTCATATTCAATTTCAAATCAAAATTGAATATTCCACATCATCGACATACAAATGATAATATTTTCAAATGTTATATTTTGAAATCACTTTCTTTTCTATATTCATTATAAAAATGAATAAAATCGATATAAATATCGTTCACGTCAAAATGGCGTCAATCTAATCAACACGGCTTTTATTCAACACATGAATTTATTTTCTATTCAACACATGAATGTTTATTCTATTCAACACATGAATGTTTATTCTATTCAACACATGAATTTATTTTATTTCCTAAATTGGAATGAGGCCCAATCAATTACCATATAACGTTAATTATATAGATTCCCTACAATACATGCATATAACAACAACGATAAATCATCAACCATCATCCAGAGTGCACCACACAACTGCATAAGCATTAAATATAAATAATTGACGCTTATACAGCCTGCCAATCAATCGATCTACATACAACTAATTATTGGGATTAGTGTATGTCATATATTATCCCAATACCCGTGTGGGGTTTCAAATCAACAAACACAGAATTTATTTGTGCAGCTGGGCAATGTGTAAAATTTATCGTCCCAATCAATATCAGTCAAATCAGTGTATATAAACAAATCGTCCGATTTGTTTATAAATATTTATTTATTCACATACCCGTTAAAATTATATTTTTAACGATAAAATATTTTTAACTATATAAATATTTTTTTTCATTTCACATCACACAATCAATTTTCACCACAACAAACAATCAAACATACAACCCATCCATGGTCTGTGGACGACGGGTGTCATGTGCTGCTAAGCACCGTCTGCATCCTAGTATATATTTTAACTAGAAATCAAAATAAAAGTGAGGAGTTCTCACCGAGGGTTCCCCTCCGCCGTGCTTTTCTTTTGAACTGCTGAACCGTCTGGATCTGTTTGAAATTCCAATGCAGTCCTTGTCCCGCTGTTCATATATAAAAATTCTATTTTTATACCGCTACTATATAGATAAAATTCTATTTTTACACCGCTACTATATAGATAAAAATTCTATTTTTATACCGGTGTTCATATAATAAAGATTATATTTTTACTTCGCTAACATCATATATAAAAATCCGACCTTTCTTATGTGATTAACTATATAAAAATCCGACCTTTCTTATGTGATTAACTATATAAAAATCCGACCTTTCTTATGTGATTAACTATATAAAAATCCGACCTTTTTTATGTTAAAAATATAAATAAAAATCATATCTTTATTTTCTTTTTATAAAAATCTTGCCTTTCATGAAGATCCTATATAAAAATCATATTTTTGCTTTGCTACATATATGGAAAAATTATATTTTTCTTCGCTACTTCATACGATAAAGAAAAATCGAATCTTTTTAATGATAAAAATCAAACCTTTTGCTAATTAAAAATCAATTCTTTTACACTATGAACACACTTTAAAATTTTCAGAAATGCTAATCTATACATATATATATATATAAACAGATTAAATCGTATGAATAAAAAAAAATAGGTTTAAAAACTTTCCTTTAATTGGAGGGGGCTTTCCGCGAATTAAAGTGGAAAAGGGGGGTTTTCACCATCGTTGGGAGGTCAGGGGGGTTGTCGGCGACGGATTATGGTGGTGGGTGGCGGATCTCCACGGGATGGGGGCTGTCTCGATTTAGGCTGAGGGGCTCGGGGGTTTCCACGTTCGAGAGGGGGGTGGGGGTGCGACATCACCTGAGGGAGGAGGCGCCGATGCCTGGACGGTGGCGGTGGATCGATTGGGGGGTGGGGGCGACGAGAGATTGCTGCGGTTTTTTTTCTTTTTTTTATTTTCTTTCGAATTAAATGTGACGGGGGGGGGGGGGCTGAAGGGTTAAGGAGGAGAGAGGTTTTTTTTATTATTATATTTAATTTAATTTCAAAAAGGTACTTTTTATTTTGACCTCGAAACGAAACCCACCGCCTGTCGTCCATAGCTAATCACCCTTATTCTGAAAACAATGGGATATGTATCGTAAGCTGATTCGATCGTTTCAATCAGTTTTCGTCAAAATCAAAATATATCTCTATATTTTGAATTTGAACGCACATTTCAATCTACCGGAGCCACACACTAACTCTATAAATTCCCAAAAAATATTTTCTAGCTTCATATTGATGATACGGTCCTAACAAAACTAGTTTCGTCAAATTTTGAGACTGTTTGGAAAATGGCCATTTTCCAGTCGATTAAAATCAATTAAAACTGGTCAAACGCATTTTCCTTTGCCACACTCACATATTGATTCGAAAAATTACGAATTTTGGAATCTAGCAATAACTAGACATCCCGGATCCAACAAAAGTGGTTCCGTCGAAAACCGAGGTCCTTTGCAGAATTTCCATTTTTAAGGGCCAGAATTCCATAGCGACTATTCTGAAATTTCAACTGGGCATAACTCTTTATCCCCTTTATGAAATTTCAATTTTTCGGATTCATTGGAAAGATATTATCAATTTGATTCTAATATTTTTGGTTTCGCTAAAATCCGATTTATTTTGAATCCTGTACATTCATTTGAACTTTAAAATCGAATTTTCGAACTACAGCGCCATTTTCAATTCCTTTTATAATTATAAAATAAATATTTATATTCTAATGACGATTCGAATAAATATATTCATTCTAATTCTATTCAAAATAAATTTCTCGTCGATATTATTTAAAATAATCCATTTTAAATAATCAAAATTCGCTAAAATTGCCAAAATAAAATTTTAAATTGGCTCGGATTTCCGGGTTATTACATAGACCCTCCACCGAGTTTACACCTGGTTTATTGGCATCATTAGAAGTGCGATCTACTCTATTAGATTAGATAGGAACTTCACAGCGAGAGGAACCACGGCTAGCAAATATCTTGGATAGGCTTAGTAGAGGAGAGACTTCCAGTCACCTTAGTAGATATTCCATAGATGATAGAGGGTGGTTGCGACGAGATGGAAGGCTTTGTGTTCCCTGAGTTGGGAGTTTGTTGAAGATAGTCCTTGAGGAAGCCCATCATTCTAAGATGATTATTCATCCATGCGGTGATAAGATGTATAGAGATATGAAGAGGGCTTTCTTTTGGGCTGGGATGAAGAAAGATGTAGCGGAGTTTGTTTCTCCATGTTTGGTTTGCCAACATGTCAAAGCTAAGCAAAGGAAGCCCAGTGGTTTACTTCATCCTTTGGAAATCCCATAGTGTAAGTAGGAGAGCGTCTCGATGGATTTCGTTGATGGTTTACCTAGATTGAGAAATGGAAACACCAGTATTTGGGTTATAGTGGACAGGCTTACTAAGAGCGCTCATTTCATTCCTGTTAAGAGTAAGAGGACAACAACATGGTTTGCAGCAGTTTATCTTCGTGAGATAGTCCGTCTACATGGAGTATCTTTCAGTATTGTGAGTGACCGTGACACCGTATTTACCAGTGAGTTTTGGAGGAGCTTGCAAGAAGCATTAGGTACACAGTTGTGTTTGAGCACCGCTTATCAACCTCAGACCGATGGACAGATGGAAAGGGAACTACAATAAAAAGGGGCATTATAGCATTTGAAAAACGCAATTATAGCCTATAATAGCATTTCAGAGATCACCATGGAACGATATGCTATGCTAGGCCTTCAACTTTAAATAGCAAAGTAAAAGCTCTATGTAAAATTAATATTCTATAGCGTTTCTCTTTGCTATTAACCAAAAAACGCTATATGAAATCTTAGCCAACTGCTGCTTATTATAGTGTTTTCTCAACATCTACTGTTGCGTTACTTGTTATTTCTATAGCGTTTTACTACAATTGTATAGCGTTTATAAGTTCAATGTATAGCATTCATAGTCTATTTCTAATAGCGTTTGCTTGTACAATTTGACAACGTTTTTAAAACGCTATGATTTCACAAACAATTTTATAGCATTTATATTTCACCATTTCAGCTCTTTCCTTACTTCTATATACATATGTATCATTCAAACATCGTTCATATATATCATTATCTATTTCTTAAATGTATATAAACATAACACATTTTCAAAAACAATAAACATGTAAACCACAATATAATATTTCATACATATCATTCAAACAATGTTCATATATTCAAAGTTAATATTTCATACACATAGCTCAAACTACTTTCACATATTCAAACTTAACAATTCATGCATACTGTTTGATCACCTCTTCCATGTCCATAACTCTTCCATGTCCAATGCTTGATTTCATCTTGTTTTACTTTTGATATTTTGTCTAAAACATAGGCAACTTGGTCCTGTTACAACAAAAATAAGCAATATTTAGCCCAAAACATTTAAACTTGCATACATACATACATATATATATATATACATACATATATATATCAACAAAAATAAGCAATATTTAGCCCAAAACATTTAAACTTGCATACATACATACATATATATATATACATATATATATATATATATATATATATATATCACAGAGGTACATATATAAAACTTCTACAAGATGTGCCCAAAAGCATCGGTATGTAAATAACATTTGCATTTCTATGTTGTATCATGCTCAGACTTGTAATATGTGATCATAATATCCTCCTCCCGCATTCATGCTTAGATAGCAATTGTGATAGAGAATGAAAAATCACAAATATGTTCTGTAAGGCAAACGAAGGCCGACAAATAGAAAATTGTTTTTATTGTTTGGAAAGTAATTTAAATTCAAAATTCAATTAAGGGTATGGCTATGCTCACTAACAAAATAATTAAATCTAGTGTACCCCATTTGATGTTCAGGAAGGAGACGATCTTGCACCTGCTGTAACTAGATTGTCAGGACAAACAGAAAAGCAAAATTGAAGAGGGTTTACTAGAAAAAAAATAAGTAAAGCATTGTGAGTAATACTTACCTCATGTGATTATATATGAAATACATATATAAAAGCATTGTGAGTAAAACTGAAGTAGGCACATAGATTTTCTCATAATTATCCAAAAATGCATAAGTAAATAGTTCAAGGATGAAAGATCCATTTAATATTATTATTTTTACTATTGTTTCATTTTTTTCCCATGGTCTGCACCGGTAAAGCAATTACACTTTAATGAAGTGTGCTCATGATCAATAAACTATCACATATTTTCATACCATTCAATATAAATATGGATGTGAATTTTATACCAAAGTCAACAATGTTTTACCCATCCAAGAACGCTTTATATCAATTCAATATTCATATATAAAACTAAGCGTGAACTGTGAAATATTTGGTGGGTTAAGGAGTACAAAGTACCAGTAAAAATAAACATATACACCGTTAAATTCGTCTTGTGCAAAAAGAAGAAGAAAAAATGTAGGTCCATTAAGTATGGTAGAAAACAAAATGTGAGTTGCAACTGCCCGTTTCCTACTCTTTCTATGTAAGTATTTATCTTCTATTCTCTCTCTATATAAGGCTGACTTCCCCTCTTTTCATAATCTCACTACACATCCATCTACATGTACCATCTCCAACCAACATATTCCCAAATGACCATAATGTCACCTCAGTCGTCCCTTTCAGAACAGGCAACATCGGACTGTCCATCCAGGTACCAGTCACAGAGGCTTCATAGCTAAGCCACATTTGGGTTGTACCTGCACGATCACAAGCCCCTACTGATCCTCTCCCACTATAGCACAGCCCATGTCCTCGAGTTTTTCTGGTACCTCGACTATTGATACAAGTTTAAAAGAACTTACAGCTGTCAAAATTCCAATGGATTAATCAGGGGACAATGTTACTCGTTTTCTTTCACTAATGCGTCCCTATCATAGTCAGTCCTATTTTCCTTGCCTTCTACGCCTACATCCCGACATTAGGCTGTCTAGTTAGGCTTATAAATCAGCACCACATTATGGATATGAATAAAGTTTGTTTTTGTATTTGTACTTATATATTAAGGTATCAAATCATTGTAGTTGCGTATATTATATGTGTGGAAAAAAATTTCGATTGTCTTGTATATCATGTTGACAGTATTATTTGGGCCATTAAAGCATAAGCATATTACAACCGTCTTATGACAACGGACCAAAGTATCACGCATTATGATAGGGGCATTACTTATTATGGGAAAGTTACCATATTATACTCTGGTTAGCACACCCACTGTGTGCACATAGTAAATTAGATAAAGACATTCCTCATTGTAATTATAATGGTGAAGTTAGTCAACTTGTAAGTATAATATTTGTTAAACCTATAGGTTACCTGGACGTTTACCTTAATATGAAAATGATAATGCACAAAATGATTGACAAAATAAATGCCAAAAAATATATTTTAGTGTAACATAATTTTATAATTGAAATATCAACATACAAATAGAAGATCAAAGTAGATAATGCATGTGCAGGACTTCAAATTTTGATTCATTCTTAATGTTAGGCACATTTTGTACTTCCTAAAGCATGGTTCAGGTTCCAACATATTAATTAGTAACTTTTAGAAAAATAAACAAATTATGTATGTTATTAAGCATGGTTCAAGAGTATTTAGCTTATGTTGCACTAAGAGCGACGTAGGTTGGACGCAATGTTTATGAAGAATTTCTTCTGCAAATTTGTAAAATTTCAGTTTCTACGTTGGAAAGAATTATAAATTACGAACAAACATAGTGTGATCATTTATGGGATTGTTATGCAAATTGCATTTGTATTTTGATTATTTTCAGTGTCTGATATTTTATAATGTGCTTTATGGAAAAACGTAAAGGGACAGGTTGTAGTATTGTTCAATAGATCGAAATTATATCAGTTTTGATAACAATATGAAATGAACTTACCTTTTTTTGAATTGTGAAAGTGAATTTACACATTAAAAAATGTACTATAGTCAGTTTCAAAAGAATGCAAAAGAATGTATGGTATGGATTTTGTATATTTAGATGTATCAGGTTTTTAGTAGGATACAATACAAATTTCATGAAAAAACGTCATTTGTTTCAAAATGTACCATTTAATTTTGACATTTACCCAAAACCCACATACATTTCGGAATATGATTACAAATCAGAGAAATTGATGGTTATTTTTAAGCCACATCCCACTTGGTGGAATGCTATCTCATACTTTGTAGTTAATATTTTAATCATTAATGTACATTAGAACTTTGCAAAGATATTCCAAAGATCCTATATGTATCACCAAATTAGAAATTTTTGCCACTTGTTTTCCAGTCATACAAACCATATTAATTTTCTTTTTTTTATTAACACGCTTACACAATACTATCGTCAGGATAGCCATACATAGCTGGTCATTGCACAAGTGTGCATATAACTGTCTCGTGACCAGTGACATACCTGAAGGCGACATCTTATTTTTTATTTTAAATTCGAAAAGAAAATTAGGGAAGTTAGTCACAGCTTGTTTGAGATTACAATTTCTATTTGAATGCTAGCATATCTCTATGGAAATTTGAATCGGATATCTATGAAATTTACCCATGTTAATTATCATAGTTATCCTATCGGCTGGACAACCACCATATAATTTTACTTTTTTTTATGACTGTATATGTAGGTAACCATAAAACAAACAAGTAGAAAATACATAATTCTTAGTATAGCTACATCACATATTAAAACAAAAAAATACTAAACATGGAAAGAAAAGTCATTATAACACCACCTTCTAATCAAGATTCATGCATCCTAGCATTTCAAGTCAGGCAAATCATATTCCGCCACCTGTAACCTTTCCCTGCATTTCAAACCACCCATTTCCTTTATCCAGCAACTTAATTGGGTCGGGTTCACCAGGCCCTTAAAGCAAGTCAAGTCATTCACATTAAGGGGGGCAAAATTAAGGGGAGACGAGCTAGTGGCTAGCTTCAACCTTAATTTTAAGGCTAAGATTCAGGATCTTGAATCAGTTCCTGGCGCCTATTTTATAGGCGCCAGGTTCTGGCGCTTATTTTATAAGCGCCTATAAAATAGGCGCCAGTATCCCCCTTCCCCACACGTGCTGCTCCTATACCCGAATTCGTATCTTGTTACCCCTTCCAACAGCTATAAACGATCACTTTTTTGAACTAACACCAGCTATAAACGGTCATATGGAAGTTACAACAGCCATAAACGGTCATATTTTTTATTTTTCTATATATATCGTTATGAGTAGGTCATTGTAAAACACATAAACTTCTTCAAATCCACCATGCTCTTTATCTAGTAGTAAATAATGTCATATCCATTCCAATTCAACAACGAAGCGATGAAAACGAATAATTGGGATTTCGATTCTCAACCAGTCGAAGATCTTACCCCTCATTTTTCTCCACCACTCTCGTTTCATTCTTCTGCGCCGTGGACCGGGGACGAAGATAAAAATCTCTGTTTAATGTACTATCACTTTTCTAATGATTCGGTCAAGGGAGATGATCAAAGTGGAGAGGTATTCTGGGGAAAAGTTATGTCTGCTTACAACAAAAAGAACGTAGAAAGGACGAGATCAATGTCTGCACTTTCAGGTCGATTTGGGAAGATTAATTGACAAACCCAATTCTTCGAGTCTCAAGTTCACAAAATAAGGACCGCAAATCCTAGCGGAATGGGCGGCGAAGCCGAATTGGTAATAATTTGTAATTCTTTCATTTGCTTGTCGATATTTTATTTACCTACCACGAAAGTATAGCAATATTCATTATTTTATCATTTGTAGAAGCGAATGGCGAACGACCAATTCTTGAAATTATTTCCAAGAGAAAATGGTGTGAAAAAACCGCATTACTACCAGTTTGCTAATTGCAACGAATTGCTCGTTAGTCATCCGAAATGGACTTTTAGCAATGCGAAGAGCTTAAGAGACGTTCAAACGAAGGCAAAAGCAAGCCGAAATTCCTATACTTCAATTCCAGGAGAATCTTCGTAGAGAGATTCTAATGGGGGTGAAGATGCAACTCCCGAATTTGATAAAGATGCAAGACCTATGGGCCAGCATGCTGCGAAGAAGAAAATTGTTGTTCAAACCGAACTTGATTCTCGGTTGGCATAGATGCACAAGAAGCATGCCAGAGAAAATGAAGAACGTCAAAGACATAGATAGTGCAGAAAAACTTGAGGTCTTGAAATAGTTAACCGAGATTGAACGCGGTAGGTTTGAGTTGGAGCGACAACAGTAAGAGACTTTAGTAATGGAAAAGGATGTCACTGGAATGGATCCACTATCGAGACAATACTGGATGGATTATAAATAGCGTATTGTTGATAGTCGTGTTGTATCTAGGCGCATGTAGTTTACTTATGTAGTGTTGTACTGCTTTAATTGTTTTCATCCATGTATTGTTTTCTAGTTTGAATTAATCAATCGTATTTTTTTCTTTAAGACAGTTTGTATGTATCGAATAATTAAAAATAGTCCAAAATATTACATACGACAAAGCTAACACACTTCAATGCAAACAGACATAATAAAACAAAGATTCTGAAATATGAATGGAAACAAGTGTAATAAAACATGGCCTGTGAAATATAATCTACTGGTTGCCGTAAGCGTTCCAAATGTGATCCATCAGATCTTTTTGAAGCCGATTATGCAGTGTTGAATTATGATATAATTCATGTTGATCCATGTGAAACTTGTCAAATTGTCCTTCAATTTCATCATTGGAAGCTCGGTAAATTTGTGGGGGTTGTCTGGATCCTTCGTATTCGTAATCTGGTTGCACGATGTCACGTTCATCTTCGATTATCATGTTATGTAGAATTATGCAGCAGAACATAATTTTTGACATTTTTGACCGTTTCCATAACCTACATGGACTACTAACCATTGCGAATCTTGATTGAAGAACTCTGAATGCTCTCTCCACATCTTTTCGCTGACCCTCCTGCATAGAAGCAAAAAATTTCTGTTTTGGGGTCAGTGGGTTCGCAAAGGTCTTTACAATCGTGCTCCATTTCGGCTAAATTCCGTCCCCTAGGTAGTATTCGTGATCATATGTGTTATGTCCAATCGTAAATGGTACAGGGAAGGATTTACCCTATGTTAAATAGCTGAACAAATGTGATCATTCTACAACATTTAAGTCATTAAGGGAACCAAGCATACCAAAAAAAGCATGCCATATCCAAAGATCAAGAGATGCAACTGCTTCCAAGATGATGGTTGGACTTTTTTCTTTACCGTTGTACGCTCCTTGATAAGCTATAGGACAGTTCTTTCACTCCCAGTGCATGCAATCTAGACTCCCTAACATCTCAGGCCATCCTCTACTTTCGTGCATTTCACGTAACCTAGCTACGTCAACCTCGTTTGGAGAACGAAGATATTTATCCCCATATATGTCCACCACCGATTGACAGCATTCATCTAGGTTTTCCAAAGCAGTACTCTCTACAATACGATAAGCGTCATCGAGAGCATCGGCGGGTGCACCATATGCCAACATTCTCAAAGCCGCGGTCATCTTCTGATGTTCCAGTCAGACCTTTTTCTGGCAGCATCTTGCTTATAAACAAAGTATTTATTATTCGCTTGAAGACTTTTTAGAATTCGTAAAAACAAGGGTCTGCTCATTCTGAAATGTCCGCGAAAAATCATAGGACCATAAGTCAGGTTAAAAACGAAATAATCTTTCATTAGTGTTTTATGAAATGCTGCATGATCCCGGTGAAAGTATCTTCGCCCCATTGTTGATCCACCGTGTTGTCCACTACTTGAACCGTAAGCTTTATGGTAGATCTCTATAAGTTCCTCTTCTTCTTCTTGGTGTGCTAATGCATAGGATTCATCCTCTGAGTCGCTATCGCATAACATTATAGCTTTTAGTAAATGGCCAAACATTTTTATTTTGAAGGTCTCGTTTAATTTTGAATTGTGGTGTTGAAGTATGATACCCACATCATTATATGATTTGTAAAAGTTAGGGGACTGTATTCCATGTCAGGACTTTACTCACCTTACGTTAAATCAGGCACCGTACCCATGTTCGCTTGTTGTAAGTTGTCTGCATATTCAACGTTGGGTCACATCATGTCAAATCAAGCAGTGTACTCAATGTTTGGACTGCACTCTGCTTATGTTAAATAAAACATTGGCACCTACTTCGTTTGCTGAAAGTGGACAAGAAGGGTCACTATAGCCATGGTAGGGGACTATATTCAATGTTAGAACTTTACTCTCCTTATCTTAAATCAGGCACTGTAGCCATGTTCGATTGATGTACGTTGTCTGGTTATTCAATGTTGGTTGCCTTTTGTCAAATTAAGCACAATATCCTTACTGTTGATCTCCTCAGTGTTGGGTCAAATCAAGCATAGTATCCATATTGTTTTCTTCTCAATTTATGGTCTAATCATGTCATACACACATGTGAAAGGGTACTAACTACATACACGTGACTCATATTAAATTCACAAAACTATTTCCAAATCTTTGGCCAGAAATATAGGGTGCTTTAGGTCCTTAGTTTCACACAACAAAAATTAGTTCATTCTCCATTAGCCTCGTTTATCCATGTCTACTAGTAGTTGGTCTCCATCTGAGTTACTTATACTTGTGAAGTCGTATATTGACTTACAAGAAATGCATGACAAAATGCTGCAAGGAGATGGGGGAATAACCCATGAAATGTACAGGAAGTTGATTCAAAAAAAGTACAATGACAACCCTAAGTGTCCGTCATGGAGGTCTAAAGAAGAAATTCATAAAAAAATATGACCTTTTGGGATGATTATGCCTGATACCTTGAGATAATTGAGGCGGTAGAAGAGGAAGATATTTTCAAAGCTAATCGTGCCACTTTCGATTCGCATTACCTTCTCAACATAGAATGGAATTCATAGGCCATGAATCTTATGAACTTCATTACAAAAGTAGAGGTCGATCGCTTGGAAAGATTGAATATTGCAACAAAAGCAGAAATGTTGTATGGGTGGTGCGGTTCTTCGCGAAATTGAGACTACTAGTAATCTAGATTGTCCAATATGCACTGGAGATGCAAGCAGAGGTCGGTCGCTTGGAAAGATTGAACGTTGCAACAAAAGCAGAAATGTTGTATGGGTGGTGCGGTTCTTCGCGAAACTAAGACTAGTAGTAATTTGGATTATTCAGTCGTTCTGTCGTATTGTATCGTAGTTGTATGTTGAATGAGGAATGTATCCTTTATCGTATATTTTGATATAATGATGTTGTAGGCTTTATGTTGTATGTTATAATGATGATGTAACCTTTATCGTAGTTGTATGATGTATGTTGTCCCGGTTTTGACTAAACGACATTTATCCAAAATAATACAATTAGTTATAAGCACAACTTATAATTTGGACCAAGAAAATCAAGATCAAATAACTTGGACTAGGAAAATCAAGATTACTAGTATGATGTACGATAATCTGGACCAAGAAAATCAAGATCAAGTAACAATCATGCGTACTGCAATCAAAACAACTACACATCAATACTACAGTCCACTGAAGAAGTACAACTAGAAAATACATGACAATACTACAGTCCACTGAAGAAGTACTACAATCCCCTAATAATACAGCAAAACATATACAAATTAATACTACAGTCCACTGAAAGTACAACTAGAAAATATATGACACTATTAAGACAAACTACAACAGTCCATTTAATAATACAAATAAACCATAGTCCGCAAATACTACATTAATACCACTACAACGGAATGCCTCCATCATCGTCACTCCCATCATCATCTCCGTCATGATAATCAACATCATCGCCGTCAACCCCATCGTCGTCCTCATCATCATCATCAACATCTTCATCCTCATCGGCAGCGTCATACTCATCAGCATCATAGCTCGACATATCATCGATACCAATGTCCTCACCAGCATCTCTAGTCGTAGACCCACTGGGCCTAACATCGGCGGGTGCAAAAGGCTCATACACGGCTAGTCTGGCTGATAAATGATCGATCTGAGACTCCAACATCTGTGTATGACTAAGGTACATATTATGCATCGTGTGAGTGTTTGCAAGAGTCATATCACGATAAACGCCAAGGGTAGCTCTAGACTGGTCCAACCAATGTGCGTACTACAAAGACATGTGATGAGCGTTACTTAAAGTACTAGAAATAAGAACTGTACATAGATAGACATATGTATTAAAGATACCTGGTATGGAGGGTACAAGCTGGCTGAGGGTACTCTAGGAAAGTCGAGTGGATCTGGAAACACTACAGGTTGCTCAATAATGATACCCGTAATGTCATAATCTCGGAATGTACAATTAGGCTCTATCTGCATAGGAGGCTATGAAAACTAGGAGGGAATAAGGTCAAATGAAACATGAGGTACCTGAACTCTACCGGCTGTCAAATGAGGTCCTAAATGATTGGAGTTAACCCCCCGGGCATAATCAGGACAAAGCAGTCTACGTGGAGCAACTCTAGCCCAATAAGAATTGTAAACTCCATCAATGAAGATTGGGCTCCAAACGGCCTCCTGTAAGGCCCGTATGTACCGCACCCCAATCAACCTACGTCTGCCAAACATGTCCTCGCAAGATAACGGATCTCCTAGTATACGTGTATCCTCGCTGATCTGATATGCACACCTATCGCCCAAATACCACATGGGCATATAAGCGGGTGTGTGTAAAGCCACCCTACGAGTAGAGAGTGTATATGCAATCATCATCGGGTGGTTGTCGACAATAAGACCCGCAACTGTCAAATGGGATAAATGTACGGTCCAAGGAGTGCTATAAGATTCCCCGACTCCGCATGTCAAGCTGTGCTCTAGAATCCATCAAATCATGACGTACACTCATTGGAGCATGAGATACGTAATGAATACTCTCCCACTGTCTCATCGGCAGAAAGAACTGCTCACCTACCTGAGCCGCCATCTCTACCATGCGTTGATGCATGTTAGCTGTGAACTCATAATACCGAATGGGCAAAATATACCAAAAAGCCTGCATCTCTCTGACGTCTCGCAGCGCATATGAATCTAAAGCGGTGTACAGAGTACCTAATATAGTTGTGCCCCAATCTATCATATCAAGCCGATCCAACATAGTAATCGAAGCTAGATAACCCAAGCGAACGATACTTTTATGGTTCGACAAAAAGGTCAAACCAAACAAGTACAATAAAAATGCCCCAGTCACCCCATCTATCATATCTAGTCGACTCGAATACGAAGTGATGTACTGTTGCAAGTAAGTCAATGTAACTGCACCACTACTAATTTTGTTAGCCTCAAAAAGGTGTAAAAAGACTGAAAACACATGGGGTGACTCATACAAATCATCAAAAGGAACCGGCTAGATCAGGACGACTAATCTCTATACCAGTCAGCATATAGAAATCAGCAGGAGTGATACCAAGCTCAAAGTCAGAAAAATGGAAAGTATGTGTGGTCGACCACCATCGCTCACATGGTGCTTGTAACAGGGGTCTGTCGAATGACTGAATATGTCTAATAGATAAAAACTAACCAAAGGGACTGTGCTGCATCCTATCCTTAATAAGAGGTGGAAGTGCATCATAAAATGTAATGCATTTCGCCCAACTACCTCGGCAATGAATGTACTTGTCCTATACATAACGAAATAAGCAATGTTTTTCAATTTAGTAACACCTATTTAGCGCGTACGAAGATATAAGTGGTGGAATACTAGAAATAATTAACGTTTATGTTATACCTGTATCTTGGACAATGCAGCATCGACTCGGTACTGGCACCCCTTCGGAAGATCATGAAGGACACAAAGCTCATCGGTTGTTACTTCAGGAGCCGAAGGTGTGTGTAATGGACCCGCTTGCTCGTCTGACGGCTTCCGAGAAACTCTCCTTGCCACTTTAGTGGGTCGCGACGGCATTTCAACTCAATTTTCTATTAAAAAAAATAAACGGGAGCTTGAGGAGGAAAAAATGAAGGAAAAATTGCAGATTGGGGGGATTCATAGGGCTAGAATCCTAGCGCCTATAAAATAGGCACCAGGATCTGGGGCCTATAAAATAGGCACCAAACCACTGGCACCTTCCCCTCCGTTCAGGGTTTAATATTCAGGGCCCTGAATATTAAGCCCTGAACCCACTGGAGTTGCCCTTAATGTAAGTATTATCGTGCTGCAACAGCCTCGCTACGTCAGCAAACGTGCCATCGTCAACCGGGCGGTCCGGTTCGGCTTGACTTCACCGAATGGTAGGGATAAAATCGCCCCTCTCGTCAAGAATTCATGGGCGAGATAGTCAGCCAGCAGCCGGTTTTTAAATGGAATAGCTGGTGGATCTGCAAACCGATTGATCGAACCAGGCTTCGCCTTCGTCCTCTGCGCTGGAGGCTTGAATCCCTCGTTAACTTTGTCTCTCTCTCTCTTTTCTCTTTTTGAGGCTGCAATATTGGATTCCATTCTTGGGACAACTTCTCTTCTTTTATGACTACGACATTCTCCGTTGGATTTTAGATTGTTTTTGCCGTATAATTTTACTTCGATACAACGATTTGTAATCGTATACATTTATATTCAAAAGTCATGAAGCTTGAAAGATTAGCAGGAATAGATCACGATGTGTCATTTTATTTTCTTTATACATATTCATACACTTTTCTCATTTAATGTGTCATTTTATTTTGTTTAAACATATCCGTATGTAGAAAAAAATTCTGCATTTAATAATTCCACCTCCCAATAAGTCTTTTCATTATTCAATAAACTGAATGGATGTGTGTCTCTTAGGAAATTGTTTTTATTGCTTATCTTGTGAGTTGTATTTCAATTAATATCCTTGTAAAATCTCAGATTATAAATAATGAACCCAGATGTGTGCTAATTGCACAAGCATATTCAGAAAATTTCTTTTTCCTATTTCTCACATAGTATCAGAGCACCTAATTTAGAAGACTCTGCTTCCGCAAATAATTCTTGAGAAAATCTGACTGGGCATTTTTTGCTGTCAGTAACTTCAAAATCATGACAGGGAACTAAGTGTTGTCAAGCTGGGAATGGTGAATACCTATTCACCAGCTTGAGGGGGAGTGTAGAAAATAATTCTGCATTTAATAATTCCACCTCCCAATAAGTCTTTTCATTATTCAACAAACTGAATGGACGAGTGTCTCTTAGGAAATTGAAATATCTTTATTGCTTATCTTCTGAGTTTTATTTCAGTTAATATCCTTGTAAAATCTCAGATTATAAATAATAAACCCTGATGTGAGCTAATTGCACAAGCATATTCAAAAAATTTCTTGTTCCTATTTCTCACATCATACAAAATTTAGTTTTTTTTTTCAATATAGATGCAGCCGGCAACCTCCTAGTTTTTCAACATTAACCTCTCGAAAATAATTCTTGAAGCCTTGAAGCTCATGGTCGATGAATTTGTAATTGCATGAACCAACCCCTCCTTATTTCTAATCATCACTTTATTGTAGTTGATCAAAGCTTTTCCATGCAGCTATTGGGAGCTATTCATCTAGGGAATGAAGCATCTTTTAAGAAGGGTTGCGTTGACCTCAAAGCTTTGGGAATATACAAAATGGAACGTCATATTAAAACTTTAATAAACTATAATGATGTATTGCATTTATTTTAAAATTTGACTGTCATGTTGTAAGCCTTTATGTATATGGCTTTCTTTTGTACTAAATGAATGCAATTTTAGCAC
This sequence comes from Allium sativum, assembly GCA_030737875.1. Taxonomy (NCBI): domain Eukaryota; kingdom Viridiplantae; phylum Streptophyta; class Magnoliopsida; order Asparagales; family Amaryllidaceae; genus Allium; species Allium sativum. The sequence goes on along the minus strand of CM060920.1, from coordinate 472,505,052 downwards.
TAATCCATTTCTCTTTCCCCTGTTAAAATACATCATTTGGTATTTGCGCTAAGGTTTTTTCGATTCTGAGCGTCCCACTCCGGCGGCGGTAGCCACTGTTTATGGCTATCGTCCGCCGGGTCATCTCTGGATTAGCGCTGGATCCTCTGTTCGATGCAATTGAAAGATTGTACGATTGTGATAAGAAGCGACATTAATTTTTTAGGTACAAGTTGGACGAACCTTGCTAGTTTGTTAAGATGTAGGACGAGACAGTGAATAAAGTTTGATGTTATCGTCTGCTGTGTCAGCACCGGGTTAGCGCCGTGTTAGAGTCGGGTTAGCGTCGGGCTAGTGTTGTCAATAATAACTGGAGTGGTGGCATGATCGAGAAGGACTGATGCAACCTGACAGTAAGGAAATGAAACCAAAAAAAGGGAAGTCTGCGACATGGAAAAGTGAATGATGATCTGACTGATGAAGTGGTGCTTTTTACTTCCATTTAGCTATTAATGGATGTCGTGGCTGTTCTTGGTGATGATTTGTGGAGTTTTTGAAGTGATATTTGCTGGAACCAATGGCAAGTATATGGTGAATTTGATGGCATCAAGTGCAGCTCTTATGAGGATGTTGCAGTTTTGAGTTGTGGCAGTGTTTGTCACAGTGATGCTATTGATGTTAGCATGAAGAAGACGTTCAGCAGAACGTTAGTTGCTGATGTGACTGCAATGAAGATGATGACAACGAAGTGTGTAGTCATTTAGTGGGTTAGATACTTGTGGAATGCTCAAGAGAACTGTTTGAAGTTGAGGCCTACAAATGCAGTAGGTGGAACCTGTGAGTGAAGCAGGTGTGGTTTCGAATTATCCGACAAGCAAATGAGGAAGAGCTGCAGCTCTATCTTGTTTGGAAGATGACGGATACAATAGTATCGTGAAAGGACCTTATGTGTAGAGGTCAGATGTATCCTTAGTATGAAGTTGAAATTCTAAGGAGCGAAACCATAAGAGTTTGTTGATAGTTTGCAAGTGTTGCACTAATCAACATATAATAGTTGAGCATGTCCAACCTGATAGTGATGAAAATTGAGGCTGAAATCATCTGTGCAAAGATTTCAGCTCTTCTCAGAAATTGCTAAGTGAGTTTAAAGCAACTATGACAAAGAATCCAGCATTTCATGCAAGGACTAAGCATATTGATGTGTAATACCACTTCATCAGAAATTTGGTAGCTGAAAAGAAGGTTGTCCTACATTTCTGTGGAACAAATTGTCAAAATGTAGATTTATTTACTAAGGCTCTGAATCAAGTCAAGCATGAACACTTCATGAAGGAAATTGGCATGTGCAAGCTTGGATCAAGGGGAGGTGTTGAAGTTGATCAAAGCTTTTCCATGTAGCTATTGGGAGCTATTCATCTAGGGAATGAAGCATCTTTTAAGAAGGGTTGCGTTAACTTCAAAGCTTTGGGAATATACAAAATGGAACGTCATATTAAAACTTTAATAAACTAAAAGGACGTATTGCATTTATTTCTAAATTTGACTGTCATGTTATAAGCCTTTATATATATGGCTTTCTTTTGTACTGAATGAATGCAGTTTTAGCACTAATCCATTTCTCTTTCCCTTGTTAAAATACATCACGCTTGAATTATTTGGAGACATAAAATTAAGATGGGAAATAGTAAGGTATTCAAGCATAACAGATCTGGAACAGGTTTGGAAGGATGGAAAAAGAATTATGTCAAGGACTGGGAAGAGAATAAATTCAATGTTATAATGTTCAGGGATTGAGGCTATGGGTCGTGCTACTTTGTACATAGGAGTAGAAAATTATTACCATTGTGATTAGCTCCATGGATATTTGTTCTTTTCGTTGCCCGTGGAGAAATATTTTTAGAGATATAAGCACGAGAGATTGTGATTCTTAAGCGGAGGAGGAAGTTAAAAGATCGTGCATAAGTGGAGTTGTGAGGCAGTAAATGGCGTTAAATTTTGTGCTAATGTGGTCAAACAATATTCCTTTGATGTCTTTCCCCATATCAAATCTGAACCATTCTTTGTCTTCCCATCAATTTTATTATATAGATAGATTATAAGATAGTTGTTAATGGAAAACAGAAGTTCTTCTACCCGTGATGGCCTTGTGGTTCATGTTCGTCACAGTTCCATAGTTCCACTAAAACTATGATTATTTAATTATCAACTTTTCATAGTTTTGCATTAACATTTGCGATAGACTACAAAGGTCCTTTCGTTTAGTAAAAGGCCTAAAGGACATGATTAATAGTCTATGGTACACCCCATAACATTATATCTTGAGTGCTGCTAAAAGCACCCAAATTTCTTATTCTTAATACCATGCATGGTATTAGGAAGTGTAAACCTGAGTGCTTTTAGCATCAATGGGTGATACTATCCTAAAAGCACTTAGTTTTACAGTTCCTAATACCATTTATGGTATTAGCAAGAAGAAATTGGGTGCTTTTAGCAATACACTATATCTTTAGTAATGTATAACAACTGTTATGGATATGAGTGAAAGTAATAGCTTACGGTTAGGGCAGTGAACAAAAAAATATGCAGGAGTTCTAACTTACAGTTAGGACGAAAATAGCTTCAGTTCCTTGCTTGTTGGTTCCTAAATTTGCTTTATGATGGTCACTGGTTTGTAAATTTTCATCATATTGCACGTTGATTTCTATATTTGCTTTAGGCTGCTCGTTGGGTTCATTATTTGCTTCAAGTTCTTCATGGGGTCCTCGGCTAGTTTTTGTTTGCGAGTAATCTTCTCTTCTTCGTCATTTCCTACATTAACAAAGGTAATCCACTGCTAAGAATATTCACTAATTGCAATCAGCTTTTATATATTAGTTTGCACCTAGGAAGAACAAGAACTATACTAAAATGCCATAACACAGTGATGGATGGCTGGCTCATTGATGCATGCAATCAGTTGTGTATCATTTACAAATACGAAGCAAGGACAATTGTATATATAATGAAATAATGAAATAATGAAACAATGAAAGAGGAAAAAACCAGTACTACCATCACCAAACCAAAGGAAGACTATAATGACTTGCTGCTGTAAGCATACAATGTTCCTACATACGTATCTACAATAATATGGTTCAAACAAGCATTCGAGTCCAAGTTCAGTATTAGAACTACAAATAACAATCTATAATAGACTACTAGACTCCAGATGACAAAGGATCTGTATTTTCTATGCCAAAATGTTCGTGAGAATATACAAGAACTCGGTATAGTCACTAGTTCATGCATAGGGTAGATTGTATATTAAGTTTCTTCATTAGTGTTACCCTCTTTTATGTCAATGTAGGAGATCAAATATGTTGTTTTCTCAGTTACATACAATAAATAAACATGCCTTGACAGATTTACTGCTAAAGTTCTACAATTTGCATGGTAATGAATACATGTTTTATACATTATCAATGCAATAAGGGAAATGTTCTATTCATGCAAGCCTCCACTAAGACTTAAATCATGCATTCTGGAATTAAAATATTTTGAAAATTTTGTTTTTATGCATTATCAAGCCAATAAGGGAAATGTTATATTCATGTAACTCCAAAATATTCATAACATCATACTAGATGACAGTCAATGAGTTTATCATTTGCACTTAAAATTTATATTTAGATTAGGCTTACAAGGAACATAAGGACAGCTGATGGCTAATTAGTCTAGTTTAATAAATCTACGGCAGTTCGGGAAAATGTATCAGTTTATCCCTTGCCCTTAGTATATATATTTATATTAGGCTCCCAAGCACATAAGGATAACAAATGTTAGTAACTTTTTTAATTATTGAACTAGAATAATCATCTATTTTTTAAATTATATAACAAAATAACACAGAATAAATTCATTTATCATATTCACGTATAACTGAAAATGATAACTTTTTTTTGTAAATTATGAATTTAAGCAAAATTTTCAAAAGTCCTACCCTTTAAACTTATTAATCTAAACTAAAAAAATCCCTTTGAGTGAAAATAAAGCACATATTATATAAACATGCAATCAAATACAAAGCTCTAATATGTCAGTTTTTCCAGATACTAAAGGAATTTAGTTGTAGATCTTTCTTCCACATTAACAATAAAAGACATGCAAAATGAATGGCAAATTCACTACAAATGATAATAAGCAATAGTTTCTCCAATTGTTTTCATCCTTTCAAAGGCGAGAGGAGGGGTATTTATACTATTTTTCCTAACTGTATTTTTATTACTTTCCACGAGACTTTTGGTTGCGTAAATAAGGTAGTTTTCACTTGATATATACATCAAGAAGAACCATGCAATCATGTTTGCATTTGAAGGTACATTCGTTATTATTGTCATGTCTTAAAATTTTGTAATCGAACATAAATACTTATTCAAGTGGAAAGAAATACCATTTAATGGAAGTCATGTTAAATATATTGTTTTAAAATATAATATTTGATTTGAATTTTATACATGTCCTGAATTTAGATCTTTTCATTCTTGATGTCGTTGCAAAGTGTTACTGCATGAAAATACTTGTAAATAACTTAAACGTAAAACATTTTACAGGTCATGCAATCATTCAATTCAGAATCTAGGTTTGTATTTTGCGAAACTAACAACTTCATTTTACAATTCGATGTGCAAAAATAGACATATCTTAGAAGCATAACTTTGATAAAATTAAGTGAAATGCAGCAAGAGTTTGAATGTGAAACAAACGCACATCAAATTGTAAACTCCTTAAGTGGAACATTTGTTTTCATAACAAAATTAAAGAATGCATACTGATTGTATCGTCGAATGAGGATGGCTAAGCCTCCAGCGTCAGAATTTCTATTAATGTTAATACGATATGTTGGATATTTAATACTAGGACGACAAGACCATAATTGACACCATTAAAAAGTTGGCGAAGTTCAAATAATACATTTGCAGCATTATGTTAACACAAAGGGGGTATAACACAGTTTTTAATGTCAGGGAAAAACCTATGAATTATTTTACTTCAAACACAAAGTCAACAAAACTTAATCTTTGTCGTCAAACTTCAATCAGACCATGACATTTGCAATTCCATGCTGCATACACTGTTAAATATTAACTTGCCAAAAAACAGTTAAATAATTAAAATCTTGGTCAAATATTGTGACGAGAAGGAATCTCGCTCGGTCCGAACCAGTCGTTAAACTGACCCAGACCGTTCGAAACGCCCTATCGTTTGAGAACACGACAAAACAGAACACATACAGAAGAACATTTCATTGTATATTACAACAATGCATCAGAATACAAGAATATACAGAGTATAAATGAATAATTTACATTCGATGAATATCAGAGATTACATTAAATTACATAGCAGCGGAAAATAATACAATACACAACTGAAGGAGATATACGGATACAAAGCTTTCCGGATATCGTTCCAGCTGTAAACCAGGATCCTGTGAATATAAATCTGCAAAACCAAAACTACTAGCTGCCCGTGCGGAAAATAGGGGCACCCAGAGTTTAGGTTAAAACAATAAACTCCAGGTCAGTATTGTGACTGGTGTGAGAACTAAAACAGTTAATCTTTATTTTTAATGTTAGGTAAATCAAGGGACCACGTCGTATAACACGGAACGGGTTTCCTCCCAAGAATACCGGTGCATAAAAACAAATAGCGCAATGCTAAATAAAGAAAAATGAAGCTGTTATAAGACCCAGGTCCTATCACACAATGCAACGCAAGCCGGGGGATAGGGTTTTCCCTTATAACAGCCAAAGAATGCTTGATACGTTTAAAACAAATCATTTGATACTATTATAAGTGCATAGTGTATAAAACAACTTCAAATCATAAGTATCAATCATAGGCGGCATGGGTACCATATATCATGTCGCCATACTAGTCTCTACAATCAAAACCGCAAAATCACGTATTTGGAAATTGGATTTCCGTCATGAACCAAGGCAAAAGATAGTCCTTACCGAGTTCGAGACTGCCTAGCCCGAGTCTCAGGATCAGAACGCATCGACCCTTGGATCGTCAGGGCCAGTCCACACGGAGTGGATTAAAATGCCTGAGCACTACGTTTCGCCGCCCTTTGGGGCGTAAGCGAGCCATAAAATGACTCCATCGGACTCGGATCGTCCGATCTAACCGAGGCGCCTCGCAACAGCAACAACCACATAAGTCAAACTCGTCAGGGCGTGTAAAACCACTGACGCCACTTTTAGCTAGGAGGAAACGTAGGCCCTCCCTGAGGTCCTTTCTCCCGTTTCTGGTTCATACCGGGGTGTGAAACTCGCGAAGTAAATGTTACACAAAGCTACGCCACAAAGGACGTGCTTTGATCATCACCACAAGACTTTGCTTTTCAACAGAAGCCTTGATCAATTTCCACTTAGGCATGCCACACAGGCAATTCACTCCATGCGTTTGATATCCATCAATATATAACCCCTGAGCTCGTACGTCTCAGAGAAGGGCGTTAAGCAAGAGAATAAATTCTCCGCCGCCAAACAGATATATATTTAATAGAGATCAATCACACGGACTAAAATCCAATGTCAGACACACAGTCCATTTGCATGTCCGTGCTGGGTCTGAACGAAACTGGAGGCACCTAGTACCCCGCATATCCATCGATCTCCATGTACGTCTGGACGATCACCAACTGTTTCCATCTTCTTGGGTGTACAGCCCAATCAAGATTGTCAGTAATCACCCAAACGACGTGAAGACTTCCGGTCTTCGACCACCGTCTTCATCTTCGACTTATCGTCGTATCAGTTATTCAGAATGGGATAAACCCGGTCTTTCCGAATAACTCGCGTATATTTTAAATAAGTGTTACACAAACACAACATACGCCTCATTCCAATTCATCAGTCACTAACCGTAAATTAATCAAGAGAATAATTCCCCAAATATTAACCCCGAAGGCCAAAACCAACATCAGATCAATATCCAGAAAACCATTCTGCTTGGCTAACCGACAGTTAGTTTCTAAATTTCACATTCATAGGGAAAGGTTCCCATTAATTTTATCAAAGATAAATTCTTTATATTTATTCTTTAATCTATCCTTTTGAATTTCGATTCAACTAGTCGGGATTAACGAACCTTACCGAAGTAATCAATTATTTTAATTTCCCAATCCCACCCTATTCATCCCATGAAGTAAAACTGGTTAAACTTCATATCTAACACCACGGTGTTATCGGTAAATTCAATTACCATTTCACGTTCAAATCTAATTAAAGATTTAACTATCGCCTGGAGCAAAACTGGTGATACTCCATTTCGATTATTTCAATCTAATTAAAGATTCATTAAAACTCCACTTAGTTTTAATCATTGACTGGGTTAAAGAATCAGTGTCATTTAAAACACGGTTCACGGTAAACCCAAAATATCATTCCATTAATTATCGGGTTAAAGAACAAGTGTTATTTTAAAACACTGTTCACGATAAACCCAAAAATCAATATCAGTTCAATTCCAATTAAATATCATTTAATTGGTACACTTCATTAAATCTAAATAAAAAGATTTAATCTTTTCTCAACTGGGTTCAAGAACAGTGTTAATGAAGACACCATTCACGACAAACCCAAATCACATTTGATATTAAACACAAGGCTCTGAATAGAAAATATACCGGCTTATATTCAATATCAAATTCCACGACAAACAAATATCGTATTGGAAATAACGATATATACATCTATATCTTTCAAATTCCCATAACAATATCTGTATCATCACGAAATCCAACATCGAAATAATCCAAAGACAATTTCGATTCAGATCCATTCCAATATAATTATTGGAAATTCTGGTTATTTTCAAATCCATTTCAAATTCGATTTATTTATTTAAAAATAAATAGAATTATAATTCTAGTTCAAAACTAGTTCATTTCGATAAAAACAATTTTTATCTTTTCAAATATGGAGTTTTTCATCCCAATCCTTTCTAAATCATTCCTTATGATTTTACACATATTATTATTATTTTTAATAAATTTATCCAGGCCCGTACAGTAGATTTCCATCAACGGCCATCGAACTGCACTTACAGCGACCTTTTTCGAATTTGATTTGGACATAACTCCAAATCCAACCGTTAGAATTCTAATTTCTCACATTCGTTAGAAAGCTCTTTTCGATACGAACCCAACGGTTCCGGTTTTAGGAGAATCCGACGGTTGGATCTCCCGTAATGTCCGTTTGAAAAAAATGGTCGAAATTCGCGAACTGCCGCGGCGCGGCGCGTTCTATTCAAGCCATTATATTATATATATATAATATATATAATATATATTTCGTCGATTACTATTTAAAACGAATTATATAGATAGTTTTAAATTCATTTCAAAAACAATTTCAACTTCCATTTCAATCCAATTCAAAATTGAATTCTTCTTTATAAATTCGTTTTAAAATTCATTTCTATTCAATTCAAATTTCAATTCAATTTGAATTCATTTCAATTCGCTTTCAATTCAATTTGAATTCGTTTTCCATTCAATTCAATTTCAAAGTCGTTTTCTATTCGATTCAATTCAAATTGGTTTTCTATTCGATTCAAATCAAATTCCATTTCAAAATATTCGATTTCGAAATCACTTTTCAATATTCATTTTAAAATGAATAAAATCGATATAAATACCGTTCACGTCAAAATGGCGTCAATCTAATCAACACGGCTTCATATATTACTATTTCAAATATTTCTATTATCAAATATTTTTATTATCAAATATTTCTACTTCAAATATTTCGTTCAACACATGACTAATCTCAACGGATGAGTACGGTCAACACATGAACCTTTATTTTATATTAAGCTTTATTTTCTAAATTGGAATGAGGCCCAATCAATCACCATATAATATTAATTATATGGATTTTCATACAACACATGTATATAATAGCATTGAAAAATAATCAACCATCAACCAAAGTGCACTACACTGTATAAGCATCAAATATAGATATCTAACGCTTATAACAGCCTGTCAATCAATCGATCGACATATTTAAGCAATCAGGATGAGTGAACTTCAAATTTCATCCCAACACCCGTGTGGGGTTTCAAACAATCAAACACAGATTTTATTTGTGCAGTTGGGCGATGTGTAAAATTTATCGTCCCAATCAATGTCCTTCAAATAGGTGTACATAAACAAACTGTCTGGTTTGTAAATGAATATTTTATTTATTCACCTTCACTATATTCATATTCACGTTAAAAATTATATTTTTAACGGTAAAACATTTTATTTTAACATATGAATTTCTATTCAGTTCATTCTTTAAATAAAATGATATTTTTATTTTCTAACTTATTTTAGAAAATTTCGGCGGCATAACGGCACGATACTAGAAACGGGACGAGGCCTAGCCTTATCCCCGGTCTAGTGAAGGCCCACGCCATTCACACATCAATCAAATCAGTTTCAATTCACCCAACAGTCAAATTCAGCTCAAATAATCTAACTAATCTATGCAACCAAACAAACAAGTCCATGGTCTGTGGACGATTGTGTCGGGTGCTACTAAGCACCGTCTGCATCCTAATATATATATAACTTGAAAAAGAAATTGAAAGGTGAGAAATTCTCACCAATAGCTATCCTAACTCCACGGCTCTTCTTTTGCAGAAATCTTCGTCGTTCTCGCCTTTTCATCCTCTTCGTTGCCCGTAGCCACTACATATGTAAAAATCGAATTTTTACTATGCTATTCAATATATAAAAATCAAATTTTTACTTCGATGTTCAATATATAAAAATCAAATTTTTACTTCGATGTTCAATATATAAAAATCAAATTTTTACAACTCCTACATAATAAAGAACGAATTTTTATTATCTATATTATATAAAAATTATATTTTTACTTCGATGTTCAATATATAAAAATCATAACATTGCCTTTATGAAGGTCGTATCTTTTCATGTTATACATAAAAGTAAAAATCAAAATTTGATTACATTGAAACCCAAGAACAATTTCAACGCTTCACACATATAAATCAGATTTTTACCAATCAAATATTGATTAAACAAAAGGAAATAAAATAAATAAATAAACAAAACTCACTCAAATCGATTTCCGGCTAGAGTGGGCTGCGGTAGGCTAAGGAGGTGGCGCTCGGGGTCGGAAAGAGGTGCTAGGGGATGTGGCGGAGCTGTTTTGGCCTGAGGCGCGGGGTTTTATGGTTTAAAAGTGGTGTGGTTCGATTTAGAGGAGGAGAGGGTGGTCGGAGGGCGTCACAGTTGGCGGCACAGGCTGGGCTCGAGCGGAGGCGAGCTGACCTGGGCGGTCTCGGGTAGGGTTTGTTTCGATTGGGGGAGGGGCGCGCCGTGTACTGGAGAAGAAGAGAGAGGAGGAAGGGTTCGAGGCTGGAGGCTCGTCGCCTGGGCGCCGGAGGCGGGCGGAAGAGGCGCCCTCGATCAATGGCGGCGTGGAGGTGAGGTTTTGCAGAGCGACAGTTTTTTTTTTAGCAATTGGGGGCGCGATTTTTACTGAGGGAATTTAGGGTTAGGGTGAGGGTATTTATATTTATTTTAAATTTTATTTTTAATCTCTTAAAGTTGACTTTTCGTTCGAATCCCAAATCGAGCCCAACGACTGTCGTCCCTAGCGTATTACCCACATTCCGAACACAATGGGATATGTATCGTAGGCTGATTCGACTGTTACGATCAGTTTTCGTCAAAATCAACATATAACTCTATATATTGAATTTGAACGCGCATTTCAATTTACTGGGGCCACTTACTAACTTGAAAAATTGCAGAAAAATATTTTCTAGCTTCGTATCGACGATACGGTCCTAACAAAACTAGTTTCGCCGAATTCCGAGACCGTTGGAAAAATGGCCATTTTCCAGTCGATTAAAATCAACTGAAACTGGTCAAACGGGTTTTCCTTTGCCACGCTCACGTATTGATTTGAAAAATTATGAAATTTGGAATCTAGCAATAACTTGACATCACGGACCCAACAAAAGTGGTTTCGTCGAAATCCGAGGTCATTTGCAAAATGTCCATTTTTAAGGGCCTGAATTCCATAGCGACTATTCAGAATTTTCAACTGGACATATCTTTTGATTCCCGCTATGAAATTTTGATTTCCCGGATTCGTTGGAAAGATATTCACAATTAGATCCTAATGTTTTTGGTTTCACTAAAATTCGGATTGTTTTGCACCCGGTACATTCAATTGAAGTTTGAAATCGAATTATCGAACTACCGCGCCATTTTCAATTCCTTTTATATATATAAATATTTATATTCTATCGACGACGTATATAATATATACGTTCGAATTATATTCAAAATAAATTTCTCGTCGATATTATTTAAAATAGTTCATTTTAAATAATCAAAATTCGCTAAAATTGCCAAAATAAAATTTTTAAACTGGCCCAGATTTTCGGGTTGTTACAATCTCCCCCACTTAAAACTTTTCGTCCCCGAAAAGGAACAAAGTCGAAAGTTGTTTGATCAATCCACTCTACATTCGATCTGGCTTCCATTCTCCAACTTTTCAGTTTCTGAGAATTTTCAAATTCTTCAAAAATTTGGCTAACACCCTAAATTTTCGAAAAATTTCGCCATAACCTCCCCTACACTGGGAGCCACGGGAAAATCCCGAAATTGCCATATAGGCCTTCTGATCTCAAAAAGAAAAAGAAAAAGCCAAGCGGCTAGCCAATAGGCTCATAAAATCATCATCACCCAAACAAAACAGTAAATTATGTAGTAAACATGTACCTATTTGTCGGGCAAACAAATTTTATTCTCTGCTCTAGCCTCTTTGCTATGACCTGTTCAATGTAAGTATATATATATGCAAACGAATGTGACCAATTTTCAATACAATTCAATATTTGATTCAATTAGGCTAAATGACTAAAAATTAGCAAACAAATAAACAAACAACACAAACATCAATCAATTAGTGAATTAGAGTTTCAAATTCATAATTTTGATACATATACAAAAATCATGTTTTTGATGCCAAATCACAACAATAGGCCCTATCTAATTTTGGTTCTCACACCAGTCAGTTGGAAATATATAGAAATCCCACTTTCGTCGCACGAACATAAATTCTAATGATGGAGATCCATCATCAAAATCATCTCCGGGCGATTAGAGTGTAATTCTATATCTATTCAGTATATTAAAACTTCAAATACACGTTTGCAAGGCGTTTATGCAAAATCTTTATATACTGGACTGTCCAAATCAATACAAATAAATAATCAAATACAAATAATTGATTTAAATTTTTCAAAACAAAATTGGTTTTCATCTTAAAAATATACTCTTCACACTCGTTCTAGGATACTACTGATCCCATCTCTAACGAGTCATTCCCGTTGGATGTTACTAATCCAGTTTCTGATGAATTCTTTCGTATGGTTCTAATGTGTCTTGTTCTCTGAGCTTTGCAAACCTAAGCTCTGATACCAAATGTGACGAGAAGGAATCTCGCTCGGTCCGAACCAGTCGTTAAACCGACCCAGACCGTTCGAACCGCCCTATCGTTTGAGAACATGACAAAACAGAACACATACAGAAGAACATTTCATTGTATATTACAACAATGCATCAGAATACAAGAATATACAGAGTATAAATGAATAATTTACATTCGATGAATATCAGAGATTACATTAAATTACATAGCAGCGGAAAATAATACAATACACAACTGAAGGAGATATACGGATACAAAGCTTTCCGGATATCGTTCCAGCTGTAAACCAGGATCCTGTGAATATAAATCTGCAAAACCAAAACTACTAGCTGCCCGTGCGGAAAATAGGGGCACCCAGAGTTTAGGTTAAAACAATAAACTCCAGGTCAGTCATGTGACTGGTGTGAGAACTAAAACAGTTAATCTTTATTTTTAATGTTAGGTAAATCAAGGGACCACGCCGTATAACACAGAACGGGTTTCCTCCCAAGAATACCGGTGCATAAAAACAAACAGCGCAATGCTAAATAAAGAAAAATGAAGTTGTTATAAGACCCAGGTCCTATCACACAATGCAACGCAAGCCGGGGGATAGGGTTTTCCCTTATAACAGCCAAAGAATGCTTGATACGTTTAAAACAAATCATTTGATACTATTATAAGTGCATAGTGTATAAAACAACTTCAAATCATAAGTATCAATCATAGGCGGCATGGGTACCATATATCATGTCGCCATACTAGTCTCTACAATCAAAACCGCAAAATCACGTATTTGGAAATTGGATTTCCGTCATGAACCAAAGCAAAAGATAGTCCTTACCGAGTTCGAGACTGCCTAGCCCGAGTCTCAGGATCAGAACGCATCGACCCTTGGATCGTCAGGGCCGGTCTGCACGGAGTGGATTAAAATGCCTGAGCACTACGTTTCGCCGCCCTTTGGGGCGTAAGCGAGCCATAAAATGACTCCATCGGACTCGGATCGTCCGATCTAACCGAGGCGCCTCGCAACAGCAACAACCACATAAGTCAAACTCGTCAGGGCGTGTAAAACCACTGACGCCACTTTTAGCTAGGAGGAAACGTAGGCCCTCCCTGAGGTCCTTTCTCCCGTTTCTGGTTCATACCGGGGTGTGAAACTCGTGAAGTAAACGTTACACAAAGCTACGCCACAAAGGTCGTGCTTTGATCATCACCACAAGACTTTGCTTTTCAACAGAAGCCTTGATCAATTTCCACTTAGGCATGCCACACAGGCAATTCACTCCATGCGTTTGATATCCATCAATATATAACCCCTGAGCTCGTACGTCTCAGAGAAGGGCGTTAAGCAAGAGAATAAATTCTCCGCCGCCAAACAGATATATATTTAATAGAGATCAATCACACGGACTAAAATCCAATGTCAGACACACAGTCCATTTGCAAGTCCGTACTGGGTCTGAACGAAACTGGAGGCACCTAGTACCCCGCATATCCATCGATCTCCATGTACGTCTGGACGATCACCAACTGTTTCCATCTTCTTGGGTGTACAGCCCAATCAAGATTGTCAGTAATCACCCAAACGACGTGAAGACTTCCGGTCTTCGACCACCGTCTTCATCTTCGACTTATCGTCGTATCAGTTATTCAGAATGGGATAAACCCGGTCTTTCCGAATAACTCGCGTATATTTTAAATAAGTGTTACACAAACACAACATACGCCTCATTCCAATTCATCAGTCACTAACCGTAAATTAATCAAGAGAATAATTCCCCAAATATTAACCCCGAAGGCCGAAACCAACATCAGATCAATATCCAGAAAACCATTCTGCTTGGCTAACCGACAGTTAGTTTCTAAATTTCACATTCATAGGGAAAGGTTCCCATTAATTTTATCAAAGATAAATTCTTTATATTTATTCTTTAATCTATCCTTTTGAATTTCGATTCAACTAGTCGGGATTAACGAACCTTACCGAAGTAATCAGTTATTTTAATTTCCCAATCCCACCCTATTCATCCCATGAAGTAAAACTGGTTAAACTTCATATCTAACACCACGGTGTTATCGGTAAATTCAATTACCATTTCACGTTCAAATCTAATTAAAGATTTAACTATCGCCTGGAGCAAAACTGGTGATACTCCATTTCGATTATTTCAATCTAATTAAAGATTCATTAAAACTCCACTTAGTTTTAATCTTTGACTGGGTTAAAGAATCAGTGTCATTTAAAACACGGTTCACGGTAAACCCAAAATATCATTCCATTAATTATCGGGTTAAAGAACAAGTGTTATTTTAAAACAATGTTCACGATAAACTCAAAAATCAATATCAATTCAATTCCAATTAAATATCATTTAATTGGTACACTTCATTAAATCTAAATAAAAAGATTTAATCTTTTCTCAACTGGGTTCAAGAACAGTGTTAATGAAGACACCATTCACGACAAACCCAAATCACATTTGATATTAAACACAAGGCTCTGAATAGAAAATATACCGGCTTATATTCAATATCAAATTCCACGACTAACAAATATCGTATTGGAAATAACGATATATACATCTATATCTTTCAAATTCCCATAACAATATCTGTATCATCACGAAATCCAACATCGAAATAATCCAAAGACAATTTCGATTCAGATCCATTCCAATATAATTATTGGAAATTCTGGTTATTTTCAAATCCATTTCAAATTCGATTTATTTATTTAAAAATAAATAGAATTATAATTCTAGTTCAAAACTAGTTCATTTCGATAAAAACAATTTTTATCTTTTCAAATATGGAGTTTTTCATCCCAATCCTTTCTAAATCATTCCTTATGATTTTACACAAATTATTATTATTTTTAATAATTTTATCCAGGCCCGTACAGTCGATTTCCATCAACGGCCATCGAACTGCACTTACACCGACCTTTTTCGAATTCGATTTGGACATAACTCCAAATCCAACCGTTAGAATTCTAATTTCTCACATTCGTTAGAAAGCTCTTTTCGATACGAACCCAACGGTTCCGGTTTTAGGAGAATCCGACGGTTGGATCTCCCGTAATGTCCGTTTGAAATAAATGGTCGAAATTCGCGAACTGCCGCGGCGCGGCGCGTTCTATTCAGGCCATTATATTTTATATATAATATATATAATATATATTTCGTCGATTACTATTTAAAACGAATTATATAGATAGTTTTAAATTCATTTCAAAAACAATTTCAACTTCCATTTCAATCCAATTCAAAATTGAATTCTTCTTTATAAATTCGTTTTAAAATTCATTTCTATTCAATTTGAATTCATTTCAATTCGCTTTCAATTCAATTTGAATTCGTTTTCCATTCAATTCAATTTCAAAGTCGTTTTCTATTCGATTCAATTCAAATTGGTTTTCTATTCGATTCAAATCAAATTCCATTTCAAAATATTCGATTTCGAAATCACTTTTCAATATTCATTTTAAAATGAATAAAATCGATATAAATATCGTTCACGTCAAAATGGCGTCAATCTAATCAACACGGCTTCATATATTTCTATTTCAAATATTTCTATTATCAAATATTTTTATTATCAAATATTTCTACTTCAAATATTTCGTTCAACACATGACTAATCTCAACGGATGAGTACAGTCAACACATGAACCTTTATTTTATATTAAGCTTTATTTTCTAAATTGGAATGAGGCCCAATCAATCACCATATAATATTAATTATATGGATTTTCATACAACACATGTATATAATAGCATTGAAAAATAATCAACCATCAACCAAAGTGCACTACACTGTATAAGCATCAAATATAGATATCTAACGCTTATAACAGCCTGTCAATCAATCGATCGACATATTTAATCAATCAGGATGAGTGAACTTCAAATTTCATCCCAACACCCGTGTGGGGTTTCAAACAATCAAACACAGATTTTATTTGTGCAGTTGGGCGATGTGTAAAATTTATCGTCCCAATCAATGTCCTTCAAATAGGTGTACATAAACAAACTGTCTGGTTTGTAAATGAATATTTTATTTATTCACCTTCACTATATTCATATTCACGTTAAAAATTATATTTTTAACGGTAAAACATTTTATTTTAACATATGAATTTCTATTCAGTTCGTTCTTTAAATAAAATGATATTTTTATTTTCTAACTTATTTTAGAAAATTTCGGTGGCATAACGGCACGATACTAGAAACGGGACGAGGCCTAGCCTTATCCCCGGTCTAGTGAAGGCCCACGCCATTCACACATCAATCAAATCAGTTTCAATTCACCCAACAGTCAAATTCAGCTCAAATAATCTAACTAATCTATGCAACCAAACAAACAAGTCCATGGTCTATGGGCGATTGTATCGGGTGCTACTAAGCACCGTCTGCATCCTAATATATATATATATATATATAAAACTTGAAAAAGAAATTGAAAGGTGAGAAACTCTCACCAATAGCTATCCTAACTCCACGGCTCTTCTTTTGCAGAAATCTTCGTCGTTCTCGCCTTTTCATCCTCTTCGTTGCCCGTAGCCACTACATATGTAAAAATCGAATTTTTACTATGCTATTCAATATATAAAAATCAAATTTTTACTTCGATGTTCAATATATAAAAATCAAATTTTTACTTCGATGTTCAATATATAAAAATCAAATTTTTACAACTCCTACATAATAAAGAACGAATTTTTATTATCTATATTATATAAAAATTATATTTTTACTTCGATGTTCAATATATAAAAATCATAACATTGCCTTTCTAAAGGTCGTATCTTTTCATGTTATACATAAAAGTAAAAATCAAAATTTGATTACATTGAAACCCAAGAACAATTTCAACGCTTCACACATATAAATCAGATTTTTACCAATCAAATATTGATTAAACAAAAGGAAATAACATAAATAAATAAACAAAACTCACTCAAATCGATTTCCGGCTAGAGTGGGCTGCGGTAGGCTAAGGAGGTGGCGCTCGGGGTCGGAAAGAGGTGCTAGGGGATGTGGCGGAGCTGTTTTGGCCTGAGGCGCTGGGTTTTATGGTTTAAAACTGGTGTGGTTCGATTTAAAGGAGGAGAGGGTGGTCGGAGGGCGTCACAGTTGGCGGCACAGGCTGGGCTCGAGCGGAGGCGAGCTGACCTGGGCGGTCTCGGGTAGGGTTTGTTTCGATTGGGGGAGGGGCGCGCCGTGTACTGGAGAAGAAGAGAGAGGAGGAAGGGTTCGAGGCTGGAGGCTCGTCGCCTGGGCGCCGGAGGCGGGCGGAGGAGGCGCCCTCGATCAACGGCGGCGTGGAGGTGAGGTTTTGCAGAGCGACGGTTTTTTTTTTAGCAATTGGGGGCGCGATTTTTACTGAGGGAATTTAGGGTTAGGGTGAGGGTATTTATATTTATTTTAAATTTTATTTTTAATCTCTTAAAGTTGACTTTTCGTTCGAATCCCAAATCGAGCCCAACGACTGTCGTCCTTAGCGTATTACCCTCATTCCGAACACAATGGGATATGTATCGTAGGCTGATTCGACTGTTACGATCAGTTTTCGTCAAAATCAACATATAACTCTATATATTGAATTTGAACGCACATTTCAATTTACTGGGGCCACTTACTAACTTGAAAAATTGCAGAAAAATATTTTCTAGCTTCGTATCGACGATACGGTCCTAACAAAACTAGTTTCGCCGAATTCCGAGACCGTTGGAAAAATGGCCATTTTCCAGTCGATTAAAATCAACTGAAACTGGTCAAACGGGTTTTCCTTTGCCACGCTCACGTATTGATTCGAAAAATTATGAAATTTGGAATCTAGCAATAACTTGACATCACGGACCCAACAAAAGTGGTTTCGTCGAAATCCGAGGTCATTTGCAAAATGTCCATTTTAAGGGCCTGAATTCCATAGCGACTATTCAGAATTTTCAACTGGACATATCTTTTGATTCCCGCTATGAAATTTTGATTTCCCGGATTCGTTGGAAAGATATTCACAATTAGATCCTAATGTTTTTTGTTTCACTAAAATCCGGATTGTTTTACACCCGGTACATTCAATTGAAGTTTGAAATCGAATTATCGAACTACCGCGCCATTTTCAATTCCTTTTATATATATAAATATTTATATTCTATCGACGACGTATATAATATATACGTTCAAATTATATTCAAAATAAATTTCTCGTCGATATTATTTAAAATAGTTCATTTTAAATAATCAAAATTCGCTAAAATTGCCAAAATAAAAATTTTAAACTGGCCCAGATTGTCGGGTTGTTACAAATATTATACAGTACATTGGTAGCTGCTAACAACAAAAGAACAATTTTTTTTTACACGAATAACCTGCCAAAAAATGGATACGTGCAGTGACACAAATATGTAAAACATTGATTATTTTTTAGTTTAACTTATTCTAAGTTTTACGCATTCTTGGTTAATGCTAATAAACATCATCCATGTCAATTTCATATTTACTTTCCAAAAATTGTAGGTCAGTCTCTCTCCCAAGTATGAGATATTGGAACTATGTGGTGGGGTTCTGTTAAACATTTATGTTTGATTACATGATATCCATGAATCTAAGTGTGATGACCCCAAACCACCATGCCACAGAAGCAAGGATAATCATTGGAATATAACACATAAACAATAACAGCAGAACAGAATTACAATAGATAATGTACATCAGATTACACTAGAAATAATATCAACATCAGAGTTACACAGCAAAACAGGATCATACTTAGTACAAAATACAGTTTCAGCTTAATATAAAATGTCTGCAGCGGAATCAAACAAAATATACATTATACTGTCTAGAACAGTATAATAGAAATGATAGAATCCATCTTCAGCTCCATCGCTATCCAGAATGAACCATCTAAAACCTGAATACAAGGCTATCCATGTAGAAAATAAAGAAACCCGAGTTTGCAAAGTGAAACAAACCATGAGTCAGTCATGGGACTGGTATGAGAAATCTTACTTAACCTATTTAATAATAAGGTCAATCACAGGACCACGCCGCTAACACGGAACATGTTTACTCCATTGGATTGCCATTATATAAATAAAGTATATCATTTAAACAACACAATGCTTTTTAGAAAAATGAAGCCATTATAAGACTCAGGTCCCATCACACAATGCAATGCAAGCCGGAGGACAGAGTTTTACCTTATAATGGCCAAAATATGATTTATACATATAAAACAAAATCCTTGGATATTATTATTAGTGTATATATGTTTCAAAACAATTTCAATCATAATGTAGCAATCATAGACGACATGGGTACCATATATCATGTCGCCATATATAGGTTTACATTCAAAACAACACAATGTCGTAATGGAAGTTGGATTTCCATCATGAACCAAGGCAAGGGATTGTCCTTACCGAATTCGAGACAATCTAGCCTGCCATGTCTCAGTATACAGTCACAACTACACCTAGGAGCGCCAGGGCCAGTCCACTGTTACGTTTGTGGATTAGTTATTCCTGAACAATACGTTTCCCTGCCCTATGGGGGCATAATGGTCAGTATGTCGACCATATCATCCATCGACCCTGTAGTGACTGATATATCCGAGGTACCTCGATTTCCAACAACCACATAAGTAAAATGTATGAGCTCCATACCATAACACCACTGCTAGCTAGAAAGAAACGCATGTCCTCCCTGATATCCTTCATCCTGATTCTATTTCATATCGGGATATGAAGCTCGCGAATCATCGCTATACACAAAGCTACGTTATTTAAAGTCGTGCTTTGATCATCAACCACAAGGCTCTACTTTTCAACAAAAGCCTTGATCACTTGCATCTCAGCATGCCACATTGACATTCCACATCATGCGACTGATGTCTATCAATATATAACCTCTAAGCTCGTACGTCTTAGAGAAGGGTGTTAAGCAAGAGAATAAATTCTCCGCCACCAAACAGATATATATATTTAATTGAAATCAATCAACATAGAATAAAATCCAATGCCATACCCACATCCATTTACTAGTTCGTTCTGGGTCTGAACGAAACCGAAGGCACCTTATTCCTCGTCCCATATGTCCAATACAGGAGAGAGCCCTCGCACATCCGGACAATCAACAAGTACGTCCGGACCACTACCACTGTAACCCCTCCTGGGAGCTAACCGATCCAGGGTATCAGTAGTAATCCATTCGATGCGAAGATCATCGATCTTGCACCGTCTTCATATCTTCGACTTTTAATCATCGATCAATTATTTGAAATGAGAATTAACTCGAACATTTCAAATAATTCATGTATACATAGAATTCAAATTAATTCTATCCATGGTTAAACTATTTGACATTCACATTTCAATTCAAAATAATAATTTAATATCAAATATATCTGACCATCAGAATATCCAATAAACCAAGTAAAATCGGTTTATTTCCATTCCATATCTTTTATAATATTTTATAACGATTTATCGCTATTTTTATTTATTTAAAAATAACCCATTTTCGTCGGACGACGTTTCAGGTCATTCGATGGCACCGATGTTGTTTTCATTCAAATTTGAATTAAACATTTCGCAAAATCTAACCATTGGATCTTATCAAATTTTATATCGTTGGAAAGATCTTTCCAAAGCAAACCCAACGTTTCTAGTTTCGGGAAAATCCGATGGTCGGATCTCCCGGTATGTTCGTTTAAAGTTATGATTCCAAAACGCGAACTGCAACTGCGCGATTCGTTTTATTTTAATTTATATATATATATATATTATTCATTCAATGATTTCCTAACCATTTTCACTTCCAAAATATGGCTAACGCCTTTAAATTTGAAAAGTTTCACCATAGCCTCCTTTGTTCGGGGAGGGGTTTGGAAATTTATAGGGATGTATTAGGCACCCAATAAATCCAGAATAAGCATACATAATTTTTAGTGACCTATTCTATGCCCAAGGGAGTGTGTAAAAATCAGAACTCCGGAGAATAAATTCTCATCACCTTGTCCAGTGTTGGAAATAAATAATCATGTATCGTATCTAATAACTACAGAGACGTGATTATTGTCAACTCCAGACCCGTATGGGGTTTTTATTAGATCTGGCAATTTACCATTATATTTTATTTAGTCCATATCAATCCATAATTCGTTCAATCTGTAATCCAGTCCTCGCCATACAAGCGTCTCGCTTGTATGGTAATCCCAACGTCGTCACATAAGCTCCAAATGCTTATATGGTATATGATAGAGTATGTTATCTTCACGTAGTATGCCATGAGTGTAGTTCAAAATTAATTGTTGCTATTCTATGACGACTTTTATAATCTCACACAGAACAACCAGCACACCGCATCCAATGGCATTTATAGGAGTTTATATAATAATAAAATTGCGCAGCCAACTCATTAAGGCTTACCTATTTGTCGGGCATGCAAATAAATTCTTTACTCAATAGCTAATCCATTTTCCTGTTGAGCATATGTATACATATGCATATCTAGGTTAAAATTAATATTTTTAGCGAACAAATATTTATTTTCAAACACTGTTATTTTTAACACTTCATACATATGATAAAAAGGATATTTTTGGCGAACAAAAATATATTTCAACACATTACTATTTTATTTAGTTCATATACATATTAAAAATAATATTTACAGCAAACAAATATTTATTTCAATACATGGTTAGTTTTGTTAAAAGTTAATTTGTAATTTTGTTATTGGGCAATAATTAATTGCATTTACAAATTTGTCTTGGTATTAATATAAGGAATAATTTAAGAATAAATAATTCCTATATATGACATATTAGAGTATTCTAGATAAGGTATTGTCAGGAATACTCTAG
Source organism: Allium sativum (assembly GCA_030737875.1). Lineage (NCBI taxonomy): Eukaryota > Viridiplantae > Streptophyta > Magnoliopsida > Asparagales > Amaryllidaceae > Allium > Allium sativum. The sequence goes on along the minus strand of CM060920.1, from coordinate 472,482,706 downwards.
AGAATGTATTTCATTATATAAGACAATCGTATCTCTTTTACTGATGGAATGAAATAAAGTATTAAATCAAATTCAATCTTTTATCTATCTCTCCATATATTACTCTGCTGTGCCTAATAAATTTGGTATCAGAACCCAAACAAAGATAAATTTGAGAAGAAAGGAGAGAAATGTGTCTTTGTTGGTTACAACGAAGAGTCCAAGGGATATCGGCTATTAAATCCCAAAAATGATCAACTCATTATCTCAAGAGATGTTGTCTTTGATGAAATGGCAGCATGGCAGTGGGATCATGATGGCTACCAAAAATCAAATTCTATAGAGCCTAAAAGATCTCAAAATAATGGCTCATAACCTGACGGTTCTCAGCAAAGTATCCATGTAGATAATGCTCCTTGTTACAGCTCAAATGATGAAAATGAATATGAAGACTTGGACTCTCCTATTCGAAAGGTGCGTTCTTTACAAGATATTTATGACTCATGCAATGTTGTTCTTTTTTCTTGCGAACCGCAGTTGTTTGAAGAGGCAAGCAAAGAAGATGTGTGGATTGAAGCAATGAAAGAAGAAATAACAGCCATTAAGAAAAATAAAACATGGCAGTTAGTTAACTTGCTAAAAGATAAAGAAGTCATTGGCCTGAAATGGGTTTATAAGACAAAATATGGTGAAGATGGTTCTATAACAAGACACAAAGCACGACTGGTTGCAAAGGGATATTCGCAGCAGCCCGGAATTGACTTTAATGAGACATTTGCTCAAGTAGTTCGAATGGAAACCATTAGAACAACTCTTGCAGTTGCAGCGCAATTAGAGCTTAAAGTTTTCCAACTCGATGTGAAGCGGTGTGGCTGCGAAGAATTCTAAATGATATGAAGCAAACTCAAGACAATCCAACAAAAATCTACTGTGACAATATGTCGGCTGTGGCAATGACAAAAAATCCAGTGTTTCATGCTCGTACAAAGCATATTGAGGTACATTATCATTTTATCCAAGAATTAATTAGCAAGGAGGAGATTGTCATGGACTTCATCAGCACAAAAGAGCAGCCAGCGGATTTCCTTACTAAAGCAGTCACATTGGAGAAGTTTGAAAAATTCAAGAAGCAATTAAAAATTAAAAATTAAGGAGGAGTGTTAAAAGTTAATTTGTAATTTTGTTATTAGGCAACAATTAATTGCATTTACAAATTTGTCTTGGTATTAATGTAAGGAATAATTTAAGAATAAATAATTCCTATATATGACATATTAGAGTATTCTAGATAAGGTATAGTCAGGAATACTCTAGAGAATGTATTTCATTATATAAGACAACTGTATCTCTTTTACTGATGGAATGAAATAAAGTATTAAATCAAATTCAATCTTTTATCTATCTCTCCATATATTACTTTATTGTGCCTAACAAGTTTTAACACTTCATATACATGTTAAAAATAATATTTTCACTGTACAAACATTTATTTCACTACATGGCTATTTTATATAGATCATTAACGTATTAAAAATAATGTTTTTTAATGTTCAAATATTTATTTCAACCAATGACTATTTTTAAAGGTTCATACATATAATAAAAATGTTATTTTTATTGTTCCAACAATTTATTCAACACATGAATATTTTTTTTAACTTCACATACATGATAAAAATGATATTTTTATCGTTCAAACAATTTATTCAACGCATGAATATTTTTATAACTTCATGTACATCATAAAAATGATATTTTTATCATTCAAACAATTTATTCAACACATGAATATTTTTATAACTTCACGTACATGGTAAAAATGATATTTTTATTGTTCAAACTATTTATTCAACACATGAATATTTTTATAACTTCACATACATGATAAAAATGACATTTTTATCGTTCAAAGAATTTATTCAACATATGAATATTTTTATAACTTCACGTACATGATAAAAATGATATTTATCGTTCAAACAATTTATTCAACACATGAATACTTTTATAGCTTCACGTATATGATAAAAATGACATTTTTATTGTTAAAACAATTTATTCAACACATGAATATTTTTGGTGGTTCATACATACAATAAAAATGATATTTTTATTGTTCAGACAATTTATTCAACACATCAACTATTTTTAATAGTTCATTTCAGAAAATTTCGGCATTACAACGGCAGGGTATTTAGCACCGGCACCGTGTCCAGCACACCTCCTCTGCTATCCTAAGCTTTGCAACATTACAATAATTTCATTTCAATGATTTCCATAATACCATTCATTTCCACAGCACAATGAATTTACCACAAACACAATCAATTTTGTTGCAACCACAATCAATCATTCACAACCACAATCAATTTCACACCACAATCAATTCAAATCGTCCATAGTCTGTGGAGAGGGGAGTATACATACATACATACATACATACATATATATATATATATCCATTCCAATGTCATTCAACGCATATATTATTTATACAACGTATGTATAATTTATACATTGCTTATATAATTTATAAAATGCCAATATATGAGATATACGATGCTTATATAATTTATACATCGCTTATATAATTTATACATTGTTTTCCATTCTAATTCAAATTTAGAAATCTCACATTGGTCTCCACTCCTTCTAATTTTGTAGAGAGCTCCAAATGCATTCTAGTCTCTTCTAGAATGTAGTGTATGTTGTCACGGTCCCAATGTCTCTTGTTTCACTGGATTTCGACAACATACAAAAAAGATATGATTTTTATTCGATAATCTCACTTTGCAATACTTTTATATGTTGAAAACCTTTTAAATTAAAATAGGCTGTTACCTCAGCAGTTCGTTTGAAACTAGTTTTCGATTTTTCTACAAATTTATTGCATCAGGTGTTGATCGGGTGGTGCCACGTTGTAAAGGGAAGAGAGGCGCGTCAGACGTTAGTGGTGGGGACTAGTTTGATGGCGGCAACAGGGCACATCGGCGGTCTGAATGGCGAGACTTCACGGGCTCGATTCTCCAAAAATACTGAACGATAAATCACAAACCCTATATGGATTTGAAGCTCTTGAGATTCTGTACAAAATTCCCTTCAGCATCATCGAATTTTATAATGTGGATTGGGAGAAATCGAAGATAGAAGTGGTGAATGTTTTCCGCCATCGTATACGAGGGTTATGGGTGTTTTTGAGAAAATGAAAATGATAAAGGAATTTTCTGATTGGGTGGTTATATATTTAATTTTATTTAATTCTAAAAATGTTTGTTTTTACAACCGGACTCCAAATCAAACCCAATGAGTGCCCCCCTAGCTAAATACCCCCATTCCGGACACAATGGAATAGTTTCGTAAGCCCGTTCGACTATTTCAGCCTATTTTTCTTCAAATTAAAATGTAAAACATTCAATATTAGATTTGAACGTACATTTTAATTTGCCAGGGCCACATACTGATTCCAAAAATTCCCAAAAAATAAATCTAGCTATGTTTGGACGATACGACCCTAAAAAAATTGATTTCGTCGAATTTGGAGACCGTTTGAAAAATGGCATTTTTCCGGTCGATCCAATTGGCACTATATTTGCAAAACACGTTTTCCTTTCCCACGCTCACATATTAATTCCAAAAATTATGGAAATTTAAACCTAGCAATAATTTGACATTCCGGATCCAACCAAAGTGGTTTCTTCGAAAATGGAGGTTGTTTGCAAAATGACTATTTTTAAGGGCTTTATTTTATTTTAAAAATGGAAATTTTAAATTCTGATGCATTTTCTACCAAAATCACTCGAAATAAAATTTTTAAATGGTTCTGATTTTTCGGGTTGTTACACTAAGATTACTTTTTTATACTATTAATACATGAATCCAAGGTTATTGCTTACTGGGATCTACATTATTTCATCATTGTTTGCATCGTTTCTCTTACATTCGGCTAAACATTACTTATAAAAAAATTCAAGAATCATAGAAATGTATGGTAAAAAATATACGATAAAGCCTATAGTACCTATAGTGCCCTTCACGATTTTCGATTTTCGATCTGCGATTTGGTGAAGTTCGACAAGCGCGCGCGAGATGAGATCAACTAGAGCGACAAAAAAGTGACAACCGGGCGGGAGATGGGACTTTGCGATTTTGGAATGGCAACTTAAGGGATGTGGAAATGGCAAGAGCAATTTGGGAATATGACCTATTTTCGGGAATGCGGTTGGGAAAGAAATTGGACAAAAGATTTATTTTACTTTGCGCTCGGCAAAATTTAATTCCCGCCTATATTTCACTGAATAGCTTTAGCATCCGAATTTGTTTTGCTGAATAGCTTTGGAACCCTAAACTTTTGGCGTGTGTGACAGGTTCTGGACGGGAACGCTATTCCATATAGCTATCTAATATGCATTTTGTAGTAGTGGGGTGAATAGAGTCCTTGAGGATCTTTTAAGACTGTGTATCCTAGACTTCGGAGGGACTTGGGAAGAGTATCTTCCTTTAGTAGAGTTCGCCTACAACAATTGTTATCAAGCTAGTATCGGCATGGCACCCTTCGAAGCATTATACGGACGATCATGCAGATCACCGACTTGTTGGTGGGAATCTACAAAAAGACTTCTACTTGGACCAGAGATGATTAGGGAGACTTCATAGAAGATTGATCTTATCTGCAGGCGCATGAAGACAGCTCGGGACAGGCAGAAGTCCTATGCAGATAAGAGAAGGACTGACATTGAGTTTGAGGTGGGAGATATGGTTTTTATCAAGGAATCACCTTTGAGGAATGCAGTTCGTTTTGGATCTGTAAGGAAATTGGCACCAAGGTTTGTAGGGCCATTTCCCATAATAGAAAGGATTGGCCAAATGGCCTATAGGGTAAAGCTACCAAAGAGACTGTTTGGCATTCATGATGTTTTCAACATTTCTCATTTACGAAAGTGCTTGCATGATACCGCGGAAGTAGTTGAGCCAAGTATGCTTGAGGTAGTATAGGTGGAACGGGAGGCGATAATTAGATGAGTTCCTACTCGTATTCTTGAATCAGAAATTAAGAAGCTACGGAACTGGGAGGCCAAGTTGATGAAAGTTCAATGGTGAGATGATCAAGAGGATTCAAGTTGGGAGACTAAAGACAAGATTCGTGCTTCGTACCCTTTTCTTTTCAAGGGTATGTTCTTAACTTCTTTTCCAAATCTTTTATTTATGCTTGTTTCCATAATTTAAGGATATCCCAACGATCGAATCTTCAACCTTTAGGTAGGACACCCATGGATGTAAACATGTGTTTGAGACATGTTATGTTTGATGGATGCAAGTGGTTACTAGTGGTTGCTCGTGAATGCATATACGCACACATTAGGCACTAGATCGGCTCAATCACTCTCATACTACATATAGATATGTGTGCATTTTTCTTCTTTTAATGGATGAAAGTGGGTGTATCATCATATGGATGTTGCATTTGGATGAATGATTGTGCACACATATAGAACTTACATGTTACAATAGGCTTATTTGCATACATGTTGGATTCATGGCGCTAACATAAGCATTAAGGAGGTCTAATCAGTAGATCGCCTGATCTGACCGCTTGATTTTTCGCATTAGTATAGGGACATATACACACACCTTTGCATATGTTCATATAAGCATTAGAAATCTTTTAAGGACAACGAATGCCTATGATTGGTGGATGAGTAGATGGGTGATGGATGTTAGGATATACGTTCTTCTTAACTTGGAGATTTCGGGGACGAAATCCTTTAAGTAGAGGAGAATGTAACACCCTGTAATTTTAAAGAACACTATAAAGATAAACAAAGTAATATTTAATTAAATATTGGGAATTAAGTAAAACGTACTGCGCCATTGCGTTCGTCTCAGAATTCTGCTTAAGATAGATCCCAAGTTTGTGTAAAACGGACATCGTATGAAGAAGATATTAAGGTTTGAAGTTTGTATACACACAAGAGAATTAAATATATACAAAACAAGTCAAAACATTCAAAATAATTCAAAATCAGAAGACGTGGACTTGGACGGGAGTTCGGACCGTTAGGGGTCGATCCTACCCAAGGGGTGTCGGCCCATGGGTCAACACCACAATAGGGGTGTCAACAACATGTCGACACCCCCTAGATCCGAGGTAGATTCAGTTCTGCGTAGTAGACTTGTTTTATGACCAGATTCGTTGACCCTAGGCTATAAATAAGACCTTAGTCCCATTGTTTTATTCACCTAAATTAATGGCGACAACGAGGTGCTGCCCCATCATAATTTGATCTAGCCTACTTCTTCTTCAACAAGCAAATTATTCATATTCAGAGATCTGTACTAAAACATCTACGATTAATTCTCTGTTCTGTAAGATCCAATCATAGTGAGTCTATGTTATTTTTAAATGTAAACACTTAAAAGTTATCTTGACATGTCTATGAATTGGATCTAAGCCTGTGACTATTTGAATCATATAAATCTACCTTTACTTGTGTATCTAACTTACTGTTTAGATCTCATATGTCTATTCATGATATCCCTATTCTGTTAGTTTTCCTAATCATGTCACCTTATGCCTATTATGCTAGTTTGCCTATTTATCTCATCTTATGCCATTTTTATTTACTATGCCTGTTCGTTTTCTCTTCTCTTCCTTCTTCCCTTTTTGTGATATTGCCAGGCTACCTTTGAGCCTAGGCCTATTGCTGAAATATGCGAACATGCGAAATTAGGAATGATTAATTTGGGGCATAATTCTTGTTGTAAAACATGATTGGGAATTTCGGGCATAATTTGTACCTTGAGCCAAAACTTAGGATTTGGGGGCATAATCTAGATCTTGATCTAAATTTGGGGCATAACTTGTATTGCAGAATAGATGGGGAATTGGGCCATAATGAACATGATAATTGGTTAATAATGAAAATGCCTATATTTACCGTAATTAGAAACTGTAATGGTGCTTAGATATGAGGTTAGATAACACTTGTGGTAGAAGCTTGCTTGGAACCGCCCGACATATCCAGCGTCCACAAGTGGTAAATCTAATGTGAGGGGTCTAAGTGCATACACACGTAACGTGCTAAGACACGAGGTTAAGTCCGACTTATGGAAGAAGTCTGCCCAGACCCGACCAGCATATCCAGCATCCACAAGTGGTAGACTTAATGTAGGAGGTCTAATGCATTATAACCATAAATGAATAAATGGTAATGAACTTGTAATACTTAAACTGTTTGAATCCATAGAGATTACATGGACCTGTTAACTTGAGTAAGGGTTAAGTAAACTTGCTTGAATCAGTGGGAGGGTTAAGTAAATCTTGGGGCAATGGGTAGTATTTATATATATAGGCCCACAAACATAACCTGTGGGGTTACGCAATCTTGTCTAACTGGTAGGCATAACCTGTTGAAATCCTAGTAGTGGGGATGCAAGTATAGGGGGAAGCTTGTATCATCTGGTGTGTTGGATCTGTTTCAGTCAGTAACCCATATAGGTATCAAACGAGTACCCCGAACTAGGTCGAAGTCAGGGTACGCTTACTGAGCTTATTATAAGAGGTCACTTCGAAAAAGGTGTATGACGGCACATTCCATCGGGGTCATGTGCGTGCATGGGTCCGCTTGCTTGGGAAAATAAGACGCTGTGACATCAGTAGATATGGTTGTGCACATCTTGTTAACAACGGGTTGCCACTTTAGGAAGTGATGCATCCTACTGTGGGGCCAACATAGGGTATCTACGGAGTTATGGAGCCGATCGATTGGGGTAGTAATTAGGGTACACCTAGTCTCGCTTGTTTAGGAACCCGTTATTATCCTTAGGGGTAACACCGGTAAGTTCAGTTGGCCTACCTGTTATTGTATAGGGTAAAAGCTCTCAATAGAAGTACGCCTAAGTCTACCATCTTGTATTTGTTGGGGATCATCTTGTTCTTGTTGTACTAGTATTGGTGTAGAGAAAAGTATTTAAAGAAGCGCAATATATTCTATCATGTTTACCTTGTTATACTTTCCTTATGACACTGTAATCTCCCTCCAACTTATATGCCTATCATGATGCTTTCACTTATTTGTATGTTAAAAGTAACTGGACTCGCCAGACTTTATGTCTGACCCATTTTGTTTCCTCTTCTTTCTCTTTCCCCCCTCCCCCAGATCTTAGGGTGGGAATTCTCAAGCTTAATCAGGATTCTTCTTTCCTTCTGCTTGGAGCTGCTTAGATGTACTGCTTGATTTCGTATCTTCTCAACTATGGCTATATTTTGGGGATTATGCTCTTTTTATGTATTATTGTACTCTGATGATGAATTTGTACAAGGCGGAAGTTTTATGTTTTCGGTATTTCAGACTTATGACGTAACCATGTTTTGGGACCACAATGTTTTCTATTTAATAAAGTGTTAATTCCGCTATTATTTTATATATGGCTTGTAATGTTTCTGTTCTGTTTACCTATAATGCTTCACGAAACTTAATGCATTCTGCTAAAAAGTGACACTAACGGATGTGGGGTGTAACAATCTCCAAATATTCAAAGTAGTCTCAACAAAAGGATGCGACCACACAACACAAATTGTCAAAAAGAAAACTCAACTAGAAATCCAAAATAAATAAAACGGAGTTTCCCCTTATCTAGTTGTCAAACGAATCGACCAAATATCCCAAGATGAATAGAAATTTTCCTTAGTCTTTTTCCAAGAGAAAATTTCGAAAACTTTTCAAATTAAATTTCTATACTTACAAACTGAGGGTCTCAAAATATAAGTCTATTTATTAATTTATATTACCGTTCATATTAATAATTGGAACAATCCTTCCATATCTTGAATTGTCGAGAATTTAATTCTCGAAAAGGTTGTTTAAATTAATTTCCATAAACCATACAAGAAGAGAAGTATTAAAAAATCACAAGGAATATATAATGATAGTTTTAAATTCTAAAGAATATTCCTTGTCACTTCCAACTTCCTTCTTTCTATCAAAACAGATTGTTTATTAAAATTTACACAAAATCAATAATCCAAAACATGGTTAGATTAATAGTTCTAGAGACTATTTATGTAATGACCCAGATTTCCGTAACATCGGAGTTGACTATATACATCATACGTCCAACCCAAATATCACGAAAATACGGAACATTTTTTTTTAGAAGAAAGAGATAGAAGAAGAACATAAATAAAAACACAGAATCTCACATCGCAGCGGAACAAAATATAATATATCATATCTTTGAAATACAAAATCTTCACAGTATAACATACACTTATCAGAGTACAACACTTACAACACAACGGAACAACTATAACTGGATAACGCTGAAGCCTCCTGCTCCAAGCTCCTTTAGATATATCTGAAAAATCCAGAACTACTTGACTGCCCGTACAAATTTAGGCACCCAAGAGTTTAGGTAGAACAAAACAAAATAAACTCCGAGTCAGTCATGGGACTGGTATGAGTAAACAGTTTAAAACAGTTTCAGAAAAACTAAATGATATCTCATAAGACCACGCCGTATAACACGGAATGGGTTTTTCCCTTATGAGAATCCAAACGCTTGATTTAACTTTCAAATCCCTTTTGGAAGGAACGATAATCTTTATATCAAAACTCTTTTGATATTATAATAATGTCTAAATCAAGTAGATAACAATCTAGTGGAACGTTTGCATCTCACGTTCCACATATATATACAAATCATAAACTGCAAGCACGTATTGGGTAATGGATTTCCAATTATGACAAGGTATGGAACCACCTTCCGCTGGTATATCTCTAGAGGAGAATACACCGAGTTCAACAAGAACATCTTGCAACTCAGCCACACATGACCGACCACTCATTTCGTTTGAGTGTATCGAATGTATATCACCAACGGTTGGGATCAGCAACCGTTTCCCAAATGGGACAGCATCGACAATAGATTTTTAGAAATAAATGAAACTCTAGATCAGGCGATTATACACCCTAATAGGTGCGACCTACATAGCCATGCTGCTTGCCCGATTTCTGTCATTTACCGATTGATGAGGCTTGAGGTTACGCCTTATCATCACATCAGATTCACTTCGAATGCCACATCGTCAAATCCATCAAATCACCGATTGACGTCCTCAACAGTACATTACGTGTTAGCTAAAAGAAGTTTCCTTCTCCGCTTCCACTCTTGGTACGGTTGAAGGAATCAATGTACGTGACCTTTCTGGAAATACTCTGTCAGACATTCATCCATACAAGTCACCCAGAAACAGGATGAACTGAAGGCACTATTTCTATTAATAGAAAAAGTCCTTGCACTCTACTCCGTCTTCGATTATCTATATATAATCTGATTCGCACGCTACTGCCAATACGGAGTGGTTCTTCGGATAATAATCCAACCGGTCTCTCCATATTGACAACGATGGTCAAAACTTCGATAGTCTGTGATTTAACTATCGAAAAAAAAACAAATGTTTCGATAGTTGATGATTTAACTATCGAATAAAACAAGTGTTCATCCAAACATCCAACAATCACTGAACCTTTAATTAATACTCCATTAATTAAATCTCTTCTCTATTTCTTATCAATATTTGTTAACCAAATATTTTCAATAACCAAATTGGCCTTATACGTTATTTGGAAAACATTTCCATATGTCGCCTTCTTTTATTTTCTAAACTTTAGAAAATATATGATATTTATAATTGGAAAATATTCCAATTACTTATCTCTTTCCAATCTCGTTTTATTTCTATGCTTAGGAAATATTTATTATTCTATTTCCCAGCTTACACTTATTTGGGTTAAAACAGATGTTGTGTAAAACATCGTTACGACAACCCAAATACTATATTCAACTAACTCTTAACTAACATTGATCTTTGAGCCTGAAATCTTACTGTTCATTTGTTAATAATGAAATCAATCAAGTTGGGGTATAACTACCTCTCATACCTTGACTGAATAACATTTATAACGTCAAAACAGATATGACTACTTACTCCAATAATCAATACCACACAACTACTTCTTCATTTTTAAACACATATCACTTTCTTTTTCTATTTTTACTAGATTTTATTCTAGACTTCCTTTTTGATTATATTATTCTATTTTTAAGTTCGTTTCCTTATCGACTTCTATATAAATCAATACGTTGATTTCTAACTATCAAATTATCCTAAAAATATTCTAACTCCTTAAATTTCCAGAAAAATTCGCCATAACCTCCTTTGTACCGGGAGCTTCGGGAAAATCCCCAAACTGCCACACAGGCCTCTCTAATCAAAAAGAAAAAGGAAAAGCCAAGCGGCTTGCCGATACGGCGCATAAAATCTCATATATGAATTAACTACGTACCTTTTTGTCGGGCAATCTATATATATACCTTCTAACACTTTATTCCAAACCTGTCTCCTGTATCTATACCTGCTCAATCTATTTAACTATACCAAATCGTTTTAACTCAATTTGTTAAATAAATTTGTTACTTAACTCTTCAGTCTATTTCACCTTCATATTTGAAAATGACATGTTCAAATATATTTTAACTGCATATTAACAAATTCTAATTATACTCATACTCTCGTTCCCTTATCGACTTCTTATTCAAATTCCAATTCAATTCTATTTGAATTCTTTTTATTTAAACTTCATTTGAATTCTATTTTCAAATTCTATAGTTTAAAGTACATTTGAATTCTATATTCAAATTCTATAGTTTAAAGTCCATTTGAATTCTACATTCAAATTCTATTTGAATTCTCTGCATTATTTATAAACAACGTTTATAACTTTACTTAAAGTCCCCCATTATATATTTATAAACAACGTTTATAAATTCAATTCAAATCCCATCTTTTCCATTTATAAACAGAGTTTATAAATTCCAATTCAAATCCCATATTTTCATTTATAAACAAAGTTTATAAATTCAATTCAAATCCCGTCTTTTCATTTATAAACAAAGTTTATAAATTCAATTCAAATTCCATCTTTTCATTTATAAACAAAGTTTATAAATTCAATTCAAATTCCATCTTTTCATTTATAAACAAAGTTTATAAATTCAATTCAAATTCCATCTTTTCATTTATAAACAAAGTTTATAAATTCAATTCAAATTCCATCTTTTCATTTATAAACAAAGTTTATAAATTCAATTACTTGTTTTATATACCTTCAAACAAGTTAATATTTTCTATAGTTTTATTTAAAATTCAAATTCTATTTATAAAAATAGAATTTCCTTTTTAAAATCTCAAATACCCTTTACGATATTTTTATAGATCAATATTCAAGCCCCGGTGATATTTTTAAACAATCAAATCAACCAATTTTCAATCATTTGATTTTTAACACATCATATACGAATATACATGAAATCAAACAAACAAACAGAATATATATATATATTTTTGAGGAATCCAGTTGGATTCCTCCAACCTGTTTTCCTGCATCCACAGACGTTAGTCAACATAGTAATACCCATCCTGCTTCGAGGCAGGATATCGCGGTATAAAGGTCATCCACTATCATAGCGTGGGGCGCATAGGGTAATCATCCGCTATGAAACCGCGGGCATCCGCTAATGAGACTGCGGGAATCCAACCAATCATCAACCCAATATATATATATATAATAGTCAACCAATCCTAAATAACTATATATATTTTAAAACAATCAGACAGCATTCAAACTAGCACAGACAATTATTTTTAACTATATAAAAATAATTTCTAAATAAAAGGTGAGATTTACTCACAGTTACTTTTAATTTCCGATCCATTTTGACTTCAAAATTAATTCCAGCTTATATCATCCTCAGCTATGAATTTTCTCGACTAGTCTCAAGATCATCCTTGTATAACAAGATCATAAATTTTAATTATCTGCGATAAAAGTTCTATTTTATGATTTTCTCACCTTGTATAATTTAATATATGGTAATACAGATTTATCATCATATATAAATTATACGAATTAAATAAATTCATACCTAAAGTTATTACCTTAATCCATTTTACTCTTTCTGAAAAAATACAGTGCCTCCTCTCTTTGATTTAAACTGCACGAGACTCCTTTCCAGTAATGACCGAGACCCCTGACTGTTTCGAATATCCACTACCGAACTGTTGATATCCCTGTCCCTCCTCAACCAACAGTCCACCCACCATTGCATCGAACTCCTTACTGATCGTAGCTAAGACAATATCTTTGAAACTGCAGCATTCCATCAAAAAATGGAGTCCTCAGACCTTTCCCCCATTCGACATCAACGTGTACGCGGCTTCTTAGCAGGATCGATCCATGCCTCATCATCCCAGTTTTTTCGTCAATATCCGCCATCGCACTCCCCAATACAACCATCCTCAACATCGCGACTTCCACTTTGACGTCATCTTTCTGCTCGAACTCGAGATCTCTCAATAAAGGCCGCGACTTCGAATTCCTGACCCTCGACTGCTCGATAGAAATCCGAAACCCTAAATTCGTTGTTGTTGGCGTGAGTTCCAGGTGAATCGAACTGGGTGATCGGTTTTTAGGAGTGAAGTATTGGGAAAAATGGGACTTCCATTTATAGTAGTTGTTCGGTTTGATTGTGTGGTAATAAGGGAGGGCACTGTTTTGTTTTAGGCTGTGGATATAAAGAGGAGAACGTGCCTTATAATTTTTCCTAAGGTTTTGTGTGGAGGAAAATGAATGAAGAAGTTTAATTTAAATTTTATTTATATTTAAACCGGTACACTCTTATTTAAATTACTATGTGATACCGAACTTCTTTCTAGACCCAACAACTGTCAATTCTAGGGTAAAACCGCTATTCCGGACACACTGGAATAGGTCACGAAGTTTAATTCGATCTTCTGTGGAAGATATGAATTTAAATTGATATAATTTAAATTTCAAACTATTTATTCTCCTCGATAATAAATAGATATTATTACCGTTAGAATTTCATATTAATTATTTGAACTGTTTTCAATTTTTTTATAAAAATTTGAATTCAACTAAATCCATTTTCGTATTCTGATAATTTAATATTTTCAATATTAAATTGAAATTGATTTTTAAATCAATAACTCCCTATAAAAATTGATTTATTTACTTAACTCAATATTAAATCCATATTAAATAATTTAAAATTAACCCATAAGGATCCGGGTCATTACAATCTTCCCTACTTAAAATAATTTCGTCCTCGAAATTGCTAAGGTAGAAAAAAGTGCTACAAACCCATTTATTTTCAAAATCTTATTTATGTTGATACTCAACATTTCAAACTTCCTTACGTCTCTCTTTCGAATAAATCCCTATTCGATAACTCCTCCCTTCGAATAACTATATTCGGTAATCTCTCTTTCGAATAACTAGATTCGAAAACCTTTCTTCGGATAAACTATATTCGATTTACTCTATTCAATTTTCTCTTATCAATTAACTCTATTTGATTTAACTCTTATCGATTAACCCTATTTGATTTAACTCTTTTCACCTAACTCCTTCCGAATAAGCTATATTCGATAACTCTTTTAACTCTATTCGAATAAACTATATTCGATTAACTCCTTTCGCTTGACTCTAGATCGCAGCGATCACAATGGTTACGCCTGATTCCCCCAGGAAACATCCGACCGCCCTAGGCTATCTGCAGCCCTGCGAATTACGCTAGTAGTCGTACGAAATGGCAACTTATCCTGAGTAACTATGTTTGACTAACTCTATTTCAATAACTATATTTGATCAACTTTAATTAAATAACTAACATTAAATTAAATTCTAATTCGATTAGCTATGTTCAATTAACTCTATCTGGTTAACTCTTAATTTGAATAACAAATATTCGAAAAATTCTAATTGAATAACTAATGTTCAATTAACTCTACGGATTAACCCTAACTGATTAACTCTAACTGGTTAATTCTTGCTCTAATCGATTTATTCTAACTCTAATCGACTTCTCCTATTCGAATAACTCCTATTGGATAACGTTTATTCATTTATAAAGATTTACTTTTAGTAACGGTTCTTCACTTTATAAATGTTCTCTTTAATAACGTTACTTCACTTATACAAGTGTTGTGTACCCCTTCTATTTAAAACTATTGGTGTTAAAAACCAATATCTCTTCTCTATATAAGTCCAGACTTATATATTCCATTTATCGAATGATAAATATTTAACTTAATTTATAAACTGATATTTATAAATTAATCTTTTCTATTTATCTATTAAAAACATATTTCCATTTTTTTATTCACCTTCTAAATATTCCTTTGATTAAATTCTATTTATTTAACAAATAAATATCTCATTTATAACATTCTATTTATTTTCTATAAATAAATATTTCCATTGAATCTATTTGTAAATGTTTTACAAATATTTCCTTTTAAATTCTATTTGTAAATGTTTTTACAAATATTTCTCCTTCTATTTGTTTGCACATAACTTCCTTTGTATTTGTTTTACAAATATATTTCCTTTATTCACACCCAATTCATATTTCATTCACATTGATTTTACTCAATTTATTCATTTCGATCCATTTAACTTACTTAAGTTAAATTTAATTTCAATCATTCAAATTCCCATTAACTAGTTGCTAATTAACCGTTTTGCCTAGTTCACCCTTTTATTTGAATATAACTTGTTCAAATATATGTCAACTTAATTATAAACTAATCTAATTATATTTTCAACTCGAGTTATATATTCGATTTCGAATATAAATTCTCAATCTCTTTTACTTATCCAAAAACCCAATTTCGATTCAAAATTTCCTTTAACTAATTATTCTCCAATTTAGTTAATTCTATTTGACCATTTAAAATATGATTTTTGTCTTAAAAATCATTTTACTTACTTCACTGGAGTTCATATTTATTTTATAACTCAAGTCTATATTTTTCTCATGGCCATTCGGATTTTATTTACTTTAAAAATCCTTTTATTTATATATATAAACCATTGTGTTTTTTAATGGTTTCTGGCGCTGCACTTTTTGAAATTTGATTTTGACCTATCTCAAAATCTATTTGACGAAACCCAGATTTTTCTCTTCTATTAGAAAACTATTATCTAACTGGTCCTAACGGTTCTTGTTTCAAAGAATTTCGACTTAATTTGAGTCCTGTATACTAAATTGAAGTTCGAGTCGCCAATTTACGAACTGCCGCGCTATGGCGAGCTCGTTTTAATTATATTTATAAATATAAACGTTTTAACTTTGTTTATAATAAATTCAACTCCAATCTGATAAATTTTTAATATATATCCAATCCATTTTTCCATTTCAACATAATATTTCTGATCTATTTCACTTCTAATATTCAAATCCTATATATTTACAATATTCAAATTCCATTTGAATCTCTTTATTCAAACTCTATATTTGAATTTCCTTCTATTCAATTTCTATTTAAATTCCTTTGTTTCAAATTCTATTTCAATTCCTTATCTTCAATTTCTATTTGAATTTTCTTTATTCAAACTCATTTGAATTCCTTTGAATTCAAATTCTATTTCACTTCTATTTGAATTATATATTCCAATTCCCATTTCAAAATTCCTTTGAAGTCTTATAAATATATACATATATTTATATCTATCTCAAATTCAAAACATCTGAATTTTCAAACAACTTGTTTCTTTCAAACAAATTTCCATCAAAACTTTTTCTAAGGCTGCAATTCATCACTTAGAAACTCGAAAATGAACACTGATGATGTTGCGACCATCATCAGAATTATTTCCCAGCTGCTGAATGAGTTCAGTACTATATTTCTTTCAAAATCCATTTACAAAAATATTTTCCAAACTCCCAGGATTTAAAATTCTGAATTCATGTTGGAATTCAATTTCAATTTATCACATTTGTATATTTGATTTCATATACAAATTCCATTGGTTATATATATATAACTATTTCTGTTTTATAATCTAATTCGATTATAATCCTAACAATCAACTCTACTTAAAAACAATATTGTGTCCAATCTTCTGTTCAAGTGTTTATAAACTCCTATCGACATCGTGGCGTCCCAAGATTCGATCAGAATTCATAACTCACTTAACAGACTAGTCAACACAATATAAAACAGTTTTTATATCAAATAACAAGTACGCTCTCTCGTATATATATACACTCAACTCATTCTAGGATACTACTGATCCTATCTCTAATGAGCACAATCCAACAAGCCTAGGTATTCGCTCAACCTAAGCTCTGATACCAAGTGTAATGACCCAGATTTCCGTAACATCGGAGTTGACTATATACATCATACGTCCAACCCAAATATCACGAAAATATGGAACATTTTTTTTAGAAGAAAGAGATAGAAGAAGAACATAAATAACAACACAGAATCTCACATCGCAGCGGAACAAAATAAAATATATCATATCTTTGAAATACAAAATCTTCACTGTATAACATACACTTATCAGAGTACAACACTTACAACACAACGGAACAACTATAACTGGATAACGCTGAAGCCTCCTGCTCCAAGCTCCTTTAGATATATATGAAAAATCCTGAACTACTTGACTGCCCGTACAAATTTAGGCACCCAAGAGTTTAGGTAGAACAAAACAAAATAAACTCCGGGTCAGTCATGGGACTGGTATGAGTAAACAGTTTAAAACAGTTTCAGAAAAACTAAATGATATCTCATAAGACCACGCAGTATAACACGGAACGAGTTTTTCCCTTATGAGAATCCAAACGCTTGATTTAACTTTCAAATCCCTTTTGGAAGGAACGATAATCTTTATATCAAAACTCTTTTGATATTATAATAATGTCTAAATCAAGTAGATAACAATCTAGTGGAACGTTTGCATCTCACGTTCCACACATATATACAAATCATAAACCGCAAGCACGTATTGGGTAATGGATTTCCAATTATGACAAGGTATGGAACCACCTTCCTCTGGTATATCTCTAGAGGAGAATACACCAAGTTCAACAAGAACATCTTGCAACTCAGCCACACATGACCGACCACTCATTTCGCTTGAGTGTATCGAATGTATATCACCAATGGTTGGGATCAACAACCGTTTCCCGAATGGGACAGCATCGACGATAGATTTTTAGAAATAAAAGAAACTCTAGATCAGGCGATTATACACCCTAATAGGTGCGGCCTACATAGCCATGCTGCTTGCCCGATTTCTGTCATTTACCGATTGATGAGGCTTGAGGTTACGCCTTATCATCACATCAGATTCACTTCGAATGCCACATCGTCAAATCCATCAAATCACCGATTGACGTCCTCAACAGTACATTACGTGTTAGCTAAAAGAAGTTTCCTTCTCCGCTTCCACTCTTGGTACGGTTGAAGGAATCAATGTACGTGACCTTTCCGGAAATACTCTGTCAGACATTCATCCATACAAGTCACCCAGGAACAGGATGAACTGAATGCACTATTTCTATTAATAGAAAAAGTCCTTGCACTCTACTCTGTCTTCGATTATCTTTATATAATCTGATTCACACGCTACTGCCAATATGGAGTGGTTCTTCGGATAATAATCCAACCGGTCTCTCCATATTGACAACGATGGTCAAAACTTCGATAGTCTGTGATTTAACTATCGAAAAAAAACAAGTGTTTCGATAGTTGATGATTTAACTATCGAATAAAACAAGTGTTCATCCAAACATCCAACAATCACTGACCTTTAATTAATATTCCATTAATTAAATCTCTTCTCTATTTCTTATCAATATTTGTTAACCAAATATTTTCAATAACCATATTGGCCTTATACGTTATTTGGAAAACATTTCCATATATCGCCTTCTTTTATTTTCTAAACTTTAGAAAATATATGATATTTATAATTGGAAAATATTCCAATTACTTATCTCTTTCCAATCTCGTTTTATTTCTATGCTTAGGAAATATTTATTATTCTATTTCCTAGCTTACACTTATTTGGGTTAAAACGGATGTTGTGTAAAACATCGTTACAACAACCCAAATACTATATTCAACTAACTCTTAACTAACATTGATCTTTGAGCCTGAAATCTTACTGTTCATTTGTTAATAATGAAATCAATCAAGTTGGGGTATAACTACCTCTCAGACCTTGACTGAATAACATTTATAACGTCAAAACAGATATGACTACTTACTCCAATAATCAATACCACACAACTACTTCTTCATTTTTAAACACATATCACTTTCTTTTTCTATTTTTACTAGATTTTATTCTAGACTTCCTTTTTGATTATATTATTCTATTTTTAAGTTCGTTTCCTTATCGACTTCTATATAAATCAATACGTTGATTTCTAACTATCAAATTATCCTAAAAATATTCTAACTCCTTAAATTTCCGGAAAAATTCGCCATAACCTCCTTTGTACCGGGAGCTTCGGGAAAATCCCCAAACTGCCACGCAGGCCTCTCTAATCCAAAAGAAAAAGAAAAAGCCAAGCGGCTTGCCGATACGGCGCATAAAATCTCATATATGAATTAACTACGTACCTTTTTGTCGGGCAATCTATATATATACCTTCTAACACTTTATTCCAAACCTGTCTCCTGTATCTATACCTGCTC
Organism: Allium sativum; assembly: GCA_030737875.1. Taxonomy (NCBI): domain Eukaryota; kingdom Viridiplantae; phylum Streptophyta; class Magnoliopsida; order Asparagales; family Amaryllidaceae; genus Allium; species Allium sativum. Next base: position 472,463,145 of record CM060920.1, on the reverse strand, counting down.
AATCTATTTAACTATACCAAATCGTTTTAACTCAATTTGTTAAATAAATTTGTTACTTAACTCTTCAGTCTATTTCACCTTCATATTTGAACATGACATGTTCAAATATATTTTAACTGCATATTAACAAATTCTAATTATACTCATACTCTCGTTCCCTTATCGACTTCTTATTCAAATTCCAATTCAATTCTATTTGAATTCTTTTTATTTAAACTTCATTTGAATTCTATTTTCAAATTCTATAGTTTAAAGTACATTTGAATCCTATATTCAAATTCTATAGTTTAAAGTCCATTTGAATTCTATATTCAAATTCTATTTGAATTCTCTGCATTATTTATAAACAACGTTTATAACTTTACTTAAAGTCCCCCATTATATATTTATAAACAACGTTTATAAATTCAATTCAAATCCCATATTTTCCATTTATAAACAGAGTTTATAAATTCCAATTCAAATCCCATATTTTCATTTATAAACAAACTTTATAAATTCAATTCAAATCCCGTCTTTTCATTTATAAACAAAGTTTATAAATTCAATTCAAATTCCATCTTTTCATTTATAAACAAAGTTTATAAATTCAATTCAAATTCCATCTTTTCATTTATAAACAAAGTTTATAAATTCAATTACTTGTTTTATATACCTTCAAACAAGTTAATATTTTCTATAGTTTTATTTAAAATTCAAATTCTATTTATAAAAATAGAATTTCCTTTTTAAAATCTCAAATACCCTTTACGATATTTTTATAGATCAATATTCAAGCCCCAGTGATATTTTTAAACAATCAAATCAACCAATTTTCAATCATTTGATTTTTAACACATCATATACGAATATACATGAAATCAAACAAACAAACAGAATATATATATATTTTTGAGGAATCCAGTTGGATTCCTCCAACCTGTTTTCCTGCATCCACAGACGTTAGTCAACATAGTAATACCCATCCTGCTTCGAGGCAGGATATCGCGGTATAAAGGTCATCCACTATCATAGCGTGGGGCGCATAGGGTAATCATCCGCTATGAAACCGCGGGCATCCGCTAATGAGACTGCGGGAATCCAACCAATCATCAACCCAATATATATATATATATAATAGTCAACCAATCCTAAATAACTATATATATTTTAAAACAATCAGACAACATTCAAAAAAGCACAGACAATTATTTTTAACTATATAAAAATAATTTCTAAATAAAAGGTGAGATTTACTCACAGTTACTTTTAATTTCCGATCCATTTTGACTTCAAAATTAATTCCAGCTTATATCATCCTCAGCTATGAATTTTCTCGACTAGTCTCAAGATCATCCTTGTATAACAAGATCATAAATTTTAATTATCTGCGATAAAAGTTCTATTTTATGATTTTCTCACCTTGTATAATTTAATATATGGTAATACAGATTTATCATCATATATAAATTATACGAATTAAAGAAATTCATTACTAAATTTATTACCTTAATCCATTTTACTCTTTCTGAAAAAATACAGAGCCTCCTCTCTTTGATTTAAACTGCACGAGACTCCTTTCTAGTAATGACCGAGACCCCTGACTGTTTCGAATATCCACTACCGAACTGCTGTTATCCCTGTCCCTCCTCAACCAACAGTCCACCCACCATTGCATCGAACTCCTTACTGATCGTAGCTAAGACAATATCTTTGAAACTGCAGCATTCCATCAAAAAATGGAGTCCGCAGACCTTTCCCCCATTCGACACCAACCTGTACGCGGCTTCCTAGCAGGATCGATCCATTCCTCATCATCCCAGTTTTTTCGTCAATATCCGCCATCGCACTCCCCAATACAACCATCCTCAACATCACGACTTCCACTTCGACGTCATCTTTCTGCTCGAACTCGAGATCTCTCAATAAAGACCGCGACTTCGAATTCCTGACCCTCGACTGCTCGATAGAAATCTGAAACCCTAAATTCGTTGTTGTTGGCGTGAGTTCCAGGTGAATCGAACTGGGTGATCGGTTTTTAGGAGTGAAGTATTGGAAAAAATGGGACTTCCATTTATAGTAGTTGTTCGGTTTGATTGTGTGGTAATAAGGGAGGGCACTGTTTTGTTTTAGGCTGTGGATATAAAGAGGAGAACGTGCCTTATAATTTTTCCTAAGGTTTTGTGTGGAGGAAAATGAATGAAGAAGTTTAATTTAAATTTTATTTATATTTAAACCGGTACACTCTTATTTAAATTACTCTGTGATACCGAACTTCTTTCTAGACACAACAACTGTCAATTCTAGGGTAAAACCGCTATTCCGGACACACTGGAATAGGTCACGAAGTTTAATTCGATCGTCTGTGGAAGATATGAATTTAAATTGTTATAATTTAAATTTCAAACTATTTATTCTCCTCGATAATAAATAGATATTATTACCGTTAAAATTTCATATTAATTATTTGAACTGTTTTCAATTTTTTTATAAAAATTTGAATTCAACTAAATCCATTTTCGTATTATGATAATTTAATATTTTCAATATTAAATTGAAATTGATTTTAAAATCAATAACTCCCTATAAAAATTGATTTATTTACTTAACTCAATATTAAATCCATATTAAATATTTTAAAATTAACCCATAAGGATCTGGGTCATTACAATTTAATAATAAAATTCTTGAAAACAATAGTTTAAAATTTCTGAAAGCCTTTTTTATGCAAGAGGTAGTGAATAAGATGATTCACGCCTATATATATTCCATCCAAAAGAACAGTACAAGCATTCGTATATATACAACAGATTTACATAACAAAGCCTAAATATCAAGCCATCCAAACATACAACATAGGACGCAAGCATAAAAGTGCAACCAAAAAGATAACTATATATACATATTACATACTATATCAGCAACAAAAAGAACACCATTAGATCCATAAGAATGCTGCAACCATTCAAGAAGAATTGTCCCTTCCACGTGCCCTATCATGCACACATACAACAATTGTGTCAACAAACTTCCAGCTATCAGTTCCTGCCCAGTTGAAAACAAATTTAAGAATGGTATAAATAACATCAATTTTGTTCTGAAACCCTTTTTTATTTCAAAGTTAGTTTTAAAAAACTGAAATTTCTCCAAATTTAAGACTAGAGATTCAAATGAATAGTTCTATCAAAAGATTATCTGGATTCATGTGATGAAATATCCAATAATTATATCTCGTAATTATCATTTCGGCCTATGACGACACGTTTACATGAATCTTCCATTTAAAACAAAGAAAATGTTATTGAATGGAACTTTCAAACAAAACCAACACAATAAATTGTGACTATCTCAGTTGTGGTTAGCCTTTTGTCCAGTCATCAAGCTCAAATCCATAGAAACCACCATATACCACCCTCATGCTTTTCAAAACAAAATCGCCAAGTGCACCATGGGGTAAATCATGGTTGGCTGAATATTCGAACTTGAAATATTTCCAACTCTTAATCGTTTTAAAACCTATAATTAGGCCTACGATTAACTCATCATTAAAATACTTTAAAGTCGATTTAAGAAAGGCGAAAGAAAAATAGTAAAGAAAATTGAATATGTTCTCTCACTAATCGTAATTTATTAATTCCTCTTATCGTCCAGACATGGCTCTGATACCAAATGTAACAACCCACACTTTTCCGAGCCCGAATTTCGACAAAAATTGAAACTCAAACCCATCCAAGCACGGACACTATAAATCTGGTACCTGAAATTAATGAGCATGAGCATAATTAGAGTAAAATAAAACTAACACACTTTGAAAACGAAATAAGATAACAAATATCGATTAAGGCGGATATCTTAAGGCACATCACCACATCGATATCGAGCATGAGAGAACGAGAATTGAACCCAAACTTGTATACTTGCTAAGACATGTCCTCCCTGGGATAAACCTGAGAGTTGCTATGAGAGGGGGGGGGGGGTTCAGAACAACAACTCCTGGTGAGTAGAGAATATGTAACACTGTCTATAATACACGAATATACTCTGTTTGGTCAAAACCAAAACATATGTATAAAAGAGCTAGTAATTCTACCCTACACATGACGACTAACCACAAAACCCAAGGCAATATTCCGCACCTGATGATATTGTAATACTGAGATAGAATGTTTACGCATAAGTGTGAAGCCTTTAAACCACCATTAACTCATTCCAAAGATCTAAGAGGCGGGAAACTAACTTTTTGCTATCACATACGGAGGCTACTTGTTTTATATATAGCCACTTAAGACCTCGCTTCAATTGTAAGGTAAGGGTGGTTCGTTTTGATCACTTAAGACCCAAGAGGAACCTATAGGTTACTTAATACCTTATACGATGGTTTGTCCTACATTAACATAAATCAGAGGACACTAGCTACTAAGTCCTACTAATTCAAGGCATCCATCATTCATGCATATAACTATGCCCTGCATAAGACGAGAGATAGTAAGCAACCACTTATTACCTAAAGGATAGGTAAATGACATCTCGCCATTTTTTACCTTCTCCCGGTGGGGCCCCTCGTTACTATCTAGCCGGTCTTATTGGATATTTCCCTTAGTCACTTAATACTTCCCATAGGAAGACCTTTGGTACCTCCGAAGCGGTCATTTAATACTTATTCCCAAGGCGGACCCGCAACGCAATCACTTACTACCTCGAGGAAGCGGACTAACGTGGGAATTACAAAGTTCGCTCCCAACATCCATTTAATACTTCTTGATAATGGGGAGGTGTGCTACCCGATCACTTAATACCATTTTAAGGGTGGATCTTACTACTTAATACCTCTATCCCGAAGTAGGTTCATAATTATAGTTTATTTCCATTCTAAGGTTTCCTATTTTGGTACGGGAGGCGGGTCCTACAACAACTTAACCCCTCACACTTGAGATAGACCTTATTTTAGGAAATAATGATTGCTATGAAATTAACTATCATCATTGGTTCCTACGGTTAATGATATCTCACATCAGTTATACATATACCCGACTGCTGGAAAGTGCAGACTTTTGTCGGATAGGGCAACTGACCGCGCATCATTAACCTACTAAGTCCAATCTTGATTCTTAATTTTATTAGTTCTATATTAACTAGAATTAGATAAGGAAAACTTATAACTTCCTATCCTAGGATGTTTATCTATCAATTTCCTTATTAGACTTTGTACTTGCTACGACAATCCCTATCCACTAATCCCGGTTTAATTTCCCTTTACTATTATTAATTATGGTTTCTGCCAATTATGACTCTAACGGTCATATGTTTCCTAAGGCACTAATTAACTCATTAAATGCCATTTATTTTAATTAATTAGAATTAATGTTGTTTTATGAACCTAACGGCCATATTTCCTAAGGCATTAAATGTCCTTTTTATACCAGTCTCATTTTAAATTCTAATCTATTTACTGTAACTCTTAAATTTTTGTATATTACTTTAATTTAATCAAATTCTTGTTTGCATACATACATACATACATACATACATATATATATATATATATATGTTTATGGGTATTATTAATTTACTTCCCTAATCGAAGTTACATTTCATATTCTAAAACCCAATTCAAATTGTAACCATTTAAGCATGTTCATCCTATTCAATTCATTTCTCAATTAAAGATGGTTACAACATTCCTTATTTTTTTATGACCTTATTTATTGCAAATCAAATCCATTTATTGTTATAACGGTTGTAACAACCCAGATATTTAGTCGATTAATTTTAAACATTTAATGTTGTTTTGAATATTGAGTTGATAATATATATGGATTTTTATATAGAATTTGTAGATTTAATAATCGAAATATGATTTAATTTCGAATATATTGAATTATCGTAATATGAAAACGAGAATAATTGAATTCAAAGTTAAAATTGAATCAGAACGATTCAGGTGATTAATATAAATTTAATTTGAATATAAACGATAATAATAATAATTTATTATCAAGGAATTGATTATTTTGAAATTAAAATTTTATTTTATCGGTTTATTTGATAGTTGAAAAATAATCCATTTTTTCAGAAACCAATTTTATTGGGTCCGAAATGTCAAACCATAGCATTGTGTATATTTTCATCGCGATTGGAGATCGTTTGTGGTCGTTTACACATGAAACTTTAGGCGTAAGTTTCGTGTGCATATTATATGTATACAAATCGTATCAAAATCAAATCGATATCTTATTTATTAAAATAAAAATCTCTTTGAAATCAAATTGAAATTAAAAATTTTGGTACTACAGAAGACATTCATTAAAAACATGGTGCACATTTTTGTCCCCTTCTCCCTCTATATAAACGTGGCACCCCCTTATTCTCTCTCCATTTCGTTCCTCAGGAAATTGAACCCTTCAAAATTAAAATGGTTCCCTTCCTCAATTTCAAAAAATAAAAAAAATGATGAAATCAAATTCATGTAGCCTCAAGCATCAATCAGTTATAGGTTTTACTTGATTCAATCATGATTTCTGGAACATGGAAACAGGGTAGCCGACATAGAGCTAAAGTATGATGGCTTTTGATTCAGCAATAGAGGATGTTGAGAATGACTTAGCACTCAGGCGACATGGGCGCGCAAGTTGATGGAGTTTGGCGGATGTTGGCAGTGAAAAGTGTCGATGTCTTTATAGGGTTGCGTGGGTTTTCCTGGAACCGCGATGGAGGAGGTGGAGCTCGAGTTCATCACGGTGATGTCGGCTATGTGGAGTTCTGATGGGCGAGTTGATTGAAAATGGTTTGTGGTGAAATAGTGTTACATGAAAGGAGATATTGGGATGCAAGAATGTGACAATAGGGAAGAACAGTGTTTGAGTTTGCTGCTTGAGGAGAAGAAGCATTAACGGGAGAAGGATTAGAGTTTAAAGCGTGATTAAGGTGACTTAATAATAAATTAAAGTGTTAATTAAACTTTTTATTACTTAAAAATGTTTACAAACTTGTAATACGTATAATTACTTCTTCTGTAATCAGATTTTAGCTTAATCGGTCATGTTGGATTTGTATGAGTGTAGGCTACAACCTAGAAGTCATTATGGAATTTTTGGAATCAATCGGAATCATCTTTGGAATTTTAGTTTAAGTCGAATATAGTTCTATTTAAGGTAAAATGGTATGGGATAACAAATAAAAATCACTGTGAGTAAATCTCACTCAGATTAAATATTTAAAATTTATTCTGAGTAGTTAAAAATAATTTTTGGTTGATTGTATGGATTGATGAATTATTATCAATTGATTGCTACTATATATATTAGTTAATTTTAGGCTTGGTAGTTGGATATTCCCACAATTTGTAGTGGATAAGACCCTATATCCCCCGTATAATAGCGGATGACCTTCTATACCACGATATCATGCCTTGAAGCAGGATTGGTATTATTTATGTTGTCTAACATCTGTGGATACAGGAAAAACAGGTTGGAGGGATCCAATTGGATTCCTCAACAATTAAGTTGTTGTTTTTCATATATAGTGTTATATGATGTGATAAATAATCTATGATTGATTATTGGGTGTTTTAAATGTTTGAGTAGCACTAGCCCTAAAATAATTAGTATTTTAAATGCCATAAAAATATATTCGAATGAAAGGGAAAAGAATTTGGGTTTTAAAGGGAAAATTTATTTTTCCAAAATAGAACATGAATTTCGAATGGGTTAGGAAATGTTAACTTATTAATAATAAAAAAAAGTAACTGAATTTATAAATGATGTTAATAAATGAAAATAATTATCATTGGATAATTCAGGAACTTAAATCTAAGGGGAACTTAAAAAAAAGGGAATTGGGAACCGTTTCAAAAATAAATGATGAAATTTATTTTAATGTTTGTAATGTAAATTGAATGGGTATAAATCCATATGGGTTTATGATTTAATTATAAAAATAATTTATTTCTAGAAAGGATATCAGAATTGTATTGAATAGAAACTAAAGTTTAAATTTAATATGAAAGATTATATGTTTATATAAATCATATTATAAAATAAATTCCAAAATAGGAATTTGATTTCAAATGGATTTTGAAATGGAAACCTGTTTTAATATATAAAACAAAAAAGTTAAATTTATAAACGATGTTTATAAATGTAGCAAAGTAATTATTATTAGATAATTTGGAAGTTTAGATTCAGGTATGAATTTCAAAAGGAATTGGAAATCATTTCGAAAAAGCAATGATGGATTTTAATTTTGAATTTGGAATATAAAATGATTTGAGATAAATCTAAGGAATTTATAATTAGAATTCGATTATGGCGAATTTTATAAAATAATTTATTTCAAAAGTAATTGGAATTAAATATAGGAAGTTGAATTGTGAATGAATTTATAACTGATCAGTTAGGAATTTTGGAACGAAATAATCGACGATTTAGGATAATCAGATATTTTAAGTAGATTTGGAAGACCGGTTTAATTTAAATTTAGATAGTTAAGAATGGGTTTGAAATTTATTAATAAACGAAGATTAAACATTTATATTTAAATTTAATTAAAACAAGCTAGTCGCGGCACGGTAGTTCGCAATTTGACGTTTTGAACTTCAGTTGAGTATGTAGGATTCAATATAAGTCGGAATTCTTTGATACAAGAATAGTATGGACATATTGAATGTTAATTTTCTAATGGAAGAGAAAAATATGGATTTCATCTTATTGATTTTGAGTTATGTCAAAGTCAAATTTCTAGAAAACAGCGGTATAATCGCTTATAAACCATAACGATTTATTTAGTAAAATAAAAGAATTTTAAGTGAATAAAACTTATATTTCCATTGGTAGTATTCTGACTTGAGTTATAAAACAAATACAAACTCAAGTGGAGTGAAAAAATTTATTTTGAAATAAAAAACAGATTTTGGATTATGGAACGATGATAGCTAACCAGAAATTAATTAGTCTATAGAGTTTTAATATCGAACTTAACTTTGGTTAAAGTGAATTAGATTTGTGGATTTAAATTTGAAATCGAATATGAAACTCAAGTTAGAAATGGAATTCGACTTGTGTTTAAGAGAACAGGAATATATTTGAACATGATACGTTCAAACTAATAGTGGATTAGGCAAAAAAGCTAATTAGAGAATAAACTAGCAAATTGAGTTAAAAACGATTGGATTGAGTTGGAACAAATTGGGAATGGTTGAATATATGTTAAACATGTGTGGAATGAAGCTAATGGAAGAAAATAAATTTGAATGCCCAACAAAAAAGGTACGTATTTAAATTGAATATGAGATTTTATGAGCCTATTGGTAAGTCGCTTGGCCTTTTGATTTTCTTTTTGAAAGGAATGGGCCTAGAGTGGCGGTTTGTAGTTGTACCGATTGAGCCATACAAAGGACACACTAGCGAAATTTTCTGGAAATTTAAGGAGATAGAAAAATTTGTGAAAATTTGATAACGATAATCGATTATATACAGAATTTGGAAACAAATTGATTAATAAAACTTAACGTGTTGTAATCGACGTTTTTTCATTAAAAATAGAAAAGCATGGACTATAACACTATTGGTATAGTAAATGATTTCTGAAAAGGAAACGATTAAGATTTAATATGAGATTTAGATTTAGTTAGTTAAATGCAGTATTTTGGGTTGTTGTAACGATGTTTCACACAACATTCGTTTTAACCCTAGTAAATGTGATTTGGAAACATTTTCCAAATAAAATGAGGAATATTTTAAGTATGCCTAACAGATCATCTACATTGATCTCTTCAAACATATTTATGTTTGGTGGTGGAGGAATTGTTTCTATTAGCTTTATGCCCGTGTTATATTTGGGGAATCAATTAATGATTTGGCGGGTTTGACGATGTAGCATTCAAAGTGAATGATGTTGTCGTGTTAAAAAGGTAAGTATGGCCTCAAGCCTCACAACCTGGAAATGACAGAAATTGGGTAAGCTGCATGGCTATGTGGGTCGCTCCCATTAGGGTGTATTGTCACCTGATCTAGAGAAAATCCATTTGCTTATTTATTCTATCGGTGTTGTATGCTTTCAGTAACTGTTCTGATCCCAACTGTTGACATACATTCGGTACACTCAAGTGAAATGAGTGGTCGGTAATGTTTAGCCAGTTGCAAGATGTTCTTGTTGAACCCATTGTATTCCTCTCTAAAGATACACTATCGGAAGGTGGTCCTATACCTTATCATAGTTGGAAATCATTCATCAATAAGAGCCCGCGATTTTGATTGTATCATATGTATGTGGAGCATTAGATGCAAGTGTTCTGCTAGATTGCTATTTATTTTGATTTAGCACTAATATAATATCAAAATAGTACTGATTCAAATAATATTTTGGTTTATCATAAGGTAAAAACCATCCATGTTTATGTGTGGATCAGTCTTACGGTTATATTTTCTTTTAAAATGATTTTTAAAAATTAATCCAAATGGTTGGATTTTACTCACACTAGCCCCATGACTAACCCAGAGTTTATTTTATTTTGTTTTACCCTAAATCTTGGGTGCCCAAATTTGTACAGGAAGTTAAGTAGTTCAGGTGTTTACAGATATACTTGGAGGAGCTTGGAGCAGGAAGCTTCAACGTTAAGTATCTACTGTTTATTTCCGTTGTAATGTATGTTGTATCTGATAATAGTATGTCTAATGGTACAAAATTCTTCATTTAAAAGCTATTGTATATATTATATTTTATTCCGATGGATGTGAGACTGTGTGTTGTTATTCCTGTTTCTTATTCTATCTTTGTCTTCTTTATCTATAATTATTCGTATTTCTATGCAATTTGGGTTGGACGTGTGGTGTATTTAGCCAACTCACATGGCATGGATTCACGGGCCATTACAATGGTCATAATACTTATTTCCTCTTATTATGGATTATATTTCCATATAGATTTCCACAAAACTGGAAACTATTCAAACATACAACAATAACAAACATTTATTATAATAATATATTTGTGTTATTAACATGCATTCGTACGGATATGATTTTTTTAATTTAAGTGCATTAACATAGTTACTACTTTTCTTTCCATTATTATTAACATTTTTTTGTGTCTAAACTAACGACCAAAACAAATCTATTTATGTTTAATATTGTTTAAGATACAAAATCTTATAAAAAGGTTAATAACCATAGTTATTGTAAAATTTCTCAAAATATTTAAAAGAGAACATGAACATATTTCAAATCACAAGAAATAAGAAATATATGTTTTTGGAACGGTTGTTGTAAACTACGTACAAATATACGTAAATTTACGCATCTTTTCCTAATTGTTTTGTACATATTTCTTGCTGATTTGAAACAACGTCCTTTTTATTAAAAAGAACAAAAAGGAAATTTTTACAATAACCAAGTCGAACCCCAACAGCATCAAACATAAACAGGAATAATCTTTTATTCTAAATTTACATAAACCTCAAATCAACACCAAAACTAAGCATCTGGAATAAAATTACAATTTTGACAATGGTTTTGGGACTGATTTCCAGATCTATGGTGTGTACAATGACCACAAACAATTCTATGAATAATTGTAAGCAATATAATTTAATTAATCAAAAAGGCCTACAAACTCAATATTCGAACCACAACCTATTATTTCTTATATAACAATAACAGAAAACAAATCTGATAAACTTTTAGGCATACATCTCTGATCTATTACAAACGAACTAAATAAGTTATTATAAATGATGTATATAATTTTTCCGCTCACCTGAAAGCTATCCAAATCTTAATCTGAATAAACCTTTAGGCCTACAATTCCCAAATTTTTACAGATGTACAATTATTCCAAAAGGGGGATTCATTCAGATTTGTAGATCTGCAAGAAAATAGGAAAGAGGGAAAAAATATAACTACAAGAAAGCCTAATTGCAGTACCATCTCCTTTGCACATAAATCCGATTTTAATCTTCTTCAATCTATGTTATTTTGTTTATATACATTTAGATTTGATTTAGAAGAGAATTGGAAGATGAGAGAAATGGCAGAGCTTCGTTGCTACCTTCATAATTGTGTGCAAAAGGATGGGGTTTAACTCTTTATCTATAGGAACTGGAATAGTCCTAAACCGTTAGATTTAATGTTATAAAGATCCGTCTATTTACGTAATTTTTATATATAAAATAAACCCACCAACCCTAGCTGCCATTGGGCGAATTTACCCCTGGAGGTCGACCGCCCTGGTCGTTTTCGCCCAGTAAAGGCAGGTTATAAATGGTATTTTATATTAATAGATTCTCTTATTTATTTTATGACCGTTTTCGTATTTCATCCATAACTTTTTCATACAGACTCCGTTTGCGAAACTCCAGACATGAAAGTTGACCAGAATTCCATAATGAAAGCAACATTGTTAGTTTTGTGTTCAAATTCCATCATTTGCAGAAATTCCATTTTCGGAGCCTAATTAAATAACTAAATTAATTATCGTCAAAATTTCGAGCTATTACATATGACCTCCCTCCTCCTAACATTAACAAGTTAGTATGTGAGACTATTGATTAAGGATGATAAACGATTGCTTAGAGGAGGATCCTCTCGAAGATTTAGTTATCATGCCAGTAGCATTATTGTTGTTGTTGTTATGTAATTGGGATAATCAATGATGTACCGTTTATCATCTATGAGACTTACTGTATCAGAATTTGTGGTTTTTAAATAATGGTACATCCAATTTATGCTATTATATTTTATCCGTTCCGCTGTTTAAGATTCTAATTTTTCATTTAGACCGCTCTGTATATCTGTTTTAATAATTCCTTATAGGAACCAATGATCCGTTTAGAGTGTCTCTAAGTTCCAAAGGGCCTTTTCTAGGTCGAAATTTAGTCCTATTCCGAGCGGGTTGTTAAAGCGTTGGAGTGTGAGCTGATGGTATCAGGGTAAGCACGTCAAGGAGATCAACTCAATCATACCATCCAAAAAGCCTAACCCGCCTCCAATCAATCGGCAAAGCCAAATCCTAGCTCAACGTGCACTAATGGGTTTCGGGTTAGAGTGTCGCACCCAACAAAATTAGAACGGGAATGAACCTCTGGCCGGTTCGAGAGCATGTGAACTGATTTAGGATATTTTGAAGCTTGGATGTTGTGCTTTTGATTTTTTTTGTTTTGGAGATGGCGACCATGAAAAACAGATCAAAAGTAACTGTGGAGGAGAAAGAAGGAATGGGTCGGGTGTCTTTTACTGTATCGTAGGCCTCAACATTTTATTATTATTTAATTTCCTCATTTTAGTTCCGACGAAATTGATGCACATTTTATTTTCGAATGGCCAAACAATAAGTCTGTTTGCCATGAAATTTAACAACGTGCATCATTCCAACGATACGATTCTGATGGTACAAGTATCGTCGAAATCCGAAACCGCTGCTTGAAACAATAATTTTATGCGTATATTGTGATCATTATGACCACCAAATGGTCCGAACTTGAAATATAGCAATCCTTATTATTTTTTTAATCAACTTAATGAACCAACCAGACTCAATGAAACTAGTCTAGAGTCCTACCTCAATGGTTTGTGAGAAATCACCTTTTGGAATCGTTACTCAGATAATTAAAGATCAATATTTAGATAAAATAATAAAATGTCCAATTGTTAAATTATGGGTCATTATGTAACATCCCAAGATTTTTTGACAATTTAAAATATTAAATTTATTATGTTTTGAACAAATTTGTTTTAAATATTCAAATTTATAATTTATGTCGTATATTGAAAATGTATGAACTAAAATTTAAATTCGTAAATATTGAAATTTGTTTACAATAAGTAATAATTGAGTTATAAATTTATCATGAATTTTTATTTCGATTTGAACTGAATTTATAAACCTTTGAATTTAATTTATTGGTTAATAAACAATAGCGAATATTTTATTATATTAATTAACTGGTCGAAGTTTGTCATTTGGCAAACGATTTCTGAATTTGATAAAATTAATTTTATTCAATTCAAATTTGTAAATTATTGTAATATATAAAATTTCATAGCCATTGTAATTTTAGTTTGATCATAAGAAATTAAAACGCATGTAAATTTATATGTACAATTCAATTAAATAGTCAAGTTTTAGTAGAAACTGCTGTAGACTTTAGAATCAAGCCTTGAAACCAATTCCATTACTTTTAGAAGGCGTCAAAACCTATTGTTAGGCAGTAAGCGGGTCTGATTTGGAGTCCATTCGAATTTTGGCTTAAATATCACGCAAATTGAGAATTATATTAATAAAATATTAATTTCCCTAAACCTAAATCAGGCTGCCGCCTTATGTGTTCGATGGCAGAAATTACATGATCTTCCTCCTTCAATTTCTCATGATTTATTCAACGGAATTCAATAATTCCAAAATTAAAATCGTAGCCCTTCGCGAGCTCTTCAAATCCATACGGTGGATCGCACCTTTCTCTTCACGGATTTGCTGAAATTGTGCCTCGATTGTTCCACGCTTTTCGAGGTGGTGCGGCCATTATAGGTGATCGAACGGGACAGGGTTTGGGTCGGAGGTCAATGGCTAGGAGGCGCAGGCTATGGCATTGATTGATGGAAACCTAGGGCATGTATTAGATCGCATGAATCAAGGAATGGGGCATGTTGATGGGTTCGTTTATAGCAGCAGGTATCATGCGCAATGGAGAAGTGGGCGGTTTAGGGATGCTGACATGGTTTAATGATAGTGATGAGGAACTTGTTTATTTATTTATTTATAATTTAAATTCTATATGTTTAAACGGATATAACTTTCTGCTACGAGGTCGGAATTGGACGAAATAAATTGCGTTAGAATTGTATCGATGAGCTCTTCGCAATGCCATTGATTTGGACTGATTCTGAGACTGTAAATTTTTGGGCTAAAAATTGGATTTTAATCTCGTTTGAAATAAAGGTGAGTGATTAAACCCACTCACACCTAACTAAAATATTTTATTGTTAGTTAAATTAAATTCATGTCATAACATGATTGTATTGGTTGTTGTTTGATTGTTTAAGTTGCATTTTTATGTTAAATCTGCATAGACTGTAAAATTTAATTTAATTGTTATATGAATTGTACTGTTAGAGATTAATTTCTAGTTTTAATAATAAAAAAAAGAATCTCATACCTGATGACTAGTAACTGATATTATTGAACTGTTTATATGTGTTGATTTTTATATGCCTTGAATTTATATATTTAATGTGTTAATATGTTATCCATCTTGTTATTGATATTGTTTATATGTGTTATTGATTTCTGTTGATTAATCCCAACTATTACCCTAGATGTTACGGGCATCAAAATAAACCCGGGATTAATCATTAAAATGAATTTAGAACGTAGGTTGAAATGATAAATACCTATGACCCTGATCTGGATTGAAATGATATATATCCTTTCCCAAAATACTAAAATTAAATTTTAAGTATTAATTGGCCATATGATAGAAAATTATATATGGATACTGTTGGTTAAATAAAAATTGTTAACCTTGAATTTTGAAATTTTGTTTTAAAGATAAATAAATCATATTATTAATTTAATTTCTTTAAATTTGAACTTTAAGCATTGAAATTAAAATTTTAAAATTTTAAGGAATTCGTATATGTGAATAACTAAAGTTGAAATTGAATTGAATATAAAATATAAATTTAACGAAATTGAATTGTTTATCTACCTTTGGTATTTACTTTAATGACCTGATTTATTGTAATAATTGAACTGTGAACTCGAGAATTTTACAAACGAATAATTCATAGTGAGAATTATAATTGAAATTTATTTTTTTAAATCAAATTATTTGAAATCGAACTGTTGAATCGAACTGAAATATAAATGGGAAGTCAAATCCTTTTGAATTAAGATATTGAAATTTAGACGATTGATTTGAAACTGAAATATAATGTCCTGTTGGGTTAAATTTTGAAGATATGATTCTAATTCCAACTATAATATTTTTAAACCATTTTATAAACTATTTTATTTTTATAATAATAATTTTCTTTATAAAATATTTACCTTATAACTATTTTATTTAATTATTTAATTTAAATTAACTATTTTTATTATTTAACTATTTATTTTATAAACTATTTTAATATTTTACCTAAATCTGAAATTCTATTTTAAATACAAATTATTTATTTTCAAACTATTTCAATTATATATCTAAACTATTTAAATATATATAGATATATAATTGAAATAGTTTGAAAATAATAATTTGTTTTTAAAATAGAATTTCAGATTTAGGTAAAATATTAAAATAGTTGATAAAATAAATAGTAAAATAATAAAAATAGTTAATTTAAATTAAATAATTAAATAAAATAGATATAAGGTAAATAGTTTATAAAGAAAATTATTATTATAAAAATAAAGTAGTTTATAAAATGGTTTAAAAATATTATAGTTGGGATTAGAATCATATCTTCAAAATTTAACCAAACAGGACATCATATTTCAATTTCAAATGAATCGTCTAAATTTCAATATCTTAATTCAAAAGGGTTTGACTTCCCATTTATATTTCAGTTCGATTCAATAGTTCGATTTCAAACAATTCGATTTAAAAAATTAAATTTCAATTATAATTCTCACTTTGAATTATTTGTTTATAAAAATCTCGAGTTCACAGTTCAATTATTACTATAAATCAGGTTATTAAAGTAAATACCAAAAGTAGATAAACAATTCAATTTCGTTAAATTTATATTTTATATTCAATTTCAACTTCTGTTATTCACATATACGAATTCCTTAAAATTTTAAAACTTTAATTTCAAGGCTTAAAGTTCAAATTTAAAGAAATTAAATTAATAATATCATTTATTTGTCTTTAAAACAAAATTTCAAAATTCAAGGTTAAAACAATTTTTATTTAACCAACCGTTGTCAGTATATAATTTTCTATCCTATGGCCAAGTAATACTTAAAATTTAATTTTATTATTTTCGGAAAGGATATATCATTTCAATTTAGATCAGGGTCATAGGTATTTATCATTTCAACCTACGTTCTTAATTCGTTTTAATCATTAATCCTGGGTTTATTTGATGCCCATAACATCTAGGGTAATAGTTGGGATTAATCAACAGAAATCAATAAACAATATCAATAACAAGATGGATTACATATTAACACATTAAATATATAAATTCAAGGCATACATAAAAATCAACACATCTAAACAGTTCAATAATATCAGTTACTAGTCATCAGGTATGAGATTCTTTATTATTATTATTATTAAAACTAGAAAATAATCTCTAACAGTATAATTCATATAATAGTTAAATTAAATTATATAATCTATGCAGATTTAACATAAAAATGCAATTTAAACAATCAAACAACAAACAATACAATCATATCATGACATGAATTTAATTTAACTAACAATCAAATATTTTAGTTAGATGTGAGTGGGTTTAATCACTCACCTTTGTTTCAAACAAGATTGAAATCCAATTTTTAGCCCAAAAATTTACAGTCTCAGAATCAGTCCAAACAAATGGCATCGCGAAGAACTCGTCGATACGAATCCAACGCAGTTTATTTCGTCCAATTTCGACCTCGTAGCAGAAAGTTATACCCATTTTAACATATAGAATTTAAATTATAAAAAAAACAAGTTTCTCACCACTACCATTACGCCATGTCAGCATCCCTAAACCGCCCACTTCTCCATCGTGCACGATACCTGCTACAATAAACAAACCCATCAACACGCCTCATTCCTTGATTCACGCGATCCAATACAAGCCCTATGACTCGATTAACCAACGCCATAGCGTGCGCCTCCTCGCCATTGACCTCCGACCCAAACCCCATCCCGTACGATCACCTATAACAGCTAGACCACCTTGAAAAGCGCGGAACAATTGAGGCACAATTTCGGCAAATCCGTGAAGAGAAAGGTGTGATCCACTGTATGGATTTGAAGAGCTCACGTAGGGCTACGATTTAATTTTGGAATTATTGAATTTCGTTGAATAAATCATGAGAAATTGAAGGAGGAAGATCATGGAGTTTCAGCCATCGAAAACATAAGGCGGCGGCCTGATTTAGGGTTAGGGAAATTAATATTTTATTAATATAATTCTCGATTTGCATGATAGTTAAGCCTAAATTCGAACGGACTCCAAATCAGGCCCGATTACTACCTAACAATAGGTTTTGACGCCTTCTGAACAAAAGTGAATTGGTTTCAAGGCCTAATTTTAAAGGCTACAACAGTTTCTACTAAAATTTGACTATTTAATTGAATTGTACATATAAGTTTACATGCATTTTAATTTCTTATGATCAAACTAAAATTCCGATGGCAGTGAAATTTTATATTGTAACAACCCGGAATCTCTGAACCAATTTAAAATTTTTATTTTAGCTATTTTAATGGATTTTGAATATTTTAAATGATTTATTTTAAATAATAACGACCAAAAATTTATTTAAATCGAAGTTAGAACATATAAATTTATTTTAATTATAAAACGAGCCTGAAATGGCGCGGTAGTTTGAAAATTCGATTTTTAATTTCAATTGAGTATACAGAATTCATTTTCAATCAGAATTGATCGATACAAGAAACATTAGAATCGATTTAACTATATCTTTCTAATGAATATAAGAAGTGAAGATTTTACTTTATAAATTGTAAGTTATGTCCAGTTTAAAATTTAAAATAGTCGCTATGGAATTTATATATATATTAATATAATATATAGCCCTTAAAAATAGCCAATTTGCAAACGACCTCCGTTTTCGACGAAACCACTTTTTTTGATCCTGAATGCCAAATTGTTGCTAGATTCCAATTTTCATAATTTTTGGAGCAAGTATGTGGCCGTGAGCAATTAATTGTAAATCAATCAGCCATATAAGTCCAAAAACAGGGCTTTTGAGCCAACGGACTCGGAATTCGACGAAATCAGTTTTGTTTGGACCGTATCGTCAAGACATAGCAGCATGTCAATTTTCATTGCCAACGGAGTTCATATGTGACCGTGGCATCGATAATTGTCGAACGAAGAGAGCGTGAACTAGAGAATTAATAATAAAAATAGAGAATTAATAATAAAACAATAAAACTCTCCACTATATAATATCTTTTCCTCTCCACAAACTCTCATTTCTCTTCTTCCTCAAAAATTGACAGCAACCCTCTCCCTCTCTCTCGAAATTTGGTAGAAAAGCCCTTCAAACTTAAATAATTTATATCTCCCAAACTGTAAGGAGTTAGGCCATGAAATTTAGTGAGCATCTAGAGAATGAAGAAAGCTACTCACCCTAAAATTTGGTGGTGATTGGATTTGTGATTTGGCCAGAATTGAGCTCGAAGCGCAGCAGCTCATTTACGATACTGTACTTGCTGCGGGCCCCACGTAGAGAATTAGGTCGAGCGGTTTAGAGGGAAGGTAGAGTGGAAGCATACAAAGGTTTTGGCGGTGGTGGCATGGTCTCAGGTGGTCGGAATTGGCCAGAATGTCAATTTCATCGGAGGAGTGCTGGAAAATGAGGCAGTCACGAAAATGATCAATTTCCCGCCAATCTGTGCTTTTTCAGGCAAAGTGATACAAACAAAAGTTGTCCGGGAGGTCGAGATCTAGCTACTGGTAAAATTTGGTGGCACTTGGAGCAACGTGGCGGTCGCAGCACCAAGATGAACGGAAAATGTTGTTTTCCGTTCAACTACAAATCGTGGGGCCTACGTGGCAAACTGGAAGGGGGACCACTAGCATGGAAAGAGGGAGAGAAGCCCAAGAGAATGGCGTTGGTTTCGTGCAATTCCGACTTACGGTTTGGCCGTGGCGAGCATTTTAAGTTGAGGATGTCGTTTGGAGAATAACCTGAATAGTGATATTATTATTTAAATAATATTCGGTGTTCATATGTTAATATCTTTTTGCCACAAACTCCAAATCACATGAAATAGGATCCATTGCGATCATGGAGTCGAGAGCTTCGGAACAACACTAACTAGGTCCAATTTTGAGCAAGCTAGAATTTGGGGCAAATTCAAATCCAAACTGTACTGAAATCATCAGTTAAAAAATGGCGGAGTGGAAACCAAGGTGAGAACTCTCTCACTAAAATATGTTTTTATGGTTATTTATTTCATAACTACATATATCGATTGTCAATGTTGATTTTTATCTGTTTTAATTATCATCAAATGTTGTACGGTGTCTGTTAGTTCACATTAACTGTTGTTTGAAAACCATAGATGATTTCATTGACTGTATTGTGTTGTGACTGTAATGCTTAACATATTAAAAATTAATGTTAACATTAATGTGGTAGTTGAAATTAAATTATAAATATCCATTTATAATTTACACAGTGAGATTTCTAAATTTAAAATAAAATTGATTGTGACTGTGATATTAAATTTATTTATACGTTGTATAAAATACATATATGCGTTGTGTAAAATTGGAATTGATTAATTGTGGTTGCGATGAATTGTTGGATTGAATTGTGTAGTAAAAATAAAATGATCATTTATTGAATCATGTTTTTGTTTGTCAAAAATGTTCATGTTAGGAATAAAATATATTAACAATAAAAATTATAAATATATTAACAATAAAATTATATTTTTATTATATATATAAATGACAAAAATGTTCATGTTAGGAATAAAATATATTAACAATAAAAATTATATTTTTATAGTATGTATGAATCAAAAATTTGGTTAGGTTTGAGATAAAATGTTTAAACACTAAAAATTATATTTTTATTGTATGTAGGAATGATTAAAATTATTCATTGTTTTAAATAAAATATGTTAATAATAAAAAATACATTTTTATTGTATGTTTGATTCATTAAAAAGATTCAAATTTGATAAAAAAAAGTCTGGACAATAAAAATTACATTATTATTGTATGTTTGATTTATAAAAAGAATCATTTGTTAAACATGTTAGCGATGTTAGAAAAATAATCATTTGTTAAAAAAAATTTGTTTATTAAAACAGTATCATTAACATATTAGCGATGTTAGAAAAATAATCATTAGTTAAAAATGTTTTGTTTATTAAAACATTATCATTAACATGTTAGCGATGTTAGAAAAATAATCATTTGTTAAAAATGTTTCGTTTATTAAAACATTATCATTAACATGTTAGCGATGTTAGAAAAACAATCATTTGTTAAAAATGTTTTTTTTATTAAAACATTATCGTTAACATGTTAGCAATGTTAGAAAAACAATCATTTATTAAAAATGTTTTGTTTATTAAAACATTATCATTAACATGTTAGCGATGTTAGAAAAATAATCATTTTTTAAAAATGTTTTGTTTATTAAAACATTATCATTAACATGTTAGGGATGTTAGAAAAATAATCATTTGTTAAAAATGTTTTGTTTATTAAAACATTATCATTAACATGTTAGCGATGCTAGAAAAACAATCATTTGTTAAAAATGTTTTGTTTATTAAAACGTTATCATTAACATGTTAGCGATGTTAGATAAATAATCATTTGTTAAAAATGTTTTGTTTATTAAAACATTATTATTAGCATGTTAGCGATGTTAGAAAAATAATCATTTATTAAAAATGTTTTGTTTATTAAAATATTATCATTAACATGTTAGCGATATTAAAAAAATAATCATTTGTTAAAAATGTTTTGTTTATTAAAACATTATCAATAACATGTAAGCGATGTTAGAAAAATAATCATTTGTAAAAAAATGTTTTGTTTATTAAAACATTATCATTAACATGTTAGCGATGTTAGAAAAATAATCATTTGTTAAAAATATTTTGTTCATTAAAATATTGTCATTTGTTCACCTAAGTTAGAAAAATGATCATTTATTAAATATGTTTTAATTCATTAAAATAATGTCATTTACATGTTAGCGATGTTAGAAAAATGATCATTTGTTAAATATGATTTGTTCATCAAAAATGTAACCTTTAACATGTAAGCGAAATCATAAAAATGTTCATGTTTGATATAAAAATGATTTAACAATAAAAAGTACATTTTTATTGTATGTAGAATCACAAAAATGTCATTTTTATCATGTTAAGTTAGTTAAAAAGAATTATATGTTAAAACATGTTTTGTCATTAAAAATGTCATTTTTATCATATTAAGTCAGTTAAAAGGAATTATATGTTAAAACATGTTTTGTCATAAAAAAATGTCATTAACTTGTTAGCGATGTTAATATAAAAAGAATCATTTTTTAAACATGTTAGCGATGTTAACATAAAAAGAATCATTTGTTAAACATGTTAGCGATGTTAAAATAAAAAGAATCATTTGTTAAATATGTTTTGTTAAATTAAAGTATTGTCATTAACATGTTAGCGATGTTAATATAAAAAGAATCATTTGTTAAACATGTTAGCGATATTAATATAAAAAGGATCATATGTTAGAATATGATTTTGGTTAGTTAAAAATATTATTTTTAACATGTTAGTGAAGTAGTATAAAAGAGTCAAAATATTTTTGTTAGTTAAAAATATTATTTTTAACATTTTAAGGAAGGGGATTAAATAGTCATGTCTTGAAATATATGTTTGTATGTTAAAAGTATAATTTTTAACATAAATAGGAATTGTACCAAAATTTACATGTTTTGAAATATATGTTTGTATGTTAAAAATATGATTTTTAACATGAATATGAATGGTACAAAATTTACATGAAATAAAATAAATGATTTTGAAATCGCCAAAATGAATTATATATATATATACACAAATTAAAATAAAATGAATCGCACGCGGTAGTTCGCGTTTTGGAAGCATAACTTTAAATGATTATATCGAGAGATCCGACCGTCGGATTTTCCCAAAACTGGAACCGTTAGGTTCGCTTTGGAAAGATCTTTTCAATGATATTAAATTTGTTAAGATCCAATGGTTAGATTTCGATAAATGTGTAATTCAAATCTGAATAAAAACAGCTGTAAAGACCCGTAACTTCCCCGTAAAGGAAAGCGTCGGATAGTTCGAGAACAGGACAAAACAGAACGCATACAGAAGAACATTTCACTATATATTACAACAATGCATCAGATTACAAGAATATACAGAGTAAAAATGAATAATACACAGAATTATCAGAGATTTAAATTACATTTAAATACATAGCAGCGGAAAATAATACAATACACAACTAGAAGAGATATACGGATACAAAGCTTTCCGGATATCATTCCAGCTGTAAACCAGGATCCTGTGAATATAAATCTGCAAAACCGAAACTACTAGCTGCCCGTGTCAAAATAAGGGCACCCAGAGTTTAGGTTAAAACAATAAACTCCAGGTCAGTCATGTGACTGGTGTGAGAACTAAAACAGTTATTAATCTTTATTTTCAAAGGTAAATCAAGGGACCACGCCGTATAACACGGAACGGGTTTCCTCCCAAGAACACCAGTGCATAAAACAAACAGCGCAATGCTAAATAAAGAAAAATGAAGCTGTTATAAGACCCAGGTCCCATCACACAATGCAACGCAGCCGAGGATAGGGTTTTCCCTTATAACAGCCAAAGAATGCTTGATACGTTTAAAACAAATCATTTGATACTATTATAAGTGCATAGTGTATAAAACACTTCAAATCATAAGTATCAATCATAGGCGGCATGAGCGTCCCATGCCACTATGTCGCCATATATAGGTTTACAAATAAAACCGCAAATGTCACGTATTTGGAAATTGGATTTCCGTCTATGAACCGAGGCTAGGGGCAAGATCCTCAACCTATTCGTGACTCTCTAGCCCGAGCCACAGGTCAGAGCTCGAGTGACCTTGGAGCGACAGGGCCGGTCCACCGATGTGGATTAAAATGCCTGAACACTACGTTTCCCCACCCTATGGGGTGTAAGTCTGGTCCGTCAGCCGACCAGAATGCATCGGCCGAAACCGATATAACCGAGGCGCCTCGCAACAGCAACAACCACATAAGTCAAACTCGTCAGGGCGTGTAAAACCACTGACGCCACTTCTAACTAGAAAGAAACGCATGCCCTCCCTGAGGTCCGTCTCCCGTTTTTGATTCATACCGGGTGTGAAACTCGCGAATCAAACGTTACACAAAGCTACGCCACAAAGGCCGTGCTTTGATCATCAACCACAAGACTTTGCTTTTCAACAGAAGCCTTGATCATTTGCATCTTAGCATGCCACACAGGCAAGCCATCCTATGCAACCGATATCAGTCACACAGAATGAAATCCGATGTCAGACACACAGTCCATTTACAAGTCCGTTCTGGGTCTGAACGAAACCGGAGGCACCTAGTACCCCGCATATCCATCGATCTCCAAGTACGTCTGGACGATCACTAACTGTTTCCATCTTCTTGGGTGTACAGCCCAATCAAGATCATCAGTTATCACCCAAACGACGTGAAGACCTCCGGTCTTCGACCATCGTCTTCATCTTCGACTTATCGTCGTATCAGTTATTCAGAATGGGATAAACCCGGTCTTTCCGAATAACTCGCGTATATTTTAAATAAGTGTTACACAAACACAACATACGCCTCATTCCAATTCATTAGTCACTAACCGTAAATTAATCAAGAGAATAATTCCCCAAATATTAACCCCGAAGGCCGAAACCAACATCAGATCAATATCCAGAAAACCATTCTGCTTGGCTAACCGCCAGTTAGTTTCTAAATTTCACATTCAAATCTAATTAAAGATTTAACTATCGCCTGGAGCAAAACTGGTGATACTCCATTCTCGATCTTTTCAATCTAATTAAAGATTCATTAAAACTCCACTTAGTTTTAATCTGTGACTGGGTTAAGGAATCAGCGTCATTTAAAACACGGTTCACGATAAACCCAAAGTCACATTCATTAATCGTCGGGTTAAAGAACGAGTGTTATTTAAAACACTGTTCACGATAAACCCAAAAATCAATATCAATTCAATTCCAATTAAATATTATTTAATTGGTACACTTCATTAAATCTAAATAAAAAGATTTAATCTTTTCTCAGCTGGGTTCAAGAACAGTGTTAGTGAAGACACCATTCACGACAAACCCAAATCACATTCATTAATTATCGGGTTAAAGAACAAGTGTTATTTAAAACACTGTTCACGATAAACCCAAAAATCAATATCAATTCAATTCCAATTAAATATTATTTAATTGGTACACTTCATTAAATCTAAATAAAAAGATTTAATCTTTTCTCAGCTGGGTTCAAGAACAGTGTTAGTGAAGACACCATTCACGACAAACCCAAATCACATTCATTAATTATCGGGTTAAAGAACAAGTGTTATTTAAAACACTGTTCACGATAAACCCAAAAATCAATATCAATTCAATTCCAATTAAATATTATTTAATTGGTACACTTCATTAAATCTAAATAAAAAGATTTAATCTTTTCTCAGCTGGGTTCAAGAACAGTGTTAGTGAAGACACCATTCACGACAAACCCAAATCACATTCGATATTCGATACAAGGCTTTGAATAGAAAATATATCGGCTTATATTCAATATCAAATTCTACGACTAACAAATGTCGTATTGGAAATAACGATATAAATATATATATCTTTCAAATTTCCATAACAACACCTGTAATATCACGAATTCCAACATCGAAATATTCCGAAGACAATTTCGATTCAAATCCACTCCAATGCAATCATTGGAAATTTTGGTTATTTTTAAAACCATTTCAAATTCAATTTATTTATTTAAAAATAAATAGAATTATAATTCTAGTTCAAACTAGTTCATTTCGATAGAAATCTATTTTTATCTTTTCAAATATGGAGTTTTTCATCCCAAATCTTCACAAATCATTTCTTATGATTTTACACAAATTATTACTATTTTTAATAATTTTATCAAGGCCCGTACAGTCGATTTCCATCAATGGCCATCGAACTGCACTTACAGCGACCTTTTTCGAATTTGATTTGGACATAATTCCAAATCCAACCGTTAGATTTCAAATTTCTAATTTTCATTAGAAAGCTCTTTTCGATACGAACCCAACGGTTCCGGTTTTAGGAGAATCCGACGGTCGGATCTCCCGCAATGTCCGTTTGAAATAAATGGTCGAAATTCGCGAACTACCGCGGCGCGGCGCGTTCTATTCAGGCCATTATATTATATATATAATATATATAATATATATTTCGTCGACTTCTATTTAAAACGGATTTTATAAATAGTTTTAAAATCGTTTCAAATTCTATTTCAACTTCTATTTCAATTCAAAGCCAAAATTGAATTCTTCTTTATAAATTCGTTTTAAAATTCATTTCTATTCAATTCGAATTTCAATTCAATTTGAATTCCTTTCAATTCGCTTTCAATTCCATTTGAATTCGTTTTCAATTCAATTCATTTCGAAATCGTTTTCAATTCAATTCATTTCGAAATCGCTTTCAATTCAATTCATTTCGAAATCGTTTTCAATTCAATTCATTTCGAAATCGTTTTCAATTCAATTCATTTCGAAATCGTTTTCAATTCAATTCATTTCGAAATCGTTTTCAAAATCGATATAAATATCGTTCACGTCAAAATGGCGTCAATCTAATCAACACGGCTTCATATATTCCTTTATTTTCAAATATTCTATTTCAAAGACTTCTTTTTCAAATATTTCTTTTTCAAAACTGGAATGAGGCCCAATCAATTACCATATAAAATTAATTATATGGATTTTCATACAACACATGTATATAATAGCATTGAAAATAATCAACCATCAACCAAAGTGCACTACACTGTATAAGCATCAAATATAGATATTCAACGCTTATAACAGCCTGTCAATCAATCGATCGACATATTTAATCAATCAGGATGAGTGAACTTCAAATTTCATCCCAACACCCGTGTGGGGTTTCAAACAATCAAACAAATATTTTATTCGTGCAGTTGGGCGATGTGTAAAATTTATCGTCCCAATCAATGTCCTTCAAATAGGTGTACATAAACAAACCGTCTGGTTTGTAAATGAATATTTATTTATTCACGTTAAAAATTATATTTTTAACGATAAAACATTTTATTTCAACCTATGAATTTCTATTCAATTCATTTATTCAATAAAATGATATCTTTATTTTTCTAACTTATTTTAGAAAATTTCGGTGGCATAACGGCACGATACTAGAAACGGGACAAGGCCTAGCCTTATCCCCGGTCTAGTGAAGGCCCACGCCATTCACACATCAATCAAATCACTTTCGTTATGCAAACCACAAAATTTGGAGTAAGGATCTAACCTAGCCTTACTCCTTCGCCTTATAACGGCGCACGTCTAATCCTAACCAATTTATCGATTCGATTTTTCACACCACAAACCACATTCAAACCAATATCGCAATCAATCACCAAACAATCAAACAAACAAGTCCATGGTCTGTGGACGATTGTGTCGGGTGCTACTAAGCACCGTCTGCATCCTAGTATATATATATATAACTAGAAAATAAATTTGAAAGGTGAGAAATTCTCACAGAATAGCTATCCTAGCTCCACGGCTCTTCTTTTGATAGAAATCCTCATTGCTATTGCATCTTCGTCATCATCGTTGTCCGCTTTCACTACATATGTAAAAATCATATTTTTACTTCGCTATTCAATATATAAAAATCATATTTTTATTTCGAAGTTCAATATATAAAAATCGAATTTTTATTTCAAAGTTCAATATATAAAAATCGAATTTTTCTTTCAAAGTTCAATATATAAAAATCGAATTTTTCTTTCAAAGTTCAATATATAAAAATCGAATTTTTCTATCGAAGTTCAATATATAAAAATTCTATTTTTCTATCGAAGTTCAATATATAAAAATTCTATTTTTCTATCGAAGTTCAATATATAAAAATTCTATTTTTCTATCGAAGTTCAATATATAAAAATTCTATTTTTCTATCGAAGTTCAATATATAAAAATTCTATTTTTCTATCGAAGTTCAATATATAAAAATTCTATTTTTCTATCGAAGTTCAATATATAAAAATTCTATTTTTCTATCGAAGTTCAATATATAAAAATTCTATTTTTCTATCGAAGTTCAATATATAAAAATTCTATTTTTCTATCGAAGTTCAATATATAAAAATTCTATTTTTCTATCGAAGTTCAATATATAAAAATTCTATTTTTCTATCGAAGTTCAATATATAAAAATTCTATTTTTCTATCGAAGTTCAATATATAAAAATTCTATTTTTATCTCGACTTCAAATCCGATCTTTTTAAAGTTTAAACCTTTTGCTTAAACTTAAAATTAAAATCAGTTTTAACCTTTTTAAAAAAAACAACTGTTTTTATTCTTTTAAAAAAAATTCAGTTTTAAAGTTCTAACAAATCAGTTTTTAAAATTATAAAAATCAATTAAATTTTTATCTTTATAAAAATCAATTCAGTTTTAATCCTTAAAAAAAACCAAAATCAGTTTTAATTTTTATAAAAACAAAATCAGTTTTAATTTTTATAAAAACAAAATCAGTTTTAATTTTTATAAAAACATTCCAGTTTTTATTCTTAAAAAAAAACCTGTTTTAATACTTTATAAAAAAAATTCAGTTTTT
This sequence comes from Allium sativum, assembly GCA_030737875.1. Taxonomy (NCBI): domain Eukaryota; kingdom Viridiplantae; phylum Streptophyta; class Magnoliopsida; order Asparagales; family Amaryllidaceae; genus Allium; species Allium sativum. Next base: position 472,434,561 of record CM060920.1, on the reverse strand, counting down.
GTTCTCTGTTTAAGAAATCGAATTTTTTTTTTTTTTTTTTTATTAAAAATAAAAATGAAATAAATAACGTACCTGCGAAGGGGGGGGGCGACTCGCCTTCGTCGGCTGCTCTCGGTGGCAAGGCGACGCTTCAGGGGGGGGGGGGTTCGAAGTACGAGGGAGGGGGGTACGGTGAGGGCGGCGGCTTCGCTTCAGGGGGGGGGGGGGAGAGAAGATCGGAGGTCGTGCGATGGGGGGGGGTTCGGCGGTCGTGGGCTGTCGGGGGGGGCGGCGGCGCGATTTTAGATTAGGTTTTCTTTTTTTTTTTTTTTTTTTTGTGAATAACTGATCGGGGGGGGGGGGGCTGATTGATAAGGAGAATATATTTTTTTTTTTATTTTTTTATTTTTTTAATTCTAAAAAAGTTGACTTTCACATACGACCTCTAAACGAGGTCCACCGCCTGTCGCCTCTAGCGTTTCACCCCCATTCCGAACACCATGGGATATGTACCGCAAGCTGAATCGACCGTTTCGATCAGTTTCCGTTAAATTTACATTTAAATCACTATATTGGATTTTAAACGTACATTTCAAATTACCGGGGTCACATACTAACTAGAAAAATTCCAGAAAAATATTTTCTAGCTTCGTATTGACGATACGGTCCTAACAAAACTAGTTTCGTCGAATTCTGAGACCGTTAGGAAAATGGCCAATTTCCAGTCGATTAAAATCAACTGAAACTGGTCAAACGCGTTTTCCTTTGCCACGCTCACATATTGATTCGAAAAATTATGAAATTTGAAACCTAGCAATAACTTGACACCACGGACCCAACAAAACTGGTTTCGTCGAAATCCGAGGTCGTTTGCAAAATGTCCATTTTTATGGGCCTGAATTCCATAGCGACTATTCAGAATTTTCAACTGGACATATCTTTTGATTCCCGCTATGAAATCTTGATTATTCGGATTTGTTGGAAAGATATTATCAATTAGATCCCATTATTTTTGGTTTCACAAAAATCCGGATTGTTTTGCACCCGGTACATTCAATTGAAGTTTGAAATCGAATTATCGAACTACCGCGCCATTCTCAATTCTATTTATAATTATATATAATTATTTATATTCTAACGACGACGTATATAATATATACGCTCGAATTATATTCAAAATAAATTTCTCGTTGATTTTATTTAAAATAATCTATTTTAAATATTCAAAATTCGCTAAAATTGCCAAAATAAAAATTTTAAACTGGCCCAGATTTTCCGGGTTGTTACAATCTCCCCCACTTAAAACTTTTCGTCCCCGAAAAGGAACAAAGTCGAAAGTGGTTTGATAATTCAACTCTACGCTCGTCCTGGCTTCCATTCTCCAACTTTTCAGTTTCTGAGAATTTTCAAAATCTCAAAAATTTGGCTAACACCCTAAATTTTTGAAAAATTTCGCCATAACCTCCCCTGCACCGGGAGCATCGGGGAATTTCAAATAGCTTCCCCGGTCCTTCAGATCTCAAAAAGAAAAAGAAAAAGCCAAGCGGCTAGCCAATAGGCTCATAAAATCATCATCACCCAAACAAAACAGGAAATTATGTAGTAAACATGTACCTATTTGTCGGGCAAACAAATTTTATTCTCTGCTCTAGCCTCCTTGCTATGACCTGTTCAATGATATACATGTATATGCAAGCAGATGCGACCAATTTTCAATACAATTCAATATTTGATTCGATTAGGCATAATAGTTCAAATTTAGCAAACAAATAAACAAACAACACAAACATCAATCAATTAGTGAATTTAACGTTTCAAATTCATAATTTAATATATATACAAAAATCATGTTTTTGATGCCAAATCACAACGATGTATTCTAGCTATATATAAGTTTTGGGTTCTCACACCAGCCTAATGGAAATATATAGAGAATCACACCTTCGAGACACGAACATAAATACTGATGATGTCATGACAATCATCAGTACCATCTTCGGGCGACTAGAGTGTGATGCTATATCTATCCAATATATTAAAATTTCGAATACACGCGGATCAGACGTATACGCAAAATCTATATATACTGGATTGTCCACATCAATATAAATGGATAATCAAATACGAATAATTGATTTAAATTTTCAAAACAAAAGTTTGTTTTCATTTTCAAAAATATACTCTTCACACTCGTTCTAGGATACTACTGATCCTATCTCTAACGAGTCATTCTAATTGGATATTACTAATCCAATATCTGATGAATTCTTTCGTATGGTTCTAATGTGCCTTGTTCTCTGCTTTGTAAACCAAAGCTCTGATACCACGTGTAAAGACCCGTAACTTCCCCGTAAAGGAAAGCGTCGGATAGTTCGAGAACAGGACAAAACAGAACGCATACAGAAGAACATTTCACTATATATTACAACAATGCATCAGATTACAAGAATATACAGAGTAAAAATGAATAATACACAGAATTATCAGAGATTTAAATTACATTTAAATACATAGCAGCGGAAAATAATACAATACACAACTAGAAGAGATATACGGATACAAAGCTTTCCGGATATCATTCCAGCTGTAAACCAGGATCCTGTGAATATAAATCTGCAAAACCGAAACTACTAGCTGCCCGTGTCAAAATAAGGGCACCCAGAGTTTAGGTTAAAACAATAAACTCCAGGTCAGTCATGTGACTGGTGTGAGAACTAAAACAGTTATTAATCTTTATTTTCAAAGGTAAATCAAGGGACCACGCCGTATAACACGGAACGGGTTTCCTCCCAAGAACACCAGTGCATAAAACAAACAGCGCAATGCTAAATAAAGAAAAATGAAGCTGTTATAAGACCCAGGTCCCATCACACAATGCAACGCAGCCGAGGATAGGGTTTTCCCTTATAACAGCCAAAGAATGCTTGATACGTTTAAAACAAATCATTTGATACTATTATAAGTGCATAGTGTATAAAACACTTCAAATCATAAGTATCAATCATAGGCGGCATGAGCGTCCCATGCCACTATGTCGCCATATATAGGTTTACAAATAAAACCGCAAATGTCACGTATTTGGAAATTGGATTTCCGTCTATGAACCGAGGCTAGGGGCAAGATCCTCAACCTATTCGTGACTCTCTAGCCCGAGCCACAGGTCAGAGCTCGAGTGACCTTGGAGCGACAGGGCCGGTCCACCGATGTGGATTAAAATGCCTGAACACTACGTTTCCCCACCCTATGGGGTGTAAGTCTGGTCCGTCAGCCGACCAGAATGCATCGGCCGAAACCGATATAACCGAGGCGCCTCGCAACAGCAACAACCACATAAGTCAAACTCGTCAGGGCGTGTAAAACCACTGACGCCACTTCTAACTAGAAAGAAACGCATGCCCTCCCTGAGGTCCGTCTCCCGTTTTTGATTCATACCGGGTGTGAAACTCGCGAATCAAACGTTACACAAAGCTACGCCACAAAGGCCGTGCTTTGATCATCAACCACAAGACTTTGCTTTTCAACAGAAGCCTTGATCATTTGCATCTTAGCATGCCACACAGGCAAGCCATCCTATGCAACCGATATCAGTCACACAGAATGAAATCCGATGTCAGACACACAGTCCATTTACAAGTCCGTTCTGGGTCTGAACGAAACCGGAGGCACCTAGTACCCCGCATATCCATCGATCTCCAAGTACGTCTGGACGATCACTAACTGTTTCCATCTTCTTGGGTGTACAGCCCAATCAAGATCATCAGTTATCACCCAAACGACGTGAAGACCTCCGGTCTTCGACCATCGTCTTCATCTTCGACTTATCGTCGTATCAGTTATTCAGAATGGGATAAACCCGGTCTTTCCGAATAACTCGCGTATATTTTAAATAAGTGTTACACAAACACAACATACGCCTCATTCCAATTCATTAGTCACTAACCGTAAATTAATCAAGAGAATAATTCCCCAAATATTAACCCCGAAGGCCGAAACCAACATCAGATCAATATCCAGAAAACCATTCTGCTTGGCTAACCGCCAGTTAGTTTCTAAATTTCACATTCAAATCTAATTAAAGATTTAACTATCGCCTGGAGCAAAACTGGTGATACTCCATTCTCGATCTTTTCAATCTAATTAAAGATTCATTAAAACTCCACTTAGTTTTAATCTGTGACTGGGTTAAGGAATCAGCGTCATTTAAAACACGGTTCACGATAAACCCAAAGTCACATTCATTAATCGTCGGGTTAAAGAACGAGTGTTATTTAAAACACTGTCCACGATAAACCCAAAAATCAATATCAATTCAATTCCAATTAAATATTATTTAATTGGTACACTTCATTAAATCTAAATAAAAAGATTTAATCTTTTCTCAGCTGGGTTCAAGAACAGTGTTAGTGAAGACACCATTCACGACAAACCCAAATCACATTCATTAATTATCGGGTTAAAGAACAAGTGTTATTTAAAACACTGTTCACGATAAACCCAAAAATCAATATCAATTCAATTCCAATTAAATATTATTTAATTGGTACACTTCATTAAATCTAAATAAAAAGATTTAATCTTTTCTCAGCTGGGTTCAAGAACAGTGTTAGTGAAGACACCATTCACGACAAACCCAAATCACATTCATTAATTATCGGGTTAAAGAACAAGTGTTATTTAAAACACTGTTCACGATAAACCCAAAAATCAATATCAATTCAATTCCAATTAAATATTATTTAATTGGTACACTTCATTAAATCTAAATAAAAAGATTTAATCTTTTCTCAGCTGGGTTCAAGAACAGTGTTAGTGAAGACACCATTCACGACAAACCCAAATCACATTCGATATTCGATACAAGGCTTTGAATAGAAAATATATCGGCTTATATTCAATATCAAATTCTACGACTAACAAATGTCGTATTGGAAATAACGATATAAATATATATATCTTTCAAATTTCCATAACAACACCTGTAATATCACGAATTCCAACATCGAAATATTCCGAAGACAATTTCGATTCAAATCCACTCCAATGCAATCATTGGAAATTTTGGTTATTTTTAAAACCATTTCAAATTCAATTTATTTATTTAAAAATAAATAGAATTATAATTCTAGTTCAAACTAGTTCATTTCGATAGAAATCTATTTTTATCTTTTCAAATATGGAGTTTTTCATCCCAAATCTTCACAAATCATTTCTTATGATTTTACACAAATTATTACTATTTTTAATAATTTTATCAAGGCCCGTACAGTCGATTTCCATCAATGGCCATCGAACTGCACTTACAACGACCTTTTTCGAATTTGATTTGGACATAATTCCAAATCCAACCGTTAGATTTCAAATTTCTAATTTTCATTAGAAAGCTCTTTTCGATACGAACCCAACGGTTCCGGTTTTAGGAGAATCCGACGGTCGGATCTCCCGCAATGTCCGTTTGAAATAAATGGTCGAAATTCGCGAACTACCGCGGCGCGGCGCGTTCTATTCAGGCCATTATATTATATATATAATATATATTTCGTCGACTTCTATTTAAAACGGATTTTATAAATAGTTTTAAAATCGTTTCAAATTCTATTTCAACTTCTATTTCAATTCAAAGCCAAAATTGAATTCTTCTTTATAAATTCGTTTTAAAATTCATTTCTATTCAATTCGAATTTCAATTCAATTTGAATTCCTTTCAATTCGCTTTCAATTCCATTTGAATTCGTTTTCAATTCAATTCATTTCGAAATCGTTTTCAATTCAATTCATTTCGAAATCGCTTTCAATTCAATTCATTTCGAAATCGTTTTCAATTCAATTCATTTCGAAATCGTTTTCAATTCAATTCATTTCGAAATCGTTTTCAATTCAATTCATTTCGAAATCGTTTTCAAAATCGATATAAATATCGTTCACGTCAAAATGGCGTCAATCTAATCAACACGGCTTCATATATTCCTTTATTTTCAAATATTCTATTTCAAAGACTTCTTTTTCAAATATTTCTTTTTCAAAACTGGAATGAGGCCCAATCAATTACCATATAAAATTAATTATATGGATTTTCATACAACACATGTATATAATAGCATTGAAAATAATCAACCATCAACCAAAGTGCACTACACTGTATAAGCATCAAATATAGATATTCAACGCTTATAACAGCCTGTCAATCAATCGATCGACATATTTAATCAATCAGGATGAGTGAACTTCAAATTTCATCCCAACACCCGTGTGGGGTTTCAAACAATCAAACAAATATTTTATTCGTGCAGTTGGGCGATGTGTAAAATTTATCGTCCCAATCAATGTCCTTCAAATAGGTGTACATAAACAAACCGTCTGGTTTGTAAATGAATATTTATTTATTCACATTCACGTTAAAAATTATATTTTTAACGATAAAACATTTTATTTCAACCTATGAATTTCTATTCAATTCATTTATTCAATAAAATGATATCTTTATTTTTCTAACTTATTTTAGAAAATTTCGGCGGCATAACGGCACGATACTAGAAACGGGACAAGGCCTAGCCTTATCCCCGGTCTAGTGAAGGCCCACGCCATTCACACATCAATCAAATCACTTTCGTTATGCAAACCACAAAATTTGGAGTAAGGATCTAACCTAGCCTTACTCCTTCGCCTTATAACGGCGCACGTCTAATCCTAACCAATTTATCGATTCGATTTTTCACACCACAAACCACATTCAAACCAATATCGCAATCAATCACCAAACAATCAAACAAACAAGTCCATGGTCTGTGGACGATTGTGTCGGGTGCTACTAAGCACCGTCTGCATCCTAGTATATATATATATAACTAGAAAATAAATTTGAAAGGTGAGAAATTCTCACAGAATAGCTATCCTAGCTCCACGGCTCTTCTTTTGATAGAAATCCTCATTGCTATTGCATCTTCGTCATCATCGTTGTCCGCTTTCACTACATATGTAAAAATCATATTTTTACTTCGCTATTCAATATATAAAAATCATATTTTTATTTCGAAGTTCAATATATAAAAATCGAATTTTTATTTCAAAGTTCAATATATAAAAATCGAATTTTTCTTTCAAAGTTCAATATATAAAAATCGAATTTTTCTTTCAAAGTTCAATATATAAAAATCGAATTTTTCTATCGAAGTTCAATATATAAAAATTCTATTTTTCTATCGAAGTTCAATATATAAAAATTCTATTTTTCTATCGAAGTTCAATATATAAAAATTCTATTTTTCTATCGAAGTTCAATATATAAAAATTCTATTTTTCTATCGAAGTTCAATATATAAAAATTCTATTTTTCTATCGAAGTTCAATATATAAAAATTCTATTTTTCTATCGAAGTTCAATATATAAAAATTCTATTTTTCTATCGAAGTTCAATATATAAAAATTCTATTTTTCTATCGAAGTTCAATATATAAAAATTCTATTTTTCTATCGAAGTTCAATATATAAAAATTCTATTTTTCTATCGAAGTTCAATATATAAAAATTCTATTTTTATCTCGACTTCAAATCCGATCTTTTTAAAGTTTAAACCTTTTGCTTAAACTTAAAATTAAAATCAGTTTTAACCTTTTTAAAAAAAACAACTGTTTTTATTCTTTTAAAAAAAATTCAGTTTTAAAGTTCTAACAAATCAGTTTTTAAAATTATAAAAATCAATTCAATTTTTATCTTTATAAAAATCAATTCAGTTTTAATCCTTAAAAAAAACCAAAATCAGTTTTAATTTTTATAAAAACAAAATCAGTTTTAATTTTTATAAAAACAAAATCAGTTTTAATTTTTATAAAAACATTCCAGTTTTTATTCTTAAAAAAAAACCTGTTTTAATACTTTATAAAAAAAATTCAGTTTTTGTTCTCTGTTTAAGAAATCGAATTTTTTTTTTTTTTTTTATTAAAAATAAAAATGAAATAAATAACGTACCTGCGAAGGGGGGGGGCGACTCGCCTTCGTCGGCTGCTCTCGGTGGCAAGGCGACGCTTCAGGGGGGGGGGTTCGAAGTACGAGGGATGGGGGTACGGTGAGGGCGGCGGCTTCGCTTCAGGGGGGGGGGAGAGAAGATCGGAGGTCGTGCGATGAGGGGGGGGGGGGTTCGGCGGTCGTGGGCTGTCGGGGGGGGGGGGGGGCGGCGGCGCGATTTTAGATTAGGTTTTCTTTTTTTTTTTTTTTTTTTTGTGAATAACTGATCGGGGGGGGGGGCCTGATTGATAAGGAGAATATATTTTTTTTTTATTTTTTTATTTTTTTTAATTCTAAAAAAGTTGACTTTCACATACGACCTCTAAACGAGGTCCACCGCCTGTCGCCCCTAGCGTTTCACCCCCATTCCGAACACCATGGGATATGTACCGCAAGCTGAATCGACCGTTTCGATCAGTTTCCGTTAAATTTACATTTAAATCACTATATTGGATTTTAAACGTACATTTCAAATTACCGGGGTCACATACTAACTAGAAAAATTCCAGAAAAATATTTTCTAGCTTCGTATTGACGATACGGTCCTAACAAAACTAGTTTCGTCGAATTCTGAGACCGTTAGGAAAATGGCCAATTTCCAGTCGATTAAAATCAACTGAAACTGGTCAAACGCGTTTTCCTTTGCCACGCTCACATATTGATTCGAAAAATTATGAAATTTGAAACCTAGCAATAACTTGACACCACGGACCCAACAAAACTGGTTTCGTCGAAATCCGAGGTCGTTTGCAAAATGTCCATTTTTAAGGGCCTGAATTCCATAGCGACTATTCAGAATTTTCAACTGGACATATCTTTTGATTCCCGCTATGAAATCTTGATTATTCGGATTTGTTGGAAAGATATTATCAATTAGATCCCATTATTTTTGGTTTCACAAAAATCCGGATTGTTTTGCACCCGGTACATTCAATTGAAGTTTGAAATCGAATTATCGAACTACCGCGCCATTCTCAATTCTATTTATAATTATATATAATTATTTATATTCTAACGACGACGTATATAATATATACGCTCGAATTATATTCAAAATAAATTTCTCGTTGATTTTATTTAAAATAATCTATTTTAAATATTCAAAATTCGCTAAAATTGCCAAAATAAAAATTTTAAACTGGCCCAGATTTTCCGGGTTGTTACAACAGCGCCAGGGCAACGTACTGACTTAAAACGTCGTTCGAATTAGATGGGTTATTTTTATATAAATAAAAATAGCGATAAATTGTTATAAAATATTATTAACGATATGAAATGGAAATAAACCAATTTCCCTTGGTTTATAAAATAATGTGGACAATTAGATTTATTCGACATTAATCTATAAAATTTAATTAAATTTAACCAAAGAAAGAAATGATTTGAATTATATATATTCGAGAATTATTTGAAAAGGCCGAGTTAAATCTCATTTCAAATAATTATATGACGGCTTAAAGTCGAAGACATTGAAGACGGTGATTGAAGACCGGCGATCTTCACATCGAATAGACGACTACCGATGCCCTGAATTGGGTAGCTCCCGGTAAAGGGTTAAAGTGGTAATCGTCTGGACGTACTTGTTGATTGTGCAGATATGCGAGGACCTCTCTTCCGTATTGGACATATGGAACGAGGAATAAGGTATCTCCGGTTTCGTTCAGACCCAGAACAGACTTGTAAATGGATGTGTGCGTCTGACATTGGATTTCGATTTCATTCTGTGTTGATTGATTTCTATTAAATATATACCTATTTGGTGGTGGAGAATTTATTCTCTTGCTTAACACCCTTCTCTAAGACATACGAGCTTAGAGGTTATATATTGATAGACGTCAGTCGCATGGCGTGGATTGCCAATGTGGCATGCTAAGATGCAATTCATCAAGGCTTTTGTTTAAAAGCAGAGCCTTGTGGTTGATGATCAAAGCACAACTTTAATTAGCATTGCTTTGTGTATAACGTTAATTCGCGAGCCTCACACCCGGTATGAGTCAGAAACGGGATAAGGGACCCAAGGAGTGCATGCGTTTCATTCTGGCTAGGAATGGTGTCATGGTATAGAGCCTAAACATTTTTAGTTATGTGGATGATGGATTGTGAGGGCCCTCGATATATTGGTCGCTACTGGCCAAGTGATAGGTCCGATAGGACTGGGAAACGTGTGTTTAGGAATAACCAACCCACTAAAGTATGTATGGATCGGCCTTGGAGGATCCAAGGGTCGCCCGTAGGTGTGATCCTGGGTCATCTTGCTAGAGGTGACCCGAACCGGTAAGGAGACCATCCCTAGCCTTGACTTATGATGGAAACCCAATTTCCAATACGACATTTCGTATTTGATTGTAAACCTATATATGGTGACATGGTAGGATGGGATTCTATGCCGTTTAGGATTGATACATTTATTTTGAAAAAAAAATTAAACTGACTAGACACAGCAATAATATCAAATAAATTCGTTTATGCGTACCAAGCATTTTTGGCCATTATAAGTTAAAACTCTATCTTCCGGTTTGCGTTGCATTGTGTGATGGGACTTAAGGCTTATAATGGTTTCATTTTTCTAAAAAGCATTGCGTTGTTTAAACGATTTTCTTATTTTATGCACTGACAATCAAATGGAGTAAACCTGTTCCGCATTAGCGGCGTGGTACTGTGATTAGCCTTATTATTAAATAAGTTAAGTAAAATTTCTAATACCAGTCCCATGACTGACTCGTAGTTTGTTTCACTTGCAAACTCGGATGCCCCTATTTCCACATGGGCAGTCGAGTGGTTTGTTTTGCAGATATTTATTTATTGAGCATGAGTCTGGATTGAAGCTTAAAGCTACGTCCGGAGCATTGATAGTCTTCCGTTATGTTAGTTTATTGGTTCTGCTGCATTGTACTAATTTTTTTGTAAATTAATCTTTTGTTGTAGTATTATTTTTCGATGTACTCTGATATATTCTGTACTATGATGTAACATTATTATGATGTTTATAAAAGTCTTCTGTTATTTCTTCTGATGTGTTGTATGCCTAAAGTTAGCGTATGCGGGATTCGAACGGTCTTAGTCGATTTAGCAATCGATTAGGTCCGAGTGAAATCCGTATCATTACGTATATATTACAGTAATTTAAAATTTTAGATCGAATAAAATTAATTTAATCAAATTCAGAAATCGTTTCCCAAATGACAAACTTCGACTAGTTAATTAATATAACAAAATATTCGCTATTGTTTATTAATCAATAAATTAAATTCAAAGGTTTATAAATTCAGTTCAAATAAAAATAAAAATTCATGATAAATTTATAAATCAATTATTGCTTATTGTGAACGAATTTTGGTATTTACGAATTTAAATTTTAGTTTATACATTTTCAATATACGACATAAATTATATATTAAATATTTAAAACAAATTTGTTCAAAACATATTAAATATTTTAAATTATCGAAAAAACTTGGTGCGACGATCCCAAAACCCCGTGTCATGGAATTAAGGATAATCATTGGAATGTAACACATTAATCATCATTAGCAGAGTAAAGATAATAGCATAAGCATGAAATAGAATAGTTTACATCAATATGACAACGGAATCATAAAATGTAATAAACATTAGAGTAGCACAGTGCAGAATACAACTTAATGCATAAAAGAAAATGATTAGTCTACATCAAGATCACTGGGACATATACATCAGAGAGTACATAATAGAAGTAAATCTGTCTACATCGCGATAAGTGGAATCATATACATAAGATACTACCGGCGGTAATGTCAAATAGCCAAAATATTGAGAAATCTAGTCTTCACCATACAAGCCAAAAGGTGCACTCCATGCTGCAGTGAAAAAGCCAAAATACAACATGTCACCTATCACTAGGCTACCTATGTGAAAATAAGGGCACCCGAGTTTGCAAAGTGAAACAAACTACGAGTCAGTCATGGGGCTGGTATGAGAAATCTACTTAGCTGGTTAACAACAATAATAAGGCAAATCATAGGACCACACCACTTTCGCGGAACGGGTTTACTCCGTTGATTGCCAGTGCATGAGATAAAGTAAATCTTTTAAACAACGTAATTCTTTTTAGAAAGAATGAAGTCGTTATAAGACTCAAGTCCCATCACACAATGCAAACCAAAACGGATGATAGAGTTTTTACCTTATAATGGACAAAATATGCTTAATACGTGTAAAGCAAAATCATTTGATATTATTACTAGTGCATATATGTTTCAAAAGCAAATTCAATCATAAATTCAATCCTAGACGGCATAGCTACCATCTACTATGCCGCCATATATAAGTTACAGTCAAATCCGTAATTTTGTATTGGAAATTTGGATTCCATCATGAGTCTAGGTAAGGGATGTACTCCTTTCCACTTCGAGACACTCTAGCAAATGTCTCAGGACTGCACACTCTAAGAAACCCCTGCATCCTCTAAGGTCGGTCCTCTCGTACGTTTGAGGATTAATTATTCCTGAACACACATTTCTCGGTCCTATCATACCTATCCATCGGCTCAGTAGAGACCGATGTAACCGAGGCGCCTCGCATTCCAACATCCACAAAGGTAAAAATAATATACATGTCAGGGCTTGTAAAACACTGACACCACACATAGCTAGAAAGAAACGTCATGTCCTCCTTGGGCCCCTTGTGAGGCTCGCGAATCAACGTTATACACAAAGCTACGCTATATTAAATCCGTGCTTTGATCATTAACCACAATACTCCACTTTTCAACAAAAGCCTTGATCACTGCATCTCCTCATGCCACACAGGAAATTCACTCCATGCGACTGATTTCTATCGATATATAACCTCTGAGCTCGTATGTCTTAGAGAAGGGCGTTAAGCAAGAGAATAAATTTTCCGCCACCAAATAGATATATATTTAATAGAGATCAATCAACACAAAATAAAATCCAATGTCAGACACACATCCATTCACAAGTTCATTCTGGGTCTGAACGAAACCGGAGGCACCTTATTCCTCGTTCCATATGTCCAATATGGAAGAGAGGCCCTCGCACATCCGGACGATCAACAAGTACGTCCAGACCATAACCAATGTAACCTCGTCAAGGGAGATACCCATCTCAAAGGCATCAGTAGCAATCTACACGATGTGAAGATCACCGGTCATGCACCATCTTCATATCTTCGACATTTATTCGTCGACCAATTATTTGAAATGAGAATTACCTCAGCCTTTTCAAATAATTCACGTATACTAGAATTCAAAACAATTATTTCCATGGTTGAATTATTCGACATCCACATCTCAGTTCATTAACATAATTTTCATGTCAAACACATTCAATCATCCAGTATCAAGCAAACCAAGTAAAATCGGTTTATTTCCATTCCATATCGCTCATAATATTTTATAATGATATATCGCCATTTTTATTTATTTAAAAATAGCTCCATTTAATTAAACGACGTTTTAGGTCGTGTCGTGGCACTGGCGTTGTTTTCCTTCAAATTTGATTTACGCATATCTGAAAATCTAACCGTCGGATCTTAACGAAGTTAATTCCGTTGGAAAGATCTCTCCAAAGCGAACCCAACGGTTCCGGATTTGGGAAAAACCGATGGTTGGATCTCTCGATATAATCGTTTAAAGTTACGATTTCAAAACATGAACTGGTACATTATTATTCGTTTTATTTAATTTATATATATATATATATATAATTCATTCTGGCGCTGTTTTTATTCAGATTTGAATTAAACATTTCACACAATCCGACCGTTGGATCCTAACAAATTTTATATCGTTGGAAAGATTTTTCCAAAGCGAACCCAACGGTTTCGGTTTCGGGAAAATCCGATGGTCGGATTTCTCGGTATAATCGTTTAAAATTACGATTCCAAAACACGAACCGCAGCTGCATGATTCATTTATTTTAATTTATATATATATATATATATATATATATATATATATATAATTCATTCGACGATTTCTATATCGCTTTTCACTTCAAATATTTCACTAACGCCTTTAAATTTCAGAAAATTTCGCCATAACCTCCTTTTTACGGGAAGGCGTTTGGAAATTTATTAGGCCGTATTAGGCACCCAATAAATCTTAAAAAGCATACACATATTTATAGTGATATATTACGGTGTCCACAGGGGAGTGTATATAGATCATAACTCCAAAGAATAAATTCTCGTCACCCTATAAATGGTCTTTGTGCCTTAATGACTAGAGAGACGTGTTTATTGTCATCTCCGGACACGTGTGGGGTTTTTATTAATCTATCAATTTACCGTTACATTTTATATAGTCCATATCAATCTTCAGTTCAACCTGAAATATAGTCATTGCCATACAAGCCTCTCTCTTGTATGGTAAATCTTCAACCTTATCACATAAGCTCCAAATGCTCATGTGGTATATGATAGGGTATGTTATCTTTAGTTCAAAATTAATTGTTACTATCCCATGGCGACGTTTATGATTTCACATAGAACAACCAGCACTCCATATCCAATGGCATTTACAGGAGTTTATATAATAATAAAATTGTGTAGCCAACTCATTAAGGCTTACCTATTTGTCGGGCATGCAAATATATTCTTTACTCAATAGCTAATCCATTTTCCTATTTAACGATGTGTATATATATGCACATCTAAGCTAAAAATAATATTTTTAGCGTACAACCATTTATTCCAACACATGAATCCTTTTTAACACATGAATATTTTATATAGTTCATACATATAATAAAAATGTGATTTTTTAGATTTTTAAAGAATTTGTTCAACACATGAATGTTATTTAACACATGAATTTCTCAACACATGAATATCTCAACACGTGAATATTTCATATACTTTATACGCATAATAAAAATATGATTTTTATTATCTAAACAATTTATTCAACACACGAATATAATTCAACACATGAAAATAATTCAAACACATGAATATTTCTGAAAATTTCGACAGCATAACGGTAAGGGGTTTAAAACCGGCACCGTCCCAAGTACGGCTCCTCGCACTACCTTAGGCCTCGCGGCGTTCCATAAGGGGCTTATCTAAATGATCTAAGATCAATTTCATATCATATGAATTTTCCACAAAAAATTCCAATTTATTTCAACCACAAACAATTACTTTCAACCACAAACAATTATTCTCAACCATTCGCATTATCACCCTATTTTCACGCCAATCACAATCAATTCATATCGTACATGGTTTGTGAACGAGGGGAGTATATATATATATACACACATATATAAATATATTTCATTTCCATTTCAACACACATATGTTTTATACAACGCATGTATAATTTATACATCTCTCATATAACTTATACAACACCCATACATGAGGTATACAACGCGTATATAATTTATACTTCGTTTATATAATTTATACAACGCATTTCCATTCCATATTTGAATTTAGAAGTCTCACATTGGTTTTAATCCTTCAGAAATTGTAGTGGGCTCGGAATACGTTCTAGCTCCTTCTAGAATGTAGATGACGTCGCTACGAGTCTGATGTCTCTGGTTTCACTGGATTTCGACAACATAGCAAAAAGATATGATTTTTATTTGAGAATCATGATTTGCAACACTCAAAAGTGTTATGTTCTATTTAAAATTGAATAGCCGTATACCTTTCACGATGGTTCAAAACTAGGCCACGAAATTACTTCAAATCCATAGAACGATATGCAAATCAGGTTACGCCACGACCTAGAGCCCGGAAAGCCGCGCCTATCGATGGTCAGGGGGCCCACTTCGATGCAGGGGACGAGGCACAGCGGCGGCTTGAAGGTCGAAACTTCCTAGGGGTATAACTCGACGATGGAGGGACCATAAGGGGTGCAATCGGTATTGATTTGAAGAGGGGAGGGAGTACTACAAAAAGTTCAACTGGGGCAGGGGCTAACAATGCGTGGATTCACCAGAAATTGATCGGGAATGGAGGAGCAGCTTCCGTCGCACGATACAGAGGGGTGGTTTTTTTTTCTGATTTTTTATAAAATTAAATAATGAAAGAAAAAATCCTATTCGCCGATATTTATATTAATTCAAAAATAGGGTTTTCTCTGTACGAACTCCAATTCAAACCCAACGACTGTCGCCTTTAGCTAAATATCCCTATCTCGGACACAATGGGATATCTTTCGTGAGCCCATTCGACTGTTACAGTCCGTTATTCTTCAAATTAAATATAAAACATTCAAATTTGGATTTGAACGTACATTTTAATTTGCCGGGGCCACATACTGATTCTAAAAATTCCCGAAAAATAAAACTGATTTCGTCGAATTTTGAGACCGTTTGAAAAATGGCCATTTTCTAGTCGATCCAATTTGACTGAAATCAACCAAACACGTTTTCCTTTGCCACACTCACATATTAATTTCAAAAATTATGGAATTTGAAACCTAGCAATAATTTACATTCCGGATCCAACCAAAGTGGTTTCATCGAAAATGGAGGTCGTTTGCAAAATGGCTATTTTAAGGGCTATTTTTCATAGCGACTATTCTGAATTTTCAACTGGGCATAACTTTTTATTCCCGCTATGAAATTTCAATTTTCCAGATTTGTTGGAAAGATATTTCCAAAAATATTCTAATTTTTTTGTTTTCGCTAAAATCCGGTTTATTTTGAATCCTGTACATTCATTTGAAATTTGAAATTGAATTTTCAAACTACCGTGCCATTTCCAATTCATTTTATAGTTAAAATAAATATTTATATTCTAATGTCGATTCAAATAAATATACTCGTTCTAATTCTATTCAAAATAAATTTCTAGTCATTTTTATTTAAAATTATTCATTCTAAATATTCCAAATTAATTAAAATAGCCAAATTAAAATTTTTAAATTGGTTCTGATTTTCTAGGTTGTTACACTTGGGAAGTTACACATTACATCACCTCTACCCTATGAGTCTGGTGGGGGAGAAATAGGAAGAAAGAGGAATGGATAAGAAAATAAGTTTGGTAAGTGATGTAATTACTAGAAAGACTGAGTTATAAAAAGGAAAGATAGACTCAATAATAGTTTTAGTGCCAGATGAGGTAAACATCTATGTACAACTTCAAAACAGTAAACATAATGGAATGATGCACAAGGAAAATATACTTGAGATGTACAAGTAAAGATTTCTTCAATTGTTTGCACTTTATCAATTACTGAACCTAATAATCATGATCAGGAAAAATTCCTAATATTTCACATCGATTAGCTACTATTCTACCATCTTACATGGTAGCTTATGTCATTATAGACCTCGGGTATTATTCGATCTGACCCATCAGTGAAGACATAACATAATCGTTGTTGGATGTAGCAGTGACTTCTTTTCCCTTATAAATGCACATGCACGCTCATTGTACCATCGGAACACACCTACACACGACCCTATTTCTACGGATCCTCTATTTACTCTAATCGGCATAAGCGTTCCAAGCCTCCACCACCATTATTCGTGAGGCCATCATTGATAAACCTTGATGGGAATGTTGCAGTTATGGATCCTAACAAACAAATATTCTAATTTGTACCTTAGCCCAGGTCCCTTTTGATATAGGCCTTATTTTTAGTCACTTATTTTCCCTAATCATCCCTCATGCTGCCTGAACGGACCAAAAACCAGTATATGCTTATTAACTTATGTCATTTATTGTAACAGCCCATAAATCCGTACTATCTGAGTTGACTAATAACACCACACGTCCAACCCAAATTGCACAGAAATACAAATCATTATTAGAAAGAAGTTAGAGGATGAGAAATAGAGAGAAAGAAATGTTGGAATAGAAGAAAAACGAAGAACACAAATCCCACAGAAGAACGAATAAAATATATTATATAACATAACTTTTGAAATACAAATCATTAACTTTATATACATACCATCATCAGAGCACAACAGTTATTCCTGGAACAGTTATAAACACCTGTTTCTAGATAGCACATAGTACACAGTGGAATATATAAGTCTATAGCTAACTAGTGAAGCTTCCTGCTTCCAACTCCTCCAAGTGAATCTGTAAAATCCTGACTACTTGACTTCCCGTACAAATTTAGGCACCCAAGAGTTTAGGGAAAACAAAACAAAATAAACTCTGGGTCAGTCACGGGACTGGTGCGAGTAAAACTCCAACCATTTGTTTAACTTTCAAAATCCTTTCGAAAGGAAAGATAATAGTAAGACCAACCCACACATAAACATGGACGGTTTTTACCTTACTATAACCCAAAACACTTTGATACGAAATCCAATGATATTATAATAGTGTCTAAATCAAAAAAATAACCAAATAGCAGAATGCTTGCATCTCACGCTTCATATATAATATAAAATCAAAAACCGCAGGGCGCTTATTAGAGATTGGATTCCGACTATGACAAGGTATGGAACCACCTTCCGATAGTGTATCTCTAGAGAGGAATACACTGGGTTCAACAAGAACATCTTGCAACACGGCCCACACATGACCAACCACTCATTTCGCTTGAGTGTATCGAATGTATATCACCAACGGTTGGGATCAGCAACCGTTTCCCGAAAAGGGACAACATCGATAGATTAAAGATGTAAAAGGAATTTCTCTAGATAGGTTATTATACACCCTAATGGGAGCGACCCACATAGCCGTGCTGCCTGCCCGATTTTTGTCATTTCCCGGTTGTTGAGGCCTGAGGCTACGATTTCTTGCAATTCATTGATAACACAATCACTTTGAATGCCACATTTTCGGATCCGTTAATCACTAATTGATTTGCACAAATATATTCTGGATATTGTGCTAAGGGAATAAATCCGTTGCCACCATATATATATCTATACAGACAAACATATGCGATCATTGGAAATACTCTGTCAGACATTCGTCCATTTACATTCGTTCTGGGATTGAACGAAACCGAAGGCACAATTTCTATTAATAGAAAAAGTCCTTGCACTTCACTCCGTCTTCGATTATCTTCATATAATCTGATTCGCAACGCTACTGTCAATATGGAGTGGTTCTCGGATAATAATCCAACCGGTCTCTCCATATTGTCAATGATATTGGCAAACACTTCGATAGTCGGTTATTTAACTATCGAAGAAAACAACAAACATTCATCCATAATATTAATCAATCACTGGGCCTGTTAATTAATATTTCATTAACTAATTAACTAATTCACTTCTTCATTTCTCTATCAGTATTTGTTAACCAAATATTTTCAGTGATCTTGTTTGACTATTACGCTTTTTGAAAAAAAAAACATTTCCCTATATCACCTTCTTTTATTTTCTATACTTAGAAAATATATTCTATTTGCAATTAAATACAATTCCAATCACTTATCTCTTTCCCGACTACTTAAATTATACTCAGTAAATATTTACTTTTATATTTCCAAAATTCCGTCACTTGGGTTAAAACGAATGCTGTGTAAAACATCGTTACAACAACCCAAAATATTTTATTCAACTAACTATCATTCAAACACTTCTCTTCGAGATTGGATCTTGATATTTATCAATTAAAAATGAAATCGATCAAGTTGGGGGTATAACTACCTCTCAGACCTTGACTGAAAACATCCTTAACTTCAAAACGGACAAAACCACTTATCTCGAATAATCCACATCATATAAAGCCAATTATTCATTTTAAAACGTATATACCTTTCTCTTCCTATTACCATATTATCGATTTCCTTTTTGTTTATAATATTTTATTTTTAAATTCATTTACTTATTGAATTCAATATATATTGATACGTTGATTTCCAACTATCAAATTGTCTTAAAAATATTCTAACTCCTTAAATTTCCGGAAAAATTTGTCATAACGTCCTTTGTACCGGGAGCATCAGGAAAATCCCCAAACCACCACACAGGCCTCTCCAATCAAAAAGAAAAGCCAAGCGGCTAACTGATACGTCGCATAAAACCTCATATAGAATTTAAACGTGTACCTTTTTATCGGGCACTAAATTATAATCTTCATATACTTCATCCCAAACCTGCTTAACACATGTTCACCTGTTTTCAATTCGATTCAACTCAATCCAATCATTTGAATTCAGTTTCGCCCATTTATTCTTTAATTAGCTTCTTGGCCTATTTCACTTGTTTGTTTGAACATAACATGTTCAAATAAAATATTTAACTTGCTCATTACAAAATTGAATTTCAATTTCAATTCAAGTTTCTTTTCGATTTCGAATAAAAATTTCCAAATCGAATTCACTTATTCAAAGTCCAATATCAGCTCAAAATCTCATTGACCAATTACTATTCAAATTAGTTAGTTCTATTCAACAATTAAAAATCTGATTTTTGTTTCAAAAATCAGATTCATTTACACAACTTGAGTTCGCGTATATTTTACAACTCAAATCTGAAATTTTCTAAATAGAAATTCAGATTTTATTCGCTTAAAATCCTTTTATAAAATTAAATAAACCGTTATGGTTTTTAAATGGTTATGGCGCTGTTTTTCTGAAAATTTGATTTTTACATAACTAAAAATCTATTCGACGAAATCCAGATTTTTCTCTTCCATTTGAAAACTATTATCTAATTGGTCCTGACGGTTCTTGTTTCAAAGAATTCCGACTTCAATTGAGTTCTGTATACTCAATTGAAGTTCGAAACGCCAATTTACGAACTGCTGTGCTGCGGCGAGTTCGTTTTAATTATATTTATATATATAAACGTTTAAACTTCGTTTATATATAAATTTTAATTCCATTCTGATATATTTTTAATATATATCAAATCAGTTTCCCAATTCAACATAATATTTTCGATTATCTATAATTGTCGATTTTTCCTAACTTGAAAATAAATTTATTTATACTTCGATCTTCTATATTCAAATTCCATTTCAATTCTACTTAAATTTCCTATATTCAATTTCCATTTTGAATTCTATATTCAAATTCTATATTTGAATTTCCTTTATATTTTCTATATTCAGATTCTATATTTGAATTCCATTTGAATTTTATATTCAAATTCTATTTTAATTTTCTTTATTCATTCTTAAACAAGTCTCGATTTCAATTTCCTTTGAAATCGATATTTCTACTTTTGGAAAATAGATTTCCCTTTTCAATTTCACACTTGTATTTTTATTTCTGAATTATCCAATGATAATTCTTTTCACTTCATTTATAAACTTCGTTTCTAAATGAACTACTTGTTTTTATTCTTTTAAAACAAGTTAATATTTCAAACCTATTTAAAAAAAATTCAAATTCTATATTAGAAAAATAGAAATTTCCCTTTTAAATATCAAATATCCCTTTCAGGATATTTTTATAAATTACCACTTAGGCCCAGTGATATTTAAACACCACACAACCAATTATTTATTTCTTGTTTTCTAACACATCATATATGACAGTATATATGCAAACCAATAAACAAACAGATAATATATTTTCGAGGAATCCAGTTGGATCCCTCCAACCTGTTTTTCCTACATCCACAGATGTTAGTCAACATAAGCAATACCCATCCTGCTTCGAGGCAGGATATCGCGGTATATAAGGTCATCCACTAATATATATTTGTTGGGTGCATAGGGAAATCATCCGCTATGAAACCGCGGGCATTCGCTAATGAGACTGCGGGAATCAATCCAACCATCAACCCAATATATATATATATATAATAGTCAATCCTAAATAACTACTATATTTCAAACAATCAGAAAGCATTCAAACAAGCAATAACAATTATTTTAACGACATAAAAATAATTCTAATTAAGGTGAGTGAGATTTACTCACCGTGATTTTTCCTTTTCTGAATATCTCGTTAAATTCCAAATTGTTGCGGCGACGAATTACTCGAGTCATCTCGTATGAATTTTATTTGCACCTTGCTCCCTTTTAAATACTACCAGCTTCTGCATCTCCTCTTCTAATTCAAGTGCCCAACCATCGGCAAATCACACCAGTCCAGAACCACATTCCCATTCGAAAGCCTGCTCCATACCCACCCAATTTCCTCCAGATAAACACATACGCTTCCATCCCCAATTACAGGCCCAACTCCACTGCTGAACTTCAACATCACCCTATGTTTGATCATTAATAAATCGAACTCCATAAAATCCCCAAAATCCACACCCGTTAGTCCCTATCAGCTGTAATCCGATGTCCCTTTTCATCGCGACCTGTAGTGTTTTGAACACCGAAGCTCAACGTCGCGTCTTCCCTAATGAACACCATCGCATCCTTCTCTGCCATCGCATCTCAACCCCAAATCGCAACACCTGCAAGCTCCAACTTCCACATCACGACCTTCATCTCGATCACCAACTGACCCCATATCGGACCCCCTGAAACCCCTGTTGATCACGAACTAATGCAGCATCCTCCTTAACATCCTCGCGCACACCATTCTCCAACCCGCGACCTCGATTTCTAATGAACGGCTACAGAACGCGAACCCTTATCGCGAGCATCCCTAATGTTTGTCGAGCTTTAGGAAACATACGGTGTCACTCGCGATTCTCTCCTTCAATCCCTTCTTCTTTCCGTGATTCGAATTGATTTTTGTAGAGTAAGGGGATTTCGATTTTCAGTTTCCTGAAGGAATAAATGAAAAAAAGGGAGAGGCTTTAATTGAAGGAGTAAATGTAAAGGGGAGAGGGATCGTGATTTTAAAGAGGAAGGGTGTGGCTTAAGTACACATTTTTAATGTGATTTGACTCCGAGATTTTAATTGATTCGAAATAAAGAGATTTTTACCCTTTTTAAATAGATATCGATTTGATTTCGAGCCTATCCACAATCAAATATCTCGGGGTCCATTAATTTAAACCACGGACCGCTATTTTAGCATATAAACTGACATTTAAATGTTATTACGTTATTCTGAACCGAACTAAATATATTTTTATATTTAATTTTCAACGTATATACCGTATTAAATTAATATAATATAATTAAATTCAAAACTAATCAATTCGCTGGTAATAAAATATTTTTACTATCGTCCATATTCAAACACAATTAGTATTGATCATCTGAATTGCTTTAATTCAGTTTTTGACTTCGATTTGAATTATTTTTCGTATTACGATAATTCAATATATTCGATATTAAATCGATAACTAAATATAAAAATCGATTTAAAATATCAACTCAATATTTAAAACCATATTAAATATTAAAAATAAATAGACTAAAAATCCAGGTCGTTACATTCTTCCCCTCTTAAAAGAATTTCGTCCTCGAAATTACTAAGGTAGAAAAGTGCTTCAAAACCATTATCTTTTCATAAACTCATTTATGTTGAACTCAACTCTGAAAATTTCAACAAATTTTAGTTCTACCAAAACTTTTGGTTTTCATTCATTTAATTTGAATGATCTACAATCAATACATTCACATCTGATTCAGATTCCATTCAAATTGATTTTACTCAATTTATTCATTTCGATCTATTTAACTTGCTTAAGTTAAATTTTTTAAATTTTAGAATTCAAATCCCCGGGATTTCATTCCAAATCTTTTCGAAATCACATATATAAATATATTTATAACCATTTCCAATTCAAAACATTTGAATTTTTCCAAACTATTTGTTTTCTTCCAAACTATATGTTTTCTTCCAAACAAATTTCCATCAAAAACTTTTCTAAGAGAGAAATCCATCACTTAGAAACCCGAAAATAAACACTGACGAAGCTGTAGTCATCATCAGAATTATTTTCCAGCCACTGAAGTGAGTTCAGTACTTTAACACTTTCAGAATCCATCAAAAATGATTTTTATTCAAAAATCCCTTTCAAAACAAAGCTATATTATTTTAATATATTTCATAAATATATTTTTCAAATCTCCCACGATATTAAATTCTTAATTCAAATTTTGAATCCAATTCCAGTTCATCTTATTTGTATATTTCATTCATATACAAATTTTATTTTGGTTATATATAACCATTCCAATTTTTACAATCCCATCTGATTATAATAACAACCAACACATCCATGTATTACAATAATTTCAGAAAATTATTCTTTATACATCAAAATAGAATTTTGGGTAAAATTATTTCATTTACCCACTTTAAAACATTATTATGTTGAATTTCTCTGTTCAAGTGTTTAGAAATTCCTATCGACTTTGTGGCGTCCCACTATTCGATCAGAATTCATAAACCACTCAACAGACTAACCAACACAATATAAAACAACGTTCATATCAATTTACAAAAACGCTCTCTCATATATATGCACTCAACTCATTCTAGGGTACTACTGACCCTATCTCTAACGAGCACATGCCAACAAGCCTAGGTATTCGCTCAACCTAAGCTCTGATACCAACTGTAATGGCCCGTAAATCCGTACTATCTGAGTTGACTAATAACACCACATGTCCAACCCAAATTGCACAGAAATACAAATCATTATTAGAAAGAAGTTAGAGGATGAGAAATAGAGAGAAAGACACGTTGGAATAGAAGAAAAACGAAGAACACAAATCTCACAGCGGAACGAATAAAATATATTATATAACATAACTTTTGAAATGCAAATCAGTAACTTTGTATACATACCATCATCAGAGCACAACAGTTATTCCTGGAACAGTTATAAACACCTGTTTCTAGATACCACATAGGACACAACAGAATATATGAGTCTATAGCTAACTGGTGAAGCCTCCTGCTTCCAACTCCTCCAAGTGAATCTGTAAAATCCCGACTACTTGACTGCCCATACAAATTTAGGCACCCAAGAGTTTAGGGAAAACAAAACAAAATAAACTCTGGGTCAGTCATGAAACTGGTGTGAGTAAAACTAACCATTTGTTTAACTTTCAAAATCCTTTCGAAAGGAAAGATAATAGTAAGACCAGCCCACACATAAACATGGACGGTTTTTACCTTACTATAACCCAAACACTTTGATACGAAATCCAGTGATATTATAATAGTGTCTAAATCAAATAAATAGCCAAATAGCAGAACACTTGCATCTTACGCTTCATATATAATATAAAATCAAAAACCGCAGGGCGCTTATTGGAGATTGGATTCCGACTATGACAAGGTATGGAACCACCTTCCGATAGTGTATCTCTAGAGAGGAATACACTGGGTTCAACAAGAACATCTTGCAACCCGGCCCACATATGACCGACCACTCATTTCGCTTGAGTGTATCAAATGTACATCACCAACGGTTGGCATCAGCAACCGTTTCCCAAAAAGGGACAGCATCGATAGATTAAAGATGTAAAAGGAATTTGTCTAGATAGGTGATTATACACCCTAATGGAAGCGACCCACACAGCCATGCTGTCTGCCCGATTTTTGTCATTTCCCGGTTGTTGAGGCCTGAGGCTACGATTTCTTGCAATTCATTGATAACACAATCACTATGAATGCCCCCATTTTCGGATCCGTTATTCACTAATTGATTTGCACAAATATATTCTGGATATTGTGCTAAGGGAATAAATCCGTTGCCACCATATATATATATCTATACAGACCAACATATGCGATCATTGGAAATACTCTGTTAGACATTCGTCCATTTACATTCGTTCTGGGATTGAACGAATCCGAAGGCACAATTTCTATTAATAGAAAAAGTCCTTGCACTTCACTCCGTCTTCGATTATCTTCATATAATCTGATTCACAACGCTACTGTCAATATGGTATGGTTCTCGGATAATAATCCAACCGGTCTGTCCATATTGTCAACAATATTGGCAAACACTTCGATAGTCGGTTATTTAACTATCGAAGAAAACAACAAACATTCATCCATAATATCAATCAATCACTGGGCCTGTTAATTAATATTTCATTAACTAATTCACTTCTTCATTTCTCTATCAATATTTGTTAACCAAATATTTTCAGTGATCTTGTTTGACTATTATGCTTTTTGAAAAAAAAAACATTTCCCTATATCACCTTCTTTTATTTTCTATACTTAGAAAATATATTCTATTTGGAATTGAAAACAATTCCAATCACTTATCACTTTCCCGACTACTTTAATTATACTCAGGAAATATTTACTTTTATATTTCCAAAATTCCATCACTTGGGTTAAATTGAATGCTGTGTAAAACATCGTTACAACAACCCAAAATATTTTATTCAACTAACTATTATTCAAACACTTCTCTTCGAGATTGGATCTTGCTATTTATCAATTAAAAATGAAATCGATCAAGTTGGGGTATAACTACCTCTCAGACCTTAAATGAAAACATCCTTAACTTCAAAACGGACAAAACCACTTATCTCGAATAATCCACATCATATAAAGCCAATTATTCATTTTAAAACGTATATACATTTCTCTTCCTATTACCAGATTATCGATTTCCTTTTTGTTTATAATATTCTATTTTTAAATTCATTTACTTATTGAATTCAATATATATTGATACGTTGATTTCCAACTATCAAATTATCTTAAAAATATTCTAACTCCTTAAATTTCTGGAAAAATTCGCCATAACCTCCTTTGTACCGGGAGCATCGGGAAAATCCCCAAACCGCCACACAGGCCTCTCCCATCAAAAAGAAAAAGAAAAGCCAAGCGGCTAGACGATACGGCGCATAAAACCTCATATAGAATTTAAACGTGTACCATTTTGTTGGGCACTAAATTATAATCTTCATATACTTCATTCCAAACCTGCTTAACACATGTTCACCTATTTTCAATTCGATTCAACTCAATCCAATCGTTTGAATTCAGGTTCGCCCATTTATTCTTTAATTAGCTTCTTGGCCTATTTCACTTGTTTGTTTGAACATAACATGTTCAAATAAAATATTTAACTTGCTCATTACAAAATTGAATTCCAATTTCAATTCAAGCTTCTTTTCGATTTCGAATATAAATTTCCAAATCGAATTTACTTATTCAAAGTCCAATATCAGCTCAAAATCTCATTGACCAATTACTATTCAAATTAGTTAGTTCTATTCAACAATTAAAAATCTGATTTTTGTTTCAAAAATCCGATTCATTTACACAACTTGAGTTCGCGTATATTTTACAACTCAAATCTGAAATCTTCTAAATAGAAATTCGGATTTTATTCGCTTAAAATCCTTTTGTAAATTAAATAAACTGTTATGGTTTTTAAATGGTTATGACGCTGTTTTTCTGAAAATTTGATTTTGGCATAACTAAAAATCTATTCGACAAAATCCAGATTTTTCTCTTCCATTAGAAAACTATTATCTAATTGGTCCTGACGATTCTTGTTTCAAAGAATTCCGACTTCAATTGAGTTCTGTATACTCAATTGAAGTTCGAAACGCCAATTTACGAACTGCCGGGCTGCGGCGAGTTCGTTTTAATTATATTTATATATATAAACGTTTAAACTTCGTTTATATATAAATTTTAATTCCATTCTGATATATTTTTAATATATATCAAATCAGTTTCCCAATTCAACATAATATTTTCGATTATCTATAATTGTCGATTTTTCCTAACTTGAAAATAAATTTATTTATACTTCGATCTTCTATATTCAAATTCCATTTCAATTCTACTTAAATTTCCTATATTCAATTTCCATTTTGAATTCTATATTCAAATTCTATATTTGAATTTCCTTTATATTTTCTATATTCAGATTCTATATTTGAATTCCATTTGAATTTTTA
Source organism: Allium sativum (assembly GCA_030737875.1). NCBI lineage: Eukaryota > Viridiplantae > Streptophyta > Magnoliopsida > Asparagales > Amaryllidaceae > Allium > Allium sativum. The sequence continues at coordinate 472,406,897 of CM060920.1, read as the reverse complement.
TATTCAAATTCTATTTTAATTTTCTTTATTCATTCTTAAACAAGTCTCGATTTCAATTTCCTTTGAAATCGATATTTCTACTTTTGGAAAATAGATTTCCCTTTTCAATTTCACACTTGTATTTTTATTTCTGAATTATCCAATGATAATTCTTTTCACTTCATTTATAAACTTCATTTATAAATGAACTACTTGTTTTTATTCTTTTAAAACATGTTAATATTTCAAACCTATTTTTAAAAAAATTCAAATTCTATATTAGAAAAATAAAAATTTCCCTTTTAAATCTCAAATATCCCTTTCAGGATATTTTTATAAATTACCACTTAGGCCCAGTGATATTTAAACACCACACAACCAATTATTTATTTCTTGTTTTATAACACATCATATATGATAGTATATATGCAAACAAATAAACAAACATATCATATATTTTCGAGGAATCCAGTTGGATCCCTCCAACCTATTTTTCCTGCATCCACAAATGTTAGTCAACATAAACAATACCCATCCTGCTTTGAGGCAGGATATTGCGGTATAGAAGGTCATCCACTAATATATATTCGAGGCGGGATATCGCGGTATAGATGTCAGCCTTATGCCATTGGAACAGACCATAACTAGTTAATGTTTGTTAAGTAAACCTCAAATTTAAGTTTATTTCAATAGTAAGCATTACCATCATTTAATTCAACTATAACCTTCGTGTTGTTATTATATTTGAAAATAAACTTAATCTATCCATTATGATTTCTATGTATGTCTGTAAAATGTATCATAATATTACTCTTGCAAATATGTTCAGTCTTTTCCAATTACAATCCATGTCACAATTTGACTACAGATTTACTTAAATTTTCCTATTTTAGTCCAATTAATTGCCTATCTATATTTTATACATACTTATCTACAGATGTAGTCTCATATGTTTAATCCACGTTTTCACAATTATTTCTTTAATTATATTCTTTCGTGCACACAAAATAAAAAGGATTATATTAGTCGTCAAAATATTAGTCGTTAAAATGCTAACATTTACAGATCTAGGTATGTTTTAGGCATAAACCACAAATAGGTATAGAAGATGTAAAATAACTGATAGATATAAATAAGAAAGAAGGAAGAAGACTAAATAACACTGTAGAAAAGAACTTACAGAAAATACAACCTTTTAGAAAACTACAAAAAACTCTATAACTATTATAAACCCTATTCTCCTAAATTACCAAAAGTATAAAATAATTACAAACTCACCCATGTTCCAAAGCATTCCTCCGTGGCCTCTGTAGATCCCGCCTCCAAAATAGGGGAGTGTGTGTGTGTGTGTATATATATATAAATATTTCCCCTAAAAAAATTAGGTTAGGCCCGTCTCAAAAGAGAACCTAGAGGGGAAGAGATTATGTTGTGACGAATAAGCTAGGTCTAGGGGTCTATTGATAGGTTAAGCTAGGGATCTTAGGCCATTGGATTTCTAGATTAAATATAGACCCATTATGTCACGCGGTTTATAGAAACTTGCCACATTGGCAAGCTTTCAAAACTAATAAACCAAAACAAGCCACATTGGCCTTTTTAAATAAAATGTTCGTTACCTCTAGTACCTGGGCGAATTTTCTCCTAGGACTTAGGTCGGGTCGGCCTAACCCCAGCTGGGTTGACCCATAGGTCGACCCGCCCATATATATGTATATTATTATTATCCTTTAATTATAGTTTTTCGGTAACTTCTTTGTTCTGACTCCATTTCTAACGAACCAAATATGCAAATTGACCAGAAAATTTCCACTGACTCATCGGTGTAGCTTTCGTAGAAAAACTCAGACTATTTTATAATAATCTATTAATTAATCACCATGTCTTAAAAAATTCGGGTTATCATAGACTCATTTATGTATTCTTACTGATTCCATTGCAACTCTTTGTAATGACCTGCAAATCCGTACTATCTGAGTTGACTACATACATCACACGTCCAACCCAAATATCACAGAAATATGAATCATTTTTTTTAGAAGAAAAAGGTAGGAGAAGAACAGAAATAATTACATAGAAACTCACATTACAACGAAACAAAGTATAATATATAATAACTTTTAAAATACAAATTTTAACTATATAACATACAATTGTCAGAGTACAACACTTACAATACAGCGGAAAAAAATACTACATATCTAACACTGAAGCCTCCTGCTCCAGTCTTCTTTAGATAGATCTATAAAATCTTGAACTACTTGACTACCCGTACAAATTTGGGCACCCAAGGGTTTAGGTAAAACAAAAAAATATAAACTCTGGGTCAGTCATGGGACTGGTATGAGTAAACAATTTAAAATAGTTTGAGAAATAAACGATATCTCATAAGACCACACCGTATAACACGGAATTTAGTTTTTACCTTATGAGAATCCAAAACACTTGATTTAACTTTCAAAATCCTTTTGAAAGAAATGATAATCTTTATATCAAAACTCTTTTGATATTATGATAGTGTCTAAATCAAATAGATAAACATCTAGTGGGACGTTTGCATCTCACGCTCCACATATACATAATATACAATCAAAACCACGAGCACTTATTGGGTAATAAAATTCCAACTACGACAGGGTATAGAACCACCTTCCGATAGTGTATCTCTAGAGAAGAATACACTGGGTTCAACAAGAACATCTTGTAACCCGGCCACACATGACCGACCACTCATTTCGCTTGAGTGTATCGAATGTATATCACCAACAGTTGGGATCAGTAACTGTTTTCCCGAATGGGACAACATCGAATAGAATAAAGACTGAAATGAATTTCTATAGATAGGTGATAATACACCCTAATTGGGAGCTACCCACTTAGCCATACTGCCTGCCCGATTTTTGTCATTTCCCGGTTGTTGAGGCCTGAGGCTACGATTAATTACCATTCATTGATAGCACAATCACTTTGAATGTCACATTGTCAGATCCTTTAATCATTAATTGATCTACACCAATATATTATGGACAATATACTAAGAGAATAAATTCCCCGTCACCATATATATCTATACAGACCAACATATGTGATCATTGGAAAAAAAAACTCTGTCAGACATTCGTCCATATACATTCGCTCTACGACTGAACGAAACCAAAGGCACAATTTCCATTAATCCGCCTTAGGCAATTTCTACCTAGGATTAATAGAAAAAGCCCTTACACTTAACTCCGTCTTCGACTGACTTCATATAATCTGATTCGCAACGCTACTGCCAATAGGAAGTGGTTCTCGGATAATAATCCAACTGATCTCTCCATATTGACAATGATATTGGTCAATACTTCGATAGTCGGTTATTTAACTATTGAAGAAAAATAAACATTCATACAAAACATCAAACAATCACTGGGCCCCTTAATTAATATTTCATTAATTAAATCACTTCTTCATTTCCTTATCAACATTCATTAACACGATATTTTCGACAATCATCTTGGCCTCTTACACTATTTGGAAAATATTTCCATATATCGACTCCTTTTATTTTCTATATTTAGAAAATATCTTTTATTTATAATTGGAAACATTCTAATTATTTATCTCTTCCACGACCGTTCATTTCTACACTTAGGAAATATTTATTTCCATTTACCTGGGTTAAAATGAATGTTATATTAAACACCGTTACAACAACCCAAAATATTTCAATCAAATAATTTCTTTGATCATTCATCTACAAGACTGGATCCTCCTATTTATCGGTTAATAATTAAATCAATCAAGTTGGGGTATAATTACCTCTCAGACCTTGACTGAAAACATCATTAACTTCAAAACAGACAAGACCACTTGTCTCGAATAATCAGCTCCATAAAAATCAATTATTTGTTTTTAAACACATATACATTTCTCTTTCTAATTTTACCATATTAGATTATAGATTTCCTTTTTGTTTATAATATTCTATTTTTAAGTTTGTTTCCTTATCAAATTCAATACATATTGATATATTGATTTTATAGTTATCCAATTTTCTTAAAAATATTCTAACTCCTTATATTTCCGGAAAATTTCGCCATAACCTCCTTTGTACGGGTCACTCGGTACAACTATAAAATGCCTCTCTGGGCCCTTTCCATTCAAAAAGAAAATCAAAAAGCCAAGCGGCTTGCCGATTTGGCACATAAAATCTCATATGGAATTTAAACGTGTACCTTTTTATCGAGCACACAATTAAAATCTTCATATAGTTCATTCCATACCTAACCCATATACGTCCATTTCTAATTTATTACAACTCAGTCCGATCATTTCCAACTCAATTCGCTAGTTTATTCTACAATTGGCTCTTTTGCCTATTTCACTTTTTATTTGAACATAACACGTTCAAATAAAATTTTAACTTGTTTATAAGCAAATCAAATTCCATTCTCAACCTAAGTTTCATATTCGATTTCGAATATAAATTTACAAACTGAATCCACTTGTTCTAAGCCCAATTTCAATTCAAAATCTCATTAACTAATTATTATTCAAATTAGTTAATTCTATTCAATGATTAAAATATGATTTTTGTTTCAAAAAATCAATCCATTACTCCACTTGAGTTTAGATATATTTTACAACTCAAGTCTGGATTTTTCTAATGTAAATCTAAGTTTTATTTGCCTAAAATCCTTATATTTAATTAAATAAACTATTATGGTTTTATAATGGTTATGGTGTTGTTTTTCTAAAAAAATTATTTTGACATAACTCAACATCTACAAGACGAAATCCAGAATTTTCTCTTCCATTAGAAAACTATTATCAAATCATTCCTGATGGTTCTTGTTTCAAAGAGTTTCGACTTAAATTGAGATCTATATACTCAATCAAAGCTCGAAACGCCAATTTACGAACTACCGTGCTGCGGCAAGTTCATTTTAATTATATTTAAATATAAACGTTAAACTTCGTTTATAAATAAATTTCACTTCCGTTCTAATATATTTTAATTTATATTAAATCAATTTTTTTAATCTAACTTAGTATTTTCAAATGTCCTACATTGTCGATTCATTTATTTCTCGGTTATAATTCCATTTACAAACTCAACTTCTATATTAATTTTCAATCTCATTGGAAATAAATTAGTTTACAGGATTCGGTATAATAAATTTCCAAATTTTAACCCCTTGGATTATCTTAGTTCATATTCCGAATTTTGGAATAAGATCTATCATTCTCCTTTTAAAACAATTTCCAATCCCTTTTTAAATTCATACATGAATTTAAAATTCCAAATATATCTGATGATAATTATCTCACTTTATTTAAAAACTTCCTCTATAAATTTAACTTTCTTATTTTATAATTTAAAACAATTTTCATTTCAAAATCTATTTGAAACTCAATTCATTTTATAATCTGAATTCTGGAATAAAACCTGTCGTTCTCTTTCTGAAATGATTCCAAATTTATTTTTAAATTCATACTTGAATTTAAAATTACAAATTATCCTTTGATAATTTATTCACTACATTTATAAACATCATTTATAAATTTACTTGTTTAATATATTTAAACAAGTTCCATTTCAAATTCAATTTGTTAAATCAAAATCTTACTTTGGAATATTCTATTTATTTTAACTTATAATATAGACTCTATTTTAATAGTTAATTTTAAATCTTAATTCCTAATTAATAAAATTCTAATATCCTTTCTGGATATAATTTATTTTATAATTCCCTCATAATCTAATTAAGTTATCCAATTAAATTTACATTCTGAACATCAAAATAGATTTCATCGTTTTCTAATTTAAAACGATTCCCAATTTTCATTTTAAATTCACATTTGAATTTAAATATTCATATTGTTTAATTGATAATTTCCCACCTTTCTTTATAACATCGTTTATATTACTTGTTTATATATTTAAACAAGTATTGATTTCAAACCCCTTTGAAATTAAATTTCTACGGTGGAAAAATAAATTTCCCTTTTAAAAATTCACACTTGTATTTACATTTCCCGAATTATCCAATGATAATTCATTTCGCTTCATTTATAAGCACCGTTTATAAATTCACTTCAATTCTCGCATTATTTAATTTATAAACATCATTTATAAATTCATTACTTGTTTTTATATATATTCAGAACAAGTTAATATTTCTATAGCCCATTAAAAATTCAAATTCTATTTTTTTATTAAAAAATCAACATTCAGACCCAGTGATATTTAAACCCCTAAAACACTCAATTATCAATCATAGGTTTTCTAATACGTCATATATGATAACATATATATGAAACAAACAATAATAAATTTTAAGGAATCCAGTTGTATCCCTCTGACCTATTTTCCTACATCCACAGACGTTAGTTAACATAAATAATACCCATCCTACTTTAAGGTAGGATATCATGGTATCGATGGTCATCCACTATAATATATTGTGGGGCGCATAGGGTCATCCGCTAATGATATTGTGGGCATCCGCTAATGGTACTACGGGAATCCAACCACCAATATATACATAATAACCACAAAAACCAATCCTAAATAACTAATATATATTTGATAACCATAATAATATTTCAGTGCATGCAAACAACCAACGAACAATTATTTTAACGAATAAAATAATTCTAAATAAAAATATAAGTGATGTTTACTCACCGTGAATTTTATTTGCGCTGAATATCCATTTAAATTTCCATATTGTCTCGACTACAAATTTACTCGAGTCTTATCTAGTACCTATGATTATTTATTTTTAATTATAGATTAAACAATTATTCATTAAACTAAAAATAAATAATTAAATTATTCTACGTATTTAAATTCTGGTAAAAACATATACCTTTCTGTAACGACCCGTATTTTTCGGTCAAATAATTAATTAATTTAATTATTTAAAATAATGGTTTAGTAGTTTAAATGTTGTTTAATTAAATAATATTGAATATTTAATTAATTTAAATAATAGAATAATATATTTAATTCTGAAATAATCAAAAATAGTGGAATTCACAATATAGTGTGAATTGGATTATTTAAAATATATAATTCGGTTTAGAGTTGAATTTTATTAGCGAATATATTTAAATAACGAAGTTTGAACGTATAATTATATTACAAGTATAATCGAGCTCGAAATGGCGCTGTAGTTCGTAATTTGGCGATTCGAACTTTAAACGAATATACAGAAGCCGTTTTAAATCGGATTTCTATGAAACAAGAAACATTAGGAGCTGGTGAAGTATATTTTTCTGATGGAAGAGAAAAATCAGGATTTTGTCGTGTAGATTGTGAGTTGTGTCCAAATCAAATTTTAAAATAGTCGTTATAGAATCGTTTATCGACCGTAACGGTTTATTCGACATAACTAGATACCGGTTTCAAATTTAGACAAGATTCTTTTGAGACGTAGTGATAATTTAATTTTTAGAATTTTACTGAAATTTTTAATTAATTAAATACGCAACTTTTTATTTGGAGTGTTTTGCACCCTTAATCGGTATTTTTGGGGTTTCACAATATGAGTTAAGCTACTGATATTATTATATTTTTAGAATCGTGTCACCAAGCTTGACACAACGGTATCTCTATTTCAGTCTGTAAGTGGAAAGAATTTTATGAAACAAGGTACGTTAAGTTTTTATAATCTAAAACTTAGGAGCAAATAAAAGGGGGTGACCAAGCCAAAACTTAAGCTAAATAACATCACTCTCTTTCCCTGATCAAAAGCAAGGACACGTTTCCTTTCATTCTCAACCGCTTACATTATCTTCATCAATGTGGAGAAAGCTCTTCCTCCAAAATTAAAACAAGCTAAAATCAAATCCTATAAGGACCCCTTAATTCCTTAAAACCTAATACTGAAATTCCATCCTTCTGTAAACAAGCCGCCATCTTCACGTTAGAATAAACAGCCGAAAATCAATGGAGAGATTAGAGCTATATTATTCGAAGAGGTAAACAACAAAGTGGGCGGGTCGGTGTCAGTAGAAGGTCTGGGGTGGCGGCGATACGTCTGGAGGTCTGTGGTGCTCGCGAAATTTTGATTTAGGGTATTGGGTTTTTTCTGATTTTGGCATCGTTCTGGTCACGGTGAAGGCCAATAGGGGCGACGTTGGGAACAGCGAGGCGGGGGGGGCATCTTACGGTGGTCAATTGAGGTTGTCCGATGGCCTCAGGCGGCGCCAGCGATGGTGAGTAAGGGTTGGAAGTTTTGGGAGACAAAGATGATCGAGTGTACAATAAAGTGGTTGGCAGAGGAGCTCGCGGAAAGAGAAGGAGCATGATGGTATTGATTTTAGTTTACGATGGAGTAAAAGGGGGTAATGGAAGCAGGAAATGATCGGTATTGGGATGTTGGAGTACTGGAGACGGATTTTCAATTTCAGGAGGAAGAAGGAGTGAAGTGGTCTGGGTTTGAACGGTTGCAGTTGGGCCTGATTTGAATAGTAAAGCCCATTTACCTTTTTAATTTAATTATATAGAAGTTCATTTCACGTTATAACTTGTAAATGTAATAACTTTATCGTACGGTATCGGAATTGGACAAAACAGGATCCGATGGGATTGTATGGACGAGAACTTCACAATGGAACCGGTTAGGAGTGGACGGGCTCATTACAATTTATAGCAAAATAAATTGTCTGAATCGACAGACGCAAATCGTTATTTAACGGTTAACACGAAATGTGAGTAAAACTCACTAACTCTGCTCAGTTTATATTTTTATAAACTGTACTTTATTTTGATAAATAATGACTGATTACTGTGTATTGATTATTTGGACTGTTAAATAGATTTGATTGAAAACGTAGATATAGTTATATATAAAAATCGACAATCAAATATGGATTCTGTTATCAGTATATTTCATGTTAAAATGAAATTGATGTTATTTATATTTTGTAACATCTGTGATGCAGGGAAACAGGTTGGAGGGACCCAACTAGGTTCCTCAATATATAAATACTGTTTTTTTTCATATACTATGATATATGATGTGATATATAATCTGTTGTTGATTATGTGTGTTTGAATGACATCGATCATTGTTGTTTGGTATTTTAAATATCGTAAGAAATACTGGGATGTAAAAAGGGATTTTCAAAGTATATTTTGAAAATAAATTATTTATATAAAATCAATGGATTTTATATATAAAAGGAAAAGGATTTTATAAAAGGAAATAATTATAAAATCAAAGAGTTGAAAAGGAAGAATATTTGAAAAAAACAAATATAAAGGAAAATATTTGAAAAAAAACAAATATAAAGGAAAATATTTGTAAAAACAAATATAAAGGAAAATATTTGTGAAACGAATAAAAAAGGAAATATTTGTACACCATTTACAAATAGAATAGAAAAAGAAATATTTGTAAACCATTTACAAATAGAATAGAAAAGGAAATATTTGTAAACCATTTACAAATAGAATAGAAAAGGAAATATTTATTTAGAAAATAAATAGAATTGAAAAAGAATATTTATTTGTTAAATAAATATTGTTATAAAAAGGGAATATTTATTTAGGAAATAAATAGAGTTTTAAAAGGGATTTATTGGGAAATGAAAAGAATGTCATATAAGGAAATATTTAGCAAATGAATAGAATTTTACATCAGGAAAGTTTAGACCCGTGCTTTGCAAACGGGTATAACATGATATGGATTTAAAGCAAAGATTTTAAATAGAATCTGTTGTAACCAATAGATTAAGAAGATTAATTTATAAATAATATTTTATAAATTAAATAAAATATTTATCATTGGATAAATAGAATATATAAGTCGAGACTTATATAGAGAAGTAAGAATCGATTTCAACATCGATATTTGAAACTGAATATGGACGTAGAGTTAATCAAAATGTGTTAATCAAAATGAGTTAGAGGAGTTAATCGATTAGAGTTAGAGTTAATCGATTAGAGTTAGAGTTAACCAGTTAGAGTAATCATTTAGAGTTAATCAGTTAGAGTTAATCGATTAGAGTTAATTAAATAAAGTTAATCCAGTAGGGTAAATCGAATAGAGTTAAAGGAGAAAATCGAATCTTGTCATTTGAAATGAGGTTAAATCGAATATAGTTATTCGAGATAGAGTTAAAACAAACATAGTTATTCGAATATAAGTTAATCGAATATTAGTTATTCGATAGGAGTTAATCAAGTCGAGTTAAATAAGTCGAGTTAATTAAGTTAAGTTAGTCAAGAGGAGTTAATCAAATCGAGTTAGTCCAAATGAGTTAATCCAAAGGAGTTAGTCGAATATAGTTTATTCGAATAGAGTTAAAGGAGTAACGAATATTAGTTATTCGAATAGAGTTAAAGGAGTATCGAATATAGTTTATTCGAATAGAGTTAAAGGAGTATCGAATATAGTTTATTCGAATAGAGTTAAAGGAAAGGAGTTATCGATTAGTTTAATCGAAAGGAGTTATCGAATTTAGTTATTCGAAAGGAGTTATCGATTAGTTTAAAGGAAAGGAGTTAATCGATATTAGTTTAATCGAAAGGAGTTATCGATTATAGTTTAATCGAAAGGAGTTAATCGAATTCAGTTATTCGAAAGTGAGATCATCGAATATAAGTTATTCGAAAGGAGATTATCGAATATAGCGTATTCGAAAGAAAGAGATCGAATATAGTTTATTCGAAAGAGTGAGTTAATCGAATATAAGTTATTTGAAGTGAGTTAATCGAATATAAGTTATTCGAAGAGAGATAATCGAATATAGGTTATTCGAAGAAGAGTTAATCAAATAGAGATTACTCGAAAGAAAGTTATACGTCGAATTTGATTTATATCGAATTCGGGAAAGTACTTACACTTTTCGGTGTTTAAATCAAGATTTATTTATTTATAAAACAGGTGTTTATTTATTTATTCACATTAAAGAATAAAAGATATAATTGAAGTTAGATATTTCAGAAGTAGGGATTATAACGTTATCATTATAATCAAATGTTTCCAATAAAAAAGTGGATACGTAAATAGAATCCGAGAGTTACGTAAGGAAGTTTGTTAAAGATTTAAAAGATAAACTTTGACTATTTCGAAGTTAAACGTTGTTCAGTTAAGGTCTGAGAGGTAATTATACCCCAACTTGATTGACTTCCTTCTTAACTAAGGAATGGTAAGGTTTGATAGTGAATGATGGTTAAGTGAATTTAGTTAATGAGTGAAATGGTTTGAGTTGGCATGGCAATGTTTGATTTAAACATCAGTTTAAATCCAGTGAAGGAGTTTTGGAAATGTTTTCAAAATAAGAATCAGAAATGTTTTCTGATAATAGAAAATAAGAATTTAGAATAGATGGAAAACGGGAGATAAGCAAATTAATGAACTAAAGAGACAAATGTTAAATGATGATTGATCGATAAAATTTCCATCTGGAAATAATATCGTTGATTGCACACATATTTTTGTTTGATAGTTAAATCACAGACTATCAAAGTTTTGACCATTTTTCCGTCGTCAATACGGAGAGACCAGTTGGATTCTTATCCAAAGAACCACTCAGTATAGGCGTTAGCGTTTCGAATCAAATAGATCGAAGACAAATTGAGTACGGAGTAAAGTGCAAGGGCTATTGTATAAGTCCTAGGTAGAGATTGCCTAGGATGGATGTACGGAATAGTGCCTTCGGTTTGTCCAGTCCCAGGACGACCTGCAAGGAAGAATGTCTAACAGAGTATATTTAATAGATCGCTTAAGTTGATCTCTTCAAACGTATTTACGTTTAGTGGAGGAGGAATTCGTTTCTCTTAGCTGTATACCCGTGGTATTTTTGGGGAAATCAATTTGTGATTTGGCGGGTATGACGATGTGACATTCAAAGTGAATAAATGTGTGATTTGCCAGAGATAAGCGTGGCCTCTAGCCTCACAACCGAGAACTGACAAAAATCGGGCAGGCAGCATGGCTATGTAGGTCGCACCTATTGGGGGTGTCTAATCACCTGATCTAGAGTTTCATTTACTTCTAAAAATCTATTGTCGATGTTGTCCCATTCGGGAAACGGTTGCTGATCCCAACCGTTGGTGATATACATTCGATACACTCAAGCGAAATGAGTGGTCGGTCATGTGTGGCCGGGTTGCAAGATGTTCTTGTTGAACCCAGTGTATTCCTCTTTAGAGGTACACTAGCGAAAGGTGGTTCCATACCTTGTCATAGTTGGAAATCCATTACCCAATACGTGCTTGCGGCTTTGATTGTATACTATATATGTAGAACGTGAGATGAAAGCGTTTCTGCTAGATGATTATTATATTGTGGTTGATAGTCACTATTATAATATCAATGAGTTTTGATATAAAGTTTATTTTGGATTCTCATAAGGGAAAAACCCGTTCCGTTATACAACGTGGTCTTATGAGATAACGTTTAATGGCTCAAACTGTTTTAAACTGTTTTACTCATACCAGTCCCATGACTGACCCGGAGTTTATTTTGTTTTGTTTTCCCTAAACTCTTGGGTGCCCAATTTTATACGGGCAGTCAAGTAGTCGGGATTTATAGATACTGGAAGAGAAGGAGCAGGAGGCTTCAGGATCATGTAGCTATTGTTTATTTCCGCTGTGTTGCAAGTGCTGTACTTTGGAAATGATATGTATATTCAAGTACTGATTTATATTTCAAAGTTATGATATATATTATATGTTATTCGTTCCGATGTGAGGTTCGTATTACTCTGATGTTGTGTTCTTCTTCTTCTATTCGAAGTTTTATCTTATCTTTCCTTACCCTCTAATTTCTTTTATGGACTATCCGGTCAGTTTTCGACTCTTGAATGGTCGGCATGGTGTTGTATGTCGAATTTTTTAGGTCAAATTTTTTTCGGTATGTTACACTTTCGGTCTCGCTAATTTTCGACAAATCAACACCTCTGTTAACTTCACTTCGAATTGGCCATTCATGAACCAACATAGATCCATAGCCACAAATTATCACAATCTAGAGTTGTCGACCACTTGAAGTCATACATATTTAGAAACCACACTGCTTTCTGGAGCCAACTAACCCCAAAATGTTATATTTTATTTTCACAAAAATTAAACTATACTAGTTCACTAAAATAAATATTTTAATTATTATCATAAAAATTAACACTTACTGTATTTTCTTTCTCGAATTTAATAAGCACAAAATTCCATTTTCAGATTTCGACTTCCAGGCTCACATAAACCTGATCCCCTTCCCAAATCCTTGCCATAGTTCGATTATAGAAACACCATCTCATACCCTGCTCTTCCACTGTTGAACCACCAAACAACCAAAGCTCGATGCCTTCAAATAATTCTGATCTGGAACTTTAACCTTCCTTCTCGAACTCCAGACCCCTTCCAGCTAGCGATAGCTCTGTCACAACACTCACTGTCGATCCCAAGAACCGAACCTCTAGAAACAAAAATCGAGTTCATTGTTGAACTCGAGTTCAACTCCTCCCTTTACTTCGCACTTCAATGATCGAACACCCAATCCTACCACCCTCCATAACACAGCGCACGCCCCTTTACAGTATTCAACCATCGCGACTCTATCCTATTTGAAAAATACCATCAATACCCATCGCGATGCCACAAATCTCCCCCACGACGTCGAGTGATAGTACTTCGCGATTCATATCTGTTTTTGATTTTGTTAATGAGGTTTTTATTTGAGGAAATAAAATGGCACGGTTTCGATTTCTTTAATATTGGGAATGAAAGAAATAAATTTCAAAAGGGGGCATCTTTCATTTGCTTAGAAGTGGTTTGTATTTTGTTTTGGTTAAGAACAGCAAGAAAGGGGGACTTCGACATTTTATTTCTACTAAGGAACGAAATTAAGAAGAGGAAAAGAGAGGGAGGGATCGCGTATATAAATATACGGAGAATACTTAACGATTAAGGAATGGTCTACGTACAATACATTAAATTTAATTCGATTAGATTTTGATTTGATTTAGTACTTAATACGATTTGATCTTAATCTTATCCGCATTATTTTATAATAATATAATTTGCGGTAACGAATACCAATTCGAGCGCAACAACCGGCGTTTCTAGCGTTATAACACTGTTTTGAACATACTAGGACATGTTTCGACGTCCAGTTCGAACATATGGGGAAGATATAAATTTAAATCGATATAAATTGAATTAAAAACAATTAATTCTTCGATAATAAATCAATATTATTATTCTAATTCAAACAGAAGTTTGTATTGATCTTCTGAACTATTTTCAATTCAGTTATAAATTTTGAATTCAATTAAATTCATTTTCGTATTACGGTGATTATATATATTCAAAATAAATCGTATTTCGATTACTAAATCGATAACTCAATATAAAAATCGATTTATATTATCGACTTAATATTTGAATCCATATTAAATATTAAAAATAACCAACCAAAAATCCGGGTCGTTACATTCTTCCCCTCTTAAAAGAATTTCGTCCTCAAAATTACTAAGGTAGGAAAATGCTACAAATCATTAGTTTTCAAAACTCATTTATGTTGAAACTCAACTGTTCATATTTCAACAAATTTCAGTACCCACAAACTTATGGTTTTTATTCATATTGCATACCTCATATGCTTACATTCATTTACATTGATTCTAAACCAATTTATTCACTTTGATTCATTTAACTTATTTAAGTTAAATTTAGATTTCAAAATTCAAATTCCCGGCTTTCATTTCAAATTCCTTTTAAAATAACATAAATATATACATATATTTATTTCCATTTCAAATTCAAAACCTTTGAATTTTCCAAAACAACTTGTTTTCTTTCAGACAAATTTTCTTCAAAACTTTTCTAAGATAGCAATTCATCACTTAGAAACTCGAAAATGAACACTGATGATGCTGCAGTTATCATCAGAATTAGTTTCTAGCCACTGAAATGAGTTCAGTGCTTTATCACTTTTAGAATCCATCTAAAGCGATTTTTATCCAAAAATCCTTCTAAACAAAGATTTATTATTTTAATATACTTCATAAAATATTTTCCTACTTCCCAGGATTTAAAATTCCATTTTTGGTTTGAAGTTAATTTTAATTCATCTCATTTGTATATACTTCATTCATATACAATTTTATTTGGTTATATAACCATTCCGATTTATATTCTCATTTGATTATAACGATATCAATCAACACATCCATATGTTATAATAATTTTAGAAATTATTTCTTTCTATATCAAAATAGAGTTTTGGGTAAATGTAACGAACCAGGATATTTGGAAGTATAATTTGAATTTAATATAATTTTTAGATATATTTTGGAAGGTCGAGATGAATTTTGAATTGAAATTAAAGGTAATATAATTATTCTAAAATGAGTGAAATTAATTTTATTTATGAAATTTAGTTAAAACAATATTTGTTTGGGAAATTTTTTTCGCCGTTAGTTGGATTATCAAAACAATTTGAAATTCTGTTGATAGAAATGATCAGAATTTGAAATTTAATTATAATAAAATAATCGTTTCAAATTTTGGTTCAGTTTCAGTTCGCGTAGTGTTAAAATATTTTTTAGAATTTTTCTGTAATTTTTATTTTGAAAAATAAGCAGATAATTTTTCAACGTATTTTGGGTATAAATGTGGTCCTTTAGACGCTTTACAAAATTGATCAATCAGACCGGTTTTATTGCTGTTTTCAAATCAGAGCGTGTCGTTGTTTACAATGATGGTCTTATTCCAGTGCAACTCGCGGTAAATAACTCTAAAAATCAAAAATTGGAAAGGAAAAGAAAATTGGGTACATATTACAAATTTGAAAAGGGACCACGCATGGACTTTCCCATTCCTTTTACATACGTGCGCACTAAATATGTACATTTTCCCTTTTTGTTTTGGCATCTCTTTTCTTTTATGCCATCATCTCTTCTCTACGTATGTTCCATCCTAGCTTTCGCGCATGCATGGAATCTCACCAAACTTTGTGCCACTTTTCATCTGGTAATACAAACGCATGGAATTTGATTAAATTAAATAAAAAGAAAAGAAAAATAATATTAAACGTGGCAGACAAATAGTAGGGTGGTAAGACAAGTGTCGAAACAGGGTACACGTGCTGTAAAACTCGGTTAAACTTTTACATATAAACATCCCTAACTCTTCATTTATTCCTTCTCTCCTCCGCTTAGTTCCGCCCATTCCATTTTTCCTGAACGCTTCCGTCCTTTTCCATGAAAAAAAAAGACGTAATGCTAAAAGAAAGAAGACAAGAGGACAGAGCGGAAGGGAAAAGGAAAATTGAAAGCAAAGCTGGACGCGAAAAGCAAGAATGAATAACGCGCGCACACAGTTGTTCTGGACTTTGTGCTTGGGTGAGAACATTTAATTTAAATTTTAATGGTTAATTAGTTAATATGCATAGTTAGCTAATGCTAATTATCGGCATAGTTAGCTAATGCTAATTATCTGCTTAAGGATGTTAATGGTTGTATGTGATATTGGATGTATATTTATGCTGTTAAAACACATGGAACATGGAGCGTTATTGAACGTAGCGCTTACAAACAACCAAAATTGTTGTTTTAATTGTATATTATGATGCATGAATTCATATGGTTCGTTGTTTGCAACATTAGTGGATAATATTTCAATAGGGGACACTGTATTACACGTGAAATTTGAAAACTTGTATGGTTGGAAAAACATGTTGATACGCGTTAGTGTGTATTGAGAAATCATCGGCTATATGAATGTATAGATTGAAATTTGTCGTTTGATTTCACGTGAAATAGCAGTAAATAATCTAGTAATTTCCATCGAATATAGAATACTAATATTAGTTGTTTGTTAAAATATTTTTTCGGGAAAAATACTGTATGATATTTTATAAATGAAATATCGATTAAATAGTTTTGTAATCCTAAAATGTTATTAGCTTAATTTATGTTGAAATGTTAAGATTATAAATTAGGTGCAAATTTTTGAGTGACACTTTATTTAATCATAAATTTAATAATAACGTTATAATATTTTGTGAATGGAAGTTTGTAAATTAAATGTTTAGTTAATGTTAACCGTTTATGAAATAAATATTATTACGTTTTTTAAGTATTGTGTATGACGAAATTTGAAACCTAATAGATACTCAAACGATAATTTGATATAGCATTAGAATTTATTTTGAGAGTTGCTTGAATTTGCAATATTTGATTCTGATTTGAATCAAAATCTTGAATAATGATATACTTAAAAATATTTCTTTGATAAACTTTGAATTTGAAATCCAAGTAAAGTTGTACTAGAACAATTCGAAATAACTTTATAAAATTATTTGAAAGAAGATACTTGAACTCAAAAATTATTTGGATATGAAATTTGACATAAGTATAAAGAAATATTTATAATAAAATATTTTGAATTGCTTTGAATAAAAATTTAAATTTAAAGTTTCAGGTTAACCAGTAGGTTTATTCCGTTACTAGTTCTGGAATAGTAAACGGGGTGTGTAACTAAGGCAAGGGATGCAGCAACAAGTGCGCTGAACTTACCTGACCTACGTTTACGTATCTGGGTGGTAAAAGAGCAAATGAAAATGAATCCCGAGTACTGTGGAACGGTAAATATAATAAATAGTTTTCCAATTTAAAATTTGGTAAAATTGGATTGAATGGAAGGGATCTTCAGATATTTAATATATGTTTTGTAGATGATGACTAATACCATTTGAGGAATTGAATGGTAGAAATATTGATTATTCCGATAATGGTATTGGTTTAATACAGAATATATATTAGATATAAGAAGCCTCGATTTTTAATCAAATTGTATACCTAATGTAAATCATTTGGATTTCACCTAAATGGTACGACATGATAACATAGAATTAGGTGAATGAAAGTAACTAAGTCAAATGTCTTTGAAACTGATTTGGATCAACTGAGTTATTGAAGCCATTTGAACTCTTGTGAATGTGAAATAAATTTGAGTCATCGGATTTGAATGGAACGATTCTAGTTTAAAAAGTATTTTGTATATTTATGTGGGTTTTCAACTATTTAAACATATATGTTAATTTCAAAATATTTAACTTAGATTTATTGGATTTAAAAGATATGTATGTTTTAAAATTATTCTATGTATATACTTTTTCAAAATCTTAATATAATAAGTAATTGTTTCAACCTTTCTATGTTATTTATATATATATATATATATATATTAGTTTATAACAAATCTATTATTTTCAAGTATTTCATTTATTAAATTGGGAATTGTTCCAGTTCTGAACCTTTGATTTGAATATGATCCTAGTTTGAATGAATGCAATGAGTTAAATCATAGAAATCGTGTTAATCTCGATACTTGGTTATAAATGATCGTTGGACGTAAAGAGTTAAGAAAGAGAAACCATTTGAATTTATATATACGATAAATTCTAAGTTTAGAAAGAATCAAGTTATGTATATTATATATATATAATGGAAAAGAACTTGATTTGAAATGTGTTTTCTATATAAAGCACTGGTTATTTAGAAAGACCGGGATCGGAATTCATTTTCCGAAAACCATTCAAAGTAACCATACGACATAATAAATAAAGATATTCAAATGGCGATTGAAGACCAAAGTTCTTCATATCGGACGGACAGACTGCTGATTTGTTTCTTTATTGAGTAGCTACAGTAGAGAGATGACCCTACGGAGTGGCAGAAAACCCGAACGTATTTGGAGAACTTCGGATTGCAAGGGCCTTCAAAACAAGGTGCCTTCCGTTTCGTTCGAACCCGGAACGAACTCGTATGGATGTGTGTCTGACACTGTATCTTATAGTGTATAACTGATTATTACTGAACATGTGTCTGTTTGGTGATGGGAATTTATTCCTTTGACTAAAAAGTTATTTGATCAGTGAGGATTAGTTGTAGATTGTAAAATGACAGTGTGGCATGCGAAGTGCTGCAGTTGATGAAATGATCAAAGCATGGTCTAGTGTAAGGGCGTAGCTTTGTGGTACGAAACCTCGCGAACCTCACAACCCGAAATGGTGGGAAACTGGCGGTTAGATGGTATACATATTATAACCTCTAGTGAAATTCGAAGCTATAGCGGTAGATCTACTATGAAACCTGAGAAAATAAGGTATATACGGGGTCCGATGTCTGGACGAACACCCGGGAGATTTATATACCTCGGCTTTGTATTCGGTGTCCGATGTCTGGATGTTATCCGGGAGTACTTAGCCTCGTGTTCTCGATTGATCTTTCGTGCCAGGAACCATCATGTGGAAACCCAATAACCAATACGAACCTTCGATTATTTGTTTATAAACTATGTATGTAAGCATATAAATATGCTTACTAGAATTTAATATTTATTTGCGAAATGTTTTAAAGTGTTCTAGTATCTATAATACACACGTAGATATATATCATGACTTGGCTTTTATAAGGCTAAAACTCGTCCATGTGTGCGACTGCATTTGCATTTGTTGTTTGGTGTGTATTGGGGCGAGCCTTATAATAGTCTCATTCTTTGAAATTCATGTAAGGCCTTTGCACTGACACTTACATAAAATAAAACCATTATGTATTATACGATTTAGATATTGATTTATCTCAGTTTAGAAGTAAAATGTTTTATGTTCTCACACCAGTCCCATGACTGACCTGGAGTTTATTGTTCCCTTTCTAAACTCTGGGTGCCCACAAATTTTCACACGGGCAGCTAGTAGTTTAGTTTTACAGTTATAGATCCTTGGAGAGAGATATTCGGAGCATTCTTTGGATTGGAGCTTCAAGCTAGAATTGTTACTTCCGCTGTCGTTTCTGTTTCCGCTGTATAGTACATGGTAACTCTGATTATGTAAACTTATTGTAATCATATATTGAGTAAATAAAAGTTCGTTTTATTCTGTTCTAATGTGTATTACCCCAGCGAATCCGATTTTCAAACGTCTGGAGTTGGTTTAAACATTGACTCTAGATGATTGAAAGTTGGGTCGTTACAGTAAAATTATTTCATTTACCCACTTAAAACAATATTGTGTCAAATTTCTTTGTTCAAGTGTTTATAAATTTCTATCGACTTTGTGGCGTCCCACGATTCGATCAGAATTCATAAACCACTCCACAAACTAGCCAACACAACATAAAATAGTTTTTATATTAATTAAAAAATACGTGCCCTCGTATATATACACTCAACTCATTCTAGGGTACTACTGACCCCAGCTCTAATGAGTAAATCCTCACCAAAGCCTAGGTATTCGCTCAACCTAAGCTCTAATACGAACTGTAATTGCCCGCAAATTCGTACTATCTGAGTTGACTACATACATCACACGTCCAACTCAAATATCACAGAAATACGAATCATTTTTTAGAAAAAAAGGTAGAAGAAGAACAGAAATAATAACACAGAAACTCACATTGCAACGGAACAAAGTATAATATATCATAACTTTTAAGATACAAAATTTTAACTATACAACATACAATTGTCCGAGTACAACACTTACAGCACAGCAAAAAAAAAATACTACATATCGAACACTGAAGCCTCCTGCTCTAAGCTCCTTTATATAGATCTGTAAAATCTTGAACTACCTGAGTGCCCGTACAAATTTGGGCACCCAAGAGTTTAGGTAAAATAAAATAAAATATGCTCTGGGTCAGTCATGGGACTGGTATGAGTAAACAATTTAAAACAGTTTGAGAAAATAAATGATATCTTAAAAGACCACGCCCTATAACACGGAATGGGGTTTTTCCCTTATAAGAATCCAAAACACTTGATTTAACTTTAAAAATCCGTTTGAAAGAAATGACAATCTTTATATCAAAACTCTTTTGATATTATAATAGTGTCTAAATCAAATAGATAACAAACTAGTGGAACGTTTGCATCTCACGCTCCATATATATATAATATACAATCAAAACCGCGAGCACTTATTGGGTAATGAAATTACAACTATGACAAGGTATGGAACCACCTTCCGATAGTGTATCTCTAGAGAAGAATACACTGGGTTCAACAAGAACATCTTGTAACCCGGCCACACATGACCGACCACTCATTTCGCTTAAGTGTATCGAATGTATATCACCAACGATTGGGATCAGCAACCGTTTTCCGGAATGGGTAAGCATCAAATAGAATAAAGAATGAATTGAATTTCTCTAGATAGGTGATAATACACCCTAATTGGGAGCTACCCACTTAGCCATGTTGCCTGCCCGATTTTTGTCATTTCCCAGTTGTTGAGGCCTGAGCTACGATTACTTACCATTCATTGATAGCACAATCACTTTGAATGCCACATTGTCAGATCCTTTAATCATTAATTGATCTACACCAATATATTATGGATATTATACTAAGAGAATAAATTCCCTGCCACTATATATATATATACAGACCAACATATGTGTTCATTGGAAAAAACTCTGTCAGACACCCGTCCATATACGTTCGTTTTGGGACTGAACGAAACCAAAGGCGCAATTTCCATTAATCCATCTTAGGCAATTTCTACCTAGTATCAATAGAAAAAGCCCTTGCACTTCACTCCGTCTTCGATTGACTTCATATAATATAAATGGCAACGCTACTACCAACACGGAGTGGTTCTCCGATAATAATCCAATCGGTCTCTTATATTGACAATGATATTGGCCAACACTTCGATAGTCGGTTATTTAACTGTCGAAGAAAAACAAACATTCATACAAAACATCAAACAATCACTGGGCCCCTTAATTAATATTTCATTAATTAAATCACTTCTCTGTTTCCTTATCAACATTCATTAACACAATATTTTCAACAATCATCTTGGCCTCTTACATTATTTGGAAAACATTTCCATATATCGACTCCTTTTAATTTCTATATTTAGAAAATATCTTTTATTTATAATTGGAAACATTCCAATTATTTATATCTTCCACGACCTTTCATTTGTACACTAAGGAAATATTTATTTCCACTTACCTGGGTTAAAACGAATGTTGTATAAAACACCGTTACAACAACCCAAAATATTGCAATCAAATAATTTCTTTAATCATTCATCTCTGAGACCGGATCCTCCAATTTATCGGTTAATAATTAAATCGATCAAGTGGGGGTATAATTACCTCTCAGACCTTGACTTAAAACATCATTAACTTCAAAACAGACAAGACCACTTGTCTCGAATAATCAACACCATAAAAATAAATTATTTGTTTTTAAACCCATATACGTTTCTCTTTCTAGTTTTACCATATTAGATTATAGATTTCCTTTTTGTTTATAATATTCTATTTTTAAGTTCCTTTCCTTATCGAATTCAATACATATTGATTTTATAGTTATCCAATTTTCTTAAAAATACTCTAACTCCTTAAATTTCCAGAACATTTCGCCATAACCTCCTTTGTACGGGTCACTCGGTACAACTACAAAACGCTTCTCTAGGCCCTTTCCATTAAAAAGGAAAATCAAAAAACCAAGCGGCTTGCCGATTCGGTGCATAAAATCTCATATGGAATTTAAACATGTACCTTTTGTCGAGCACACGAATTAAAATCTTCATACACTTCATTCCATACCTAACCCATATACGTCCAATACTAATTTATAACAACTCAATCCGATCATTTCCAACTCAGTTTGCTAACTTATTCTTCAATTAGCTCTTTTGCCTATTTCACTTTTTATTTGAACATAACACATTCAAATAAAATTTTAACTTGTTTATAAACAAATCAAATTCCATTTCCAACTTAAGTTTCATATACGATTTCGAATATAAATTTACAAACTGAATTCACTTATTCAAAGCCCAATTTCGATTCAAAATCTCATTAACTAATTATTATTCAAATTAGTTAATTCTATTCAATGATTAAAATCTGATTTTTGTTTCAAAAAATTAATCCATTACTCCACTTAAGTTCAGTTATATTTTACAACTCAAGTCTGGATTTTTCTAATGTAAATCTAAGTTTTATTTGCCTAAAATCCTTATATTTAATTAAATAAACCGTTATGGTTTTATACTGGTTATGGCGCTGCTTTTCTGAAAATTTGATTTTGACATAACTCAACATCTACAAGACGAAATCCAGTTTTTTCTCTTCCATTAGAAAACTATTATCAAACCAGTCCTAACGGTTCTTATTTCAAAGAATTTCGACTTAAATTGAGTTCTATATACTCAATTGAAGTTCGAAACGCCAATTTACGAACTACCGTGCGGCGGCAAGTTCGTTTTAATTATAATTAAATATAAACATTAAACTTCGTTTATAAATAAATTTCACTTCCATTCTAATATATTTTAATTTATATTTAAATCAATTTTTTAAATATAATTAGTATTTTCGAATATCCTACATCGTTTCTTTTATTTCTCGGCTATAATTCCATTTACAAACTCAACTTCTATATTAATTTTCAATCTCATTAGAAATAAAATAGTTTATTGGATTCGATATAATCAAATTCCAAATTTTAACCCCTTGGATTATCTCATTTCAAATTCCAAATTTCGGAATAAGATCTATCGTTCTCCTTTTGAAATGATTTCCAGTCCCTTTCTAAATTCATACATAAATTTAAAATTCCAAATATATCTGATGATAGTTATCTCACCTTATTTAAAAACGTCCTCTATAAATTTAACTTTCTTGTTTTATAATTTAAAACAAGTTTCATTTCAAAATCTATTTAAAACTCAATTCATTTTATAATCTGAATTCTGGAATAAAACCCGTCTTTTTCTTTCCGAAATGATTCCAAATTATATTTTTAAATTCATACTTGAATTTAAAAGTACAAATTATCCTTTGATAATTAATTCACTACATTTATAAACATCGTTTATAAATTTACTTGTTTAATATATTCAAACAAGTTCCATTTCAAATTCTATTTGTAAAATCAAAATCTTACTTTAGAATATTCTATTTATTATAAATTATAACATAGAATCTATTTTAATATTTAATTTTCAATCTTAGTTCCTACTTAATAAAATTCTAATATCCTTTCTGGATATAATTTATTTTATAATTCCCTTATAATCTAATTAAGTTATCCAATTAAATTTACATTCTGAACATCAAAATAGATTTCATCGTTTTCTAATTTAAAACGATTCCCAATTTTCATTTTAAATTCACATTTGAATTTAAATATTCATATTGTTTAATTGATAATTACCCACCTTTCTTTATAACATCGTTTATATTACTTGTTTATATATTTAAACAAGTCTTGATTTCAAACCCCTTTGAAATTAAATTTCTACGGTGGAAAAATAAATTTCCCTTTTAAAAATTCACATTTGTATTTACATTTCCCAAATTATCCAATGATAATTCATTTGGCTTCATTTATAAGCACCGTTTATAAATTCACTTCAATTCCCGCATTATTTAATTTATAAACATCATTTATAAATTCATTACTTGTTTTTATATATATTCAGAACAAGTTAATATTTCTATAGCCCATTAAAAATTCAAATTCTATTTTTTATATTAAAAAATCAACATTCAGACCCAGTGATATTTAAACCCCCAAAACACTCAATTATCAATCATAGGTTTTCTAACACGTCATATATGATAACATATATATAAAACAAACAATAATAAATTTTTAGGAATCTAGTTGGATCCCTTCAACCTGTTTTCCTACATCCACAGACGTTAGCCAACATAAATAATACCCATCCTGCTTCAAGGCAGGATATCGCGGTATCGAAGGTCATCCACTATAATATATTGTGGGGTGCATAGGGTCATCCGCTAATGATACTGCGGGCATCCGCTAATGGTACTGCGGGAATCCAACCACCAATATATATATAATAACCACAAACACCAATCCTAAATAACTAATATATATTTGATAGCCATAATAATAGTTCAGTGCATGCAAACAACTAACGAACAATTATTTTAACGAATAAAATAATTCTAAATAATAATATAAGTGATATTTACTCATCATGAACTTTATTTGCGCTGAATATCCATTTAAATTTCCATATTGTCTCGGCCACAAATTTAATCGAGTCGTATCTAGTACCTATGTTTATTTATTTTTAATTATCGATTATACAATTATTCATTAAACTAAAAATAAATAATTAAATTATTCTACGTATTTAAATTCTGGTAAAAACATATACCTTTTGGTCTCGCCAATTTTCGACAAATCAACACCTCCGTTAACTTCACTTCGAATTGGCCATTCATGAACCGACATAGATCCATAGCCACAAATTATCACAATCTAGAGTTGTCGACCACTTGAAGTCATACATACTCAGAAACCACACTGCTTTCTAGAGCCAACTAACACCAAAATGTTGTATTTTATTTTCACAAAAATTAAACTATACTAGTTCACTAAAATAAATATTTTAATTATTATCATAAAAATTAACACTTACTGTATTTTCTTTCTCGAATTGAAAAAGCACAAAATTCCATTTTCAGATTTCGACTTCCTGGCTCACATAAACCTGATCCCCTTCCCAAATCCTTGCCATAGTTCGATTATAGAACCACTGTTGTCGTTATAATTTCTTTAATAAACAACGTTATTACAACCCAAAATATTTCAATCAAATAATTTCTTTAATCATTCATCTCCGAGACCGGATCCTTCTATTTACCGGTTAATAATTAAATCAATCAAGTTAGGGTATAATTACCTCTCAGACCTTGACTGAAAACATCATTAACTTCAAAACAGACAAGACCGCTTGTCTCGAATAATCAACACCATAAAAATCAATTATTCATTTTTAAACCCATATATGTTTCTCTTTCTAATTTTACCATATTAGATTATAGATTTCCTTTTTGTTTATAATATCTATTTTCAAGTTCGTTTCCTTATCGAATTCAATACATATTGATTTATTGAATTTATAGTTATCCAATTTTCTTAAAAATACTCTAACTCCTTAAATTTCCGGAAAATTTCGCCATAACCTCCTTTGTATAGGTCACTCGGTACAACTACAAGATGCCTCTCTGGGCCCTTTCCATTCAAAAAGAAAATTAAAAAGCCAAGCGGCTTGCCGATTCGGTGCATAAAATCTCATATGGAATTTAAACTTGTACCTTTTTGTCGAGCACACGAATTAAAATCTTCATACACTTCATTCCATACCTAACCCATATACGTCCATTTCTAATTTATTACAATTCAACTGATCATTTCCAACACAATTCGCTAATTTATTCTTCAATTAGCTCTTTTGCCTATTGCACTTTTTATTTGAACATAACACTTTCAAATAAAATTTTAACTTGTTTATAAACAAATCAAATTCCATTTTCAACCTAAGTTTCATATTCGATTTCGAATATAAATTTACAAACTGAATTCACTTGTCGAAAGCCCAATTTCGATTCAAAATCTCATTAACTAATTATTATTCAAATTAGTTAATTCTATTCAATAATTAAAATCTGATTTTTGTTTCAAAAAATCAATCCATTACTCCACTTGAGTTCAGATATATTTTACAACTCAAGTCTGGATTTTTCTAATGTAAATCTAAGTTTTATTTTCCAAAAATCCTTATATTTAATTAAATAAACCGTTATGGTTTTATAATGGTTATGGCGCTGTTTTTCTAAAAAATTGATTTTGACATAACTCAACATCTACAAGACGAAATCTAGATTTTTCTCTTCCATTAGAAAACTGCTATCAAATCGTTCTTGACGGTTCTTGTTTCAAAGAATTTCAACTTAAATTGAGTTCTATATACTCAATTGAAGTTCGAAATGCCAATTTGCGAACTACCATGTTGCGGCAAGTTCGTTTTATGAGACGACCCGAACTTCCCCGTGAAGGAAAGCATGGATTGAATTGAGGACAAGACGAAACCGAACACAAACAGAAGAACATTCATTGTTAATTACAACAACTCCATCAGAATACAAGAATATACAGAGTATAAATCAATATTACACAATCACTAAATATCAGAGATTACAATACATTTCATAGCAGCGGAAAAATAATACAATACACAACTGAAAGAGAAACGGATACAGAGCTTTTCGGATATCGTTCCAGCTGTAAATTAGGATCCTGTGAATATAAATCTGCAAAACCAAAACTACTAGCTGCCCGAGCGGAAAATAGGGGTACCCAGAGTGTAACGACCCGTATTCTACGCATCATAGGATCGTAGGATATTTATTTCTTTTACATACGAAGTCGTATGGTCATGTAACTTTGGGAGACGACTATTGGGGTCATTTCCCATGTTCATGATTTTTGTCGATTTTTAAATGACCATTTTACCCCTAGTTGGCACTATTTTGGCCATAACTTTTGACTGTAAAGGAATTTTGACCTGAAACCACTTCCATTGGCTCCGGGTGATGGTTTACAATTCCGTAGAATGGTCACATTAGCCAAACGGACTAACCGTTTGAGAGATATGGCTGAAACAAGTTTCAGATTGTGAAAAACAGCTTAATTGGGCTTAATCGGGTAATTAGCAGCTAGGCCCAAAGGGGATTTCGGGATTGGAGATGTATAGGGGCTGATTAGGGTTAGGAAACATTTCTTTCAACCGCCACTTTCATTCTTGAACCCTAACAATGGCTGCCAACATCTAGAAACATCCCCAAATCACTTTCTAATCGAGTTTTGGCTTAATCTACATCAAATTAAGGAGAGAAAACACGAAAGCAAGGTTGGTGTAACGACCCGGATTTTGAGCGACTTTGGTTATCGGCATAAGCACGATGTCGATAACCAAAACGTCGAAAAATCCTGGTAATTAGTGAAAGAAATTAGAGGGTGAGAATAGATAAGATAGAAACTTAGAATAGAAGAAGAAGAAGAACACAACATCAGAGTAACACGAATCTCACAGCGGAACGAAAAACATATAATATATGTAACATAACTTTGAAATACAAATCTGTACTTGCATATACATATCATTATCAAAGTACAACACTTACAACACAGTGGAATAATAATAGCTATATGATCCTGAAGCCTCCTGCTCCAAGCTCTTCAATGTATCTGTAAATCCTGACTACTTGACTGCCCATACAAATTTAGGCACCCAAGAGTTTAGGGAAAGCAACAAAGTAAACTCCGGGTCAGTCATGGGACTGGTATGAGTAAAACAGTTTAAAAACAGTTCGAACAAGTAAACGATATCTCATAAGACCACGCCGCATAACGGAACGGGTTTTTCCCTTATGAGAATCCAAAATAACTTTATATCAAAAACCTTTTGATATTATAATAATGTCTATCAACCACAGTATATATAATCATCTAGCAGAAACGCTTTCATCTCACGTTCTACATATATAGTATACAATCAAAATCGCAAGCACGTATTGGGTAATGGATTTCCAACTATGACAAGGTATGGGACCACCTTTCGCTTGTGTACCTCTAGAGAGGAATACACTGGGTTCAACAAGAACATCTTGCAACCCGGCCACACATGACCGACCACTCATTTCGCTTGAGCGTATCGAATGTATATCACCAACGGTTGGGATCAGCAACCGTTTCCTGAATGGGACAGCATCAACAATAGATTTTTGGAAATAAATGAAACTCTAGATCAGGTGATTATACACCCTACTTCGGTGCGACCGACTTAGCCATGCTGCCTGCCCGATTTCTGTCATTTACCGGATGTTGAGGCTAGAAGCTACGCTTTATTATCACACCAGATTCAGTTTGAATGCCACATCATCAAATCCATCAAATCACCGATTGACGTCCTCAACCATACATTATGTGTTAGCTAAAAGAAGTTTCCTTCTCCGCTTCCACTCTTGGTACAGTTGGAGAAATCAATATACATGATCGTCTGGAAATACTCTGTCAGACATCCGTCCATACAAGTCATCCAGGAACAGGATGAACCGAAGGCACTATTCTGTAAACAGGATAGCCCTTGCATAACACCGTCTTCAATTATCTTTGGCATATATGATTCGCAACGCTTATGCCAATACAGAGTGGTTCTTTGGATAATAATCCAACCGGTCTCTCCATATTAACAATGTTAAAATGGTCAAAACTTCGATAGTCTGTGATTTAACTATCGAATAAAAACAAGTGTGCAAACAACGATATTATTCCCAAATGAAAATTATATCTATCAACATCATTTAACATTCATCTCCTTAGTTCATTAATCTACTTATCTCCTGTTTCCCTATATTCAGTATTTCTTATTTTCTAAATTTGGAAAATATACGTTATTAACAATGGAAAACATTTCCAATTCTTGTTTTCTTTATTAGAAAACATTTCTGGTTTCTTATTTGGATAAAATTATTCGATTAACTCTTTTGCTTCTATTTGAATAAACTATATTCGATTAACTCTTTTCACTTAACTCTATTCGATTAACCCTTATCAATTAACTCTATTGGACTAACACTATTGGATGAACTCTATTTGACTAGCGCTATTGGTTTACTCATTTCACTAAACTCCTTTCGAATAAACTATATTTGATAACTCCTTTTACTTTCTTTGAATAACTATATTCGATTAACTCCTTTGCTTCTATTTGAATAAACTATATTCGATTAACTCTTTTGCTTCTATTCGAATAAACTATATTCGATTAACTCTTTTGCTTTTACTCTAATCGACTAAACTAACATCGATTAACTACTTTACTTTAACACTAATCGATTAAACTAACATCGATTAGCTCCTTTGCTTTTACCCTAATCGATTAAACTAACATCGATTAACTACTTTGCTTTAACACTAATCGATTAAACTAACATCGATTAGCTCCTTTATTCTATTCGAATAAACTATTCATTTATAAAGATTACTTTTAGTAACAGTTCTTCACTTTACAAATGATTTCCCTTTTATAAAACTCTATTCGTTTTAAAAACATTTTTCCCTTTTTATTTACTTTCGAAATATTTCCTTTTATAAAATCTGTTGATTTTATAAACTCCCTTTATTTCAATATACATTGAAAAAAATCCTTTTTACATCCCAGGGTCTTTTATGATATTTAAAATATCGAATAAAAATGATCAACATCATTCCAACACCCATAATCCATAACAGATTATATAACACATCATATATCACAATATATGAAAACAGTAAAATAAATGTTGAGGAATCCAGTTGGATTCCTCCAACCAGTTTCCCTGCATCACAGATGTTAAACAATATAGATAACATCACTTTCAGTTCCATATGATATATTCTGTTAAACAGAATCAAATATAGAAATTCAACTAACTGACTAGCAGTTCAATCAAACAGTCAACACACAGTCAATCAGCCAATATCTAACAGTTCTAAAAATACAACATGAAATTATAAACTGTTCAGAGTTAGTGAGATTTACTCACATTTGCGTGTTAGCCGTTAAATAACAGTTTGCATTATTTGATTCAGTCGGACAATTTATTTCGCCATAAATTGTAACGAGCTCGGATTCACTCCCGGTCAGTCTCATTGTGTTGCTCCCGTCCATACGATCCCAACGCAACTTACGGCTCGTCAATCTGATACCGTATGACGAAGTTATACAATATTAAAGTTTGAACTAATTTGAATGAAATAAAACTTTAAATTAAATTTCAATATGGGCCTTTACCCCTTTCTTGGCCCATCATCCACCGATCTATACCCAAGCCCGCTCAACCCCTTTCTTCCCAAATCGAAATGCCGTGCCTTTCCTCCACCATTACAACCACTTCTGCAATCCCGTTCTCCATCCACAACATCATACAAATCGAATAAAAATCACCACAATTTTCCTCTTCAAAATCTCAACACATCCATCCCCTCAAAGCACAGCTCGCACCACCGATTGAGGATCCGACCGCGCCCTTTTTTAGCCGTCATACAGAAATTTTGATCGACACCTTTCATCGCAGATTCCCTCACAACTTCGGCTGCAACCTCGCCTTGACTTCCTGAACCCAACTATCAACATCAATTTACACATTAGTGTCTATATCCTTCAATTTCATCAACCCTAACTCGCGCTGGAAGTTTCAGCGAACATCAAATGGACCTCGAACACCTCAAAACTACTACTGCGTTGAAGAGCCTCTCTCGCTGAACCCATAAACACATATAACTTGAATTTAGGATTTTCTATGGGTTTGTTCTTGATTTTGTTCTACTTCATTTGCTTTTGGGAAGGGAAAAAAAAGTGTTCGGCTGATCCTATATTTATGTTGGGGTTTGGTAGTGTCTGTGGTTGGAATTGGATGAGGCGTGGCCTTCATATTGTCCATGAATTAGGTTAGGATATTTTTGTTTTTATTTTATTAATTTTCCACTCGTCTCTGGTCCTTTAAAAATCCCTACGACCACATACAATCTTCTAAAATCACGGAAATTGACATGCCACTAGAGTTCGACATTACGGTCCCGACGAAACTGGTTTCGTCGAATTCCGACTCCGTATGCTCACACAGCGTATTTTTAACCATCAAAATACTGACTGTTTTTCACTCTAAAAATCGGTACGGCCACATACTGACTCTAAAAATCACGAAACTGGAAATCTAACAACTATTTGACATTGCGGATCCAACAAAATTAGTTTCGTCAAATTCCGACTTCGTTTGCAAAAGTGGCTATTTTTAACGCTCTAAATAGCCTATTTAAATATACAAATATATTTAAATATAATTAAATTTAATATTTAAAAATAAATATTATCGTCTATATCCACAATAGAATATCATACAGCTCTACTGGCAATTATAACTTGATATTCCAAATCCCTATTAAATCGATATTCGATTTATATTGAAATTCCCCTTTTTAAAAATATAAATAATTCCTTTATAAATTATAAAGGAATTCCACAGCGACTTTTCTGAAATTTGATTTGGACATACATCAAAATCTACACGATGAAATCACGATTTTTCTCTTCCACTAGAAAGATATACTCCACCAGCTCCACACGTTTCTTGTTTCACAGAAATCCGGCTTAAAATGAATCCTGTACATTCAGTTGAAGTTCGAATCGCCAATTTACGAACTGCAGCGCCATTTTGAGCTCGATTATAATTATATTATAATTTATTCGTTCAACTGTCGACGATTGAATATATTCGTTATTCAAGTTCAATTCCAAGCTGGATTAAATATCACAGATGATTCGGTTCACACCATATCGTCATTTCAGCCAATTCTGATTATTTCAGAATTAAATATATTATTTAATTTATTATTTTAATTAAATATTCACCATTATTTAATTCCACGACCATTAAATTCACAAACCCACCATTTATATAATTAAATAAATTAATTATAATACCTCTGCCAATGCGGGTCATTACAATCTTCCCCACTTAAAATAATTTCGTCCTCGAAATTGCTAAAAAGTAGGGGACGACCCTATCGACTGGTTATAACACATTTGTTCACTTCTTAACTTCAGTTTCAACTGAACCAGTTTAATTTCAATTAAAATATTAATTAATTCTTACCAACGAAAATTTTCAAAAATCCTGAATTTTTTTTTCAAACGCCTTAACTTTTCGAATAATTTCGTCAGCACCTCCTTTGTACTGGTCAATCGGTCAAACTCCAACTCGCCTCTCTGGGCCATCTCCATCCCAAAAGAAAATCAAACAGCCAAGCGGCTTGCCTATTCGGTTCATCAAAATCTCAAACCCAATATATAATATAAACTGGTACCTTTTATCGGCATATCATTATATCATTTCCACCTGTTATCAATTCAGCAGATACAAGGGTCATTCCAATCAAATCCCA
The DNA here is from genome assembly GCA_030737875.1 of Allium sativum. Classification (NCBI taxonomy): domain Eukaryota; kingdom Viridiplantae; phylum Streptophyta; class Magnoliopsida; order Asparagales; family Amaryllidaceae; genus Allium; species Allium sativum. The sequence continues at coordinate 472,374,145 of CM060920.1, read as the reverse complement.
ATCTGCTTCTATCCACGACACAACCATCCGCTTATATCCTAAGTCGAATTTTATTTCAAATTCGAGTTCCATTGTCGATTTCAAACTCTTAACTTCCCAATCCAATTTTCATTTCAGATTCTTATCTCGATAATCCAATTTTATTCAAGAATAAATTTTTCCTGATATCGTTCTATTTCCATTCAGTTTTCACTTAACTGTTTCAATTCAATTTCAGCTTACTTCCGCAAACTTCTATTTAAATTTGTTCTTAATCCAAACAGTCTCTTCTTGGGAATTTTAAACAGTTTACTTTTTCAAAAATCAAATTTTCCTTTTTGAAATTCAACCGAGCCCATAATCAATATTCCATTAGTTAAATCACTTCTCTATTTCTTTATCAATACTTGTTAACCAAATATTTTCAATGACCATATTGGCCTTTTATGTTAATTGGAAAACATTTCCGAATATCGCCTTCCTTTATTTTCTAAATCAATAACCTTTATAATCCTATTTATAATTGGAAAATACTCCAATTACTTATCTCTTTTCCGATCTCGATTATTTCTATACTTAGGAAATATTTATTATTCTATTTCCAAGCTTACACTTATTTAGGTTAAAACGGATGTTGTGTAAAACATCGTTACGACAACCCAATTACTATATTCAACTAACTCTTATCCAACATCGATCTTCGAGCCTGAAATCTTACTGTTTGTTTGCTAATAATGAAGTCAATCAAGTTGGGGTATAACTACCTCTCAGACCTTGACTGAATAACATTTATAACGTCAGAACAGATATGACTACTTACTCGAATAATCAATACAATACAACTACTGATTAACTTTTAAACACATATACACCTCCTATTTCTATTCTTACTAGATTTTATTCTAGACTTCCTTTTTGATTTTACTATTCTATTTTTAAGTTCATTTTCTTATCGACTTCTATATATATATCGATACGTTGATTTCTAACTATCAAATTATCATAAAAATATTCTAACTCCTTAAATTCTCGGAAAAATTCGCCATAACCTCCTTTGTACCAGGAGCATCGGGATATTTCAAATAGCCCCCCATGGCTCTCACCAATCCAAAAGAAAAACAAAAAGCCAAGCGGCTAGCCGATACGACGCATAAAATCTCATATGTGAATTAAATACATACCTTTTCGTCGAGCATTCTATTTATATACCTTCATACCTTATCCAAACCTATCTCATGTATATTTATACATGTCAACTTTATTTTAACTATACCCGATCGTTTTAACTCAATTCGTTAATTAACTTGTTAATTAACTTTTTATTCTATTTCACTTTTATATTTGAACATGACATGTTCAAATACATTTTAACTTGCTTATTAACTAATTTGAATTCAAAATTCCAAATTTAAGTTCTATATTCGATTTCGAATATCCATTTACAAATCCAATTCACCTTTCAAAGTTCAACATCAAATTCAAAACTCGACTAACTAATTCCTCTTCGACCTAGTTAATTCTATTCAATTTCTATTCAAATTTTATATTTGAATTTCATTTCAATTCTATTTGAATCTTCTATATTCAAATTTCAAATTCACTTCTATTTGAATCCTCTTTATTCAAATTTCATTTTCACTTTCGATATTCAAATCCTATATTTGAATTCCTTTATATTTTCTATATTCAAATTCTATATTTGAATTCCATCTGAATTTCTATATTCAAACTCTATTTCAATTTCATTGAATTTCATATATTCAAATTCCCTTTGAATTTCTATATTCAAATTCCATTTCGCTTTCGATATTCAAATCCTATATTTTCAAACTCCATTGAATTATATATTCCAATTCCCATTGAATTATATATTCCAATTCCCATTTCAACTCTATTTGAATTCTATATTCAAATTCCATTTCAAACTATTTGAATTCTATATTCAAATTTCATTATTACTCTATATGAATTCTATATTCAATTTTCCATTATTTAAATCTTCTTTATTCAAATCTCATTTGAATTTCTATATTCAAATCCCCTTTTGAATTTTCTATATTCAAATCCTCTTTGAATTTTCTTATTCAAATTCTATGTTTGAACTTCCTTTATTCAAATCCCTTATCAATTTTCTTATTTACATTCTATGTTTGAACTTCCTTTATTCAAAATCCCTTAAATAAGTCTCGATTTCAATTCCTTTTGAAATCGATATTTCTACCTTTGGAAAATAGATTTCCCTTTCAATTTCACACTTGTATTTTTATTTCTGAATTATCCAATGATAATTCTTTTCACTTCATTTATAAACTTCGTTTATAAAAGAACTATTTATAAACTTCGTTTATAAAGGAACTTCTCGTTTTATTTCTTTTAAAACAAGTTAATATTTCAAATCTATTTCAAAATTCAAATTCTATATTTTAAATCCCATTTTGAAATTCAACACAACTTGTCTTTCCCAAAACAATTTCAAAACAGTATCTCTGGTAGTAATTCATCACTTACAACTCGAAAATGAATACTGATGATGTAGCTGTCATCATCAGAATCTATTTTCCAGCGATCGAAGTGAGTTCAATACTATAAAACCATTTTTAAACATTTCCACTTTGAAATTCATTTCAAAATATAATTCACACTGCTTGTAAAACAATTTAAAATCTCCCAAGATCTTAAATTTTCCTTATTTTTAATCCAAATCTATTTACAAACACTTATGCAATCCTCCAGAGTTTTAATTCAATTTCTGGTTTTAATTTCAGATTTAACTCATCTGATTCATGCATTTCACTTATGTGAATTCTGATTGGTTATTCACATAGCCATTTAATTTATAATCTTACTCGATTATAATAACAACCAATATATTCAAAATATAATTTTGATATATATATCTTCTCTATATCAAGATATACCTTGGGTAAACTTATTTTAATTTACCCTCTTTTCAAAACATATCGTGTCGACCCATCGTATTCGAGTGTTTATTTACTCCTACCGATACAGTGGATCAAACTGATCGACCAGAACTCATAAACAACTCAACCAATGAATCTCCACAATATAAAACAAATTTTTATATCAATAGCAAATACGCTCACTCGTATATATACACTCAATGTCAGTCTAGGGTATTACTAACCCTAACTCTACCGCGTCACGCCACAGAGCCAAGTAATTCTTAACCTAAGTTCTAATACCAACTGTAACGACCCGGATTTTGAGCGACTTTGGTTATCGGCATAAGCACGATGTCGATAACCAAAACGTCGAAAAATCCTGGTAATTAGTGAAAGAAATTAGAGGGTGAGAATAGATAAGATAGAAACTTAGAATAGAAGAAGAAGAAGAACACAACATCAGAGTAACACGAATCTCACAGCGGAACGAAAAACATATAATATATGTAACATAACTTTGAAATACAAATATGTACTTGCATATACATATCATTATCAAAGTACAGCACTTACAACACAGCGGAATAATAATAGCTATATGATCCTGAAGCCTCCTGCTCCAAGCTCTTCAATGTATCTGTAAATCCCGACTACTTGACTGCCCATACAAATTTAGGCACCCAAGAGTTTAGGGAAAACAACAAAGTAAACTCCGGGTCAGTCATGGGACTGGTATGAGTAAAACAGTTTAAAAACAGTTCGAACAAGTAAACGATATCTCATAAGACCACGCCGCATAACGGAACGGGTTTTTCCCTTATGAGAATCCAAAATAACTTTATATCAAAAACCTTTTGATATTATAATAATGTCTATCAACCACAGTATATATAATCATCTAGCAGAAACGCTTTCATCTCACGTTCTACATATATAGTATACAATCAAAATCGCAAGCACGTATTGGGTAATGGATTTCCAACTATGACAAGGTATGGGACCACCTTTCGCTTGTGTACCTCTAGAGAGGAATACACTGGGTTCAACAAGAACATCTTGCAACCCGGCCACACATGACCGACCACTCATTTCGCTTGAGCGTATCGAATGTATATCACCAACGGTTGGGATCAGCAACCGTTTCCTGAATGGGACAGCATCAACAATAGATTTTTGGAAATAAATGAAACTCTAGATCAGGTGATTATACACCCTACTTCGGTGCGACCGACTTAGCCATGCTGCCTGCCCGATTTCTGTCATTTACCGGATTTGAGGCTAGAAGCTACGCTTTATTATAACACCAGATTCAGTTTGAATGCCACATCATCAAATCCATCAAATCACCGATTGACGTCCTCAACCATACATTATGTGTTAGCTAAAAGAAGTTTCTTTCTCCGCTTCCACTCTTGGTACAGTTGGAGAAATCAATATACATGATCGTCTGGAAATACTCTGTCAGACATCCGTCCATACAAGTCATCCAGGAACAGGATGAACCGAAGGCACTATTCTGTAAACAGGATAGCCCTTGCATAACACCGTCTTCAATTATCTTTGGCATATATGATTCGCAATGCTTATGCCAATACAGAGTGGTTCTTTGGATAATAATCCTACCTGTCTCTCCATATTAACAACGTTAAAATGGTCAAATTTTCGATAGTAAGTGATTTAACTATCGAATAAAAACAAGTGTGCAAACAACGATATTATTCCCAAATGGAAATTATATCTATCAACATCATTTAACATTCATCTCCTTAGTTCATTAATCTACTTATCTCCTGTTTCCCTATATTCAGTATTTCTTATTTTCTAAGTTTGGAAAATATACGTTATTAACAATGGAAAACATTTCCAATTCTTGTTTTCTTTATTAGAAAACATTTCTGGTTTCTTATTTGGATAACATTATTCGATTAACTCTTTTGCTTCTATTTGAATAAACTATATTCGATTAACTCTTTTCACTTAACTCTATTCGATTAACCCTTATCCATTAACTCTATTGGACTAACACTATTGGATGAACTCTATTTGACTAGCGCTATTGGTTTACTCATTTCACTAAACTCCTTTCGAATAAACTATATTTGATAACTCCTTTTACTTTCTTCGAATAACTATATTCGATTAACTCCTTTGCTTCTATTTGAATAAACTATATTCGATTAACTCTTTTGCTTCTATTCGAATAAACTATATTCGATTAACTCTTTTGCTTCTACTCTAATCGACTAAACTAACATCGATTAGCTCCTTTGCTTTTACCCTAATCGATTAAACTAACATCGATTAGCTCCTTTGCTTTTACCCTAATCGATTAAACTAACATCGATTAACTACTTTGCTTTAATACTAATCGATTAAACTAACATCGATTAGCTCCTTTATTCTATTCGAATAAACTATTCATTTATAAAGATTACTTTTAGTAACAGTTCTTCACTTTACAAATGATTTCCCTTTTATAAAACTCTATTCGTTTTAAAAACATTTTTCCCTTTTTATTTACTTTCGAAATATTTCCTTTTATAAAATCTGTTGATTTTATAAACTCCCTTTATTTCAATATACATTGAAAAAAAATCCTTTTTACATCCCATGGTCTTTTATGATATTTAAAATATCGAATAAAAATGATCAACATCATTCCAACACCCATAATCCATAACAGATTATATAACACATCATATATCACAATATATGAAAACAGTAAAATAAATGTTGAGGAATCCAGTTGGATTCCTCCAACCTGTTTCCCTGCATCACAAATGTTAAACAATATAGATAACATCACTTTCAGTTCCATATGATATATTCTGTTAAACAGAATCAAATATAGAAATTCAACTAACTGACTAGCTGTTCAATCAAACAGTCAACACATAGTCAATCAGCCAATATCTAACAGTTCTAAAAATACAACATGAAATTATAAACTGTTCAGAGTTAGTGAGATTTACTCACATTTGCGCGTTAGCCGTTAAATAACGGTTTGCGTTATTTGATTCAGTCAGACAATTTATTTCGCCATAAATTGTAACGAGCTCGGATTCACTCCCGGTCAGTCTCATTGTGTTGCTCCCGTCCATACGATCCCAACGCAACTTACGGCTCGTCAATCTGATACCGTATGACGAAGTTATACAATATTAAAGTTTGAACTAATTTGAATGAAATAAAACTTTAAATTAAATTTCAATATGGGCCTTTACCCCTTTCTTGGCCCATCATCCACCGATCTATACCCAAGCCCGCTCAACCCCTTTCTTCCCAAATCGAAATGCCGTGCCTTTCCTCCACCATTACAACCACTTCTGCAATCCCGTTCTCCATACACAACATCATACAAATCGAATAAAAATCACCACAATTTTCCTCTTCAAAATCTCAACACATCCATCCCCTCAAAGCACAGCTCGCACCACCGATTGAGGATCCGACCGCGCCCTTTTTTAGCCGTCGTACAGAAATTTTGATCGACACCTTTCATCGCAGATTCCCTCACAACTTCGGCTGCAACCTCGCCTTGACTTCCTGAACCCAACTATCAACATCAATTTACACATTATTGTCTATATCCTTCAATTTCATCAACGCTAACTCGCGCTGGAAGTTTCAGCGAACAACAAATGGACCTCGAACACCTCAAAACTACTACTGCGTTGAAGAGCCTCTCTCGCTGAACCCATAAACACATATAACTTGAATTTAGGATTTTCTATGGGTTTGTTCTTGATTTTGTTCTACTTCATTTGCTTTTGGGAAGGGAAAAAAAAGTGTTCGGCTGATCCTATATTTATGTTGGGGTTTGGTAGTGTCTGTGGTTGGAATTGGATGAGGCGTGGCCTTCATATTGTCCATGAATTAGGTTAGGATATTTTTGTTTTTATTTTATTAATTTTCCACTCGTCTCTGGTCCTTTAAAAATCCCTGCGACCACATACAATCTTCTAAAATCACGGAAATTGACATGCCACTAGAGTTCGACATTACGGTCCCGACGAAACTGGTTTCGTCGAATTCCGACTCCGTATGCTCACACAGCGTATTTTTAACCATCAAAATATTGACTGTTTTTCACTCTAAAAATCGGTACGGCCACATACTGACTCTAAAAATCACGAAACTGGAAATCTAACAACTATTTGACATTGCGGATCCAACAAAATTAGTTTCGTCAAATTCCGACTTCGTTTGCAAAAGTGGCTATTTTTAACGCTCTAAATAGCCTATTTAAATATACAAATATATTTAAATATAATTAAATTTAATATTTAAAAATAAATATTATCGTCTATATCCACAATAGAATATCATACAGCTCTACTGGCAATTATAACTTGATATTCCAAATCCCTATTAAATCGATATTCGATTTATATTGAAATTCCCCTTTTTAAAAATATAAATAATTCCTTTATAAATTATAAAGGAATTCCACAGCGACTTTTCTGAAATTTGATTTGGACATACATCAAAATCTACACGATGAAATCCCGATTTTTCTCTTCCACTAGAAAGATGTACTCCACCAGCTCCACACGTTTCTTGTTTCACAGAAATCCGGCTTAAAATGAATCCTGTACATTCAGTTGAAGTTCGAATCGCCAATTTACGAACTGCAGCGCCATTTTGAGCTCGATTATAATTATATTATAATTTATTCGTTCAACTGTCGACGATTGAATATATTCGTTATTCAAATTCAATTCCAAGATGGATTAAATATCACAGATGATTCAGTTCACACCATATCGTCATTTCAGCCAATTCTGATTATTTCAGAATTAAATATATTATTTAATTTATTATTTTAATTAAATATTCACCATTATTTAATTCCACGACCATTAAATTCACTAACCCGCCATTTATATAATTAAATAAATTAATTCTAATACCTCTGCCAATGCGGGTCATTACAGTTGGAGCTGCTGTTAGACATCAGTATTCACCCAAATCAGTGAGGTTTCAGCTCTGAGAATTTTATTTGTGGCCAAGGTGAGTGATTAGCATCGTTTTGACACTAATTACAGTTAATTAAGGGTAATTAGTGAAGATTAGCGAATTTATACACTAATAAATTCTGGAAAAATATCTATAAATTCAAAAATAATATTTTAGACCCCTGGTAGAAATTTGGTTTAATTTGGTTAAGTTTTGTTAACCCTATGATTAGTTTTACTTAAAACATGCTTAAGGGAAAATATGGGGTTTTGGGTATATTTGATCCATTTTGACATGTATATTCATTGTTTTGGTGTTTGTGGTTAGTTTGCTATGTTGCTATGACTGTTTGGAATGATTTGTGGTTGATTAGAATAGTTAGGCTGGTCGAAAACGTCGTCGAATGGCGTAAACAAGTTGCTGGAAAAAGTTGCAGAAAGTTGTGCAGGGTTTCGGATCGGATCGGGTATGGGCTCGGATCGGATGGGAGAGCTGGGCAAGGAACCCGACCCGAACTGAAGTCTGGTACAAGAGAAGTTTGGCATGAAGGAAGGCCATTGCTTAGAGTTGGAGTTGGACAGTGGGACGGATCGAAACTATGGGGCAGGATCGGATCTGAGTAGGCTAGGGAGCGGGAACGGATCGGAGCTATGGAGCAGGATCGGATCGGCTTAAGGACGAAGGGTTCGGACTGGAGTATGGTGAAGGGATCGGATCAGATTAGAATAGGGAACGAGATCAGACGAGGCACATGAGCTGGAGCACGAACTGAATGGGAGATGGCAACCCGACCCGACCCGACCCGAAGTGGAACACCCGACCCGAACAGATGCAGCGCTGTGAACCCGAACCGAACCGAATGGGGAGCCTGGAGATGATTTATCCGAACCGAACCGACTGAAACAGATTGTGCCAAGCCGAATTGATCTTCCATCTCTTCTACGCGACGACTCTTTTGAAGACCAACTCCAATTCGATCAAAACCCGAGATGCAAAGGAAGTCCAAATGGGGAGCTTTGACTCAGGATCCAGCTATAAACCAATGAAGTGGGGTCATTTGTAAAGATTTGGTCATGACTCCATGTGGTAAGCTTGGTAGTAGCAGTAGTTGTACAAGTTGAACACCGTCACTACTTCGATGGGTCTAGTGATTGACAATGGTGGACATCGTACGCTTTACGCACTGAGTGAGAGATGTGAGGATGGTTGCTATGGATGATTTGTTTGCTATCATTATGACATGCACACCCCACCCCCGTATTCTTTACACTATTTATTATGGCACCTTAGAGTACTGTACGGTATGTGGTACTAACTCTTTGGTTGCAGGTCCAGGTTCAGGTATGGTTTAGTATACCTGTTATTGTTCTGTTTAGATGCTTATCGCTCATACCAGGCTTTATGTCTGACCCAGAGTTTTATGTCTCCTCTTATTACTCTGGGTGCTCACACGAGCAGACTAGAGACAGGTTAGCTGGTGATGCACGGGTAGATGATCCGGAGACGAGCATGAGGCTTCCACGTATGATATATACATATATAGTATTCTCCCTGTGTTGTTGAAGATCACTTCTTCGGCATTAGTATTGCATCTTCTATTTTAGCTTTCTTTTGTTTTGGAGACAGTAAATTTGGAAAAGTTGTAATAAGCTGTACTTGGATTTCCGCTGCTCTGATGTTGATGTTGATTTTGGTTATCAGCTTATGCACTGTCTCACTTGTTTTATGTCAAGTATGTTATTATTATATTTTACTCCATGCGCTGTGAGACATTCTACAAGTTTCTTGTTAGTTAATTCCCTTCTTTCCTTTCTTCTGACGACCGTCCCGTGCTAGTCGGGCATGTGTACAGCGCACTTTCGGAGGAAATGCAGGCTGGTGCGGGGCGGGCCGTCACACAGAGTTTAGGTTAAAACAATAAACTCCAGGTCAGTCATGTGACTGGTGTGAGAACTAAAACAGTTATTAATATTTATTTTAAAGTTAGGTAAATCAAGGGACCATGCCATATAACACGGAACGGGTTTCCTCCCAAGAATACCAGTGCATAAAAACAACAGCGCAATGATAAATAAAGAACAATGAAGCTATTATAAGACCCAGGTCCCATCACACAATGCAACACAAGCCGAAGGATAGGGTTTTCCCTTATAATAGCCAAAGAATGCTTGATACGTGAAATTTCATCTTTTATTATTACTATAAGTGAAGAAAACAACTTCAAATAGAAATGTATCAATCATAGATGGCAATATCATGTCGCCATACTAGTTCTACATTAAAAACCGCAAGATGTCGTATTTGGAAGCTGGATTTCCATCTACGAACCGAGGCAAAAGATAGTCCTCACCGATTCGAGACTGTCTAGCCCGAGCCTCAGGATCAAAGCTCTGACCCTTGGATCGTCAGGGCCGGTCCACTGATGTGGATTAAAATGCCTGAACACTGCGTTTCACCGCCCTTTGGGGCGTAAATGAGCCAAATGACTCCATCGGCTCCACATAGTCACAGATACATCCGAGGCGCCTCGCAATCCAACAACCACACAGGTGAAAATAATATAAATGTCAGGGCTGGTAGGTCACTGACACCACCCTAGCTAGAAGGAAACACATGCCCTCCCTGATGTCCTCTCCCGTTTCTGGTTCACAACCGCGGTGTGAGGCTCGCGAATTAACGTTACACAAAACTATGCCACACAGGCGGTGCTTTGATCATCAACCATAAGACTTTGCTTTTCAACAAAAGCCTTGATCGTTTGCCACTTAGGCATGCCACACAAGCAATTCACACCATGCGACTGATATCTATCGATATACAACATCTGACCCCGTACATCTCGGAGAAGGGTGAAGTAAGGGAATGAATTCCCCTTCACTAGGCAGATGTATATTTAATAGAGATCAATCAACACAAAGTAAAATCCAATGTCAGACACACAGTCCATACAAGTTCGTTCTGGGTCTGAACGAAACCGGAGGCACCTTGTACCTCGCATATCCATCGATCTCCAAGTACGTCTAGACGATCACCAACTGATTCCCTCCTCTTGGGTGTACAGCCCAATCAAGATCGTCAGTAATTAACCAAACGACATGAAGACATCCGGTATTCGACAACCGTCTTCATCCTCGACACATCGTCGAATCAGTTATTCAGAATGGGATAACCCGGTCTTTCTGAATAACTCGCGTATATAATAAACAAGTGTTACACAAACACAACATACACCTCATTCCAATTCAGGATATTCTTTTATTCAAATATTCTTATACTTTGGGAAAGGTTCCCATTAATTTTATCAAAGATAAATTCCTTAAATTTATTCTTTAATCTTCTTTTGAATATCAATTCATACCAAATTATGGTTTATCCAAACTAGTCGGCATTAACGAACCTTACCGAAGTAATCATTTGTTTTAATTTACCAATCCCAACCTATTCATCCCATGATGTAAAACTTGTAATACTTCATATCTAACACCATGGTGTTATCGGTAAATTCAATTACCATTTCATGTTCAAATCTAATTAAAGATTTAATTATCGCCTGGAGTAAAACTGGTGATACTCCATTCTCGATCATTTCAATCTAATTAAAGATTCATTAAAACTCCACTTGGTTTTAATCTTCCCAAAAATCAATATTAATGATTGTTTGACTTGGGAAATCATATCCTGTCTTTAACTGGGTTAAAGAACCAATGTTATTTAAAATACGGTTCACGATAAACCCAAAATACATTCTATTCCATACGCCTTTAACCGTAAATTAGCAAGTGAACAATTCCCAAAGAAATAACCCCGAAGGCCGAAACCAACATCAGATCAATACCCAAGAAACCATTCAACTTAACTAATCTCCAGTTAGTTTCTTATTTTCTTTACTCTGTTGGGTCTAAGAATAGTATTATTAAAGATACCATTCACGACAACCCAAAATCAATTCAAATTCAATTCCAATTAAATTCCATTTAATTGGTATACTTCATTAAGTCTAAATAAAAAGATTTAATCTTTTTCTCAACTGAGTTTAAGAACAGTGTAAATGACGACACCATTCACAACAAACCCAAATCTTATTTGATATTAAATACAAGGCTCTGAATAGAAAATATATCGACTTATATTTAATATCAAATTCTACGACTAACAAATATCATATTGGAAATAACGATATAAATATATCTTTCAAATTTTCATAACAATATCTGCATAATCACGAAATCTAACATCGAAATATTGCAGAGGCAATTTTGATTCAAATCCATTTCCACTTTATATATTGGAAATTCTGGTTATTTTCAAAACCATTTCAAAACCACTTTATTTATTTTAAAAATAAATGGGATTATAATTCTAGTTCAAAACTAGTTCATTTCGATAAAAATCTATTTTTATCTTTTCAAATTTGGAATTTTTCATCCCAATTCTTCACAAATCATTTCTTATGATTTTACACAAATTATTACTATTTTTAATAATTTTATCAAGGCCCGTACAGGCGATTTCCATCAACGGCCATCGAACTGCACTTACAGCGACCTTTTCCAAATTTGATTTGGACATAATTCCAAATCCAACCGTTAGAAAGCTCTTTTCGATACGAACCCAATGGTTCCGGTTTTAGGAGAATCCGACGGTCGGATCTCCCGTAATATCCATTCGAAGTCAATGGTCGAAATTCGCGAACTGCCGCAGCGCGGCGCGTTCTATTTAGGCCATTATATATATATATAATATATATATTTCGTCGATTTCCATTCAAAACGTATTTTAAAAACCGTTTTAAATTCGTTTTCAAAATGATTTCAACTTCATATTCAATTTCAAATCAAAATTGAATATTCCATATCATCGATATATAAATGATAGTATTTTCAAAATATTATATTTTGAAATCAATTCCTTTTCGATATTCATTATAAAAATGAATAAAGTCGATATAAATATCGTTCATGTCAAAATGACACATATCTAATCAACACGGCTTTATATATTTCAATAACTACGTTATTCTATTCAACAAATGAATATTTTCTTCAACACATGAATTTTCTTTTATTCAACACATGAATATATATTTTATTCAACACATGAATTTTCTTTTATTTTCCAACTTGGAATGAGGCCCAATCAATTACCATATAATGTTAATTATATGGATTCCCTACAACACATGTATATAATAGCAATGATAAATAATCAACCATTATCCAAAGTGCACCACACAACTTCATAAGCATTAAATATAAATAATTAACGCTTACACAGTCTGTCAACCCATCGGTCGACATACTACTAAACAATTGGGATTAGTGTACGTCCACATCATCCCAACACCCGTGTGGGGTTTCAATCAATCAAACACATATTTTATTTGTGCAGTTGGGCGATGTGTAAAATTTATCATCCCAATCTATGTTAGTCAAATAGGTGTACATTAACAAATCGTTCTGATTTGTAAATGAATATCTATTTTATTCACATCAACGTTAAAAATTATATTTTTTTTAACTATAAAAATATTTTATTCCATTCCACATCACACAATCAACTTTCACAACACATCAATCAAACAAACAAGTCATCCATGGTCTGTGGACGACAGGTGTCGGGTGCTGCTAAGCACCGTCTGCATCCTAGTATATATTTCAACTAGAAAACAAATTTAAAGTGAGAAGTTCTCACCTTTGGGTTCCACTCCGCCATTTCATTTCTGAATTTCTGAATCATTCGGATTTGTCTGAAATTTCAACGCAGTCCTTTCCACGCCGTTCATAATAAAAATCACATTTTTATTATTCATTTTTATATATAAAAATCATATTTTTACATCGCTATTTCGTTATAAAAAATATATTTTTATACAACTAAAGATCGAATTTTTTACCTCACTAAAAATCTTACCTTTTCATTACCTGAATTCAAATCCTTTTAATTATAAAAACTATTCTTTCATTATAAAAATTCAAATCCTTTCATTATAAAAATTCAAATCCTTTCATTATAAAAATTATTCTTTCATTATAAAAATTATTCTTTCATTACATTGTTATTTCTTTTTATTTCTAAAATCAACTCTTTTTATATTTCAAAACAATAGTACTTTTATTATTTTATATTATTATTTTTCAAATAAATTATATTTTTATTTTTTAAAATGATTCTATTTACATACAAATCCAATGTTTAAATCATGCTATATTATTATTTTTTAAATCAATGTTTAAACGTTTAAATAATTTAGATACATCACTAACTAATTAAAACTTTAAATAACTAAAATAAAAAAATAAAAAAATAAAAATTAAAACCTTTCTCCTATCTGTTAACGCGTGCTCCAGGAGGAAGAACCCATCACCGGTCTGTTAGGGTTCGTCGCCGCTTGCACTACGGTCGACCGGAGGTAGATCGAACACCGCCCCGTTGGAGAGCATCGCCGCCTCCCCCTACGCTGGCAGCACTGGCCAACTCGCAGCACCTAGAGGCCGCAATCTCCGTTCAACTGACGCGACTTTGAGCTGCTGAGTCACACCAACTACAACACGAAATTGGATCACTCATGTGTGGATTGAAAGAGCACGATATGCTCTTCAATCTTCGCTTTGATTTGTTCTTCTAATTCGAAGTGGTTGGTGCAGATTTAGGGCTTGTTTTTCCCGTCGATTTGGGCCATCGAAAAGAAGAGCGGCGGTTTTTCTGGTGTTTGACCGCTTGGAAAGATAATACTTAAGGTTTGACTGTTTTGCCACTTATATATACATATATTTAAATTAATATTTAATTCACAATATATTTGTTTATCACTACGAACTCCAATTCCAGCCCAACGACTGTCGCCCCTAGCTAATTACCCCCACTTCGAGTGCAATGGAATCTGTTTCGTAACCCAATTCGGCTGTTACGATAGGTTTTCATCAAAATTAAAATATAAATCTATATATATTCAATTTGAACATACATTTTAATTTACCGAGGCCAAATACTAACTCTAAAAATTCCCGAAAAAATATTTATAGCTTCGTATTGACGATACGGTCCTAACAAAACTAATTTCGTCGAATTCTGAGACCGTTTGAAAAATGGTCATTTTCTGGTCGATCGAAATTGACAGAAACTGTTAGAACACGTTTTCTTTTGCCACGCTCACATATTGAATCAGAAAATTATGAATTTTGGAATCTAGAAATAATTTGACATCCCGGATCCAACAAAAGTGGTTTCGTCAAAAACGGGGGTCGTTTGCAAAATGGCTATTTTTAAGGGCCAAAATTCCATAGCGACTATTCTGAATTTTCAACTGGGCATAACTTTTTATTCCCGCTATGAAATTTCAACTTTTCGGATTCGTTGGAAAGATACTTTCAAATAGATTCTAATATTTTTTGTTTTGCTAAAATCCGGTTTATTTTGAATCCTGTACATTCATTTGAACTTTGAAATCGAATTTTCGAACTACCGCGCCATTTTCAATTCCTTTTATAATTAAAATAAAATATTTATATTCTAACGTCGATTCTAATAAATATATTCATTCTGTTTCTATTCAAAATAAATTTCTCGTCGTTATTATTTAAAATAATTCATTTTAAATATCCAAAATTCATTAAAATTACCAAAATAAAAATTTTAAATTGGCTCAGATTTCCGGGTTATTACAATCTCCCCCACTTAAAACTTTTCGTCCCCGAAAAGGAACGAAGCTGAAAGTTGTTTTACAAATCAACTCAACTTTCATTATTTTCCTTATGGCCTAAGTTCTTCAACTTTTCCGTTTCTAAGAACTTTTCAAATTTTTCAAAAATTTGGCTAACACCCTAAATTTTCAAAAAATTTCGCCATAACCTCCCTTGCACCGGGAGCTTCGGGATATTTCAAATAGCCTCCCATGGCCCTCACCAATCCAAAAGAAAAAGAAACTGCCAAACGACTAGCCAATCGGCTCATAAAACCATCAAAAACCCAAGAAATACAATAAACATGTACCTATTTGTCGGGAAAACAATTTTATTCCTCTTCTCTAGCCTCCTTGCTATGACCTGTTCAATGTAAGTACATGTATATGCATGCAAATGCGACTAATTTTCAATACAATTCACTATTTGGTACAATTTGGCTAAATGGTCCAAATTTTAATTAATCAGCTAATAATCAAACAACACAATCAGCAATCAATTAGTTGATTAATGTTTCAAATTCATAATTTTGATACATAGTCCAAAAATCAGATTTTTGATGCCAAATCACAACAAATAATCCTATGTAAGTTTTGGTTCTCGCACCAGTCTAATGGAAATATATAGATATCTCACTTTCGAAACACGAACATAAATCCTGATGATGGAGCTCCAACATCAAAATCATCTCCGGGCGACTAGAGTGTGATTCTATATCTATCCAGTATATTAAAACTTCGAATACACGCTAGCTAGGCGTATACGCAAAATCTTTATATACTAGATTGTCCAAATACATCTCAAATAAAATATTCAAATACGTATGATCAGGTTTAAATTTTCCAAACAAAGTTGGTTTTCATTTTTATTTTAAAAATATACTCTTCATACTCGTTCTAGGATGCTACTGATCCTATCTCTAACGAGTCATTCTTATTGGATATTACTAATCAAATCTCTGATGAATTCTTTCGTTCAGTTCTAATATGTCTTGTTCTCCAGCCTTTGTAAACCAAAGCTCTAATACCAGCTGAGACGACCCGAACTTCCCCGTGAAGGAAAGCACGGATTGAATTGAGGACAAGATGCATCAGAACACAAACTGAAGAACATTTCATTGTCAATTACAACAATTCCTTCAGAATACAAGAATATACAGAGTATAAATCAACATTACACAATCACTAAATATCAGAGATTACAATACATTTCATAGCAGCGGAAAATAATACAATACACAACTGAAAGAGATAAACGGATACAGGGCTTTACGGATATCGTTCTAGCTGTAAATTAGGATGCTGCGAATATAAATCTACAAAACCAAAACTACTAGCTGCCCGTGCGGAAAATAGGGGTACCCAGAGTTTAGGTTAAAACAATAAACTCCAGGCCAGTCATGTGACTAGTGTGAGAACTAAAACAGTTATTAATCTTTATTTTAAAGTTAGGTAAATCAAGGGACCACGCCGTATAACACAGAACGGGTTTCCTCCCAAGAATACCAGTGCATAAAAACAACAGCACAATGCTAAATAAAGAACAATGAAGCTATTATAAGACCAAGTCCCATCACACAATGCAACACAAGCCGGAGGATAGGGTTTTCCCTTATAATAGCCAAAGAATGCTTGATACGTGAAATTTCATCTTTTATTATTACTATAAGTGAAGAAAACAACTTCAAATATAAATGTATCAATCATAGATGGCATGGGTACCATATATCATGTCGCCATACTAGTTCTACAATTAAAACCGCAAGATGTCGTATTTGGAAGCTGGATTTCCATCTATGAAATGAGGCAAAAGATAGTCTTCACCGATTCGAGACTGTCTAGCCCGAGCCTCAGGATCAGAGCTCTGACCCTTGGATCGTCAGGGTCGGTCCACCGATGTGGATTAAAATGCCTGAACACTGCGTTTCCCCGCCCTTTGGGGCGTAAATGAGCCAAATGACTCCATTAGCTCCACATAGTCACCGATATATCCGAGGTGCCTCGCAATCCAACAACCACACGGGTGAAAATAATATAAATGTCAGGGCTGGTAGGTCACTGACACCACCCTAGCTAGAAGGAAACGCATGCCCTCCCTGATGTCCTCTCCCGTTTCTAGTTCACAACCGGGGTGTGAGGCTCGCGAATTAACGTTACACAAAGCTATGCCACACAGGCAGTGCTTTGATCATCAACCATAAGACTTTGCTTTTCAACAAAAGCCTTGATCGTTTGCCACTTAGGCACGCCACACAGGCAATTCACACCATGTGACTGATATCTATCGATATACAACCTCTGATCCTGTACGTCTCGGAGAAGGGTGAAGTAAGGGAATTAATTCCCCTTCACCAGGAAGATGTATATTTAATAGAGATCAATCAACACAAAGTAAAATCCAATGTCAGACACACAGTCCATACAAGTTCGTTCTGGGTCTGAACGAAACCGGAGGCACCTTGTACCTCGCATATCCCTCGATCTCCAAGTACGTCTGGACGATCACCAACTGATTCCCTCCTCTTGGGTGTACAGCCCAATCAAGATCATCAGTAATTATCCAAACGACGTGAAGACCTCCGGTCTTCAACCACCGTCTTCATCCTCGACACATTGCCGAATCAGTTATTCAGAATGGGATAACCCGGTCTTTCTGAATAACTCGCATATATAATAAACTAGTGTTACACAAACACAACATACGCCTCATTCCAATTCAGGATATTCTTTTATTCAAATATTCTTATACTTTGGGAAAGGTTCCCATTAATTTTATCAAAGATAAATTCCTTAAATTTATTCTTTAATCTTCTTTTGAATATCAATTCAAACCAAATTATGGTTTATCCAAACTAGTCGGGATTAACGAACCTTACCGAAGTAATCATTTGTTTTAATTTCCCAATCCCAACCTATTCATCCTATGAAGTAAAACTGGTAATACTTCATATCTAACACCACGGTGTTATCGGTAAATTCAATTACCATTTCACGTTCAAATCTAATTAAAGATTTAACTATCGCCTGGAGTAAAACTGGTGATACTCCATTCTCGATCATTTCAATGTAATTAAAGATTCATTAAAACTCCACTTGGTTTTAATCTTCCCAAAAATCAATGTTAATGATTGTTTAACTTGGGAAATCATATCTTGTCTTTAACCGGGTTAAAGAACCAATGTTATTTAAAACACGGTTCACGATAAACCCAAAATCACATTCTATTCCATCAGCCTTTAACCGTAAATTAGCAAGTGAACAATTCCCTATGTAATAACCCCAAAGGCCGAAACCAACATCAGATCAATACCCAAGAAAACATTCAACTTAACTAATCTCCAGTTAGTTTCTGATTTTCTTAAATCCGTTGGGTCTAAGAACAGTATTATTAAAGATACCATTCACGAAAACCCAAAATCAATTCAAATTCAATTCCAATTAAATTCCATTTAATTGGTATACTTCATTAAATCTAAATAAAAAGATTTAATCTTTTTCTCAACTGGGTTTAAGAACAGTGTAAATGAAGACACCATTCACAACAAACCCAAATCTCATTTGATATTAAATACAAGGCTCTGAATAGAAAATATATCGGCTTATATTCAATACCAAATTCTACGACCAACAAATATCATATTGGAAATAACGATATGAATATATCTTTCAAATTT
The DNA here is from genome assembly GCA_030737875.1 of Allium sativum. Taxonomy (NCBI): domain Eukaryota; kingdom Viridiplantae; phylum Streptophyta; class Magnoliopsida; order Asparagales; family Amaryllidaceae; genus Allium; species Allium sativum. Next base: position 472,354,952 of record CM060920.1, on the reverse strand, counting down.
CCATAACAATATTTTTATAATCACGAAATCCAACATCGAAATATTCCAAAGACAATTTCGATTCAAATCCATTTCCACTTTATATATTGGAAATTCTGGTTATTTTCAAAACCATTTCAAATCCACTTTATTTATTTTAAAAATAAATGGGATTATAATTCTAGTTCGAAACTAGTTCATTTCGATAAAAATCTATTTTTATCTTTTCAAATTTGGAATTTTTCATCCCAATTCTTCACAAATCATTTCTTATGATTTTACACAAATTATTACTATTTTTAATAATTTTATCAAGGCCCGTACAGTCGATTTCCATCAACGGCCATCAAACTGCACTTACAACGACCTTTCCCAAATTTGATTTGGACATAATTTCAAATCCTACCGTTAGATTTCAAATCTCTAATATTCGTTAGAAAGCTCTTTTCGATACAAACCCAACAGTTCCGGTTTTAGGAGAATCCAACGGTTGGATCTCCCGTAATATCCATTCAAAGTCAATGGTCGAAATTCGCGAACTGCCGCAGCGCTGCGCGTTCTGTTCAAACCATTATATATATAATATTTATATTATATATATTTCGTTGATTTCCTTTAAAAACGTATTTTATAAACCGTTTTAAATTCGTTTTCAAAACGATTTCAATTTCATATTCAATTTCAAATCAAAATTGAATATTCCATATCATCGATATGTAAATGATAGTATTTTCAAAATATTATATTTTGAAATCAATTGCTTTTCGATATTCATTATAAAAATGAATAAAATCGATATAAATATCGTTCACGTCAAAATTGCACATATCAAATCAACACGGCTTTATATATTTCAATAACTTCGTTATTCTATTAAACAAATGAATATTTTCTTCAACACATGAATTTTCTTTTATTCAACACATGAATATATATTTTATTCAACACATGAATTTTCTTTTATTTTCCAACTTGGAATGAGGCTCAATCAATTACCATATAATGTTAATTATATGGATTCCCTACAACACATGTATATAATAGCAATGATAAATAATCAACCTTCATCCAAAGTGCACCACACAACTGCATAAGCATTAAATATAAATAATTAACGCTTACATAGTCTGTCAACCCATCAGTCGACATACTACTAAACAATTGGGATTAGTGTACGTCAACATCATCCCAACACCCATGTGGGGTTTCAATAAATCAAACACATATTTTATTTGTGCAGTTGGGCGATGTGTAAAATTTATTGTCCCAATCTATGTTAGTCAAATAGGTGTACATTAACAAATCGTTCCGATCTGTAAATGAATATCTATTTTATTCACATCAACGTTAAAAATTATATTTTTTTAACTATAAAAATATTTTATTCCATTCCACATCACACAATCAACTTTCACAACACATCAATCAAACGAACAAGTCATCCATGGTCTGTGGACGACGGGTGTCGGGTGCTGCTAAGCACCGTCTGCATCCTAGTTTATATTTCAACTAGAAAACAAATTTAAAGTGAGAAGTTCTCACCTTTGGGTTCCACTCCGCCATTTCATTTCTGAATTTCTGAATCGTTCGGATTTGTCTGAAATTTCAACGCAGTCCTTTCCATGTTGTTCATAATAAAAATCACATTTTTATTATTCAGTTTTATATATAAAAATCATATTTTTACATCGCTATTTCGTTATAAAAATTATATTTTTATACAACTAAAGATCGAATTTTTTACCTCACTAAAAATCTTATCTTTTCATTACTAGAATTCAAATCCTTTTCACTATAAAAATTATTCTTTCATTATAAAAATTCAAATCCTTTCATGTATGGATTGAGCATCCCGTTGGAGAGCATCGCCGCCTCCCCCTACGCTGGCAGCACTGGCCAACTCGCAACACCCTAGAGGCCGCAATCTCCGTTCAACCGGCGTGACTTTGAGCTGCTGAGTCACACCAACCACAGCACGAAATTGGATCACTCATGTATGGATTGAAAGAGCACGATATGTTCTTCAATCTTCGCTTTGATTTGTTCTTCTAATTCGAAGTGGTTGGTGCGGATTTAGGGCTTGTTTTTCCCGTCGATTTAGGCCATCGAAAAGAAGAGCGACGGTTTTTCTGGTGTTTGACCGCTTGGAAAGATAATACTTAGGGTTTGACTGTTTTGCCACTTATATATATATATATATTTAAATTAATATTTAATTCACAATATATTTGTTTATCGCTACGAACTCCAATTCCATCCCAACGACTGTCGCCCCTAGCTAATTACCCCCACTTCGAATGCAATGGAATCTGTTTCGTAACCCAGTTCGGCTGTAACGATAGGTTTTCATCAAAATTAAAATATAAATCTATATATATATATATATATTCAATTTGAACGTACATTTTAATTTACCGAGGCCACATACTAACTCTAAAAATTCCCAAAAAAATATTTCTAGCTTCGTATTGACGATACGGTCCTAACAAAAATAATTTCGTCGAATTCTGAGACCGTTTGAAAAATGGCCACTTTCTGGTCGATCGAAATTGACTAAAACTGTTAGAACACGTTTTCTTTTTCCACGCTCACATATTGAATCAGAAAATTATGAATTTTGGAATCTAGCAATAATTTGACATCCCGGATCCAACAAAAGTGGTTTGGTCAAAAACGGGGGTCGTTTGCAAAATGGCTATTTTTAAGGGCCAAAATTCCATAGCGACTATTCTGAATTTTCAACTGGGCATAACTTTTTATTCCCGCTATGAAATTTCAATTTTTCGAATTCATTGGGAAGATATTTTCAAATAGATTATAATATTTTTGGTTTCGCTAAAATCCGGTTTATTTTGAATCCTGTACATTCATTTGAACTTTGAAATCGAATTTTCGAACTACCGCGCCATTTTCAATTCCTTCTATAATTAAAATAAAATATTTATATTCTAACGTCGATTCTAATAAATATATTCATTCTAATTCTATTCAAAATAAATTTCTCGTCGTTATTATTTAAAATAATTCATTTTAAATATCCAAAATTCATTAAAATTACCAAATAAAAATTTTAATTTGGCTCAGATTTCTGGGTAATTACAATAATTATATTTAAATATAAACGTTAAACTTCGTTTGTAAATAAATTTCACTTCCATTCTAATATATTTTAATTTATATTAAATCAATTTTTTAAATCTAACTTAGTATTTTCAAATATCCTACATTGTCGAGTCTTTTATTTCTCGGTTATAATTCCATTTACAAACTCAACTTCTATACTAATTTTCAATCTCATTGGAAATAAATTAGTTTACAGGATTCGATATAATCAATTTCCAAATTTTAACCCCTTGGATTATCTCAGTTCATATTCCGAATTTCGGAATAAGATCTATCGTTCTCCTTTTGAAACGATTTCCAATCCCTTTTTAAATTCATACATGAATTCAAAATTTCAAATATATCTGATGACAATTATCTAACTTTATTTAAAAACGTCCTCTATAAATTTAACTTTCTTGTTTTATAATTTAAAACAAGTTTCATTTCAAAATCTATTCGAAACTCAATTCATTTTATAATATGAATTCTGGAATACAACCCGTCGTTCTCTTTGCAAAATGATTCCAAATTTATTTTTAAATTCATACTTGAATTTAAAATTACAAATTATCCTTTGATAATTTATTCACTACATTTATAAACATCGTTTATAAATTTACTTGTTTAATATATTAAAACAAGTTCCATTTCAAATTCAATTTGTAAAATCAAAATCTTACTTTGGAATATTCTATTTATTATAACTTTTAGTATAGAATCTATTTTAATATTTAATTTTAAATCCTAGTTCCTAATTAATAAAATTCTAATATCCTTTCTGGATATAATTTATTTTATAATTCCCTCAAAATCTATTTAAGTTATCCAATTAAATTTACATTCCGAACATCGGAATAGATTTATCGTTTTCTAATTTAAAACGATTCCCAATTTTCATTTCAAATTCACATTTGAATTTAAATATTCATATTGTTTAATTGATAATTTCCCACCTTTCTTTATAACATCTTTTATATTACTTGTTTATATATTTAAACAAGTCTTGATTTCAAACCCCTTTGAAATTAAATTTCTACAATGGAAAAATAAATTTCCCTTTTAAAAATTCACACTTGTATTTACATTTCCCGAATTATCCAATGATAATTCATTTCGCTTCATTTATAAACACCGTTTATAAATTCACTTCAATTCCCGCATTATTTAATTTATAAACATCATTTAAAAATTTATTGAACAAGTTAATATTTCTATAGCCCATTAAAAATTTAAATTATATTTTTTTTATTAAAAAATCAACATTCAGACCCAGTGATATTTAAACCCCCAAAACACTCAATTATCAATCACATGTTTTCTAACACGTCATATATGATAATATATATATTGTAACACCCCACGTCCATTAATTTCACTCACAAATGGAATGCATTAACTTCTATGGAGGTTTTAGGTGAATATAAAACAGTAAAATTACAACAAGACAGATATAAAATAGTACTTGGAAATTTAAAAACTTTATTTCAATTGTAGAAGAAGTCAAAACATGTTTGATTACATCATAACACCATAATCAAAGTCAAGTACAATATCTATCTTGATAAAACAAGTACATAATCCCATTACATAAATAGCCATTAAAAAGAAAGATAACAAGCTGGACTTTACTTCAGTAGTCCAAGCTTTCCAAGAGATAAGCAATCCAATCAGACTCAACTGGAACTTGGCCCAACCTGAGGACCTGATGGGAGAAAAAAGATGGAAAAGAGGGGGTCAGACATAAAGTCTGGCGAGTAAGATAATTCTACAATACTATTATCAAAATAACTGGGCTAAGGCATAAGCTGGAAAACAAGGAAATGTCTATGAAAGAGCAGATTAAGGACATAGACAATCGCTAAAGGAAACGTTATAGGCGCTCCTAAATACTAAAGGATAAACACTATACTGCACCACACCAGTCACCCTAAAGATTGATCCCACTTAGCTTCACTTAGAAACTTTCTTAATGGCTTTACGTACTCCTAGCTGACTACATAGGTGCCGCCTGCCCCTATCTCCACTAGGTGTACCCCACTTTCCATTTTTCGATCGGCTCCCTACTCGTAGATACCCGTGCTGGCCCCACAGTGGGGTGTATCATTCCCCTAAAGTGGCAACCCGATATAACGGAGATGCACGGCTTATACCTACACGATGCAACAACGTCTTACCTACCAGCCCGGGTCCACACACGCATATGAAACCCGTTGGACTTGCGTTGCCACCGCTCCCTGTTTTGGCCTCTTATAGTCAAACCCAGTATGCGTGTCCCGTCCTCGACTTGGGTCGAGCCCACAAAGATACGTTTTGGGATACTGGTTGAAATAGGCCCCCATTATTTCCCACAAGCATTCCACCTAAGCTTGTCCCATTAGTCCATCCACTTAACCCACTTAGTCATGTTCATTTACATGTGTATTTGGTTAAGTCTAATCGTATTTCAAATGCCTCTAAAGGCAACCACTAGATTTCTCATGCCACCCAAGGCACCTACTTAACCCCCATGTCCCACCTTACATGATTATCTGGCTAAGTATTTCTTAATTCATTAAGGCCATAACCTCATAAAGACCTCTCACATTAGACTGGCATTTATGGCAGCTGGATTTGTCGGGCGGGTCCGGGCAGTCTTACACCATAAAAGAGTCTAACCTCGTGTCTTTACAACTGTTATGCTTTAGTTTGGGCCTAGGACCTCTCACATTGGGCCGACATTTGTGACTACTGGATTTGCCGGGCGGGTCCGGGCAGGTTTACGTCACAAACGGGTCCAACCTCGTGTCCTAAGCATTGATTATTATTAATAATCCCCTTTCCCCAATTTTAATAATTCCCTATTTGAATTATTAATTAATTCCAAATTTAGCAATGTCCATAATTGACTCAATTATGGACATCCATTTAAGGCATGCAAAATCATATCAATTGCACCCCAATTTATTAATTTCCTAATATTACCCCTACCCCACGTTTGAACGTTTATTCGCAAAATGTATGCTAGACCCGATTAGTCTAACTCATAGCATAAAAGAAAATATTCACAACAACAACATATATATGTGATTAAATAAATCATAACAAGGGGTAAAACTTGCATACATCCAAAATTACAACTTGCATAAGGTTATACATGTCATGGATCTAAGGGTGTCAACTTATTCATAATTCACATAATATGATTTTGATCAAATTTCATAAACTTGTATAGGACATGTGTGAATCAACATCATTAACAATATGGTTTTATATGGGTACACCTAACTCAATAGGCAAATTCCCAAAAATCAAAATTCATTTAATCATAGATTCATGTATATGGGTACACCTAACTTAATAGGCAAATTCCCATATTCAAGATCCATTATAAAAAAAACATAAACTTTAAACATGATCCAATTCGCATAAATAATAACATCATGATTTTACAACTTGTATGATTCAACACAACTTAACATGACATCATTATCATATAACATAAGTATTTCAACATATGTGATAATATGAGATCTACAACATATACAAGATTTACAACATAGCATATCATAATTTGCAACATAGCATGATATGATTTACAACATAGCATAGCATGATTTACAATATGGCATAACATGATTTATAACATAGCATAGCATGATTAATCACATATGACATAGCATAGGATTATTTACAACATAATCACTACAACATAACAACATATATATGATAACATAATAGCATAACAAGAGATCCACAACATAATTTACAAATACATAACAATTCATATCACTTTCTTGTGATCCATTCATAACTTAATCAAATTATTTTATAATAATATTGTGAGATTCATCATACTCACAATCGTGAAAGAAGAGAAATAGAAAGAGTCTTTGATTTAATTTGTTTGTTGAGTAGATTTAGTTGTAGGCTAGGCTTTCTCCTTCTTCTTTAGTTTGTGACGGCTACGCTGAACTCCATGGCAACGGCATGTCGGTAGCTCTCCAATTTTTCAAGTGATTTAGGGTTAGAGTCTACCCACTTATTTATAGATGTCAGGATGCATTTAGGCCATTAGATTTACCCTAGAATAGATTAGAGCCATTAGATTTCGTCCAGCCTTCAAAACACAGCCCGAAAACCCAACCAGATGCACCCAGGTCACCTGGGCTCGACCAGGGAGGTCGACTCCCAGGTCGACTCTAATGTCGACCTGCCCCCCCCAGGTCGACTCCCAAGTCGACCCCCAGGTCGACCTGGTCTGGGCGGGAGTTTTCCCGCCTGCCTCCATTTCTGTGTTTTTTTGAAATCTGTTTTAAAATTTGAATTTTTCGTGAAACTTCTCGAGGCCATATCTCGGTCATACGAACTCCGATTCACAAAATTTCGGACTCTATTTCGCGTATTTTTCCGAGACGAACACAATGGCGCAGCCCGTTTCCCAATATTCTTATATTTGAAATTAATTATTCTTTCATTTGTGAATATTAGTATCAACTGATTTACGGGGTGTTACATTCTCCCCTCCTCAAAGGATTTCGACCCCGAAATCTTCAAGTCAAGAAGAATGTTTAACCTAACATCCAATCAACCATCTACTCAATCATCAAACACTGGCATCCACTGTCCTTATAGACTTCTAATGCTTTTATGTTTAAATGCATAGTGTGTGTATATGTCCGTATCTAATGCAAAATCAGGCGGTCCACTGATTCAGTTGACCTCCTTGATGCAATTCATGATAGTGCCATGCATCCACTATGTATGCAAAAGATCCTAATTGCTTACATACAACTTCTATATGCGTGCACATCCATTCAACCGAATGCAGCATCGATATGATGGTACAACCATTATACATCCATTATACTAAATACATTCATTTATGCAATATGCAATATGTAGTGACTGAGCCGATCTAGTGCCTAAAGTGTGTGTATATATGCATCCACGAGCAACCACTAGCAAACACTTGCATCCATCATACATAACATGTCTCAAACACATGTTTCAACCATAGGATTATCCTAACTAAAGGTCAAATATACTAATGAGAGGACATACTAAAGATAAGATAAGATAAGCTAAGCGATAAAGGAGAAATTAAAAGACATACCCTCAAAAAGAAAAGGGTACAACGAACGCATCTTCTCTTCTGTCTCCCAAGTAGCGTTGCTCTCATCATCTCCCCATTGCACTTTAACTAGTCTGACCTCTCGATTCCTCAATTTTTTGATCTCCGACCCAAGAATGCATGTAGGAGCTCGTCTAATTGTTGCATCATGCTCTATTTCCACCTCTTTAAGCAAGCTCGGCTCTACCACCTCCGCGGTCTTGTGCAAACACTTCCTCAAATGTGATACATGGAATACGTCGTGTACTCCACTAAGTTTCTCAGGCAACTCCACCCTATACGCCATCTTCCCAATCCTGTCTTTTATAGGAAACGGCCCTACAAACCTTGGCGCTAATTTCCCAACGGACCCAAAGCGAACAACATTCCGTAACGGAGATACTTTGATAAAAACCATGTCCCTAATGTCAAACTCAAGATCTGTCCTCCTCTTATCAGCATACGATTTCTGCCTATCTTGTGCTGCTTTCATCCTCCTTCGAATCAAATCAATCTTCTCCGAGGTTTCCCTAGCCATATCGGGCCCAAGTAGGATTTTATCGGTAGATTCCCACCAACATGTAGGCGAACGGCAAGGCCTTCCATAAAGAGCTTCGAAAGGTGCCATGCCAATACTAGACTGAAAGCTATTATTATATGAGAATTCTACCAACGGAAGGTGCTCTTCCCATGTACCCCCAAAGTCTAGGATACAAAGCCTTAAAAGATCCTCTAGAATACGATTCACCCTCTCGGTCTGGCCGTCCGTCTGAGGATGATATGCGGTGCTCAAACATAGCTGATGTAACAACCCGTATTTTTAATAACCTGTTATAACATAAATCGAGGCAGAAACTAATTATAAAATCTGAATCAAGGGAAACGGGCTATGCCATTGCGTTCGTCTCGGAAAAATACGCGAAATAGAGTCCGAGTTTTCGAAAATCGGAGTCCGTATGACCCAGTTAAGGCCCATTGAAGTTTTCAGAAATTTCCACATTAAAAACAGATTTAAATTTTAAGTTAAAAACAAGGGTTAGGGCACAACTGGCGTCAGGCGGGAAAACTCCCGCCAGGACCCCCATGTCGACAGGGTCCCCAGGGTGTCGACAGCCCTGTCGACAGCCCTGTCGACACAGGGTGGCCGGGCAGTTTTGCCTGGCGCACCATTTTGGGTCTTGGTCTGGTCTTGTGGCTTGGTTCTAGAGAATTCCGAAATCTGATGGACCTAATTCAACTAGGGTTTAATCCTATGGTCTAAATCACTAGCCTAATCTATAAATAAGACCCTAACCTACCCTAAATCATTCATTATTCATTCTAGCAACTAAACTATGTCAAAATCAAACCTCTCATGGCCTCCACTCTCTTCATACAATTCCTAAACAAATTTCTAAAGAGATTTCCATGCATACAAGTGTATTTGGGCTTGTATGATCCTCTTTAGCTTGCATTAAAGTCTTGTTTCTCTATTGTCATCATAAAGGAGGAGTCTTGATCAAGTTTGCTTGCATTTTGGGGTTTTATTTTGTTGCATAAGGGGTTTCTTACATTTGCTATACTCATTTGAGTCCGCATAAGCATTGTAAGCCCTCTTACCTTCATTTTAGAAACTCTAAAGTTAATATGTGATGAAAGTTGGGATTTATGCATGTTTAATAAGTTATGCATGCTTATGCGAGTTCACTATGCCATGTTACACATGTTTGATAAGTTATGCATGTTTATGCAAGTTCACTATGCCATGATTTGCAAGTTTAACAAGTTATGCATGTTTATGCAAGTTCACTATGCCATGATTTGCAAGTTTAACAAGTTATGCATGTTTATGCAAGTTCACTATGCCATGATTTGCAAGTTTAACAAGTTATGCATGTTTATGCAAGTTCACTATGCCATGATTTGCAAGTTTATCAAGTTATGCATGTTTATGCAAGTTCACTATGCCATGATTTGCAAGTTTAACAAGTTATGCATGTTTATGCAAGTTCACTATGCCATGATTTGCAAGTTTAACAAGTTATGCATGTTTATGCAAGTTCACTATGCCATGATTTGCAAGTTTGACAAGTTATGCATGTTTATGCAAGTTCACTATGCTAAGTTATGCAAGTCTAACATGTTATGCATGTTTATTATGATATGTAAGATTCATCATGTATGTTGTGCCAAGTTCCCTCTTTCTATCCTTTATGAGTTATGACGAATATGTAAGCGATAGAATGACGTTGGGGGGTTTGGGTAAAACTTAAAATACATGAAAATATAAGAGTGGGAATTTACCTATTAAGTTAGGTCTACCCCTTGGGAATTTACCTATTAAGTTAGGTCTACCCAAGTATTTGTTAAACTTGTAATTATGTTTTGAAAATAAAGTGGACATGACACTTAGAAAACATAAGTGTGGCCAACTCGAGGTTGGGTTGAGTTTGTAGCATAAACCTACCCGGAACCGACCGGCTTAACTAGTGGCTACAAGCAATAGGACCCAATGTGAGTAGTTGGTCATGTTGCACGTGAAACCCGAGGTTAGACTAAGTTGTGGTGTAAACCTAACCGGACCCGCCCGGCCTAACTAGTAACCACAACAAGGTCTAATGTGAGAGGTTGGGTGCATTAAATTAATTAATGCCTCATGATTAGGGTTAAGTCATGGCCCACTAATACTTAACCAATTTTGGGGATACGAGGGATTAAATGGGGTTAAGTGGTGAACTGTTGGTTACACTTAACTAATTTAATCCATTATTAGTGAGGGGTTAAACCACACTTAACCCTCTTAGAAAACCCTAGCAACGTGGTCTGTTCCAGCAGTAATCCCAGTTTGGTATCCTTCACAACCCTAGAGGCTAGGCTAGGGCGGGGCACGATTACTGGACTGATGTAAGCGACCAAAGCGACGGCTGAGTGGTACAGCGGTGCGGGTCCAGGCGGGCTACGGACGTGCACGTAGTCCGGTGTTGGACAAACTCGAGGCACGGGTACCAGTAGGTTTAGACTGTGCATTATTGATTAGGTGTCTGGGGTTGACACCCGAGGGCTTGATACACCCGAAGGTGGACCCAGCACAGCCTGACTACAACCATATGTGGGCCGTATGGACACCAACACTTGACGTGTTAGGTTTATAGTGAGCCGATCGACTAGACCGTTGGGCCGGACCTTGTATTAAGGTCACCTCATGTTATTGGGCCAAAGTTTGGGCTGAGGGATCAATACCTGTTATGTTAGTTTGCTAGTACACTGTGGTGCAAAGCTTAATCTTCTTTATGTGATGACACCTTTATCTATTGCCAGTATGTTCATCTCAGTTTCCATCATGATGCTAACTTTATTAGTTTATAGACTGATCGTAGTAGGGCTTACCAGTCTTTTTGACTGACCTGTTTTCTTTCGCCTCTTTTCTTCCGTTTCCCCCCCCCCCAGGTTCTCAGGGAGGGAATACAGGAGCTTAGCTTGGATCCTACCTGCTTTCTTGGATAGCTCATGTATGCTTTGGATTTGAGCTCGCTATGGTTTTCCTGCTTTGGGGATAGCTACTTATGTTTTTCTTTTCAGTTTTCAGATGATGTTGTTTATGTACTAGACTTATTTTATTTGGAAAATTGACATGATGTTGTACTAAGACTTGATTTGAAATGGTTTGAAAATCTTCCGCTGTTTTATCTATGTTATTTACTCTGCTTTACATGTATATTTATGTTCTTGTTCTGCCTTGATATATCATTATGCATGCTTACCCAGTTCTAACGCCCCCCAGAAGCTAGTGCCCCCGAAAGAGCGACCCTAGCGGAGGTGGGGTGTTACAGCTGAGTCCCTACCGCCTCTTGTAAACTCTTCCAAAATTCGCCAGTGAAGATGGGATCACGGTCGCTTACTATACTAGAAGGAATACCGTGCAAACGAACTATCTCTTTAATGTATACAGAAGCCAACCACGGAGCAGTCCTCTTACTTTTCACGGGAATAAAATGGGCGCTTTAGTAAGTCTATCTACTATAACCCAAATCCCCGTATTACCCTTCCTTGATCTTGGTAATCCATCCACAAAATCCATTGAGACGCTTTCCCATTTCCATAGTGGAACTTCCAATGGGTGAAGCAACCCACCGGGTTTCTTTTGTTCCGCTTTTACTCGTTGGCACACCAAGCATCTAGCGACGTACTCGGCCACATCCTTTTTCATACCGGCCCAAAAGAAAACCCGCTTCATATCTTTGTACATCTTGTCTCCGCCGGGATGAATGGTCATCTTTGAGCGATGAGCATCATCAAGAATGTCCTTCCTTAAGTCTTCGTCTTGTGGTACACAAAGTCTATTATCCCTTCGTAACCAACCCTTATCGTCTAGGGTATACCTACGAAGATGGCTAGACGACTCCCCTCCTTTGAGTTTTTCTACTATCTCAACCAATTGTGGGTCGTTTTGCTGTGCCTCACCAACTCGTCCTAGAAGTGTAGGTCTAACCTCCAAGGATGCTAATAAACCAGGTACTAGGTCAACGGAGGGTCTAAAGTCAAACATGGAGATGAATTCTAAGCTTCGCCGTTCAACAAACAACGGACTCAAGGACAACCTTTTCCTACTTAAGGCGTCTGCTACCACGTTACCCTTGCCCGGGGTATATGCTATTTCAAAATCGTAGGAGGCTAAGAATTCCATCCACCGTTGCTGCCTTAAATTCAAATCCTTCTGAGAGAATAAGTATTTTAATGATTTGTGGTCAGTGAACAATTCGAATTTCTCACCAAGAAGATAGTGACGCCAAGACTTAAGCGCGAAAACAATTGCGGCTAACTCAAGGTCATGCGTAGGGTAATTCTTTTCATGAACCCTCAACTGCCTTCCACCATAGGCTATTACTCTTCCCTCTTGCATGAGGACCGCGCCAAGTCCCGTCCCACAAGCATCAGTATAGACGGTAAACGGTTTATTCCCGTCTGGCAGCACTAAGACTGGGGCTGAAGTTAAGGCTCTCTTTAAACGTTGGAACGCATCATCACAATCTTCGTCCCACGTAAAAACTAGGTTCTTCTTCGTTAACCGTGTTAATGGAGCTGATATTTTTGCGAAGTCTTTGATAAACTTCCTATAATAGCCAGCCAACCCCAAGAAACTTCTTACTTCGGTTACATTTTTAGGGACCTTCCAATCTTGGATGGCCACCACCTTTGCGGGATCCACTGCTATCCCTTCCTTGGAAACCACGTGCCCTAAGAACCGTACTTCTTTCCTCCAGAAGTGACACTTAGAAAATTTTGCCTTAAGGTTATGCGCTCGAAGGGTTTCCAACACTTCCCTAAGATGTAGGGCATGCTCTTCTTCATTCTTAGAAAAGACTAAGATGTCATCCACAAAGACTACCACGAATTTGTTAAGGTACTCCCTAAATACCCTACTCATCAAATCAACAAAATATGCGGGGGCGTTTGTCAAACCAAAGGGCATCAATAGCCATTCATAAAATCCGTCAGGAGTCCTAAAAGCAGTCTTATCTATACTATCCTCAGCCACTCTCAGTTGATGAAAGCCAGTGGCTAAGTCCAACTGCGAAAACACCGAGGCGCCAACTAACTGATCAAAGAGATCGTCAATCCTCGGCAGTGGGTGTCGGTTCTTTTTAGTAAGCTTGTTTAGTTCTCTATAGTCCACACAAAGTCTAAGGGACCCATCCGCCTTTGTAGCAAATACTACTGGAGCACCCCACTCCGATATACTATGTCTTATGAACCCCTTCTCAAGCAACTCCTTCACTTGCTTATTGAGTTCCCTCCTTTCACGAGGAGCCATGTGGCGCACTGGCAAAGATACGGGTTTAGCATTATCCACAAGATAAATTCGAAAGTCTATCTCCCGCTTTGGAGGTAAGCCCTTCACCTCCTCAAACACATCCGGATATTCCTGGACCACCTTTATCGATCGCAGATTCTCTACAGACGTGTCAAGTGATTCAAGATAACTTAGCATAACGGAATTTATGGGATTACAAAAGATGTCGAGAGCATTACCAAGGCGAGTCACAAGCCTAACTACTCTCCTTCCACAATCAAGAATGGCCCCATTTCTAGATAACCAATCCATTCCTAAAATTAGCCCATAGCCCGTGAAGCTCAATACATAAGCATCACATCTAAATTCAACGCTAAGTATAGAGATTTTCAAATCCAAACATATCATGGTCAAATGAGCCGAACCTCCAATTGGATTTGAAACAACTAAGGGATCCTCTACTAAACTGGTGTTCAAGTGCAGTAATTCAACTAATGATGCAGAGATAAACGAATGAGATGCGCCAGAATCGAATAAGGTACGGGCAGGATGATCAAACAGAAAAACTAAGCTTTCAACAGAAATTGTTCTACCTCTTTCTTGCAGCGGTGGGGCCGCAATAGCCTGAACTTGCCCCCTTGCCTGCCCTGGTGCCATAAGAGCCTGCACCTGTCCTCCCGAGGTAGACCCTGCCCTCTGCCCCTTCTTTGGGCAGTCCTTCACCAAATGTCCCGCATCTCCACAATGAAAACAACCAGTCTTCTTTTTCTTTCTACAATCTTTACTGAGATGGCCAGGCGTCCCACAATTGAAGCATCTCTTCTTCCCTTTGCCATTATTGTTTTTACCACCCTTCTTATTTTGTTGTTGGGGTTTCTTCTGATCCCCTTTCTTTTCAACTGCCTTATCCTCATGCATAAGTGCCATTTCTACTAGCCTTTCAAAGGTGGCTCCCATAGGGATGTGGGTCATAGCCAACCCTTGCAACGGTTCATTCAAGCGTCTGACGAACCTCAAAGCTTTCTTCTCTGGCGTGTTCACCAACTCCAAGCCAAACCTTGCTAACTGATTAAATTTATTGACATATTCCTTCACTGATAAGCTCCCTTGCTTTAATGTCAGGAATTTTTCCATATTTAAATTCTCCTCTTCCCTTGAAAGAAACTTTGCCTCAAACCTTCGTCTGAAATCCGCCCATGAATCAACTGGACGTTCCCCGTTAGTGACCTCCCACCAAAACGAGGCCTCTCCCTTCATTAACCAAGCAGCTAAACGGACTTTCCTCCCATCTTCCACTTCAAAGATATCCAACAATTCCTCAGTCTCCTTAAGCCAGTCTCTGGCCTCCACAAACGTCTCAGTCCCTTGAAAAGTTTTTCCTCCCATAGCCTTAAATTCCTTGCACGTCTTTGCAAAAGTGTCAACATGAGGAGGAGGAATGGGTGCAACTGGGGGTGGAGGAGCATCTGCTGGGCCTGCAGTGGTGGCCTTAGCCTCCAAATATCTCCTAAACCACCCTGGAACTGTCACACCTTCTGGGAGATTAAGATCTTCAGCCATGCTAAAACGAAAAAGGAAAGATTCAAAATGGAGAATTCGAAAGATAAAGATAAGGATATGGCTATTTGGGATTATGTTTTTCATAAAAACTCTCTTTAAATGACAAGTTTTTGAAAGCACTTCTTCCAAAAATACGTTAGAAAAATATTTTTCTAAATATTTTATCTGTTCTTGTAACCTTATGCTCTGATACCACGTGTAACACCCCACGTCCATTAATGTCACTCACAAAGGGAATGCATTAACTTCTATGGAGGTTTTAGGTGAATATAGAACAGTAAAATTACAACAAGACAGATATAAAATAGTACTTGGAAATTTAAAAACTTTATTTCAATTGCAGCAGAAGTCAAAACATGTTTGATTACATCATAACACCATAATCAAAGTCAAGTACAATATCTATCTTGATAAAACAAGTACATAATCCCATTACATAAATAGCCATTAAAAAGAAAGATAACAAGCTGGACTTTACTTCAGCAGTCCAAGCTTTCCAAGAGATAAGCAATCCAATCAGACTCCACTGGAACTTGGCCCAACCTGAGGACCTGAAGGGAGAAAAAAGATGGAAAAGAGGGGGTCAGACATAAAGTCTGGCGAGTATGATAATTCTACAATACTATTATCAAAATAACTGGGCTAAGGCATAAGCTGGAAAACAAGGAAATGTCTATGAAAGAGCAGATTAAGGACATAGACAATCGCTAAAGGAAACGTTATAGGCGCTCCTAAATACTAAAGGATAAACACTATACTGCACCACACCAGTCACCCTAAAGATTGATCCCACTTAGCTTCACTTAGAAACTTCCTTAATGGCTTTACGTACTCCTAGCTGACTACACAGGTGTCGCCTGCCCCTATCTCCACTAGGTGTACCCCACTTTCCATTTTTCGATCGGCTCCCTACTCGTAGATACCCGTGCTGGCCCCACAGTGGGGTGTATCATTCCCCTAAAGTGGCAACCCGATATAACGGAGATGCACGGCTTATACCTACACGATGCAACAACGTCTTACCTACCAGCCCGGGTCCACACACGCATATGAAACCCGTTGGACTTGCGTTGCCACCGCTCCCTGTTTTGGCCTCTTATAGTCAAACCCAGTATGCGTGTCCCGTCCTCGACTTGGGTCGAGCCCACAAAGATACGTTTTGGGATACTGGTTGAAATGGGCCCCCATTATTTCCCACAAGCATTCCACCTAAGCTTGTCCCATTAGTCCATCCACTTAACCCACTTAGTCATGTTCATTTACATGTGTATTTGGTTAAGTCTAATCGTATTTCAAATGCCTCTAAAGGCAACCACTAGATTTCTCATGCCACCCAAGGCACCTACTTAACCCCCATGTCCCACCTTACATGATTATCTGGCTAAGTATTTCTTAATTCATTAAGGCCATAACCTCATAAAGACCTCTCACATTAGACTGGCATTTATGGCAGCTGGATTTGTCGGGCGGGTCCGGGCAGTCTTACACCATAAAAGAGTCTAACCTCGTGTCTTTACAACTGTTATGCTTTAGTTTGGGCCTAGGACCTCTCACATTCGGCCGACATTTGTGACTACTGGATTTGCCGGGCGGGTCCGGGCAGGTTTACATCACAAACGGGTCCAACCTCGTGTCCTAAGCATTGATTATTATTAATAATCCCCTTTCCCCAATTTTAATAATTCCCTATTTGAATTATTAATTAATTCCAAATTTAGCAATATCCATAATTGACTCAATTATTGACATCCATTTAAGGCATGCAAAATCATATCAATTGCACCCTAATTTATTAATTTCCTAATATTACCCCTACCCCACGTTTGAACGTTTATTCGCAAAATGTATGCTAGACCCGATTAGTCTAACTCATAGCATAAAAGAAAATATTCACAACAACAACATATATATGTGATTAAATAAATCATAACAAGGGGTAAAACTTGCATACATCCAAAATTACAACTTGCATAAGGTTATACATGTCATGGATCTAAGGGTGTCAACTTATTCATAATTCACATAATATGATTTTGATCAAATTTCATAAACTTGTATAGGACATGTGTGAATCAACATCATTAACAATATGGTTTTATATGGGTACACCTAACTCAATAGGCAAATTCCCAAAAATCAAAATTCATTTAATCATAGATTCATGTATATGGGTACACCTAACTTAATAGGCAAATTCCCATATTCAAGATCCATTATAAAAAAAAACATAAACTTTAAACATGATCCAATTCGCATAAATAATAACATCATGATTTTACAACTTGTATGATTCAACACAACTTAACATGACATCATTATCATATAACATAAGTATTTCAACATATGTGATAATATGAGATCTACAACATATATAAGATTTACAACATAGCATATCATAATTTGCAACATAGCATGATATGATTTACAACATAGCATAGCATGATTTACAACATGGCATAACATGATTTATAACATAGCATAGCATGATTAATCACATATGACATAGCATAGGATTATTTACAACATAATCACTACAACATAACAACATATATATGATAACATAATAGCATAACAAGAGATCCACAACATAATTTACAAATACATAACAATTCATATCACTTTCTTGTGATCCATTCATAACTTAATCAAATTATTTTATAATAATATTGTGAGATTCATCATACTCACAATCGTGAAAGAAGAGAAATAGAAAGAGTCTTTGATTTAATTTGTTTGTTGAGTAGATTTAGTTGTAGGCTAGGCTTTCTCCTTCTTCTTTAGTTTGTGACGGCTACGCTGAACTCCATGGCAACGACATGTCGGTAGCTCTCCAATTTTTCAAGTGATTTAGGGTTAGAGTCTACCCACTTATTTATAGATGTTAGGATGCATTTAGGCCATTAGATTTACCCTGGAATAGATTAGAGCCATTAGATTTCGTCCAGCCTTCAAAACACAGCCCGAAAACCCAACCAGATGCACCCAGGTCACCTGGGCTCGACCAGGGAGGTCGACTCCCAGGTCGACTCTAGTGTCGACCTGCCCCCCCCCCAGGTCGACTCCCAAGTCGACCCCCAGGTCGACCTGGTCTGGGCGGGAGTTTTCCCGCCTGCCTCCATTTCTGTGTTTTTTTGAAATCTGTTTTAAAATTTGAATTTTTCGTGAAACTTCTCGAGGCCATATCTCGGTCATACGAACTCCGATTCACAAAATTTCGGACTCTATTTCGCGTATTTTTCCGAGACGAACACAATGGCGCAGCCCGTTTCCCAGTATTCTTTTATTTGAAATTAATTATTCTTTCATTTGTGAATATTAGTATCAACTGATTTACGGGGTGTTACATATATATATGAAACAAACAATAATAAATTTTGAGGAATCCAGTTGGATCCCTCCAACCTGTTTTACTACATCCACAGACGTTAGCCAACATAAATAATACTCATCCTACTTCAAGGCAGGATATCTCGGTATCGATGGTCATCCACTATAATATATTGTGGGGCGCATAGGGTCATCCGCTAATGATACTGCGGGCATCCGCTAATGGTACTGCGGGAATCCAACCACCAATATATATATAATAACCACAAACACCAATCCTAAATAACTAATATATATTTGATAGCCACAATAATATTTCAGTGCATGCAAACAACCAACGAACAATTATTTTAATGAATAAAATAATTCTAAATAAAAATATAAGTGAGATTTAATCACCATGAATTTTATTTGTGCTGAATATCCATTTAAATTCCATATTGTCTCGGCCACAAGTTTACTCGAGTCTTATCTAGTACCTATGATTATTTATTTTTAATTATCGATTAAACAATTATTCATCGAACTAAAAATAAATAATTAAATTATTCTACGTATTTAAATTCTGGTAAAAACATATACCTTTCGGTCTTGCCGATTTTCGACAAAATCAACACCTACGTTAACTTCACTTTGAATTGGCCATTCATGAACCAACATAGATCCATAGCCACAAATTATCACAATCTAGGTTTGTCGACCACTTGAAGTCATACATACTCAGAAACCACACTGCTTTTTGGAGCCAACTAAACCCAAAATGTTGTATTTTATTTTCACAAAAATTAAACTATACTAGTTCACTAAAATAAATATTTTAGTTATTATTATAAAAATTAACATTTACTGTATTTTCTTTCTCGAATTGAATAAGCACAAAATTCCATTTTTAGATTTCGACCTCCAGGCTCACATAAACCTGATCTCCTTCCCAAATCCTTGCCATAGTTCGATTATAGAACCACTGCTGTCATTATAAACACCATCTCATACCCTGCTCTTCCACTGCTGAACCACCAAACAACCAAAGCTCGATGCCTTCAACCAATTCTAATCTAGAACTTTAACCTTCCTTCTCGAACTTCAGACCCCTTCCAGCTACCGATAGCTCTGTCACAACACTTACTGTTGATCCCAAGAACCAAACCTCCAGAAACAAAAATCGAGTTCATTGTTGAACTCGAGTTCAACTCCTCCCTTTACTTCACACTTCAATGATCGAACACCCAATCCTACCACCCTCCATAATACAATGCACGCCCCTTTACAATATCCAACCATCGCGACTCTATCCTATTTGAAAAATACCATCGTCGCCCTTTACTAACATCGCGATGCTCCTCCTCGAACCCTAGATTTGCTGTAAATCTCGAAGTCCAACCAATACCCATCGCGATGCCACAAATCTCCCCCACGACGTCGAGTGATGGTACTTTGCGATTCATATCTGATTTCGATTTTGTTAACGAGGTTCTTATTTGAGTAAATGAAATGGCACGGTTTCGATTTCTTTAATACTGGGAATGAAAGAAATAAATTTCAAAAGGGGGCGGCTTTCATTTGCTTAGAAGTGGTTTGGATTTTGTTTTGGGTAAGAACAGCAAGAAAGGGGGACTTTGACATTTTATTTCTACTGAGGAATGAAATTAAGAAGAGGAAAAGAGAGGGACGGATCGCGTATATAAATATATGGAGAATACTAAACCTTTAAGGAATGGTCTGCATACAGTAAATAAAATTTAATTTGATTAGATTTTGATTTGATTTAGTACTTAATATGATTTGATATTAATCTTATCCGTATTATTTTATAATAATATAATTTGCGGTAATGAACAACAATTCGAGCGCAACAACCGGCGTTTCTAGCCTTATAACACTATTTTGAACATACTGGGACATGTTTTGACGTCCAGTTCGAATATAAGGGGAAGATATAAATTTAAATCGATATAAATTGAATTAAAAACAATTAATTCTTCGATAATAAATTAATATTATTATTCTAATTCAAACAGAAGTTTGTATTGATCTTCTGAACTATTTTCAATTCAGTTATAAATTTTGAATTCAGTTAAATTCATTTTCGTATTACGATGATTATATATATTCGAAATAAATCGTATTTCGATTACTAAATCGATAACTCAATATAAAAATTAATTTATATTATCGACTTAATATTTGAATCCATATTAAATATTAAAAATAACCAACCAAAAATCCGGGTCGTTACACTCTTTGTAACAACCCGCATTTTACGTATCGAAAGATCGTAAAATATTTTTATTTAATTCCCTGAGGGCTGGATCATTCTCATCTTTTGGTATGTTGCTTATGGGGATGTGAGACATGTCCATAATTTTTACCAATTTTGTTTGTGACCATTTTTCCCTTGTCAGTCTTGTACAGGGCATAACTTTTGACTTAGGTCAAATCAAAGGGTGAGACCTGTGCCATTGGAAAGGAATTGATGATTGCCTTTCCGTAGAGTGGTTACATTAGAGATTTGGCTCAGCGGTTTGGGAGAAATCACCATTTTAAGATTTTTCCATAGGTTGTCTAGGTTTGGTAAGCCAAAATGGGCTGAATTGGGAAGGCCTATTAGGGAGTTGGTGGAAACTATAAATAGTGGGTAAGGGATATGAGAAAGGGTTGGGATTTTACATTCTATCATTGGGAGGACTTGAGTTCCTTCTTCCTCTAACACCTTTCCACCATTAAAAATCATAATCTAAGGAGGAAAATTGAAGATCTACACCATTGGAGGCTGGATCGACGTCAATTGAAGCAAGGATTCATCGAATCAAGGTGTTTGGTGCGAGGTACTTGCTGTCCGGATTCTTATTTCATCAATTTTGACTTGTTTTGGAGAATCGGTGAGTGATATGCATCTCTCACATGGATTCAATAAAGCATATGAGAGATTGTTCTGGTTTTTCATCAAGTGCAAGTGTTTTTCCATAGATATATGCATTGTTAAGTCCATTTTCATATGCATCACCCTATGATCTAAGTTTGCATGTTTAAACTGGTAATTCTTATGGCATTTTACATGTTTATGCAAGTTAGATTCGCAATTTAGGTCATATGTTCATTTATTATGGTTTTGGGTGAATTTACATAATTTGATGATAATTGTCATTTTCATGATGTTAATGGTTTCATAACATGCTTATGATTGTATTGGATGTATTGGATGAGTTGTGTAATACCCCGTATTTTCTGTAAACGTTAATGTAACAAATCAAGTATACTTAATTTTTAAGAGAAGAATTAAGGGAAACGGATTATGCCATTGCGTTCGTCTCGGAATTCTGCTTGAGATAGAGTCCGAGTTTGCGTGAATCGGACTTCGTATGAAGAAGTTATGGCCTTCGGAAGTTTCAGCTCAAATTTAAAAACAGCTCGAAACTGAATTCAAAATTCAAAACAGAACCCAGAAGCGGGTTGGGCGGGAAATTTCCCGCCCAGGACCCAGGTCGACCAGGGGGTCGACTTCCCCCCATAGGTCGACCTGGGGGTCGACCTGCCCTGTTTTTTCAGATCCGAGGCAGAATTCAGTTTTATGTATTCGGGCTGATTTCCGGACCAAATTCATGAGTTCTACGCTATATAAACGCCCCCAAACTTCACTTTCTCCACACAACTTCATTACGCATATACTCTGCCTCAATCCTAATTAAAATAAATCTTATTCTCCATTAAAACAAGTTATAGTTCTTCTTCAAATTGGAGATTCAAATCAAGTTAAAGCTTCAAGAAGGGAAACAAAGGCTAATCCAACGGCTTCGAGCAACGTCACGCGAATCATAGCAAATCACCACAACGCTATCTTATAATCATTTTCTAAACCGATCACTGTAAGTTCGGTTATTCCTTAGATTTGAACATGTAATTGGGATTGTGAATGTAATGAATCAAAATATAGAACTATACCAATTTGCAAGTTAATTATCTTTGATTTGTGCTTATGTCAAATCGAAAGTTATCTATGCCTTTGGATCTGATTTACGACTATGACTATGAGACTTTTGCCTAAGACTATGACTATGAGACTTTTGCCTAAGACAATGACTTTGAGGCTTTTGCCTAAGACTATGACTATGAAACTATTGCCTATGAAGCTATTGCCTATGACTATGACTATGAGACCTTTGTCTAAGACTATGGCCATGAACTGTCGCATATGAAATTATTGCCTACGACTATGAATCATAACTATGAGACTATTGCCTATGACATTGGTTAAGGAATTATTGTGATTAGTCGCCCATGACTATTGTGGTTAATTGCCTATGGCTATTGTAGTTAGTTGCTTATGACTATTCCCATTGTTACAATTAACCGATCATGTTGTACCTTGAACTGGCATTATGTTGGACCAAATCACCTATGCCTATTCCCTTGATTATGTGGATCTCATATTTAGTGTGTAACTTGGCTAGTTTATTCCTATTCACTATTATGTACATCGAACCTGTTGGAGCCATTATTTTTGCATGCCTAATCTTTTATATCAATTTTTGTGCTTATCCCCTATTCCTTTTGATTAGTGCCATTTCATGAGTACATAGAAAACTTGTGAAATCATGTTATACGTACGATTATGATGCGGGGATTGGGCGTAGCTTAATTAAGTTAGTTTGGCATAATAAATATGTTGGCATAATCTAAATTGGCTATAATAGTGAATGATTTACATGCATATTAGACTTGGGCATAAGTTGATCAATTCAATTAGCCGCAAAGTGTGTAATTGGCGTGTAAACCAAGTTTCGGACATAAACGGTAAACTAGAATATTAAATCTAGTTTTGACATGAACCGTAAATTAGAATATTAATCTAGATTGGGCATAAATTGTAAAAGGGGAATGTTAAATCTAAATTGGTATAAACTGCAAGTTGGGTTAACTGATTTGTAAATCAAGTTTTGGGCATAGAATATAAGTATGTTAATTTGCATGACAGATGAATATGATCTAGGCTAAATTGATTTACAAAAAATTTACATAAATAGTAAATATGTAAATTTAGTAAAAGACGAATATGCCTAACCCGAGGTTAGACTGAGTTGTGGCGTAAAACTGCCCGGAACCGATCGGCACATCCAGTGACCACAACAATACCTGTCTAATGTGGGTGGTTAGTGCATCAAGCCCAGAAAGACCAGAGGTTAGACTGAGTTGTGGTGTAAACCTACCCGGAACCGACCAGCACATCCAGTAACCACAACAATATCTGTCTAATGTGAGTGGTTGGTGCTTTAATTAATTAATTAATTAAGGCTCATGAATAAATCGAGAAAACACTTAGCCAATTCAACATACTAGATGGTGAGGTTAAGTAAATTTAGAACACTTAACTGTAATAACATGTTAACTAGGCAAGTGGGCGAGGTGAAGTAAAAATTAGAACACTTAACCGTTACAACATATTAATTAGACAAGTGGGTGAGGTTAAGTAAATTTAGAACACTTAACCGTTGTAACATGTTAATTAAGCAGATGATAGGGTTAAGTTAACTAAAGTAACACTTAACCAAAATATTTAATGACACGTGGTGGGGTTAAGTAATACAAGAGGAAAACACTTAACCAATTATATAACATGATGTATTGGAAGGGATTAGGTTAACCGGAGAGGGCAACACTTAACCAATATAACATGAATTGAGGTAGGGTCAAGTCAACACCAGAAGGAAACACTTAACCAACATGGCGTGACGAGTGGATGGGTTAAGTTAAATTGATTAATGACACTTGACCAGTATAACTTGATGAGCTAATGGGGTTAAGTTAAATAGGGAATACTTAACCAATATAACCTGATGACTGAACAGGGTTAAGTTAATAAATCACACTTAACCAATCCAACAAGATAAGCGAGAAAGGTTAAGTTAATAAGAACCACTTAACCAACAAGACTTGACGAGTGGGAAGGTTAAGTACACGTCGGGCTGGTGGGTAATATTTTATATATATAGGCCCACAAAACTTAACCGTTAAATAAACATGCTCGAATCTATGGGAGGGTTAGGTACATCTCATGTAGGTGGGTAATATTAGTACATATAGGCCCACAAACTTAACCGTTAAGAAAACATGCTAGAATCGGTGGGAGGGTTAAGTACATCTCGTGTAGGTGGGTAATATTTGTATATATAGGCCCACAAACTTAACCAGCAGGAAACCCTAGTAACGGGGACCCATTTCAGCAGTAACCCACATAGATGTATCATGGTACCCTGAAACTAGGCAGGGTGGGGCACGATTATTGGGCTGATTATAAGCCGTCAAAGATAACGGCATGGGGTACGTCAGTGTAGGTTTCGACGGTTTACGGGCATGCACGTACTCCGGAGTGGGAAAAAGCAGGCACTGGGTACTGGTAGTTATACACTGTGCATCTTGAATCATGTCGGGTCGCTATCATAAGGCTTGATACACCATATTGTGGGGCCAACACAGAGTATCTACATGCAAGAGAGGGCTGACTGACACGGACACATGGAAAATTAATACAAGTAGGTAGCATAATCCCTAGTTGGACCTAGGTTGCGTAAGCCCTGAATCCGAGAGGCGTTCAATAGGTAGCATAAACTCCAGTGGCCCTGGGTAGCGTAAACCCTGCTTGAATCTCGGAAGCGCTCGATAGTAAACCCTAGATTAGATCTAGGTAATTAAATGGAATCCCCATAATAGATGTACACCTGAAGGCAACCACGATTACGGGGATTGGGATTACGTTATCATATGATCATTTTATTTAGATCACTAGTTTGGACACTAGTTAGGTAGTGCAGAGATATAGAAATCAGTATAAACAGGGTAGTTGCGAAGCCAAGAAGGAGTAGAAGCACATTCAGTTTATCAGTACATTCAGTTTATCTTGCCATATCCCATGCTTATCCCATATTATCTTGTTACTATGGTTTAGTCTTATATTTATTTTATTCATGTCATGACCCTTTTCCTTGTTTAAATATTAAGAATCACTGGACTTACCAGACTTTATGTCTGACCTAGTTTGCTTTTGCCTCTTTTCTTCCGTTCCCCCCCCCGGTGGTAGTCAGGGAGGGAATAGCTCGGGTTTGTTTGGACCATTACTCTTTCCAAGCTTGAAGATTCTTTAATGTGTTGCCTTGGACTCTCTCTTCTACTGCTATGGTTGGCTCATGCTTTATTTGGGAAAATCATTTTATGCTTCTTTATTTTTGTAAACAAGACAGGATACTTTGGTCTTGTAAAACAATCTTTGTACAAGCTATTTATCAATGAAATAAAGTTTATTTTATTTGTCGCTGCTTTAATTGTCTGTCTTGTAATTTATCTGCATCTTTTACCTATAATGCTCCACCGAAATTAAGGCATTCCCTTTGTGAGTGACCTTAACGGAGGTGGGGTGTTTCACTTGGTATCAGAGCTGAAGGTTACCGGATCAGATAAAAAGATTTGAAAAATTATTTTCAAACGATTTTAAAAGAAGCATTTTCAAAAGAAAAGTTTTGTTTTAAAGGCATATTCCCTAAAGCCATATGCACTATCTTTTGATCCTCTGTTTGAGTCTTTGTTTCCTTCTTTCCGGAGTCTCCGGGGCTCCTGGCTTTCTAAGAGGTAACCTCATCGCGACATTGTTCCGTAGGCTTGATGAGACTACAACACTTGTCAAAGGGCAAACAAGTGCCCAACTTCCATCTGTAGCCGTAGCAGTTTCACCTGCGGCTAATTTTCTTTCGAGCTTTGTAGGATTCTCCGTGCGATGGAGGCAGCTTCCGAGAGACATGTCAACAAGTTACACAAGGATGGCAAAGTTGAGAATGAGGGGATTTGGCTAAGGAGCACAACACAAGGATGAAGAACCCTTGGATATGGACTTGGTTCACAAAGGAGGGGAGGAAAGAATAGTAAAACCTAAAACAAGAGGAAGTATCTTTATTTTGGTATAACGGGTCGTATAATTAAGGGCAAGGGAAAGAACAAGAGACAGGATTTTCCGAAAGGCGAGTGCATGCTCTCACCGCCAGCATACCTGAGAGAGAGAGAGGCAGTAAGATTTTGGTTGAAAGAGTTTTTCCTTTTTGATTATCATGTTAGTACTCCTTCCGATTTTAGCGCTTCACATCCATATATATATATATATATATATATGCTTCTATAGTTAAGTCTCTGCACCCCAGATACTGTGTAGTAGAGGATCCCATTATAGTCTTAAATCCAATTGCTGGTTGGACCCATTTATCTTTGACTTGTGAGGATTTGAGAATAGCTATATTTATGCTTATGTTTTTGGGCTATGGGTTGATTCTAGGCATTGATTGGTTAGCAAGTAATTATGAAACAAGGGTAGTTAGACTTTCGACTTGCCTCGGGAATACCCTTGAGATTTCATACGATCCTAAGGGATCAGTTTGTCTTAGTTACCTAGAATCACTTTATTTATCTATCGATGATTTTAGATCCATTGGGGTAGTCCATGAGTATGCAAGATATTTTGATTAGGGTAGGGGTTTTCCCCCTAAAATTCGAGACATACTTCGGCATGTATCTAGATGACACTGCAAAGCCAGTTATGCGATCAACGATAATTCTGGAGCAAGATTGGCAAGGATAGCCAGAGTCGGTAAAGTGTTCAATTGTTTGGTTAGTATCATCTCACATAGATCATCCAAATTCGAAGGAGGTATCCCTTGGGTGCTTGTCTGATATTGGTTTAGGCCTTTGGGGCTTGTAATTGAGGGATGTCGAGTTCGACTAGGATGGTTTGCGTGAGAAATAAATGGTTGGGGGCTGGCACCCTAAGTTAGGCTGACCTTAAGAGAGGTAATAAGCACATAGTAACCATTAGCTATAGACCCTCATATTTGCAGCATGATGGATAAGCTAAGTAGAGGAGAGACCTCTAATCATCTTAGGTATATACACTTGGTATCATGATTAACATATGTTTTATCTTGGAAAGATAGTTCAACTACGTTGGATACCCTCTAGCATAGTAAGTGATCGAAGGCCTATCTTTACTAGTGGGTTTTGGAAAGGGAGGTCAAGAAGCTTCGCAACCATGAAGTTAAGTTAGATAAGGTACATTGGAGTGAAGCTCAAGAAGATGCGACTTATAAGACTGAAGACTAGATACGCGCATCTTACCCTTTTTAAGGGTATATCCTTGATTCCTCTTTTTCTGAAAAATCTATTTGTATGCTAGTCTTTAGCTTTTAAGTATATCCTCTCGATCCTATCCTTAGTTAGAAGCCAATGGATGTAAACATTTGTTTGAGACATGTTATGTTTGGTGGATGCAAGTGGTTACAAGTGTTTGCTAGTGGTTACTCGTGGATGCATATACACACATTAGGCACTAGATCGGCTCAGTCACTTTCATGTTTGCATATGCATATATGTATTTGTATATGGATTAAAACTTGATGTGTTATCATATGGATGTTGCATATGGATGAATGAATACGCACGCATACAGTACTTACATGTCTAGGGATAATTGCATACATGATGAACTCATGGCACTGACATAATTCGCATTAAGGAGGTCAACTGAATCAGTAGACTGCCTGATTTTACATTAGATAAGGACATGTACACACACTATGCATAGAATCATGAAAGCATTAGAAATCATTTTAGGGACAATGGAAGCCTGTGATTGAATGGTTGAGTAGATGGATGCTGGATGTTAGGATACATTCTTCTTAACTTGAAGATTTCGGGGACGAAATCCTTTAAGGAGGGGAGAAGTAACACCCCGTATTTTCTGTAAACGTTAATGTAACAAATCAAAGTATACTTAATTTTTAAGAGAAGAATTAAGGGAAACGGGTTATGCCATTGCGTTCGTCTCGGAATTCTGCTTGAGACAGAGTCCGTGTTTGCGTGAATCGGACTTCGAGAAGTTATGGCCTTCGGAAGTTTTAGCTCAAATTCAAAAATAGCTCGAAACTGAATTCAAAATTCAAAACAGAACCCAGAAGCGGGATGGGCGGGAAATTTCCCGCCCAGGACCCAGGTCGACCAGGGGGTCGACCTCCCCCCTATAGGTCGACCTGGGGGTCGACCTGCCCTGTTTTTCCAGATCAGAGGCAGAATTCATTTTTTTGTATCCGGGCTGATTTCTAGACCAATATAAACGCCCCCAAACTTCACTTTCTCCACACAACTTCATTACGCCTATACTCTGCCTCAATCCTAATTAAAATAAATCTTATTCTCCATTAAAACAAGTTATAGTTCTTCTTCAAATTGGAGATTCAAATCAAGTTAAAGCTTCAAGAAGGGAAACAAAGGCTAATCCAACGGCTTCGAGCAACGTCACGCGAATCATAGCAAATCACCACAACGCTATCTTATAATCCTTTTTCTAAATCGATCACTATAAGTTCGGTTATTCCTTAGATTTGAATGTGTAATTGGAATTGTGAATGTAATGAATCAAAATATAGAACTATACCAATTTGCAAGTTAATTATCTTTGATTCGTGCTTATGTCAAATCGAAAGTTATCTATGCCTTTGGATCTGATTTTCGACTATGACTATGAGACTTTTGCCTAAGACTATGACTATGAGACTTTTGCCTAAGACTATGACTATGAGGCTTTTGCCTAAGACTATGACTATGAAACTATTGCCTATGAAGCTATTGCATATGACTATGACTATAACTATGAGACCTTTGTCCAAGACTATGGCCATGAACTGTCTCCTATGAAATTATTGCCTACGACTATGAATCATAACAATGAGACTATTGCCTATGACATTGGTTAAGAAATTATTGTGATTAGTCGCCCATGACTATTGTGGTTAATTGCCTATGACTATTGTAGTTAGTTGCTTATGACTATTCCCATTGTTACAATTAACCGATCATGTTGTACTTGAACTGGCATTATGTTGGACCAAATCACCTTTGCTTATTCCCTTGATTATGTGGATCTCATATTTAGTGTGTAACTTGGCCAGTTTATTCCTATTCACTATTATGTACATCGAACCTGTTGGAGCCATTATTTTTGCATGCCTAATCTTTTATATCAATTCTTGTGCTTATCCCCTATTCCTTTTGATTAGTGCCATTTCATGAGTACATAGAAAACTTGATGTTATACGTACGATTATGATGCGGGGATTGGGCGTAGCTTAATTAAGTTAGTTTGGCATAATAAATATGTTGGCATAATCTAAATTGGCTATAATAGTGAATGATTTACATGCATATTAGACTTGGGCATAAGTTGATCAATTCAATTGGCCGCAAAGTGTGTAATTGGCATGTAAACCAAGTTTCGGACATAAACGATAAACTAGAATATTAAATCTAGTTTTGACATGAACCGTAAATTAGAATATTAATCTAGATTAGGCATAAATTGTAAAAGGGGAATATTAAATCTAAATTGGTATAAACTGCAAGTTGGGTTAATTGATTTGTAAATCAAGTTTTGGGCATAGAATATAAGTATGTTAATTTGCATGACAGATGAATATGATCTAGGCTAAATTGATTTACAGAAAATTTACATAAATAGTAAATATGTAAATTTAGTAAAAGACGAATATGCCTAACACGAGGTTAGACTGATTTGTGGTGTAAAACTGCCCGTAACCGACCGGCACATCTAGTGACCACAACAATACCTGTCTAATGTGGGTGGTTAGTGCATCAAGCCCAGAAAGACCCGAGATTAGACTGAGTTGTGGTGTAACCTGCCCGGAACCGACGGGCACATCCAGTAACCACAACAACATCTGTCTAATGTGAGTGGTTGGTGCTTTAATTAATTAATAAATTAATTAAGGCTCATGAATAAATCGAGAAAACACTTAGCCAATTCAACAGACTAGATGGTGAGGTCAAGTAAATTTAGAACACTTAACCGTAATAACATGTTAACTAGGCAAGTGGGTGAGGTTAAGTAAAAATTAGAACACTTAACCGTTACAACATATTAATTAGACAAGTGGGTGAGGTTAAGTAAATTTAGAACACTTAACCATTGTAACATGTTAATTAAGAAGATGATAGGGTTAAGTTAACTAAAGTAACACTTAACCAAAATATTTAATGACACGTGGTGGGGTTAAGTAATACAAGAGGAAAACACTTAACCAATTATATAACATGATGTATTGGAAGAAATTAGGTTAACCGAGAGGGCAACACTTAACCAATATAACATGAATTGAGGTAGGGTCAAGTCAACACCAGAAGGAAACACTTAACCAACATGACGTGACGAGTGGATGGGTTAAGTTAAATTGATTAATGACACTGAACAGTATAACTTGATGAGCTAATGGGGTTAAGTTAAATGGGGAATACTTAACCAATATAACCTGATGATTGAACAGGGTTAAGTTAATAAATCACACTTAACCAATCCAACAAGATAAGCGAGAAAGGTTAAGTTAATAAGAACCACTTAACCAACACGACTTGACGAGTGGGAAGGTTAAGTACACGTCGGATTGGTGGGTAATATCTGTATATATATAGGCCCGCAAAACTTAACCGTTAAATAAACATGCTTGAATCTATGGGAGGGTTAAGTACATCTCGTGTAGGTGGGTAATATTAGTACATATAGGCCCACAAACTTAACCGTTAAGAAAACATGCTAGAATCGGTGGGAGGGTTAAGTACATCTCGTGTAGGTGGTTAATATTTGTATATATAGGCCCACAAACTTAACCAGCAGGAAACCCTAGTAACGGGGACCCATTTTAGGAGTAACCCACATAGATGCATCATGGTACCCTGAAACTAGGCATGGTGGGGCACGATTACTGGGCTGATTATAAGCGGTCAAAGATAACGGCAGGGGGTACGTTAGTGTAGGTTCCGATGGTTTACGGGCGTGCACGTACTCCGGAGTGGGAAAAACCAGGCACTGGGTACCAGTAGTTATACACTGTGCATCTTGAATCATGTCGGGTCGCTATCATAAGGCTTGATACACCTTATGTTGGGGCCAGCACAGAGTATCTACACGCAAGAGAGGGCCGACTGACACAGACACATGGAAAATTAATACAAGTAGGTAGCATAATCCCTAGTTGGACCTAGGTCGCGTAAACCCTGAATCCGAGAGGCGTTCAATAGGTAGCATAAACCCCAGTGGCCCTGGGTAGTGTAAACCCTTCTTGAATCTAGGAAGCGCTCGTTAGTAAACCCTAGATTAGATCTAGGTAATTAAATGGAATCCCCATAATAGATGTACACCTGAAGGCAACCACGATTACGGGGATTGGGATCACGTTATCATATGATCATTTTATATAGATCACTAGTTTGTACACTATTTAGGTAGTGTTGAGATATAGAAATCAGTATAAACATGGTAGTTGCGAAGCCGAGAAGGAGTAGAAGCGCATTCAGTTTATCAGTACATTCAGTTTATCTTGCCATATCCCATGCTTATCCCATATTATCTTGTTACTATGGTTTAGTCTTATATTTAGTTTATTCATGTCATGACCCTTTTCCTCGTTTAAATACTAAGAATCACTGAACTTACCAGACTTTATGTCTGACCTAGTTTGCTTTCACCTCTTTTCTTCTGTTCCCCCCCCCTCCCCAGGTAGTCAGGGAGGGAATAGCTCGGGTTTGTTTGGACCGTTACTCTTTCCAAGCTTGAAGATTCTTTGACGTGTTGCCTTGGACTCTCTCTTCTACTGCTATGGTTGGCTCATTCTTTATTTGGGAAAATCATTTTATGCTTCTTTATTTTTGTAAACAAGACAGGATACTTTGGTCTTGTAAAACAATCTTTGTATATGCTGTTTATCAATGAAATAAAGTTTATTTTATTTGTCGCTGCTTTAATTGTTTGTCTTGTAATTTATCTGCATCTTTAACCTATAATGCTCCACCGAAATTAAGGCAATCCCTTTGTGAGTGACCTTAACGGAGGTGGGGTGTTTCAAGTTGGTTTCGTCGAACGAATCATTTTGGTGAAGATTTGGTCAAGTTTGGAGCTGATTTGGTCACATCTGGAGTTGGGTCATTTTCCTTAGCTCTGGGTCGTTTTCCTTAGCTCTAGGTCTTTTTCCTTAGCTTTGAGTCATTTTCCTTAGCTCTGGGTCGTTTTTCCTTAGCTCTGGGTCGTTTTCCTTAGCTCTGGGTCGTTTTTCCTTAGCTCTGGGTCGTTTTTAGACCTAAGGAGTTAGATCTAATGTCTTAGTCATTTTTAGATCTAAGGAGTTGGATTTAAGGTCCTGGGTCGTTTTTAGATCTAAGGAATTAGATCTAAAGCTTTGAGTCGTTGTAACGCTTTGGGTCGTTACAAAGTTTGGGTTGTTATGAGGCTTAGGTCGTGAACGACCTAAGGGGGGACGACCTAAGTATGTTGTTGCTGTATGGCCCGATGATGGTGGGACTTCGAAGTATATTCAAGTTGGAAGGTTCGAAGTGTTGAAAGATGTTCGTTGATCGGTGTAGAACAACGAAGGGTATAACAACTCAAGGGTGTTGAGATGATAACTTCGACGAGAGTCGGGATGAGGATGTTCGAAGTGATGTGATTTGTTCGTTGTTCGTCATATACAACGAATGTGAGAATGACTCAAGGTTGTATTAAGTTCATGAGAAAGGACGACTCAAGGATGTATTGAGCTTGTGTGAAATAATGGTTGCTCTAAAGTTTTCTAAGCATATGGATAGTCGCAAGTGAATATGACTAGAGATGTGACGGCCAAGGAATTATCATTGTCGTAGGTTCTAGTAGGCTCAAAGCAGGGGTATAATATGGGCACCTTAAAGACCGGATGTAGGTCGAGTACCCTGGGTATCGTTGACAGGCCTAGGTACGTATCGTTGAAAGGCATATGGGTTTTTTGCTAGAACCGGGGTTACCATTAGCCCTTGATGGATGGCAGTATGGGCCAGTCGTACGATTACGATGGTTTCAAAGCAGGATTGGCGATGATAGCCAGAGTCAGTCATGGATGATTGGTTGTTCCATTTGTACCATCTCACGTAGATTATCCAAAGTCGAGGGAGATGCTCCTTGAGTGCTTGACTGATATTGGTTTAGGCTTCTGGGGAGAGTGCTTGAGGGATGTTAAACTCGATTAGGATTATCTACGTGAGATCTATGTAATCTGGATGCCATGAATGTTATCAATGGTTATTCTGGTTCCCTGGATGAATTGTTATTCCTTAAGTTGAATGGATTGTAAAGGCTATCACTGTCCGATGTGGGGGAAGATGGGAGTTGAGTTCTTTTCTGGTGTTTGGTAGATTGGCTTGTTAATCTACCTATCCTCATATACTTTATTGATGAAGTTGGTTAGTTGTTTTATCACTCACTAAGACTGTTGTCTGACTCAAGGTTTTATGTCTCCTCTTAGTACCTTGGGCTGTTCATCCGGTTGTGGATGGGCAGACTAAGTAGTAGGTTACAGGTGATTAGTGAGGATGATGCTGTTGTGCGGAGGCAAGCAGGATGCTGGCATACCAGTTTTATTATTATCTAGTATTTCTATTTTCGTTGCTGAGTGCTTTGTGCGTGTTGTAGTGAGGACTTGTGTACAAACTTTGGTATCAGTTGGATAATCTTTCAATATGTTGAATTTTTTTTTCAAAAGTTTGTTATATGATGCCTCATTACTATTACCTGTTGTATATATTCTATTATATTTTATCCTTGCGTTGTGAGTTCTACGATAGGTTCCGCTTGTGTTTACCTACTCTGATGATCGTCCATAGCTGCCTGACACACCTCTCAGCGCATTACTCCTCTTGTATAGTGCGGGGGCTGTGGGCGGTCGTCACACTCTTCTTTTGCTAAAAGACCTATATAATCTAAACAAGGATTATTAGATCCGTTCATATGGAAATCAACTTGCTTTCTTTTCAGTATACTCAAGAGCGTGAAGAGAAAACACTTCGAATGAAGGCCTCGCACGTTATGAAAAAAGAAAATTTATAACTCTCTATGATCCAAATAATCCATTTTTGAAAATGCTGAAGGAAAAATGATTCCAAGCACAAGGGACAACCTTCGTGCAAGAAATTAAGAAAGATTTTGAAAAGCTAGCAAAAAAATGGAAAAGCATTCTTGATAAACTTTATGAGCATCCTTCTTCTTTTAAAAGGAAAACCACTAAAGAAAAAAGGGGCAATATTACCAAAATAAAAAAAATTCTAAACAAAATGGATCTATAAAAGAATCAACCAATAATAGGTTTCTGCTTACAACTATATATAAGAATATCCGTATGTTGACCAAAGACTGCCCTCATTTATTGGCCTTCAAAGAAAAAGTATCCAAAAAACGAAAGGAATTTGGGAGGAAGCAGTTACCATTTCCATTGAGCAAATGTAATTACACAAAATTATCGTACACTTCAATGTCGCATTTGCCAATTTCTGATCCAAGGAAAGCATAATGAATTTCTCAAGAACAAACAAGTTTTCGCACTCAATAAAGATAAGTTTGCATCAGAAACCCACAAACAGAATGAGCCACTTATCAAATTAGGTCATCCATCAGTATCAAACTGAAAAAGAGTGATTCTACATACAAAGTCCTCGGCACATTTGAGGTCCTTCCTTCCCAACAGTGAGAACAATTCTTTGGCACATCCAAAGCACCAAGTCCCAACAATCTCAGCTCGTTCCAAAGATGGAGTCATATTTGGGCACATCTCAAGTCAAATTCGTGACACATCTGAGTCTACTCCAAAGAAGGAGTCATACTTAGGTGCATCACAAGTCAAAGTCCCAATACATCCGAGCCCACTTCAAAGAAGGAGCCAAACTTGGGCAAATCCCAAGTAGTAAACCTTTAGCATCACGCATTGGCCTCATTAAAGGAGAGCTAGTTTGTTGACACTAACA
This sequence comes from Allium sativum, assembly GCA_030737875.1. Classification (NCBI taxonomy): domain Eukaryota; kingdom Viridiplantae; phylum Streptophyta; class Magnoliopsida; order Asparagales; family Amaryllidaceae; genus Allium; species Allium sativum. The sequence continues at coordinate 472,319,265 of CM060920.1, read as the reverse complement.
CCGTTAGTGTGTCACCATGACACCACTAACGGTGTTAGTGGTGTGTGACTGAGATTTAACAGGAGAAATTCAGGGAGCAATCTTAGCCATACACCACTAACACCGTTAGTGGTGTCATGGTGGCACACGTTAAAATGATGTCAACAAACTTCTATTCTCATCAAAGCATATCTTAGAGGGAGGAAACTCTTGACCCACTTCAAATTTCCAAGCCTTCGATATCGGCTATACGCCTCACTAGACAATCCCCTATATGGAGCAAATCCTTGACCTGTTTCAAGGTGGAAAACCTTCAAGGTCAGCTCAATGTCCCGTTAGAGACCCTTACAAAGGAAGGACATCATGATGGACAAAGGTTTTTGGGTCAACTAGATGGAAGTTTCTGGTTCGCTAACACTATCAGATAGAAGTTTCTGGTCTATTAACTCAACAAATCAGATGGAAGTTTCTGGTTCATTAACTCCATATATTGGATGAAAGATTTTTTTATTCATTTGCCTTCAAGCAAGGATTTCTAAGACATCAATCATTCAATTTTACAGGCAAGAAGTACCAATTTATTATTTTATTGTAACTCGTAAAGATATCTAGCCCTCATATAACTCTTACAGGAAGGAAACTGCGATAAATACTGGCAATGATTCCTAATTCACTCTTATCAGATAGAGATTTCTGATTTATTTTATTCAATAAAGTTCTCTACTTTATGCTACTATCAAAAACCAATAAAATAACAACAAATCATTAAGAATCAAGTAGTCGAATAGGAAAAAAGAAATATCAAAAATAAAGTTGTTAAATTATACAACATTGGTCACTATACAATACAATGCCAATTCATGCTTTATACAAAAGGTAATAGCATCAGATATGAATTTACAATACATATGTACATTTACATACTTCATGTGAGATGCTTTTCAAGATGAATATCATGTGCAGCTTCCCGCAAATGCTGTACATCCTGAGTAAAATCTACAATACGGCGGGTAGCTGTGCCAAGTTTATATTTTAACATTTTCCTCTTTCCTCTAACAGCACCAACATCATTGATAAATAAAATTTGTATATGGAGTGCCTTTTCAAGTCCTTTCATACATCCCTTCAAAGTTTGACCTTGCCTCGCTATTTTTGGCTTCTTGCTTGAGAAAACATTTATCTCTTTTGTTCTCTCGGACTTTCGCAGCATAGAAAGTAATATGTCTCTATATCATAGAGTTCTATCGATCATTTACACACTTAATGCATTTATAGCTCTCTAGGGTACCATTTCCTAAGTTCTGTGTCATTTAAGCTTTTCGGAGGATTGCATATATGGCGAAAAAAATTCTTACTCAGCGAGATTAGCTTCATCCACCATTACGATCAATTCTAAATATTGATAATTAGATTGAGCCTCTTGTAGTTCAACTTCACGATCCATAACTTTCTGCTGGAGTTTTGAAACTTCCATCATCCATGTTGTCTTGTGCTCCTCTCAAGGTACCTAACGGAGGAATAATAATAATAATATCAATCCTTTTTAATAATTCTTGTATTCTGGAATCTTTAGCCCTAACTTGCTTCTTTAGCTTGTTGCAAAATTTTTCTCTAGCATAACAACTTCACACTAATATAATTTATTATTCCACTCTTGTATTGTGGGGTTGTCCAGGAAATGCATTTTAAGAAATTCCTTTTTTAAATGTCATTGTCAGAGCATTCTCAGCAGCAAACCCTATTTTGAGCGTGAATCGCTAATGTTTAACGTTCATTCCCTCCACTGGTCCAGCAGTCAGTGGAGGAATGCTGCGTTATATATATATATATATATATACATACATATATATATATATATATATATATAGAAAACCATTTAGTGTTCAATTTTTAAATATATATATATTTAAAAATATCGCAAGCTTCTGTTTACAGAGGCATTATTCTCTATAAACAGAAGCCATCGGTTTTCATCAAAACCCTAAATCCAAAAATTCTTTGAAAAACAAAGGATTTTTGTTACAATTTCAAACAAATCAATATCTACTCTTTCTCATCACTTTAGCACCATCAATTCCATCATTCTCCACCTTAAACCCATCATTTTGGACATTTTTGTTAGTTTACCAAATTAGTTGAATTGGTTGATGATGGAAGAGGAAATCATTGAAGGCACTAGCGCCGTGAGTGGGTTACGTAGGAGAAAAGTTTCGCAAAAAAATCGAAAAACGATTGAAAGCGAAGAAGGTGGCTATGGAGCAAGGAAGGAGACAACAATTGATCCGGCGTTTCCATTCATGTCTATCACGAGTCTACAAGAAGGAGTTACACATATCTACAACAGTGGAAAAGAGATTACAGTATATATTTTTTTGTTTCAAAGTGTTTTAACTAAAATTATTCGATATGAAAAGATTATGTAACTGATTTAGTTTTATAACTAGAATCGCGACAAGATAAGATGTCATGAAGCATTTACGACAATGTTGAAATGGTGGAGGAAAGTTAAAGAGTATCCTCAAATTCGAGATCTGGTAGTGAGTATATTTGGAAAATTTATGGAAATTGAATTGAAAAACTCTGACAACAGATGCATACATGCTATTGTTGAGCGTTGGTGGCCGACTACGCATACCTTTTTATTTCCTAGTATGGAGATCGGGTTTACACCGTTAGATTTTACTATGCTGACATCCATTCTTGCGGAAATTAATAATCAAACGATACCATATGATGAGGGTTGGTGGCAATTCGAAAATCCAAAGGAACTATTGCCACTTCTAGAGGAGAAAGATATTCGGGTAGGAAATGTTGCTTTATCGCATCTTGTGAAGTACTTTCATGACGATTATCTCGAGACCAGTGATAACAGAAGTCATATTGCCCGCATTTTTGTTTTGTATATGATGGGTACTCTATTTTTTACGACAGCAAATGACACTATTAGTCTGGGATATTTGGAGGCCGTATTTGATTTATGCTTAGCGGAACAATTCGATTAGGGTTCGGCGATTATCGTTTACCTCTACCAGAGTTTGAATGTTGCTGTAACTAAGGAAGGATATATAACTGGTTTCATTGAGCTACTGCAGGTATGGTGAGTTATAGTAAGAACAAAGTTTTTTATGTCTCAGTGATTTATTTTAGTGTTTAATATTGCATCTTTCTGTTTTGCAGTACTGGTTTTTTGAGTACATGACGGTATGCAGATATATTGTCAAAGAAGAGGTGAAGCAAGCTTCATATCCGAGATTGAGAGTCTAGGAGGAAAAAAAAGGCTCATCACGCTGATACTTCGGCTCATTTGTTCTCTAGCACATGTTATCATATTGATCATCGCCACGCAGCGCATATAAATTGGAATCCATGGAAAAATTCAGTCGCATTCGCTAATGTAGAGGTTGTCCATGCATGCAACCTATCGATGAAACGGTTGCCTTTGATTGTTCCACCCGGTGGCTCATATGAGATGTATTTAGGAGAGAGATGTATGCGGCAGCTTACAGGCTGGGCAAATATTCCCATTGATCCTCCCGCACACATGACCTGCAAGATGACATATTCTACATATGTGGAGTTGCAACAAGCCTTATACCAAGATGATTGTCAACAGTATATATATATATATATATATAAAGAGCCAGACATGGACTACTACACGTATTGGCGCTTAGTGGGCAGAGATGTTGGTCCATTACTAGATGCTTCAGCCCGTATCGGTAATATGGATTTTTTCGGACCTTCTGCTTTGAAGGCATGAATTGAAGTCCCAATCGTCACATCTTCAAAAGTTAATTATGCATCTCAGTTTTACCAACAACCACAGCAAAGTGAGTGGGCCGAGGATCCTGGATGGAACTTGCAATGGAAAGGACATGAGCCGTTACCCATTCCTCATTTGATGAATATACCACCAGTTCCGTCCCATTACACTGTTGATAGTTTATGGGAAATGAATATGTATGCGGCAATTAGCTCTTGAACAGTCGAAGTATTATGAAGAGGGCGTGAATAGGATTAACATGGTTACAGACGAATTTGTAAGTTATCGATTTAATTTTTGTGATACATGTTTGTTTTTCAATATTGCTCAGAACATAGAATCCCTAGTATTATTTGTATAATGATACTGTGTTTGTTTTTAAATGTTGCGCAGAACATGCAGGTTTTTAGGGAACCGGTGTTGGGTTTGGCGTCTAAATGGTCAAGTTGAACAAAAAGCAGGATAAAAAGAAAAACTCGTGTACAGATGGAAGAGGAGGAAGAAGATGACGAGAGTAATGAGTAGGGTGATGAGGAGGATGACGAGGGTGATGAGGAGGTTGATGAGGAGGGTGATGAGGAAGATGACGAGGGTGATGAGGAGGGTGATGAGGATGATGACGACGATAGCGATGAAGGTGGTCAATCCAATGATGTACGTACTAATCAATATGGTGTTAGGCTTAGATATCCAACCTCATCATCATCGACGCCGAGTACTTGTTAATTTAACTCCATATGCACATGTAACTTGTGCACTTATAAATATTTATTTAGTTCTAAGTTTATTAAAGTTCACATATAACAAAGTGTTTATGTATGTGCAGGTAAGAGTTTGGACAAAGGTAAGCAGAAGAGCAGTGGTTTAGTCAGCAAGGTGAAGTCTCTATTTAAGGTAAAAGGAAAGAAGAAAGGAAGTGGGATTTACATTCCAGGCATTGAGGACATTCAATGAAGTTCGAAGAGATGGTTGTGCGACTTTTTAGGTGCTAATGTTAATGTAATCGTTTGTTAGTGTAATGGTTTATTAGTTTAATGGTACTGTAATATTGTTATGTTTACTGTTAGGTGTATTGTTATGAGTATTGTAATGGTTTGTTAGTTTAATGGTAATATAATATTTTGTTGTTGTTATGCGTATTGTCAGGTGCTAATGGTACTGTAATTTTGTTTGTTATATACTGTTATTGTTTTGAGTATTGTTATGTTGTTTAATATTTTTCATTATATTACTGAGAAGCTTACAACAACGACGATTACAACATTAAGAAATACAAACTACAATTATACGAACTACAAAAACTAAGCACACAAACATCAAATTCAAAGTAAAATAGAAAACATTACGATAGTTTCCACGTACACCTACCACGGACGTGGGAAAAATCCAGCTCTAGCTGCATCAGCAACATTCTTGTCCAAGCATCTTATTTTGACTTGTGCTTCCAGTGCATATTGAACTCCACGTTCACACATCGGAGGGTCAATCCACAGCTTAAAGTAACAATAATCAATTTCGTCAGGATAAATCTTGTGGTCCTCGTAGGCTTCACAACCGAAAAATCGACGACCAACATTTTTCTACAGTTTTCGAAACAACCAAAACCGATTTTTCTCCACAACGACAAATACAGTTGGATCCACTCGGACGTAGTGGCTGGACAACGTGCCCTTCAACTACTCTTTCTTTTCCAGGTCGTTGATTAGCTACCGCTTCATCGTCATTTTCCCATTTGTCCCTGGTTGAGCCTACACTTTTATTTTCGTGTTTCGACATGATGAAAGAGAATGGAGGAGGTGGCTTTAGAGAAGCCGCTATATATAGGGAAAAACTGGGCTGTCCTATCACTGCACAAAAGAGTTAAAAAACATAAAGGAGTTAAAACTGGGTCGTCCTATGCTGAGTAGTCCTATCACTGCTCCAGTGTTGTATTGTTACAGTCTTCCTATCACTTTAGTGCTCCAGTGCTCTATTGCTATACTACTCTATTGCTACATATCACTTTAGCGCTCCAGTGCTCTGTTGCTATAGTGCTCCTCAGTAGTCATATCGCTTCAAAGGTGGATCCTATCGCTATAGTGCTCTATTGCTACATATGTTAAGGTGTTAAGAATCACTATAGGAGACATTTTATGAACTGAGCCCACTCACTTGTCATATCACCTTATTTTAATGGGCCATCACATGTACACTGTTTTAACCCTACATTGACGTGTCATATCACCTTAGTTTAATGGGTCGTCACATGCCCCTATAAATATCTACGGTTACTACTTTTTAGTTATCTAGAACCAAAATTTTCATCAAGATAAAAAATGCCTTCATGGTCATGGCCCTCGTCAATGGATTCGAACTATGATCAAAACTTTGATGAGCGTCCGCCATTAAGTCCAAGAACAGATACTGATTGGAATATCGAATACCAAGAGCAGCACTACGAGGACCTACGTCGTGACTATCCGGAGCTAGCCCGCCTGACGATTCATCCACCAATTGCTCATGTTCCAGATGTAGGTCATCAAGTAGTCCAAACTATAAATGAAGAACACTTACCAATGGCTATAGTCCCTCGTCCTCCGACTGTTCAAGTGGTAGATCAATTCTTAGTAGTTCGGCCTCCATATGAATAAGAGGTACGACGAGTTTCAGTTAACCGGTCTCCTAACGGGAAGGAGGTTAACTCATACCCCGTTTGTTGCCACTGTGGTTACGCAGTGGAGGTAGTAGTCTGGGCAGACGGAGAGAATATTGGTCGTAGGATCCAGTTATGCTCGCTATGGCCTAATGGATGCAATTATTTTGAGAGGATAGACGACCTTTTATGTCTAAGGGGTATTTCTTATGCTAACGAGTTAGAACAAGATATTGGGCGTCTTCGAACCTCTTTAGAATCCCTTTAGATTAAGCGTAATAATTAATGTGCTTGCGTACTGAATTTCCTAGTTTGACATCTCTTGTATCCTATATTTTAGTGGCTAGTATTTAGTTATTTCTCTTGTATCCTACGTTTGGCTAGTGATGGTATAATGAACATGTGTTGTATCGCACATGTTTTGTGGAATTAGTGTCGTTGATACCATTTTTAATAACTAACATATGTTATACCAACTGACAACTATCAAACTGGAAAGATATAAAGTGCTTAAGGAAAACAAAAGATTTAAAACAGTTAATTATGCATATATAATTTTAAATACACGGGAAAAACAAAAATTGAGTTCAGGTAATTTTGTGATGTAAAAGCAAATTTAAAACCTAAAAATAAAAAAAATAAGTTACAAGTATAATTTTAAAACAGTTAACCTAATGTTAAGACAAAAAACAAATTTTCAAACTTAAACAGAATTAACAAATTTAAAACATATATTTTCAAACTTCAAAAATCAATGAATTTAAAAATAAGAAACAAATTTAAAAACTTAAAAGCATTGAAAAAAATTAAAAAAAATAAACTACAAACTTTAAATAATTAAATAGGAAACAAATTTTTAAAAACTTAAAATGTTTAACAAATTCATAAAGTTTTAAAGTGCTCAAGGATGTGCATTTAAACAGACTGTACCATATCATATAAATGGTTTTCAGAAAACCGTTTATCATATAAATGGTTTTCGCAAAACCGTTTATACGACGCCGCTCCATATTGGAAATGGAGAGCGTCGCCATTTCATTTGCTCGCCCACACCCATCGCGCTTCTGCTGAAGAGCGGTAATATCCATTTCACCGCCATTTCAAATTGAATCCCCACTGCTGGGAGTTCTCTCAAGTCTTTCTTTGACAGTGTCGAGATGAGAATGAATATTTGGCCCAAAGATACCTATTCTCCCTAGAAAGATTAAGACATGATAAGAAATCGATTTCAAAGATAAATGAAATTCTTTATTAAGGTTACATCTCACATAAAAACTCCATTACAACTTCAAGGCGCTAGACTTTACTTTGCTAAGAATGATAGGGGATAAACTGGCTATAGTGTCAAATGAAACTTTTATTCCTTTGGGAGTGTAGACAGAAGGTAATCGTTGGTAATCCATCCCTCTGGCAAGAGGGATATCTTGTTTTTATAATAGTTTTGCATGAAAATTATGTGCCTCAAAGAGCCATTCTTCTCTCTTGTTGCCCAAGATGTCAAACTTGAATTTAGGCAGTTGGTTGTGAATTTATTGTAAGCCTCTAAGAAAGAAATGTCTTTCTAACTCACAAACTTCAAAAATCATGGATTTTTCCACTTGAGCTTCATATATTTATTTAAAAAAGAAATGTGTATGGGGTTAAGTGAGGCATCATGATTCTATGTTATAAATGCAATACATAACACAAACAAAGGGTATAGATAATAATCCAAAAGATACAGAATGGTGCTAGTTTTACCTTGTCAGTCGATTAGCTCATACAAAATGGTATTTTATAAAATTCAGAAATAGATTTATTTTTGTAGTATCTAAGTTTTTTTTGGGAAGTGGCCAGTCAGTTAGGGGGTATGGGTCTGACCGGAGGAAGGTTCCACCATCCCACATCATGAGGATCTGCCTATACTTATCTTGATATCACTTGTGGAAGTGCCTAAGTAGACTTGCGTACTCATCACCCTAGTATAAATAATCGGTGTATAAAGTGCTATAATATTCTTAGTATAGGGTTTCCTCTAGCACTCTTCTATCTTCAACTAACATCTAAAATGGGGCTATTAGTTTGGCATTCTCCTCTAAAACTTTACTTCTATGGATGCATGCCCTCCTCAAACTAGGACCAACTTTCTGGTCCTTATAGTTCTTTCAATGAGAAGCATATAATTGGTTTCTTCAATATTTATCTGATAACTCATGAACTCCTTCACTTATTTATCTAACACTTTGTTTAGCCGATTAATTTCACACTGTTTTCTCTCAAGAAGGGTTTCATATTTATATTTTTATATAGTCCTAGTCTAAGTAAATAGTGCATATATTTATAAATTATTTTTGAAAAGGAAATCTAAAGCATGTGCGTAATGGATTTCATGCTTGAGATGTTGGGATCAGGGTAAGAGAAGCTTCCTGTTTTTAAAAGAGGTGCCACAATGTTGAAAGAGAAAAGCTCAATAAATATCAGTTTGGTCCTGCTTATCATGTGGCAGGGGAGCCTCATTTCCTTTGTCTCATCGATTATCATCATGGGAAGAGCTATGTTGATGGTTGCCTCCAACGCATCACTCTAGTCATCATCATTGCCATCATTTCCTTCTTTTTGCCAACATCCTTGTTTCCTTCCTCACCCTTATCTTCACTCTCGGAGTCAATCTCTTCAACATGAGGAGGGACGCCAATAGCTAGAAGGGATGAGGCATCAAGATCTGCTTCTTTATTTGCTTCGCCAGCTGTTATAGCATGAAATTTTATCTTGCATATTCATTCTGACTGATGGTGGAAAAATCTATGTCAGGGGACATGTCTATATTTAGCAATAGGCAACAAAGATAGCTTGACAGAAGCTCTTTCAATCATTACTCCTAAGGATTCATTCAAAACTATGGCACTTTCTGATCTTTGATTACCTTTGCTGAGTTTAATAGGAAAATGCAACAACCTATGTCGTAATGGGTTGAAATTTCAACCCAAAAAGCACCGAAATTTAGAATACCCAAAAAATGAGTCATCGGTTTCTTAAAGAAAGTTAACATCACAAAGATAAAATAATTTGATCATAACTCACGACGGATGGATAAAATATAATAATAAATAATGTGCCCTTTTATTTCATAAAACCATTTAAAAGATTTTGAATATAAGTAAACTCACATAAGTTTTAGTAAATAATATTTCATAAAACCTTTTATTCCAACATCACCCCTTCCATCTTCCAACTTTTCCTTCAAGACAATCCAACCTAACCTGTGATGTTAAGATTAGGGGTCAGAACAATAAGTTTTGGTAAATAATATTTTTTGAGTTTAACCCTTTGTCTACACTATGCCATAGATGGCCTATCACAATGAAAATCCATGGTGTTGCTAGCTATAATGTTGCCTTTGCTATGCTGATTTTTGTCTATTGCAACACACCCTTCAAGGTGTTAGAATAGATATAACACTGTGTTGTAGTAGCTACAGGTATACTCAAATAAAAAAAATAAAAAAATTATCAATCCATGTGAAAATGATCCAACGACCTACTTTAGCAATCCGTGTCATTATGATTTTCCCCCAAATTTTCATTTTCCCGCTGCAAGCTAAATGAGGCCATCTGATTTTCAATTTCTTTTTCCCTCCAAATATTCGTTTTCCCGCTGAAAGGTAAATGAGGCGATCTGATTTTCAATTTCATTTTCCTCAGCTCACGTTTCTTCTACCTCCTTCCCAAATACTAACCCTAATCTCGATCTTTCCTCCTTGGCTTCTTCCAATTTTTCCACGCACTCCCCGATTTAATTTCCACAAAAGGAAACCGCGCCCATCTCCTCACCTGTGTTGCTACGATGGTGGTCTCCTCCCGTTCCCCCCTTTTACCTTTTTCTTCCACCTAAACTATATTTAAACATAAATTGAATCCGTCGGCAATTCACATCATCCTGGCCACCGTCCTTCGAAATAACGTCATAGTTTCATTTTCAATTTTCCCTTTTACTCCAATTTTGCAAAACTAGATCTTGGTTGGCAGGCTTAATCTTCTTCGGCGTACAGTATGGGTGCTACTTTTGGTAAGTATAGCAATTTCATGTTATAGTCTTCCCTTTGTTGGCAAACCTCCTTTTGTTTTGAACAGTATATATAGCATTCCCTTTGCAAACGATATTAGAGCTTATATAAGTATTATACATATATACAGGTGATGACTGCATAACAATTTCAAAAGGTTGCTCTGGTATGAATGCTAGCAAGATCACCTGTGGACCTGACCACTGTCTTAGGTAATGTTAAAATTCATATTTCATACCATTTGAATATCATATGATATATTTTAAGGCTTATAGTTATATGTATATGTGGATTTTTTGTAAAATTTTGATGACTGGTCAAAAGTTCTAGGTCACTTTTTCATTGAAATAGAAACAAATATGCAAAGCCAAATGACGTTGTGTTTAATAATTTTGTCAACTGTTCTTACTTTCATATTCGCAGCACTGGAAGTTTAAAGGAAAATTCAAGGGTGGAGTGTATTAGGATTTCCAATAGTAAGATTTCTGAAACATTAACTAGTAGAAGGATCACGACATGGCAGGTATGCAATTGTGTTGCAGTTATTTTGAGTCAAGACTATGCATTTCAATGAAAGACACAAGCATGCACTTAGCATTGTAATTAAATCTACATATATGATCATTTGGGAGGATCTGGTTATGCAAAGAACATATATGATCATTTGGGAGGATCTGGTTATGCAAAGAACATATATGTCTATTTTTTTTTAAAAAAAGTTGGGGTGTTTGGTCCACTGTAATAGAAGTAGACAGAATTGTTTGTCGATAGTTTAGTAAATCTTATCAAGGTAGAATAGGGTGCTGTATTACTTTATTTATGGGACAATGGTTACAATGCTTCAGTGAAGTATTCATTTGATTATGGTGCTGGCCTTATTAGTCCAGAAACTGATATACATTTTTTTTTCAGGACAAGGAATGTCCAGAAACGTCAAGGAAGATATCCAAAGTGTGTGGGTTGCTGATAACATCAACATGGGCCCAGCTAATTCGGCTAGACTGTTTCAAAGTTCAAACATGTTCTTGCTAGTGGTTTTCTGAAGCATGCTCAGGTTAGCGATTCTTTCTTAGATTGTCCTTGATTTTATTTAATTTCCTGGCCCCAATATTACGTATCGATACTAGCATATAGATTGTTGAACTGGAGAATGAACTGCTTTATGAAATTTTTGATAGATGAGGTTTTTACAGATGCAAGGATAGTGGTTTTCTGAAGAAACTTGAATTTTTGATCAGGTGTACTTTACCTAAAATTCAGCTATTGAACTCTGATGTGGTTCCTGTAATGGATTTGAGGGTGGCTCCAACAAGCGTAGATTGCACAGTTGAAATGCTTTCATGTAAGGTTAGTTTTATTTTGATTAATGTCTTAAAGTATTTACTAGTAGTAATATGTGTTATAAATGCATATCATGTTTCCTTATTTAAGGCTTAAACCCGATTCTTTAGAGAAAGTGTATTATTTTCCAAGCATATCAGATTCATTATGCTTACCACTGAAAGAACTCAGTTCAAATTGACAGTTTGTTGGCTCAGAAGTGATTCAACAGCAAAATGATGTTTCTTCAGGTAATAACAGAACATATATATTCTATCTTCACATGTGAAATTACTCCAAACTAATTGAAACATATCACATTTGTCTAGTTGGGTGCCCTGTGACTTCAGTTCAGTTATAGTGCAGTTATTAGTGCATATATTGCTAAACAACTTGTGCTTTTCAATTGCAGTCTATAAGTCAACTTAGGATCATAATTATATGGTTTGCACCTTCTTTTGAACTACTTTGAATCAAACATGAATTATCTATTTATATGACAGCTTCTATGATTAACCATATTACATGGGAGGAGAGTTATTCAGAGCCATGTTTGCAAGTTGATGTTACTATGCTTAATACTTACAGTTATTTCTGCACTATGTGTCACAATATGTGTATTGTTATACACTTCAATATTGTGAATATGGAATTACTAGTCATTTAAGAATGTGAATTCTTTTTTGCAGCAATTCATGATTGAGCTAGAGAGGTTGCGTTTGCGAGCAATGACACTTTCAGATAATGTAAGTGATCACATTTGTTTGTGAATCTTTATTGTTGCTTGGAAGTTATCATGAATGTATGTGAGTGAATCGAGTGACAATGTAGTGAGGAATGTATGAAAGTATGAATGATTGTGTAATATACGAGCGAATGTACAATAGTGGAGTCAAAAAATTTGTACCATTTGAAATGTTGAAATAAAATATTTATTTGAATAAAATAATGTGTTATAATAATATTTATTATAATATTACGAAATCATTGATTAATAGCAGTTGAGGTATAATTACTTTTAACAGCTGTATTAACAACTGCTAGAAACATTGTAAAAAAGGTTGACTTTATTACGATTGCCAGCTGTACTAGACATATTACAACTGTTTTTGGCAGTTGTGAAAGGGTATTTTTTGTTCTAGTGGTACCTATGGCAATACCTATACTGATGTTACCGTAGGGTCGCAAAGGTGTTGCCTTTGACTCTAAGGCAACGCGGCAAAAGGCAACCCCAAAAAAGTGTTGCCACAGACCTATAGCAACAAATTTTGGCACCTACTGCATCACTTCTCTGGGTTGTCGTAGGCCATCTATGGCGTAGTGCTATATTTGTCAGTATGAATAACATCAAGGGTATATCTAAGGCGTTAGCACAAACAAACATGAAATATGTCTACTACTCACATATATATTTTGGAAAGAGGCGGGCCCTTTAACCACTTAATACCTAATTTCGAGTAGACACCGTGATCATAACCTCATAAAATAATGTGTGTGATAACATGCAGTCACCTATTATCTGGATGACATATGAAATTTTTCTATTTTCTACCTTACCCACAGGCGGATCCTACGTAACTGTATAGCTGGCACTATTAGTATTCTCTTAACCACTTAATACTTCCCATAGGTAGGCGGTCCTTTCTTGTAGGATAATCTTATATAATCTATCCCGAGGAAAACACTTAACTAGTCACTTATAAATTAACAACTTCCAAAGACTATTTCACTAATATACGTGACCATTTAATACTTCTATTAGGGAGAGGGGAACCCATAGATCTCTTAATACCTAAAAAGGTAGGACTAATGGCTACAGCTTGTACTCCTTAGGATAAATCCATAAGGAAAGGGGCAAGTCTTAATCAATTAATACCCTAAAGGGGGATCAACTAATTAATACCTAAACCTGAAGTTGGTCTTCACAGTGCAAAATAGCCCATGACACTAGACATCTTACATTAACTTACCTTATTGCAATTGCTGGTAGTAGGTTGTTTGAGAAGACTTCTATTACAAGAAGGGGTTAACCTAGCGTCCACATGTCATTAATTATAATGTAAAGGCTATTTACTTACACAATGCACAAGCACATATATATATATACACAGTTTATGTAACGACCCGATGGAATTCGACTCCCGAATTTCGACAATAACATATAACGTATTATTATTGAAATTCGGGAGTCAAATTCCCTGGTCGTTACAATTTTCTAATAGGAACATATAATTTTAAAATGAAAAATCTAATTACTAAGCGTTTAATATGTATCTATTGTACTAGGTTACATTATATTAAACACTTGATTATTTTGCATTTATTAACGTGCTTTAAATAACGCACTAGCCTTAAGTAATGTCAACCTACAACAAAATTAAAAAATGACAAGTATCTTCCCTAGATTCACCAACTTCACAAAATATCCAAAAATAGGGTTTTTTGACATATTAGCCTTTTACAAACAAAAGTAAGGCAATAAGTTGCATATTAGCCTTTTACAAACGAAAGTAAGGCAATAAGTTGCATATACCAAAACAAGACTTTTTGGGCTTCTTATTATTTCAGCAAATAAAAATGGACTTACTTGCAATATGATTTATCTTCTAGTTTTATTTCACTTTATTTTAGATTTTGTGTAAAGTTTAGCTAAAAACAAAGGATTTGAACCACATGTACTGATATAAGGATTTGAATTGCATATGTTTTACTAGTTCAAAATTCCTTATTTTTATACTAATCTAGGGATTGAAATAAAATGAAAGAAAGAATGCGAAATACACTAGATTTATTATAGGTTTAACAAAAGAGTATAAAACCACTTTTAATTTACATACGTAACAGGATCCGTGCAAATATAAAAAATTTATCACTTCCAAATTTAATATGTTTTTGAGGGGGGTTTGGTTTTGTTTTCATATAACCTCAAAACCTTTAGGCAGACACAAAAGCAGAGTTACATTAAATAGTCATAAATAAAAGAGCAACTCTAAAGGTCCCACTCACATCCTTAAAGATTGAAAGTTGTATCCAATCCTAAATGGAACCCTCTTGAATTTGGTTACCTCAAGAATCATGTCTTAGTTCTCTCCCTTTTAAATTTATATATGTATATATAAGGGAGATTTATTTACATATACAAATTTTAGATCGAAAATTAAATAAATAAGGAGGGAGGAAGAATAAAAAAACAACATTACTTTAAACTAGATTTGAAAATAAGATGTGGAGTTAAAGAGCGTAGCTTCAAGAATTTGTAATTTGGAGTGAGGGTCCAGGGTCTTTTTTATAGATTCTAGAACTAATATGGCCTGTTAGTTTTTGAATTCTGAACCCCAAATAGCATCACTAACCTAAAGTTTTTCACTAGGAAAGCCTAGTCATCTGTACCCAAACACACATAGTGGTCGACTAACCCCTTGAAGCGATCGACCTTTATGCATAGGGGCTGTAGATCGCCCCTCATTCCTAGTTGATGGTTTTCACCATTGCACGCATTGTAATTAATTACTAAATCAATGCTAAGTACTGCTGATAAATGTTATAACGTTATCCTCTAGTTATATATATATAATCATTCCTTCCTCCAGATTTTTCTCCCTAATGTACTCGAACCAACTAACTGGTTGTTGCTGAGCCTTGTAGTTCTCTGCTCCATAATACATGTAGTGGCATAAAACATCAATAATTCTGTCTTAGTCCCTCATTTTAACTAGGAACTATCAAAATTGTCATGCTATGAAGATATCGTATTAAATATAAAAGCATATAAAGAACGTCATAGGCCTCAATCAACAATAGTTCTCTTATTCCCCTAATATTGGGAAGAACCAATAAATGTAGTGTTAACAGTTTCCAACTTCCCAAATCTACAAAATTCACAAACCACTTAATTAATCATGACTTTTTCCAAAGTCCTTATCAAAAATTTGATCCATGTAGAAATTTTTCGATGGTTTTGCATCAGCATTTTGGCGGTTCACATGACTCCCATGAAATACTTCAACGGCTCCACACCAACTAACAGAAGTAACTATGCTAATCCTATAAAGATAAATGTTATTCCTGATGTCTACATAAATCCATGTTATAAGGTTTTCCAAAAACCCTTCAAGCTCCAACTACTCCTTTAATTTTTTTTCCAACCTTCAGATGATGAGCAACCCAAAGAATCAATGAATTTCCTAAACCTATTTTAAAAAAAAACTGGTTTCTAAGGATATTTTCTAAGGTTACTAGTAGACTCCTCCAAATTTATCGGTAATCCAAAGGTTCCTATTACAAAAGATATTAACCACAACTCCATGAAAATGGATTGGAGATGCTACGATTATAAAGCTTCTAATAAATGATGCCACCTTCTTTATCTTTGAAATCCAAATTCCACTCATTTAACCCGTGTACCCTATGGTGGCATTCTAGAATCTAAACTTAGTCTTGATTCAAAACTCCAAAATTATGAAAATGATACATTTCTTCATTATAGGTTGCAATTCTAATTTCTTTATTAACTTCCAACCTTATATATGCCTTGTCGCTAGTTAAGTGTGTTGGAAATGTTTTATATATGTAATGAATTTATTTAAAAATTAATTGCAGTTACCAAAAATTTATTACTGAGCAATTAATGAAATAAAGCCTTTGAAAGTTTTAACGATAATATATTTACATATATGTAAATATATTTATAAGCCATTATTGTGATTGAACAGTCATAGTCATATATGTATGCGACCTTTTATGGAGTTGTTACAAAAAGTAAATGGTATTAAAATATTGATATGAATGATAATCAGTTAAGATTTATTATCGTTCGTCTCTTTTGAAACATGTTCAATTTATGTTAAAAATTGCAACTTTTTGAACGTTTCATATATTTAATATGGTATTAATTGCAGTCCAATTTTCCTCCCACTAACCTAGCAAATGTTAATCTTTTTTCTGTCTATATATGGAATAGGATAGACAAAGCATTACATACAACAATCTTTTTCTTTGCTTTCTTTCTCAAAAAACTTTCTTGTCTTCATTGAATTTTTATTATATTACAAAAGAGCAATACAATTATTTAACTTAAGTGCAAATCAGGCTCGATTTGTTGTGCAAGCAAACTGATATTGTTAACAATATTTTTTGTCAACACCGGAAGTGAGTTGGTAGGGACAGATCTAAAGGGGAAGTATGATGGTTCGATCCTCTTCTCGGATTGGCTTTGGTACGGATTGGGAGTGTAACAACCGGTATTTTGAATAACAAGTTATAACATAAATCAAGGCAGAATTAAATGATAAAATCTGAATCAACGGAAATGGGCTGTGCCATTGCGTTCGTCTCGGAAAAATACGCGAAATAGAGTCCGAGTTTTCGAAAATCGGAGTCCGTATGACCCAGTTATGGCCCATAGAAGTTTTCAGAAAATTCAAGTTTAAAAACAGATTCAAATTCAAATTCAGCCAAGCAGAACAGGCGGGAAAAATTCCCGCCACCCCCAAGTCAACTGGGGAGTCGACTTGGGAGTCGACACACCCCAGGTGGTGTCGACTGCCCAGTCGACACCACTATCGACTTGGGTGGTCGGCCAGTTTGGCCTGGGTGCACCTGACTTGTTCCTCAAGACATGTTTGGAGGCTAGTGACGTGAATTGATTGCCCAGATCTGAATTAGGGTTAATCCTATGGCCTAAACTAACCTAATCTTTTATAAAAGGACCCTAATACCTAGCCTAAATCATCATAAATCAATCCTTCAACTACACTATGCCAAAATGTTTCCTAATCATGGCCTCCATCTTCATATCATGGCCTCCATCCTCTTCATGAAAGTTTGAGTGTCCTAAGCTAGTAAAAGAGCCACCTTTCTTCATCAAAACAAGGATCTTTCTTCATAACAAATCAAAGGAACTTATTGTTTCTCAAAACAACTTGGAGCTTATATTCGATTGGGGGTTTTTAGAGTTGCTAGTGGCTTCGTCTCAATCTTATTTTATTTTATAAGTCTTCATAGCATTGTAAGCCTTATTCTACTCTTAAATTCTAACTATGAAGTTAAATATGACATGTTGCAAGTTTGAGTTTGGGCCTAAGTATGATTTGTGCTTTGATTCTATCATGTTATGCATAGATTTATTCTATGCATGTTTGTAAAGCTATCACCTTGACTTTGTGCATAGAAAGCTATGAGCTTTGATTCTACCGTGTTATGCATAGATTTATTCTATGCATGTTTGTAAAGCTATCACCTTGACTTTGTGCATAGAAAGCTATGAGCTTTGATTTGAAATGTTGCATAAAGCAACATAGAAACTCTCATAACCCTTATGTTATCTTGCATATGATGTTATATGTGAATCACTAGCTATCATCCTATGTCATTTATAGCCATGTCTCACCTATTATGCTAAGGTTGATATCATGCATGTTTTGAGGCTTATAATGTAATATGCAAGTTTATGAACACATTTGCCTCATATGCCACCATGTTTAACTTGTGGCCAAACCTTAACCCCTCATGTTCCTTAATATGCTTGTGGCCAAACCACCCTAATGCTATGATGCATGCTAGTGGCCAAATCACCCTTATGCTATTTGATATGTTTGAGGCCAAGTCACCTTTTATGCTATCATACATGTTGAGGCCATATGCTAGTATGATGAACCCCTTTTGGCCTCAAATATCACCATGTTTGGCTTGTGATAGACTTTGCCACCTTATGCCCACCTTGTCATATTGTTATGTTCCCTCTTTGATATGTTTGTGTTGATGCGAGTTTACGTGCGATGGGAATACGTTATGGGTAGTTGGGCAAACTTAAATAACATGAAAACATGACTTGAAAATATGACATGAAAGTTTGACATGTGTTTATGCTTGAAAACACGAACGTGGACATGACATGTAGAAAACATGAAAGTGGTCAACTCGAGGTTGGGTTGAGTTTGTAGCATAAATCTACCCGGAACCGACCGGCTTAACTAGTGGTCACAAACAATAGGACCCAATGTGAGTAGTTGGTCATATCGCACTTAAAACCCGAGGTTAGACTAGGTTTTGGTGTAAAGCTACCCGGACCCGCCCGGCTTAACTAGTAACCACAACAAAGTCTAATGTGAGAGGTTGGGGTGCATTAAGTTAATTAATGCCACATGGTAGGGTTAAGTCATGGACTACTTGAATACTTAACCAATTAAACACGATGGATTGGTAGGGTTAAGTCATGGACTACTTGAATACTTAACCAATTAAACACGATGGATTGGTAGGGTTAAGTCATGGACTACTTGAATATACTTAACCAATTAAACACGATGGATTGGTAGGATTAAGTCATGGACTACTTGAATACTTAACCAATTAAACCCGATGTATTGATAGGGTTAAGTCATGAACTACTTGAATACACTTGACCAACTCAATACATGGTTAGGATAGGGTTAACCACACTTAACCCGCTTGAAATCCTAGTTACGTGGTCCTTTTCAGCAGTAAACCACTTGGAAGTATCATGGGTACCCTGGACTAGGCTAGGGTGGGGCACGATTACTGGACTGATTGTAAGAGACCAAAAGAGACGGCTGAAGGGTGCACCGGTTGTTCAGGCGGACCATGGTCGTGCACATTAAGTCCGGAGTTGAACATGGGCACCAGTAGGTTTAGACTATGCGTGCTTGAATTGTGTCTGTGGTTTACACCTTAGGGCTGGATACACCCTGGGGTGGACCTTGCACAGTTAACTACATTCCACGATTAAGCCGTATGACACCGATACACAATGAGTTAGGCTTATAGGGAACCGATCGACTAGACCGAGTAGTTGGACCTTGATTTAGGTCACCTCATGATATTGGGCCAGCTTTGGGCCAGGGGATCATTTCTTGTTTATACTTGACATGGATTGGAATACTAGTACACACCTGGTGCAACTTAACCTTGTATATGCGATGCCACACTTGATCTATCTTATTAGCTTTTCACCATGCCAGTTATCACCCTATGTTTCATCTCTGCTTTACATGTCCAGTTAACTTTATTAGTTTTTATACTAATAGTAGATAGGACTTACCAGTCTTTTTGACTGACCCATTTTCTTTCGCCTCTTTTCTTCCGTCCCCCCCCCCCCCAGGTTTGCAGGGCGGGAACACTGGTACCTAGCTGGATCTTTAGCTGCTTTTCTGGATAGCTCATGTACGGTTTGGACTTGAGCATGCTATGGCTTTATTCTACTTTGGGGATAGTTACTTTATGTTTTTTTCCAGTTTTCAGTTTATGTTCTAGACTTTGTTTTATGGGAAAATAATGACCAAGTACTTTGATGTAACTTGACTATGGTTTTGAAATGTTAGTTGTATCCGCTGCTTTACTACTCTGTTTTACTTATATGTTCTGTCTTGTGATATCTGCATGCATGTTTACCTCGTTTAACGCCCCCTAAAGCCAGCGCCCTTGCAAGAGTGGCATTGGCGGAGGTGGGGTGTTACATTTGGTATCTGAGCATAAGGTTTACAAGATTTGAGCAAAAGGTTTTTTAAAACTTACCTTTCGAAAAACTATTTTCAAAACCAATTAAGTATTTTCCAAGAAAAGTCTAGTTTATTTTAAAAAGCTATTCCCCAAAAGCCATTAGCACTATCCTTTGTTTCCTCGTTCTCAATCTATCTTTTTCTTCATTTCAGTATGGCCGATAATTTTGCCATTTTGGAGGGCGTACCAGTACCTATTTTGTTTAGAAGGTACATGGAGGCAAGGGAGAATGAAGCCGGCCCCGCGGACATTCCTCCTCCTCCCCCCATGGCTAACATTCCTCCCCCTCCCGTAGTTGAGGTTCCTCCTCCTCCGCATCCACAAGCGGATTTCGCGAAGATTTGCAAGGACTTTAAGGCGATGGGTGGCAAGAATTTTGTTGGGACAGAGACTTATGTTGAGGCAAGAAACTAGTTAAAGGAAACTGAAGACCTCTTTGCTATCTTTGATATAGAAGACCGTAGGAAAGTTCTGTTAGCGGTATGGTTATTGAAAGAGGAAGCTGCATATTGGTGGGTAGTCACCACAACTACTAGACCAATTCAGACTTGGGATGACTTTAGGAGAAGGTTCAGATTGAAGTTTCTATCATCGACAGAAGAGAACCTTCGGATGGAGAGCTTCCCATCTCTAAAGCAAGGGGACATAACAGTTAGGGAATACGTGGATACGTTTAATCAACTTGCTCGGTTCGGTCTAGACTTGGTTAACACAGCTCAGAAAAAGTCCCTACGCTTTGCTCTAGGATTGAATGAGCCATTGCGCGGTTTGGCCATGTCTCATATACCCATGGGGGCGACCTTCGAGAGTTTGGTGAATATGGCCTTGCTTCAAGAGGAAGATAAGAGTGGCAAGAAGGGGGTCAAGGCAAATAAGTCTCAAGGCAAGAAGGAAGATTCCGAGAAAGGAGACAAGAACAACAAGAAGGGAAACAAGGCCAACAACAACAAGGCAAAAGACACAAGAAAGTGCAACTTCTGTAGGATCACTGGGCACATAGTCAAAGACTGTAGGAAGAGGAAGTTGGACAAATGCTTTCATTGTGGAGAGTCTGGACACTATAGTAAGGATTGCCCGAAAAAGCGAGGACAAGGGAAAAGGCAAATTCAGCAAGCAGGACCCTCTGGAGGGCAGTTGCAGGCTCCCCTCGCTCTTCCAGCTTTTGATTCGAGGTAGTGTTTCTATAGAAAGTCATGTTTACATTTCTGATTTTCCTATTCGCACCTTATTTGATTCTGGAGCATCGCATAGTTTTATTTCTTCTGACATTTTTGAAAGTTTGCACCTAAGTACTAGTCTAGTTGAAAATCGCGTTAGTATTTCAAATCCAATTAGGGGTTCCGCCCATCTACCTGTGATTTGTATGGATTTGAAAATCTCTATCTTGAGCGTAGAATTCATGTGTAATACTTATGTTCTCGGGTTTATGGGACACGGGTTGATTGTGGGCGTGGATTGGTTGTCCGGTTATGGAGCCATTCTTGACTTCGAACATAGGGTTGCGAGGCTCATGACTCGCCTCGGTAATACCCTCGAAATCTCGTGTGACCTTTAGGGTTCCGTCATAATTAGTTACCTAGAATCCCTTGGCACTTTTATTGGAAATTTGTAGTCCAATCGAGTAGTGTTCGCCACTAAGGCGGATAGTCCATTTCGCTTAAGCAGGGTGTAACAACCCGTATTTTCAATAACCTGTTATAACATAAATCAAGGCAGAATTTAATTCAAAAATCTGAATCAAGGGAAACGGGCTATGCCATTGCGTTCGTCTCGGAAAAATACGCGAAATAGAGTCCGAGTTTTCGAAAATCGGAGTCCGTATGACCCAGTTAAGGCCCATGGAAGTTTTCAGAAATTTCCATAATTAAAAACAGATTTAAATTTAAATTAAAAACAAGGATTTGGGCACAGCTGGCGTAGGCGGGAAAACTCCCGCCAGGGGCCCCATGTCGACAGGCCTGTCGACAGGGTCCCCAGGGTGTCGACTGCCCTGTCGACAGCCCTGTCGACAGGGGGTAGCCAGGCAGATTAGCCTGGCGCACCTCTTTGGTTTGGGCTTGGTTTGGGCTTGGTTGTGTGGTCTGGTTCTAGAGAGTTCCTAAATCTGACGGGCCAAAATTAACCTAGGGTTAATCTTATGGTCTAAATCTGTAATGACCCGCATCGGCAGAGGTATTTTGATTAATTTATTTAATTATATCAATGGTGGTATAGTGAATTAAATGGTCGTGGAATTACATAAATGGTAAATATTTAATTAAAATAAATTTAATATTATATTTAAATTCTGAAATAATCAGAATTGGCTGAAATGGCGATATGGTGTGAACCGGATCATCTGTGATATGTAATTCAGCTGGGAATTTGAATTTGAATAACGAATATATTCAATTGTTGACAGTTGAACGTATAATTTATAATATAATTATAAACGAGCTCGAAATGGCGCTGCAGTTCGTAAATTGGCGATTTGAACTTCAACTGAATGTACAGGATTCGTTTTAAGCCGGATTTCTGTGAAACAAGAAACGTGTGGAGCTGGTGGAGTATATCTTTCTAGTGGAAGAGAAAAATCTGGATTTCGTCGGGTAGATTTTGGGATATGTCCAAATCAAATTTTAAAATAGTCACTATAGAATCGTTTATCAACCGTAACGCTTTATTCGATATAACTAGATATCGAGTTTGAATTTAGGCAAGGTTCTTTTGGGAAGTAGTGATAATTTAATTTTTAGAATTTTACGTAATTTTTAATTAATTAAATAAGCAACTTTTTATTTGGAGTTTTTCGCACCCTGTAATCAACATTTTGAGATTTCACAATATAAGTTAAACTACCTATATTATTATATTTTTGGGATCGTAAGACGTTGTTGATAACAACGGTATTTTTATTTCAGTCTGTAGTGTTTCTCTATGGATACAATTTTATTGAGCAGGACATGTTAAATAACACAAAACAAATATCCGACTCGTATAGAAATTAAATAGAAAATGGATGGTTAACGGTCACCATAACCAACATATTTTGAACAAACGCTCTACATTTTCACACCACGTTTTGCTTAGAAAACCTATGGTCTAAAAATGAACACATCAACGTATGTACGTGGATGCTTGCATTCCAACAAAGAAAGTTAGGTGGATAACAGAACGCGTGGCCTTTTAATCCCCTTAACATTCACTAAGATCTAATTAATTCTCCAGTGAACACAAAAATCCGTCGTCCTGCTTTCTTTAAAAAAAACGTAAGAAAATCCAATCTTCCAAAAATCAAAATATAATTTCTTCAATTCGTGAAACACTGCAAGGCGATTCATTGCCTGGTGAACTCGACCGAGAATTTCCGCAGTTCGACGCCTACAACATCCTAGGGCTTCGGAGATTCACCAAGAGGAGCAGAGCTGGGACGTCTCGAGACAGGCGTGGGCTTCATGAGGTGTAGGCGCGTGTTTGGTGATTGGTTGGGATAGTTCGATGGGGCGAGGTGCTGGAGGTAGGAAGTTAAACGGGGAAAGCTTAAATGGAGTTTTCTGGTCATATAAGGGGTTAAGCAAGGCGGGTCAGGGGTAAAAGGGGGGCCAGGGATGCAGCGCTAGCACCGGTGGTCAAAGGCGGAGCTCCGTTCGCCTGAGCAGGAGGCAAGGTATCGTTGGGGATATGAAGTCTTGGAAATGGTGATTCGAAGGTTTCTGAGGTCGCTGAAAAAAACGGTGAAGGAGGAGGAATGTATTTGGCGGGTCTGGGTTCGGTAGAAGTGAGGATGGGCCAAATTGGAAAGGTAAAGCCCATATAAATAAAAGGAAAATTTATTTAAATTATTAATTTAAATAGTTGTACAAACTTTAAATTACAATATTGCATTCATACGTTATCAGAAATTCGAACGGTCAGTTACGTTGGGATCGTATGGACGAGCGCTACACAATGGAACCGACTGGGAGTGGATGGGAGCTAGTTTGAATTTATGGCGCAATAAACTGTTTGATTCGAATTAAACAACAGTTTATCATTCTTTAACGATTAACGCGCCAATGTGAGTAAATCTCACTAACTTTGAACAGTTTATAATTTCATGTTATATTTTTAGAACTGTTAGATATTGGCTGATACTGTATGTTGACTGTTTGATTGAACTGCTAGTCAGTTAGTTAAATTTTCTATATTGATTCTGTTTAACAGAATATATCATATAGAACTGAAAAGTGATGTTATCTATATTGTTTAACATCTGTGATGCAGGGAAACAGGTTGGAGGAATCCAACTGGATTCCTCAACATTTATTTTACTGTTTTCATATATTGTGATATATGATGTGTTATATAATCTGTTATGGATTATGGGTGTTGGAATGATATTGATCATTGTTATTCGATATTTTAAATATCATAAGAAACCCTGGGATGAAAAAAAAAGAAGTATTTCAATGTATATTGAAATAAAGGAATTTTATAAAATCACAGGATTTTATAAAAGGAAATAATTATAAAACGAACACGGTTTTATAAAAGGGATATTTATTTAGAAAATAAATAGAAATAGAAAAGAAATATTTGTTTAGAAAATAAATAAAAATAGAAAGGAAATATTTGTAACGGTAAAAAGAAGTTATAAATAGGAAATATTTGTAACGGTAAATAGAAGTTATAAATAGGAAATATTTGTAACGGTAAAAAGAAGTTATAAATAGGAAATATTTGTAACGGTAAATAGAAGTTATAAATAGGAAATATTTGTAACGGTAAATAGAAGTTATAAATAGGAAATATTTGTAACGGTAAATAGAAGTTTTAAATAGGAAATATTTGTTACGGTAAATAGAAGTTTTAAATAGGAAATATTTGTAACGGTAAGTAAACGTTATAAATAGGAAATAGTTGTAACGGAAAACGTAGTTTATTAAAAAGAAGTTAATCGATGTTAGTTTAATCGATTAGTGTTAAAGTAAAAGAAGTTAATCGATGTTAGTTAATCGATTAGAGAATAAAGTTAAAAAGAAGTTAATCGATGTTAGTTTAATCGATTAGTGTTAAAGTTAAAAAGAAGTTAATCGATGTTAGTTAATCGATTAGTGTTAAAGTAAAAGGAGTTAATCGATGTTAGTTAATCGATTAGTGTTAAAGTTAAAAAGAAGTTAATCGATGTTAGTTAACCGATTAGAGAATAAAGTTACAAAGAGTTAATCGATGTTAGTTTAATCGATTAGAGTAAAAGGAAAGTAGTTAATCGATGTTAGTTTAATCGATCAGAGTTAAAGCAAATGAGTTAATCGAATATAGTTATTCGAATAGAAAGTAAAAGGAATTATCGAATATAGTTTTTTCGGAAGGAGTTAAGTGAAATGAGTAAAAAAATAGCGTTAGTAAAATAGAGTTAATCCAATAGTGTTAGTCCAGTAGAGTTAATTGATAAGGGATAATCGAATAGAGTTAATTGATAAGAGTCAATCGAATATAATTATTCGAAGGAGGGTTAAGTAAGGAAGTTTGGTAAAGAAATATAAAGTAAACTTTGTCTATTTCAAAGTTAGAAATGTTGTTCAGTTAAGGTCTGAGAGGTAGTTCTACCCCAACTTGATTGACTTCATTTTTAACTAAGGAATAGTTAAGGTTCGGTAGTAAAGGAAATGGTTTGAATTGGCATCGCGATGGTTTGTTTAAACATCTGTCTAAGTCCAATGAAGAAGCTTTGGAAATGTTTTCCAAATAAGAAACCAGAAATGTTTTCAAATAAAGAAAACAGGAAATGGAAAGGTTTTCCATTTGTTAATAACGTATATTTTCCCAATTTAGAAAATAAGGAATATTGAACGTAGGGAAACATGAGATAAGTAAATTACTGAACTAAAGAGATGAATGTTGAATGATGTTTGACCGATATAATTTCCATTTGGAAATAATATCATTGTTTGCACACCTATTTTTATTCGATAGTTAAATCACAGACTATCGAAGTTTTGACCATTTTAACGTTGTTAATATGGAGAGACCGGTTGGATTATTATCCAAAGAACCACTCTGTATTGGCATAAGCGTTGCGAATCATATATGCCAAAGATAATTGAAGACGGAGTTATGCAAGGGCTATCCTATTTACAGAATAGTGCCTTCGGTTCATCCTGTTCCTGGATGACTTGTATGGACGGATGTCTGACAGAGTATGTCCAGACGATCACGTATATTGATTTCTCCAACCGTACCAAGAGTGGAAGCGGAGAAGGAAACTTCTTTAGCTAACACATAACGTATTGTTGAGGACGTCAATCGGTGATCTAATGGATTTGACGATGTGGCATTCAAAGTGAATCTGATATGATGATAAAGCGTAGCTTCTAGCCTCATCATCCGGTAAATGACAGAAATCGGGCAGGCAGCATGGCTAAGTCGGTCGCACCGAAGTAGGGTGTATAATCACCTGATCTAGAGTTTCATTTACTTCTAAAAATCTATTGTTGATGCTGTCCCATTCGGGAAACGGTTGCTGATCCCAACTGTTGGTGATATACATTCGATACACTCAAGCGAAATGAGTGGTCGGTCATGTGTGGCCGGGTAGCAAGATGTTCTTGTTGAACCCAGTGTATTCCTCTCTAGAGGTACACGAGCGAAAGGTGATTCCATACCTTGTCATAGTTGGAAATCCATTACCCAATACGTGCTTGCGGTTTTGATTGTATACTATATATGTAGAACGTGAGATGAAAGCGTTTCTACTAGATGATTATTATAGCTGTGGTTGATAGACATTATTATAATATCAAAAGGTTTTTGATATAAAGATATTTTGGATTCTCATAAGGGAAAAACCCGTTCCGTTATGCGGCGTGGTCTTATGAGATATCATATACCTGTATAACTGTTTTTAACTGTTTTACTCACACCAGTCCCATGACTGACCCGAAGTTTACTTTGTTGTTTTCCCTAAACTCTTGGGTGCCTAAATTTGTACGGGCAGTCAAGTAGTCGGGATTTACAGATATACTGGAAGAGCTTGGAGCAGGAGGCTTCAGGATCATATAGCTATAGTTTATTTCCGCTGTGTTGTAAGTGTTGTACTTTGATAATGATATGTATATTCAAGTACCAAGTTTGTATTTCAAAGTTATGTTATGAAATATATTTATTCGTTCCGCTGTGAGATTCGTGTTACTCTGATGTTGTGTTCTTCTTCTTCTTCTATTCTAATTTTCTATCTTATCTTTCCTCACCCTCTAATTTCTTTCACTAACTACCAGGATTTGTCGGTGTTTTGGTTATCGACATCGTGTCTATGTCGATAACCAAAGTCGCTGAAAATCCGGGTCGTTACAGTTGGTATCAGAGCTTAAGTTAAGAATTACTTGGCTCTGTGGCATGACTCGGTAGAGATAGGGTTAGTAATACCCTAGACTGAGATTGAGTGTATATATACGAGTGAACGTATTTGTATTTGATATAAAAATTTGTTTTATATTGTGGAGATACATTGGTTGAGTTGTTTATGAGTTCTAGTCGATCAGTTTGATCCACTGTATCGGTAGGAGTTACTAAACACTCGAATACGATGAACCATCATGGTATGTTTTGAAAGAGGGTAAACGAAATAGTTTACCCAACGTATATTTTGAATATATTGGATATATTGGTTATTATTATAATCGAGTAAGATTATAAATTAAATGGTTATGTAAATAACCAATCTGAATTCATATAAGTGAAATACGTGAAATCAGATGAGTTAAATCTGAAATTTAAACTAGAATTGAAGTTAAGACTCTGAAGAATTGGATAAGTGTTTGTAAATGGATTGGGATTAAAAATAAGGAAAATTTAAGATCCTGGGAGATTTTAAATTGTTTTACAAGCAGTATGAATTATATTTTGAAATGAATTTCAAAGGGGAAATGTTTAGAAATTGTTTTATAGTATTGAACTCACTTCGATCGCTGGAAAATAGATTCTGATGATGACAGCTGCATCATCAGTATTCATTTTCGAGTTGTAAGTGACGAATTACTACCAGAGATACTGTTTTGAATTTGTTTTGGGAAAGACAAGTTGTGTTGAATTTCAAAATGGGATTTAGAATATAGAATTGGAATTTTTAAATAGATTTGAAATATTAACTTGTTTTAAAAGAAATAAAATGAGAAGTTCCTTTATAAACGAAGTTTATAAATAGTTCTTTTATAAACGAAGTTTATAAAATGAAGTGAAGAGAATTATCATTGGATAATTCAGAAATAAAAATACAAGTATGGAATTGAAAGGGAAATCTATTTTCCAAAGGTAGAGATATCGATTTCAAAAGGAATTGAAACCGAGACTTATTTAAAAGAATTTGAATAAAGGAAATTCAAACATAGAATTTGAATATAGAAAATTCAAAGGGGATTTGAATATAGAAATTCAAATGAGATTTGAATAAAGAAGATTCAAATAATGGAAAATTGAATATATAATTCATATAGAGTAATAATGAAATTTGAATATAGAATTCAAATAGTTTGAAATGGAATTTGAATAAAGAAATTTCAAATAGAAATTGAATATAGAAATTCAAAGGGAGTTTGAATATATGAAATTCAATGGAAGTGATATAGAATTTGAATATAGAAATTCAAATGGCGTTTGGATATAGAAAATATAAGAGATTTCAAATATAGGATTTGAATATCGAAAGTGAAATGAAATTTGAATGTAGAAGATTCAAATAGAATTGAATTTGAAATTTGAATATAGAAAATTCAAAGGGGATTTGAATAAAGAGAATTCAAATGGATTTGAAAAGAAATTCAAGTATAGAATTTGAATAAGAGAATTGAAATGAAATTCAAGTATAGAATTTGAATAAGAGAATTGAGATGGAATTTGAATATAGGAAATTCAAATAAAATTGAAAAGGAATTCAATTAGTTGATAAACAAGTTAAAATATATTTGAACATGTTATACTCAAATATGAAGGTGAAATGGGAAAACCAGTAATTTGAAAATCACTTAACGAACTAAGTTAAAATGATTGGATTAAGTTGAAATGAATTAAAAACGTATAACCATGCATGAGATAGGTATGGATAGATATGAAAGTATATAAATAGAACGCCCGACGAAAAGGTATGTATTTAATTTATATATGAGATTTTATGCGCCGTATCGGCTAGCCGCTTGGCTTTTCTTTTTCTTTTTGATTGGAGAAGGAATGTGTGGCAGTTTGGGGATTTTCCCGATGCTCCTGGTACAAAGGAGGTTATGGCAAATTTTTCCAGGAATTTAAGGAGTTAGAATATTTTTAAGATAAACTGATAGTTAGAAATCAACGTATCGAAATATATAGAAGTCGATAAGGACATGAACTTAGAAATAGAATAGTAAAATCAAAAAGGAAGACTAAGAATAAAATCTAGTAAGAATAGAAAGAGAAAGTGTATACGTGTTTAAAAGTGAGGAAGTAGTGTATGGTATTGATTTTTCGAGTAAGTAGTCATATCTGTTTTGACGTTATAAATGTTATTCAGTCAAGGTCTGAGAGGTAGTTATACCCCAACTTAATTGATTTCATTATTAACAAATAAACAGTAAGATTTCAGGCTCGAAGATCAATGTTGAATAAGAATTAGTTGAATATAGTATTTGGGTTGTCGTAACGATGTTTTACACAACATCCGTTTTAACCCAAATGAGTGTAACTTGGAAATAGAAATAAAGAATATTTCCTAAGTATAGAGATAAACGAGATCGGAAAAGAGATAAATAATTGGAGTATTTTTCAATTATAAATAGCATATATTTTCTGAAGTTTAGAAAATAAAGGGAGGCGATATTCGGAAATGTTTTCCAAATAACATAAAAGGCCAATATGGTTATTGAAAATATTTGGTTAACAAATATTGATAAAGAAATAGAGAAGTGATTTAACTAATGGAATATTGATTATGGGCTCAGTTGAATTTCAAAAAGGAAAATTTGATTTTTTGAAAAGAGTAAACTGTTTGAAAACTCCCTGGGAAAGACTGTTTGAATTAAAAACAAATTTAACAGAAATTTGTGAAAGCAAAATTTGAATTAAAGTAAAGCCAGTAAAGTGGTAACTGAGATTGAATTAGAATGATATAAAGACAAATTGGATTGTGAGATTAAAATTTGAAGTGTGATGTGATAATCAAGTTAAGAGTTAGGAATCGAGAAGAAACTCGAGTTAAAATGATATTTGGCTCGGATATAAGTGAATGGTTGTGTCGTGGATAAAATCAGATTGGATTTGATTAGGGTAACTCTTGTATATGCTGAGTTGACAGCATATGGAAGTGACAGAGTTGATATGCCCGACAAAAAGGTACAAGTTTATATTATATATGAGTTTGGTGATTTTGATGAGCCGAATAGGCAAGCCGTTTGGCTGTTTGACTTTCTTTTGGGTTGGAGATGGCCCAGAGAGGCGAGTGGGAGTTTGACGGAATTGACCAGTACAAAGGAGGTGCTGGCGAATTTTTTTTTCGAAGAGTTAGGGCGTTAGAAAATTTTCAGGATTTTTGAAAATTTTCGCTAATAAGAATGGATTAATTTTAATTGAAATTAAAGTGGTTCAGTTGAAACTGAAGTTATGAAGTGAACAAATATGTTCTAACCAGTTGATAGGGTCGTCCTCTACCTTTTAGCAATTTCGAGGACGAAATTATTTTAAGTGGGGAAGATTGTAATGACCCGCATCGGCAGAGGTATTTTGATTAATTTATTTAATTATATCAATGGTGGTATAGTGAATTAAATGGTCGTGGAATTACATAAATGGTAAATATTTAATTAAAATAAATTTAATATTATATTTAAATTCTGAAATAATCAGAATTGGCTGAAATGGCGATATGGTGTGAACCGGATCATCTGTGATATGTAATTCAGCTGGGAATTTGAATTTGAATAACGAATATATTCAATTGTTGACAGTTGAACGTATAATTTATAATATAATTATAAACGAGCTCGAAATGGCGCTGCAGTTCGTAAATTGGCGATTTGAACTTCAACTGAATGTACAGGATTCGTTTTAAGCCGGATTTCTGTGAAACAAGAAACGTGTGGAGCTGGTGGAGTATATCTTTCTAGTGGAAGAGAAAAATCTGGATTTCGTCGGGTAGATTTTGGGATATGTCCAAATCAAATTTTAAAATAGTCACTATAGAATCGTTTATCAACCGTAACGCTTTATTCGATATAACTAGATATCGAGTTTGAATTTAGGCAAGGTTCTTTTGGGAAGTAGTGATAATTTAATTTTTAGAATTTTACGTAATTTTTAATTAATTAAATAAGCAACTTTTTATTTGGAGTTTTTCGCACCCTGTAATCAACATTTTGAGATTTCACAATATAAGTTAAACTACCTATATTATTATATTTTTGGGATCGTAAGACGTTGTTGATAACAACGGTATTTTTATTTCAGTCTGTAGTGTTTCTCTATGGATACAATTTTATTGAGCAGGACATGTTAAATAACACAAAACAAATATCCGACTCGTATAGAAATTAAATAGAAAATGGATGGTTAACGGTCACCATAACCAACATATTTTGAACAAACGCTCTACATTTTCACACCACGTTTTGCTTAGAAAACCTATGGTCTAAAAATGAACACATCAACGTATGTACGTGGATGCTTGCATTCCAACAAAGAAAGTTAGGTGGATAACAGAACGCGTGGCCTTTTAATCCCCTTAACATTCACTAAGATCTAATTAATTCTCCAGTGAACACAAAAATCCGTCGTCCTGCTTTCTTTAAAAAAAAAACGTAAGAAAATCCAATCTTCCAAAAATCAAAATATAATTTCTTCAATTCGTGAAACACTGCAAGGCGATTCATTGCCTGGTGAACTCGACCGAGAATTTCCGCAGTTCGACGCCTACAACATCCTAGGGCTTCGGAGATTCACCAAGAGGAGCAGAGCTGGGACGTCTCGAGACAGGCGTGGGCTTCATGAGGTGTAGGCGCGTGTTTGGTGATTGGTTGGGATAGTTCGATGGGGCGAGGTGCTGGAGGTAGGAAGTTAAACGGGGAAAGCTTAAATGGAGTTTTCTGGTCATATAAGGGGTTAAGCAAGGCGGGTCAGGGGTAAAAGGGGGGCCAGGGATGCAGCGCTAGCACCGGTGGTCAAAGGCGGAGCTCCGTTCGCCTGAGCAGGAGGCAAGGTATCGTTGGGGATATGAAGTCTTGGAAATGGTGATTCGAAGGTTTCTGAGGTCGCTGAAAAAAACGGTGAAGGAGGAGGAATGTATTTGGCGGGTCTGGGTTCGGTAGAAGTGAGGATGGGCCAAATTGGAAAGGTAAAGCCCATATAAATAAAAGGAAAATTTATTTAAATTATTAATTTAAATAGTTGTACAAACTTTAAATTACAATATTGCATTCATACGTTATCAGAAATTCGAACGGTCAGTTACGTTGGGATCGTATGGACGAGCGCTACACAATGGAACCGACTGGGAGTGGATGGGAGCTAGTTTGAATTTATGGCGCAATAAACTGTTTGATTCGAATTAAACAACAGTTTATCATTCTTTAACGATTAACGCGCCAATGTGAGTAAATCTCACTAACTTTGAACAGTTTATAATTTCATGTTATATTTTTAGAACTGTTAGATATTGGCTGATACTGTATGTTGACTGTTTGATTGAACTGCTAGTCAGTTAGTTAAATTTTCTATATTGATTCTGTTTAACAGAATATATCATATAGAACTGAAAAGTGATGTTATCTATATTGTTTAACATCTGTGATGCAGGGAAACAGGTTGGAGGAATCCAACTGGATTCCTCAACATTTATTTTACTGTTTTCATATATTGTGATATATGATGTGTTATATAATCTGTTATGGATTATGGGTGTTGGAATGATATTGATCATTGTTATTCGATATTTTAAATATCATAAGAAACCCTGGGATGAAAAAAAAAGAAGTATTTCAATGTATATTGAAATAAAGGAATTTTATAAAATCACAGGATTTTATAAAAGGAAATAATTATAAAACGAACACGGTTTTATAAAAGGGATATTTATTTAGAAAATAAATAGAAATAGAAAAGAAATATTTGTTTAGAAAATAAATAAAAATAGAAAGGAAATATTTGTAACGGTAAAAAGAAGTTATAAATAGGAAATATTTGTAACGGTAAATAGAAGTTATAAATAGGAAATATTTGTAACGGTAAAAAGAAGTTATAAATAGGAAATATTTGTAACGGTAAATAGAAGTTATAAATAGGAAATATTTGTAACGGTAAATAGAAGTTATAAATAGGAAATATTTGTAACGGTAAATAGAAGTTTTAAATAGGAAATATTTGTTACGGTAAATAGAAGTTTTAAATAGGAAATATTTGTAACGGTAAGTAAACGTTATAAATAGGAAATAGTTGTAACGGAAAACGTAGTTTATTAAAAAGAAGTTAATCGATGTTAGTTTAATCGATTAGTGTTAAAGTAAAAGAAGTTAATCGATGTTAGTTAATCGATTAGAGAATAAAGTTAAAAAGAAGTTAATCGATGTTAGTTTAATCGATTAGTGTTAAAGTTAAAAAGAAGTTAATCGATGTTAGTTAATCGATTAGTGTTAAAGTAAAAGGAGTTAATCGATGTTAGTTAATCGATTAGTGTTAAAGTTAAAAAGAAGTTAATCGATGTTAGTTAACCGATTAGAGAATAAAGTTACAAAGAGTTAATCGATGTTAGTTTAATCGATTAGAGTAAAAGGAAAGTAGTTAATCGATGTTAGTTTAATCGATCAGAGTTAAAGCAAATGAGTTAATCGAATATAGTTATTCGAATAGAAAGTAAAAGGAATTATCGAATATAGTTTTTTCGGAAGGAGTTAAGTGAAATGAGTAAAAAAATAGCGTTAGTAAAATAGAGTTAATCCAATAGTGTTAGTCCAGTAGAGTTAATTGATAAGGGATAATCGAATAGAGTTAATTGATAAGAGTCAATCGAATATAATTATTCGAAGGAGGGTTAAGTAAGGAAGTTTGGTAAAGAAATATAAAGTAAACTTTGTCTATTTCAAAGTTAGAAATGTTGTTCAGTTAAGGTCTGAGAGGTAGTTCTACCCCAACTTGATTGACTTCATTTTTAACTAAGGAATAGTTAAGGTTCGGTAGTAAAGGAAATGGTTTGAATTGGCATCGCGATGGTTTGTTTAAACATCTGTCTAAGTCCAATGAAGAAGCTTTGGAAATGTTTTCCAAATAAGAAACCAGAAATGTTTTCAAATAAAGAAAACAGGAAATGGAAAGGTTTTCCATTTGTTAATAACGTATATTTTCCCAATTTAGAAAATAAGGAATATTGAACGTAGGGAAACATGAGATAAGTAAATTACTGAACTAAAGAGATGAATGTTGAATGATGTTTGACCGATATAATTTCCATTTGGAAATAATATCATTGTTTGCACACCTATTTTTATTCGATAGTTAAATCACAGACTATCGAAGTTTTGACCATTTTAACGTTGTTAATATGGAGAGACCGGTTGGATTATTATCCAAAGAACCACTCTGTATTGGCATAAGCGTTGCGAATCATATATGCCAAAGATAATTGAAGACGGAGTTATGCAAGGGCTATCCTATTTACAGAATAGTGCCTTCGGTTCATCCTGTTCCTGGATGACTTGTATGGACGGATGTCTGACAGAGTATGTCCAGACGATCACGTATATTGATTTCTCCAACCGTACCAAGAGTGGAAGCGGAGAAGGAAACTTCTTTAGCTAACACATAACGTATTGTTGAGGACGTCAATCGGTGATCTAATGGATTTGACGATGTGGCATTCAAAGTGAATCTGATATGATGATAAAGCGTAGCTTCTAGCCTCATCATCCGGTAAATGACAGAAATCGGGCAGGCAGCATGGCTAAGTCGGTCGCACCGAAGTAGGGTGTATAATCACCTGATCTAGAGTTTCATTTACTTCTAAAAATCTATTGTTGATGCTGTCCCATTCGGGAAACGGTTGCTGATCCCAACTGTTGGTGATATACATTCGATACACTCAAGCGAAATGAGTGGTCGGTCATGTGTGGCCGGGTAGCAAGATGTTCTTGTTGAACCCAGTGTATTCCTCTCTAGAGGTACACGAGCGAAAGGTGATTCCATACCTTGTCATAGTTGGAAATCCATTACCCAATACGTGCTTGCGGTTTTGATTGTATACTATATATGTAGAACGTGAGATGAAAGCGTTTCTACTAGATGATTATTATAGCTGTGGTTGATAGACATTATTATAATATCAAAAGGTTTTTGATATAAAGATATTTTGGATTCTCATAAGGGAAAAACCCGTTCCGTTATGCGGCGTGGTCTTATGAGATATCATATACCTGTATAACTGTTTTTAACTGTTTTACTCACACCAGTCCCATGACTGACCCGAAGTTTACTTTGTTGTTTTCCCTAAACTCTTGGGTGCCTAAATTTGTACGGGCAGTCAAGTAGTCGGGATTTACAGATATACTGGAAGAGCTTGGAGCAGGAGGCTTCAGGATCATATAGCTATAGTTTATTTCCGCTGTGTTGTAAGTGTTGTACTTTGATAATGATATGTATATTCAAGTACCAAGTTTGTATTTCAAAGTTATGTTATGAAATATATTTATTCGTTCCGCTGTGAGATTCGTGTTACTCTGATGTTGTGTTCTTCTTCTTCTTCTATTCTAATTTTCTATCTTATCTTTCCTCACCCTCTAATTTCTTTCACTAACTACCAGGATTTGTCGGTGTTTTGGTTATCGACATCGTGTCTATGTCGATAACCAAAGTCGCTGAAAATCCGGGTCGTTACAAAATCACTCTAATCTTCTATAAATAAGGCCCTAACCTACCCTAAATCACTCATTATTCAATCTAGTAACTAAACTATGCCAAAATCAAAACTCTCATGGCCTCCACCCTCTTCATACAATCCCTAAATTAATTCCTAAGTGATTTTCCATGCATACAAGCATATTTAGGCTTGTATGATCCTCCTTAGCTTGCATTAAAGGCTTGTTTTTCTATTGGCATCATAAAGGAGGAGTCTTGATCAAGTTTGCTTGCATTTGGGGGTTTTAAGTAGTTGCATAAGGGGTTTCTTGCAATTGTTATACTCATTTGAGTCCGCATAAGCATTGTAAGCCCTCTTACCTTCATTTTAGAAACTCTAAAGTTAATATGTGATGCAAGTTGGGATTTATGTATGTTTATTGAGTTATGCATGTTTATGCAAGTTTGCTAAGCCTTGACTTGCAAGTTAAATAAGTTATGCATGGTTATGCAAGTTTGTTAAGCCATGATTTGTATGTTTATTGA
Source organism: Allium sativum (assembly GCA_030737875.1). NCBI lineage: Eukaryota > Viridiplantae > Streptophyta > Magnoliopsida > Asparagales > Amaryllidaceae > Allium > Allium sativum. The sequence goes on along the minus strand of CM060920.1, from coordinate 472,282,671 downwards.
GTTATGCATGTTTATGCAAGTGTACTAAGCCATGATTTGCAAGTTTAACAAATTATGCATGTTTATGCAAGTTCACCAAGTCATGATTTGCAAGTTTAACAAGCTATGCATATTTATGCAAGTTTAAAATGACAAGTTGTGCATGTTTGACAAGTTATGCAAGTTTAAAATGACAAGTTGTGCATGTTTGACAAGTTGTGCATGTTTGACAAGTTATGCAAGTTTAAAATGACAAGTTGTGCATGTTTGACAAGTAGTGCATGTTTGACAAGTTATGCAAGTTTAAAATGACAAGTTGTGCATGTTTGACAAGTTATGCATGTTTATGCAAGTTCCCTATGCCATGTTAGGCAAGTTTAACATGTTATGCATGTTTATGTTAATATGCAAGTTCACTATGCTAAGTTATGCAAGTCTAACATGTTATGCATGTTTATGGTAATATGCAAGTTCACGATGCTAAGTTGTGCAAGTCTAACATGTTATGTGTGTTTGTTGTGATATGTAAGTCCATCATGTATGTTGTGCCAAGTTCCCTCTTACTATCCTTTATGCGTTATTACGAATATGTAAGCGATAGAATGACGTTGGGGGGGTTGGGTAAACTTAAAATACATGAAAACATAAGATTGGGAATTTACCTATTAAGTTAGGTCTACCCCTTGGGAATTTACCTATTAAGTTAGGTCTACCCAAGTAATTGGTTGACTTGTGATAATGTTTTGAAATGAAGTGGACATGACACTTAGAAAACATAAGTGTGGCCAACTCGAGGTTGGGTTGAGTTTGTAGCGTAATTCTACCCGGAACCGACCGGCTAAACTAGTGGCTACAAACAATAAGACCCAATGTGAGAAGTTGGTCATGTGGTGCCAAGACCCGAGGTTAGACCAAGTGTGGTGTAAAGCTACCCGGACCCGCCCGGCCTAACTAGTAACCACAACAAGGTCTAATGTGAGAGGTTAAGGTGCATTAAATTAATTAATGCCTCATGATTAGGGTTAAGTCAGGGTCCACTAATACTTAACCAATTTGGGGGATTCGAGGGATTAGAATGTGGTTAAGTTGAGAACCGTTGGTTACACTTAACTAGTTTAATCCATTTGGGAGTTCAAGGGATTAGAATGGGGTTAAGCCACACTTAACCAGTTTAATCCAGGATTAGTGAAGGGTTAAATCACACTTAACCCTCTTAGGAAACCCTAGCGGCGGGTCTGTTCCGGCAGTAATCCCAGTTTGGTATCATCACAACCCTAGAGACTAGGCTAGGGCGGGGCACGATTACTGGACGGATGTAAACGACCAAAGGGCGATGGCCGAGTGGTACAGCGGTGCGGGTCCGGCGGGCTACGGACGTGCACGTAGTCCGATGTTGGACAAACTCGAGGCACGGGTACCAGTAGGTTAGGGCTGTGCATTATTGCTTAAGTGTCCGGGGTTGACACCCGAGGGCTTGATACATCCAAAGGTGGACCCAACACAGACTAACTACAACCATATGTGGGCCATATGGACACCAACACTTGACGTGTTAGGTTTATAGGGAGCCGATCGACTAGACTGTGGGCTGGACCTTTTATTAAGGTCACTTCATGATTATTGGGCCAAAGGTTGGGCCAAGGGATCAATACTTGTTATGTTGGTTTGCTAGTACACCGTGGTGCAAAACTTAACTCTGTTTATGCGATGACACCCCTATCTATCTTGCGGTTGATTTATCATGCCAGTATGTTGTTATTTATGATCCTCTCAGTTTCCATCATGATGTTAACTTTATTAGTTTATAGACTGATCGTAGCAGGGCTTACTCAGTCTTTTTGACTGACCCGTTTTGTTTCGCCTCTTTTCTTCCGTTTCCCCCCCCCCAGGTTCTCAGGGAGGGAATACTGGAGCCTAGCTTGGATTCTAGCTGCTTCCTTGGATAGCTCAAGTATGCTTTGGACTTGAGTCGCTATGGTTTATCACTCTTATTTGGGGATAGTACTTATGTATTTTCAGTTTATCAGATGATGTATTTATCTAGACTTGTAATTTTGGGAAATTGACATTTTGATGTACCAAACTTGTGTTTTTGGAATGGTTTATAAATCTTCCGCTGTTTTAGTTACTCACTCTGTTTATTTACATATATATATATGTCATGTCCTGCCTTGCTATATCATTATGCATGTTTACCAATAATGCCCCTCCAAAGCTAGTGCATTCCTTTGCGAGTGACCCTGGCGGAGGTGGGGTGTTACATTTGGTATCAGAGCCAGGTTTGCGAGAAGGGATAAAAAGGTTTTTAAAACTTTTGAAAAACTATTTTCAAAACCAAGTATTAAGTATTTTCCAAAGAAAAGTCTAGTTATTTTTAAAAAGGCTATTCCCCAAAAAGCCATTAGCAAAAATTCCTTCGTTTTTCTCCATTCTGAATCTATCTTTTTCTTCGTTTCCAGTATGGCCGACAACTTTGCCATTCCGGAGGGAGTTCACGTACCTGTTTGGTATAGGAGACTTTTGGAGGCCAGGGCGACCGAAGCCGGCCCCGCAAATACTACTCCTCCTCCGGTAGTTGATGTTCCTCTTCCTCCTTCCCCTCAGCATCCTCAAATTGACTTCGCCGAGATTTGCCAAGATTTTAAGGCGATGGGTTGCAAGAATTTCTTTGGAACCGAGACTTTTGTAGAGGCAAGGAATTGGTTGAAAGAGACCGAAGATCTTTTAGCCACCTTTGATATAGGTGACCGCAGGAAGGTTTTATTGGCAGTATGGTTGCTAAAGGAAGAAGCTGCACGTTGGTGGGTAGTCACCACCGCTACTAGTCCAATTGAGACTTGGGATGACTTTAGAGGAAGGTTTGGACTAAGGTTCTTATCACTAAAGCAAGGGGACATGACTATTAGGGAATACATAGATAAGTTTAATCAACTGGCTCGGGTCGATTTAGACTTGGTTAATACAGCTCAGAAGAAGGCCCTACACTTTGCTCTAGGATTAAACGAGCCATTACGTGATTTGGCCCTGTCTCATATACCCTTGGGGGCGACTTTCGAGAGTTTAGTGAATTTGGCCCTACTTCAAGAAGAAGGTAGCAATGACAAGAAAGAGGTCAAGGCGAATGAGTCTCAAGGCAAGAGAGTAAATTCCGGGAAACGGGGCAAGAATATGAAATGTAACTTCTGTGGTGAAGTTGGACATATAGCCAGGGAATGTAGGAAGAGGGAGAAGAGAAAGCGGGGCGAATGCTTTGATTGTGGTGAGTTTGGACATCTCAGCAAGGATTGCCCGAGGAAACAAGGGCAAGGTCAGACTCAGTGTGCAGGACTATCTGGAGGGCGAATTCATCCCCTCAACCCCGTTCTTCCAGCTCATGATAGAGGTAGTGTTTCTGTTGAAAATCTTGTTTACATTTTCTGATTTTCCCTGTTCGAACTTTGTTTGATTCTGGCACATCGCATAGTTTTATTTCATCTGATCCAGTTGAAAGTTTTGCACCTAAGTACTAGTGTAGTTGATGATCCCGTATGTGTTTCAAATCCAATTGGGGGTTCTGCCCGTTTGTCTATGGTCTGAGTGGATTTGAAAATTTCTATCTTAAGTATAGAATTCTCGTGGGATGTTTATATTCTCGGTTTCAGGGGATATGGGTTGGTTTTGGGCATGGAATGGTTGTCCTGTTTTGAAGCCATTCTTGGTTTTTGTATATAGGGTTGTGAGGCTCATGATCCGCCTCGGTAATACCCTAGAAATTTCTAGCAACCCCATGGGTCCCGTCATGTTATGTTATCTTGAATCCCTCAACTCGTTTATCGATAGTTGGCAATCTGTGAGGGTGGTCCGAGAATATCCTGATATCTTGGGGGGAAAGAAAAGGGGTTACCCATAGACGTGGGATAGATTTCCGCGTTATCTGGTTGGTAATACCAAGCCAGTTTCGTGGCCGGTTAGGCACATGACCTCACGAGGTGAGAGTTAAGAAAGCAAGTCAAGGAGTTGCTTGAGAAGAACTTCCTGAGACGAAGCATTTTTCGAGCAGGGTGCTCCAGTAGTATTCGTTACTGATGTGGACAGTTTGTTTCGCTTATGTGTTGATCTTCGTGAGAAGAATAGGTAACCGTTACCAAGGATCAATGATTTGTCTGATCAGCTTGTAGGAGCATCCGTTTTCTTTTGATCTAGCTACCGGATTCCATCAGCTTAGGATGGCTGAGGATGGAATGGACAAGACTGCGTTTGGGACTCTAGATGGATTTTAGAATGGCTAGTCATGCTATTTGGTTTGACTAATGCACCCGCATATTACGTGGACTTGATGGGTAGGGTGTTTAGGGAGTCCTTGAACAAGTTTGTCGTGGTCGTCGTAGACGATATTTTGATCTCCTTAAAAGAACGAGGAAGAGCATGCTATACATCTCAAGGAGGAGATGGATACGCTTGGAGCCACCAGTTGAAGGTCAAGTTCTCCAAATGTCACTTTGGAGGAAGAAAGTTGGATTTCTTGGGCACATAGTTCCTAAGTAAGGCTTAGCGGTGGATTCCGCTAAAATGGTTGCGGTTTAAGACCGGAAAACTCTGAGCAGGGCAATTGGAGTAAGAAGCTTTCTCCGTTTGGCTAGTTAGTTAGCATTCCCGGAGCTTAGACTTACTCTTCTGGATCAAGAAGGGGGTTTCACAGGAAGAAGACCCACCGTTGGTCAAGAATATGGACCAGTCGATTTGAGGCGAGATGTTAAGTCACCTCGCTAGATATATTATAGATGACAAGGGATGACTAAGGCACGACGAGAGATTATGTATTCCTCGAGTGAAAGACTTGGTAAAGAAGGATCTTGAAGATGCGCATCACTCGAGGAGGTGGCCGAGTTGGTCTTGGGATGCATGTTGCGCCACCAGGTCAAGGCCAAGTCATAGAAGCCCAATGGGCCATTACCTCCATTGGAGGTTCCGCAAGGGAAGTGTGAAAACATCTCGATAGATTATGTGGATGGGCTACCTAGATCAAAGAAAGGGAATACGGGTATGTGGGTCATAGTAGGTAGACTCACGAAGAGCGCTCATTCCAGTCCAGTGAAGAGCAAGAGGACTGCATCATGGTCAGCAACGGTTTACCCTCAAGAAGTTGGCCAGTTTTGGAATAGCCTACAGGAAGCCATGGGTAGGCAATTGAATCTAGGTATGGTCTATCACTCATAGGCGGATGGTTCATTTCGATTAAGCATGAGAAAATCACGTTTATAAGGGCAATTGGCAACGTGGATTGGTATTTTCAAGAAAAGTTCTGCCGCATGGAATACTTTATAGTAAGTAGACGAGATCCAGGATTCACTAGTGAATTTTGGAAAGCTTGCATGAAATCATGAGGTTATAGTATGTTTAAGCCAAGTATACAGAAGGGAGAATAAGTGGAAAAGAAAGACGAGAGGCAATAATGAAATGAATTCCAACTCGAGTTTGGGAAATAGGAGTCAGGAAGCCAGGAAATCATGAAGTAAAAGACGGTCAAAGCTCAGTGGAGTTAAGCTCAAGACTAGGAAGAGTGAAGACTAGACACGCGCATCATATCTCTTTTTAAGAGTGCATCCTTGATCCTTGTTTTCCTGTGGAGCTTGATTGCAAAGTTATCTTTTATATATATCCTCTCGGTCCCATTCTCGATCTTATTTCTGTTGTAAACTCCATAAGGGGGTTAAAACTCATCGGTTAGTGCTATATGTCAAAGTTTGAATGGATTTCTTGTAATCCAAAAAGGAGTTTATCTAGTTTATCTAGTTTATCGTGTCCATCTTGTCATGAGAACCTTAGGTAGAAACCCTTTGGATGAAACATGTATTTGAAACATGTTATGCTTGATGGTTGCAAGTGGTTGCAAGTGTTTGCAAGTGGTTGCTCGTGGATGCATTATACACGATTAGGCACTAGATCGGCTCACACACTCCTCATATTGCATGTGCATGAGTGTTTATGCTTATTCTTAGATGAAATTCGTATGCTATCACATGGATGTTGCATATGGATGTATGATTGAGCACGCATGTAGACATTATGTTAGGAATTTGCATACATATGGATTCATTTCACTAACATACATATGCATTAAGGAGGTTTACTGTATCAGTAACCGCCTGATTTACATACATATGCATTAAGGAGGTTTACTGTATCAGTAACCGCCTGATTTTTGCATTAGGTAAGTACATATACACACACTTTTGCATATGTTCATACCACATTTAGAATCCTTTAAGGACAATGATTGCTCGTGGACGATGCTTTGAGTAGATGGATGATTGGATGGTAGGATACGTTCTTCCTAACTTGAAGATTTCGGGGACGAAATCCTTTAAGGAGGGGAGAATGTAACAACCCGTATTTTCAATAACCTGTTATAACATAAATCAAGGCAGAATTTAATTCAAAAATCTGAATCAAGGGAAACGGGCTATGCCATTGCGTTCGTCCCGGAAAAATACGCGAAATAGAGTCCGAGTTTTCGAAAATCGGAGTCCGTATGACCCAGTTAAGGCCCATGGAAGTTTTCAGAAATTTCCATAATTAAAAACAGATTTAAATTTAAATTAAAAACAAGGATTTGGGCACAGCTGGCGTAGGCGGGAAAACTCCCGCCAGGGGCCCCATGTCGACAGGCCTGTCGACAGGGTCCTCAGGGTGTCGACTGCCCTGTCGACAGCCCTGTCGACAGGGGGTAGCCAGGCAGATTAGCCTGGCGCACCTCTTTGGTTTGGGCTTGGTTTGGGCTTGGTTGTGTGGTCTGGTTCTAGAGAGTTCCTAAATCTGACGGGCCAAAATTAACCTAGGGTTAATCCTATGGTCTAAATCACTCTAATCTTCTATAAATAAGGCCCTAACCTACCCTAAATCACTCATTATTCAATCTAGTAACTAAACTATGCCAAAATCAAAACTCTCATGGCCTCCACCCTCTTCATACAATCCCTAAATTAATTCCTAAGTGATTTTCCATGCATACAAGCATATTTAGGCTTGTATGATCCTCCTTAGCTTGCATTAAAGGCTTGTTTTTCTATTGGCATCATAAAGGAGGAGTCTTGATCAAGTTTGCTTGCATTTGGGGGTTTTAAGTAGTTGCATAAGGGGTTTCTTGCAATTGTTATACTCATTTGAGTCCGCATAAGCATTGTAAGCCCTCTTACCTTCATTTTAGAAACTCTAAAGTTAATATGTGATGCAAGTTGGGATTTATGTATGTTTATTGAGTTATGCATGTTTATGCAAGTTTGCTAAGCCTTGATTTGCAAGTTAAATAAGTTATGCATGGTTATGCAAGTTTGTTAAGCCATGATTTGTATGTTTATTGAGTTATGCATGTTTATGCAAGTGTACTAAGCCATGATTTGCAAGTTTAACAAATTATGCATGTTTATGCAAGTTCACCAAGTCATGATTTGCAAGTTTAACAAGCTATGCATATTTATGCAAGTTTAAAATGACAAGTTGTGCATGTTTGACAAGTTATGCAAGTTTAAAATGACAAGTTGTGCATGTTTGACAAGTTGTGCATGTTTGACAAGTTATGCAAGTTTAAAATGACAAGTTGTGCATGTTTGACAAGTAGTGCATGTTTGACAAGTTATGCAAGTTTAAAATGACAAGTTGTGCATGTTTGACAAGTTATGCATGTTTATGCAAGTTCCCTATGCCATGTTAGGCAAGTTTAACATGTTATGCATGTTTATGTTAATATGCAAGTTCACTATGCTAAGTTATGCAAGTCTAACATGTTATGCATGTTTATGGTAATATGCAAGTTCACGATGCTAAGTTGTGCAAGTCTAACATGTTATGTGTGTTTGTTGTGATATGTAAGTCCATCATGTATGTTGTGCCAAGTTCCCTCTTACTATCCTTTATGCGTTATTACGAATATGTAAGCGATAGAATGACGTTGGGGGGGTTGGGTAAACTTAAAATACATGAAAACATAAGATTGGGAATTTACCTATTAAGTTAGGTCTACCCCTTGGGAATTTACCTATTAAGTTAGGTCTACCCAAGTAATTGGTTGACTTGTGATTATGTTTTGAAATGAAGTGGACATGACACTTAGAAAACATAAGTGTGGCCAACTCGAGGTTGGTTTGAGTTTGTAGCGTAATTCTACCCGGAACCGACCGGCTTAACTAGTGGCTACAAACAATAAGACCCAATGTGAGAAGTTGGTCATGTGGTGCCAAGACCCGAGGTTAGACCAAGTGTGGTGTAAAGCTACCCGGACCCGCCCGGCCTAACTAGTAACCACAACAAGGTCTAATGTGAGAGGTTAAGGTGCATTAAATTAATTAATGCCTCATGATTAGGGTTAAGTCAGGGTCCACTAATACTTAACCAATTTGGGGGATTCGAGGGATTAGAATGTGGTTAAGTTGAGAACCGTTGGTTACACTTAACTAGTTTAATCCATTTGGGAGTTCAAGGGATTAGAATGGGGTTAAGCCACACTTAACCAGTTTAATCCAGGATTAGTGAAGGGTTAAATCACACTTAACCCTCTTAGGAAACCCTAGCGGCGGGTCTGTTTCGGCAGTAATCCCAGTTTGGTATCATCACAACCCTAGAGACTAGGCTAGGGCGGGGCACGATTACTGGACGGATGTAAACGACCAAAGGGCGATGGCCGAGTGGTACAGCGGTGCGGGTCCGGCGGGCTACGGACGTGCACGTAGTCCGATGTTGGACAAACTCGAGTCACGGGTACCAGTAGGTTAGGGCTGTGCATTATTGCTTAAGTGTCCGGGGTTGACACCCGAGGGCTTGATACATCCAAAGGTGGACCCAGCACAGACTAACTACAACCATATGTGGGCCATATGGACACCAACACTTGACGTGTTAGGTTTATAGGGAGCCGATCGACTAGACTGTGGGCTGGACCTTTTATTAAGGTCACTTCATGATTATTGGGCCAAAGGTTGGGCCAAGGGATCAATACTTGTTATGTTGGTTTGCTAGTACACCGTGGTGCAAAACTTAACTCTGTTTATGCGATGACACCCCTATCTATCTTGCGGTTGATTTATCATGCCAGTATGTTGTTATTTATGATCCTCTCAGTTTCCATCATGATGTTAACTTTATTAGTTTATAGACTGATCGTAGCAGGGCTTACTCAGTCTTTTTGACTGACCCATTTTGTTTCGCCTCTTTTCTTCCGTTTCCCCCCCCCCCAGGTTCTCAGGGAGGGAATACTGGAGCCTAGCTTGGATTCTAGCTGCTTCCTTGGATAGCTCAAGTATGCTTTGGACTTGAGTCGCTATGGTTTATCACTCTTATTTGGGGATAGTACTTATGTATTTTCAGTTTATCAGATGATGTATTTATCTAGACTTGTAATTTTGGGAAATTGACATTTTGATGTACCAAACTTGTGTTTTTGGAATGGTTTATAAATCTTCCGCTGTTTTAGTTACTCACTCTGTTTATTTACATATATATATATGTCATGTCCTGCCTTGCTATATCATTATGCATGTTTACCAATAATGCCCCTCCAAAGCTAGTGCATTCCTTTGCGAGTGACCCTGGCGGAGGTGGGGTGTTACACAGGGGTTATATAAATCACCTTAGTAAGTACATTTGGCAACATGGATTGACATTTGTTTTCAAGAGATAGTTTTTCTGCGTGGAATACCGTATGGTATGTAAACGAGATCCAGGATTCACTAACAAATTTTGGAAAGCTTGCAGGAAAACCATGAGCATGCAGTTGTAGCCAAGTATTTTTAGGAAAAGAATAAGTGGATGTGGAACGAGAGGCAACGGTGAAACGAGTTCCAACTCATATTTTGAAACTACGGAATTGTGAAGTTAAAAGACGGTCAAGGCACGATGGGATTAAGCACAAGAAAATGCGACTTAGGAGATTGAAGACTAGATACGCGCATTATATCTCTTTTTAAGAGTATGTCCTTGACCCCTACTATTCTGTGGAGCTTACTCGCATGCTATCTTTTAAGTATATCCTCTCGGTCCTATTCTCAATCTTAGTTCTGTTGCAAACCCCATAAGGAGTATGACTCGCCTGTTTGTGATATATAGTTGGGGTGAAGATGTCCATTAAGTTGACCAAACTATTTGGGCTTTATGGGATATGGGTCATAGTTGATAGACTTACGAAGAGCACCCATTTCATTCCAGTAAAGAACAAGAGGACTGTATCAGGTTTAGCATCTGTTTATCTTCGAGAGATAGTGCGATTGCATGGAGTTCCTTCCAGCATAGTTAGCGGTCGTGACCCAGTCTTCACCATCCTATTCTAGAATAGTTTGCAAGAAGCGATGGGTACGCGATTGAATCTAAGTACGGCCTATCACCCCCAGACGGATGGTCAAACCGAAAGGGTGAATAGGGTGCTATAAGATCTTTTGAGACTTTGTGTTCTTGACTTTGGTGGTACTTGGGAAGACCACCTTCCTCTTGTAGAGTTTGCTTATAATAACAGCTACCAAGCAAGCATAGGAATGACACCATTCGAAGCTTCGTATGGGAGGTCGAGCAAGTCACCAACATGTTGGTGGGAGACAACGGATGAGCTTATACTTGGGCCCGACATGATAAGGGACACATCCGAGAAGGTTGAGTTGATTCAAAAACGGATGAAAATGGCCCAAGACAGACAGAAATCCTATGCTGACAAGCGAAGGACATATTTGGAATTCGAAGTTGGAGATATGGTTTTTGTGAAGATTTCTCCTTTGCGAAATGTGGTTCATTTTGGAGCAGTTGGGAAGCTGACACCAAGGTTCGTAGGACCCTTCCCTATTATAGAAAGAGTTGGGAAGATGACTTATAAGGTGGAGTTGCCCGAGAAGCTGGCCGGAGTTCACAATGTTTTTCATGTCTCGCATCTCCGAAAGTGCCTACATGAGTCAGCCAAGGTAGTTGAACCAAGTACTCTTGAAGATACGGAGGTATAGAAAGAGGCAACCTTGAGGCGAGCTCCGATTCGCATCTTGGGAATGGAGATCAAAAAGCTGAGGAATCAAGAAGTCAAGTTAGTAAAGGTTCAGTGGAGTGAAGCCGATGAAGAAGCAACTTGGGAAACCGAGGAGAAGATGCGTGGGCTTTATCCATTCCTTTTTGAGGGTACATTCTCAATCTCTTTCCTAGTTAGCATATCTTTCTTTTGCTATCCATGTTTATCTTGTTATCTCGTTAATCTTGTCATGAGAACCTTAGGTAGAAACCCTTTGGATGAAACATGTATTTGAAACATGTTATGCTTGATGTTTGCAAGTGGTTGCAAGTGTTTGCAGGTGGATACTCGTGGATGCATGATACACATTAGGCACTAAGATCGGCTCACACACTTTCATATTGCATATGCATGAGTGTTTATGCTTATTCATGGTTGAAACTTGTTATGCTATCACGTGGATGTTGCATATGGATGAATGATATGTGCACTCATATAGAGATTATGAATTATGTTAGGAATTTGCATACATATGGACTCATTTCACTAACATACTTTGCATTAAGGAGGTTTACTAAATCAGTAACCGCCTGATTTTCGCATTAGATAAGAACATATACACACACCTTTGCATATAATCATACAGCATTTAGAATTTGTTAAGGACATTGACTACACGTGGATGATGTTTTGAGTAGATGGATGATGGATGGTAGGATATGTTCTTCCTAACTTAGAGATTTCGGGGACGAAATCCTTTAAGGTGGGGAGGATGTAACAACCCGTATTTTGAATAACAAGTTATAACATAAATCAAGGCAGAATTAAATGATAAAATCTGAATCAAGGAAACGGGCTGTGCCATTGCGTTCGTCTCAGAAAAATACGCGAAATAGAGTCTGAGTTTTCGAAAATCGGAGTCCGTATGACCCAGTTATGGCCCATAGAAGTTTTCAGAAAATTCAAGTTTAAAAACAGATTCAAATTCAAATTCAGCCAAGCAGAACAGGCGGGAAAAATTCCCGCCACCCCCAAGTCGACTGGGGAGTCGACTTGGGAGTCGACACACCCCAGGTGGTGTCGACTGCCCAGTCGACACCCCTGTCGACTTGGGTGGTCGGCCAGTTTGGCCTGGGTGCACTTGACTTGTTCCTCAAGACATGTTTGGAGGCTAGTGACGTGAATTGATGGCCCAGATCTGAATTAGGGTTAATCCTATGGCCTAAACTAACCTAATCTTCTATAAAAGGACCCTAATACCTAGCCTAAATCATCATAAATCAATCCTACAACTACACTATTCCAAAATGTTTCCTAATCATGGCCTCCATCTTCATATCATGGCCTCCATCCTCTTCATGAAAGTTTGAGTGTCCTAAGCTAGTAAAAGAGCCACCTTTCTTCATCAAAACAAGGATCTTTCTTCATAACAAATCAAAGGAGCTTATTGTTTCTCAAAACAACTTGGAGCTTATATTCGATTGGGGTTTTTTAGAGTTGCTAGTGGCTTCGTCTCAATCTTATTTTATTTTATAAGTCTTCATAGCATTGTAAGCCCTATTCTACTCTTAGATTCTAACTATGAAGTTAAATATGACATGTTGCAAGTTTGAGTTTGGGCCTAAGTATGATTTGTGCTTTGATTCTATCATGTTATGCATAGACTTATTCTATGCATGTTTGTAAAGCTATCACCTTGACTTTGTGCATAGAAAGCTATGAGCTTTGATTCTATCATGTTATGCATAGATTTATTCTATGCATGTTTGTAAAGCTATCACCTTGACTTTGTGCATAGAAAGCTATGAGCTTTGATTTGAAATGTTGCATAAAGCAACATAGAAACTCTCATAACCCTTATGTTATCTGGCATATGATGTTATATGTGAATCACTAGCTATCATCCTATGTCATTTATGGCCATGTCTCACCTATTATGCTAAGGTTGATATCATACATGTTTTGAGGCTTATAATGTAATATGCAAGTTTATGAACACATTTGCCTCATATGCCACCATGTTTAACTTGTGGCCAAACCTTAACCCCTCATGTTCCTTAATATGCTTGTGGCAAAACCACCCTAATGCTATGATGCATGCTAGTGGCCAAATCACCCTTATGCTATTTGATATGTTTGAGGCCAAGTCACCTTTTATGCTATCATACATGTTGAGGCCATATGCTAGTATGATGAACCCCTTTTGGCCTCAAATATTACCATGTTTGGCTTGTGATAGACTTTTCCACCCTATGCCCACCTTGTCATATTGTTATGTTCCCTCTTTGATCTATTTGCGTTGATGCGAGTTTACGTGCGATGGGAATACGTTATGGGTAGTTGGGCAAACTTAAATAACATGAAAACATGACTTGAAAATATGACATGAAAGTTTGACATGTGTTTATGCTTGAAAACACGAACGTGGACATGACATGTAGAAAACATGAAAGTGGCCAACTCGAGGTTGGGTTGAGTTTGTAGCATAAATCTACCCGGAACCGACCGGCTTAACTAGTGGCTACAAACAATAGGACCCAATGTGAGTAGTTGGTCATATCGCACTTAAAACCCGAGGTTAGACTAGGTTGTGGTGTAAAGCTACCCGGACCCGCCCGGCTTAACTAGTAACCACAACAAAGTCTAATGTGAGAGGTTGGGGTGCATTAAGTTAATTAATGCCACATGGTAGGGTTAAGTCATGGACTACTTGAATACTTAACCAATTAAACACGATTGATTGGTAGGGTTAAGTCATGGACTACTTGAATACTTAACCAATTAAACATGATGGATTGGTAGGGTTAAGTCATCGACTACTTGAATATACTTAACCAATTAAACACGATGGATTGGTAGGATTAAGTCATGGACTACTTGAATACTTAACCAATTAAATCCGATGTATTGATAGGGTTAAGTCATGAACTACTTGAATACACTTGACCAACTCAATACATGGTTAGGATAGGGTTAACCACACTTAACCCGCTTGAAATCCTAGTTACGTGGTCCTTTTCAGCAGTAAACCACTTGGAAGTATCATGGGTACCCTGGACTAGGCTAGGGTGGGGCCCGATTACTGGACTGATTGTAAGAGACCAAAAGAGACGGCTGAAGGGTGCACCGGTTGTTCAGGCGGACCATGGTCGTGCACATTAAGTCCGGAGTTGAACATGGGCACCAGTAGGTTTAGACTGTGCGTGCTTGAATTGTGTCTGTGGTTTACACCTTAGGGCTGGATACACCCTGGGGTGGACCTTGCACAGTTAACTACATTCCACGATTAAGCCGTATGACACCGATACACAACGAGTTAGGCTTATAGGGAGCCGATCGACTAGACCGAGTAGTTGGACCTTGATTTAGGTCACCTCATGATATTGGGCCAGCTTTGGGCCAGGGGATCATTTCTTGTTTATACTTGACATGGATTGGAATACTAGTACACACCTGGTGCAACTTAACCTTGTATATGCGATGCCACACTTGATCTATCTTATTAGCTTTTCACCATGCCAGTTATCACCCTATGTTTCATCTCTGTTTTACATGTCTAGTTAACTTTATTAGTTTTTATACTAATAGTAGATAGGACTTACCAGTCTTTTTGACTGACCCGTTTTCTTTCGCCTCTTTTCTTCCGATCCCCCCCCCCCAGGTTTGCAGGGCGGGAACACTGGTACCTAGCTGGATCTTTAGCTGCTTTTCTGGATAGCTCATGTACGGTTTGGACTTGAGCATGCTATGGCTTTATTCTACTTTGGGGATAGTTACTTTATGTTTTTTTCCAGTTTTCAGTTTATGTTCTAGACTTTGTTTTATGGGAAAATAATGACCAAGTACTTTGATGTAACTTGACTATGGTTTTGAAATGTTAGTTTTATCCGCTGCTTTACTACTCTGTTTTACTTATATGTTCTGTCTTGTGATATCTGCATGCATGTTTACCTCGTTTAACGCCCCCAAAGCCAGTGCCCTTGCAAGTGTGGCATTGGCGGAGGTGGGGTGTTACAGGGAGGATAAAGTTCAAAGGTGCAAGCTCGCTTAGGTTCACCAGATCGGGTCTAATCTCAATGAATGGGATTCGATTGCCATTCAAGGGTGTAATGAACGCAAGTTAGAGATCCTCTATAGAATTGACAATAAACTACGACTATTACAATTAGAGAAATAGAAGTGCACACTTACAGAGTTATTTTCTCATAAGAAGATCTCTTTTTTATTAAGCGTTTAATGGATATACATTGAGATTATAGGGAGGGATTCTCCATTAATGTTGTTTTCTAAGTTGTTTCCCAATATTACAAAAAGTAAGAGAAAAAGGTCCCTTTTTATGCGATCCCTGAGGTCGTATTTATAGTGGCTCGGGAGTTCTTCCATCGATGAGCTCGTGGCCTGTAGAGATCCTTGTCGGTCGTTTTATTCTTAGCTTCGGGTGCTTAACCTTCGGCTGCTTTTGGTGCCTTGGTCACAGTCCGTGAGAAATACTTGAATCTCTAAAGTGACTTATGAATGCAGGCTTGCGGGAATGAGCTTTCGGGTATAGGCCTTCGGCTTTATCGAGAATACTTAGAGGAACTTGTTCTCGTGGTGTATGTTGATTTTCGCCGATTCGAAACCACCTCGGGTTTTGGTACTAAGCGAATTAGCACGAGTAGCCTGTGTACCCACCCGGGTCTCAGTTAGCCTTTCAATGGGGCTTCTGTGGTAGCCTAGATTCCCGAGAGATGGCTTCTGATGTCCTTCCTGTCATATGTGATTTCATCCTTTCGGTATCTATGCGATAGGTGCTCCGGGAGTTGGTTCCGGTGGCCTTCGTGCTCCTTCGATTTATTGCCTTTTGGTGCTTTCACCTTTGGATGTACCGGTGTTTGAGTAGGTTATTTGTTGAAGATTTCCTTTGGGCTCCATCTATCGGGTTTGTTGCCTCCAATTTCTTTGGTTCTAGGTCGGAGTGGTTTTTTCATGAAGCCTTTTGTTAAACCGATACTATCGTAAGGGTCTTGTCAGACTGGTTTTGATGAAGAGAGTGGTTAAAGAGACCTTCAGGATTACTTTTTCCTACTCTCGCTCTTTTCATTAATGGTCCCCACTCCTTATTGATCCTTTCGTAAGCTTTTAGTTATTCGATACCTCTTCACCGCCAGCTTTCTTCAATGTTGATTTTGGTAGTAACATTTGCCCCTCCCCCCCAGTGAAGGGGTGTTTTCGACTTTTCAAGTCAAATTTTTGTTTTTTTTCCCGAAGCGTCATGTTGAAGCCCTTTGATCTTCCTTGGCAGGAGAACGTTGATTGGTCCTTGCTTATGGGGTGTGGATTTGAGTAGATATCCTTGCACAGTTACCATTGCTTTTTCTCCACCTTTTTCTTGCAATATTAATTTCTTAAACCAGATTATTTGTTCTTCGAAGATCCTTAGTTTATCGCAGGAAATCTACTGCTTAAGCCCTCGGTAAGCATTTAATTTTCTAATTGGGAAATTAGGTCGTTTGACCAAATTCACTTAGGGTATTGTATATAGGATGCAAATTGTTTGTATCTTAACAACCTGAGAGATAATTTCACGGCGATCAACCTATTTCCCCCTCTCCGAAATATCAATTTTATGGTTTTGGGCTTGTAATTGTGTTGTAGTTTTCATCATTCTGGCCGCTTGTTATCAATTGGCTTAAGCATAACCTCTTCTAAATGTTCTAATGAATAGGATACAGACTTTATATGTTCACGAAATTACATCACCTGGTAGTGTCATGTATGACAAGATGAGTCTCGGCCTATCACCCGATGCCTATGGTCCTTATCGAAGGAGAAAATTCTTTTTAAAGAAATCGCTGGTCACTTCTCACGATAATGTCAATTCATCCTTGCTAGTTTCGGAATGGACGATGTGGAGGCCATTCCTACTGCTGATCGTTATGACATCATGCATCCTCCTGAGGGATATTTTTCCTATTCAGCCATTCATGTCTGGCATGGGGGCTTCTTTCCTTTTCCACCCTTCAAGCTTCGACTTCTATGGGATTTGGGAGTCGCGCCAATCCAATTTTCTCTAGGAACTTATACATTACTTTTGTGCATAGAAGTTCTTGCTCTGGAACTGGCCAAGTTTCACTTATGTCGAATCTTGTCCATCGCTTGATGAGCTTTTCAAAGTATGATAACTTTCCCTTACTCCACGCTTCCACTTTAAAGTAGGTTGTCAATGACGGTGCGTGCAAGGTTATGCCTTGGGAAGACTAATTCTTTTCTTTAAATGCCCTGCCGGTGTTTTCAGGCAAATTGTTGATTTTGGTAAGCTTTCTTGACCTTTTGTAGGTGGTTATCTTCTCGCTTGTGATGCTTCCTTAATTCTTTTCTTTCAGATTTTGCTTCTGAGGGGGCGCTCCTAACGGAGAGTGAGTCACGTATTTAAGCTCATTTTGGGATTGCTCGAGAAGCCACTGAATAGGTCCACTCTACTAACCAAGGATAAGCTGTGTTTTCACAATCTCCTTCCTCGTGGTCAGGAGATATTGGGGTGTCCGCCGGTTTTTCTCCCTAGTACTAATCTTCTAGAGGCAGGTTCGGAAGTGTTTACTCCTTCTGCCCCACTATCCCCAGGTATGTCCTACTAATTCCACAGTTTTCCATGTTGAGATCTTCTTTCGATACTACTATTCTGCATTTTTAGTCTTTTCCTGATCTTTTGTTTGGTTTGGGGTTCCAGTTGCGGGAGCCTCAACTTCCACTGATGCATTGAACCAGGTTTCTGCAGTTGCTCATAAGAGGCTAGCCGAATTTCCCGCTGATCTGCCAACTAAGAGACTGAAACCCAATACCCCTACCTCCACGACTCTCGGGGATGTCTTTGACGGGAAAGTAAGAAGTGGTGCTTCCTTACTGTTTTCTTCAAGCACATATGGAATGGGCATATGTACGATGCCGCATACTTCTGCTTCTCAGGCTGTCGGTCCTTCAAAGCCTCTTGGCCTTTCGCCAGACTTTACAGATCTTGTGAAGCTCATTCTTTCCGAACATGAATTTTCTAGCGTTTCATTACTTTCCACTCCTCTTGACATGATGGATTTTTATCGACATCTGATTTCCCGACAGTTTAAGATACAACACTTTTCTTTTCATTTTTGCGCTTTCTGTCTATCACAACTGTATGCTGAGTGTTCATACCTTCACAGGCCATTAAGAGATGGCATGAGCCTAGGTCCTCCCCTTCCTCCTCCGTTACTGAAATTGCTTGACTTAGAGAGGCCAACTCAGCTTTGAGCGAAGAATGCGAGAGGCTGATGGCTTCCTTGGAACATACTGAGTTGGCCTTGGAGAAAGAGAGGTAGACTAGGCATGCAACTCCCAACAGGGTTTCAGTTTTGGAGCACCAGATGGCGGAGGATTTGGTTACCCACACTGATGAGCTTCGGAAGAAAGATGAAGAACTTTCTCGTGCCATCCAGATCATTTATGCAGCCCAAGATAGAATTTCAGAATTTTTACCTGTCCATCTTCCATGGATTAAGTTTGACTGTTATAAAGATTTCTTATTTTCTCTTTTTTCTAATGACCTTCAGAGTTTTCCTAAACTCCAAACCTCCTCAATTCCTCCCTTTATCCTGGATCGTGTTAAGGAAAGGATCAAGTTGGGTGAGGAAGGAGTGGATGTGCCAAGGAGGGGCGACCCTATAGCCGAGGACCTCTTATTCATTGACAAACTTTCGAATAAGTTAGGTGAGGAGGGGGTAGCCCCCGTTTCATTGGGTAGTGATAAAGAGAGAGAGGGTATTGGTCCAAAAGGTGGTGACTGTCCATGCAAGCGTGCCATTCATGATTTTGAATTGCCCTTATCCATAGAGGGTGGAGCTTCTAGCCTTGAGGGAGGTAGAGAAATTGTTGATCACGAAGTTCTCTCTCTTCGGGTATAACTTTTTTCCTTGGGTGTATCTTTATTTTTCCTGAACGTTTGGCCTTGAACATTTTCCTGTTGTTATAGTAGACAAAAGAAACTGTTTTCTTGCCTTAAGCAGAGTTAGATGATAAAAGTTCAAATCATTTTAATGTTGAACAGATAGTACACTTGTGTATATTTGATTCCGTAACCCACACGACACTCGTTTGAGGTCCCCCTCTGTTGCCAGCGAGGCCTAATGTGGTTATTTGCATTATGACCGAACTTAATTTACCGTAAGGAGGAATTACGCGCAACTTGTAAGTTGCAAAAAGAGTTACGGACGACGCCTATCCCTGCTTTCAAGGAAACACGTTTCTTCGAAGTGTTTGAGTGTGCTTATATCACATTTCCTCAACTCTTCTCGAACTTGCAGAGTGGAGATAATGAAGCTATGTTAAGGAATCTTACAATAAAACATGATGAAGCATTGTGTAAACAGTAGGCATGTGAAACAATGATGTGCTTATAATTCGCCCTTCTATACATAAGTTATAGTTGGTAGGCCCTGGGTTTGATCTGTGTAATAATGTACAATGAGGATAGGGGAATACGACCTTTGAAAATAAAGTTGTAATCGGTTTCTTTTTTTTCTTTTTTACACGTTTGTGGCAGGTCGAATAACGTAAGACCCCTTCCTTCTGGGATGGAACACCGTCGGAGAAGAGGCGCTTCCTATATCTTATGAGAGGAAGCTCTTACACCAGGACTTATCCATTAAACATTTAACCGAGAGGATGAATATTTTGAAAAGAAAGTTGGAAGAGAAGGATAGAACCATTCTGGGGTTGAGGACATACATAAAGACTAAACCTTCCATCGAGTTCTAGGATAAGCTAAAAAACCTTCGTCAATGCGTCATCGACTTGGAAATCAATTTAAATAATATTAGTACAAAGTGTAAGACGTGGGAACATTGTTATGAGAACATCCCTATAATGATAGGAACTTCATCCTATGATCTTGCGGCAGTGCGTAAGACCTCCGCTCCTTAGAGGTGTTATTACTTGAATAACCCTCCCTGGGTTTAAAAGAAACAGTTATTTCTAAGTGGTGTAAAAGAGTGGTGACCGAAATGAAAGGAGTTTATGACACTAGATTAATTAAGGATTCGCACGACCGTGTCAATCAATATGCCGATCAGATCAGACACTTGCAGGAAGAAAATCATGATTTACGTATGAGCATTTTTGATTTGGAAAAAGAAAACAAATCTCTCAAGGCAATGTGTAGGGCTTACAACAAAGCTTTGAAGCTCCAGCAACAACCTTCAGTTGCTTAGATGAGACGAGTAGGAAAGTTCAACGACTTAACAAATTATTAGGCATGGCACATTGTCATGCCATCGAGCCCCCTTTATCCGACGATGGAGAGGACCCCGATGTTCAGTGACATTCTGCGATGGGGACATATGATTTTGCATTGAGTTAATGGTGATGATGTAAACTTGTTAGTAAATAAACTTATGTATTGATAACTTGTAATACGTAAGTGACTATTAGTATAGGACATGAATGTGATTTACTTACATGATGTATGACTTAAGGGGTCTTTTTTTAAGTACGGGAAAACACAAGCCCTCCCCTTTATTACTTGACCTCGTTTCCGATGATGGGCTTTTTGTTTGCCTTCGAGCTTTGCGGGTTTTCTTTCGTAAGCATCCTGCGGATGTTTTGATTTGAAACAACTACCTTGGAAGTCTTAAGATCGTCATTCCAACGGTTGGAGCCTCTTTCCGATATTTATAAAAGGTTTCGCCCACCCAGTCTCGGGTATTAATATGTGGGAAACTTGTCTCCCTTTTGGCATTAGTTCAGAGTCGAATCGAGTTGTATAATAGTTGCCCGGGACCTCCTCTGGTCCTTATATAAGGTTGGATCTTCCCAGGTCCGTGTGGTAGCACAAAAGATCAGAATTTCCTCTGGTATTGGTAAAGTGTTGAATCGACCCAGATCTGGGCATTAGCATAGAAAACCGAAACCTATTTTGGTATTAAGAGAATGTCGAATCGACCCCACTTTTGATATTAAGAGAGCACCGAATCGACCCAGATTCGAGTATTAGCATAGAGAACCGAAACCTCTTCCGGTATTAAGAGAGTACCGAATCGACCCAGATTCGGGTATTAGCATAGAGAACTGAAACCTCTTTCGGTATTAAGAGAGCACCGAATCAACCCAGATTCGGGTATTAGCATAGAGAACTGAAACCTCTTTCGGTATTAAGAGAGTACCGAATCGACCCAGATTCGGGTATTAGCATAGAGAACCAAAACATCTTTCGATATTAATAGAGTACCGAATCGACCCAGATTCGGGTATTATCATAGAGAACCGAAACCTCTTTTGGTAATAAGAGAATGAGCATCCCCTTTAAATTTGATTTTGGAAGCAGAGGTTGTACGTGCTTCTTGAGCCTAACCTTGGGCCCTCGTAGTCAAAGCAGAGGATGTACGTGCTTTGTTGGCCACTCTCTAGGTCTATGCGTCCGGTGCGCTTGGCTAGCTTATCCACAAGCAGGGCCCAAGGACTTACCCAACCTCCCTCCATGAGGCACCTTACCCTGACCACCGTAGGCAATGATAAGGACTTAGAAACTTAGACAGGGCCATCGTAGGAACAGAACTAAGGTTTACTCTTTTGACGCTCTACACGGACCATCGTAGGCACTGGTAGAGGCTTATACGCCACCCCCATCCAAGGGGTGCCCTATCCTAACCATTGTAGGCGATGATAGGGGTTTGTGTTCCTTTCTACGGGTAACAAGGAACATAAGAAGAGGTAGGACGTGCTCTTCTGCGAGCAGAGGTAGGACGTGCTTAGTTCTAGCAGAGGCAGGGCGTACTCTTCTTCGAGCAGAGGCAGGGCATGCTAATTTTAGATGCACCGCCACAACCATTTCTGGTGTGAAACGGCGGGTTACGCTTTCGATGCTTTAACCCTGCCCCCTCTGTTTTAGGCAAGGAGAAAGACTAGCACAATTATTCCCCCTTCGGGGGGATGCCTCGCCCCGGCTGATTTGGCGATGACGAGGGTTTCCCTTTTCTTTACCCATTCGCGGCATGAGCTTTCCCTGGTCATTTTGTCTTTAGAAAATAATCTTTCTCTCGTTATCACAGTAGGATTCTGATGGCATAACCTTCTATGATTTTCTTACATAATTTTGTATTTTCCTTGGTTCAAGAACCTGGGGATCATTCCCTCCAGTACTTTGCAATGGTTGGTTTCATGTCTGTTTACAATATGGTAGTAGCAATACAATCCTACTCTTTTAGCTTTGTTTTTAGGCTTCTTCTTGGGCGATGGCCAGAAGTTTAACTCATGTCTAGTCAGGAAGTAGATACCCTCAATTGACATAGTGGGCTTATAACCCTTTGGTAACCTTGACTCAAAATCCTTTTTCTGCCGCTGCATCTTGGCCTTTTTGCCAATTAGCTTCGTTATCCCTTCATTATCTTTATACTTTCTATTTTTTATTCTTTGATATGGGGGTATATCTTCTTTATACTTTATGTCAGTCAGGGGGATAGAAATTTTCTCTATACTTCGTTCGATCATGGTTTCTCTGGCCTTTGCGAGAATGGCTCTTTTGGCAAGGAGAAAGGAATTGTGTCTCTCAGTTGAGGGTTGGTAAAGGTCAAAAATCGGAGTTGATCCTACGTGGAAGGGGTTGATGCTCCATCAATCAGGGTCATAGGGCTCCACGTCCATCTTTTTCTCCTGGATGTGAAGGTTTTCTAGCTTGGATCTTTCAATCGCCCATAGCTCATCGATGTTTACTTTAGCTATGGGAAATCCCTCAGTCATCGGTGGAAATCCCTTACTCATAAGGTTCTCAAAATATTAATTCAGGATGGAACAATCACAGGTAGGTATGGGTTATGGTTGTTAACCACAAGGTCGTAGGTTCAGGGCGCTCCTTCTAGCGCTAAAATGTTAACGATATTTTTCGTCAACACCGGAAAGGAGTTGATAGAGAAAGATCTAAAGGGGAAGTAGGATGGTTCAATCCTCTTCTCTGATTGGCTTTGGTAAGGATTGGGAGGCTAAAGTTCAAAGGTGCAGGCTCGTTTAGGTTCACCAGATCAGGTCTAAAGTCAATGAATGGGATTCGATTGCCATTCAAGGGTGTAATGGACGCAAGTTAGAGCTCCTCTGTAGAATTGACAATAAGCTACGACTATTACAATTAGAGAAATAGAAATGCACACTTACAGATTAATTTTCCCATAAGAAGATCTCCTTTTTGTTGAGCTTTTAATGGATGTACATTGAGATTATAGGGTCGGAATCTCCATTAATGTTGTTTTCTAAGTTGTTTTACAAAAAGAACGAGAAAAAGGTCCCCTTTTATGCGGTCCCTTAGGTCTTATTTATAGTGGCTCAGGATTTCTTCTGTCAAGGGCTTGTGGCCCGTAGAGATCCTTGTCGGTCGTTTTATTCTTGTCTTCGGGTGCTTAACCTTCGGTTGCTTTGGTGCCTTGGTCATAGTCCCTGAGCAATACTTGAATCTCTGAAGTGACTTATGAATGCAAGCTCGCGGGAATGAGCTTTCGGATGTAGGCTTTCGGCTTTATCGTGAATACTTAGAGGAACTTCTTCTCGTGGTGTATGTTGATGTTCGCTAGTTCGATATCGCCTCAGTTTTCGGTACTAAGCGAATTAATACGAGTAGCCTGTGTACCCGCTCGGGTCTCGGTTAGCCTTTCGATGGGGCTTATGTGGTAGCCTGGATTCCCAAGAGATGGCTTCTGATGTCCTTCCTGTCATCTGTGACTTCATCCTTTCGGTATCTATGCGGTAGGTTCTCCAGGAGTTGGTTCCGGTGGCCTTTGTGCTCCTTCGGTTTTGTGCCTTCAGCGCTTTCGCCTTTAGATGTACCGGTGTTTGAGTAGGTTATTCGTTGAAGATTTCCTTTGGGCTCCGTCTATTGGGTTTGTTGCCTCTGATTTCTTTGGTTCTAGGTCGGAGTGGTTCTTTTCACGAAGCCTTTCGCTAAACCGATACTATCGTAAGGGTCTTATCAGACTGTTTTTGACGAAGAGGCTGGTTAAAGCGACCTTCCGGATTAATTTTTCTTGCTCTTGCTCTTTTCATTACTGGTCCTCACTCCCTGTTGAGCCTTTTGTAAGCTTTTAGTTATTCGATACCCCTTCTCTGCCAGCTTTCTTTAATGTTGATTTTGGTAGTAACAGATATTGTAGAAGAGGCTTTTTTTTATCCTAGAGGCAGCGGCGAAAGGTATGAACTGCTTTGCACCATTGAGCAGATCGCTGAAACATCTTCAAGAGAATGACATTGTACATGAATCAGCCATTAGTTTTCCAACAAACTGAAGACGTTCAGACAACTAATGGCTTCCGTTTCCCTTACCGCTGCAAACGACACAGATGATGTCGCGCCAGCATCAATGTTCCAGATCCCACTTGTCATTGCCGCACCTTTCAGGTTTAAAGGTCTTCGCTTCAAACGTTGGCAAAAAAAATGGAGTTTTTTCTGACTATGCGAAAAGTCATCAAAGCTTTATCAACCGAGAAACTACAATTAACAGATACAGATTAGAAGGCGGTTTGGACTGAGAAATCGAACCAGTTGCAGGGACTGAGTAGTACTACATATGGAAGAACTTCATCCTCAACGACCTCAGCAACGATCTGTAAGACTATTACAATTCAGACAAATCAACAAAGGAGATTTAGGAGGCATAAAGAAGAATTATGACACTGAAGAGGTAGGCGAAATGATGTACGCAGTCAGTCGCTACCTCAAATATCATATGACAGATGACAATTCTGTAGAGATGCAATCTCATGAGCTTCAGGAAATAGCTCATGAGATCATCTCCGAAGGTATGGCCTTTGATGAACAATTTCAGAGTGATGTAATAATTGACAAATTGCCCCGAAGACGGAAAGATTTTAAGAATGTGTCGAGGCACAAGACTAAGGAATTTTCCTTAGAGAACTTTATCACTCGCTTCAGTATTGAGGAGGAGGCACGCAAACAGGACTAGAAAGAGGAAGTGCTGGTTGTCACAAACAACAACGCTAAAAAGACCAAATCAACTATTCTAAAACTAAATGTGAAAGCATTCAAAAATCAAAATTTTCGCAACAAACAGAACTGGAACCCGCAAGGGAACCAAAAAGGATAGCAGCAACCAGCCAAAAGAGTGAACCTAGACAGTTGTTTCTCTGTAACAACTATGGAAAACCAGGTCATATGGCACGTAAGTGTCGGAACAGACCAAGCTCTGCACCGCAGGCTAACCTGACTGAGGAGACTTTAATGGGTATGATTACTGAGATTCACCTTGTCGATGGATCAGACGGTTGGTGGGTAGATACTGGTGCTTCTCGCGATGTGTGCTATGATCGTGATATGTTTACTACATACACGACTGCTGATAATTAGAAAGTCCTGTTGGGAGATTCTCACACCACTAAAGCTGTTGGGGTTGGAAATGTGGAAACCAAGTTTACCTCTAGAAAGACGTGATTCTGAAAAACATGATGCATACTCTAGAGATGAGAAAGAATCTAGTTTCTGGCTTTCTTATGAATGAGGTTGGCTTTACTCAAGTTATAGAGGCTGATTTGTATACCTTAACTTATAAGGGAAATTTTGTGGGAAAGGGTTATGTTTGTGAGGGTATGTTTAAGTTGAATATTGAATCTAATAACGTAATTAGTTCTGCTTATATGTTGTGTGATTTTGATACTTGGCACTATAGATTGTGTCATTTTAACAAACGCATAATTCACAACATGTGCACTTTAGATATGATTCCTAAAATGTCAGAAACTAATTTTATAATTACGAACTCTGTACTCAAGCTAAAATCACAAAGAAATCTCATAAGTCTGTTGATAGAGTATCTGAACCTTTGGATTTAATTCACATTGATATATGTGAGCTAGATGGCACGTTGACTATACATGGACACCGCTATTTTATCACTTTTATTGATGAATGCTATGATTTCACATATGTATATCTCATGAAAAATAAAAGTGATGCATTTGATATGTTTAAGACATTCAAAAATGAAATTGAAAATCAATCCAACGAGAAAATTAAAAGACTTCGTAGTGATAGAGGAATAGAATATGAATCTATTTCTATTCTAGATTTCTATAAACTGCATGGTATTATACATGTCTATTATCTACTAAATATAATCCCTAAATCAAAGGGTAAAATTTCACCTTTTGAAATTCTAAAAAACTACAAACCCAATGTGTCCTATTTTAGAACTTAGGGATGCTTGGCATATGTTCGTATTCTAAACCCCAAGAGAATAAAATTAGCAAGTAGAGCATATGAATGTGTATTTATTGGCTATGCAGTTAATAGCAAAGCATACAGATTTTATAACATAAATATCACATAATATAATTGAATCAAATGATTTTGATTTATATGAAACAAAATTTTCTTTTTAATTAAGGAATAGTGGGGGCACATCAAGTAATTTATTACCTGTAAGAACGTAACCTAATGAACATTCTGGAAATGAACCTAGAAGAAGTAAAAGTGCAAGAATCGCAAAATATTTTGGTTCATATTATTGTGCTTTACTATAGAGGAGGATCCCTTAAACCTCCAAGAGACCTTATCTTCGCCAGATGCCAATTTTTGGCAAGAGGCTATAAATGATGAGATGGATTCTTTGAAATCCAATAAGACTTGGCACTTAGTTGATTTACCACCTGGTTGTAAATCTATAGGTTGTAAATGGGTGCTTAAAAAACAGATGGCACTGTCGATAAATATAAATCCCATCTAGTAGCTAAAGGTTTTAAAAAAAGAGAAAATGTAGAATTCTTCGACACTTATCACTTGTAATAAGAATTACACCCATTAGGGTATTAATCTCACTTGCATTTATTCATAATTTAATAGTACACCAAATGAATGTCAAAACTGCATTTTTAAACGGTGAATTAGACGAAGAAATTTATATGGACCAGTCTGAAGGATTTGTAGTACATGGTCAAGAACATAAAGTATGAAAATTAGATAAATCATTATATAGTTTAAAACAAAAACCTAAACAATGGCATGAAAAGTTTGATAACTTAATCATTTCACGTGGTTTTAAAGTTAATGAAAGTGACAAATGCATTTATTACAAATCTGAGAATGACATTTGTACTATCATATGTCTTTATGTAGATGAGCTACTGATTTTTGGGTCAAATATTCATGCCTTAACACTACGCCATAGATGGCCTACGCCAACCACAGAGAAATGACGCAGTAGGTGCCAAATAGTGTTGCTGCAGGCAAAAAATGATATGTGGCAACACTTTTTTGGGGTTGCCTTTTGCTGCGTTGCCTTAGAGTCAAAGGCAACACATTTTCAATCCTAAGGCAACATCAGCACAGGTGTTGCCGCATGTACTAAATTTACAAAAATGTGGGTCCCACTATAATCTGTAACCCGAGTTTAAGGAATGGCCACTAAAATCTGTAGCCCGGGTTCACGGAATCCAGTTGTGGGACCCACATGCATAAATCTATGGCAACAATTTTACCACCCAACGGCAACACTATATCATAGCTATGGCAACATTTAACATCACATACTGCAACATTATATCTTATATATGGCAACATTACAGAACTTAACATCAAACTGATCAAATTAACAAAGAACTTTTTATTTCAAATTAACCAGCGAACATAAGTAGTACTTAGTCAACTACAAAATAACAAAACGTAGCCACTAAATTCAATTTTACAAACATTTCAAAAACAAACACAGCAAGTCCTAAATTCATGTTTATATAAAACTAAAACAGTTTCAAAATATAGCGCACGCCTTCACTGCGTTCAGTGCCTCTACTACATCGCGTACCTCTTGTGCCTTCATTAACAAGTTCTTGAAAATCCTCATCACTGCCTCCTTCACCTGCATACATCAGTTGCATTTCAACACAAAATAAGAGGTATGCATGTCTCAATTGCATTTCAGCACAAACTATGGTCATAGTTAACAGAGTTTCCTTTAAGCACAAATTGAGTTTCATAACTGAATTCCATTTGCATCAGTATAACATAGTATACTGATCTAAACAATGTGTGAGTTACATAACTGATCTAAACAATGTGTATACAAGTGTATACTGATCACATAACCGAGTTTCATTTGCATTTGCGTTTCATTTACATAACTGAGTTACATAACAGAGGCACAATGTGGATACAAGTGTACTGACCTAAACATAACTGAGTGACATAACTGATCTAAACAATGTGTATATACAAGTGTATACTGATCTAAGCAATGTGTATACAAGTGTATACTGATCTGCAATGTGGCAAAAATTATCATTAATCTACAATGTGACAAAACTTAAGATTATACCTGAAAAACTGACCATGCATGCTATTTCATGTTACTTCACCGCTCTATATTGCCATAACAACACACAAAAGAACTCCAAACATGATCCAAGACATAGCTAAAGCTTTTGCAAAGAATTTTTCTCATGTCTCGTGTTTTCCACATTTAATGCGCATTAGGGCCAACTCTTCCTTCAAATCTGCCACAAATTCATCGGCTTTTGCCCTCTTTTGCTTTTGCTTCAGCAGCTTTTCTTCAATTGTCTTCTTTTCCACGAGCAATTGCAATATAGTCTTTTCTTTTTCCATCAATTTAACACTAGTATCATCCAATTCAGAATTGTTGTTGATTTCATACACTTCGTCATGCCACATAAAATACCCGCAATCGCCAATCTGCACATACATTAAATTCTCGAGTAAAACACCAATGAAAGATATGATAATCGACATGGAGCAACAAAAAAACCTAATTTATAATTACCGGCCACATGGAGCAACCAAAAACTTCTTCCCCGCATTCGACCCCACCTTCACAGTTCTCAACTTCGCTGGGATATTGTGGTGGCAGTTCTTTCTCGCAGCCGCTTTTGACGAATTTGAAGTAGAAATTGATGTCCGCATCATGCAATATTCAGTGATGTCTGCAGTCCGAGACTTAAGTCATAAAAATTTGTGACAATGTGTACTCTTATAAGTACCAACAAAGATTCCATAATATTTATATCGAATAAACATAAAATATTGGATGAAACATCAATTACATTCCTGAAATTTGCATAAATGTGGATATGATAAATGCAGTGTGTACTATATGACATCTAACAAGGCTAAATAAGCACACACTTACTGCATCGAAGGAGATCTCACTGGTTGAGAACTAAAGGTAGAAACCCCAAAAAATAATAAGGGTGTTAAGCTCGGCTTTAAAGAGCAATAATTAGGATTCTGATCCGATCAAAACAAGGCTTCCTGGATCACCAAAATTTTGCCTTGCATCCTGCCCAAGCGAAAAAATTCACTTGTATATGGGCCTTGGAAGCGAAAGTGCCTCTCTGAATTTGGTATTGTCACATACTGCCTAGTGGAACATTATCCAGAGAACTTTTGTACTCACAAGTATTGCCACATTCTTCCTCCATTCTCTAGATAATGTCCCACCAGGCACTATGGTGGACAACAAAATCTACCACCCAAACAATTACGATTTCTACTTGTGCTCACAAGCTGGAATGATAGGAACAACCCAAAGAAGTACTTTTGTGAAACAACATATTTAACGATGCAGGTTTGAGGAAAAAAAGACTTAAATGGCTAGGGAATACCTTCATGTTAAGCCTAAAACAGATTAGCCTAAAAAATGAATGTACAGACTAACGAAGTACAACACTATGGATCATCGGAAAAGGGTAAGTTGAGATCAAAAAATTCGTTTATAGTACCTTAGGGTAATGAAAGCAGATCAGCAGCGAAGCAATTTCGTGCAAAATCGGATCTTTATTTGGTAGCGAACAACGTAATTAGTGGTTTTTTGTTGAGAGGAGAAGGAAGAAGAGGTTTTTTGTTGAGAGGATGGAGAATTCAGGGAAGAAGAAGGGCAACAAGAATTGGGATTCCCTGCGATAAGAATTTGGATTTTAGTTTAGGGTTCGAACGATTTAGGGTTTGAAAGTGGAAAAGTGAAAACAAATTGTTGCGGGAAAATGAAAATTTGGGTAAAAGAACACTGCGGTGTTGAAGGAAATCAGATTGATGCGGATCACTAATCTGGGCTGTTGGATCATGTTGACACGTATTGCTAATTTTATTCACGCGGCTGCTGCAACACATGTTGATATCTATGCTAACACATTGAAGCGTGCGTTGCAATAGACAAAAAACATCATAGCAATGGCAACACTGTAGCTAGCAACATCATGCATTTTCGTTGCGATATGTCATCTATGGCATAGTGTAAACAATGTTAAATCTTTGCTAAGAGACAAATTTGATATGAAAGATCTAGGTGAGGCAAGTGTAATGCTTGGCATTAAAATTACTAGGTCCGAAAAGGGACATTCTTTGGATCAATCCCATTATATTGAGAAGATTCTAAAGAAATACAACTACTTTGACTGTAAACCTACATGTACACCATATGATCCCAGTGTAAAGCTATTTAAAAACGCTGGTGAAGGTGTAAGACAATTTGATTATGCAAGCATCATTGGCAGCCTTCAGTATGCCACTGATTGTACTAGACCCGACATTGCCTATGTCGTGGGATTATTATGTAGGTTTACTAGTAGACCTAGTATAAAGCACTGGCATGCTATTGAGAGGGTCATGAGATACCTAAAATGAACAATAAACATTGGATTACATTATGAAAAGTTTCCAGCTGTACTTGAAGGATATGCCGATGTAGACTGAAATACTTTATCTGATGATTGAAAAGCAATCAGTGGTTATATATTTAGCATTGCTGGAAGAGTTGTTTCTTGGAAATCTAAGAAACAGACTATTTTGGCTCAGTCTGCTATGGAGTCTGAGATGATAGCACTAGCCACAGCTAATGAAGAAGCAGAGTACTTGAGAATCTGTTAGTTGAGATTCCCTTATAGAAAAAACTGATACTATCTGTGTTGATTCATTGCGATAGTACCGCGGTTATTGCAAAAGTTTAGAATCGTTATTATAACGGTAAGAGACAACAGATACATCGTAAGCGCGGTACTATTAGAGAGCTACTCTCTTCAGGTACTGTTAGAGTGGATTACGCATGTAGTGATGAAATTTTGGCAGATCCTTTGATGAAAGGACTGTCTAGAGAGAAAGTCTTTAGTACTTCTAAAAGAATGGGACTATTGCCCTTAGATTGTCGAGTCACACATAATGGTAACCCGAACTAATGACTGGAGATCCCAAGAATAAGGTTCAATGGGTAAATACAAGTTGTGTAGCGATAGTAGTTGAACATGCTATTTTTTGTATATTAAGAAGCATGTGTTCCTGAAGTGATTAAAGGATGAGGACGTACCTTCAGGAGTGCTCTCGATAGACTCGCCTATGTGAATGTGGAAATGTGGCTGTTACCTATAAAGTTTTGGGAGAAACTTCTAGAGCATTCACCATACTGGGATAAACATGCATGACCATTAACGCACGGGCTCATTTGATTGCACTATAGAAAAGGTTATGTGTGGTATGATGTTAGGAATAGAGTTCAAGACCATGCGTCACTCTAGTAAAAAACTGAATCTTATCCACTATGCAAATGTTCAAGTCGGAAGATACCTTTGTTTATGCACAATCTTATATATTTTTAGAAACTGCTCGAAAAATATTTAAAAAAAATTCAAGTGGGGGATTGTTGGAAATGTTTTATACATGTAATGAATTTATTTAAAAACCAGTTGCAGTTACCAAAAATTTATTATTGAGCAATTAATGCAATAAAGCCGTTGAAAGTTATAATGGTAATGTATTTACATATATGTAAATATATTTATGAGCCATTATTGTGATTGAACTGTCACAGTCATATATGTATGTGACCTTTTATGGAGCCGTTACAAAAAAATAAATGGTATTAAAATATTTATATGAATGATAATCAATTAAGATTTATTATCAATCATCTCTTTTGAAACCTATGCAATTTACATGTTAAAAATTGCAACTTTTTTGAACGTTTCTTTTACTTAATATGGTATTAATTACAGTCCAATTTTCCTCTCACTAACCTAGCTAATGTTACTCTTTTCTTCTGTCTATATAAGGAATATGATAGACAAAGAATTGCATACAACAATCTTTTTCTTTACTCTCTTTCTCAAGAACTCGTTTGTCTGCTTCGAATTTTTATTACAATACAAAAGAGCAGTACAATTTTTTAACTTGAGTACAAATCAGGCTGAATTCATTGTGCAAGCGAATTGGTATTATAGAAGAGGCTATTTTATCCTAGAGGCGGCGACGAAAGGTACGAACTGCTTTGCACCATTGAGCAGATCGACGAAACGTCTTCAAAGGAGCGACTTTGTACGTGACTCAGCCATTGGTTTTCCAACAAAGTGTCTCCATTAAAAATTTCTTACTCATCATATCTTCTAAATAAAATTTACTAAGTGGTTTTAATTCCCAATCAACATAGGCATAAACATGATACATTACTTACACCACCTTAACCATATGCCATTATCCTATCATCACAGGGACCACTAGGGATTATAAACTTGAAATTCAAAAAGAAAAATTCTTTTAGAAGTTACCCATGTAGTTAAGTGGTATAAACAATGTTGAAGTCTTAATACTTCATTCCAAAATTAATATGTCGTTCCATTACCATTCATTCTTCTTTAATTCCCACTTTCACTCTTCTTATAAATTTGTTCCATTCATTATTCAAATTGATATATCCATAATAGTTGAAATTTGACCATTCCATAAATTCTTTCCTAATTCCTTCAACCTCCTTCAAGTTTGAAAATATATCCATTCTTCTAAATCAAATTCTCTTTTAATCAGTCATCATAAATTCCCTTTTCTCTAATTAACTACAAATTTGTTATCCATAAAATTCTCAGCTAGTATAGATGAATCCAAAATTCAAAAGTCGTTAATTATGTAACTTACGCTATACCTATATATGTACGCGTTAGTTGCTAAACACAGTTACACAGGTACTAATTTTATAAATTATCTAGGGTAACCTATTTTACAACCAACTATTGATTTTGGAAAGTCTTTGCACTTTACCAACTTTACAAATAAATGTCTTTGGGACTAAAACAAATATTTTCAGATCAGGTTTGTATAGCCAATTCTTATCCTCTCGTAGAACCTAATTATGTTTTATCTTGTTTGCTACCCTTATTTACTCCATAAATTGATTCTTTTACAAAATCATAATTTTAGCAATTATACAAAATAAATAAATAAATTATTATTATTGAAACAATTCATTAAACCTATCAATTTTTAAAATGAGCATTTAATGTCTCATTAAAACATGGAGTGTTAACTTTTCGTTCTTTATCAGAAAATGAAAGTATTTACAAAGAGCTTAATGTTTTATCTCTTCCAACTTAGGACTGAACCTAATAAAGTTATATATGCATTCATCTATTAGAACATTCTTTATTAAGAATTTATTTCTTGCTTTTACATGATGAACATTAAATACCTCTTTCAAAATTTATGAATTTGGAAGCTTTGGATTTCAAGTAAGAGTAAAAAAAATTCGACCTGTCTTCATTAAAACCTTTAATGCCAACTTTTAATGTTTTTCAAAAATGACGTACTTCTTAATGACTAGCAAAATAGCTACTTGTTCTATTTTGAAAACATAATCTTGTAAATAATTATCACAAACCCAATTAAAATGGAAGTTAAGTCGTCTAAATTTTTTTATAGCATTTGTTCCAATATTTCCCCAAAATGTGCTATTATTTTACCAGAACACTTTTTGAAAATTTATTCAAAGTACGTAAAATATTTCATAATGAAATTCAATAACCTCTTTATGCAATTATATTTAATACTTTTACCGTCAATTGAATGCTTTTTTCATATTAAACTATGTTTTGAAAAACTTTTACCATCTCACGAATGCTTCTTCAAGAAAAGGAAACATCCAAATTATTCATAAAACATTTATTTATTCCAATTTATTCGAATCTTAAATATGCTTTTCAAAATTCGTTTAATAGTCACAAATTACTTAAATAAAATATTTGGAGCAATCAATGACAACTTGTAACACCCCGTATTTTCTGTGAACATAAAGTAACAAAACAAAGCATAATTAATTTTTAAAAGAAGAATTAAGGGAAACGGGTTATGCCATTGCGTTCGTCTCGAAATTCTACTTTAGATAGAGTCTGATTTTGCGTAAATCGGAGTCTGTATGAAGAAGTTATGACCCTCAGAAGTTTTCAGAAAATTTAAACAGCTCAGTCGAAATTCAAAATTCGAATTCAAAATACACACCCGGGCTGGGCGGGAAAATCCCCGCCCAGGACCCAGGTCTACCAGGGAGTCGACCTGGGGGTCGATCGGGGTAGAACAGGTCGACCATGGGGTCGACCTGGGGTCGACCTCCCCCCTTTTCCAGATCCGAGGATAGATCCATTTTTCTGCATTTAGACGCCCGTTCTGACCAAATTCGTTGCTTCTAAGCTATTTATACACCCCAAACCTCACTTTCTCTCCACACAACTTCATTTCGCCTGTACTATACCCTAATTCATATTAAAATAAATCAATGGTGTCGCTACTCTGCTGAAACCTAAGCTAGAACTAGTGATTCTTCTTCTTCCAATCTGAATAGGATTAAAAGATAACAAATCAACGCCTACATCAACGGAAAGTTAAATCAACTCCAGAAAATCAGATCCCATAATTGTTCTTCTCTTTATTAAACCACGATTTGTGAGTGCAGTTATTTTCAGATATGAAATTTAATTATGATCTTGACATGGTTATAAATCTGAATTGGAGATTATGCATATTCTTGTTTATCAGGTCTGTTTTCCTGTGTAGATCTATCTTATTCCTGTTTATCATATCTGTTTTCCTATGTAGATATATCTTATTATTGTAACTATTATGTATCTCTTCCTTCCTTCTGTTCTATAGCCAGGCTATAACGAGCCTGAGCCAATCTCTTAAGATATTGACACACGAACGCTAAATTTGGGGAAAATAACGAATGATGCATAATTGGACATGACTGATTTGTGACTGATTTAAGAAATGGGCATATGTTGTAATTTAAGATCTAGATCTAAGCATACTATATATGAGGGTTTATGATTTGGAAGAAGGAGAATTATTGTATGACAACATATGACTTGTAATTTGGGAACATAATGCATGTTATAATTCAAGATCTGATTTTGAGGACGTAATATATGTTGTAATTTAAGATCTAAATTTGGGGGCATATTTTATATGACGATCTATGACTTGGAAGAAAAAGGGTATATGATTTAGGCATAAAAGGTCTATTTTAAAATAGGATAACTATTAATTGCGAATACGCCTAAATGGGGATTTTGGATATTTACATACGCTGAAATCAAAGGCTATAATTTGGCATAATTCATATTGTATATCATGATTTGGGGTTTTTGGAGAATATTCTGTACTATGTAAGTTTAATTAGAAATTTGGGGCACATGTTACATTATGAATTATGACCATAATTTGAGCATGAGAAATTAGGCTTAATTTTATGATTAAGTGAGGTATGTCAATGGAATTTTAAAGGATGATTAAATCTATTAAATTGCCTAATCTGCTAAATCTGTTGAAACTGAATACAGTAATTTCGGGTATGAAAATCTGTAGGCTCGATCTAAAATTGAGCGAAACATGTTAATATAACTTTGGATAATCTGCTATAACTTGTAAAGAAGTTAATTTGTAGAATTGGCATAATTAGTCTAATATTGACATAATCTGTGAATGAATACTTTAGCTAAAATAAGAATGCTGAGACATGAGGTTAGACTTTGTTTGCGGTAGAAGCCTGACCGGACCCTACCGGCTTAACCAGCAATCGCAAACTGTCAGTCTAATATGAGAGGTCGTATGCATAGAGATGCTTAGACACGAGGTTAGGTCTGGCTTGTGGCAGAAGTCTTCCCGGAATCTCCGGCACATCCAGCGGCCACAAGCTACCGACCTAATGCGAGAGGTCTGTGCATTAATACTTAATTAATGAAAATCTAAGATAAATATGATGCCTAAAACGTATTGGGTAGATAGGGTTAAATCAACTGGACTGATGAACCTAATAAACCCGTTTGAAAGTCTGTAGGCCCAATACAAGGTTAGGTGAAACAATCTGTATGTCTGTTAATCTGTAATCTGACCCGTTAAGTCTGAAAACTTGTTAATCTGTATATCTGATCTGTTAGTCTGAAAACTTGTAAACTTGTATGTCTGGTCTGAGAACTAGTTAATCTGAACTTTGTACATCTGAAATCTATAAGCAAGTTAATCTGAAATCTGTTAGTCTAGGGACACAAGGTTAGGAGGGGTAATTACTTGTGTCATCTGTTGTTTGGGACCCATATTAGTCAGTAACCCTTTCTGGTATCAAAATTATGACCCAACACTAGGTAGGGATCCCAGGCACACTTACTGAACTAATTGTAAGAGGTTCACTCTGATAATGGCAAGGGGTGTTGATGGCACGTTCCAACCAGGTCATGGGCGTGCATGGATCCAGTCTGCTCTGAGGATGTAAGACACCGTGACATCTGTAAATAGGTCTGTGTCTACAGGTTGCCACTTTAGGGAGTGATACACCCTTCTATGGGGTCGACACAGGGTATTTATGTATTAGGGAGCCGATCGCTTGGGGTAGAATTTAGGGTACACTTAGTTCTGTCTGTTTCTGTTGGGGTACCGTCTGTTTCGGTTGGGTGGTAACACCGGTCTGTTTCTGTGTGGTACCTTTTGTTGGGGGTGGTAAAGGCTCATTACTAATGTACACCTAATTATAATATTCTGTTTCCATAGGGGCTATTTTGTTTCTGTCTCTGTTCGAGTGGTAAAGGCCCATTACTAGCATTCTGTTTTTGTAACCGTCTATCTCTGTTCGGGTGGTAATGGCCCATTACTAGCATCGTGTTTCTGAAGAGATCGTTTTGTTTTCTGTTTATACATTAGGACAACACCTAATTCTGTTATACCAGTATTAGTGCAGAGAAGTGAAAACCAAGTAAGAAGCTTAGTTTAGCCTATATCATTCTGTCTCTTCCGTTAACCTGCTACTCCTGTTATGGTTATCTCTCATCCAGTTTTACTTACATGTCATGATATTGTTATCTTTTTATATGCTGAAAGTCAATGGACTCACCAGACTTACGTCTGACCTAGTTTGTTTTGCCTATTTTCTTCCGTTCCCCCTGGTTCTCAGGGTGGAAACATAGGAGCTTGATTCAGGTTCCATCTGCATGAAGTGCTAGAAGTGCTTGAAAATATTGCTTGGCTTTGATTCTACCTATTTATGGCATTCTCTGTTGAGGATTATGGCATTAAAATTATGCATTCTGAAGGATTTTGTATAAGACTGATATTTGTGTACTTGGGTTTTGATATTGTGATGTAACCAAACTTATTTCTGTTCTGCTGTAATAAAGTTATAAATTTTTCAAGTACTACTTTACATATCTATCTTGTAAATTTCTGTTCAGTTTACTTATAACGTTCCACCGAAGTTAAGGCATTCCCTTTGCGAGTGACCTTAACGGAAGTGGGGTGTTACACTTGGTATCAGAGCTGAAGGTTACCAGATTAAATAAGAGTTTTTAAAAACTACTTTCAAAAAGGTTTTAAAAAGAAAGTATTTTCAAAAGTAGAGTTTATTTTGAAAAACATAATCCCCAAAAGCCATATATCTTTCCCTTGATTCTCCATTTTGAACCTCTTCCTTTTTCTTTTCAGCATCTCTGGGGTACCCGAGATACCCGAGGGCTTACCGATACCAACTTGGTTCAAAAGGTATTTGGAGGCAAGGGCCACGGCCGTAGGCCCAGCAGACATTCCTCCTCCTCCCCTCCCCGCGTTGATACTTTTTCGAAGATATGCAAAGACTTTCGGGCAATGGCCGGGAAACCTTTTCACGGATCAGTGACGTTTGTTGAAGCTTGAAATTGGCTTAAGGAGGTGGAAGATTTGTTTGGTATCTTCGAGATAGAAGATGGAAGGAAGGTCCAATTAGCTGCTTGGTTAATGAAGGACAAAGCCTCGTTTTGGTGGGAGGTCACAAATGGAGGGCATCCGGTAGAGACATGGATGGATTTCAGGCACAGGTTCAAGATGAAATTCCTCTCGCGAGCGGAAGAGAATTTATACATTGAGAGGTTCTTAGCATTGAAGCAAGGGAATTCATCAGTGAAGGAGTACGTCAATAAGTTCAATCAGTTGGCAAGATTCGTCTTAGACTTGGTGAACACACCTAAGAAGAAGGCCTTGAGATTCGTTAAAGGTTTGAATGAGCCGCTACATGGGTTAGCTGTGACCCACATTCCTATGGGGGCTACCTTCGAGAAATTGGTTGACATGGCGTTAATGCATGAAGAGGAAGCCAAAAGTGAGAAGAAAGAGGAAAAGCTCGAAGGACCACAGAACAAGAAAGCATGGTCCAAAAAGGAAACACAAAAGAAGGATAAAATGTCTGAAGACAAGAAGGAGAAAAAGTGCTTTACTTGTAAGAGCTTGACTCATCTGAACAAGGATTGCAGAAAGAGGAAGGGCGCTTGCTTCAACTGTGGAGAAATGGGACACTTCACTAGGGACTGCTCGAAGAAACGTGGGCAAGGGCAGAAGGCAGAACCTACTTCTGGAGGGCAGGCGAATGCTCACGTGACTGGTAGATAGGGCAGAGATGGGAAAATTTCTGTAGAAGGATTAATTTCCTTATCTGATTACTGAGTTAAAACTCTCTTTGATTCTGGCATTTTGATTTTGTAATTGAGACTTTGCACTTTAATACTAGTCTTGTTTCTGATCCCGCTATAGTCTCAAACCCCATAAGGGTTATGACTCATCTATTTGTGATAAGTTGGGGTTTGAAGGTATCTTTGTTAAGCGTTAAGTTGACTGGACGCATACATTCTGGTTTTTGTGGGATATGGTGGGGTTTTATCATGCTTAGTTTCCTAAGAATCATTTGATAATATGATCTGTACCAGTAGTCTGTAAGTATCTAAATATTTCTGAAAAGGATAGAGGTTTTTACTTGAAGCGTGAAATAAATTTTCAGTTTTGACATTGTTTAATGGGAGTAATTCTCTGAGTGTCAATCTAATGTTGATTTCGGTCTTCAGGGTTGATACATAGGGATTTATTCTCTTAACCGATGTCTAAAGGGAACAAAACTTTTGTACTTGCTTCTATCACTCGGCTGTATCCTATCGATCGATTCTTCGACCTTTAGGTAGAAACTAATGGGTGTAAACATGTGTTTGAGACATTTTATGTTTGATGGATGCAAGTGGTTGCTAGTGGATGCATATACACACACTAGGCACTATATCGGCTCAAAAACACTCTCATACTGCATATGGATGTCTGTGCATTTTTTTTCGATTTTTGTGGATGCAAAATGATTGACTCATCACATGGATGTTGCATTTGGATGAATGGTTTTGCACTCATATAGAGATGATGTGTATTAAATAGGATTTCTTGCATACATAAGTGGACACATAGCACTAACATAATTCACATTAAGGAGGTCAACTGAATCAGTAGACTGCCTGATCTTTGCATTATATAAGAGACATATACACACACTTTTGCATATGTTCATACAACATTAGAAGTTTTCTAAGGACAATGGATGCTTGTGGATGATGGTTGAGTAGATAGGTGATTGGATGGTAGGACACATTCTTCTTAACTTGAAGATTTCGGGGACGAAATCCTTTAAGGAGGGGAGAATGTAACACCCCGTATTTTCTGTGAACATAAAAGTAACAAAACAAAGTATACTTAATTTTTAAAAGAAGAATTAAGGGAAACGGGTTATGTCATTGTGTTCTTCTCGGAATTCTTCTTGAGATAGAGTCCGAGTTTGCATAAATTGGACTCCGTATGAAGAAGTTATGACCTTCAGAAGTTTTCAGAAAATTTAAACAGCTCAGTCGAAATTCAAAATTCGAATTCAAAATACACATCCGGGGTGGGTTGGAAAATTCCCGCCCAGGACCCAGGTCGACCAGGGGGTCGATCTATGTAGAACACGTCGACCATGGGGTCGACCTCCCCCCTTTTCCACAT
Source organism: Allium sativum (assembly GCA_030737875.1). Classification (NCBI taxonomy): domain Eukaryota; kingdom Viridiplantae; phylum Streptophyta; class Magnoliopsida; order Asparagales; family Amaryllidaceae; genus Allium; species Allium sativum. The sequence continues at coordinate 472,242,671 of CM060920.1, read as the reverse complement.
CCGAGGACAGATCCATTTTTCTACATTTAGACGCCCGTTCTGACCAGATTCGTTACTCCTAAGCTATTTAAATACCCCCAAACCTCACTTTCTCTCCACACAACTTCATTTCGCCTATACTCTGCCCTAATTCATATTAAAATACATCAATGGCGTCGCTACTCTGCTGAAACCTAAGCTAGAACTAGTGCTTCTTCTTCTTCCAATCTGAATAGGATTAAAAGATAACAAATCAACGCCTACATCAACGGAAAGCTAAATCAACTCCAGAAAATCAGATCCCAGAATTGTTCTTCTCTTTCTTAAACTACGATTTGTGAGTACAATTATTTTCAAATATGAAATTTAATTATGATCTTGACATGGTTATAAATCTGAATTGGAGATTATGCATATTCTTGTTTACCGGATCTGTTTTCCTATGTAGATCTATCTTATTCCTGTTTATCGGATCTGTATTCCTATGTAGATCTATCTTATTATTGTAACTATTCTGTATCTCTTCCTTCCTTCTGTTCTATAGCCAGGCTACCACGAGCCTGAGCCAAATCTCGTAAGAGATTGACACACGAACGCGAAATTTGGGGAAAATAATGAATGATGCATAATTGGACATGACTGATTTGTGACTGATTTAAGAAATGGGCATATGTTGTAATTTAAGATCTAGATCTAGGCATACTATATATGACGGTTTATGATTTGGAAGAAGGAGAATTATTGTATGACAACATATGACTTGTAATTTGGGAACATAATGCATGTTATAATTCAAGATCTGATTTTGAGGACATAATATATGTTGTAATTTAAGATCTAGATTTGGGGGCATATTTTATATGACGATCTATGACTTGGAAGAAAAAGGATATATGATTTAGGCGTAAAAGGTCTATATTAAAATAGGATAACTATTAATTGGGAATACGCCTAAATGGGGATTTTGGATATTTACATACGCTGAAATCAAAGGCTATAATTTGGCATAATTCATATTGTATATCATGATTTGGGGTTTTTGGAGAATATTATGTACTATGTTAGTTTAATTAGAAATTTGGGGCATATGTTATGTTATGAATTATGACCATAATTTGAGCATGTGAAATTAGGCTTAATTTTATGATTAAGCGAGGTATGTCAATGGAATTTTAAAGGATGATTAAATCTATTAAATTGCCTAATCTGTTGAAACTAAATACGGTAATTTGGGGTATGAAAATTTGTAGGCTCGATCTAAAATTGAGCAAAACATGTTAATAGAACTTTGGATAATCTGCTGTAACTCGTAAAGAAGTTAATTTGTGGAATTGGCATAATTAGTCTAATATTGACATAATCTGTAAATGAATACTTTAGCTAAAATAAGAATGCTGAGACACTAGGTTAGACTCTGTTTGCGGTAGAAGCATGTCCGGACCCAACCGACTTAACCAGCAACCGCAAATTGTCAGTCTAATGTGAGAGATCGTAGGCATAAAGATGCTTAGACACGAGGTTAGGTCTGGCTTGTGGCAGAAGTCTGCCCGGAACCGCCCGGCACATCCAGCGGCCACAAGCTACCGACCTAATGCGAGAGGTCTATGCATTAATATTTAATTTGTGCAAATCTAAGATAAATATGATGCCTAAAACGTATTGGGTTGATAGGGTTAAATCAACTGGACTGATGAACCTAATAAACCCGTTTGAAAGTCGTAGGCCCAATACAAGGTTAGGTGAAACAATCTGTAATCTGACCCGTTAAGTCTGAAAACTTGTTAATCTGTATATCTGATATGTTAGTCTGAAAACTTGTAAACTTGTATGTCTGGTCTGTGAACTAGTTAATCTGAACTTTGTACATTTGAAATCTATAAGCAAGTTAATCTGAAATCTATTAGTCTGGGGATAGAAGGTTAGGAGGGGTAATTACTTGTGTCATCTGTTGTTTGGGACCCATATTAGTCAGCAACCCTTTCTGGTATCAAAATTATGACCCAACACTAGGTAGGGGTCCAGGGCACGCTTACTGAACTAATTGTAAGAGGTTCACTCTGATAATGGCGAGGGGTGTTGATGGCGCGTTCCAACCGGGTCATAGGCGTGCATGGATCCAGTCTGCTCTGAGGATGTAAGACACCGTGACATCTGTAAATAGGTCTGTGTCTACAGGTTGCCACTTTAGGGAGTGATACACCCTTCTGTGGGGTCGACACAGGGTATTTATGTATTAGGGAGCCGATCGCTTGGGGTAGAATTTAGGGTACACTTAGTTCTGTCTGTTTCTGTTGGGGTACCGTCTGTTTCGGTTGGGTGGTAACACCGGTCTGTTTCTGTGTGGTACCGTTTGTTGGGGTGGTAAAGGCTCATTACTAATGTACACCTAATTATAATATTCTGTTTCCATAGGGGCTATTTTGTTTCTGTCTCTGTTCGAGTGGTAAAGGCCCATTACTAGCATTCTGTTTTTGTAACCGTCTTTCTCTGTTCGGGTGGTAATGGCCCATTACTAGCATCGTGTTTCTGAAGAGATCGTTTTGTTTTCTGTTTATACATTAGGACAACACTTAATTCTGTTATACTAGTATTAGTGCAGAGAAGTGAAAACCAAGTAAGAAGCTTAGTTTAGCCTATATCATTCTGTCTCTTCTGTTAACCTGCTACTCCTGTTATGGTTATCTCCCATCCAGTTTTATTTACATGTCATGATACTGTTATCTGTTTATATGCTAAAAGTCACTGGACTCACCAGACTTACGTCTGACCTAGTTTGTTTCGCCTATTTTCTTCCGTCCCCCCCTGTTCTTAGGGTGGAAACCTAGGAGCTTGATTCAGGTTCCATCTGCTTGAAGTGCTAGAAGTGCTTGAAAATATTGCTTGGCTTTGATTCTACCTATTTATGGCATTCTCTGTTGGGGATTATGGCATTAAAATTATGCATTCTGAAGGATTTTGTATAAGACTGATATTTGTGTACTTGGGTTTTGATATTGTGATGTAACCAAACTTATTTCTGTTCTGCTGTAATAAAGATATAAAATTTTCAAGTACTACTTTACATATCTGTCTTGTAAATTTCTGTTCTGTTTACTTATAACGTTCCACCGAAGTTAAGGTATTCCCTTTGTGAGTGACCTTAATGAAAGTGGGGTGTTACACAACTTTTGTCCCACTACTATTACTTCTCCTATATACCCTTTAGTACTAAAAAAATTGAACATTCTATTACTACCTATATTCCAGTAACCATTCTCTAAATTTTTTTCCAATTAAGTAAATCTAACCTTCAATCGTATCGATTTTTTTATTTTCTCTTTTGTCCCCTTGATTTTCAAATAAGATTCACTTCCATTATCGCAACTAGTGGAAAGTTTTAAAAGGAAGTAATTTTTTAACTTATTATGTGGAACAAGGAAAAGTTGAAAAAAATTAACCAACAATGTTAAAATTTTAGAAGCTAATAAACGAAAACTCTAACAGATATAAATTTACAATTAAAAATAGGGTCCGTTTGGCACAGGTTCCTATTCAGTTTTAAAATCAGGCACACATCCCGTTATAAACTTATTGTAAATTTAGTTCCTTTTTTTTAATATCAGCAAAAAAATAAAAAAAAATCACGTAAATTCGTATTTAATTAAAATAGGTAAATGCAAAAAATTCAACCCAGAAAACATCGAAAACCTTGTCAAAACGAAAACAACAATTAAATGCATACTAGTATGCACATATTTGGAGTTTCATGCATACATCTGTGCAAGAATTTCACTTATGCATCTGTGTTGAAAATACTTGCATGCATCTGTGCGAATATAGCATAATTCTTACATGAAAATATACAATAATTCACACACTTGCAAATCAGTTCGAATTTTTTTGCATTCACATGTGCAGATAAAACATAAAAGTAGCACGCATGCATGCATCAATCCACAGGTAAAAATTCGGTTAACTTTTCTTCATGAAATACTTGCATACAAGTGTGCAAGTATTTTAGAATAATTGCACACACGTATGCAAGTTTCCATCTAGATTTTTCAACACAAACAGCATATGCAATAGTTGCATACATGTGTGCAACTATTGGTAAAAGATGCACACATGTGTGCAATTTTTATTTTTTTTCCGTGGACTTCTGTGTCGTTTCCAGAATTTAGATTATTATTTTTACCTGATAGTGCATTTTTTTGGCACAAAACGTCAAAGGCGGAAGTATGGAAAACAGGGACCGGAGACGTGAGTTACATTTAAAACTAAAACAGGGGGCGGAGCGTTATTTCCACTTAAAAATATCCATTATATGTCTCTTTTTAAATAATTTACCTGTTTTTTTTTCAAAAGTTACATTTCTAACTTAACTAAAAGTGTTGATGGTAATTGTTTCCCAAAGATGTCTAAAAAAATTATGTTGCTAGAAATTCTATTTTCAACTCTGTGATGACCGCCCCATATCTCCTGCACCGAGCTAAAGAAAACTGCATTGTATGACATGCCAGGGCTACTTGGAATGATCAATAAGAAATAATAACTTGAAATAAAACCTGTTGTATAACTCACGATGCATGGATAACATAATAGAAAATATACAATATGATATAGTGTTGAAGCATAATAGAAATGAATTCGAATCTCTATAACACCTCAGAATCACCAATACAAAATATCGACGTAGATGAATATTTGTACATCAAGCCTCAATTAATATCACTCAGAGTCTCAACAATTATCAACATACAGCAAAATCAACAAGTATTGTATAGTATAGAAAATAGTACACCAGCCACCAGCTCGTCATCGCACAACACCATCAACACCAAAACTATCACCTGTTATCTTAATCTACTCACCAACAACATTGATGCGCAACCCAAGGTAATAAGAGGAAATATAAAACCTTGAGTCAAACAACAGTCTTAGTGAGCGATAAAATAAAAGTCAACAGTTACATAGGATGTATGAGTATAGACAGTTCAACCATCTGATCTGTCTCAACAACACAAGGATTAGCACATGATACTCATCTATCATATGCCGCTCCAGAATAAGAAAGAACATCCCTCAATCCACTTCTATTCGACGACCTATGGTGATATCCTACCAAAAAAATAGAGAAGAAAGCACGTAGTCAAGCATGACATCCATAGCAACCAATATCCTAACTATGACCGACTAAATCCCTAAACACATCAATCATCGAATGACCGGCTTAGTTGCGGGATCAACAACAACCTACCCCGAGGAAGTACCAAAGGGTTCCTTCTAAATGATAGGTCTTGCAGAAATCCATGTCATGAGAATTATGTTATAAGTCATGATTTCGGGGTTAGTCAATGTAAATTATCAACTATCTAGTGCTTCTCCCTAAATTAGAGAATTTTGGGTAAATGATGATAACTTCCTGGCCACCAATGTATCTTTGTCTTTAGAATTATGTTTGACCGCAGGATGTTCAACCAAAACTTTGACGCTATAAGGAATGATGGAGTATAGTTATAACTCGGGAATTATAAGAAGAATGCTCTTCCTCCTGATTGATTAAGCTTTGACAATCATGTCCTCGATAATTTTATGTTGAGCGGAGTTTAGAGACCTAGGAGGAACAATTGTAATTCAAGACATTTGATGCCAAATAAGGAAAGGAATTCAGATGCAAATTAATTAATAAGTAGATGAAGTTATCAACATATATAGCCAAATTTATCTTTGATATTAAAGGAGTGCTTTACGAAAAACTATTGATTATCCCATTTTTTTGTATTTTTAATCATACCATAAACAAAATTCTTGGAATATAGGTGTAACCTATTATCATATGAGTTTTTTCTTCGGAGCCTTTTGTAGGACTCATGATGTAATGAAGGATGGCTGGATCAACGAAAGAAACCACTACCTTCCAGGCCAGGATTTCCAAACATACCAGATACGTATATGTATTAGGAAAGAGCTGGATTGGAGAAACATTGGGCAAACCAAGATATTCTTGGATAAATTTTGCCATAGGAAGGAATCCTTCATGCTAGATTTGCAATGGAGTGAATGCAAAATACCTCTAAGGGGAGAGAATATAGTGTCACTTAGACTAGGTAGGATAGCTTCTGTAACGACCCGAATTTTCAACCTTCGAAAATCATCATTTAATACATCCAAGTATTCAAATGCCAGAATTTCAAACATCGAAATACGCATCGCCTGAGATTATAACACATTAGAACCAACAAAATGAAACCGAACAACATTTTTATTATTACAACATCTAGGTTACAAAGGGGTACATCACAATTCACAACACAACAACATCAAAGTATTTACATATCAAGATATACTGACTACTGGATACAAAATGAAACAGCGGAAACACAACTAAGATACACTGAGTGAATCCAAAAAGAATCCATCTTCACCTCAGAAAGATCCAAACTACAAAAGCTCCAAAATCCAAAGGAAAGCTCTGTAGAAACTCCATAGAAAGACTTCAAGGTGATCCTACCAAGACTCGACAAAAGCTCCAAGATGCTTTTACTAGAACCTAACCAATAGGCTGCCCGTATGGAAAATTATGGGTACCTGGAGTTTTGGAAAAACAAATATACTCTGCATCAGTCATGGGACTGGTGTGAGAAACTCAATATATGTGTTATGTGCAGTAAAATTCGCAATGCTCTTTAGAAAATGGAGCTACCATAAGGTATCGCGGCACACACAAAATGCAAACGAACACATGGGCGAGATTTCTCCTTGTGATAACCAAAAATGCTTGATACACGAAAACCATTTGATATTATTATTAGTGTCAAAAATCACTTCACAAATAAATGTATCAATCCTAACCAGCATAAAACCCCATCCTTTTATGTTGACATCTAGTATACAATCAAAACTGTAAGGGTTTGTAGTAGAGAATGGATTTCCAAAAAATGACCAGACTAAGGAACTTCCTTATCCGCTGGATACTGTTGGGGATACAGATTAAGGATCTTAAGTAAACTAAACACTAGAAGGGGTGAATAGTGTTTTATAGATTTGAACAATTTTCTTGAAATGTTTTAGGACAAACAAAATGCTATGCAAACCGCAGATATCAACAATCATAGAATCAATCACATATGCAGATAATAAATAAGAAACAGTAAAAGGAAAGTACATACCGTGATTTTATACTGGTTCGGAAATCCCCCACATCCAATCCCATACAACGATGGGTTGATGTGGATTTTTACTCAACCAATATTCAAATTACAATCTTTGATTTCAAGGCTATAAGGCCACACCGCAACTGCTTCCGAGTATAGTGAGACTCAGTTAATTTTCTGGGCCATAACTTTACACCCAGTCAATTTTTGGGACACAATCGCACCTAATAAAATTACAGGACATGACCACACCCTTCTCTTATATGTGTTTGGAGGATAGACTCAATATACTATGATCTTGTGATCTTTGAATACAAACAGCCTATAACTCTTGAGTAGCGCTTTATTTTCAGAGAGAGTTTGATGTAGAATTGAAAGAGAAGAAGATTGATATGATTTCTTTGAAAATTGGCAGAGTACAAGTGTAGAAATTTAAGAAATTAAGAAGAATAATGTCAAGAGGATTAAGGAAGATGAAAAGTTATTTAAAAATTTGAATTTTGCGCCTTTATATAGTTTTCCAACAGCCACATCCTTTTAAAAAAGATTTGAATTCAAAAGACACAACTATTTAGAATTTAAAAAACAATTTAATGGCTCGTATACCAACATACCCAAACATGTATGTCGACATACCCTAGTGTAAATTTAAAAATAACATTTTAAAGCAAAGTAAACAATGTTTAAATAAATTATGGTGATTTCTGAGTTAAAACAAACTATATCCCTTTACATTAAAATAGAGTATTCAAGTAGAAAATATATTTAAAAACATATATTAAGATGGTTTTAAAAATAATTAAAAACTATATATTAAATGATATAAAAGTATATACATTTGAAATTGTAAATATAAGAAAAGTTTTGAACTTATAAATATAACTAGAACAATTGAAAACATAAGTAAAAAATAAATCTATAAGCAATAAATATTAGGATTTAAAATATCTAAAATATAGAATTTAGAAAAAATGACTTAGAATAAATTTCAAGAGTTAAAATAAAAATGTTATCTCTCTTTTTGGAAAAAGCCGCAACAGGTCAAATTGAAGCCCAAATGTGCAACCAGCCAAATTAGGTAGATCGCATTCTAGGAAGCCCAACAGAAGGTCGGTCCGAAGTCATCACGTAATGGGCTGACCCGCTTCTCAAACAAGTTAATATTTCACTCTGAAAGACTCGCTCTCCCAGTCAACCGAGAGAACCGCTCTCATACAGGGCATATCGACCGAGTATTTCGATTCTATATGGAAATATCCAGTTGAGCTGCTCAAATACTTAGCCCGACTTTTAAGGAAGAAAAGGCGGTCAACCACATCCGGTCAAAGCTTTACTTTTGATACACCTCACCAGGGATGCCACGTAAGCCGCAACATCCGAGGATACTATTTATGAATAGTGGAATCAGTCTTACAGCCGCTATTCTATCTAAGGAATGGACTCCACCTGTCCAAGTCTTCCTAGAAAGGCCGGGCCACGACACAACCCAAGTCGCCATCTCCACCTATAAATACATCAGAGCTTAAAGAGGAAAAAGACTTCTTTTTTCTGGCTCCTACTTCTTCTTCTTCCCAGAAAGGTTTTATCTGGAAGAGAAAAATAGCCGTATCTCTTTTTTCTTCAAATAGAAAAAGCATTGTACTTGTAATCTAAAGCAGAAATAATATATAAAGTGGACGTAGGCACAGTCTTTGCCGAACCACTATAAAAAGTCTATGTGTCTTCCCGTTTCCTTTACGTTTTCCGTATTTTATGATCAGTATTCGTGTGTTCTTCACACTATTGGGGGTTGAACCTCACTAGTGACCAACTTTTGATGTCAACACTTTGGTGCGCCAGGTAGGGGAAGATTGCCTTAGTTCATGGCGAACAAACGGAAGAAAGATACAACATCCTCTCGTCCCGCAAATGCCGATGCAGTCGATACTAACGCTACAGAAGCGAGCTACGAGTTTTTATCTCATGAAGATATGTCTCGATTTCATACTCGGGACGACTTGGATAAAATCATGGTCGAGTTCAGAGACCATATGACATCTCAGGGTAAACTCCTCAAACATCAGCAACAGTTGATGGATCACCTTCTCGGTCGGCTGGAGACAGGATTGAACGCTTCAACATCAATTCCTCCACCGATCGGGACTGGGGCAACAACTAATCTTCGGTCTGCACAGAATCAGGCCACTGATCAGGCTACACCTTTATTTCATCTTGGTTTGGTCCCACCAACCGATCGATCATAGCCAGGAGTATCACTTCCAGCGACCAACGCAACTACAGCAGCAGAACCTCAGGAGGCCCACGATCAAGATCTGGATCAGTCGAACACTTTGCCCCCAATCTTGGAAACAGCTCGACCAAATAAAAACCAGTCGAGCGACCACCGGGCCCATCGGAATCAATGCCATTCCCATCACAACCCGGAATCTTACCGTAGACCAGTCTAACCACTCTCCCCCTTCAACGAAAAGCTAGTGCGGCCTTCCTTTCGAACCAGGGGGGCCACCCCGCCATACTGGTCCTTACTGTGGTAGAAGAAAACGCTACCGTAGACCCTCCTAACCTCGCTCCTACCAGGAGCACCCCCGAGCTCCGAACATCACATGTTATGCTGGATCATCCTAGGCCCTCTGTTAAGAGTACGACCCGACCCACTACTCAATAGGTTCAAGAGGGACCATTCTCCCTAGAACCACCTACTGTGGCTCACCTTCCCTCACACCTTCACTCAACTCTCGGAAAACGGGCCCAGCCAACGACCGCCCTTCCGAGCATGCTTTTGCTTGATCCTCACACCGAAGTTCTTCCGGATGCTGAGCTAAATTCATGGCAACGACTCCTCGGAGATGGAAGCTAGCTTGTAAGCATCATCCCACGCTTTACTCGGGGCATTTCCTCGCAGCAGGACATAGATAACGTCAATCGCAACCCCTTTACCAGGGAAATCAGAAACTCTCGAAACCCTCCGAACATCAAGTTCCCAGCTATCGAACCATAGAACGGTCGCACTGATCCAACCGTCCACCTGATGCAATACATGCGACATATGGAAGTACTTGGTGCATCGACCAACGTCATGGCTAAGTGCTTCCCACTCTTTCTTACTGACATAGCCGGAATGTGGTTTCGACAGCTAACAACAGAGTTAATCAGCAGCTGGAACACGTTGGTCGCCCGCTTCATCGAGCAATTCAGGGTACATATCTCCCGACCAAAAAGTGTTATGTTCTTATCCACCATCAAGCAGCGATCAGGAGAGACGCTCAGGTCCTTCCTTGAAAGGTTCAGCACGGCAGTAGCATCAATCGATCGGCCCAAGCCATCGATGGTACTTATGGCCACTATTGCGGGAGTTTAGAACCAATCAGAATTCTCAATCTCTTTAACCAGAGATCCCCCCAAGGATATATATGATTTTTATTTCAAGGCCAAGCGATTCTTCCGACAAGAAGATGCCAGCATTGATATGGAGAGCCTAGAGGTCTTAGCTGCCAAGCAACAAGGTCCATCCAACAGCAGTGGCCAGAAAACAGGAAGAGGAAAGGCTTCGGAAAAGAGCAAGTGTCAAGTGCGACCTCGGATCGAAAGTAAGTACGATCAGTACACTGAACTCAATTCCTCACTGCTCGATATCTACCTTGACATACGAGGGTCCCAGCCCACTCCAAGACCACTTCGACGAGAGCCAACACAGATGGAGCTGGATTCCGGCAAACGTTGCATATTCCACAACGTAGCTGGACATAGCACCAATGAATGCCGGCATCTGCGCGATCTCATTGAGGATCGAGTCAGAAAAGGGGAGCTTCCCGAATACGTCAAGAATCGCGCCCCGGCCTTGCCGCCACGATCTCCTGGCCAAGCTCCTCAGGTCGATCCATGAGCTCCTAGGAACGGAAAGGACCCTTAGACTAGCACTCGTGGCATTATCATTAATTAGACTTTTTCTGATGTATGTCTTTCAATAAAAAGGACATCTTGATGTACACATGTATGGAGTTAGGATTTAGCTCCTAGGCATGCTCTAGAATCAATCGATGTCTTCTTAGAATTTCTTTCCTCTGTAAATAATTATTTAGCAACTATGATTTTTGTTTTTGTAAATATGGATAATGTTTGGAGAATTCTAAAGCCGGGTATGGATAATGCTCGCCCCCCTTTTAATGTGGTCATCGCGAAAGCCTACCACCATATCTGAACACCTACTCCCCTAGCCGAGTGTGGTATATTTCTAAAGCTGAGTATGGATGATACTCGCCCTTCCATTTTTCTACACCACGAGCATTTATTGCTCGCTGGACACATTAATCTAACATGAGTCCAGCATAAAAAACACTTGCACTAAGCCAAGTATGGTTAATACTCGCCACTAAGCCGAGTATGGTTAATATTCGCCACTAAGCCGAGTATGGTTAATACTCGCCACCAAACCGAGTATGGTTAATGCTCGCCACCAAGCCGAGTATGGTTAATGCTCACCACTAAGCAGAGTATGGTTAATACTCTCCACTAAGCCGAGTAAGGTTGATACTCGCAACATCACAAAGCCAAATGGAATAAAATGTTTGAACCATCAGGCTTCTTTAAGCTGAGAACATTTTGTTTTTGTTTTTGTCTTTGCATGAACTAACTCTCATAAAGACGGTGATCATCTCGGCCTTAATACGGTTCCGGATGGTTGTCGGTTTTCCGGCCTTAATACAACCTAATGCGGTTGTTGGTTTTCTGGCCTTAATGCAATCATCGGAATCGTCGTGTTTCTGGCCTTAATATGGTCCGGCGCGACCATAGCTACTCGAAAGATCGTGCTTCAATTCATACTTCAGAACACACCTCCCTTTGTCGAAGAAGATGCATTCTGAGGGGCAAAATGTTATCTCTCTTTTTGGCAAAAGCCGCAACAGGTCAAATTGAAGCCCGAACGTGCAACCAGCCAAATTAGGTAGATCGCATTCTAGGAAGCCCAGCAGAAGGTCGGTCCGAAGTCATCACATAATGGGCCGACCCTGTAACACCCCACACCCGCTAAGGTCACTCACTAAGGGAATGCCTTAACTTCGGTGGAGTATTTTAAGTGAATATAGAACAGAAAAATTACAACAAGACAGATATAAATAATACTTGAGAATCTAAAACATCATTTCATTGCAGCAGAAGCTAAAACATGTTTAGTTACAATACCATAAAGAGTCAAGTACTAAATATCCATCCTGATAAAAACATAAGTACATAATCCCACTACATAACCAAATAGCCATAAAAGAAAAGATAAGCTGGGCTTTACATCACGGTCCAAGCTCCAAAAGATAGATAAAGAAATCTGATCAAAGCCCACTAGTGCTAGGCCCAACCTGAGGACCTGAGGGGGAAAAAGATAAAAACAACGGGGTCAGACATAAGTCTGAGTGAGCCCTATAACTTTAACAACACAATCATTAAAGTAATTAGGGTATGATATAAACTTGGTACGGTGATGACTGGGGATAAATGACTACACTAAGTAGCCAACTAGACATAGGATGAACTAAGATAACGGTAAAGACGCATCTACCCACCCAAGGGTAATTACTAACTGCACCACACCAGTCATTCCTACTTAAAGGTTGATCCCACCCAAGGACTTAGAAAATTTACCCAGTAGTTTCGTGTACCCCTAGCTGACTACATAGGTGCCGTCTTCCCCTATCTCCACTAGGTGTACCCACTACTCCCCAAGCGATCGGCTCCCTACCGTAGATACCCGTGTTGGCCCCACAGTGGGCTGTATCACTCCCCAAAGTGGCAACCCGATACAACCAATGGTGCATGGCTTATACCTACACGATGCAACAACGTCTTACCTACCAGCCCGGGTCCACACACGCATATGAAACCCGTTGGACTTGCGTTGCCACCGCTAACCCGTTTTGGCCTCTTATAGTCAAGCCCAGTACGCGTGTCCCGTCCTTGACATGGGTCGAGCCCAATAAGATACATATGGGTTACTGGTTGAAATGGGCCCCTACAAGCTACCCACCTAAGCTTGTCCCTTTTATCTAGTGCATCCCACTTAACCCTTTAATCATGTTTAATTACATGTTTCCACTTGGTTAAGTATTCTAATCGTATTTTCTATTGCCACCCAAGGCAACCCACTAGATTTCCATATGCCACCCAAGGCACTTACTTGATTTCTACATGCCACCCAAGGCACCCACTTAACCCCTCATGCCCCACTACATGCTTATCTGGTTAAGTGTTTCTTAATTGATTAAGAACATAACCGTTGTAAAGACCTCTCACATTAGACTATCTTTTATGGCAGCTGGATTTGCCGGTTGGGTCCGGGCAGCCTTACGCCATAACCGAGTCTAACCTCGTGTCTATATACTTGTCACGTATTTAGTTTGTGCCTAAGACCTCTCACATTGGGCCAATCATTTGTAGCCGCTGGATTTGCCGGTCGGTTCCGGGCAGTCTTATGCTACAAAAGGGTCCAACCTCGTGTCTTAGTCGATTAATTACACCTAATTAATCACCCCTATAATTAGAATTAATTTTCCCTAATTAATTCCAATTTTAACGATGTACATAATTGACTCAATTATGTCCATCCACTTTATGGTATGCATAATCATACCAACTTCACACCATTTCATTAACATGTATATTAACCCCATCGTTCCCCATGTAATTCGCTAACATGACATAAAAGGGAAGATTCATCACAAATACAATGGGTTCAACTTGCATAACATTAGCATCAACATGGGTTTTAAAGGTGTCAACATGCATATAGCATCAAACCCAACTAGCATAAATAATCAACCCAAACTTGCATGAATCACATATGTCATAAAGAGGTTAACTTGCATAAGTTTCTTATGTCATACAAAGGGGTAAACTTGCATATGTATGTATGACATACTAAGGGGTTAACTTGCATATGTACGCATATCATACTAAGGTGTAAACTTGCACATGTTACTTGCATATAATCAAACACCAAACTTGCATAACATATCATATATGAACTTGCATATAATCAAACACCAAACTTGCATAACATATCATATATGAACTTGCATATAATCAAACACCAAACTTGCATAACATGGTGTCATAATGGATCAATGTTTATCATAGCGATTTGCATAACTAGCATCATAGCCTAAAACATGCATAACTTGCATAACATCATGATCTCATAGCATATGACTTGCATAACTTGCATAACATTATGATCACATAGCATTTGACTTGCATAACTTGCATAACATCATGAACACATAGCATATAACTTGCATAACTTGCATAACACATAGCATATAACTTGCATAACTTGCATAACCTCATTAACACATAGCACATAACTTGCATAACATCCCAAACACATAGCATATGATAACATAATCTTGCATTGATCCACATTCATAGCCATAACCTCATTATATCCTATCATAATCATTTCAACAATTGGTCATTAAGGCTATAGAAACTCACAACTTGTTGATTAGCACTCCTAAGAAGAAGATTAAGTTGCTAGAGTTGATTAGAGGTTGATTTGAGAAGCTATCTTCCTCTTTAATTTGATGGAGGCTCCTTCAAGTTGCATTTTGACGGCATAACGGTGTTGTATCTATTTTTAGTATGAATTAGGGTAGTCTTAGGGTGTATTTATAGAGTAGTTAGGTGTTTTAGGCCATTAGATTAACCCTAAATTAGATTAGAGCCGTCAGATTTCGTCCTAGCCACCAAGCACAGCCCCAAAGCCAAGATGGTGCACCCAGGTCGCACAGACCGACAGGGGGGGTCGACCCTTGGGTCGACCCCTAGGGAGGGGGTCGACACCCATGTCGACCCTAGGGTCGACTCCCTCTGTCTGGCGGGAATTTTTCCCGCCTCTTCTGAAATGTGAAATTTCTGTTTTTAAATCTGTTTTGAATTTCTGAAAACTTCTTCGGGCCTTAACTGGATCATACGGACTCCGATTTTTGAAAACTCGGACTCTATTTCGCGTATTTTTCCGAGACGAACGCAATGGCATAGCCCGTTTCCCCTGATTCAGATTTTAAAATTTAATTCTGCCCTGATTTATATTATAGCAAGTTATTCAACATACGGGGTGTTACATTCTCCCCTACTTAAAGGATTTCGTCCCCGAAATCTCTAAGTCAAGAAGAACGTATCCTACCAACCAAACAACCATCTACTAACCCATCAAACACTAGCATCCATTGTCCTTAGAGTTTCTAATGCTGTATGAACATATGCAAAAAGTGTGTGTATATGTTCCCTGTCTAATGCAAAATCAGGCGGTCTACTGATTCAGTTGACTTCCTTAATGCAAACCATGATAGTGCCATGCATCCAATATGTATGCGAAAGAACCCTATCGACACATACTATTTCTACATGAGTGCACAATCATTCACCAAAATGCATCATCCATATGATAGCACAACCATTATACATCCATCAATATAGCTACCTACACACAATTTTATGCAATATGCAATATGAAGTGATTGAGCCGATCTAGTGTCTAAAGTGTGTGTATATGCATCCACGAGCAACCACTAGCAACCACTTGCATCCACACGCATCCATCAAACATAACATGTCTCAAACACATGTTTCAACCATAGGTTTACCCTATCTAAAGGTCAAAGGTACTAATGAGAGGACATACTAAAGATAAGACAAGTACTAGACAAACGATAAAGGAGAAGTTAAAAGACACACCCTCAAAAAGGAATGGGTACAGTGAACGCATCTTCGCTTCTGTCTCCCAAGTAGCATTGCTCTCATCCTCTCCCCATTGCACTTTGACTAGTCGCACCTCTCTGTTTCTCAACTTCCTAATCTCTGACCCAAGGATGCGGGTAGGAGCTCGTCGAATAGTTGCATCACGCTTTACCTCCACTTCTCTAAGTAAGCTCGGCTCTACCACCTCTGCGGTCTCATGTAGACACTTCCTCAAATGTGACACATGGAATACGTCATGTACCCCACTAAGTCTCTCGGGTAAATCCACTCTATATGCCATCCGTCCAATCCTTTCCTTAATAGGAAACGGCCCAACAAATCTTGGTGCTAACTTCCCAACGGACCCAAAGCGAACAACACTCCGTAATGGAGATACTTTGACAAAGACCATGTCCCCAACATCAAACTCCAGATCCGTCCTCCTCTTATCCGCGTAAGATTTCTGTCTGTCTTGCGCTGCTTTCATCCTTCTTCGAATCAAATCAATCTTTTCTGAAGTCTCTCTAACCATATCAGGCCCAAGCAAGATCTTATCCATAGATTCCCACCAACATGTAGGTGATCGACAAGGCCTTCCATAAAGAGCTTCGAAAGGAGCCATACCAATACTGGACTGAAAGCTGTTATTATACGCGAACTCTACTAATGGAAGATGCTCTTCCCATGTACCTCCAAAATCCAAGATACAAAGCCTCAAAAGGTCTTCCAGAACACGATTCACCCTCTCGGTCTGGCCGTCCGTCTGAGGATGATATGCGGTGCTCAAACACAATTGAGTCCCCACTGCTTCTTGCAAACTCTTCCAAAACTCGCTAGTGAAGATGGGATCTTGATCGCTCACTATGCTAGAGGGTACCCCATGCAATCGAACTATCTCTCGAAGATAAACTGAAGCTAGCCATGGAGCAGTCCTCTTGCTCTTCACGGGTATGAAATGGGCACTCTTAGTAAGTTTGTCTACCACAACCCAAATTCCCGTATTACCCTTCCTCGATCTCGGTAACCCATCAATAAAATCCATTGAGACGCTATCCCACTTCCATTGCGGAACTTCCAATGGGTGAAGCAACCCACCATGTTTCTTTTTCTCCGCTTTCACTTGTTGGCACACTAAGCATCTAGCGACATACTCGGCCACATCTTTCTTCATACCGGCCCAAAAGAAAGCTCGCTTCATGTCTTGGTACATCTTGTCCCCACCGGGATGAATGGTCATCCTAGAACGGTGTGCATCATCAAGAATAGCTTTCCTCAAACCCTCATCTTGCGGTACACAAAGTCTACCGTCTCTACGCAAGCACCCCCTATCGTCTAGGGTGTACCTACTCAAATGGCTGGACGACTCCCCCCTTATGAGCCTCTCTACTAACTCAACCAACTGTGGGTCGTCCCGCTGTGACTCGCCAATCCGTCCCAAAAGAGTAGGTCTGACCTCCAAGGATGCTAGCAAACCGGGTATATAGTCAACGGAAGGTCTGAAATCAAACATTGAGATAAATTCCAAGCTTCGTCGTTCCACGAACAATGGACTCAAGGACAACCTTTTTCTGCTCAAGGCGTCCGCCACCACGTTACCCTTGCCAGGGGTATACGCTATCTCGAAATCATAGGATGCTAAGAACTCCATCCACCTTTGTTGTCTCAAGTTCAAATCCTTCTGAGAAAACAAGTACTTCAATGATTTGTGGTCAGTGAACAATTCGAATCTCTCCCCAAGAAGATAATGGCGCCAAATCTTAAGCGCAAAAACAATAGCGGCCAACTCTAAATCATGGGTAGGGTAATTTTTCTCATGCTTTCTCAACTGCCTTCCACCGTAGGCTATTACCCTTCCCTCTTGCATTAAGACTACACCCAGTCCTGTCCCACAAGCATCGGTATAGACAACAAATGGCTTACTCCCATCTGGCAACACTAAGACTGGAGCTGTGGTTAAAGCTCTCTTTAACCGTCGGAACGCATCATCACAATCTACGTCCCATACGAAGACTAGATTCTTCTTCGTCAAGCGAGTTAATGGGGCTGATATCTTCGCAAAGTCCTTGATAAACTTTCTATAGTAGCCAGCCAACCCCAAGAAACTCCTTACCTCGGTAGCATTCTTTGGAACCTTCCAATCTTGGATGGATACTACCTTCGCGGGATCCACAGCTATCCCTTCCTTGGAGACCACGTGCCCCAAGAACCGCACTTCCTTCCTCCAGAAGTGACATTTAGAGAATTTAGCCTTAAGGCTATGCGCTCGAAGAGTCTCCAACACTTCCCTAAGATGTAGGGCATGCTCTTCTTCACTCTTAGAAAAGACTAAGATGTCATCCACAAAGACCACAACGAACTTATTAAGGTACTCCCTGAACACCCTACTCATCAAATCAACAAAATATGCAGGGGCGTTCGTCAAACCAAATGGCATCACCAGCCACTCATAGAAACCATCCGGAGTCCTAAAGGCAGTCTTGTCTATGCTATCCTCAGCCACTCTCAACTGATGAAACCCCGTGGCGAAGTCCAACTGCGAAAATACTGAGGCGCCAACCAACTGATCAAATAGATCATCAATCCTCGGCAATGGGTGTCTATTCTTCTTTGTGAGCTTGTTGAGTTCTCTATAGTCTACACAAAGTCTGAGGGACCCATCCGCCTTCGTGGCAAAAACTACTGGAGCACCCCACTCCGATATACTTCGTCTTATGAACCCCTTCTCAAGCAACTCCCCTACTTGCTTATGGAGTTCCCTCCTCTCACGAGGAGCCATGTGGCGCACTGGTAAAGATACTGGTTTAGCATTATCCACCAGATATATTCGGAAGTCAATCTCCCACTTCGGAGGTAAGCCCTTCACCTCCTCAAACACATCCGAGTATTCCCGGACCACTCTAACAGATCGCAAACTCTCGACCGAAGAGTCAAGCGATTCAAGATAACTTAGCATAACAGAATCCATGGGATTACAAGAGATCTCGAGAGTGTTACCCAAGCGGGTCATGAGCCTAACAACTCTCCTTTCGCAATCAAGAATGGCACCATTACTGGATAAACAGTCCATGCCCAAAATCAACCCATAGCCCGTGAAGCCCAAAACAAAAGCATCACATCTAAACTCAATGCTAAGTATAGAAATCTTCAAACCCAAACATATCATGGACAAATAAGTGGAGCCCCCAATTGGGTTTGAAACAACCAAGGGATCATCTACTAGACTGGTGTCTAAGTGCAGTGACTCAACTAATGATGATGAGATAAACGAATGCGATGCGCCAGAGTCAAACAATGTACGGACATGATGATCAAACAGAAAAACCAGACTTTCAACGGAAATAGTTCTACCTCTTTCCTGAATCGGTGGAACCGCGAGAGCCTGAACTTGCCCCCTTGCCTGACCTGGTGCCATAAGAGCTTGCACCTGTCCTCCTGAGGTAGATCCCGTCCTTTTCCCCTTCTTAGGGCAATCCTTCACTAGATGCCCTGCTTCGCCACAGTGGAAGCAGCCAGTCTTCTTCTTCTTACGACAATCTTTGCTTAGGTGGCATGGTGTCCCGCAATTGAAGCACTTCTTCTTTCCCTTGCCACCGTTGCCTTTCCCACCCTTGTTTTGCTGTTGCTATTGAGGTCTCTTTTGATCTCCTTTCTTCTCGGGTGCCTTATTAGCATTGGGACCCTTCTCTTCCTCATGCATGAGTGCCATGTCTACTAGCTTCTCAAAGGTGTCCCCCATAGGGATGTGAGTCATAGCCAAACCATGCATCGGTTCATTCAACCCCTTAACGAACCTCAAAGCCTTCTTCTCTGGTGTATTCACCATGTCTATGCCAAACCTTGCCAATTGATTAAACTTGTTGACATATTCCTTCACTGATAGATTTCCTTGCTTTAGAGTCAAGAACCTTTCCATATACAAGTTTTCCTTCGCCCTTGAGAGAAACTTTGCCACAAATCTTTGCCTGAAATCCGCCCAAGAGTCAACAGGGCGCTCTCCATTAGTGACCTCCCACCAGAATGAGGTCTCTCCCTTCATTAACCAAGCAGCTAACTTGACTTTCTTTCCTTCTTCCATCTCAAAGATATCTATCAACTCTTCCACCTCCTTAAGCCAATCTCTAACTTCCACAAAAGTTTCTGATCCTTGAAAAGGTTTCCCTCCCATAGCCTTAAATTCCTTGCAAGTCTTAGCAAAAGTATCCGTGCGAGGAGGAGGAGGGGGAGGAGGAAGATCGGGTGCTACTGTTGGTGGAGGGACATTTGCTGGACCCGCAGTGGCGGCCCTAGCCTCCATCAATCTCCTATACCATACTGGTATCGTCACACCCTCCGGAAAGTTAAGATCTTCAGCCATGCTGAAACGAAAAAGGAAAGATTCAAAACGGAGAATTCGAAAGATAAAGATATGGCTATTGGGGATTATGCTTTTCTTTCAAAAACCTTTCTCTTTAAAGACATGTTTTTGAAAATACTTCTTCCAAAAATGTTTTTAGAAAAATAGTTTTCTAAAAATTTTATCTGTTCTGGTAACCTTCGCTCTGATACCACGTGTAACACCCCACACCCGCTAAGGTCACTCACTAAGGGAATGCCTTAACTTCGGTGGAGTATTTTAAGTGAATATAGAACAGAAAAATTACAACAAGACAGTTATAAATAATACTTGAGAATCTAAAACATCATTTCATTGCAGCAGAAGCTAAAACATGTTTAGTTACAATACCATAAAGAGTCAAGTACTAAATATCCATCCTGATAAAAACATAAGTACATAATCCCACTACATAACCAAATAGCCATAAAAGAAAAGATAAGCTGGGCTTTACATCACGGTCCAAGCTCCAAAAGATAGATAAAGAAATCTGATCAAAGCCCACTAGTGCTAGGCCCAACCTGAGGACCTGAGGGGGAAAAAGATAAAAACAACGGGGTCAGACATAAGTCTGAGTGAGCCCTATAACTTTAACAACACAATCATTAAAGTAATTAGGGTATGATATAAACTTGGTACGGTGATGACTGGGGATAAATGACTACACTAAGTAGCCAACTAGACATAGGATGAACTAAGATAACAGTAAAGACGCATCTACCCACCCAAGGGTAATTACTAATTGCACCACACCAGTCATTCCTACTTAAAGGTTGATCCCACCCAAGGACTTAGAAAATTTACCCAGTAGTTTCGTGTACCCCTAGCTGACTACATGGTGTCGTCTGCCCCTATCTCCACTAGGTGTACCCACTACTCCCCAAGCGATCGGCTCCCTACCGTAGATACCCGTGCTGGCCCCACAGTGGGGTGTATCACTCCCCAAAGTGCCAACCCGATACAACCAATGGTGCACGGCTTATACCTACACGATGCAACAACGTCTCACCTACCAGCCCGGGTCCACACACGCATATGAAACCCGTTGGACTTGCGTTGCCACCGCTAACCCGTTTTGGCCTCTTATAGTCAAGCCCAGTACGCGTGTCCCGTCCTCGACATGGGTCGAGCCCAATAAGATACATATGGGTTACTGGTTGAAATGGGCCCCTACAAGCTACCCACCTAAGCTTGTCGCATCCCACTTAACCCTTTAATCATGTTTAATTACATGTTTCCACTTGGTTAAGTATTCTAATCGTATTTTCTATTGCCACCCAAGGCAACCCACTAGATTTCCATATGCCACCCAAGGCACTTACTTGATTTCCACATGCCACCCAAGGCACCCACTAAACCCCTCATGCCCCACTACATGCTTATCTGGTTAAGTGTTTCTTAATTGATTAAGAACGTAACCGTTGTAAAGACCTCTCACATTAGACTATCTTTTATGGCAGTTGGATTTGCCGGTTGGGTCCGGGCAGCCTTACGCCATAACCGAGTCTAACCTCGTGTCTATATACTTGTCACGTATTTAGTTTGTGCCTAAGACCTCTCACATTGGGCCAATCATTTGTAGCCGCTGGATTTGCCGGTCGGTTCCGGGCAGTCTTATGCTATAAAAGGGTCCAACCTCGTGTCTTAGTCGATTAATTACACCTAATTAATCACCCCCATAATTCGAATTAATTTTCCCTAATTAATTCCAATTTTAACGATGTACATAATTGACTCAATTATGTCCATCCACTTTATGGTATGCATAATCATACCAACTTCACACCATTTCATTAACATGTATATTAACCCCATCGTTCCCCACGTAATTCGCTAACATGACATAAAAGGGAAGATTCATCACAAATACAATGGGTTCAACTTGCATAACATTAGCATCAACATGGGTTTTAAAGGTGTCAACATGCATATAGCATCAAACCCAACTAGCATAAATAATCAACCCAAACTTGCATGAATCACATATGTCATAAAGAGGTTAACTTGCATAAGTTTCTTATGTCATACAAAGGGGTAAACTTGCATATGTATGTATGACATACTAAGGGGTTAACTTGCATATGTATGCATATCATACTAAGGTGTAAACTTGCACATGTTACTTGCATATAATCAAACACCAAACTTGCATAACATATCATATATGAACTTGCATATAATCAAACACCAAACTTGCATAACATATCATATATGAACTTGCATATAATCAAACACCAAACTTGCATAACATGGTGTCATAATGGATCAATGTTTATCATAGCGATTTGCATAACTAGCATCATAGCCTAAAACATGCATAACTTGCATAACATCATGATCTCATAGCATATGACTTGCATAACTTGCATAACATCATGATCACATAGCATATGACTTGCATAACTTGCATAACATCATGAACACATAGCATATAACTTGCATAACTTGCATAACACATAGCATATAACTTGCATGACTTGCATAACATCATTAACACATAGCACATAACTTGCATAACTTGCATAACATCACAAACACATAGCATATGATAACATAATCTTGCATTGATCCACATTCATAGCCATAACCTCATTATATCCTATCATAATCATTTCAACAATTGGTCATTAAGGCTATAGAAACTCACAACTTGTTGATTAGCACTCCTAAGAAGAAGATTAGGTTGCTAGAGTTGATTAGAGGTTGATTTGAGAAGCTATCTTCCTCTTTAATTTGATGGAGGCTCCTTCAAGTTGCATTTTGACGGCATAACGGTGTTGTATCTATTTTTAGTATGAATTAGGGTAGTCTTAGGGTGTATTTATAGAGTAGTTAGGTGTTTTAGGCCATTAGATTAACCCTAAATTAGATTAGAGCCGTCAGATTTCGTCCTAGCCACCAAGCACAGCCCCAAAGCCAAGATGGTGCACCCAGGTCACACAGACCGACAGGGGGGGTCGACCCCTGGGTCGACCCCTAGGGAGGGGGTCGACACCCATGTCGACCCTAGGGTCGACTCCCTCTGTCCGGCGGGAATTTTTCCCGCCTCTTCTGAAATGTGAAATTTCTGTTTTTAAATCTGTTTTGAATTTCTGAAAACTTCTTCGGGCCTTTACTGGGTCATACGGACTCCGATTTTCGAAAACTCGGACTCTATTTCGCGTATTTTTCCGAGACGAACGCAATGGCATAGCCCGTTTCCCCTGATTCAGATTTTAAAATTTAATTCTGCCCTGATTTATATTATAGCAAGTTATTCAACATACGGGGTGTTACAGACCCGCTCCTCAAACAAGTTAATATTTCACTCCGGAAGACTTGCTCTCCTAGTCGACCGAGAGAACCGCTCTCATACAAGGCATATCGACCGAGTATTTTGGGTCTACATGGAAATATACAGCTGAGTTGTTCAAATACTTAGCCCGACTTTCAAGGAAGAAAAGGCGGTCAACCACATCTGGTCAAAGCTCTACTTTTGATACACCTCACCAGGGATGCCACGTAAGCCGCAACTTCCGAGGTTACTATTTATGAATATTGGAATCAGTCTTTCAACCGCTATTCTATCCAAGGAATGGACTCCACGCGTCCAAGTCTTCACAGAAAGGCCGGGCCATGACACAGCAACCCAAGTCGCCATCTCCACCTATAAATACATTAGAGCTTAAAGAGGAAAAGGGCTTCTTTTTTGGCTCCTACTTCTTCTTCTTCCCAGAAAGGTTTTATCTGGAAGAGAAAAATAATCGTATCACTTCTTTTCTTCAAATAAAAAAAGCACTGTACTTGTAATCTAAAGTAGAAATAATATATACAGTGGACGTAGGCACAGTCTTTGCCGAACCACTATAAAAAGTATGCGTGTCTTCCCTGTTTCCTTTACTTTTTTGTATTTTAAAATCAGTATCCGTGTTTCTTCACACGGTTCGGGGTTGAACGTCACTAGTGACCAACTTTTGACGTCAACATAGATATAAATTTAGAATAAGGAAGTAATTTTGAAATCATTTGAAAATAGATTTAGAAACAAGGAATTAATTTTGAAATCATTTGAAAATAGTGAAAGAAGTTTGAAATCAGAATTCAGTGCTAACCAGAATTTTAATAAAATATCTAGACACGACTACTCTATATTTCTTGAACTCTTGATTCTCATGAGTCTTGAACCTTAAACTCTCCTACTTTGAAATCTTGATTCTCTAAATTGTACAACTTTAATAATTAATACGTGCTTAGATTTCCTGTATGTACACACACATACACACGCACATATGTATATATATATATTCTAGATAACAGTGTTAGTATGTATTTTATAATAATAATTGAAATAAAGTTTATATAAGGTTGTTGTCATCAAAATTATCACCGTCAACATCTCAGTTTCTAAAAATCTCTCCCTTTATTATGATGATAACCTTGGTTTATAAAATATTCATACCTGATGTCTTGATTCTCCAGTTGCTCCCCTTTACTTCATTATCTTCCTTTTAAAACAACTAACCCCCCCCCCCTTAATTCAAGCCCTATTTTATAATTCTACCCCTTTGTCATCAACAAAAATTATATACTCCTAACTAAACTATAATACTCCCCATAAAATTAGGAGATCTTCCTAATATCTAAAATTAAGACCAACAAACTTTAAACTATCCTAGTCAAAACAAAGTGCAATAATCTGATAATATCCTTAAGTATATACACTTCCTAGAAAACTAGTGAACTACCTTATAAACATATGTATTTTAATTATTATATGTTATTTACAAATATACAAGAACATTTGATGAATAAATACACGAACATTTACGTACAATAGCGAATATACGAATACATAAATATATGAAACCTAACTATTAATTGGTTTTAACAATTAGAGACTTGTGAATTGGATAATTTGGGTAATGTAGATAGAATTCTCCATTTTGTTCAATCACATTCCCATCCTTATCTAAACAGACTTAGCCGACACAAATTACTTAATCGTCTTCGTCCATTCCTTGATTTTCTTCCTTTACTTCCTCTTCTTCTTCATCTTCCTACATAGGATTGTGTAAAAAAAACTAGTAGGATTAACTAATATGGAGGTATGTGTATTATACTAAATGTGGATGTTCTATTAGATGATTTACTAACTTGTTATATGCAAGTAAATACTTAATGAAATAAATATGTAGAAATGATATCATAGATAAGCGGTATAAAAGTTGTAAATAAAAGTAAAGATACCAAAGTTTTTATACTAGTTTGGAGCATCGTCCTACGTCTAGTCCCTAAGATACCCTTAGGCCTTTCACTATAAAACCCCCATTTCACCTGGAGGAACAGGTCTCTACCGCCCTTATATGACATATTTCCACCTAGACTCTATAAGTTAGGATTTTTTCCACTTGGACTCTCTTACAAGAATTCACCACCTGAATTTCATTTAGGATTTTCTACCGCATTTGCAGGACTTTGTTACAAGAGTATAAATGACTTGTTTATGTTATAGTACAATACTGATTTTTCAAGAATGAAGTACAATATCCTATAATCTTCTCCTTGAGTTTATAGATTGAGAAATGTGAGTAAGTGGAGATAGAATAGGATTTTGATCTCTTTTGAATTCAAACGATGTTTGAATTATAATAACAGAATTCAAAGAGATCTTGAAAGCAAGAATTAAGCACTTAAAAAGACCAAAGACTTTAATTCCATAATATAGAAATAAGAACAAGTAAGGTGATTGAGATGTTATTCTTGCATCTATACATAGTGAATAAAGTGTTACAGCTGCTGGTGAAGATTCATGGCCAAAATCAGAGAGTTGCATCCTTTAAGATAAAAGAAAACTCTTCAGACTTTAGAATATGACAGTAGGAACTCAGTTCAGTCGATTGAATATTTATAGTCAGTCGACTGAATCTGGGAGCCAATAAAAGTTTTGTATATGTTCAAATTCAGTCAACTGAATAGGTATATTTAGTCTATTGAATCTGGAACATGCATGCAATTTTCATGCACACACATATTCAGTCGACTGAACTGGTTAAACAAGTCGACTAAAACATGTATTTTCCAGATTCACGTATGCATACATAAGTTTTTTGAGAAATTTACATATAAAAAACTCCAAGAGAGATTTTAACATTATGACCTAACATAAGACTCAACTTAATACATATAACTAACATACTTATAGAGTCTTTGTCGTGTTTGCATGACATCTTGTTTGAGTTGATCTTTTATCTTATCATTGATCAAAATCTTGGGATTCAACATTCTCCCTTTTTTGACTGATGACAACACTTGAACAGGATGTGAGCAGTTGATGGTCTCCCCTTGAGTTTATGCTCTCTCCCTTGAATGTTTGCTTTATTCTGCATTCATTTTTTATTCTCCTCTTTTGTCATCGACAAAAGGAGACACTTATGATATAATCTTAACAAATATATTTAGGTACCATGTACATACCATAAAATTAAAATATATCTAGTCATCTATGTGTGAGCATATGTGATATAGTGTAGTGAACATGAATATTTCCATAAACACAATCATAGCATAGCATGTTCACACACATTTAAGTACATACCCATAGTAGTCATAAAAGAATATTTACAAACCCATTGTTTCAAGCCAAAATATTACCATAAAATGTTTTTAGAATTAAAAACCAAAATAAGGATAGAATAAGATCATTCCTTTGGATCTTCTCCTTCATATTTTGTTGGTGCATCTCCTTCCTTAAAAGCTTCATCTCCAGCATCCTTATCCTTGTCAAAATCATCAAATCCCTGATATGCGCCATGAGGAGGATCAAAATCTAGTATCGCAGTAGACTTATAAGGGGATGGAAGGATTCGAATGTTACTATTAAGCTTTGAAATGATTTTGTCTTGTATAACATCAGAATTGACTATTTTTGTTTCAATCACTGACAAGCTTTGAGTAACCATTGTAGCTAGGGTGTTTTGATTCTTTGTAAGAGAAATAATGATATTTTTAATTGGACCATATGGATTTATTTCTTCAAACTCAGGAATTGATGGAAACTGGGCTCCCGGTTGAGTTTGAAGTTGATCTTGGGGTTGATTTTGTTTGACTGGCGGAAGAATATTGAGTTAGTTATGCAGGAATTGGATGTGTAGGATGAGTTCTATAAAGAGAAGGAGGTTGAGGCACATTGTATTCTTTACGTCTCTTCCATTGCTCAAATGTATGGATATGTTGAAGCATGGGAAACTCGATAGAAAGATGCATCAAACTCAATGTTTTGGTGCCTAAATAACCAACTGTTAAATTCTCGGTTTCAAGAGGTTGGATTTGTATATGAGAAAGGACACGAGTTATGTAAGCTCCATAATACGTAAACAAAATTAATTGAAAAGAAGATCCTCCGTTATGTGTAATCCCCAATAAATTTGTTTGTTTCCCCAAATAGCATACAAGGCTTGGAAATCGTGATGATATACTTGATCATAACTCCCGGTACAAGGATTTATTGTATGAGTTAAGGCACTATGGATCACATGGGCTTTTGGTCGTAGATTGATATCTTTTAGTTCAGTTAGGTCATCGGAAAGGAACTTATAACTATTCTCATCCCGACCTAACCTATCACATTCTACCTCAAACAATTCTAGTCCTTTGGATGGATATTGGAGAATCTGACCAAGTTTAACTGGTGTTAGATAAATATGTACTCCACAAGCATTAATACGTAATGTGCTTTCATCCTGGGGTTCTTGTTGCTCAAGATTCATATTTGCGGAGAAGAATTTTAGTAATAAAGGATAGATGTTGACATTGTTTCATGTATATGAGAGAGTGATTCAAGACCACTATGTTGAAGCATTGAAGTATTTCATAGGATTCAAAATCAGAGAATTCATAAATGAACCTTTAAATATTTTGGTATTCTTTATCTTACTGAACCTATCTTTGGATTTTTGACTAAGTAGCCAAGATTCTGTTTGTGATTTGGATGGTATGATTGATGAAGATGCTTCCTTTTGTCTTTTGGGTGCCATTGATTATGATTTTGGCTGAAAATTATTGAGTTTGAAATGTTAGGGTTTTAAGGAATTTCGAAATTTTCCGAGAGGAGTGAAACGAGGGAGAAGAGAAAGAGGCATCACGTATATGCTAATTTATAACAGATTTAGTTGACTAAGTTAGAAGATTCAATTGACTGAATATTCCATTTTTCCAACCCAAGAGCAGGTTTGATGATTCAATTGACTGATTGGTTGTGTTCAATCAACTGAGTTACATGAAAAATTATCCCAAGAGTTTTAGCCTTGCATTCATTCGACTGGTTTTTGAAGTTTAGTCGACTGGTTTTTGAAGTTAGTCAACTAGTTATAAAAGATTTCAAAGTCGAGAATAAATGGATACTCAATCGACAAATTAAGGTTATTTAATCGACTGAATACTCCAAATATGAATTTCTTTGAATGAAAAATAGTTTGAAATTATTTGCTATAAGGAAAATTCATTAATGCTTAATTATGAATACATTGTAATTGTATGATATATACAATATATCTAAAATTTATTTTGATGAATTCGACTTCTTTGGAGATTCTTTCTTCTCCTTGTTAGCTCCTTCATTTGCATCATAGTTTTTATCCCAAATTTTTGGTGAATATGTTGGTCATTTTGGACTTTGATCCCATGGAGTCCATGATGAAGAAGAACGAAGAGAAGGTTTGTGTATATCCGGTTTGATGGATCCACAGACTTTTATAGCGATTTGTTTGAGAAAGCTCAAACGACATGTTGTGATTTTTTGCTCAAAGTATAGTTCACATTGAAGCCTCAACTGTTGACATTGGTAATGATTAATATCGTCTATCTTTTCTTTAGTTGATGGAGAAACAATCATAGGTTGTTTCATCTTTTATTTATTTGGTGTATAATCGGTATGATAATTTGACCATTTTTTTTACGGGATCATGTCATTGGATTGTAATTTGAGTCTTGGTCATGTTGATGATAAAGGTGATGATGGTGAGGATTCAGTTGTAGGTGAGTAAACTCGAATGAGGATTGATGATCGTTTGAAGACATTTTCTCTTTTGATTATATTTGAAAAAATGAGTATAAAGTTTTAATTAAAAGATTCTATTTCTTAATTTTAGGAAACTATTTTGTGGTTTAGAAATGACTTTAAATGATAGCTTGTAATTACATACATATATATATATATAGGTTTTTAGTTATTGGTTTAAAATTGTTGATACGAATATTTGTAATATAAGATGAATCTAGTTTTCTGGGTAAACAAGAAACATCAAATAGAAAAATGGTTAAGGTATCTAGCTAGTATTCAAGCCACCAGGGTTTCAGTCCCGGTTGATGCAAAAAAATGTTTTTATAAAAAAAAAATTATAAATCTTTAAATGATACGATTCCTAATTCTCGTCTTAGTATTATAAATGTATTTTTGGGTAATGGTTTAGTAAATATATCTGCTATTTATTTTCTGAAGAAACAATTTTTAATTTTATAATTTCTTTTTCATGTTGCTACATAGAAAGTGACGATGTATATCAATATGTTTAGTTCAAGAATAATTAATTAGATTTTTAGATAAATTTATTGCACTAGCCTTATCATAATAAATTGCTGATTTTGATAAATTTATATTAAAATCTTTAAGTGTTTGTTACATGTATATGACCTGAGCACAAGCCAAAGCTGCTGATATATATTCAGCTTCACACGTAGATAATGAAACGCAATTTTGTTTCTTGCTAAATTAAGAGACTAGCGATTTACCAATGAAATGACAAGTGTCACTTGTACTTTTTCGATCCGTCTGAGAACCTCTGAAATCAGCATCACTAAAGGATACTAATTCGAAAGAGCAATCTTTTGAATAGCAAAGTCCAAAATCCTTGGTATTGCTTAGATAACGCAATATACGTTTTACTACTTGTAAGTGTGATTATTATGGATTAGCTTGAAATCGTGCACATAAGCGAACACTCATTATTATATCAGGTCTGCATGTTGTTAAATATAATAAAGTTCCTATCATACTGCGATATAATTCCTAGTCAACACTTTTACCATTTTCATCTCTATCGAGATGTATTGTTATACTCATAAGAGTTGGTTTAGCAGAAGTGTTTTCCAATCCAAAACGTATAATTAAATTATTATAATATTTTTTTGATTTATAAAGATACCATTAGATAATTGTTCAATCTGTAGGCCAAGAAAATAAGATAATTCTCCCATATGAGACATTTCAAATTCCTTAGTCGTAATTTCTGAAAATTATTGACATAATTTTTCATTAGTAGAACTGAAAACTATATCGTCAACATATATCTGAATTATTAATATATCCTTTTTAGTTCATTTTATAAATAACGTCTGATCAACTTTTCCAATTTGAAAACCTAAACTTATTAAATAACTCTTAAGATGTTCATACCAAGCACGAGGTGCCTGTTTCAAACTATATAAAGCCTTTTTCAATTTATATATATAACCAGGGTATTTTTCATGCGAAAATAAAGGAGGTTGTTTAATGTAGACATTTCCTTTTATATATTCGTTTAGGAAAGCACCCTCTACATCCATTTGATATAATTTAAAATTATGAAAACAGACATAGGCTAGTAAGATATGAATTGCTTCTAATCTGGCGACTATACCAAAAGTTTCTTTGTAGTCCATTCCTTCTTCTTGATTATATCCTTGCGCAACCAATCTTGCTATATTTCTAATTATATTTCCTAATTCGTCAGTTTTATTTTTGTAAACCCATTTCGTACAAATAACAGCTTGACCACTTGTTTTAGGAACTAATTTACAAACTTCATTGCGTTCACCCTAATTAAGTTCTTCTTGCATAGCTATAATCCAATTTTCATCAATAGATGCTTCTTTTGGATTTTTTGGTTAAATATTAGATAAGAAAGATACAAGACTTACTAAATTTAATTGGTTTTTAGTTCTTACATTTGAAGTTATATCTCCAATAATATTTTGAACTGGGTGATCTCATAATATTTTTGGTGTTGATTGTATTTCATTATTATTTTGAACAATGTTTTCATTTTTTGTAATGTTTTCATTTTCATCTTGAAAATTATTTTCATTCATATTTTGAACAATATTTTCATTTTCTATGTTAGTGGAAATATTTTCATTATTGTTATTATGAATAATATTTTCATCTTCTCTATAATTATGAATAAAAAATTCAACTTCTCTAGAAATTTTAATTTTCAAACTTTCATCAATATATGAATTTTGATTACAATTTTTGTCAAAAGATACGTGAAGTGTTTCCTCAATTTTATTTGTTCTTTTATCATAAATACGTTAAGCTTTGCTTTGATCAGAATATCCGAGGAATATACCTTCATCGGCTTTTGTATCAAATTTTCCCAGCTTATCCTTGGTGTTTAAAACAAAACATTTTGAACCGAAAATTTAAAGTATGAAATATTTGGTTTTCTATCATTAAAAAGTTCATATGGAGTATTTTTCATAAGTGGCCGAATAGAAACACGATTCAAACCATAATAGACTATTGCAACTGTTTCTGCCCAAAAATGTTTTGGTAACGTACTTCTGTTAACTAATGTTCTGGCACATTCTTGTAAAGTTCTGTTTTTTCGTTCTACAACATCATTTTGTTGTGGAGTTCTAGAAGACGAAAAATTATGAAAAATACCTTTCTTCTTATAATATTGATCAAATATTTCATTTTTGATTTCTCCTCCGTGACCACTTCTTATATTTTTGATTTTAAATCCTTTGAAATTTTGAATTTGTTTAACAAGGGTTTTAAAATGTCCAAAGGTATCACTTTTATTTTTCATAAATATTGTCCAAATATATCTAGAATAATTATCAACATTTACAAACACATATCTACTATGATTTGTGGATTGAACTTGGGTTGGTCCAAATAGATCCATATATAGTAATTCTAATGGTCGTAATGTTGAAATGCCTTTTTAGATTTAAATGAAGATTTCGTTAGCTTACCTAATTGACAAGCATCACAACAGTTATCAACTTCAAATTTTATTTTTGGTAATCCTTTTACTAGTTCATTCTTTAAAATTTTATTTATTGTTTTAAAATTAATATGAAAAAATCTTTTGTGTCATAGACAAGGATCAATTTCTTTAGCTAATAAACACAAATTTGGATTATTATTAATTTTCATATTCAGAATATAGATATATTTATCTTTATTTCGTTCATAAATCAGATTTTGATTTTTTATAAAAAAAATACTGCATTAGTTTTCTAAAAAAGATATTTTAAAGCCCTTATCATATGATTGACTAATACTATGCAGATTATATTTTAATTTTTTGACTAACAAAACATTAGCAATAAGAGGTAAACTAGATGTACCGTAATTGCTCACATCGCCTTTGCCGATGACGTATCCCTTGGAATTATCTCCAAAAGTGACAGTTCCTCTTTTTGAGTAGATAATATTTGTAAGTATTTCTTTGTCCACTGTCGGGTATCCATTTTCCTCTTTTTTGAGTTGGACCTGCAAAAAATATGCAATGACGTTGGAACCCACCTCCTCTGTTAGGGTTCTAAGAGTTAAGTCTTAGGAAACCAAACCCAAGAGAGTTCAATGTCCCTTTCACTATCACTATCTAATGATGATGGATCAGAATCATCCCATGTTATAGAGAAAGATTTCTTCTTGGATTTATCCTTTTTGTTTTGTTATTCTTTTTTTTCTCTAGATAGTACTTCTTCATATGGCCTTTCTTTTCACAGTTGTAGCATTCTAATACTAAGTCTGATGATTTTGATGAGTTTTTATTGTTGGATTTTCTTTTGAAGATATCCTTATTTCATTTTCTGTATTTTAAAAATTTCTTGAAATTTTTAGCAATCAAAGCCAGATCTTCTTTGTTATCAGAATCTGAATCTTCTTCTTTTTCAACACAGAATGGAAGATTCTTTTTGTTATGTGCATGAATTCTTTTTGCCTGCAAATTCACTTCATATGACATTAAATTTCGTATACTCTTCTGGTTTCATGGTTGAGTGATCATTAGCTTCTTCGATAGCTAAGACTTTTCTTTCCCTTTTTTGTTAAAGAGTTTAGGATTATTGATATTACATCAAAATCAGAATACTTTTCTTTTAATCCTAGTAATGAGTGATAAATATCCTTAAACCTAGAATACATGTCATTAATGGATATATTTCATTCATGCTAAAGTTTTGAAACTGACTCTTAAACATGGATATCTTTCTTTGTTTAACTTTGTTGGTTCCTTCATGAGTTTTGAGTGTTCGCCATATTTCATATGCAGTATTACACATGAAAATATGGTTAAACTCATCTCTATCCAAGGAATAATGTAACATATTCCTAGCTTTTGCATTTGCAGTGGCATCTGCTTTTTCTGCATTTGACCATTCAGAATAATAAGCAGTAAGAGGTATATTATTTCTGAGTTGTATTTCATGAACAAAAACCATTTGCTTGCATATATATTCTCATTTGTGTAGCCCAATGACTATAGTTTAAACCACTAAAGAGTGGAGGTCCTGAAGTTGATAGACCTTCTCTAAAACTAGTGTTAGTGCTTGTGATAGTGTTATTTTTCCATATTATCGAGATATCAAATAAATGTTTTACGGTTATATGATAACCTTGCTCCGATGAAAATTGAAAAAGACCTAGTAGGATGACTAATATGGAAGTATGTGTATTATACTAAATGTGGAAGTTCTAATAGATGATTTACTAACTTGTTATATGCAAGTAAATACTTAATGAGACAAATATTTAGAAACGATATCATAGATAAGCACTATAAAAGTTGTAAATAAAAGTAAAGACACTAGGAACTTTTATACTGGTTCGGAGCACTATCCTACGTCCAGTCCCTAAGATACTCTTAGGCCTTTCACTATAAAACCCTCACTTCACTCAGAGGAACAGGTCTCTACTGCCGTTATAGGACTTCTTTCCACATAGACTCTACCAACTAGGATTTTTTCCGCTTGGACTCGCTTACAGGACTTCCCCACCTGAATTGTCTTTAGGATTTTCTACCGCCTTTCTAAGACTTTGTTACAAGAGTATAAATGACTTGTTTTTGTTCTAGTACAACACTGATTTATCACGAATGAAGTACAATATCCTATAATATTCTCCTCGAGTTTATAGATTGAGAAATGT
This sequence comes from Allium sativum, assembly GCA_030737875.1. Taxonomy (NCBI): domain Eukaryota; kingdom Viridiplantae; phylum Streptophyta; class Magnoliopsida; order Asparagales; family Amaryllidaceae; genus Allium; species Allium sativum. The sequence continues at coordinate 472,208,281 of CM060920.1, read as the reverse complement.
GAGTAAGTGGAGATAGAACAAGATTTTGATCTTTTTGAATCCAAACGATGGTTGAATTATAATCACCGAATTCAAAGAGATCTAGAAAGCAAGAATTAAGCACTTAGAATACCAAGACCTTTAACTCAATAAAATATATAAGAACGAGATCAAGTAAGGTGATTGAGATGTTGTTCTTGCATGTATACATAGTGAATAAAATGTTACAACTACTGGTGAAGATTTATGGCCAAAACCAGAGAGTTGCATTGTAACACCCCACCTCTACACCCATATTATCCAAGAATATTACTAAGTAATACCGTCAGATAATATGGAGAATGAGGCTGTAGGGGCAAACATGTGCAAATTCTCTTGGACTAACACTGGTACGTATTAAAATTTCTAAAATATCACTTACTCTTACGTACTCAATGTCAGTACAAAACAATTACACACGTGTATCCAGGACAGAACAATACAGAATATACATGAATACAAAGATCACAGAGTCAATCGCATCGATAAATATATAATGTATAACATTTAACATTTTATATACATTTATCTATTACACATCAATATATATACATCAATCCAGACAATACACGATAATAAATGACATACTAAGTTACTATACTCTTCTAAGCTCAATAAATACAAGCTGGTCTCCAGGTCTCTGCACTAGTAACGTCTCGGTCTGACCCGAGTATTATATAGATAATAAACGGATCAGTCTTTGTTTAAATCCATTATAGTTAATGTAAAATGTTTGGGTGCTCAAACTCAAAAGATCATCCAAGACATAAACCTAATCATTAGGTTCACTCAAATGTCGACATTAATGATTCATGCCTCATGGCTAAATATTATGGAAGCATTTCCATATATGAACATATGCAAATGACAACATAATCTTATAAAAATGAATCTCATTCAAGAGTTATGACGAATTATGAAATTGCCAAAATATCACAATCACACGATAGCTCACAGGCCATCAAAATACAATAACATGATGAAATCATAAACAAGAATCATATTTATAAATCACATCAAAATATCATAAAAGATCATATCAATCCATATCAACATTGGCGAAACTCAACAACGCCGCACGTGCAATAGAAATATCATATACCAGTACTAAACAATTTTGACGCTTGTAATGGAAGATACTCAGATCTACATACGTTAGACTCTCAGGTCTAATATAGGATAGTAACTTAGGACTACCTCGATAGCCGCTCAGGACTATCAAGTACTGGTAAGGAGATAGTCGCTCAGGACTTCTCAATATAGACAACGGTTTTTATAGGTCATCAATTCACAATTAGTAACTCGAATAGTGGTAACAGTGCGTCTCATACCACATGTTCTCACTGCTTAGTTTACTAATCGCCCGTCAACTCCGTACTAGAAAATTCAAAATCTTTAATCAAAATTTTTTCATAAATCACTATAGCAACTCAATAATTTCAATAAGACGAAATAGGAAATCAACAATTCTCGTACACCACTGTGTTTACAAATCTGTTTATTTAGTGCTCGTATAATACACTAACCTTCAATACTCTATATAATAAGTCCAATGAATAACCAGGATAGTGATACCGAAAGTCCCATACCAGACGATTTCACCAAACCGTTTATCCAAATTTCTCGTTACATAGAATATATTCATATCATAAAATCACAAAAAGGATGCCATCAATGTATCATATTCAAATCATTAATAAAATTAAATCAACAGTGAATCATCCACGGTATAAAATTCATACAAGAATTGAAAAATCAGAAATTATACAGATGATGAAAGGGTTCAAGACTTATTCAAGGAATACATTAAATTCCAATATAATTCATAAATAAGGCAAGAATAAAATATTACTCAAAAGATAATTCAGATACGTGAAAAATGTAAATACTCGTATCAAATTGGTAGAAATCTATAAAAGCATAATATGAAATGAAATACACACAATAACATGTCAACTGTTATCTAACACTACTTCATATTATTATAGAATGAAAGCTCCTCAAATGATTTATTTAAAATGATGGTAAAATATTTCAAGTAGTGTAACAACTCGGAAATTACGAGCCAATTAAAAATTTTTATTTTGGCAATTTTAATGAATTTTGAATATTTAAAATAGATTATTTTAAATAATGACGATGAGAAGTTTATTTTGAATAGAAATAGAATGTATATATTTAATTGAATCGTCGTTAGAATATAAATAATTCATTTTAAGTATAAAAGGAATTGAAAATGGCGCGGTAGTTCGAAAATTCGATTTCGAATTTCAAATGAATGTACAGGATTCAAAATAAACCGGATTTTGGCGAAACCAAAAATATTAGAATCTAATTGAGAATATATTTCCAACGAATCCGAAAAATCAAAATTTCATAGCAGGGATAAAAAGTTACGTCCAGTTGAAAATTCAGAATAGTCGCTATGGAATTCTGGCCCTTAAAAATGGAAATTTTGCAAACGACCTCGGTTTTCGACGAAACCACTTTTGTTGGATCCGTGATGTCAAGATATTGCTAGATTCTAAAATTCGTAATTTTTCAAATCAATATCTGAGCTGGAAAAGGAAAACGCGTTTGACCAGTTTCGGTTGATTTTAATCGACTGGAAAATGGCCATTTTTCAAACGGTCTCAGAATTGGACGAAATTAGTTTTGTTAGGACGGTGTCGTCAATACAAAGCTAGGAAATATTTTTCGAGAATTTTTAGAGCCCGTATGTGGCCCCGGTAAATTGAAATGTGCGTTCAAATTCAATATATAGAGTTATATTTTGATTTTGATGAAAACTGACCGAAACGATCGAATCAGCCTGCGATACTTATCCCATTGTGTTCAGAATGAGGGTAATTAGCTATGGACGACAGTCAGTCGGTTCGATTTCGAGGTCGAAATAAAAAGTTGCTTTTTGAAATTAAATAATTAAATAAATAAATATATATATTAATATAATCTCTCCTCCCCCATTTCATTCTCTCAGAAGAAATCGAAATAAAAAAAAAGGAAAGAACGACGCGACGGAGGAGGAGACCGCCGCTCCAGGCGTCGTGCCACCCCCACCGCCGGCCATCGTCAGTCCGCCACCCCCTTCCTCTCTCCCCTCTCCCTCGTCTTCTTCGCGAATCCCCGAACCCAACCACCCCAAAACCGACACACCGGACCCACCATAGACCGGAGCTTCGCCTCACCAGCACACCGCCCTCCTCCACGACCACCCAGCGCCGCCATTCCCCCCCTCAACCTGCTGTAAGCTTTATTTTTATTTTTAAATTTGGTTATTTATTTATTTAATGCAATTAAAAATTGGATTTTTAAGTGAAATAACTTTGTTTTAGGAATAAGATTTTTACTAAAGAAAAGATTAGCTTTTTAACACCGAAAAGATTTAATTTTTATTTTAAAACAAAGGTATGATTTGTTTATAGAAAAAAATAGGCTTTTCATCATAGAAAGAAATGATTTTTATATTATAAAAATAATAAGAATATAATTTTTATATAATGTAGAGATTAAAAATATGATTTTTATTAGATGTGAAGAATAAAAATATGATTTTATATAATGTGGAGTAATAAAGATGTGATCTTTATAGAAGTAGCAATGTAAAAATATAATTTTTATATAGGAAGGAGCGTTATAAAAATATAATCTTTATTGGAAGAAGAGCGATATAAAAATATAATTTTTATATAGAGAATAGCGTGATAAAAATATGATTTTTATATCATAGGAAGAATAAAAATATGATTTTTATTCAGGTAAAGTAATAAAAATGTAATTTTTATTATATTACTAGCAGTATAGAAATAGAATTTTTATCTATACAGTAGCAGTGTAAAAATGTGATTTTTATATACATAGCAACAATGTAAAAATGCGATTTTTATATATGTAGTGGCTACGGGCAACGAAAGTGACAAAAGGCGAGAACGGCGAAGACTTCTACATATGAAGAGTCGCGGTGTATTGGTTTAGCTAGTTGGCGAGAACTTCTCACTTTAAATCTTGTTTTCTAGTTAAAATTATATACTAGGATGCAGACGGTGCTTAGCAGCACCCGACACCCGTCGTCCACAGACCATGGACGAGTTGTATGCTTGTTTGATGTGTTGTGAAGTTTGTTTGTGATGTTGATGTGAAATAGAATAAATAAATATTCATGTGTTGAAATAAATTAATTATCGTTAAAAATATAACTTTTAACGTGAATGTGAATAAATAAATATTCATTTACAAACCGGACAGTTTGTTTATGTACACCTATTTGAAGGACATTAATTGGGACGATAAATTTTACACGTCACCCAACTGCACAAATAATATTCAGTGTTTGTGGATTGAAACCCCACACGGGTGTTGGGATGATATTTGATGTACACTAATCCCAATTGTTTAGTTGTATGTCGATCGTTTGATTGACAGACTGTGTAAGCGTTAATTATTTATATTTAATGCTTATGCAGTTGTGTGGTGCACTTTGGATGATGGCTGATTATTTATCGTTGTTATTATATACATGTGTTGTATGGAATTCATATAATTAACATTATATGGTAATTGATTGGGCCTCATTCCAATTGGGAAAATAAAGAATATTATAAAATATATATTCATGTGTTGAATAGAATTAAGAATATTCATGCGTTGAATAGAATAAAGAATATTCATGTGTTGAATAAAATATATATTCATGTGTTGAAAATATTCATGTGTTAAGTAAAATATTTTAAACAATAAAATTTACATCTTTATCATAATTTTATAAAATATATTTAATAACATAAATAGTCATGTGTTGACGATGCTCATGTGTTGAGAATATTCATGTGTTGAAAGAAATATAGATTCATGTGTTGAATAGAATAACGAAGTTATTGAAATATATAAAGCCGTGTTGATTGGAGATGCGCCATTTTGATGCGAACGATATTTATATCGATTTTATTCGTTTTTATAATGAATATAGAAAAAGAAGTGATTTCAAAATATAACGTTTTGAAAATATTATCATTTATATAGTAATGATATGAAATATTCAATTTTGATTTGAAATTGAATATGAAGTTGAAATTGTTTTAAAAACGAATTTAAAACGATTTATAAATACGTTTTGAATTGAAATCGACGAAATATATAAAATATATATATTATATATATTAAATGGCCTGAATAGAACGCGTCGCGCCGTGGTAGTTTGCGAATTTCGACCATTGACTTCGAATTGACGTTGCAGGAGATCCGACCGTCGGATTCTCCTAAAACCAGAACCGTTGGGTTCGTATCGAAAAGTTCTTTCCAATGAATATTAGAAATTTGAAATCTAACGGTTGGATTTGGAATTATGTCCAAATCAAATTTGGAAAAGGTCGTTGTAGTGCAGTTCAGTGGCCGTTATTGAAAACCGACCGTACGGGCCTTGACAAAATTATTAAAAATATTAATAATTTGTGTAAAATCATAATATATGAATTGGAAAGAACTAGGATGAAAAATTCTACATTTGAAAGGATAAAAAAATATTTTTATCGAAATGAACTAGTTTTGAACTAGATTTGAAGGGGTTTTAAAAATAATCAGAATTTCCAATATACGAATTGGAATGGATTTGAATCGAAATTTTCTTTGGAATATTTCGATGTTGGATTTCGTGATTATACAAATATGGTTGTGGAAATTTGAAAGATATATTTATATCGTTTTTTCTAATACGGTATTTGTTGGTTTCAGAATTTGATATTGAATATAAGCCGATATATTTTCTATTCAGAGCCTTGTATTTAATATCAAATGGGATTTTGGGTTCGTCGTGAGTGGTGTCTTAAATAACACTGTTCTGGAACCCAATTTAGAAAAGAATAAATCTTTTAATTAAGATTTAGTGAAATTGTCCAGTTAATTGGTATTTAATTGGAATTGAAATTGAATTGGTTTTTGGGGTTTATCGTGAGCGGTGTTTTGAATAACACCTGTTCTTTAACCCGATTAACAATGGAATGTGGTTTTGGGTTTATCGTGAACCGTGTTTTAGATGACGTTGGTTCTTTAACCCAGTTAAAGACAGGATATTGATTTGTGGAAAGATTAAAACTAAGTGGAGTTTTAATGAATCTTTAATTAGATTAATGTGATCGAGAATGGAGTATCACCAGTTTTGCTCCAAACGATAGTTAAATCTTTAATTAGATTTGAACGTGAAATGGTAATTCATATTTACCGATAACACAGTGGTGTTAGATATAGAGTATTACCAGTTTTTCTCCATGGGATGAATAGGTTGGGATTGGGAAATAAAATAAATAATTACTTCGGTGTGGTTCGCTAATCCCGACTAGTGTGGAAAACCTTAACATGGTTTGAAATGATATCCAAAGGAAGATTAAAGAATAAATTTAAAAGAATTTATCTTTGACAAAATTAATGGGAACCTTTCCCTAAGAGTGTGAAAATTTGAATAAAAGAATATTCTGAATTGGAATGAGGCGTATGGTGTGTTTGTGTAACATTTGTTTATTATATGTGCGGGTTATTCGGAAAGGCCGGGTTTACACCCATTCTGAATAACCGATTCGACGATAAGTCGAAGATGAAGACGGTGGTTGAAGACCGGAAGTCTTCACATCGTTTGGATGATTATTGATGATCTTGATTGGGCTGTACACCCAAGAGGAGGGAATCAGTCGGTTAACTATAACGCCCCGCCTCTATACCCACTATCGTCCAGTTCATTTCGGAGAAATGTCGTAGACCATAACGGAGAATAAGGTTTGTGAAGGGCGACCGATTGTATAATTGCTCCACGTGAGGAATGCACATCGAATTCTGATACCGATTAAAATTTCGACATGACCATTCTGCACATAGGGCAACTACACAACGGCTGTAAGCAATCCGGAAAGCAGTATAAAATAGACAACAACAAAAACAATAAAAATATGGTATATCTCATAGGCAGACACAGAATAATCATATCACAAAGGCGGAATAGATATGAATAAATCAAGAATGTGTACAACATGCTAGTGGTCAAATAAAGGTCCACTAATACATGTACCAAGATCTACATAAAAGGATATGTACACAACAAGATAATGTCATAAGTACAGAAGTACATAAAACTGCGGAGGCAGCGTAGCAAGCTGAAACCGGAAGATCAATCCTGCGATGAGTCCCAGAGGAGTACCTAAAATGACTCGGTCCCGAGTATTATTTATAGGAATAAACAATAAACGAGTCAGTCTAGCTGTACTTATCAAATAAACTGAGATAACAAGAGACGTAACACAGGATGACATGATTCTACTAATAACCTCTAATCATAAAAAAATATGAAACATGGCATGTCAACAAAATCAGGGAATGACAATGAAATGTCAGTACACAAATATTTCTAAATAATCTCATAGCTAATATAGAATGCAACATTCAAATAAAAGCACATAACAGGAAATGACAGCGGAATGCCAAATAAACTAAACACATGAATGACAACGGAATGCCAAATAAACTGAACATATGAATGACAATGGAATGCCAAATTAAATCAAATTGACGCGCATCGCATCAAAGTGGTCATAGAAAATCATAAAGGGGGAGAAAACGCATAAATCATAGAAAATCATAGAAACATCAAAAAGGGGGCCTGCAGGTTCATAGAAGATGAGATACGATCTCTAGGTAGCTAACCCATTTGTTTGAGCCGGAGCTCCCCAGAAAACCCGGGTCGTCACCCCGGTAGAGGAAAACATAGTTCATAGAAAATCATAGAAGGTTGGACCGAAGTCCCATAGGTGAAATCCAAGAATCGTAAATCACACTCGGGCGATCGAGGACCACAAAAACATAAGTCACAAAGTAAAAAGGAGGTATCGACAGATAGTGCGGAAACTATCTGACTGGAGTTCCCCTAATAGTGCGGAAACTACTACAGTGAACCACAGTCCCCCTGAGACATATCCAGGAAGCTAAGTCCAAATCATAAAACGGATCACATCAATCCGAGTGAATAGAAATTACTCCGAGCTAGTCAATATAAGGAAATGGCGACATGTCCCATAACCACATGCTATTCTCGAATATTTACGAACCCATAGTTGGTTTCTATTCAAAACAAAGAAAATCGCCACATATGTTCAAGCGAACGAGTCCAAGAGTTATTCTCCGAAGTAAATATATAAGGGGTCATAGTCCTCGGTTTTACTAAGGTAAATAAACTAGATTTCTCGTTCGATCGATAGGATAAGGAATCGTATATAAATCAATAGAATCAGAACCGGGTTTAGAAACCGAATTTATTTTTAAAAGGATTTGAATTTAAAAACTGATTAAACATTGGTTCGGTATCCATTGACCATATACAACCCCATTATCCATTGTGGTTTAATTAATTATAAAATCCATAGCTGAAGCGAACAGAACACAAACATCATAGATCATAAATTCACATCTCATGGTTTCAAAATGATTTGAAAACCAAACAAGACGGCGCGGCTACGACAATCCGAGCGAACTCAAGATTACCGGGATACGCGCGGGGGAGTGGCGGGAAGGAGGTCCGAAGAACACAGAGGCGCGTGCCTTGACACGCGACCAAAACTACAAAAGTGGAGGGGGAAAACAGGCCTGGGCAACGCCCAGGTTGTCACCGGTCGACAGCCCAAAGAGGGCCGGTCGACCGGTCCAAGGCAGGACTGGGCTTTGCCCAGGTCTGTCACCGGTCGACAGCCCCAGGGGGGCCGGTCGACCGGTTCAAGATAGAGAAAAAACCAGTCGACCGGCCCCCCAGGGCCTGTCGACCGGCTTGTGCCTAGGCATATGCCCAGGCACAACCACTGACCTGTCGACCGGCCCCATTTGGGAGGTCGACCGGTCAGTGCCTGGGCGCATGCCCAGGAACGGGTGACGGGGGCTTCGATCCCCATCGCGACCTCCCGAGCTCCGACGCTTCTCTCCGGCCTTGTGACGACTGGTTCCGGTGCTTGTACACCTTCCATTGGAGCCGGAGACAAGTGTGATTCAATTCATTTGCACAAGTAGATTTTCAAATCCAATTTCTAAACCAAGCGAAGAAACACGATATAAGCGAATCGTGAAGTCTTAGAACTTGCTGGGAGCGACAATAGTACTTCACAACACCACTTACTCGACTTACATCATGTGCAATGATCGTGTGATCAACATATATATACATAAGATTTCAATTGTTCGATTTATAAAGTCGATTATGAACAAAATTCCAAACCAATACACAACAAGGCGATTCGAGCGACTCGTGAAGACTTAGATATTTGCCGGGGGGCAACGGAGCTTCACAACATCACCGAATCAATTCATAACAATTGGATTAGCTCGTATAAACGATCATTTTCATAAATTTCACCTCAATGGAATATAAACACATGAAATCGGCTAAGTTATACTAACCTAACCAAATCAACAAGCAAATGCAACTCATATGAACACTAAATTACACTTGTACAAGCACGTAGGCTTGTGGCATAGATGTGAGTTCAAAAAGAACTCACCTTTAACTCATGAATGGCAAGAACAAGCTCCAACAAGGAAGAACAAGCACAAATCCAAGCAAAGAACCTTTCTTTCTTCAGTCACTCCTCTCTAATCACCTCATGAACACATATGAAGACTGATGGATGTTAGAACATCATAAAAATCCAAAATTGAGAGGAGAGAAAGGTAGAGAACGAGTAGAGAGAGCTTACCCTTGTTTTAGAATTGGATTTGCACTTGAATTGAGCTCTAGATTGGAAGCCCTAGCTTAGGAATTCTAATTTCCCATTCCCACTCTCCATTTTTGTTTTCTTTTAAGTGTTTGAAGTTATGAGGGAGAGAGGGGCTGATTTGGGGGTTATATGAGAGCTAGGCTAGCTTAACCAAGCCCTAGCCCAAAGTGCCAATTTTCACGAACTCGAAACATATCGAACCTTATAGTTTTCGAACACCTAAACGACGTTTCAAACCCGACGGAAGTGGTTTCGAGTCCAAATTGATTCGTATGTGAAAAATGATATTTTGGCCGTACATTCTAATGAGAACTGGCCAAATTTCACTAACTAAAAAGGTATCGATGCTTATAGTCAAAAAGGTCGTAAACGATGATCCGGACTCAATGGAAGTGGTCTCGAATCCTAATTTTATCGTTTGTGGAAAACGACATTTTGAGTGACACCTCGGATACGACGATAGATTTAAATAAAATATTTAAATCCATTATCATGGAATGAGCGGGTTGTTACATCAGAGCTTTGGTTTACAGAGCTCGAGAACAAGACACATTAGAACCAAACGAAAGAATTCATCGAAGATTGGATTAGTAATATCCAATGAGAATAACTCGTTAGAGATGGGATCAGTAGTATCCTAGAACGAGTGTAAAGAGTGAAATTTTTGAACTATAAAGATGAAAACAAATTTTGTTGTGAAATTTAAATCATTTTATACGTATTTGAATATTTTATTTGTACTGAATTTGGTCAATCCAATATATAAAGATTTTGTATATACGCGTCGTATATTCGAAGTTTTAATATAATGGATGGATGTAGAATCGCACTCTACTCGCCCGGAGATGATTCTGATGATTGTAGCTACATCATCAGGATTTATGTTCGAGTTTCGAAGGTGGGATATCTATATATCTCCATTAGACTGGTGTGAGAACCAAAACTAGATAGGTTTATTGTTGTGATTTAGCATCAAAAACATGATTTTCTATATATGTATCAAAATTATGAATTTAAAAAGCTAATCAACTAATTGATTGATGGTTGTGTTGTATGATTATTGTTTTGATTAATTAAAAATTTGAACCATTTAGCCTAATGGAACCGAATAGTGAACTGTATTGAAAAATGATTACAATTGCATGCATATACATGTGCTTACATTGAACAGGTCATAGCAAGGAGGCTAGAGCAGAAGAATAAAATTGTTTGCCCGACAAATAGGTACATGTTTATTGAATTTATTGGGTTTGGATGATTTTATGAGCCGATTGGCTAGCCGCTTGGCTGATTCTTTTTCTTTTTGAATTGATGAGGGCCATAGGAGGCTATTTGAAATGTCCCGAAGCTCCCGGTGCAGGGGAGGTTATGGCAAAAAAAATTCGAAAATTTAGGGTGTTAGCCAAATTTTTGAAAAATTTGAAAAATTCTTAGAAACTGAAAAGTTGAAGAACTTAAGCTGTAATGAAAATAATGAAAGTTAATTTGATTAGTTAAACAACTTTCAGCTTTGTTCCTTTTCGGGGATGAAAAGTTTTAAGTGGGGGAGATTGTAACAACCCGGAAATTACAAGCCAATTTAAAATTTTTATTTTGGCAATTTTAATGAATTTTGAATATTTAAAATAGATTATTTTAAATAATGACGTTGAGAAGTTTATTTTGAATAGAAATAGAAGGTATATATTTATTTGAATCGTCGTTAAAATATAAATATTTCATTTTAAATATAAAAGGAATTGAAAATGGCGCGGTAGTTTAAAAATTCGATTTCGAATTTCAAATGAATGTACAGGATTCAAAATAAACCAGATTTTGGTGAAACCAAAAATATTAGAATCTAATTGAGAAAATCTTTCCAACGAATCCGAAAAATTGAAATTTCATAGCGGGGATAAAAAGTTACGTCCAGTTGAAAATTCAGAATAGTCGCTAAGGAATTATGGCCCTTAAAAATGGAAATTTTGCAAACGACCTCGGTTTTCGATGAAACCACTTTTGTTGGATCCATGATGTCAATATATTGCTAGATTCCAAAATTCGTAATTTTTCGAATCAATATGTGAGCTTGGCAAAGGAAAATGCGTTTGACCAGTTTCAGTTGATTTTAATCGACTGGAAAATGGCCATTTTTCAAATGGTCTTAGAATTTGACGAAATTAGTTTTGTTACGACCGTGTCGTCAATACGAAGCTAGGAAATATTTTCGGGAATTTTTAGAGCCCGTATGTGGCCCCGGTAAATTGAAATGTGCGTTCAAATTTAGTATATAGAGTTATATTTTGATTTTGATGAAAGCTGATCGAAACGATTGAACTAGCCTGCGATACCTATCCCATTGTGTTCGAAATGGGGGTAATTAGCTATGGACGACAGTCGGTGGATTCGATTTCGAGGTCGAAATAAAAAGTTGCTTTTTGAAATTAAATAATTAAATAAATAAATATATATATGTATATATATATATATTAATATAATCCCTCCTCCCTCCTTTCATTCTCTCAGAAGAAATCGAAATAAAAAAAAAGAAAAAGGAATGAACGACGCGACGTAGGAGGAGACCGCCGCTCCAGGCGCCGCGCCACCCCCACCGTCGGCCATCGTCAGTTTGCCACCCCCTTCCTCTCTCCCCTCTCCCTCTTCTTCTTCGCGAATCCCCGAACTCAACCACCCCAAAACCGACACCCCGGGCCCACCATAGACCGGAGCTTCGCCTCACCAGCACGCCGCCCTCCTCCACGACCACCCAGCGCCGCCATTTCCCTCTCAACCCGCTATAAGCTTTATTTTTATTTTTAAATTTGGTTTTTTATTTATTTAATCACTACAACAAAAAAACACTTTTCGCAACAGGCAAAATCTGTTGCAGTAGGCCTATTGCAACAGGCCAACGCCCGTCTATATAGCCAAAGTTGCAATAAGTCGGTCCCTTTTTGCACCAATTATTTCTTGTTGCAGTAGACTTTTTTGCAACAGGCTTTTGCTGTTGCAACAGAATATTTTGCAACAGTATATGCCCGTTGCAATAGATTAATAAATTTGTAAATAAAAAATTACAACTTATAGATATTGCTTATTAAATGTATTCATTTTAGTAATAATTATATTGCAGAATGAAATAAACAAATTAAAATTTTATTTTAACAAATTTTTTATTGTGCAAACAATTACAACAAAAAATTCTACAATTTTCATACACTATTCATGTATAATAATTTCTTCTCTCACACAACACATTGTTTTTTAATAGAGTATTTTCTAATCATATTTCTACTCTACCATACATATACTATAACAAGAGAATAAATATCGTCGGTCCACTTGAACAAATCTGCAGTTCATGCTCCAAGTTTGTTGTCGTTCATGAATGGTCACATGCCAAAATCTGCAGTTCATGAAATGACGAAAATCAGTTTTTCACTATCAAAATCTCTAACCAAAGTCTAGAAATAACTCTAAGCCTGAGAAGTCTCCAATCGATCGACGGTGACGATATCTAGAGCCAAAAAGGCTTTAGATCAATTCCTGATGCGTTTTTAATAGGTATCTAGTGACAACACTTCAAAACATTAATCAATCAAATGTATACAGGTTAGTAAAAAAATTAAAGGCTAACACAATAGTAGACAAAGACAAATGTATAATAAATAAGTAAAGAAATAATATACACTGTGATAAGTATATCAACTGTTAAATTTTATTTATGTCAATCTAAACTCTTATACTCATGTGTATTCTTATATGAACTACAATTAATCTTACCCAAAAAAATTTTAGATACGTAGGTGGTCAATTTTGAAACTCAAAACTTCGCAATGGATAATCAACCATGGTAGAAGTCAGCTTTGTGGTCATTTACTGAGAATTGTGGTGTGAATTGGTTGCAACAGCAATAATGGGACACAGATAAATGGTTTAAAGTACGTTTATTATTGCAGCAGAGCTTATGTCCTGATGCCTACAGGTAATAGATACGCATGATGTTGTTGAAATGCCCATAGGTAATAGATACACAATAAGATTATTATCCATATAATATTTTTCTTTTTTATTTTCTATAGGGAAGGAAGGAGAACACTATTAATAGTTATAATAATTCATCGAATAATTATACCTCTAATTACTTGCCTGATTTGTGCAGAAGGCTTGAGAACTACTCCAACAGTATTCATGGTGATAGATCTACATTGATTCAAATCGTATAGATAGTTTTCATCATGTTCACAAAACTTGTTCTTCCAAGACATGAGACTCAAAATATGGCATGTTAATGTTGTATTCGATGGTTTCCAGTATGCATAGTTTCTCTAAGTGCAATACATGCAATTTGCAAATACCGACTGTCCAACATCGAACTGTTAATTTTGTCCAGAAAGAAGACATGTATGAACTAAACCAAGAACTCAACAGAAATGGAAGAACAACAATACTGCTGTTGACAATTTTGTATATTGAAAACATATTAGTCATCGCCAACAGCACAATTTTGTAAATTGAAGAACAACAATTGCGCTTTTGATAGGTATCTAGTGACAACACTTCAAAACCTTAATCAATCGAATGCATACAGGTTAGTGACAGCACTTCAAGGCTAATATTTCATTCGTAATGTCCAGAATATTATAATGTTGTGAGAACAAAACTTTTGTAACAAAAACCAAGTATTGTTCCCTTATGATCCCACTTTCTAATTATACCTAATAAACATCAGAAATTACCCTTATGTGAACAGTGAACTCCTTGATCGAAACTGCACACAGAATAATGATCAACAATTAAAAATGAAAAAGAAAAAAAAAGAGAAATCTTCCCCTACTTAAAATGGAAGATGTTCCAAATGAACTTCAATAGCAAAGGCAGGTGAAATGTTTCCCATTACTCAAAATATACAGTATTTTCAGGCTTTCACCTTATTTTATTTACTCCAAGAAACGTAATACAGATTGAGCGACCTCATAATTCTGTTCCCTAACCTTTTGCATTAATTAATCTATATAATACACATTGATTCTCAGCTAGCTTTCAACAAAATCAACATCCCACGAGCCACTCTCTTCTACCTTTTTCCCACTTTATTTATTTTAGACATGTATTTTCATGAGGAATTAAGTTCTAAATATAAGTTAATAATCAAGACAAGGCAAGGGTTTCTTGAAACAAAACCCGTAAACCAAATTTAATGCTGCCTTAGCGCATACTAACTGCATTCAAACTTTCATCTCTAATATCTAATGCATTTCAGTTTATTTTTTTGAACAATCATAACTAATATTCATTACAACCATCATAAGCAACTTGCAACATTATCTGTGATATCATGAATGGGTAGTTCTTATTCCTAACATCAAATGTCTACACTCTATTATGGCAAGGACCAAACTAATTTCAAGTGTTGTACAAACTGTAAATTTAGATCAAATACATTTTTATGATATAAGTATTGTTATGGTACATGCATAATGCTTAATAATAATTTACAAACAGAAATCATTATCGGTCACCTGTTTGCTTTTAGAACCGAGTTCCCTTCCAAGCAAAGAATAAACCAACAGAAGTAGATGTCGATAAAATGGTTGATGTGTAACCAACGACAAGCAAGGCTTCCTTAGAGAGTATGCATGAGAATGAAGACAGTTAAGTGAACTGAAGATAACATACATTTGAATTACAGTAAAAAAAAAACTTTGGCTCAACATTATGATCACCTTGGCTAGAAGCAGAGCATTCTCATTTGCATACTCAAATGAGCTTTCAAGTATGCTTTGTATGCCTTGAGAAAGCTCCTAGGATAAAAATCTACACAAAATACCATCAGCAAACGCCTTATATATTGCTATGTTAGGTGACTGCTTATCAATAAAAATAAGAACAGGTTCAAGCTTATAATAGTACAGGTATTTTGATAATGTCAGAGTTATATTGGAATTCACTTGTCAGTTTAGTTCACCAAACTTATGCCCTATTTATTTGGTTCAAAAAAAAGGAATCACTAAATCAAAATTCTTTTAAACAAAATGTGTACCAATTATTTTCATCTAATTCAGCTTCAGACAAAAAGCATGCAGATGAATATAGTGTAAATTTCACTACCTAGCTTCAGACAAAATCAGTTAACAGCTAGCAGCTAGCAACATATGTATCATATCCAGATAGCCAACGGAAACGAAGCACCAGGAAGACGAGCAATTAGAGCCGAGAATCCGAGAGCAATGACCAAATTGCGAAAGCCCGATATAAATAGTAGATCTCAAATACCTAGATCCAAACAAGAACTGGCTAATATTACACAAAATAAGCCAAAAAATAGAAAATGCTAAGCAATATACCCACAGATACCAGAAAGATAAATATCCACCGAAACACGTTGTAAACAGTGTTGCTACAGGCATGTCCTCAACTAAAACAGCACCCAGCTATCTACCAGAGGGCGAAAACCCCAACAAAATAAAACCGCACCCGAAGATACCAGCAGAAGCAAAACCCTAAAAGACTCCAAAGCAGATCTGAAGTAACTTTGCTGTGAAGATAGGATAGACATAAGGAGCGGCATGGTTTGCTTTAACTAGAGTGAGAAAAGGCCAAGATAACAGGGACAGAACGGACAAGGAGTTGGTAAAGGGAAACTCAGACGAGGAGGAGAAAAGGAGTTGAGAAGCTAAGGGAAAGCCATAGAGCAGATCTGAAGAAACGCATAGTTGAATAACCGAATAAAAAACAGGGGTTGATGAAGAAACGCATAGATCTGAAGAATCGAAAGGAATGATTTAGAACGATGAAGAAAAGTAGATTTGAAAAGAAGAAAAGGAGAACAAGGAGATAAGATATTTTGGGGAAGAGGGATAGTCTGCGAGAACGAAAATTTGGCGGATGGAGCCAAAACTAGTCTTAAATTTATGAGGGAATGGCGTGGGAAAAAAATGATGAAGTGGCAGATAGCAATTATTTTTTAAAACATATATAAAAACAACATTTTTAAAAGAATATTAAAAAGTAATTATTAAAGTTAATAACTTGATATTGTTACCGAATATATTTGTTACTACTTCAAGAAAAATTATTGTTGATTATTTATTAGCAAGATAATTTAATAAAAAAGCAGCTATAGTTTATAAATATCACTTTACGATACTTAAATTTTATTATTAAATAATAATCATTAAATATTAATCTTAATTAGTATATAAGTACTAATAGTTAATCATTTAACAACCATTTAAAATTAATTATTAAAAGTTAATCATTAAAAGCTTATATTTATTTTTAATATATTTTTCGCAACTGGCTTTACCAGTTGTAAAAAATATAGTTATTACAACTGGAGAAAACAGTTGCTACAGATATTTATTCGCAACTGGCTTTGAAGCGCAGTTGCAAATAATATGTTTGTTGCAACTGTTCTGAAAGCACAGTTGCGAAAAGTATGTTTTTGCAACAGAAAGGGAAGCGCAGTTGCTTAAAATTTGTTTTTCGCAACAGAACGAAAAGACATGTTGCTAAATCTTATCTATTGCAACTGCTATCTGTTGCTAAATATCATTTACTGTAACAGTTTTTTGTTGCCTGTTGCAAATAGCTAGTTGCAATAGGGTATTTTTCTTGTAGTGAATGCAATTAAAAATGGGATTTTTAGGTGAAATAACTTTGTTTTAGGAATAAGATTTTTACTAAAGAAAATATTAGCTTTTTAACACCAAAAAGATTTAATTTTTATTTTAAAACAAAGGTATGATTTGTTTATAGAAAAGATTAGGCTTTTCATCATAGAAAGAAATGATTTTTATATTATAGAAATAATAAGAATATAATTTTTATATAATGTAGAGATTAAAAATATGATTTTTATTAGATGTGAAGAATAAAAATATGATTTTATATAATGTAGAGTAATAAAGATGTGATCTTTGTAGAGGTAGCAATTTAAAATATAATTTTTATATAGGAAGGAGCGTTATAAAAATATAATCTTTATTGGAAGAAGAGCGATATAAAAATATAATTTTTATATAGAGAATAGCGTGATAAAAATATGATTTTTATATCATAGGAAGAATAAAAATATGATTTTTATTCAGGTAGAGTAATAAAAATATAATTTTTATTA
Source organism: Allium sativum (assembly GCA_030737875.1). Lineage (NCBI taxonomy): Eukaryota > Viridiplantae > Streptophyta > Magnoliopsida > Asparagales > Amaryllidaceae > Allium > Allium sativum. Next base: position 472,190,425 of record CM060920.1, on the reverse strand, counting down.
TATTACTAGCAGTATAGAAATAGAATTTTTATCTATACAGTAGCAGTGTAAAAATATGATTTTTATATACATAGCAACAATGTAAAAATGCGATTTTTATATATGTAGTGGCTACGGGTAACGAAAGTGACAAAAGGCGAGAACGTCGAAGACTTCTACATATGAAGAGTCACGGTGTATTGGTTTAGCTAGTCGGTGAGAACTTCTCACTTTAAATCTTGTTTTCTAGTTAAAAATATATACTAGGATGCAGAAGGTGCTTAGCAGCACCCGACACCCGTCGTCCACAGACCATGGACGACTTGTATGCTGGTTTGATGTGTTGTGAAGTTTGTTTGTGATGTTGATGTGAAATAGAATAAATAAATATTCATGTGTTGAAATAAATTAATTATCGTTAAAAATATAATTTTTAACGTGAATGTGAATAAATAAATATTCATTTACAAACTGGACGGTTTGTTTATGTACACCTATTTGAAGGACATTGATTGGGACGATAAATTTTATCTGTCGCCCAACTGCACAAATAATATTCAGTGTTTGTGGATTGAAACCCCACACGGGTGTTGGGATGATATTTAACGTACACTAATCCCAATTGTTTAGTTGTATGTCGATCGTTTGATTGACAGACTGTGTAAGCGTTAATTATTTATATTTAATGCTTATGCAGTTGTGTGGTGCACTTTGGATGATGGTTGATTATTTATCGTTGTTATTATATACATGTGTTGTATGGAACTCATATAATTAACATTATATGGTAATTGATTGGGCCTCATTCCAATTGGGAAAATAAAGAATATTATAAAATATATATTCATGTGTTGAACAGAATAAAGAATATTCATGTGTTGAATAGAATAAAGAATATACATGTGTTGAATAAAATATATATTCATGTGTTGAAAATATTCATGTGTTGAGTAAAATATTTTAAACAATAAAATTTACATCTTTATCATAATTTTATAAAATATATTTAATAACATAAATAGTCATGTGTTGACGATGCTCATGTGTTGAGAATATTCATGTGTTGAAAGAAATATAGATTCATGTGTTGGATATAATAATTATTCATGCATTGAATAGAATAACGAAGTTATTGAAATATATAAAGTCGTGTTGATTGGAGATGCGCCATTTTGACGCAAACGATATTTATATCGATTATATTCGTTTTTATAATGAATATAGAAAAAGAAGTGACTTCATAATATAACGTTTTGAAAATATTATCATTTATATAGTAATGATATGAAATATTCAATTTTGATTTAAAATTGAATATGAAGTTGAAATTGTTTTGAAAACGAATTTAGAACGATTTATAAAATACGTTTTGAATTGAAATCGATGAAATATATAATATATATATATATTATATATATTAAATGGCCTGAATAGAATGCGCCGCGCCGCGGTAGTTCGCGAATTTCGACCATTGACTTCGAATTGACGTTGCGGGAGATCCGACCGTCGGATTCTCCTAAAACCGGAACCGTTGGGTTCATATCGAGAAGTGCTTTCCAACGAATATTAGAACTTTGAAATCTAATGATTGGATTTGGAATTACGTCCAAATCAAATTTGGAAAAGGTCGTTGTAAGTGCAGTTCGGTGGCCGTTATTGAAAACCGATCGTACGGGCCTTGATAAAATTATTAAAAATATTAATAATTTGTGTAAAATCATAATATATGAATTGGAAAGAACTGGGATGAAAAATTCCGTATTTGAAAGGATAAAAAAAATATTTTTATCGAAATGAACTAGTTTTGAACTAGATTTGAAGGGGTTTTAAAAATAATCAGAATTTCCAAAATACGAATTGGAATGGATTTGAATCGAAATTTTCTTCGGAATATTTCGATGTTGGATTTCATGATTATACAGATATGGTTGTGGAAATTTGAAAGATATATTTATATCATTATTTCTAATACGATATTTGTTGGTTTCAGAATTTGATATTGAATATAAGCCGATATATTTTCTATTCAGAGCCTTGTATTTAATATCAAATGGGATTTTGGGTTCGTCGTGAATGGTGTCTTAATTAACACTGTTCTTGAACCCAATTTAGAAAAGAATAAATCTTTTAATTAAGATTTAGTGAAATTGTCCAGTTAATTGGTATTTAATTGGAATTGAAATTGAATTGGTTTTTGGGGTTTATCGTGAGCGGTGTTTTGAATAACACCTGTTCTTTAACCCGATTAACAATGGAATGTGATTTTGGGTTTATCGTGAACCGTGTTTTAGATGACGTTGGTTCTTTAACCCAGTTAAAGACAGGATATTGATTTGTGGAAAGATTAAAACTAAGTAGAGTTTTAATGAATCTTTAATTAGATTAATGTGATCGAGAATGGAGTATCACCAGTTTTGCTCCAAACGATAGTTAAATCTTTAATTAGATTTGAATGTGAAATGGTAATTAATATTTACCGATAACACCGTGGTGTTAGATATGGAGTATTACCAGTTTTTCTCCATGGGATGAATTAGTTAGGATTGGGAAATAAAATAAATAATTACTTCGGTGTGGTTCGCTAATCCCGACTAGTGTGGAAAACCTTAACATGGTTTGAAATGATATCCATAGGAAGATTAAATAATAAATTTAAAAGAATTTATCTTTGAAAAAATTAATGGGAACCTTTCCCTAAGAGTGTGAAAATTTGAATAAAAGAATATTCTGAATTGGAATGAGGCGTATGTTGTGTTTGTGTAACATTTGTTTATTATATGCGCGGGTTATTCGGAAAGGCCGGATTTACACCCATTTTGAATAACCGATTCGACGATAAGTCGAATATGAAGACGGTGGTTGAAGACCGGAAGTCTTCACATCGTTTGGATGATTATTGATGATCTTGATTGGGCTGTACACCCAAGAGGAGGGAATCAGTCTGTGATCGTCCAGATGTACTTGGAGATCGATGGATATGCGAGGAAAGTGCCTCTGGTTTCATTCAGACCCAGAACAAACTTGTAAATGGACTATGTGTCTGACATTGGATTTTATTCTGTGTTGATTGATCTCTATTAAATATACATCTGTTTGGCGGCGGAGAATTTATTCCCTTGCTTAACGCCCTTCTCTGAGACGTACGAGCTCAGAGGTTGTATATCGATGGACATCGGTCGCATGGAGTGAATTGCCTGTGTGGCACACCTAAGTGGCAAATGATCAAGGCTTCTGTTGAAAAGCAAAGTCTTGTGGTTGATGATTAAAGCACGGCCTGTGTGGCATCGCTTAGTGTATAACATGAATTCGCGAGCCTCACACCTCGGTATGAGTCAAAAACGGGATAAGGACCGTTGGGAGAGCATGACGTTTCTTTCTAGCTATGGGTGATGTCAGTGACCTACCAGCCCTGACATTTATATACTTTTTACCCGTGTGGTTGTTGGAATGCGAGGCGCCTCAAATATATGGTCGATAACTGGCACTATATGAGCTGACGTACATACCATTATATAGGTCCGATAGGACCGAGAAACGTGTGTTCAGGAATTGCCAATCCTCAAAAGTAAGAGCGGACCGGACCAACCGATTCCAAGGATTGTTGTGTGTGGTCCTGAGACATTTGCTAGAGTGTCTCGAACGAAGAGGAGCTTGCCCCTTGCCTCAACTCATGATGGAATACAATTTCCAATACGTGTTATTTCGGTTTTATTTGTAGAGCCTAGTATTGGCGACATAGTGGTATGGGGCACTTATGCCGTCTATGATTGATACTTATGATTGAAATTGTTTTGACACTATACACTTATAGTAATATCAAAATAATCTGTTTTTAAACGTATCAAGCATTCTTTGGCTGTTATAAGGTAAAACCCTATCCTCCGGCTTGCGTTGCATTGTGGGATGGGACCTGGGTCTTATAATAGCTTCATTTTTCTTTATTTAGCATTGCGATGTTTGTTTTATGCACTGGTATTCTTGGGAGGAAACCCGCTCCGTGTTATACGGCGTGGTCTCTTGATTTACCTAACTTTAAAAAATAAAGATTAATAACTGTTTTAGTTCTCACACCAGTCACATGACTGGCCTGGAGTTTATTGTTTTAACCTAAACTCTGGGTGCCCCTATTTTCTACATGGGCAGCTAGTAGTTTTTGTTTTGTAGATTTATATTCACAAGATCCTGATTTACAACTGGAACGATGCTCGGAAAGCTCTGTATCCGTGTATTATTTTCAGTTGTGTTTTGTATTATTTTTCCGCTACTATGTATTTAAATGTAATGTGAATCTCTGATTTTCTCAAATGTGTAATATTTATTCATACTCTGTATATTCTTGTATTCTGATGGAATTGTTGTAATAAACAATGAAATGTTCTTCTGTTTGTGTTCTGATTCGTCTTGTCCTCAAAGTAATTCGTTCTTTCTCTTCTCTTCGGAGATCGGGGAAGTTCGGGTCGCTTCAAATAGCCAACTAAAACCAAAATAGAATTGTTATAAAAGAAAGAACTCAAATAAATATACAAACTTGATTAAATTACCATACTAATGAAATTATCCATATTATAAAGTAAAACGCTAATATTTAATTAAAATAGATTTTTATATACATGCATATAGTTAAATTCAATTTATTTATAATTTAAGCTACCAATCAATATTTGAAATTATATTCTTTAATTTAAAATTTATAATCTAGAACGTCGTAATATTATTAGATATATACATACATATACATATATGGTATCTCAAATTATATAAAACCATAAAATTTGACCAATTGCTAAATTGAACAATTTATACCACCACAATTTAAAATCACCATACTCAAATATCTCCTCTTTATTTCAAACGTCCGACCAACACTAAATTCACTAGTCAATAACCCCCAATCAAACAACCTTTCAAATCATAGCAATTTAAATTCCATAATCTAATCATCCAAGAAAATCAGTCATCAACTGATAATGGTTTATATATAACTAAAATGAAGATAGAAATAGATATGAGTGAGGGGAAACTCACCGGAACTGCGTTTGGACGTGCAGAATAACAGCTACTATCGACATCCTATTTCCAGTGTAGTCGTCATCATCTCCTACCTTAAAATAGTTGCTGCCCAAATAATCATCTTCTTCGAATTGAACAAGTAAAATTTGATGACGTTGTTGCTTGACTTGCGCACCAGACTAATAGTCGCCATCACCCAAACCACGTCCAAATGCTTCGACAACTTGCCTCATAGGTCACGTCTGTCCTTGCGTGCCCTTTTCCCACGCGAGCTCCTAAGTCGGAAGCCATAGTTGAGCGAAATTCCCAAACTTACAAAATTCCCTTAGACTTTTCCTTTGCCTCTAATTAATTCATGTGTATAGTTCATCCTGATTTAACCATATACACATTTTACTCACATGTTTTAAATAACGACAATTATGTCATTTCTATTCGATTCAACGCTCGCCTGATCTATTTATTAATCCAACATACAATAAAATAAAATATCAATTGTCATATTATTTTCTTTTATATAAAATTATTTAACAATTCCAAAATAATTTATATCGTTATAAATACATTCATCTCATGTTCGATCATTTGTATTTTGATTGCAAATAATTTTATTTAACACAACGCTCAGTATTTTATTTGATAATCTAACATTCAATACAAAAGGATTATATTTCCATTTATTTTAATCATATAAAAATAAAATTATTTAATGTCACAAATAGTTTTATCAAATTTAGCCCACTTATTTAATTAACGAATTGTTCTAATTCCAGTTTAACATTTTATTCTAATTATCTGTTATGAAAATTGCGCATAAATGTGGAAGCGTAATAAGCAGGATCTAGATTTGCCAATTGTACATCAATATAATCTGATAGAAATTATTCTATTACATCAACAAAATAGTAAATAACTATAGTAGAGAAACAAAGAGACACAATATTTATACTGGTTCCACTATCATCATAGTGTACGTCCAGTCCAACAGAGAGAGATTTTATTCCACATATGAGAATTACAAGAGATTACAAAATAAGAGTTTACATATCCAAACCTCAATCAGGTTTAACAAGAAGAGACACCATTGGGGATCACTGGCTCCAGGCCAGGATGGGTTTACACTAAAGTCTACCCCTCAATATATAGCCAGTGCAAATCTATGTGAGTCATCAATTAAATTACCAACATATGGTAATAATATAATGGAGGCAAATTACCATAACAACAAATGTGCAAACATAGGAAGTAAATCAATCCATTTCTTTAGCATAGATGGAAGAAATTAATCCCTTCATTTATTTCTCTTCCACCTCATCAAATGCAATTAATGCATTCCCATTATAAAAATATTTACTTTCCATTCTTTGCAAATTTGTTCCAATCAATTTGTGATTTTGTATCACCGAATTTAACACTCCACCTTGATGCAAAATCACATATCTGCAACACCCTATCTCCAATCAAATTCTCTTCACATCATAAAACTCTTCAACAGAACTCCACCTTCAATCAAAATCTCACCATGAGATAGAAACCAAAAATGAATATTTGCCTAATGGGTTCCAGCAAAGCTACCCCCCATCACACCATTGTTAACGAGCTCAGACTACGTCCCCGCCCGCCAACAAACTATTGCAAATATCCAAAATAACAAAGAAGGCAGACACCAAAGTAATCTCAACACCACCAATTAGGCCAAAAACAATTCTCTCAATCACCAATTCAAATACAGAGCCAAAAAATACAAATCTCTGTACTCACAAAAATTCTCTCTCCTGCCACTTAATCAAAACCATTACAAGCTTCACCCACCGCCTGCAAAAGATGCATCTACCACCATGAGCTGCACCACGCATAAACCAACGGTATAAAAGTGCTTTCAATACACATCGACACCCGTCTACCACTTGATTTGAGCTTCTTCCTCGATCACCCCGGATCCCTCGAGCATCATCAACGTGAAGACCCCTGTCTAAACCACAATGATCTCTGTCTCGACACCCGTCTATCACTTGACCTGAGCTCCTTTCCTGATCATCTTGGATCCTTCGAGCATCATCAACATGAAGACCCCTGTCAGAAACATGATCAAAACTTCTCAAATCCAATAGTCCCTTCAACACAATAAACTCCATATCACGTCAAAGTTACGAGATTGGAACGCTCTTCACTCTCAACATAACCTCCTCCACCAAAGTCTTCCGTTTCTCCCAAAATAGTAATAGCATAATCACCACTGAATCTACCAACCTTTGTAGAAATAATTGATGCACAATTTAAAACAAATCGTCTCGCTCTGATACCAATCTGTTGTGCAAAATTGAGCATATGCGGAAGTGCGATAAATAAGATCTAGATTTGTCAATTGTACATCAATCTAATATGTTAGCAATTATTCTATTACATCAACAAAATAGTAAATAACTATAGTAGAGAAACAAAGAGACACGATATTTATACTGGTTCCACTATCATCATAGTGTACGTCCAGTCCAACAGAGAGAGATTTTATTCCACATGAGACAATTACAAGAGATTACAAAATAAGAGTTTACATATCCAAACCTCAATCAGGTTTAACAAGAAGAGACACCATTGGGGATCACTGGCTCCAGGCCAGGATGGGTTTACACTAAAGTCTACCCCTCAATATATAGCCAGTGCAAATCTATGTGAGTCATCAATTAAATTACCAACATATGGTAATAATATAATGGAGGCAAATTACCATAACAACAAATGTGCAAACATAGGAAGTAAATCAATCCGTTTCTTTAGCATAGATGGAAGAAATTAATCCCTTCATTTATTTCTCTACCACCTCATCAAATGCAATTAATGCATTCCCATTATAAAAATATTTACTTTCCATTCTTTGCAAATTTGTTCCAATCAATTTGTGATTTTGTATCACCAAATTTAACATTAACACACGTAAAATTTTGTCGAAAACATCCTAATCCAAATTTATTAATTTTATTTTAATTAGTCAAACGTATAATTTTGACGGCGAAGATAGGATTGTTACAGACTTCCCCCTTAACAAAATCGCGTCCTCGCAATTTCTAATACGAAAATGATTAACAACTTGCACTCTCTCTCTCTTTTGACATTTACAACAATTAAATTCTATGCATTTTTATGTACTTTTTAATTTCATAATAAATGGATTTAATCTAACTGATTTCACTTCTTTTACGTTCTGCTTATTGTATGATTTTTATGGAAGAAATTTCTAACTCCCGAAATTTCGATAGAGTCTCCTTTGTTCGGAGGACATTCCGGAAAAACCAAACCATATAAACACAAAATACACATCTCCGAAGATGCATTCCAACACGGTGCATCCCAAAATATGGGGAAACAAACCAATAACACACTATATCAATACTTTGCATATGTAATTTAAAAACATACCTTTGTTTTTAGCGTTTATAAGCAAATTAGCTTATTATTTAGCGCTCAACAGCATGCAACTTCAATTAGCAGTCCAATGTCCTTTATGTGTACCTCAACTTACCTCACAACAACCATTAGTCACTTATATAATAAGAATTTGAACATGTATATACTTTTTCATTTACAATAAAAAACACACCGACATAATAACATAAGCCACCACAATTGCTCAACTCACACACACTTAACCCAAATACACACACCAACATTGACAAAGCCTAGTATCGCTGGATACGCCATGACAGGCCCGTACTGGTTAGGTGGGCTGTAGGGTGGCCAAAACAATGGCCTGACACCCTACAACCTCACAGCAGCTGCTGCTGCGATTCACAGCAGCACCAGGCAGCAACTTAGGCTGCTCTCTCTTCTCTCTATGTTTTTTTTCAACTCTAAGTGTTTACGTATTAAACCTTTACCTGAAACTGTAAAAGCATGGTTTGTTAAGTGCTATAAAGTTAAGCAAGGATACTCAGTTTCATGCGCTATTCAACTCAGTGTAGAATAATGGCAAACCAATTTAGCAAGTATTAGCAACAAACGACAATGGCAAAATACCACACAAAAGCTTCCGAATCTGACAAGATTTGAAACTATGAAGTGCATGCTATAATAAATTTTACATGTTGGCATGATGTTCTGGCCTCCCTATCACTTTAATCCAAAAATGTATGTGCCAGACTAATCATTGGCTATACGGTTTTATGGTATGGTGCAGACGTAGCTCATCTTGTTTAAGCATATACACAAAACGACTGTGAAAACATTAAGTGAGAGTGTACACTATTTTCAATTAGCGAGTGAACCTATATTTTTTTATTCTGACATTGAGCCCTTTAACTGAAAAAGATAGTATTTATTAATTTCCTGCAACAACAAATCGCATAAAGGGCAAAATCACTTTTGAGACAAGCACTATAGAAATTATTCAAACCAAATGTAACTAAATATATACAATTAGCCAAAATATCATTGTTATTATTATTCCCATATAATAAGGATAGTTGTCGATACAATGAGCTACATTATATAAAACTAGTATATATGTGTATATATAGATACACACACGCATGCACATCTGCGAATTTGCTTAGATCCAAAAAAATTGGATGTGCGAATGATATTAGAAAAAACAATGAAAATCAAAGTGATTAACAATGGTGTTTCAAACTTCTAAAAGAAAAATGCACAAATGCCATGCAAAATGAACTAAAACAGTAATTTCTCGGAAGATGATTGATAAAATGTAATAACTAAAGCCATTGTGGCTTTTTTCTAAATCGGAACTTCCCGTTCTAAAATACGCAGTGAAAATAATCATGCATCGATCGTTGATTTGAAAGAAGCAACTATTGAATAGACTTGGCACAGGGATAATACTTAAGTAAAAGGCAATGCATACACTACTTATAGCTAAAGAGGTTCCTAAAGCTCATATTCGACATTCTGTTAGGATTACATGGCTTTCACTACTTCCTTTATTAACCAAAAGTTAACAACTGGGCCCAGATTTGTTTCAAGAATTTCAAAAATTATGCAAGTGAAGCATACATGTACTGTAAAAATGAATGTAATATGTAATGATTAAATATAACAATTATTTACTCATGGTAATCAAAATTTACCACAGTTGTAACAATATTGCATTATGCTTTACACCCCCCCATCAAGCAGAAAATTTTATATTATAAGCTGCAACCAATAATACCAAAAGGACCGTCAACAAATGTTTATCAAAGAAAATTAATTTTGAGGATATTATTTGTCGTAATGGACCATTTTAAAACAAAGCCACTGATGAAAGAGTAACAAATAAATCATACGTATCAGGGCCACTCCTAATTGATTAACACAGCAATGCCGCTAAAACAAAGTATGGGATACTTTCTACACTGAAGAAAGCAACTGAATATGGAACAATATCTCCAATGAAATTCATCCATCCTAAGACGTTTTATGTTTTATCTTTGCTCATGAATTCAAACATGTTTTGTAAGCTCCATCGAGCACCAACTCGAAAGCGTGTTAAAAGCAATAATATTGATAGGCATTGCATTTACAAATATTTGCTCTTAGATAATAACATCATAACATAGGTACTATATTATTATATATGTAATCAGTGATTAAATCTTAAAATAACGAAATAACACAACTCCCTATTTATCTAACTCTTATTTTAATTCTTTATTAGCCTATTGTGTCAAAGTGTCTCGTCCCAGCGTTTAGGAATCCATATCGATAACGTTGGCCAAGCACATCGATTAGAATTCCTAAACTATCTAAAGGACAAGTTAACACCCTTTTGTTTCATATCTTATATAAGTATCACATCTTGAATTTTTTGTTTGATAAGATCCATTATATTCTGTTATAATTTCATCTTCCTTTTATTGATCTCTTATTTATTTTAATACTTTCTTTAATATCATGTCAAATTGTCTCGCGTAAGTATTTAGGAATCCCTATCGATAACGCTGATTAGACGTTCCGACTAGAATTCTTAAATCACCTAAGGGGAAAATTGACGCAAGATTAATTCCTTTATCCATTTATTTGTTGGTATATTCATTTAACAATTCACTCACTACTACAAAAGTGGGCATATTCGACACAAATTTGTGAGTGTTGCATGAAAAGTGTGGCGAAAGCTATGCTTTCTTTAATCTTTTGCAACAACATTCATATGTTGTTGCACTAGATATGAATGCAGTGTTGTAGTTGGAATTCTTGTGTTGTGACTTGCAACACCAGTTCAAAGTGTTGCTTTACATAAATACATGAGAGATCAGCGATCCGCGTTATCGGTTTAAACAAATAAATAACGTAGATCTTTGATTAACCCAACGGTTAAAACGTATCCCTGCTTCAGTTTAGTAAAAATTTGGCGTGATCTTTTCCCCGTTCACGAAATGCTTCCCCCCAAAACAAATTTCTCCCATACTCCACCTACTGTCCATTTCTCCCTCCACGAAACCTGTCCACGAAGACCTCCGATTGTTATTCTACCGCCGGTACAAACTATAAACCTCCGATTGCTCCCATTTTACGAACTTTACACCTCTGATTTGGGTCATTTAGGACAATTGTAGTTAGGTCTTTGTAACGACCCGGATTTTCGGCGACTTTGTTTATCGACATAAGCACGATGTCGATAACCAAAACATCGAAAAATCCCGGTAATTAATGAAAGAAATTAGAGGATGAGAATAGATAAGATAGAAACTTAGAATAGAAGAAGAAGAAAAACACAACATCAGAGTAACACGAACCTCACAGCGGAACGAACAACATATAATAGATAACATAACTTTGAAATATAACAGTTATGTATACAATAGCACTTATCAGAGTACAACACTTACAACACAGCGGAAATAAACTATAGCTATATGATCTTGAAGCCTCCTGCTCCAAGCTCTCCAAGTATATCTGTAAAGCCCGACTACTTGACTGCCCGTACAAATTTAGGCACCCAAGAGTTTAGGGAAAACAACAAAGTAAACTCTGGGTCAGTCATGGGACTGGTATGAGTAAAAACAGTTTAAACAGGTATATGAACAAGTAAACGATATCTCATAAGACCACGCCGCAGAACGGAACGGGTTTTTCCCTTATGAGAATCCAAAATATCTTTATATCAAAAACCTTTTGATATTATAATAATGTCTATGTACAAATAGATATCAACTAGCAGAAACGCTTTCATCTCACGTTCTACATATATAGTATACAATCAAAATCGCAAGCACGTATTGGATAATGGATTTCCAACTATGACAAGGTATGGAACCACCTTCCGATCAGTGTACTCTAGGAACGATACACTGGAGTTCAACAAGAACATCTTGTAACTCAGCCACACATGACCGACCACTCATTTCGCTTGAGTGTATCGAATGTACATCACCAACGGTTGGGATCAACAACCGTTCCCGTATATATATGGGACAGCATTGATAGATTTAAGAAACAAATGAATATTCTCTAGATAGGTGATTATACACCCTACTTCGGTGCGACCGACTTAGCCATGCTGCCTGCCCGATTTCTGTCATTTACTGGTTGATGAGGCTAGAAGCTAAGCTTTATCATCACATCAGATTCACTTTGAATGCCACATTGTCAGATTCATCAGAATCACTAATTGACGTCTACAACCATACATTACGTGTCAGCTAAAAGAAGTTTCCTTCTCCGCTTCCACTCTTGGTATAGTTGAAGAAATCAATGTACGTGACCGTCTGGAAATACTATGTCAGACATCCATCTTCATTCACTTAGAAATGTCACATCATCATACCCGCCAAATCACAAATTGACTTATCCAAAAATAACACGGGTATACAACTAAGAGAAACGAATTCCTCCGCCACCAAACGTGAATACGTTTGAACAGATCAACTTACGCGATCCATTGGATATACTCTGTCAGACCTTCGTCCATACAAGTTGTCCTGTGACTGGACAAACCGAAGGCACTATTCAGTACATCCATCTTAGTCACTGTTATCTAAGACTTATACAACAGCCCTTGCATTTTTCTCCGTCTTCAATTATCCTTGGCATATATGATTCGCAACGCTTATGCCATTACAGAGTGGTTCTTTGGATAATAATCCAACCGGTCTCTCCATATTAACAACGTTAAAATGGTCAAAACTTCGATAGTCGGTGAGTTAACTATCAAAGAAAAACAAGTGTGCAAACAACGATATTATTTCCAAATGGAAATTATATCGAACAAACATCATTTAACATAAATCTCTTTAGTTCATTTATTTACTTATCTCCTGTTTCCCTATATTCTAAATTCTTATTTTTCTTTTATCAGAAAACATTTCTGATTCTCGTTTGGAAAACATTTCCAAAACTCCTTTATGATCAAACCTTACCATTTCTTAGTCAAGAAGGAAGTCACTCAAGTTGGGGTATAATTACCTTTCAGACCTTAACTGAACAACGTTATAACTTCGAAATGGTCAAAGTTTATCTTTTAATCTTTAACAACTTCTTTACGCCTTTCTCGGATTCAATTTTACTAATCCACTTCTATATTTAAAACATTGGTTATAACGATAACGTTAAAATCCCTACTTTCGCAATACCTAACTTTAATTATAACTTCTATTCTTATTAGTGAATAATTAACCTAACACTTATTTATCTATAAATAAATAAATCTCTATTTGAACATTGGAAAGTATAAGTACTTTCCCGAATTCGATATAATCGAATTTGCCGATTAACTCTCTTTGAGAAATCTCTATTTGATTAACTCTTCTTCGAATAACCTATATTCGATTAACTCCTTCTCGAATAAACGATATTCGATAATCTCTCTTCGAATAACTAATATTCGATAACTCTTCCTTTCAAATATCTCATATTTGAAAATCTCACTTCAATTAAACTAGCATCGATAACTCCTTTCGATGAAACTAACACCGATAACTCCTTTTGATGAAACTAACATCGATAACTCCTTTCGATGAAACTAACATCGATAACTCCTTTCGATGAAACTAACATCGATAACTTTAACTCGACGAACTTAACTCGACTAACTTAACTTGACTCGACTAACTCGACTTACTTGGTTCGACCAATTCGATTCGATTAACTAGGCTCGACTAACTTGACTAACTTAACTCGACTTACTTGGTTCGACCAATTCGATTCGATTAACTAGGCTCGACTAACTTGGTCGAACCACCCGATCAACTCAACTTATTTAACTTAACTTATTTCTCAACTCGATCAACTCGATTAACTCCTATCGAATAACTAATATTCGATTAAACTCCATTCGCTTGACTCTAGATCGCAGCGATCACAATGGTTACGCATGACTCCCTCAGGAAACATCCGACCGCCGTAGGCTATTTACAGCCCTGCGAATTACGCTAGCAGTTGTACAAGATGGCAACTTACCCTGAATACTATGTTTGACTAACTCTGTCTCAAATAACTATATTTGATTAACTCTAGTTCGTTTTAACTCTAATCGACTAACTCTAACTAATTAACTCCAACTGGTTAACTCTATTTGACTAACTCGACTTGACTAACCCCTTTCGAATAACATATTCGATTAACTAACTTTCGAATACCATATTTGATTAACTAACTTCGAATACCATATTCGATTAACTCCTTTCGAATGTCTATATTCGATTAACTAACTTCGAATACCATATTCTATTAACTAACTTCGAATACCATATTCGATTAACTCCTTTCGAATGTCTATATTCGATTAACTAACTTCGAATACCATATTCGATTAACTCCTTTCGAATGTCTATATTCGATTAACTAACTTCGAATACCATATTCGATTTCTCCTTTCGAATACCATATTCGATTTCTCCTTTCGAATACCATATTCGATTTACTTTATTCACTTTATAAAGATTTCCTTTTTAACAACGTTTTATTCATTTGAAAAGATTTACTTATAAATAACGGTTCTACACTTTAAAAATGATTTCCTTTTTATAATGTTCCCTATCCAATTCTATTTCTAAATGGTTTACAAATATTTCCTTTTCAAATTTATTCTTGAAATATTCTAACTCCTTAAATTCCCGGGAAAATTCGCCATAACCTCCTTTGTATCGGGAGCATCGGGAAAATCCCCAAACCCGCCACACAGGCCTTTCCATTCAAAAAGAAATGTTTTGAATTTATTTCCTTTTCAAATATCTCCTATTTATAAATATTCCAATTTATAAACATTTCTTATTTATAAATATTCCACTTTATAAATATCTCTTATTTATAAATATCCCATTTTATAAATATGCTATTTTCAATATCACTTTGAAAATTCCCTTATCTACATTCCGGTATGTTATGGTATTCAATCATATCAAATCACGATGTTCAATATCGTCCAAGCACATATAATTGCCCACAGATTTTATATCACATCATATAACAATATATGAAAAACAATAAAATAACTGTTGAGGAATCCAGTCGGATTCCTCCAACCTGTTTCCCTGCATCCACAGATGTTACACAACATGATTGTCATCACTTTCAGTTCAATATAAATTATTCTGATAGCAGAATCAATATATAAATATTTAACGGTTTATATATATATATATAATTACATATATATATATATATATAATTTTCACTAACTGACTAGCAGTTCAATCAATCAACCAACACACAGTCAAACAGACAATTTTAACAGTTCTAACAATACAACGTGAAAATAGAACTGTTCAGAGTTGGTGAGTTTTACTCACATTGGCGCGTTAACCGTTGAATAACGGTTTGCGTTATTTGATTTCGACGGACAATTTATTTCGCCATAAATTGTAACGAGCTCGGATTCACTCCCGGTCAGTCTCATTGTGTTGCTCCCGTCCATACGATCCCAACGCAACTTACGGTTCGTCAATCTGATCTTGTATGACCAAGATATTTGATTTTAAAGTTTGAACAAATTTTAAATTAAATAAAAACTAAAATCTAACTTTTAATTGGGCTTTCCCTTACCTTAAGGCCCAACCCTCTATCAAAACCCACGGCCGACTTCTACTTCTTCTCCCTTCTGTACAAAATCGCGATTTCCAGCAAGGGTCCTCCACCTTTGCCGCACTTTCCTCCATCAATTCCTCCTTCTTCAATTACTTTAAAATCCAACTAAAATCACCTTAAAATCCTCTCTCAAACTCCTCTTCAATTCCAGGTGCTCATCATTCAGTTCGCACTCCCCCTGTATATTCGAACTCCAGGCCTCGCCGTCACCTACAGCAGACCACCGAACTCTTTTGCACCCGAATCCCACCAAAATCTCACCACAGATGTTAAACGCCACCAGGAATCCAAAACAACACTCGAACCCCTTCTCCTCCTTTCGTCGTTCACCAGTCTCCACGCAGCAATCCCCCAAAAATATACCGAACCTAAATTAGTCGGAATTTCACCAAACGGTGTGGGAAGGTGCAGATTCTCCTATTGAACACCAATACACTACTCACATCTCACCTTGATGCTTGCGTTTTCAACGGGGTCGAACCCTAGTCTTACTGGCATTTTTCTCAGCGCCAGAAAAAGAAATCGAACCCTTAAAAATGTATATAGGATTGAAGAGGAACCCATACTTATCGCATATACAGATATACTTTGATTTATGGGAATCTGTTGGTATTTGTTTTGATTTTTGGATGTGAGGATTTCCACTGTTTATATTTGCTGAAGGATGTGGCGCCTTCATTTGACTTCAGGAGAAATGAATTTAGATTTTAGAGAAGAGTTAGGCCTATTTATAGGTAGTTAATTTGCTTTGTGAAGGAAGGGCCACGTCTGTTGCTTTTAGGACCAAAGAAAACGAGTGGTTTTGAGAAGAATGAAACGTGGACAGTTAAGTATCAAGGAATATGTTTATTTATTTAGGGATACCTCATTTCGTGAAATTTCGTTTGTTTACGACTGCTATAGACAGAAATGACCATACCGTTGTGATCAGCTCGGTGTCACGATCCCAAAAATGTAATAATATCGGTAGGTGGACTCATATTTTGAAACTTCAAAATGTTGATTTCAGGGTGCGAAATACTCCAAATAAAAAGTTGCTTATTTAATTAATTAAAAATTACCATAAAATTCTAAAAATTAAATTATCACTACTTCCCAAAAGAACCTTGTCTAAATTCAAACCCGATCTCTAGTTATATCGAATAAACCGATACGGTCGATAAACGATTCTATAGCGACTATTTCTAAATTTGATTTGGACGTGAATCAAAATCTACACGACGAAATCCAGATTTTTCTCTTCCATTAGAAAACTATTATCAAATCGGTCCTGACGGTTATTGTTTCACAGAATTCCGACTTAAAACGGACCCTGTATACTCAGTTGAAGTTCAGATCGCCAATTTACGAACTGCAGCGTCATTTCAAGCTCGATTTTAATTATATTATAATTCTACGTTCAAACTGACGTCGATTGAATATATTCGTCAATATGATTCAACTCTAAGCTGAATTAAATCTTGGGGATGACCCTGTTCACCTTATATTGTGATTTCCAATATTTTTGATTATTTCTGAATTAAATATATTATTTAATTTAATTAAATATTCCCAGTTATTTAATTCCACGACCATTAAATCCTTTAATTCACCATTTATATAATTAAATAAATTAATTATAATACCTCTGCCAATGCGGGTCATTACATTCTTCCCCACTTAAAATAATTTCGTCCTCGAAATTGCTAAGTTAGAGGACGACCCTATCGACTGGTTAGAACATATTTGTTCACTTCTTAACTTCAGTTTCAACTGAACCAATTTAATTTCATTTAAATTATTAATTAATTCTTATCAACGAAAATTTTCAAAAATCCTGAAAAATTTCTAACGTCTTACTTTTCTAAAAATTTCGCCAGCACCTCCTTTGTACTGGTCAATATCTCAAACTCCAACTCGCCTCTCTGGGCCATCTCCATCCCAAAAGAAAATCAAACAGCCAAGCGGCTTCCCAATTCGGCTCATAAATCTTATATCCAATATATAATATAAACTGGTACCTTTTTGTCGGGCATATCGTTATATCCCTTCCATCTGTTATCATTCCAACATATACCAATGTCATCCCAATCAAACTCAATCACTTTTATATCGTCAAACCAAATCATTCGCTTATTCTCAAGTCGAATCCCATTATCAATCTCAAGTTTCATTCTTGATTTTCAAATTCTAAGTCCAGCTAAATTTCAAATTCTTAACTCATCAACTTAATCCCATTTCCAGATTATCCACTAATCAATTCCATTTTCATTTAACTTAGTCAAGGTTAAATTCTAATTTATTATTCACTTTCACCCTTTAAATCCATTTAACTTCATAAGTTAAATTTAAATTTCAAATTCCTGGGTTCATTTCAAATTAATTTGAAATCACAATACCAATTCAAAACATTTGAATTTCTAAACACCTTGTTTTCTCAAAACAATTCAAATCAAAATCTTTGGTAGTAATCCACCACTTAGAAACTCGAAAATCACACCGATGATACTGCGCAGTCATCATCGGAATTGTTTTCCAG
This sequence comes from Allium sativum, assembly GCA_030737875.1. Classification (NCBI taxonomy): domain Eukaryota; kingdom Viridiplantae; phylum Streptophyta; class Magnoliopsida; order Asparagales; family Amaryllidaceae; genus Allium; species Allium sativum. The sequence goes on along the minus strand of CM060920.1, from coordinate 472,171,902 downwards.
CGACCCAAGTGATTTCAATACTATATCATTTTCAATACCATTACTAAATACTTCCATTTTGAAAACATTTCAAAATCTCCCAGGAACTTAAAATTTCCCTATTTTAATTCCAAATCTGATTTAAATTCATGTTTAATGTAACACCCCACCTCCGCTAGGGTCACTCGCAAAGGAATGCACTAGCTTTGGAGGGGTATTATTGGTAAACATGTACAGAAATATTACAAGACAGGACATATATATATAAAACAGCGGAAGTAAAACAAATTTCATTACCTTATAAAATAAGGTCTAAAAGCCTTTTACATCAAAATACATCAAAACCTGTCTTGCAATAATAAAGAAGCATAAAACCATTTCATAAATTATTCCCCAAGTAAAACAGTAAAGTAGCCATAGCCAAGAGAAGTCCAAGCCATGCGTGATGACCTTCAAACAGAAGAAGTCCAAACTAACAATAGCATTTCCTCCCTGTAACCTGGGGGGAAACGGAAGACAAGAGGCGAAACAAAACGGGGTCAGTCATAAAGACTGGTAAGCCCTATCTACTGTCAGTATATAATCTAGTAAAGTTAACTGGCATGAGGAACTGAGATGAACATAAGTATGATGACAAGATAGATAAGCTAGACCAAAATAATAGGATGAACTACGGTACCAAAATATACGAGTGTGTCATGATAAACTACGCTGTCAAGATAAATCAAGGTACCACATCGTCAGGTTTCTATCAAGTATACTATCCCAAGGTATCTATCATGTATAACATCTTAAGGTATATATATCATGTATATTTGCTCTGCACCCCTCGTACTAGTATCCCAACCCGCGTCATGTGTTAACTATGAGTGTCCCTTGCCCAACGCCACGTAATGGTCCATGTCAACCTAATATATAGCATATGTAGGTTTTCCCAACTCGTATGTTTCTCACCATGTATAAGTTTAGTCCTTTGCCGTAGGCCATACGGGCTTTCCCATGTAAACGTTTTATCCTTGAAGTTATTTTGGACTGCTACCCTTGATCTAGTTATGTTTTCTTACCAGGAACTATCGTGTGTCCACTTAGGATTTCTGCCACCTAGGACCACTAGGGATTATGCTACCTAATGAACGTTTCCGTTTCTCGGTTTGGGTTCAGCCACCTAGGGCCACTAGGGATTATGCCGCCCGTCAACCGCGCCCTTTATCCCACGTATGTATCGTGAATCGTTTTCCATGTCTAGATGCACATGTTCCTCAATGTGCCATCCGAGTTCCGTGCCAGGGCAAATCAAGAAATACGGAACTCGGTCGGGAGCTTTAAGTCGTCTGCTGATGCAGATATCAAGGTCTGTTTTTGTACCCGTGGCTATGGTCCCACGTGACCCCTCCCTCAACTACTGAAAGGCAATCCAAGAAAAATCATGTATGAGAACTACACTAAGGCCCATCGATGCCCACTTCCAGATAGCCAACCTCACCCATAACTTGATAGCTAGTATATGGTCTTTTGGGAGTTCCCTACCTTTCCGTACGTACACGCTTGACTAAAGATGGTAGGTAGTCGGCGACTTGCTATCCCGGGGCAAAATCAAGTATCGACGACTCCACGCTAATCCATCCCAGTCTTTAGGTCGCTCGCATAGCAACCAAGGCATACTCTTGGCTCTTCTACCGCAGACCTTAACCTCTGTGAGGCCGGGTTTCATGGACCACTTGCCACCTCGCAGAGGGATACCAAGAGTACCCTAACGTTCCCCGAAGCTACCGCTTCGTCACCCAGTTAGTTGGAGCCCTTATCCAAGTCAGATAAGTTGCTCCTCCTCGTATACTAAGTGATGACCTACCGTATCAGGTTACTCATCTATTTCTGAACTAGTCCCATGTCCTTGGCTAAGAATTATTACTTAGTTACCCTTAACTAAGGTTTACCACTTAGCTCCTCTCTCCGCTATCCTTGTTAACTACGATTTTCAACCTAGTCCCCTGAGCTAGGGTTTTGTCAAATGGGTTAAGTGTTGTTATCCAGGTTCATGGCTTAACCCGCCTACGAATCATGTCAAGATTGGCTAAGTACTCAAGTTCAGGATTTAGCCCTACAAGTTGGTTAAGTGTACCAAGAAGTTCATGACTTAACCCTACCAAGCCAAATTGGTTAAGTAGTTATTTGTCTTAACCCTGTTAGATTGATTAAGCATAGATTGTCTTAATCCCATCAGATTATCGAGTCGGATTGGTTAAGCATAGGTTAACTTAACCCCATCCACTAATCGTATTACAATGGTTAAGCCTAATTTAAAAGGTCTTGTGACTTAACCCTACCAGACCCACGTATTAGATTGGTTAAGTATAGGTTACTTAACCTCATCAAATCATCACGCATAATTGGTTAAGTATAAGTTACTTAGCCCCATTAAATTATCATATTAAATTAGTTAAGTATTGGTTACTTAACCTCATTGGATTACCAAGTTTAGATTGGTTAAGTGTTTAACTTAACCCCGTCGAATTACCGTGTTTAGATTAGTTAAGTATAGGTTACTTAACCTCATCTAATTACCGTGTTTAGATTAGTTAAGTCTTAATTACTTAACCCCACCTAATTACCGTGTTTAGATTAGTTAAGTCGTAATTACTTAACCCCATCTAATTACCAAGTCGGATTAGTTAAGCGTAAATTACTTAACCCCATCCCCTAATTGTCTTGTATGGTTAAGTGTCATTAAGAAATCAAGCCCGGTCCCACTTAACCTACCCATTCGTGTCATATCGGTTAAGTGTCATTAGTCAAACTTACTTAACCTTATCATATGGCATTAATTTAATTAATGCACTCTCAACCTCTCACATTAGACCTTGTTGTGGTTACTAGTTAAGCCGAGCGGGTCCGGGTAGATTTACACCACAACCTAGTCTAACCTCGGGTCTTAAGCGCGACATGACCAACTTCTCACATTGGATCCTATTGTTTGTAGCCACTAGTTAAGCCGGGCGGGTCCGGGTAGATTTATGCTACAAACTCAACCCAACCTCGAGTTGGCCATTTTCATGTTTGGTCTAGTGTCTTGTTACACTTACAACCCATACGTGTCAAGTTTTCAAGTCCCATGCTCATAGCCAAAGTTACATGTTGTCATGTTTATACCTATTTACCCAAATCATGTTTCACGTCATTAAAGTTTTACCCATAACGTAACCCAACGCTTTTAAACTCGCATATACATTCGCAACAACGCATAATGGATTAAAAGAAGGAACTTGGCAAAGGCATGACAAAAGGGGTATAAGGCCACAAGTTAAACATGGTGGCAAATGAGGTATAAACGTGTTCATTAACTTGCATATTACATTATTAGGCCTCAAAAACATGCACAACCTCAAACTTAGCACATATGTGAATCATGGTGGTAAATGACATGGAAAGATGGCTAGAAGTTCGCATATGGCATTACATGTAAGCTACCATAAGGGATATGATAGTTCTCATGTTGCCAAAATGCAACATTCAACATAAAGTTTATATCTTTAAGCCCCCAAGATCAAGATAATGACTTTTTAGTCATGATAGGATACATAACATGATAGCATGCAACATACCTAATGTTCAAACCCAACTTACAACATGTCACATTAAGTTTAAAGTTAATATCTAAGAGTAGGAAGAGGGCTTACCATGCTATGAAGGCACAAATCAATATGAAATTAAAAGATTGAGACGAAGCCGTTCATGCTATCACCAAAAACCCCAAATAAAAGCTCCTTAGAAAACCCTTGAGCAAAATCCATAAAAATCGCATCTTTGTTGAACAAAGATTAAAGCTTTAGCCTTGAAATCATGTTAAGAAGCTCTCATATGAACATAGAAACTCTCATACGCTCACATGATCAAAGAATCTATCATAGAAATGAAGATAGAATTTATGACAAGAGGATGGAGGCTAGGGTTTTGAGTGGAGGCCATGATCATTAGAAATTTTGGCATAGTTTAGTTGCTAGAATGATTTTTAGTGATTTAGGTTAGGTCCTAGGCTGTTTTTATAGAGATTAGGAGTAGTTTAGGCCGTTAGATTAACCCTAGGATAGATCCAAGCCTTCAAAAATCGTCATAAGCCTCCAAAACCGAGCCAAACAGCAAAACAGGTGCACCAGGCTGCCTGGACTCGACCAGGCAGGTCGAACCCCAGGTCGACCCTGGGGTCGACTCCCCAGTCGACCTGGGGCCGGGGGGGTCGACTCCCCAGTCGACCTCCCCTGGTCTGGCGGGAAATTTTCCCGCCTCTCCTGAATTCTGAAATTTGAATCTGTTTTCGTTTTTGAATTTTTCGTGAAAACTTCGTGAGGTCATATCTTGGTCATACGGACTCTGATTTACGAAATTTCGGACTCTATTTCGCGTATTTTTCCGAGACGAATGCAATGGCACAGCCTGTTTTGTCTGATTCAGATTTTATAATTTAATTCTGCCTTGATTCTTGATTTAACATGTTGTTAAATTTCGGGTTGTTACATTTAATTCATCTTATTTCATATACTTTACTTATATGATTCTGATTAGTTATATATAACCATTTCACTTTATAATCTCATTCGATTATAATTACAACCAATATATCTAATATATGATAATATATTACATATCCATACTGTGTCGGTCCATCGTATTCAAGTGTTAATTTACTCCTACCGATACAGTGGATCAAACTGATCGACCAGAACTCATAAACAACTCAGCCAATGAATCTCCACAATATAAAACCATTTTTATATCAAATACAAATACGCACTCATATATATACACTCAAACTCAATCTATGGTATTACTAACCCTATCTCTACCGAGTCACGCCACAGAGCCAAGGTAATTCTTAACTTAAGCTCTGATACCAACTGTAACGACCCGGATTTTCGGCGACTTTGGTTATTGACATAAGCACGATGTCGATAACCAAAACATCGAAAAATCCCGGTAATTAATGAAAGAAATTAGAGGGTGAGAATAGATAAGATAGAAACTTAGAATAGAAGAAGAAGAAGAACACAACATCAGAGTAACACGAACCTCACAGCGGAACGAACAACATATAATAGATAACATAACTTTGAAATATAACAGTTATGTATACAATAGCACTTATCAGAGTACAACACTTACAACACAGCGGAAATAAACTATAGCTATATGATCTTGAAGCCTCCTGGTCCAAGCTCTCCAAGTATATCTGTAAAGCCCGACTACTTGACTGCCCGTACAAATTTAGGCACCCAAGAGTTTAGGGAAAACAACAAAGTAAACTCTGGGTCAGTCATGGGACTGGTATGAGTAAAAACAGTTTAAACATGTATATGAACAAGTAAACGATATCTCATAAGACCACGCCGCAGAACGGAATGGGTTTTTCCCTTATGAGAATCCAAAATATCTTTATATCAAAAACCTTTTGATATTATAATAATGTCTATGTACAAATAGATATCAACTAGCAGAAACGCTTTCATCTCACGTTCTACATATATAGTATACAATCAAAATCGCAAGCACTTATTGGATAATGGATTTCCAACTATGACAAGGTACGGAACCACCTTCCGATCAGTGTACTCTAGGAACGATACACTGGAGTTCAACAAGAACATCTTGTAACTTAGCCACACATGACCGACCACTCATTTCGCTTGAGTGTATCGAATGTACATCACCAACGGTTGGGATCAGCAACCGTTCTCGTATATATATGGGACAGCATTGATAGATTTAAGAAACAAATGAATATTCTCTAGATAGGTGATTATACACCCTACTTCGGTGCGACCGACTTAGCCATGCTGCCTGCCCGATTTCTGTCATTTACTGGTTGATGAGGCTAGAAGCTACGCTTTATCATCACATCAGATTCACTTCGAATGCCACATTGTCAGATTCATCAGAATCACTAATTGACGTCTACAACCATACATTACGTGTCAGCTAAAAGAAGTTTCCTTCTCCGCTTCCACTCTTGGTATAGTTGAAGAAATCAATGTACGTGACCGTCTGGAAATACTATGTCAGACATCCATCTTCATTCACTTAGAAATGTCACATCGTCATACCCGCCAAATCACAAATTGACTTATCCAAAAATAACACGGGTATACAGCTGAGAGAAAAGAATTCCTCCGCCACCAAACGTGAATACGTTTGAACAGATCAACTTACGCGATCCATTGGATATACTCTGTTAGACCTTCGTCCATACAAGTTGTCCTAGGACTGGACAAACCGAAGGCACTATTCAGTACATCCATCTTAGTCACTGTTATCTAAGACTTATACAACAGCCCTTGCATTTTTCTCCGTCTTCAATTATCCTTGGCATATATGATTCGCAACGCTTATGCCAATACAGAGTGGTTCTTTGGATAATAATCCAACCGGTCTCTCCATATTTACAACGTTAAAATGGTCAAAACTTCGATAGTCGGTGAGTTAACTATCAAAGAAAAACAAGTGTGCAAACAACGATATTATTTCCAAATGGAAATTATATCGAACAAACATCATTTAACATAAATCTCTTTAGTTCATTTATTTACTTATCTCCTGTTTCCCTATATTCTAAATTCTTATTTTTCTTTTATCAGAAAACATTTCTGATTCTCGTTTGGAAAACATTTCCAAAACTCCTTTACGATCAAACCTTACCATTTCTTAGTCAAGAAGGAAGTCACTCAAGTTGGGGTATAATTACCTCTCAGACCTTAACTGAACAACGTTATAACTTCGAAATGGTCAAAGTTTATCTTTTAATCTTTAACAACTTCTTTACGCCTTTCTCGGATAGAATTTTTCTAATCCACTTCTATATTTAAAACATTGGTTATAACGATAACATTAAAATCCCTACTTTCGCAATACCTAACTTTAATTATAACTTCTATTCTTATTAGTGAATAATTAACCTAACACTTATTTATCTATAAATAAATAAATCTCTATTTAAACACTGGAAAGTATAAGTACTTTCCCGAATTCGATATAATCGAATTTGCCGATTAACTCTCTTTGAGAAATCTCTATTTGATTAACTCTTCTTCGAATAACCTATATTCGATTAACTCCTTCTCGAATAAATGATATTCGATAATCTCTCTTCGAATAACTAATATTCGATAACTCTTCCTTTCAAATATCTCATATTTGAAAATCTCACTTCGATGAAACTAACAACGATAACTCCTTTCGATGAAACTAACATCGATAACTCCTTTCGATGAAACTAACATCGATAACTTTAACTCGACGAACTTAACTCGACTTACTTAACTTGACTCGACTAACTCGACTTACTTGGTTCGACCAATTCGATTCGATTAACTAGGCTCGACTAACTTGACTAACTTAACTCGACTTACTTGGTTCGACCAATTCGATTCGATTAACTAGGCTCAACTATCTTGGTCGAACCACCCGATCAACTCAACTTATTTAACTTAACCTTTTTCTCAACTCGATCAACTCGATTAACTCCTATCGAATAACTAATATTCGATTAAACTCCATTCGCTTGACTCTAGATCGCAGCGATCACAATGGTTACGCCTGACTCCCTCAGGAAACATCCGACTGCCGTAGGCTATTTACAGCCCTGCGAATTACGCTAGCAGTCGTACAAGATGGCAACTTACCCTGAATACTATGTTTGACTAACTCTGTCTCAAATAACTATATTTGATTAACTCTAGTTCGTTTTAACTCTAATCGATTAACTCTAACTAATTAACTCCAACTGGTTAACTCTATTTGACTAACTCGACTTGACTAACCCCTTTCGAATAACATATTCGATTAACTAACTTTCGAATACCATATTCGATTAACTAACTTCGAATACCATATTCGATTAACTCCTTTCGAATGTCTATATTCGATTAACTAACTTCGAATACCATATTCGATTAACTCCTTTCGAATGTCTATATTCGATTAACTGACTTCGAATACCATATTCGATTAACTAACTTCGAATACCATATTCGATTAACTCCTTTCGAATGTCTATATTCGATTAACTAACTTCGAATACCATATTCGATTGACTCCTTTCGAATGTCTATATTCGATTAACTAACTTTGAATGCCATGTTCGATTTCTCCTTTCGAATACCATATTCGATTTCTCCTTTCGAATACCATATTCGATTTACTTTATTCACTTTATAAAGATTTCCTTTTTAACAACGTTTTATTCATTTGAAAAGATTTACTTATAAATAACGGTTCTACACTTTAAAAATGATTTCCTTTTTATAATTTTCCCTTTCCAATTCTATTTGTAAATGGTTTACAAATATTTCCTTTTCAAATTTATTCTTGAAATATTCTAACTCCTTAATTTCCCGGGAAAATTCGCCATAACCTCCTTTGTATCGGGAGCATCGGGAAAATCCCCAAACTCGCCACACAGGCCTTTCCATTCAAAAAGAAATGTTTTGAATTTATTTCCTTTTCAAATATCTCCTATTTATAAATATTCCAATTTATAAACATTTCTTATTTATAAATATTCCACTTTATAAATATCTCTTATTTATAAATATCCCATTTTATAAATATGCTATTTTCAATATCACTTTGAAAATTCCCTTATCCACATTCCGGTATGTTATGGTATTCAATCATATCAAATCACGATGTTCAATATCGTCCAAGCACATATAATTGCCCACAGATTTTATATCACATCATATAACAATATATGAAAAACAATAAAATAACTGTTGAGGAATCCAGTCGGATTCCTCCAACCTGTTTCCCTGCATCCACAGATGTTACACAACATGATTGTCATCACTTTCAGTTCAATATAATTATTCTGATAGCAGAATCAATATACAAATATTTAACGGTTTATATATATATAGATATAATTACATATATATATATATTTATAATTTTCACTAACTGACTAGCAGTTCAATCAATCAACCAACACACAGTCAAACAGGCAATTTTAACAGTTCTAACAATACAACGTGAAAATAGAACTGTTCAGAGTTGGTGAGTTTTACTCACATTGGCGCGTTAACCGTTGAATAACGGTTTGCGTTATTTGATTTCGACGGACAATTTATTTCACCATAAATTGTAACGAGCTCGGATTCACTCCCGGTCAGTCTCATTGTGTTGCTCCCGTCCATACGATCCTAACGCAACTTACGGTTCGTCAATCTGATCTTGTATGACCAAGATATTTGATTTTAAGGCCTGAACAAATTTTAAATTAAATAAAAACTAAAATCTAACTTTTAATTGGGCTTTCCCTTACCTTAAGGCCAAACCCTCTATCAAAACCCACGGTCGACTTCTACTACTTCTCCCTTCTGTACAAAATCGCGATTTCCAGCAAGGGTCCTCCACCATAGCCGCACTTTCCTCCATCAATTCCTCCTTCTTCAATTACTTTAAAATCCAACTAAAATCACCTTAAATCCTATCTCAAACTCCTCTTCAATTCCAGGTGCTCATCATTCAGTTCGCACTCCCCCTGTATATTCGAACTCCAGGCCTCGCCATCACCTACTGCAGACCACCGAACTCTTTTGCACCCGAATCCCACCAAAATCTCACCACAGATGTTAAACACCACCAGGAATCCAAAACAACACTCGAACCCCTTCTCCTCCTTTCGTCGTTCACCAGTCTCCACGCAGCAATCCCCCAAAAATATACCGAACCCAAATTAGTCGGAATTTCACCAAACGGTGTGGGAAGGTGCAGATTCTCCTATTAAACACCAATACACTACTCACATCTCACCTTGATGCTTGCGTTTTCAACGGGGTCGAACCCTAGTCTTACTGGCATTTTTCTCAGCGCCAGAAAAAGAAATCGAACCCTTAAAAATGTATATAGGATTGAAGAGGAACCCATACTTATCGCATATACAGATATACTTTGATTTATGGGAATATGTTGGTATTTGTTTTGATTTTTGGATGTGAGGATTTCCACTGTTTATATTTGCTGAAGGATGCGGCGCCTTCATTTGACTTCAGGAGAAATGAATTTAGGTTTTAGAGAAGAGTTAGGCCTATTTATAGGTAGTTAATTTGCTTTGTGAAGGAAGGGCCACGTCTGTTGCTTTTGGGACCAAAGAAAACGAGTGGTTTTGAGAAGAATGAAACGTGGACAGTTAAGTATCAAGGAATATGTTTATTTATTTAGGGATACCTCATTTCGTGAAATTTCGTTTGTTTACGACTGCTATAGACAGAAATGACCATACCGTTGTGATCAGCTCGGTGTCACGATCCCAAAAATGTAATAATACCGGTAGGTGGACTCTTATTTTGAAACATCAAAATGTTGATTTCAGGGTGCGAAATACTCCAAATAAAAAGTTGCTTATTTAATTAATTAAAAATTACCATAAAATTCTAAAAATTAAATTATCACTACTTCCTAAAAGAACCTTGTCTAAATTCAAACCCGATCTCTAGTTATATCGAATAAACCGATACGGTCGATAAACGATTCTATAGCTATTATTTCTAAATTTGATTTGGACGTGAATCAAAATCTACACAACGAAATCCAGATTTTTCTCTTCCATTAGAAAACGATTATCAAATCGGTCCTGACGGTTCTTGTTTCACAGAATTCCGACTTAAAACGGACCCTGTATATTCAGTTGAAGTTCAGATCGCCAATTTACGAACTGCAGCGCCATTTCAAGCTCGATTTTAATTATATTATAATTCTACGTTCAAACTGACGTCGATTGAATATATTCGTCAATATGATTCAACTCTAAGCTGAATTAAATCTTGGGGATGACCCTGTTCACCTTATATTGTGATTTCCAATATTTTTGATTATTTCTGAATTAAATATATTATTTAATTTAATTAAATATTCCCAGTTATTTAATTCCACGACCATTAAATCCTTTAATTCACCATTTATATAATTAAATGAATTAATTATAATACCTCTGCCAATGCGGGTCATTACAATCTTCATCATTTTGGTTTTTTTAGATGATTTCATCTCTAACTTATTTTGGTCTAACATTCAAAGTCTCTGGGTAGTTGGGGTATACCGATTGCCATAAATTAGGGTTTTTCATACTTGAAGTGTTGTATTTATATGTTTGTATGTGTTGAAATTGTGCAAGTTCTGTATTTTTATGTTTACCAAACCATTGATGTTTTGGTAAATAATGCTTATTTCGATAGGTGGAAACAAAATTTAGAGGACAAAAGAAATCCAATTTAAATATTCAAATGTCTATTTCTGTTTGTAGTTAAATAATGCCTATTTCTCTTCCTACATCATATGACTACGAAGATACCCTGGGCATGGGTGATCTACGACTGTCAAACCCATCATCACTACAAACTTCTATTGATTTTTATATAGAGATGCAAGAAAGGCACTACGATGATTTGCTTGAGCATGAAATAGAGCAAGAAGAACTCTGAAGACAATGGTGAGAAGAAGAACGATGTGAAGAAAGGGAGATGCGACAATATAGTCGTGCTGCCTTGCGTCGTCAGCATCAAAACAACCAACTGGTTAACGAACAGCAAGCTGACTTACCAATCATAATGTGTGATCGTGGGTATGCCGCTATGGAAGATGTTATTTCAATTGGATTTAACATTGGTCGTCGTTATTTTAGATGTCATGTTTATCCCGCAGGGTGTACCTTTTGGCAGTGGATTGACCAACAGTTTCCAAGTCAAGCCGCTGAATACGCAAATGAATTACAACATCAACTTACAATGCTGCAAAATCGAGTTATTGGTTTTCGAACTAACATTAGTAGACTTAACGACCAGCTTCACGGGATAAACATTAGAAAACAAAATTAAATTATTGCATCATTCGTTGTATTAGGTACAACTGTATCGTCTTTATATCACTTGTATAGTCTTTGTATTTGTACTGTTGTGTTTTGGTGCAGTCATGTAATGTTATGAATTTGTGTTCAGTATCCTTAGTTGCTAGTTTTATGTATTCTCTTGATAACTCAGTTCCAAAAGTTAGTGATAATTCATATCATAACAAACGTCTTTATATCATCACACTAATTATGTATATTTGTAAATTATTAACTTGTTTTGTTTATGTTTCTAATTTAGTCAAACCTTACAGGGTAGCCCTTGTTCGTGTCTTGAAACTATTAGTGGTATCAAATTTGGTCTTACCAGGCCATGGTTAGATTGTGGCAATGGATAGTGAGTATTACATAAGGATAGGACTTTCAAGATCGAGTGCATAATATGTAAAAGGGGTAACAGCTTTTCTAAGAAATGCATTTCCCATTTATAAAGTAGGTGATGAGATGAAGTGCCCCTGCAAAAAATGTACAGAACGTAATTGGTATTATGAAAATGTCATATACGATCATCTTATTTTTAATGGCCCTTCTCCATTACATACCGGGTGGATTTATGAAGTTTCACAGACAAAATTAATAGGTGTTGATGACCATATGGATTGTGCAACGGAGATGGATTTTTAGGATAATTTAGATGTGATGGTCAAATGTGCGGGTTACAAATTTGGTCAAAATCCCAAGAACTTTGTAGTAGAACCAAATCCAGAGGCCGAGAAATTTTATCTACATGTTAAGGAAGGAAAAAAACCATTATATCCTGGCTGCACTAAATTTTCTTGACTAAGTTTCTTAATCAGACTTTATCATTTAAAGTGTGCTTATGGAATTAACAAATCTGCGTTTGGGGAATCACTAAAGCTTATAAAAGAAGCCTTTCTTGATTCCCAGCTGCCTTTGTCTTCCTACGCTGCAAAGAATGTCATTAAGGATTTAGGTCTTGATTACCATAAAATAGATGCTTGCACAAACCATTGCATGTTATATTGGGCAGAGAATAAAGATAAAGAGGCTTGTGACATTTCTGGTTTTTTGAGGTGGGCTGTAAAAGAAAAAGAAGACATCGTTGATAATAATGATCCACCAAAGACGATTCCCAAAGTGTCGGCAAATGTTATGAGGTACTTTCCTCTAAGACCAAGGTTACAAAGGATGTTTATGTGCAAAGAATTTTCCAAACTTATGAGATGGCACCAAGTGGAATGAAAAGAAGATGGAAAACTAAGACATCCGGCTGATGGTGTGGCATGGAAGATGATGGATGCTCGTTATCCTGATTTTTCATTATAAAATCATAATGTTAGATTGGGTCTAGCATCTGAAGGATTTAATCCATATCGTTCAATGAATTCAAGTTATAGTACATGACCAATTTTGTTGGTAAACTACAATCTTCCGCCTTGGTTATATATGAAACAAGAGAATTTGATTCTTTCAACATTAATATCTAGTCCAGATTCTCTAAAGAATAGTATTGACATATATATGCAGCCTTTAATTGCGGAATTGAAAACGTTATGGAATGTTGACGTCGAAACATATGATTCCTTGACTGATGGGAATTATAATTTACGTGCAAGCGTCTTATGGACCATTATTGATTTTATGGGATATGCCATGTTGTCTGGTTGGAGCACGAAGGGGAAACTAGCATGTCCAGTATGCCATTATGAAACTTCTTCAAATTATTTGAAGCATAGCAAAAAAAATGTGTTATATGCACCATAGAAAGTTTCTTGATCCGACACATAAGTGGAGGTTGGATAAAAGGAGATTTAATGGTAAAATTGAAATGGGGAGCATTCTAGAAATATTATCAGGAACTGATATTGAAGAGTTATTACGGGGGTTCAAAAATTGGTCTGGGGATAAGACGAAGAAACCTGGTAAAAGTGACGGCCCTTTTACAAAAAGATCAATACTGTTTGAGTTACCATATTGGTGTCATAATCCCCTTCGACATAACCTGGGTGCCATGCACATAGAGAAGAATATATGCGACATAATACTATGTACTTTACTTAATATAGGTCGCATGTCGAAGGATCACCTAAATGCTCGTTTGGATTTACTGGAATTGGGCATAAGGAAGGACCTTCATCCTGTTGAATGTGGTGGCGGAAAGCATGTTGAAATTAGAGCTGCAATATTTGATATGAAAAATAAGGAAAAAGAAATCTTTTGCTCTGTATTGAAGAACGTCGAACTGCCCTACGGTCGTGCCTCGAATGTTAGTCGTTACGTGCACGTAAAAGAGAGAACGGTTGTGGGATATAAGAGCCATGATGCTCATTTCATATTCCACTATTTGTTACAATTTGCCATGAAGAAAGCTTCAAAACCCGAGGTTGCGTTATCAATGATCAGATTTAGTGCATTCCTTAGAGGACTATGGAGCAAGGTTATCGAAGTGGATGATATCAAGAGGCTGCAAAAAGAAATTGTCGGGATACTTTGTCATTTTGAAATGATTTTTCCACAGGCTTTTTTCGATATAATGGTACACTTGCCTGTTCATTTATGCAGAGAAATCGAATACGGCGGGCCTGAACATCTTAGACACACGTATCCAATTGAGCGATATCTAGGAAAGTTGAAATCTTATGTGCAAAATAGAAACAAACAGGAAGGTTCGATTGCAGAAGGTTACTTGGCAGAAGAGTGTGTGACCTTTTGCTCAAGATTTTTAAGCGTTGATGGAGGAATAGAAAACATTTCGATTGATTTTGAAAGATGTCTAGCAGATTTGGAATATCATATTGGAACAAAGAAGAATAAATATGGGAAGATGTTCAGTTTGAAAGATGCAGATTGGAAGGCAATGCATTGCTATATTCTGTTCAATTCCAGTAATAAAGAAATTGAGAGTTTGGTCGAGTAAGTTTTTAAATTCCTATATCATTTTCCTTAACAATAAATTAACATCTACATTTCATAGTTTTTTGACCTTAATTATTATTTAGGGTTCATCAAGCTTTTGTGGATGGTCTTGCAAATCCAAGAAGATACAAAAGGGAACGAGAACATTTCAAAGAGTTTTGGAATTGGCTTAAAGAAGAGGTTCTGAAAAGGGACAATATTTCAATAGAATTGAGGTGTTATCATTAGGTCCTAATCGAGTAGCTAGGAAGTTTACCGGTTATATAGCAAATGGATATAGATTCCACACAAAATTTAGAGATTCTCGATGTACCACACAAAATAGTGGCATATTTTTGACTGCCAAAACCACCAGCTTTGCAAGTTCGAAAGGCCAAAACCCAATAGTGGGTGATGTTAATTACTATGGATCAATCGAAGAAATTTTTGAGCTTGATTATTGGGGAGCTTTCATAGTGGTCCTTTTTAAGTGTTGCTGGTACCAAGAGGAAAAAGATTCATATGGTCTTACTCGAGTAAATTTTTGCAAGTGCCATAAAACTGATCCTTATGTCCTGTCTTCGCAAGTGCAGCAAGTATTTTATGTGGAAGATGCAGTTGGAAAGAACAGACATTACATTATTAAAAAATTGCTGAGAGATTGGTGTGATACTGAAAATCAAAATGCAATGGAAGAAGACATGAGCAATACGCGTTCACATGATATTGGCATAGGTGGTGAACTAGAACCAGAAGTTGTTGATGGGGGTTGGATTAGGGATGATGTCCCCGTAATACAACTTGAAACAAAAATAGAAGCGGAAGTTCATGATTCTGTTCTGTCTCATTAGGACAAAAAATTCCTCTTTCTTATTTCTTTAATTTGGTCTAATTTATGATGTATTTGACACTTTTTGTTTTAACTGGAAATTATTATCTTTAATGAATGTATTCGGCACTATTTTCTCATAATGCAATCTACACTGTTCACATGTTTTATGAGTTAATGCCTTTCATTACTGTCATCTAAATTAGTTATAGACCAAAATGTTATAGTTGTTGGTTTTTGTCCAATTTAACATGCATGTACCTTGTTCTAATCTATTCATTTGGTACAGGATAGATGAACTTATTAATATCCGACTGTAACATGGCGGACAGCTTCGAAGGACATGTTACGTCGGTGGAGAATCCTTCACAGTAACAATATATGATGTAGACCGCTTTTCTTACTGTAACAACCCATATTTTGATAACGTGTTATAACTATAAATCAAGGCAGAATTAAATTTTAAAACAAGAATCAAGGGAAACGGGCTACGCCATTACGTTCGTCTCGAAATTCTGCTTGAAAACGAGTCCGAGTTTGCGAAGGTTGGAGTCCGTATGACCAAGATATGGCTCTCCAAAGTTTCAGAATACTCCAGAGTTCAAAACAGTTCGAATTTCAAGTTCAAAATTCGAATTTCAAATCCAGACAGCTGGGGGGGAATCCCGCCAGCACCCAGGTCGACTGGGCAGTCGACCCCCCCCCAGATCAAGTCGACTGGGCAGTCGACTTGGGTGTCGATCTGGTCTCGTTGCTTGTCCAGATTCACTCTCTAAACAGTATAAAAACAGCCCCTGACCCTAGACTTTCTATCACATTCTTGTCCGACCATATGCTGTTGAAGTTCTGACTAGAAGATAGAGAACAAGGAGGCTATTCATGACTTTGTTAGTGCTACGTTGGTTTGGGAATTTGCTAGAGATCCTGCTTCTACTCTTTTTGCTTTCTCATTCTCTAGACTACGATCTGTAAGCCCTTTGTCACTCTTAGAATTAAACTGTAAATTTAACCTGAACATGATGTAAACTGAAATTATGCCTAAACATGATAACTAAGTTGGATCTACTCTTGTATATCTTGGATCTATGACTATCACTTTTAAATCTGTTATTTTGAATCTAGTTTTGTACACCCCAGATCTATTCATCTTAAATGTTGACTTGTGGAATATTAGTATGAACTTGATTTGGATATATTCATGTTTAATCTAAAACCCCTTTACGATCTTTATCTTGCCATGCCTGTGATGTTGAAACTATTATTGGGGTACTATCTTATGTCAATCCTTTACCATGTCTATCACCATGTCTTGTCAAGTTGATGTTGAGACCCTATTTCATATGCCTGTAATGTTACAATCATCATACTTAACTTGTGAACACATTTTCCATTCTATGACTATCCTATTTGTGTTATTCCCTATTTTGACATGTTGTATTAATGCGAATTCACGTACGTTGGGGATACGTTTTGGGATAGATTAGGCAAACTTGAAATTGGCTATGGAATTGACATGATATGACATGAAAATGTGACATGAAAACTTGACATGAGAATAAGCTTGAAAACATGAATTTGGGACATGACAATTAGATAACTTGAAAATGGCCAACTCGAGGTTGGGTTGAATTTGCAACGTAAATCTGCCCGGAACCGCCCGGCAAATCCAGTAGTTGCAAATAACAGGATCCAATGTGAGTAGTTTGTCATATAGCACTTTAAACCCGAGGTTAGACTAGGTTATGGTGTAAATCTGCCCGGAACCGCCCGGCACATCTAGTAACCACAACCAAGTCTAATGTGAGAGGTTGGGGTGCATTAAGTGAATTAATGTCACATGGTAAGGTTAAGTCATGGACCCCTTGAATATACTTAACCAATTTGACACGTCGATTTGATAGGGTTAAGTCTTGAACTGCATGTATATATACTTAACCAACTAGATACATGTTTGGATAGGGTTAAGTCATGACCTTTTTAATGACAATACTTAACCCATTAGAAATCCTAGCCACGTGGTCCCTTTCAGCAGTAACCCACTTAGAAGTATCACGATACCCTGGGGACTAGGCAGGGTGGGGCACGATTACTGGGCTGATTGTAAGCGACCAAGAATAACGGCTGAGTAAGGTGCGGCATTGTAGGTTCAGGCGGACTAGGGTCGTGCACTTAATCCGGAGTTGAAAAAGTAGGCATGGGCACCCGTAGTACTACATTGTGCGTGCTTGAATTGTGTCAGTGGTTGACACCCTAGGACCTGATACACCCTAGGGTGGACCTAGCACATGTGACTACATTCCGCGATTGGGCCGTATGACACCGATACACGACGAGTAAAGCCGATCGATTACGATGGACTGTTGGACCCCGTATTTGGGTCATTTCATGTTATTGGGCCTAGGGATCATTTCTGGATTCATACTTGACATGGAATTGGGACACTAGTACAGTTAGTGCAGTAAACCTTGAATATGCGATGCCACTCTTATCTTGTTATCTTTTGTTATCATGCCAGTCTAGTTATTATCTTTATGTTTAATCTCAGTTTCTCATGTCCAGTTAACTTCATTAGTTTTTATGCTGATAGTCACTAGGTCTTACCAGTCTTTTTTACTGACCTGTTTCTTCCACCTCTTTTTCTTTCGTCCCCCCCCCCCAGGTTCTCAGGGAGGAAACTCTAGCTCTTAGCTTGGACTTCGCTTGCTTATCTGACAGCTCATGTACGGTTTGGTCTTGAGCTATGCTATGGTTGCACTCATGCTCTTCCTGGGGAATAATATTTTACTTATATTGTTTTAAGTACTTTGCTTCTTTAGAACTTGATGAAATGAAATGATGACTTGGTATTTTGTTGTAAGTGGTTTTGACTCTATTTTCCACGTAATGAAATAAAGTTTTTTTTACCGCTGCTTTATATATATGCTCTGTTTAGTTTATGTTCTGTCTTGTGTTATCTCTGTGTCTGTTTACTAGATAATACCCCTCTAAAACTAGTGCATTCCCTTAGAGAGTGACCCTAGCGGAGGTGGGGTGTTACAATTTGGTATCAAAGCAGAAGGTTACCAGACTGGGCAAAAGTTTCAAAAACTTTCTGAAAATTTATTTTCAAAACCATTTATAAAGAAGCATTTTTCAAGAAAAGTTCTATTTTTAAGAAAAGGCTATTCCCCAAAAGCCATTTGCACTTTCCTTGTTTCCTCGTTTGAATCCTTTTCTTTTCATTTTTCAGCATGGCCGATCTTAACCTTCGCGTGGGAGTACCCATACCCGGATGGTTCCGAAGGTACTAGGAAGCTAGGGCCAACAATGCGGGCCCGGCAGACATCCCTCCTCCTCCTCCTCCAGTAGCCGCGGTTCCTCCTCCTCCTCCCGGCACCGCCTTCGCCAAAATATGCAAAGACTTTATAGGAATGGGCGGCAAGAGCTTCCTTGGAACTGAGACCTTCGCTGAGGCACGAAACTGGTTAAAGGAGACTGAAGACCTGTTCGTTATCTTCGATATGGAGGATCATAGGAAAGTTCAGTTGGCAGTATGGTTGTTGAAAGAGGAAGCTGCATTTTGGTGGGAAGTCACCAACGCTACCAGACCAATTGAGACTTGGGCAGACTTTAGAGAGAGGTTTGGGCTTAAATTCTTATCGTCAGCAGAAGTGAACCTTCAGATGGAGAGGTTCCTGGCACTCAAGCAAGGGGACATGTCAGTTAGAGAATACGTGAATAAATTTAATCAACTTTCTCGGTTTGGTTTGGACTTAGTCAACACGGCTGAGAAGAAGGCTCTACGTTTTGCTCGAGGATTGAGCGAGCCACTCCACACTATGGCCATGACTCATGTGCCCATGGGGGCGACCTTTGAAAGCTTGGTGAATATGGCCCTTCTTCATGAGGAAGACAAGGGTGACAAAAAGGAGGTTAAGTCTAATGAGACTCGGAACAAGAAGGTTGACTTCAAGAAGGGAGGCAACAAGAATATCAAGAATAACAAGGGCAACAACAACAATGCTAACAAGCCACGTGAGACGAGGAAGTGCAACTTTTGTGGGATCACGGGACATATAGGTAAAGACTGTAGGAGGAAGAAAAGAAAGTTGGGTGAATGCTTTCACTGCGGGGATACTGGACACATCAGTAAGGATTGCCCTAAGAAGCAATGACAGGGGCTAGGGCAGACACAGCGAGCAGGACCTTCTGGAGGGCAGTTGCAGGCTCTCAACACCACTCCAGCTCTTGACCGAGGTAGTAATATTTCTGTAGAAAGCCTTGTTTACATTTCTGAATTTCCTGTTCGAACCTTATTTGACTCTGGCGCATCGCATACTTTTATCTCTTCTGATATTTTTGAAAATCTGCACTTAAGTACTAGTCTAGTTGATGATCCCGTTAGTGTTTCAAATCCGATTGGGGGCTCCGCCCATTTATCTATGATTTGTGTTGATTTGAGGATATCCATCTTAAGCGTGGAATTCACGTGTAATGCTTATGTTCTCGGATTCATGGGATATGGTTTAATTCTGGGCATGGATTGGTTGTCCAATTATGGAGCTATCCTTGATTGTGAACGAAGGGTAGTGAGGCTCATGACACGCCTTGGTAATACCCTTGAACTTTCTTGTAACCCGAAGGGTCCGGTCATGTTATGTTATGTTATCTTGAATCTCTCGACTCGTCCGTCGACAATCTTCAATCTGTGAGGGTAGTCCGAGAATATCCTGATGTCTTTGATGAGGTAAAGGGGTTACCCCCTAAACGCGAGATAGACTTCCGTATTTATCTTGTTGATAATGCCAAGCCTGTTTCATTGCCCGTTAGGCATATGACCCCGCGAGAAAGAAGAGAGCTCAGTAAACAAATCAAGGAGTTGCTCGAGAAAAATTTCATAAGGCGAAGCATTTCTGAATGGGGTGCTCCGGTGGTATTCGCTACTAAGGCGGATGGTTCGCTTCGTCTGTGCGTAGATTATCGTGAGTTAAACAAGCTGACGAAGAAGAATAGGCACCCACTACCAAGAATCGATGATCTTTTTGACCAGCTTGTGGGAGCATCTGTTTTCTCTCAACTCGATCTAGCCACAGGATTCCATCAACTTAGAGTGGCTGAGGATAGCATTGACAAAACTGCGTTTAGGACTCCAGATGGGTTCTTCGAATGGCTCATCATGCCGTTTGGGTTAACGAATGCACCCGCGTACTTTGTAGACCTGATGAGTAGGGTGTTTCGGGAGTTCCTTAACAAGTTCATGGTGGTTTTTATGGACGATATTCTAATCTTTTCAAAGGATGAAGAAGAGCATGCTAGACACCTCAAGGAAGTCATGGATACGCTTAGAGCACACCAGTTAAAGGTTAAGTTCTCCAAATGCCATTTTTGGAGGGAGGAAGTTCGGTTTCTTGGGCACGTAGTTTCTAAGCAAGGTTTAGCCGTGGACCCCGCAAGGGTAGTTGCGGTGCAAGACTGGAAAACTCCTAAGAATGCAACAAAGGTAAGAAGCTTTCTCGGTTTGGCGAGCTTTTATAGGAAGTTCATTAAGGACTTCGCTAAGATTTCAGCCCCTCTTACTAGGTTAACGAAGAAAAACCTAGCGTTTGCATGGGACATAGAATGTGAGACTGCTTTCCAGAGACTCAAGAGAGCCCTCACCACAGCTCCAGTTTTAGCATTACCCGATGGAGGAAAAATGTTTACGGTGTACACAGATGCGTGCGGCACGGGATTAGGCGCTGTCCTAATGCAAGAAGGAAGAGTGATATGCTATGGGGGTAGACAACTTAAAGTTCATGAGAAGAACTATCCCACACATGACTTGGAGTTAGCCGCGATTGTTTTTGCACTTAAAGCTTGGCGCCATTATCTCCTAGGGGAGAAATTCGAGCTGTATACCGACCACAAATCGCTTAAGTGTCTCTTTTCGCAAAAAGATTTGAATCTGAGATAGCAGCGGTGGATGGAATTCTTGGCCTCATATGACTTCGATATAACTTATACCCCTGGCAAGGGTAACGTGGTGGCGGATGCGCTAAGTAGAAAAAGGTTGACTTTGAGCCCCTTATTTGTTGAAAAAAAAAGTCTAGAGTTTATAGCGACCTTTGATTTTACGCATGATGTTGAGTCATTGACTGGTACGTTAGCATCTCTTGAGCTGAGACCTACGCTTCTAGATTAAGTAGGGACTTCGCAGAAAGAAGACCCACAGATAGTCGAAATCATGGAAAAGTTAAACAGTGGTGAGACGTCAAGTCACCTTGGTAGGTATGCCATTGATGACAAAGGATGGCTAAGGCGCGATGGAAGGCTATGTGGTCCACTAGTGGGAGACTTAGTAAATAAAGTTCTCGAAGAGGCGCATCACTCGAAGATGACTATACATCCCGGAGGGGATAAGATATACAGAGATATGAAACGCATTTTCTTTTGGGCCGGAATGAAAAAGGACGTGGCAGAATTCGTCTCAAAGTGCATGGTGTGCCAACAAGTCAAGGCCGAATCTAAGAAGCCCGGTGGGCTATTACATCCTTTGGAGGTCCCGCAATGGAAGTGGGAAAGTATCTCGATGGATTTCGTGGATGGATTGCCTAGGTCGAGGAAGGGGAATACTAGCATATGGGTCATTATTGATAGACTCACGAAGAGTGCTCACTTCATCCCGGTGAAAAGCAAAAGGACTGCATCATGGCTAGCGTCTATTTACCTTCGAGAGATAGTACGGTTGCACGGGGTTCCTTCTAGCATAGTCAGTGACCATGACCCAATTTCACTAGCCGGTTTTGGAATAGTCTGCAAGAAGCAATGGGTACACAACTTAATTTAAGTACAGCCTATCACCCTCAGACGGATGGACAGACCAAAAGGGTAAATAGAATACTAGAGGATCTTTTGAGGCTATGCATTCTTGATTTTGGTGGTACTTGGGAAGACCATCTCCCTCTCGTGGAGTTTGCTTATAATAATAGCTACCAAGCTAGCATAGGGATGGCACCGTTCGAAGCTCTGTATGGAAGACCGTGCAAGTCACCAACTTGTTGGTGGGAGACGACTGACAGACTTATACTTGGGCCCGACATGATACGAGACACTTCTGAGAAGGTGGAGTTGATACGAAGACGAATGAAAGCGGCCCAAGATAGACAGAAATCTTATGCGGACAAGAGAAGGGCAGACCTGGAGTTCGAAGTCGAAGATATGGTTTTCATAAAAGTCTCTCCTTTGCGCAATGTGGTTCGTTTTGGAGCAATTGGAAAGCTAGCACCGAGATTCGTAGGACCGTTCCCTATCATTGAGAGGATTGGGCAGATGGCCTATAAGGTAGAGTTACCTGAGAGGCTGGCCGGAGTACACAATGTCTTTCACGTCACGCATCTCCGAAAGTGCCTACATGAGTCAGCTGAGGTGGTTGAGCCAAGCATCCTCGAAGGCGTAGAAGTGGAGAAAAAAGCAACGCTGAGGCGAGTTCCTATTCGTATCTTAGGGACGGAGATCAAGAAGCTAAGGAATCGCGAAGTCAAGCTAGTCAAAGTACAGTGGAGTGAAGCCCAAGAAGACGCAACTTGGGAAACCGAGGAGAAGATACGCGCGCTTTACCCATTTATTTTTGAGGGTACTTTCTCGATCTCTTTTCCCTTTGAGCTTGTAAATCTTTCGTATCATGCTACCTATGTTTGTTTTGTTAATCTTGTCTTGAGAACCTTAGAACCCTCTTTGGATGTAAACATGTATTTGAAACATGTTATGGTTGATGTTTGCAAATGGTTGCAAGTGTTTGCAAGTGATTTCTAGTGGATGCATGACACACATTAGGCACTAGGCCGGCTCAGACACCTTTTCATGTTGCATTTGCATGGGTGCTTATACTTGTACATGGATGAACTTGTTATGCTATCACGTGGATGTTGCATATGGATGATGTTTGTGCACTCATGTAGAAATTTTAAGTTATGTTAGGAATTTGCATACATGTTGGACTCATTACACTAACATATCTTGCATTAAGGAGGTTTACTGAATCAGTAACCGCCTGATCTTTTGCATTAGATAAGTACATATACACACACATACTGCATATGTTCATACAGCATTAGAAATCTTTTTTAAGGACAATGGTTGCTCGTGAATGATGTTGTGAGTAGATGGATGTGGATGGTAAGATGCGTTCTTCCTAACTTAGAGATTTCGGGGACGAAATCCTTTAAGGAGGGGAGAATGTAACAACCCGTATTTTGATAACGTGTTATAACTATAAATCAAGGCAGAATTAAATTTTAAAATAAGAATCAAGGGAAACGGGCTATGCCATTACGTTCGTCTCGAAATTCTGCTTGAAAACGAGTCCGAGTTTGCGAAGATCGGAGTCCGTATGACCAAGATATGGCTCTTCAAAGTTTCAGAATACTCCAGAGTTCAAAACAGTTCGAATTTCAAGTTCAAAATTCGAATTTCAAATCCAGACAGCTGGGCGGCAAAAATCCCGCCAGCACCCAGGTCAACTGGGGAGTCGACTGGGCAGTCGACCCCCCCCCCCCAGACCAAGTCGACTGGGCAGTTGACTTGGGTGTCGACCTGGTCACCTAGCCTGTTTTTGAGCCAGATGTATCTGGTCTCGTTGCTTGTCCAGATTCACTCTCTAAACACTATATAAACAGCCCCTGACCCTAGACTTTCTATCACATTCTTGTCCGACCATATGCTGCTGAAGTTATGACTAGAAGATAGAGAACAAGGAGGCTATTCAGGACTTTGTTAGTGCTACGTTGGTTTGGGGATTTGCTAGAGATCCTGCTTCTACTCTTTTTGCTTTCTCATTCTCTAGACTACGATCTGTAAGCCCTTTGTCACTCTTAGATTTAAACTGTAAATTTAATCTGAACACGATGTAAACTGAAATTATGCCTAAACATAATAACTAAGTTGGATCTACTCTTTTATATCTTGGATCTATGACTATCACGTTTAAATCTGTTATTTTGAATCTAGTTTTGTACACCCCAGATCTATTCATCTTAAATGTTGACTTGTGGAATATTAGTATGAACTTGATTTGGATATATTCATGTTTAATCTAAAACCCCTTTACGATCTTTATCTTACCATGCCTGTGATGTTGAAACTATTATTGGGGTACTATCTTATGTCAATCCTTTACCATGTCTATCACCATGTCTTGTCAAGTTGATGTTGAGACCCTATTTCATATGCCTGTAATGTTATAATCATCATGCTTAACTTGTGAACACCTTTGCCATTCTATGACTATCCTTTTTGTGTTATTACCTATTTTGACATGTTGTATTAATGCGAATTCACGTACGTTGGGGATACGTTTTGGGGTAGATTAGGCAAACTTGAAATTGGCTATGGAATTGACATGATATGACATGAAAATGTGACATGAGAATAAGCTTGAAAACATGAATTTGGGACATGACAATTAGATAACTTGAAAATGGCCAACTCGAGGTTGGGTTGAATTTGCAACGTAAATCTGCCCGGAACCGCCCGGCAAATCCAGTAGTTGCAAATAATAGGACCCAACGTGAGTGGTTGGTCATATAGCACTTTAAACCCGAGGTTAGACTAGGTCATGGTGTAAATCTGCCCGGAACCGCCCGGCACATCTAGTAACCACAACCAAGTCTAATGTGAGAGGTTGGGGTGCATTAAGTGAATTAATGACACATGGTAAGGTTAAGTCATGGACCCCTTGAATATACTTAACCAATTTGACACGTCGATTTGATAGGGTTAAGTCTTGAACTGCATGTATATATACTTAACCAACTAGATACATGTTTGGATAGGGTTAAGTCATGACCTTTTTAATGACAATACTTAACCCATTAGAAATCCTAGCCACGTGGTCCCTTTCAGCAGTAACCCACTTAGAAGTATCACGATACCCTGGGGACTAGGCAGGGTGGGGCACGATTACTGGGCTGATTGTAAGCGACCAAGAATAACGGCTGAGTAAGGTGCGCCAGTGTAGGTTCAGGCGGACTAGGGTCGTGCACTTAGTCCGGAGTTGAAAAAGTAGGCATGGGCACCCGTAGTACTACATTGTGTGTGCTCGAATTGTTTCAGTGGTTGACACCCTAGGACCTGATACACCCTAGGGTGGACCTAGCACATGTGACTACATTCCGCGATTGGGCCGTATGACACCGATACACGACGAGTAAAGTCGATCGATTACGATGGACTGTTGGACCCCGTATTTGGGTCATTTCATGTTATTGGGCCTAGGGATCATTTCTGGATTCATACTTGACATGGAATTGGGACACTAGTACAGTTAGTGCAGTAAACCTTGAATATGCGATGCCACTCTTATCTTGTTATCTTTTGTTATCATGCCAGTCTAGTTATTATCTTTATGTTTAATCTCTGTTTCTCATGTCCAGTTAACTTTATTAGTTTTTATGCTGATAGTCACTAGGGCTTACCAGTCTTTTTGACTGACCTGTTTCTTCCACCTCTTTTTCTTTCGTCCCCCCCCCCCAGGTTCTCAGGGAGGAAACTCTAGCTCTTAGCTTGGACTTCGCTTGCTTTTCTGACAGCTCATGTACGGTTTAGTCTTGAGCTATGCTATGGCTGCACTCATGCTCTTCCTGGGGAATAATATTTTACTTATGTTTTTTTAAGTACTTTGCTTCTTTAGAACTTGATGAAATGAAATGATGACTTGGTATTTTGTTGTAAGTGGTTTTGACTCTATTTTCCACATAATGAAATAAAGTTTTTTTTACCGCTGCTTTATATATATACTCTGTTTAGTTTATGTTCTGTCTTGTGTTATCTCTGTGTCTGTTTACTAGATAATACCCCTCCAAAACTAGTGCATTCCCTTAGAGAGTGACCCTAGCGGAGGTGGGGTGTTACACTTACAGTGTGCTTATGGACTTTATTAAAGATGCTCCCCATTACACTGAAATAGGAGTAGTCTATATCATCAACAAAGGAACGAGGGGTGGTTGACAGCTAATATTGAATGATAAGGACGTAACCGAGTATGTACAGGGCTACAAAAAGCAAGGAGAAGTGGTTTTTTACATTGACAACACCATTGACAAAGACAGTGAGATGTTGATTCAACTGCAGCCACATGTAATCATACGGCCAAGGAAAAACATAATTCAAGGTATATATGATATGTAATATAGATCCACTATTCTTATATATGTATATATCTGTGTGTGTAAAGAACTATGAAGGAGGCCATCGTTATTATTTTTATTGTTCCAGGTTCTGCTAAGAAGCCAGTTGATAAGCGCAAGTATACTACTGCACATAGACTTCAGCAGCAACATAAAATGATGAAAAACAACTCAACTCAAGTGGGTCAGAAGGAAACAGATAAAGGAACCAGGAGGAAATTAAATGTAGAAAATGAAATAGATAATGATGATGATACCCGAGAGAATGAAGCTGATGTTCAGGTATTTTTCAGTTTTCATTTCAGTTTTATTAATCCGGATGAAATCTTGTATTTCAAACTACTTTTTATCACAATTCTTGTGCATGCATTCCGTCAAAATAGAAAGAACTGTTTATACGTCGATTCTATTTGGTTAACAAGCTTAAATTTATCAGCGAAGGTGAGTAACAATGTTAATCTGCTTGCAGTTCTCATAACCATCAGTTTTGACGAAGTATGAACAAGAGCCAATCGCGCGAGTGCAAGAAACTAATTCGTTCGCGAACCAATGCAGCCATTGAAATTGAGAAGGAAGCAATGACCTGCACCCCCTCCAAAGAAAGCTGGCCCCAACCAGGATTTGATCATGACACACACTCCCACTCTAAAGAAACTTAGTAAGCAGGAGAAATTGGCAGAAACATTAAAGAAATTGACAAAACCTACACCGTCTTTTTCAAGAGTTTTAAAACCTACAACGTCTCGTCCATCCATTTTAAAACCTACATGTAGCAAATTGTTCAAACAATCAACCAATTCATGTGAAGTTGCTGGTTCAGTTGCTACTTATTTGGTGATGCGGAAACGTCAAAAGCAGAATGTTGAAGCGCCTCCAACAATGGAAAATCTTACTGATCGATTAGAGCAGGAATGGATTGCACAGGAAGATGAAGTAGGTACAGGTACAATATAATGTTTCTTTATCTATGCACTGCACTGCACTGTTGAGTGTGTCTATTTTCTATTCATTTTTTTGAACCTGGTAGATAAAGTACAAGATCCAAAAAAACCTAGAGGGAAGATAAAAATTACCAAGGTGCATGCTAGAACCCCTGATGATAAAGTAGTCATTGAGTTGAATAAGGATGGTCAGCCAGTATCTGATAATATTACAGAGTTAAGCAATTTTCTTGGGACACTAGCAAAGGATAATGTGTTTCTTACATCAATTGGCATGTTTTTCCTGATCAATTAAAGCGACAAATGTTGGAATATGCTCTGGAACAATCTAATTTCCTTAACCATATACAGTTCAACTGACTTCCTAAATGTTTGGTTTTAATTAATTAGTTTGTTTCCTAAATTTTGTGATTGATATATTGTAGGCTAGGTATGTCATTCCCGAAGAAGGACACAAGTGGGTCATGTACACGCTTAATGACTCTTGGAGGCAGTACAAGTCTCGCATCAAAGCAAGGTATTATAAAAAATATTCAACTAATGAAGAAAGGCTTGCAAATAGGCCCGGTACAATTTCGTTGGAGGATTTTAAAATGCTCTTGGAATACTGGGGGGATGAAGCAGTTCAGGTACGGCTTTAATGATATTCACATTTGTATAATGTTTAGTAGTTCACATTAGCTTGTTTAGTGCTAATCTTTTCTTTAGTAGTTCGCATTATCCTTGTTTACTGCTAATTTTTTTTGGATTTCCAGGCCCTAGCTGATACTAATTCCGCGCATCGTAATTCATTAAATGAGACACATACCATGGGTCCCAAAACTCATGTAGTAGCCAAAGAAAAGGCAGTATGTGTTTTTTTGAACTTAAGTTATTTTTTTTATTGAGTTGAATTAACCACATGATAATTCTAATTTGTTATATCATTGAATTATATTTTATATATCATTGTCTCAATGTTGATAGGCAGCAACTAGATCTGTAAATTCTTAATATTGAATGTCGCAAATTGTGTTTAATTTTTGGCAATCCTAATACTTGACAGAGAAAGAAGGACCTAGAATAAGCCTCCCTATCCACTGCCTTAGTTTATTTGGAAACATATAAACGAAAACCGAGTAGAAGTTACAAGACTAACATGGATGTACTAAAGGCTAAATACGTGAGTACATATATAATAAGATATTGAAATAGCAGTACTTGTGTCAGAATAATTGGCACATTGTACATTTGTTGGAGTTGCTTATTAAATTGAACACATAATTAGTTTGAAAGAAAACCAATTCTGTTAATAAATTCATTCCTGTCAGCTACCTATTTATATATATGCTTGCCCGGTTTTCATTTTGTAGGAGAAGGTTCAAGCAATGGTGGATGCAGGAAACATTGCTAAGGCAGATGCACTTTTTTCTGGTGGGAAGAGCCACATGCAGAACTGGCTTGTAGGAAGGCAAGGTAAAATGGCCAAAAACTGTCCAACAAAGCCTGGTTCTTCGGACATTTATGTGCAAGAGCTGACCCAAAAAATAAGGCAAGAGCTTGAAGCGGATTTGGAAGAAAAGGTTAACAGAAAAGTGAAAGAGAGTGTGTTATAGGTGTTAAAAAAGCTAGGTGAAGCCAATCCAGATCTTAATTTAGACGTCGGAGACTTTTGTGTCAGCACAACAAGTGATGGAGAAGACATTGTTACCCCTGTAACCCCGGCAACTGACTGAAGTATTTGGATGGTATGTGTTAGCACTTGTGATATATTCTGTTCTTTTAAATTATGGCACATGTGGTATGTGTTCGTGATGGAACTTGCGGCATGTTTAAATGATGGCACTTGTTGTATGTGTTGGTGACGAAACTTTTAAGTTGGTATATACAATTGGTTGGTATGACTGTGGTTATGAATGTTTTGGGAGGATTTATTGTATGAATATTTTGGTATATATGTATAAATGTGGTACAATGTTTTGGATTGAATATATGTAGTGCAGAATTTGTAATTACAGGGTTGTATTATAGCTGCATTTGATTTTTTTCTGCTGTTGCATTTGATTTTTTTACCATTGCAGTTGATATTTTCTGGTGTTGCAGTACAGTATTGTGGTGTCACATTAGATGGCAATGTGGTGTTGCATTAGATTGTTGTGGTGTTGCATTAGGTTGTGCTATGGTGTTGCATTAAGTGTAATATTATTAATTCCACAATGGTACGACATGTGGAGCCCACAGCTTACGTGGCGCCACGTGGATAGCTGACGTAGCATGTGACACATGTGCAGCTGACGTGGAGAAATGACGTGCTGTGTGACACGTCGGCAGCAGACATGGAAAGTCCATGTGGATCCTACTACCATGACCTAGAAGCCAGACTATGGCTTCTACTTAAGGCAATGTTGTATGTTGTTGCATTACATGCATATACTGTTGCAATAGGGTTATAATGCAACACTTTCTTTCCGTTGCCGTAGATGGGCAAAAGCGTTGCATTAGATAGCTAATGCAACGGCCGCGGATGCCATTCCCCCTTGGTGTTGCCTATTTGAAAAAATGGCCTACGGGAACGCTTTTTTGATCTACGGCCAGTCGACCACAGAAAAATAGTGTCTAATATGCCCACTTTTGTAGTAGTGACTCCATTATTGTTGTCATCGTTGTCATTATTAATCTATTGGTTTGTTTAAATTTGACGACAATTTCCAACTCGCTTTAACATTAAATTTGATACTCACTTATAATACTTATTAAACAATTAGCAATCAGAGAACCAACAAACAATGCATTCAGCGAGAATTTATATATTTGTCTCCGCTGCGCAACTTCCTATTTCTTATTCACACTCAACTATTTAAATTTCAAATAAAGATAAACACCCAAAATTATAGGAGAAATAAATCAATATATTATTATATAATAGAAAATTAACAAATACGTCCCCAGATGATTATCCCAATGATCATCATTTATTCCAATTATCATATCTTACAATAAAATATACCGTGCACTCACAGGACAGGGACTCTTTAAGTCTCTTCTAAGGTTTAGACTCGTATCTCTTATATATATAATGTATTGTTTTAAATCTGCTCTGATACCATTTTGTAACACCCCACCTCTATACCTATATTATCCAAGAGTATTACTAAGTAATACCGTCAGATAATACGGAGAATGAGGCTGTATGGGCACACACATGCAAATTCTCTTGGACTAACACTGTTACGTATTAAAATTTCAAAAATATCACTTACTCTAACGTATTCAATGTCGGTACAAAACAATTACACGTGTGTCACCAAGACAGAAGAATACATAATATACATGAATACAAAGATCACAGAGTCAATCGCATCGATAAATATAGAATGTATAATATTTAATATTTTATACACATTTATCTATTATACATCAATATATATACACCAATCCAGACAATACAAGGTAATAAATGACATACTAAGTTACTATACTCTTCTAAGCTCAATAAATACAAGCTGGTCTCCAGGTCCCTGCACTTGTACCATCTCGGTCTGACCCGAGTATTATATAGATAATAAACGGACCGGTCTATGTTTAAATCCGTTATAGTTAATATAAAATGTTTGGGTGCTCAAACTCGAAAGATCATCCAAGACATAAACCTAATCATTAGGTTCACTCAAAAAACTGACATTAATGATTCATGCCTCATGGCTAAATATTATGGAAGCATTTCCATATATGAACATATGGAAATGACAACATAATCTTATTCAAATAAATCTCATTCAAGAGTCATGATGAATTATGAAATCGCCAAAATATCATAATCACATGATAGCTCACAGGCCATCAAAATACAATAACATGATGAAATCATAAACAAGAATCATATTTATAAATCACATCAAAATATCATAAAAGACCATATGGATCCATATCAACATTGGCAAAACTCAGCAACGCCGCACGTGCAATAGAAATATCATATACCAGTACTAAACAATTTTGACACTTATAATGGAAGATACTCAGATCTCCAAAAGTTAGACTCTCAGGTCTAATATAGGATAGTCACTCAGGACTACCTTGATAGCTGCTCAGGACTATCAAGTACTGGTAAGGAGATAGTCGCTCAGGACTTCTCAGTACAGACAATGGTTTTTATATGTTGTAACGACCTGAACTTCCCCGGTAAGGAAAGCACGAATTGAATTGAGGACAAGACGAACCAGAACACAAACAGAATAACATTTCATTGCTTATTACAATCATTTCATCAGAATACAAGAATATACAGAGTATGAATAAATAAAACGCATTCGATAAATATCAGAGATTACAATAAATTACATAGCAGCGGAAAAATAATACAATACACAATTGAAAGAGATATACGGATACAGAGCTTTCCGGATATCATTCCAGCTGTAAACCAGGATCCTGCGAATATAAATCTGCAAAACCAAAACTACTAGCTGCCCGTGTGGAAAATAGGGGCATCCGGAGTTTAGGTTAAAACAATAAACTCCAGGTCAGTCATGTGACTGGTGTGAGAACTAAAACAGTTATTTAATGCTTTACTTTAAATCAGATATATCAAGCGACCACGCCGTATAACACGGAACGGGTTTCCTCACTAGAATACCAGTGCATATAACAAAACAGCGCAATGCTTTTTGGAAAAATGAAGCTATTATAAGAGCCAGGTCCCATCACACAATGCAACACAAGCCGGAGGATATAGGTTTCCCTTATAATAGCTAAACATGCTTGGTACGTTAAAAACAAATCATTTGATACTATTATAAGTGCATAGTGTCTAAAACAACTTTAAATATAAATGTATCAATCCTAGACGGCATGGGTACCATATATCATGTCGCCAATACTAGGCTCTATAATCAAAACCGCAAATGTCATGTATTGGAAGTTGGATTTCCATCTGTGAACCGAGGCAAGGGGTCGTCCTCATCACTTCGAGATGCTCCAGCCCGCCCCTCAGGTCAGAGCTCGAGTGACCTTTGGATCGTCAGGGCCGGTCTACCGATGTGGATTAAAATGCATGAACTCTGTGTTTCCCGCACTTTGGGGCGTAAATGAGTCCTATGACTCCATCGGCTCCACATAGTCACCGATATATCCGATGCGCCTCGCAATCCAACAACCACACAGGTGAAAATAATATAAATGTCAAGGCTGGTAGGTCACTGAAACCACCCTAGCTAGAAGGAAATGCATGCCCTCCCTGAAGTCAATTAACGCTACACAAAGCTATGCCACGAAGGTTGTGCTTTGATCATCAACCACAAGACTCTGCTTTTCAACAGAATCCTTGATCATTTGCATCTCAGCATGCCACACAGGCAATCCACGCTATGCAACCGATATCAATCACACAGAATGAAATCCGATGTCAGACACACATCCATTTACAAGTCCGTTCTGGGTCTGAACGAAACCGGAGGATCCTTATTCCTCGCATATCCATCAATCTCCAAGTACGTCTGGACGATCACCAATTTATTCCCTCCTCTTGGGTGTACAGCCCAATCAAGATCATCAGTAATTATCCAAACGATGTGAAGACCTCCGGTCTTCGACCACTATCTTCATCCTCGACACATCGTCGAATCGGTTATTCAGAATGGGATAAACTCAGTCTTTCTAAATAACTCGCGTATATAATAAACAAGTGTTACACAAACACAACATACGCCTCATTCCAATTCAGAATATTCTTTTATTCAAATATTCTTATACTTTGGGAAAGGTTCCCATTAATTTTATCAAAGATAAATTCCTTAAATTTATTCTTTAATCTTCCTTTGAATATCAATTCAAACCAAATTATGGTTTATCCAAACTAGTCAGGATTAACGAACCTTACCGAAGTAATCATTTGTTTTAATTTCCCAATCCCAACCTATTCATCCCATGAAGTAAAACTGATAATACTTCATATCTAACACCATGGTGTTATCGGTAAATTCAATTACCATTTCACGTTCAAATCTAATTAAAGATTTAACTATCGCCTGGAGCAAAACCGGTGATACTCCATTCTCGATCATTTCAATCTAATTAAAGATTCATTAAAACTCCACTTGGTTTTAATCTTCCCAAAAATCAATATTAATGATTGTTTAACTTGGGAAACCATATCATGTCTTTAATTGGGTTAAAGAATTAATGTCATTTAAAACACGATTCACGATAAACCCGAAGTCACATTCCATTCTATCAGCCTTTAACCGTAAATTAGCAAGTGAACAATTCCCTAAGTATTAACCCCGAAGGTCGAAACCAACATCAGATCAATACCCAAGAAACCATTCAACTTAACTAATCTCCAGTTAGTTTATGATTTTCTTAACTCCGTTGGGTCTAAGAATAGTATTATTAAAGATGTCATTCACGACAACCCAAAATCACATTCCATTAACGATGGATTCTTCATGGAAAACAAATCGATATGTATAATCGATATAAACTTCCATATCCGACTAATAATATAAATGGAATAACGGCAACGCCTTTTAAATTCCAGATATATTAGCAGTCTTCCTCCACAGAAATTCACTTTGATTATTACCAAATCGAATTCCATTCCATTCCAATTTATTTTATTAAATTGGAAAATTTTACTTTGGAAAATTTCCTTTAAATCTTATCAAAAAGATTTTTTAATTCCAAATCCCATTTCACTGTAAATCGGGTTAAAGAACGAATGTCATTAAAACACAGTTCATGTTAAACCCAATCCACATTCCATTAATTATTGGGTTAAAGAACGAATGTCGTTAAAACACAGTTCACGATAAACCCTAAAATCAAGTCCAATTCAATTCCAATTAAATATTATTTAATTGGTACACTTCATTAAATCTAAATAAACTGATTTAATCTTTTTCTCAACTGGGTTTAAGAACAGTGTTAATGAAGACACCATTCACGACAAACCCAAATCCCATTTGATATTAAATACAAGGCTCTGAATAGAAAATATATCAGCTTATATTCAATATCAAATACTACAACCAATAAATATTCTGAAGATAATTTCGATTCAAATCCATTTCCAATTTATATATTGGAAATTCTGGTAATTTTCAAAACCATTTCAAATCCACTTTATTTATTTTAAAAATAAATAGGATTATAATTCTAGTTCAAAACTAGTTCATTTCCATAAAAATCTATTTTTATCTTTTCAAATTTGGAAATTTTCATCCCGAATCATTTCTTATGATTTTACACTAATTATTGATATTTTTAATAATTTTATCAAGGCCCGTACAGTCGATTTCCATAAACGGCCATCGAAATGCACTTACAGCGACCTTTTCCAAATTTGATTTGGAAATAATTCCAAATCCAACCATTAGATTTCAAATCTCTAATATTCGTTAGAAAGCTCTTTTCGATACGAACCCAATGGTTTCGGTTTTAGGAGAATCCGATGGTCGGATCTCCCGTAATATCCATTCGTAGTCAATGGTCGAAACTCGCGAACTACCGCTGCGCGACGCATTCTATTCAGGCCATTATATTATATATATTATATACATAATATATATTTCATCGATTTTCTTTTAAAACATATTTTATAAATCGTTTTAAATTCATTTTCAAAACGATTTCTACTTCCTATTCAATTTCAAATCAAAATTGAATATTCCATATCATTAATATATAAATGATAATATTTTCAAAACGTTATATTTTGAAATCACTTCCTTTTCTATATTCATTATAAAAACAAATATAATCGATATAAATATCGTTCGCGTCAAAATGGCGCATATCTAACCAACACGGCTTTATATATTTCAATAACTTCGTTATTTTATTCAACAAATGAATATTTTCTTTAACACATGAATTTTCTTTTATTCAACATATGAATATTCTTTTATTCAACACATGAATATATATTTTATCCAACACATGAATTTTCTTTTTATAATATTCTTTATTTTCCAAATTGGTATGAGGCCCAATCAATTACCATATAATATTAATTATATGGATTCCCTACAACACATGTATATAATAGCAACGATAAATAATCAACCATCATCCAGAGTGCACCGCACAACTGCATAAGCATTAAATATAAATAATTAACGCTTACACAGTCTGTCAACCAATCGATCGATATACAGCTAAATAATTGGGATTAGTGTATGCCAAATATCGTCCCAACACCCGTGTGGGGTTTCAAATCAACAAACACAGATTTTTATTTGTGCAGTTGGGCGATGTGTAAAATTTATTGTCCCAATCAATATCAGTCAAATGGGTGTACATAAACAAATTGTCCGATTTGTTTATAAATATTTATTTTATATACACGTTAAAAATTATATTTTTAACTATAAAATATTTATTCATTCCACATCACACAATAAAATTTCACAACACATCAATCAAACAAACAAGTCATCCATGGTCTGTGGACGACGGGCGTCGGGTGCTGCTAAGCACCGTCTGCATCCTAGTATATATTTCAAACTAGAAATTAAAATAAAAGTGAGGAGTTCTCACCTAGGGTTTCCACTCCGCCGTTTCATTTCTGAATTTCTGAATGGCATGGATTTGCCTGAAATTCAACGCAATCCTTTACACGCTGTTCATAGTAAAAATCACATTTTTATTATCACTACATGTACATAAAAATCACATTTTTATTTCCACTTCGTATATATATAAATCGAATTTTTATATCGATGTTCATATAATAAACATCATAATTTTCTCTCTTCATTCTCTATATACAAATCACATTTTTTATATATAAAGATCGTGTTTTTATATCTCTACTACATATGTAAAAATCGCTCCTTTACACCGCTACTTTCATGATAAAAATTATATTTTTATCTTGCTAGTAATATAATAAAAATTATATTTTACCTCACTATATATATATAAATTATATTTTTATTACTCTACATAAATAAAAATCATATTTTTATTAAATCAAAATCATATCTTTTCATGATTCAAAATAATAGCTTTTCCAACTTAAAAATATAATCTTTCCTAAGGTAAAATCATATCTTTACTTTAAGAAAAATCTAATCTTTACGATATTTCAAAAATCCTAGCTTCATATATTTCAAAAATAAATCAAAGCTTTTTAACTTTGAAAATCTGAGCTTTTTTCCATATTTAAATTTAACAGTGTTATCATTTAAATAACATTAATTAAACTAGAAGGAGAAACTCACCGAATTGGGTTCGATGTTGAATGAAAGGGCAGGGGGAGTTGCTGCGGTGGACCTGCGGCGGCCTCTAGGAGCAGCGGCGGTCCGGGTTTCAGGGGGGCTAGGGCGCGGCTGTCTCGGTGGTTATGGGCTCGAATTTCAAAAGAGAAAGAGAGGAGAGAGAGGAGATCGGGGTTTGGAGGAGGTGGGGGTAGTTGATGACCGGCGGCGCTGGCCTGGCCAGGCGCGGCGGCGCTGGGAGCCTCCGACCTCGAGAGGAGCGGGTTTGGGGGAGAGCGGCCATTTTTATTTATTTTATTTTTATTGTGTCTGAGATAGAAGAGAGAGATGTGAGGGTATAAAGGAGTATATAATTATATTATTTAATTAATTTTTTTCTTAAAAGTTGACTTTTCGCCTGAATCCCAAATCGAGCCCAACGACTGTCATCCCTAGCTAACTACCCCCATTCCGAACACAGTGAGATATATATCATAAGCTGATTCGATCGCTTCGATCAGTTTCCGTCAAAATCAAAATATAAATCTATATATTGAATTTGAACGCACATTTCAATTTACCGAGGCCACATACGAACTCTGAAAATTCCAGAAAAATATTTTCTAGCTTCGTATTGACGATACGGTCCTAACAAAGCTAATTTCATCAAATTCTGAGATCGTTTGAAAAACGACCATTTTCTGGTCGATTGAAATTGACTAAAACTGTTAAAACACGTTTTCCTTCGCCACGCTCACATATTGATTCATAAAATTACGAATTTTGGAATCTAGCAATAACTAGACAACCCGGATCCAACAAAAGTGGTTTCATTGAAAACCGAGGTCGTTTGCAAAATTTCCATTTTAAGGGCCAAAATTCCATAGCGACTATTCTGAATTTTCAACTGGACGTA
The DNA here is from genome assembly GCA_030737875.1 of Allium sativum. Classification (NCBI taxonomy): domain Eukaryota; kingdom Viridiplantae; phylum Streptophyta; class Magnoliopsida; order Asparagales; family Amaryllidaceae; genus Allium; species Allium sativum. The sequence continues at coordinate 472,134,174 of CM060920.1, read as the reverse complement.
ACTCTTGAATCCCGCTATGAAATTTTGATTTTTCGGATTCGTTGGAAAGATGTTTTCAAATAGATTCAAATATTTTTGGTTTCGCTAAAATCCGATTTATTTTGAATCCTGTACATTCATTTGAAATTTGAAATCGAATTTTCAAACTATCGCGCCATTTTCAATTCCTTTTATAATTAAAAATAAATATTTATATTCTAACGACGATTCAAATAAATATACACATTCTAATTCTATTCAAAATATTTTTCTCATTGTTATTATTTAAAATAATTCATTTTAAATATTCAAAATTTGCTAAAATTGCCAAAATAAAATTTTTAAATTGGCTCGGATTTCCGGGTTATTACATACGTCATCAACTCACAATTAGTAACCCGAACAGTGGTAACAGTGCGTCCCATACCACATGTTCTCACTGCTTGGTTTACTAATCGCTCATCAACTCCGTACTAGAAAACTCAAAATCTTCAATCACAAAAATCTCATAAATCACTACAGCAACTCAATAACTTCAATCAAAAGAAATAGGAAATCAACAATTCTCGTACACCATTGTGTTTACAAATCTGTTTATTTAGTGCTCGTATAATACACTAACCCTTCAATACTCTATATAACAAGTCCAATGAATAACTAGGATAGTGATACCGAAAGTCCCATACCAGACGATTTCACCAAACCGTTTATTCAAATTTCTCGTTACATAGAATATATTTATATCATAAAATCACAAAAAGGATGTCGTCACTGTATCATATACAAATCATTAATAAAATTAAATCAACAGTGAATCATTCATGGTATAAAATTCATACAAGAATTGAAAAATCGGAAATTATACAAGGGATGAAAGGGTTCAAGACTTATTCAAGGAATACATTAAATTCCAATATAATTCATAAACAAAGCAAGAATAAAATATTACTCAAAAGATAATTCAGATACTTGAAAAATGTAAATACTCGTATCAAATTGGTAAAAATCTATAAGAGCATAATACGAAACGAAATACACACAATAACATGTCAACTATTATCTAACACTACTTCATATTATTATAGGATGAAAGCTCCTCAAATGATTTAAAATGATGGTAAAATATTTCAAGTAGCCAACTAAAACCAAAATAGAATTATTCTAAAAGAAAGAACTCAAATAAATATACAAACTTGATTAAATTACCGTATTAACGAAATTATCCATATTATAAACTAAAACGCTAATATTTAATTAAAATAATTTTTATATACATGCATATAGTTAAATTCAATTTATTTATAATTTAAGCTACAAATCAATATTTGAAATTATATTCTTTAATTTAAAATTTATAATCTAGAATGTCCTAATATTATTAGATATATACATACATATACATATACGGTATCTCGTATTATATAAAACCATAAAAATTGACCAATTGCTAAAATGAACAATTTATACAACCACAATTTAAAATCACCACAGTCGAATATCTCCTCTTCATTTCAAACGTCCTACCAACACTAAATTCGCTGGTCAATAACCCCCAATCAAACAACCGTTTAAATCATAGCAATTTAAATTCCATAATATAATCATCCGAGAAAAGTAGTCATCAACTGATAATGGTTTATATAACTAGAATGGAGATAGAAATAGATGTGAGTGAGGGGAAACTCACTGAAACGGCGTTTGGACTTGCAGAATAACGACTACTATCGACACCATATTTCCAGTGTAGTCGTGATCATCTCCTACCTCAAAATAGTTGTTGCCCAAATATTCATCTTCTTCGAATTGAACAAGTAAAATCTGATGATGTCGTTGCTTGACTTGCGCACCAGACTAATAGTCGCCATCACCCAAACCGCGTCCAGATGCTTCGACAGCTCGCCTCCTGGGTCACGCCTGTCCTTGCGTGCCCTCTTCCCACGCGAGCTCCTAAGTCGGAGGCAATAGTCGAGCAGAATTCTATAGGGAATTTTGTAAGTTTGGGCCTTAATTATTTTGAGCCCGCTTAGACTTTGCCTCTAACTAACTCATGTGTATAGTTCATCCCGATTTAACCAGATACACATTTTACTTGCATGTTTTAAATAACGACAATTATGTCATTCCTGTTCGATTCAACGCTCGTATGATCTATTTATTAATTCAACGTACAATGAAATAAAATATCAATTATCATATCGTTTTATTTTGTGTAAATTATTTAACAATTCCAAAATAATTTATATCGTTACAAATACATTCATCTTATGTTCGATCATTTGTATGTTGATTACAAATAATTTTATTTAACACAACGCTTTGTATTTTATTTGATAATCTAGCATTCAATACAAAAGGATTATATTTCCATTTATTTCAGTCATATAAAAATAAAATTATTCAATGTCAAAAACAGTTTTATCAAATTTAGCCCAATTATTCAGTTAACGAATCATTCTAATTCCAATTTAACATTTTATACTAATTAACACACTTAATTTTTTTTCGAAATCATCCTAGTCCAAATATATTACTTTTATTTTAATTAGTCAAACACATAATTTTGACGGTGAAAACAAGGTTGTTACATGCATCCTTTAAAATAAAAGAAAACTCTTCATAAAAGTCATGTCTCTTCGGAATATGACAATTGGAACTCAGTTCATTCGACTGAATATTTAAAGTCAGTCGTTTGAATTTGGGAGCAAATAAAAGTTTTGTATACATTCAGATTTAGTCAACTGAATAGCTATATTTAATCGACTGAATCTGGAACATGCAAACAACTTTCATGTGCACACATATTCAGTCGACTGAACTGGTTCAACCAGTCGACTGAAACATGTATTTTCTAGATTCCCATATACATACATAAGATTTTTGATAAATTTAAAAACAAAAAACATCAAGGAGAGATTTTAACATTATGACCTAACACAAGACTCAACTTAATATAGATAACCAGAATACTTATAAAGTCTTTCCCATGTTTGTGTGACATCTTGTTTGAGTTGATCTTTTATCTTATCATTAATCAGAATCTTGTGATTTAACATTATGAACTTGAATGTTGGAGGAATCGTCTTCAATAATAATTGGATTGTTTTAATTATTCACTACATTTTTTTATTATTCCTTTTCATATTTCCTTGTTTTTCTTGTTCTTTGGCCATCCGGAGTTGTAGAAGTTGGATTTCAGCGAGTAATTGCAGGATATCTTTTGTACATTCTACTAATTTGATAACCCTTGCACGCGTAGAACGTTGAAACAGGCCATGGGTAGGCATAGGAAACGAAAAGGAATTGTTTTGGTTTTTATTTGAAGTGGAAGCCATTGTTTTATTATTTCAGAATGTTTGTTACAGAGAAAATGAGAGATAAGAAAAGAATTTTCGAAGTGGAGAATTCAAATAAGATGAATAACTAACTTTAGAGGGAATTTTTGAAATTAAAAAATTTCAGTTATATGTCGACATATAACTTTATGTAGATCGACGTACGTATGTTATTTTTGAATTTTTTTAATTTTCCTTCTAATTTATACTATATTTATACAAATATATTTAATTATTTTGCTTCTGCTAGTGAACAAATTCCTAGTTATCTTCTTAATTTAGTAAATGTTTCTTTGTTTAATGGTTTAGTTAATATATTCGCAATTTGATTTTCTGTGTTAATAAATTCTAGTGAATTATTTTCTTTATTTACGTTATCTCTTAGGAAATGATGTCTCACATCAATATATTTTGTTCTAGCATGATGAGTAGGATTTTAAAATAGATTTATAGCACTCGTGTTATCATAGTAAATTAGTGATTTAGTTGTATTTAATCCAAAATATCTTAGAGTTTGTTGCACATATATTACTTGAGAACAAGCCAAAACAACAAATATATATTTTTTTTGCTTTAGTTGTTGATAAGGAAATATTGTTTTGCTTTATACTAGACCAGGAAACCAGGGAATGACCTAAAAAGTGACAAGTTCCACTCATTCTTTTTGGGTCTGATTTACAACCAGCATAGTCAGCATCACAATAAGAAATTAAATCGAATGAATCATTTTTATGATAGAATAAACCAAAGTCCAATGTATGTTTTACATATTATATAATACGTTTTACGGTTTTTAAGTGAATTTCCTAAGGTTATGATTGATATCTAGCGCAAAGACAAACGCTGTGCATTATGTCTGGACTTCTTGCAATTATATACGACAAAGAACCTATCATATCTCCATACAGTTTCTGATGTACATCTTTTAAAGAATCGTCTTTACTTAAGGCTTCATTGGTTCCCATAGGTGTAAGTTTTCCTTTAGTACTAGCCATGTTAAACTTATTAATTAAATCCCAAGCATATTTTTCTTGATTGATAAATATCCCATTATCTAATTGTCTAATTTGTAATCCTAAAAGTAAAGTGAGTTCTCCCACATGACTCATTTCAAATAATTTTGTTATGATTCCCATACATCATTTCTAGTAAACTGATTCAATTTCTCTTGCATAGAAAGTATCCATGAATCGTCAAATGATGATTCCATTGGATTTTTGGGTTCAATAGTTGATATAAATGCTATATTGCTCATATTATTAGTTCTAGCTATGGATTCAATATATCCTAGTATGTTTTCTACAGGAAGATCTCTTAAGAGTCTAATTCTTTTTCTTGTATTGATTAATTTCATTATTTATTTCATTTGATTCATTATCATTATCACTTTCATCTTCATTATGTTTTTGATTTAAATCTTTATAATTTTCATCAAATGATACATTTAGAGTTTCTTCAATAGTATTAGTTTTTAAGTTGAAAAGTCTATATGCTTTATTTCTATTTGAATATCCAATAAAGATTCCTTTATCAGATTTAGGATCAAATTTGTCTAGATTTTCTTTTGTATTTCAAATAAAACATTTTCTCCTAAAAACTCTAAAATAAGATACCTTTGGTTTCTTATTATAAAGAAGAAGTTTTATTAGTTGATGGTCTAACTAAAATTCTACTCAAAATATAACAAGTTGTTTCAACTGCTTCAGCCCAATAACTCTTTGGTAAATTGCTATCAGAAAGCTTAGTTCTCGCACACTCTTGGATCATCCTATTTTTACGTTCAACTATTCCTTTTTATTGAGGAGTTCCTAGAAAATAAAAATTATGAGTAATTCCCTTTTAATAACAGAATTTCTAAAAAAAATTCATTTTCAAATTCTCCATCGTGATCACTACGTATATTTTTAATTTTCAAAGATAATAGAAGTAAGGACCCGTAACTTCCCCGGTAAGGAAAGCGCGGATACTTCGAGAACAACACACAAAAGAACGCAGACAAAAGAACTTTTCATTGTTAATTACAACAATTCCATCAGAATACCAGAATATACAGAGTATGAATAAATTTTCCGAGTATCGTTCCAGCTGTAAATCAGGATCCTGTGAATATAAATCTGCAAAACCAAAACTACTAGCTGCCCGTGTCAAAATAAGGGCACCCATAGTTTAGGTTAAAACAATAAACTCCAGGTCAGTCATGGGACTGATGTGAGAACTAAAACAGTTATTAATCCTCTTGTTAAAGTTAGGTAAATCAAGGGACCACGCCGTATAACACGGAACGGGTTTCCTCCCAAGAATACCAGTGCATAAAACAAACAGCGCAATGCTAAATAAAGAAAAATGAAGCTATTATAAGACCCAGGTCCCATCACACAATGCAACGCAAGCCGGAGGATAGGGTTTTATCTTATAATAGCCAAAGAATGCTTGATATGTTTAAAAACAGATCATTTTGATATTACTATAAGTGTATAGTGTCAAAACAATTTCAATCATAAATATCAATCATATACGGCATGGGTACCATATATCATGTCGCCATAAGAGGCTCTACAATCAAAACCGCAAATGTCACGTATTGGAAGTTGGGTTTCCATCTGCGAACCAAGGCAAGGCGCAGTCCTACCATTTCGAGACTCTCTAGCCCGAGCCTCAGGACTCAGCCGCAACTGTACCTAGGCAACAAGCAGGGCTAGTCCACCGATGTGGATTAAACTTAAACCCTGAACATGCGTTTTCCCCGCCCTTTGGGGCGTAAGTCTGGTCCGTCTGCCGACCAGAATGCATCGGCCGAAACCGATATAACCGAGGCACCTTGCAACAGCAACAACCACATAAGTCAAACTCGTCAGGGCGTGTAAAATGACTGACGCAACTTCTAGCTAGAAGGAAACGCATGCTCTTCCTGCTGTCCTCTCCTGTTTCTGGTTCACTACCGGGGTGTGAGGCTCGCGAATCAATGTTACACAAAGCTATGCCACACAGGACATGCTTTGATCATCAACCACAAGACTTTGCTTTTCAACAGAAGCCTTGATCATTTGCCACTTAGGCATGCCACACAGGCAATTCACTCCATGCGTTTGATATCCATCAATATATAACCCCTGAGCTCGTACGTCTCAGAGAAGGGCATTAAGCAAGAGAATAAATTCTCCGCCGCCAAACAGATGTATATTTAATAGAAATCAATCACACAGACTAAAATCCAATGTCAGACACACGGTCCATTTACAAGTTCATTCTTGGTCTGAACGAAACCGGAGGCACCTAGTACCCCGCATATCCATCGATCTCCAAGTACGTCTGGACGACTACCAACTGATTCCTTCCTCTTGGGTGTACGGCCCAATCAAGATCATCAGTAATTATCCAAACGACGTGAAGACCTCCGGTCTTTACCCACCATCTTCATCTTCGACTCATCGTCGAATCAGTTATTCAGAATGGGATAAACCCGGTCTTTCTAAATAACTCATGTATATAATAAACAAGTGTTACACAAACACAACATACGCCTCATTCCAATTCATCAGTCACTAACCGTAAATTAACAAGAGAACAATTCCCCAGATATTAACCCCGAAGGCCGAAACCAACATCAGATCAATACCCAGGAAACCTTTCTGCTTAGCTAACCTACACTTAGTTTCTAAATTTCACATTCTTAGGGAAAGGTTCCCATTAATTTTATCAAAGATAAATTCTTTTAAATTTATTCTTTAATCTTCCTTTGAATATCACTTCAAACTAGTCGGGATTAACGAACCTTACCGAAGTAATCATTTGTTTTAATTCCCCAACCCTAACCTATTCATCCCATGAAGTAAAACCGGTTATACTTCATATCTAACACCACGGTGTTATCGTTAAATTCAATTACCATTTCACGTTCAAATCTAATTAAAGATTTAACTATCGCCTAGAGCAAAACTGGTGATACTCCATTCTCGATCTTTTCAATCTAATTAAAGATTCATTAAAACTCCATTTAGTTTTAATCTTTAACTGGGTTAAAGAATCAGTGTCATTTAAAACACGGTTCATGATAAACCCCAAAATCACATCACATTTCAATTAGTCCCTAACCGTAAATTAGCAAGTGAGCAATTCCCTAAGTATTAACCCCGAAGGCCGAAACCAACATCAGATCAATACCCCAGAAACCATTCAACTTAACTAATCTCCAGTTAGGTTCTGATTTTCTTAACTCCTTTGGGTCTAAGAACAGTATTATTGAAGATACCGTTCAGTACAACCCAAAACCACATTCCATTAATTATCGGGTTAAAGAACAAGTGTTATTTAAAACACCATTCACGATAAACCCAAAAATCAATTCAAATTCTATTCCAATTAAATACCATCTAATTGGTATACTTCATTAAATCTAAATAAAGAGATTTAATCTTTTTCTCAACTGGGTTTAAGAACAGTGTTAATGAAGACACCATTCACGACAAACCCAAATCCCATTTGATATTAAATACAAGGCTCTGAATAGAAAATATACCGGCTTATATTCAATATCAAATTCTATGACCAACAAATATCGTATTGGAAATAATGATATTAATATATCTTTCAAATTCCCATAACAATATATGCATCATCACGAAATCCAACATCGAAATATTCCGAAGACAATTTCGATTCAATTCCATTCCAATTTAATTATTGGAAGTTCTGGTTATTTTCAAAACCATTTCAAATCCAATTTATTTATTTTAAAAATAAATAAATTATTGTTCTAGCTCAAAACTAGTTCATTTCGATAAAAAACTATTTTTACCTTTTCTAATATGGAGTTTTTCATCCCAGTTTTTCCCAAATCATTTCTTACGATTTTACACAAATTATTACTATTTTTAATAATTTTATCAAGGCCCGTACAGTCGATTTCCATCAACGGCCATCGAACTCCACTTACAACGACCTTTTTCAAATTTGATTTGGACATAGTTCCAAATCCAACTGTTAGATTTCTAATTTCAAATATTCGTTAGAAAGCTCTTTTCGATACGAACCTAACGGTTCCGGTTTCAGGAGAATCCGACGGTCGGATCTCCCGTAATGTCCATTCGAAGTCAATGGTTGAAATTCACGAACTGCCGCGGCGCGGCGCGTTCTATTCAGGCCATTATATATATATATATATATATATATATATATATATATATATATATATATATATATATATCGTCGATTTCCTTTCAAAACGTATTTTATAAATCGTTTTAAATTCGTTTTCAAAACGGTTTCAACTTCCTTTTCAAATTCTAATCAAGATTGAATTTTTCAATATAAATTCGTTTTAATTTCATTTCAAATCGAATTCAATTCAATTTCAATTTAATTCGAATTTCAATTCAATTCAAATTTCAATTCATTTCAATTTGATTCGAATTTCAATTCATTTCAATTTAATTCGAATTTCAATTCATTTCAATTTAATTCGAATTTCAGTTCATTTCAATTCGAATTTCAGTTCATTTCAATTCAATTCGAATTTCAATTCATTTCAATTCAATTCGAATTTCAATTCATTTCAATTCAATTCGAATTTCAGTTCATTTCAATTTAATTCGAATTTCAGTTCATTTCAATTTAATTCGAATTTCAGTTCATTTCAATTTAATTCGAATTTCAGTTCATTTCAATTTAATTCGAATTTCAGTTCATTTCAATTTAATTCGAATTTCAGTTCATTTCAATTTAATTCGAATTTCAATTCATTTCAATTTAATTCGAATTTCAATTCATTTCAATTTAATTCGAATTTCAATTCATTTCAATTTAATTCGAATTTCAATTAATTTCAATTTAATTCGAATTTCGAAATCACTTTCAATATTCATTGAAAAATGAATAAAATCGATATAAATATCGTTCACGTCAAAATGGCGTCAATCTAATCAACACGGTTTCATATATTTCTATTTTCAAATATTCTATTTCAAATATTTCTATTCAAATATTTCTTTTCAAATATTTCTATTCAAATATTTCTTTTTCAAATATTTCTATTCAAATATTTCTTTTCAAATATTTCTATTCAAATATATCAAATTCTATTCAAAATAAATTTCTCGTCGTTATTATTTAAAATAATTCATTTTAAATAATCAAAATTCACTAAAATTGCCAAAATAAATTTTTTAAATTGGCTCGGATTTCCGGGTTATTACAATCTCCCCCACTTAAAACTTTTCGTCCCCAAAAAGGAACGAAGCCGAAAGTTGTTTAATAAATCAACTCAACTTCCATTATTTTCATTGCGGCTTAAGTTCTTCAACTTTTCAGTTTCTAAGAACTTTTCAAATTTTTCAAAAATTTGGCTAACACCCTTAATTTTTGAAAAATTTCGCCATAACCTCCCCTGCACCGGGGACTTCGGGATATTTCATATAGCCTCCCATGGCCTTCTTCAATCCAAAAGAAAAAGAAAAAGCCAAGCGGCTAGCCAATCGGCTCACAAAATCATCCAAACCCAAACAAAACAGTAAATTATGATAAACATGTACCTATTTGTCGGGCAAACAATTTTATTCTTTTGCTCTAGCCTCCTTGCTATGACCTGTTCAATGTAAGTACGTGTATATGCATGCAAATGCGACAAATTTTCAATACACTCACTATTTGATACAATTTGGCTAAAGGTTCAACATTTAATTAATCAAACAATACCAAACAACACAACCATCAATCAATTAGTTGATTAATGTTTCAAATTCATAAATTTGATATATAGTCAAAAATCACATTTTGATGCCAAATCACAACAATAGACCCTATCTAATTTTGGTTCTCACACCAGTCAATTGGAAATATATAGAAACCTCACTTTCGTCACTCGAATATAAATTTTGATGATGATATATCAATCATCAGAATCACCCCCGGGCGACTAGAGTGTAATTCTATATCTACCCAATATATTAAAACTTCGAATACACGCGGATCAGATGTATATGCAAAATCTTTATATACTGGATAGTCCAAGTAAATATAAATAAATATTCAAATACGAATAATTGAATTAAATTTTCAAAACAAAATTTGTTTTCACTTTTTAAAAATATACTCTTCACACTCGTTCTAGGATACTACTTATCCTATCTCTAACGAGTCATTCTTATTGGATATTACTAATCCAATTTCTGATGAATTCTTTCGTATGGCTCTAATGTGTCTTGTTCTCTGAGCTTTGTAAACCAAAGCTCTGATACCAAAAGTAAGGACCCGTAACTTCCCCGGTAAGGAAAGCGCGGATACTTCGAGAACAACACACAAAAGAACGCAGACAAAAGAACTTTTCATTGTTAATTACAACAATTCCATCAAAATAACAGAATATACAGAGTATGAATAAATATTACACAGAAAATATCAGAGATTACAATAAATTACATAGCAACGGAAAATAATACAATACACAACTAGAAGTAATACACGGAAACAGAGCTTTCCGAGTATCGTTCCAGCTGTAAATCAGGATCCTGTGAATATAAATCTGCAAAATCAAAACTACTAGCTGCCCGTGTCAAAATAAGGGCACCAAGAGTTTAGGTTAAAACAATAAACTCCAGTTCAGTCATGGGACTAGTGTGAGAACTAAAACAGTTATTAATCTTCTTTTTAAAGTTAGGTAAATCAAGGGACCACGCCGTATAACACAGAACGGGTATCCTCCCAAGAATACCAGTGCATAAAACAAACAGCGCAATGCTAAATAAAGAAAAATGAAGATATTATAAGACCTAGGTCCCATCACACAATGCAACGCAAGCCGGAGGATAGGGTTTTACCTTATAATAGCCAAAGAATGCTTGATACGTTTAAAAACAGATCATTTTGATATTACTATAAGTGTATACTGTCAAAACAATTTCAATCATAAATATCAATCATAGACGACATGGGTACCATATATCATGTCGCCATACTAGGCTCTACAATCAAAACCGCAAATGTCACGTATTGGAAGTTGGGTTTCCATCTGCGAACCAAGGCAAGGCGCAATCCTACCGTTTCCAGACTCTCTAGCCCGAGCCTCAGGACTCAGCCGCAACTGTACCTAGGCAACATGCAGGGCCAGTCCACCGATGTGGATTAAACTTAAACCCTGAACATGCGTTTTCCCCGCCCTTTGGGGCTTAAGTCTGGTCCGTCTGCCGACCAGAATGCATCGGCCGAAACCGATATAAACGAGGCGCCTTGCAACAGCAACAACCACATAAGTCAAACTCGTCAGGGCATGTAAAACCACTGACGCCACTTCTAGCCAGAAGGAAACGCATGCTCTCCCTACTGTCCTCTCCCGTTTCTGGTTCACTACCGGGGTGTGAGGCTCGCGAATCAACGTTACACAAAGCTATGCCACACAGGCCGTGCTTTGATCATCAACCTCAAGAATTTGCTTTTCAACAGAAGCCTTGATCATTTTCCACTTAGGCATGCCACACAGGAAATTCACTCCATGAGTTTGATATCCATCAATATATAACCCCTGAGCTCATACGTCTCAGAGAAGGGCGTTAAGCAAGAGAATAAATTCTCCGCCGCCAAACAGATGTATATTTAATAGAAATCAATCACACAGACTAAAATCCAATGTCAGACACACAGTCCATTTACAAGTTCGTTCTGGGTCTGAACGAAACCGGAGGCACCTAGTACCCCTGCATATCCATCGATCTCCAAGTACGTGTAACAACCCGTAAAATCTGGGCCAGTTTAAAATTTTTATTTTGGCAATTTTAGCGAATTTTGATTATTTAAAATGAATTATTTTAAATAATATTGACGAGAAATTTATTTTGAATATAATTCGAACGTATATATTATATACGTCGTCGTTAGAATATAAATAATTATATATAATTATAAAAGGAATTGAAAATGGCGCGGTAGTTCGAAAATTCGATTTCAAACTTCAATTGAATGTACCGGGTGCAAAACAATCCGGATTTTTGTGAAACCAAAAACATTAGGATCTAATTGATGATATCTTTCCAACGAAGTTGAGAAACTGAGATTTCACTTTATAAATGATGAGATATGTCCAGTTGAAAATTCTGAATAGTCGCTATGGAATTCAGGCCCTTAAAAATGGACATTTTGCAAATGACCTCGGATTTCGACGAAACCACTTTTGTTGGGTCCGTGATGTCGAGTTATTGCTAGGTTTCAAATTTCATAATTTTTCGAATCAATATGTGAGCGTGGCAAAGGAAAACGTGTTTTGACCATTTCAGTTGATTTTAATCGACTGGAAATTGGCCATTTTTCTAACGGTCTCAGAATTCGACGAAACTAGTTTTGTTAGGACCGTATCGTCAATACGAAGCTAGAAAATATTTTTCGGGAATTTTTAGGGTTAGTATGTGACCCCGGTAACTTGAAATGTACGTTTAAAATTCAATATAATGATTTAAATGTAAATTTAACGGAAACTGATTGTAACAATCAAATCAGCTTGCGATATATATCCCATTGTGTTCGGAATGGGGGTAAAACGCTATGGACGACAGGCGGTGGGCCTCGTTTCGAGGTCGAATGTGAAAGTCAACTCTTTAGGATAAAATTTATTAATTAAATAAAAAAAAAAAAAAAAGAATATTATCTCCCCCTTTACTACCCAGGCCCCCCCCCCGATTTCCTTTTACAGAAAACTAAAAAAGAAAAAAAAAAAAAAGGGAAACGAAATCGAAATCGCCCCTTTCCCTCGTCGGAGCCGCCACCCCCGCGTCGGCCTCCTCCTCCAATCGCCCGCCACTCAGTTGAAGCCCCTGTCCCCTCTTCGGCCTCCTCCCCCTCGCGACTCTTTCCTCCTCCCTCCTCCACGCGAGGACAGCGAGCGCCCCCCCCGAACCCTAGCGCCGCCGATGAAGTCGAGCCCCCCCTCCGATCTGCAAGCCTCGATGAAGCCCCCCCGACCACTCGACGAGCCCCTGTAAGTTTTGGTTTTTTTTTATTTACTTATTTTCATTTAAACTGTAAAATTTTGTTGATTTTAAAAAACTGAATTTTTAGGAAGTTAAAAACTGAAATTTTATTTAAAGTAAAACTGAAATTTTATTTAAAGTAAAACTGAAATTTTTATAAAGTATAAAGCTGAAAATAAAAGGTTAAAACTGATTTTAAAATAAAAGAATAAAACTGATTTTAGGAATTTTAAAAACTTTGATTTGAAAAAGTTATTTTAAACTTTAAAGGTGAAAAGATTTAAACTTTAAAAGTGAAAGGTTTAGATTTTAAAAAGGAAAGGATTTGAACTTTTTGAAATAAAAATTCGATTTTTATATATTGAACTTTGAACTAAAAATTCGATTTTTATATATTAAATAGCGAACTAAAAATTCGATTTTTATATATTGAATAGCGAAGTAAAAATGTGATTTTTACGTATGTAGTGAAAGCAGCAACGAAGGTGACAAAAAGGCGAAACGACGAAGACTTCTGCAAAGGAAGAGCCGTGGAGCTGGATAGCTATAAGTGAGAATTTCTCACCTTTCTATTTTTATTTCTAGTTATATATATATACTAGGATGCAGACGGTGCTTAGTAGCACCCGACACAATCGTCCACAGACCATGGACTTGTTTGTTTGATTGTTTGGTGATTGATTGTGATATTGGTTTGAATGTGGTTTGTGGTGTGAAAAATCGAATCGATAAATTGGTTAGGATTAGACGTGCGCCGTTATAAGGCGAAGGAGTAAGGCTAGGTTAGACCCTTACTCCAAATTTTGTGGTTTGCAAAATGAAATTGATTTGATTGATGAGTGAATGGCGTGGGCCTTCACTAGACCGGGGATAAGGCTAGGCCTCGTCCCGTTTCTAGTATCGTGCCGTTATGCTGCCGAAATTTTCTAAAATATGTTAGAAAAATAAAAATATCATTTTTTTTAAAGAATGAACCGAAGAGAAATTCATATGTTGAAATAAAATGTTTTGTCGTTAAAAATATAAATTTTAACGTGAATGTGAATAAATAAAATATTCATTTGCAAACCAGATGGTTTGTTTATGTACACTTATTTGAAGGACATTGATTGGGTCGATAAATTTTACACATCGCCCAACTGCACAAATAAAATCTGTGTTTGATTGTTTGAAACCCTACACGGGTGTTGGGATGATATTTGACGTACACTAATCCCGATTGTTTAGTTGTGTGTCGATCGATTGATTGACAGACTGTTATAAGCGTTGAATATTTATATTTGATGCTTATACAGTGTAGAATGCACTTTGGATGATGGTTGATTATTCATCGTTGTTGATATATGCATGTGTTGTAGAAAATCCATATAATTAACATTATATGGTAATTGATTGGGCCTCATTCCAGTTTTGAAAAAGAAATATTTGAAAAAGAAATATTTGAAATAGAATATTTGAAAATAAAGGAATATATGAAGCCGTGTTGATTAGATTGACGCCATTTTGACGTGAACGATATTTATATCAATTGAAAACGAATTCGAAATGAATTGAATTGAAAACGATTTCGAAATGAATTGAATTGAAAACGATTTCGAAATGAATTGAATTGAAAACGATTTCGAAATGAATTGAATTGAAAACGATTTCGAAATGAATTGAATTGAAAACGATTTCGAAATGAATTGAATTGAAAACGATTTCGAAATGAATTGAATTGAAAACGATTTCGAAATGAATTGAATTGAAAACGATTTCGAAATGAATTGAATTGAAAACGAATTCGAAATGAATTGAATTGAAAACGAATTCGAAATGAATTGAATTGAAAACGATTTCGAAATAAATTGAATTGAAAACGAATTCGAAATGAATTGAATTGAAAACGATTTCGAAATGAATTGAATTGAATATGAATTCAAATTGAATTGAAATTTGAATTGAACAGAAATGAATTTTGAAACGAATTTATAAAGAAGAATTCAATTTTGCTTTGAATTGAAATGGAAGTCGAAATAAATTTTGAAATGAATTTAAAACTGTTTATATAATTCGTTTTAAATAAAAATCGGCGAAGTATATATTATATATATTATATATATAATATAATGGCCTGAATAGAACGCGCCGCGCCGCGGCAGTTCGTGAATTTCGACCATTTATTTCAAACGGACATTGCGGGAGATCCGACCGTCGGATTCTCCTAAAACCGGAACCGTTGGGTTCGTATCGAAAAGAGCTTTCTAACGAATATTAGAAATTTGAAATCTAACGGTTGGATTTGGAATTACGTCCAAATCAAATTCGAAAAAGGTCGCTGTAAGTGCAGTTCGATGGCCGTTAATGGAAATCGACTGTACGGGCCTTGATAAAATTATTAAAAATAGTAATAATTTGTGTAAAATCATAAGAAGTGATTTGTGAAAGTTTGGGATGAAAAACTCCATATTTGAAAAGATAAAAATAGATTTTTATCGAAATGAACTAGATTTGAACTAGAATTATAATTCTATTTATTTTTAAATAAATAAATTGAATTTGAAATGGTTTTGAAAATAACCAAAATTTCCAATGATTGCATTGGAGTGGAGTTGAATCGAAATTGTCTTCGGAATATTTCGATGTTGGAATTCGTGATATTACAGGTGTTGTTATGGAAATTTGAAAGATATATTTGTATCGTTATTTCCAATACGACATTTGTTAGTCGTAGAATTCGATATTGAATATAAGCCGATATATTTTCTATTCAGAGCCTTGTATTGAATATCGAATGTGATTTGGGTTTGTCGTGAATGGTGTCTTCACTAACACTGTTCTTAAACCCAGTTGAGAAAAGATTAAATCTTTTTATTTAGATTTAATGAAGTGTACCAGTTAAATGATATTTAATTGGAATTGAAATGGGTATTGATTTTTGGGTTTATCGTGAACAGTGTTTTAAATAACACTTGTTCTTTAACCCGATAATTAATGAATGTGATTTGGGTTTGTCGTGAATGGTGTCTTCACTAACACTGTTCTTGAACCCAGTTGAGAAAAGATTAAATCTTTTGATTTAGATTTAATGAAGTTCACCAATTAAATAATATTTAATTGGAATTGAAATGATATTGATTATTGGGTTTATCGTGAACAGTGTTTTAAATAACACTTGTTCTTTAACCCGATAATTAATGGGATGTGACTTTGGGTTTATCGTGAACCGTGTTTTAAATGACACTGATTCTTTAACCCAGTCACAGATTAAAACTAAGTGGAGTTTTAATGAATCTTTAATTAGATTGAAAAGATCGAGAATGGAGTATCACCAGTTTTGCTCCAGGCGATAGTTAAATCTTTAATTAGATTTGAACGTGAAATTTAGAAACTAACTGTCGGTTAGCCAAGCAGAATGGTTTTCTGGATATTGATCTGATGTTGGTTTCGGCCTTCGGGGTTAATATTTGGGGAATTATTCTCTTGATTAATTTACGGTTAGTGACTGATGAATTGGAATGAGGCGTATGTTGTGTTTGTGTAACACTTTTATAAAATATACGCGAGTTATTCGGGAAGACCGGGTTTATCCCATTCTGAATAACTGATACGACGATAAGTCGAAGATGAAGACGATGGTCGAAGACCGGAGGTCTTCACGTCGTTTGGGTGATAACTGATGATCTTGATTGGGCTGTACACCCAAGAAGATGGAAACAGTTGGTGATCGTCCAGACGTACTTGGAGATCGATGGATATGCGGGGTACTAGGTGCCTCCGGTTTCGTTCAGCCCCAGAACGGACTTGTAAATGGACTGTGTGTCTGACATTGGATTTCATTCTGTGTGACTGATATCGGTTGCATAGAGTGGTTTGCCTGTGTGGCATGCTAAGATGCAAATGATCAAGGCTTCTGTTGAAAAGCAAAGTCTTGTGGTGATGATCAAAGCACGGCCTTTGTGGCGTAGCTTTGTGTAACGTTTACTTCGCGAGTTTCACACCCGGTATGAACCAAAAACGGGAGAAAGGACCTCAGGGAGGGCCTGCGTTTCTTCCTAGTTAGAAGTGGCGTCAGTGGTTTTACACGCCCTGACGAGTTTGACTTATGTGGTTGTTGCTGTTGCGAGGCGCCTCGGATTGATCGGTCGTTCTCGAACCGATGGAGTCATTTAGTGGCTCATTTACGCCCCAAAGGGCGGGGAAACGTAGTGTTCAGGCATTTTAATCCACATCGGTGGACCGGCCCTGTCGCTCCTAGGGTCACTCGAGCTCTGATCCTGAGGCTGGGGCTAGGCAGTCTCGAATCGGTTGAGGACTATCTTTTGCCTCGGTTCATAGATGGAAATCCAATTTCCAAATACGAGACTTTGCGGTTTTGATTGTATATCCTATATATGGCGACATAGTGGGATGGGGCGCTTATGCCGCCTATGATTGATACTTATGATTTGAAGTTGTTTTATACACTATGCACTTATTATAGTATCAAATGATTTGTTTTAAACGTATCAAGCATTCTTTGGCTGTTATAAGGGAAAACCCTATCCTCGACTGCGTTGCATTGTGTGATGGGACCTGGGTCTTATAACAGCTTCATTTTTCTTTATTTAGCATTGCGCTGTTTGTTTTATGCACTGGTATTCTTGGGAGGAAACCCGTTCCGTGTTATACGGCGTGGTCCCTTGATTTACCTAACTTTAAAATAAAGATTAATAACTGTTTTAGTTCTCACACCAGTCACATGACTGACCTGGAGTTTATTGTTTTAACCTAAACTCTGGGTGCCCCTATTTTCGACACGGGCAGCTAGTAGTTTGGTTTTGCAGATTTATATTCACAGGATCCTGGTTTACAGCTGGAACGATATCCGGAAAGCTTTGTATCCGTATATCTTCTTCTAGTTGTTTATTGTATTATTTTCCGCTGCGTTGTATTTAAATGTAATTTAAATCTCTGATAATTCTGTGTAATATTCTTTTAAACTCTGTATATTCTTGTAATCTGATGCATTGTTGTAATATACAATGAAATGTTCTTTGTATGCGTTCTGTTGTGGCTTGTTCTCGAACTATCCGACGCTTTCCTTTACGGGGGAGTTGCGGGTCTTTACACGTGGTATCAGAGCTTTGGTTTACAAAGCTAGAGAACAAGGCACATTAGAACCATACGAAAGAATTCATCAGATATTGGATTAGTAATATCCAATGAGGATGACTCGTTAGAGATGGGATCAGTAGTGTCCTAGAACGAGTCGAAAGAGTGTTGTTTTTGAAAATAAAAGTGAAAACCCACTTTGTTTTGGAAATTCAAATCTTAAGTATTCGTATTTGAATAGTCTATTTAAATTGAATTTGGGCAATCGAGTATATAAAGATTTTGCATACACGCTTAGCGGCTTGTATTCGAAGTTTTAATATATTGGGTAGATATAGAATCACATTCTAGTTGCCCGGGGATGATTCTGATGATGAGGCATCGTCATCTGTGTTGTGTTCGACTGGCGAGAGTGGGTTATCTATATATTTCCATATAGGCTGGTGTGAGAACCAAAATTAGATAGGGCTTATTGTTGTGATTTAGCATCAAAAATCTGATTTTTGTCTATGTATCAAAATTATGAATTTGAAACTTTAAATTCACTAATTGATTGATGTTTGTGTTGTTTGGTTAATTGTTTGCTAATTTTGAACCATTATGCATAATTTAAATCGAATATTGAACTGTATCGAAAATTGGTCGCATTTGCTTGCATATATGTACTTACATTGAACAGGTCATAGCAAGGAGGCTAGAGCCGAGAATAAAATTTGTTTGCCCGACAAATAGGTACATGTTTACTACATAATTTCCTGCGTTGTTTGGGTGATGATGATTTTGTGAGCCTATTGGCTAGCCGCTTGGCTTTTTCTTTTTCTTTTTGAGATCTGAAGGACCGGGGAAGCTATTTGAAATTCCCCGATGCTCCCGGTGCAGGGGAGGTTATGGCGAAATTTTTCAAAAATTTAGGGTGTTAGCCAAAATTTTGAAGTTTTGAAAATTCTCAGAAACTAAAGAGTTGGAGAATGGAAGCCAGATCGAGCGTAGAGTTGATTAATCAAACCACTTTCGACTTTGTTCCTTTTCGGGGACGAAAAGTTTTAAGTGGGGGAGATTGTAACAACCCGTAAAATCTGGGCCAGTTTAAAATTTTTATTTTGGCAATTTTAGCGAATTTTGATTATTTAAAATGAATTATTTTAAATAATATTGACGAGAAATTTATTTTGAATATAATTCGAACGTATATATTATATACGTCGTCGTTAGAATATAAATAATTATATATAATTATAAAAGGAATTGAAAATGGCGCGGTAGTTCGAAAATTCGATTTCAAACTTCAATTGAATGTACCGGGTGCAAAACAATCCGGATTTTTGTGAAACCAAAAACATTAGGATCTAATTGATGATATCTTTCCAACGAAGTTGAGAAACTGAGATTTCACTTTATAAATGATGAGATATGTCCAGTTGAAAATTCTGAATAGTCGCTATGGAATTCAGGCCCTTAAAAATGGACATTTTGCAAATGACCTCGGATTTCGACGAAACCACTTTTGTTGGGTCCGTGATGTCGAGTTATTGCTAGGTTTCAAATTTCATAATTTTTCGAATCAATATGTGAGCGTGGCAAAGGAAAACGTGTTTTGACCATTTCAGTTGATTTTAATCGACTGGAAATTGGCCATTTTTCTAACGGTCTCAGAATTCGACGAAACTAGTTTTGTTAGGACCGTATCGTCAATACGAAGCTAGAAAATATTTTTCGGGAATTTTTAGGGTTAGTATGTGACCCCGGTAACTTGAAATGTACGTTTAAAATTCAATATAATGATTTAAATGTAAATTTAACGGAAACTGATTGTAACAATCAAATCAGCTTGCGATATATATCCCATTGTGTTCGGAATGGGGGTAAAACGCTATGGACGACAGGCGGTGGGCCTCGTTTCGAGGTCGAATGTGAAAGTCAACTCTTTAGGATAAAATTTATTAATTAAATAAAAAAAAAAAAAAAAGAATATTATCTCCCCCTTTACTACCCAGGCCCCCCCCCCCGATTTCCTTTTACAGAAAACTAAAAAAGAAAAAAAAAAAAAAGGGAAACGAAATCGAAATCGCCCCTTTCCCTCGTCGGAGCCGCCACCCCCCGCGTCGGCCTCCTCCTCCAATCGCCCGCCACTCAGTTGAAGCCCCTGTCCCCTCTTCGGCCTCCTCCCCCTCGCGACTCTTTCCTCCTCCCTCCTCCACGCGAGGACAGCGAGCGCCCCCCCCGAACCCTAGCGCCGCCGATGAAGTCGAGCCCCCCCTCCGATCTGCAAGCCTCGATGAAGCCCCCCCGACCACTCGACGAGCCCCTGTAAGTTTTGGTTTTTTTTTATTTACTTATTTTCATTTAAACTGTAAAATTTTGTTGATTTTAAAAAACTGAATTTTTAGGAAGTTAAAAACTGAAATTTTATTTAAAGTAAAACTGAAATTTTATTTAAAGTAAAACTGAAATTTTTATAAAGTATAAAGCTGAAAATAAAAGGTTAAAACTGATTTTAAAATAAAAGAATAAAACTGATTTTAGGAATTTTAAAAACTTTGATTTGAAAAAGTTATTTTAAACTTTAAAGGTGAAAAGATTTAAACTTTAAAAGTGAAAGGTTTAGATTTTAAAAAGGAAAGGATTTGAACTTTTTGAAATAAAAATTCGATTTTTATATATTGAACTTTGAACTAAAAATTCGATTTTTATATATTAAATAGCGAACTAAAAATTCGATTTTTATATATTGAATAGCGAAGTAAAAATGTGATTTTTACGTATGTAGTGAAAGCAGCAACGAAGGTGACAAAAAGGCGAAACGACGAAGACTTCTGCAAAGGAAGAGCCGTGGAGCTGGATAGCTATAAGTGAGAATTTCTCACCTTTCTATTTTTATTTCTAGTTATATATATATACTAGGATGCAGACGGTGCTTAGTAGCACCCGACACAATCGTCCACAGACCATGGACTTGTTTGTTTGATTGTTTGGTGATTGATTGTGATATTGGTTTGAATGTGGTTTGTGGTGTGAAAAATCGAATCGATAAATTGGTTAGGATTAGACGTGCGCCGTTATAAGGCGAAGGAGTAAGGCTAGGTTAGACCCTTACTCCAAATTTTGTGGTTTGCAAAATGAAATTGATTTGATTGATGAGTGAATGGCGTGGGCCTTCACTAGACCGGGGATAAGGCTAGGCCTCGTCCCGTTTCTAGTATCGTGCCGTTATGCTGCCGAAATTTTCTAAAATATGTTAGAAAAATAAAAATATCATTTTTTTTAAAGAATGAACCGAAGAGAAATTCATATGTTGAAATAAAATGTTTTGTCGTTAAAAATATAAATTTTAACGTGAATGTGAATAAATAAAATATTCATTTGCAAACCAGATGGTTTGTTTATGTACACTTATTTGAAGGACATTGATTGGGTCGATAAATTTTACACATCGCCCAACTGCACAAATAAAATCTGTGTTTGATTGTTTGAAACCCTACACGGGTGTTGGGATGATATTTGACGTACACTAATCCCGATTGTTTAGTTGTGTGTCGATCGATTGATTGACAGACTGTTATAAGCGTTGAATATTTATATTTGATGCTTATACAGTGTAGAATGCACTTTGGATGATGGTTGATTATTCATCGTTGTTGATATATGCATGTGTTGTAGAAAATCCATATAATTAACATTATATGGTAATTGATTGGGCCTCATTCCAGTTTTGAAAAAGAAATATTTGAAAAAGAAATATTTGAAATAGAATATTTGAAAATAAAGGAATATATGAAGCCGTGTTGATTAGATTGACGCCATTTTGACGTGAACGATATTTATATCAATTGAAAACGAATTCGAAATGAATTGAATTGAAAACGATTTCGAAATGAATTGAATTGAAAACGATTTCGAAATGAATTGAATTGAAAACGATTTCGAAATGAATTGAATTGAAAACGATTTCGAAATGAATTGAATTGAAAACGATTTCGAAATGAATTGAATTGAAAACGATTTCGAAATGAATTGAATTGAAAACGATTTCGAAATGAATTGAATTGAAAACGATTTCGAAATGAATTGAATTGAAAACGAATTCGAAATGAATTGAATTGAAAACGAATTCGAAATGAATTGAATTGAAAACGATTTCGAAATAAATTGAATTGAAAACGAATTCGAAATGAATTGAATTGAAAACGATTTCGAAATGAATTGAATTGAATATGAATTCAAATTGAATTGAAATTTGAATTGAACAGAAATGAATTTTGAAACGAATTTATAAAGAAGAATTCAATTTTGCTTTGAATTGAAATGGAAGTCGAAATAAATTTTGAAATGAATTTAAAACTGTTTATATAATTCGTTTTAAATAAAAATCGGCGAAGTATATATTATATATATTATATATATAATATAATGGCCTGAATAGAACGCGCCGCGCCGCGGCAGTTCGTGAATTTCGACCATTTATTTCAAACGGACATTGCGGGAGATCCGACCGTCGGATTCTCCTAAAACCGGAACCGTTGGGTTCGTATCGAAAAGAGCTTTCTAACGAATATTAGAAATTTGAAATCTAACGGTTGGATTTGGAATTACGTCCAAATCAAATTCGAAAAAGGTCGCTGTAAGTGCAGTTCGATGGCCGTTAATGGAAATCGACTGTACGGGCCTTGATAAAATTATTAAAAATAGTAATAATTTGTGTAAAATCATAAGAAGTGATTTGTGAAAGTTTGGGATGAAAAACTCCATATTTGAAAAGATAAAAATAGATTTTTATCGAAATGAACTAGATTTGAACTAGAATTATAATTCTATTTATTTTTAAATAAATAAATTGAATTTGAAATGGTTTTGAAAATAACCAAAATTTCCAATGATTGCATTGGAGTGGAGTTGAATCGAAATTGTCTTCGGAATATTTCGATGTTGGAATTCGTGATATTACAGGTGTTGTTATGGAAATTTGAAAGATATATTTGTATCGTTATTTCCAATACGACATTTGTTAGTCGTAGAATTCGATATTGAATATAAGCCGATATATTTTCTATTCAGAGCCTTGTATTGAATATCGAATGTGATTTGGGTTTGTCGTGAATGGTGTCTTCACTAACACTGTTCTTAAACCCAGTTGAGAAAAGATTAAATCTTTTTATTTAGATTTAATGAAGTGTACCAGTTAAATGATATTTAATTGGAATTGAAATGGGTATTGATTTTTGGGTTTATCGTGAACAGTGTTTTAAATAACACTTGTTCTTTAACCCGATAATTAATGAATGTGATTTGGGTTTGTCGTGAATGGTGTCTTCACTAACACTGTTCTTGAACCCAGTTGAGAAAAGATTAAATCTTTTGATTTAGATTTAATGAAGTTCACCAATTAAATAATATTTAATTGGAATTGAAATGATATTGATTATTGGGTTTATCGTGAACAGTGTTTTAAATAACACTTGTTCTTTAACCCGATAATTAATGGGATGTGACTTTGGGTTTATCGTGAACCGTGTTTTAAATGACACTGATTCTTTAACCCAGTCACAGATTAAAACTAAGTGGAGTTTTAATGAATCTTTAATTAGATTGAAAAGATCGAGAATGGAGTATCACCAGTTTTGCTCCAGGCGATAGTTAAATCTTTAATTAGATTTGAACGTGAAATTTAGAAACTAACTGTCGGTTAGCCAAGCAGAATGGTTTTCTGGATATTGATCTGATGTTGGTTTCGGCCTTCGGGGTTAATATTTGGGGAATTATTCTCTTGATTAATTTACGGTTAGTGACTGATGAATTGGAATGAGGCGTATGTTGTGTTTGTGTAACACTTTTATAAAATATACGCGAGTTATTCGGGAAGACCGGGTTTATCCCATTCTGAATAACTGATACGACGATAAGTCGAAGATGAAGACGATGGTCGAAGACCGGAGGTCTTCACGTCGTTTGGGTGATAACTGATGATCTTGATTGGGCTGTACACCCAAGAAGATGGAAACAGTTGGTGATCGTCCAGACGTACTTGGAGATCGATGGATATGCGGGGTACTAGGTGCCTCCGGTTTCGTTCAGCCCCAGAACGGACTTGTAAATGGACTGTGTGTCTGACATTGGATTTCATTCTGTGTGACTGATATCGGTTGCATAGAGTGGTTTGCCTGTGTGGCATGCTAAGATGCAAATGATCAAGGCTTCTGTTGAAAAGCAAAGTCTTGTGGTGATGATCAAAGCACGGCCTTTGTGGCGTAGCTTTGTGTAACGTTTACTTCGCGAGTTTCACACCCGGTATGAACCAAAAACGGGAGAAAGGACCTCAGGGAGGGCCTGCGTTTCTTCCTAGTTAGAAGTGGCGTCAGTGGTTTTACACGCCCTGACGAGTTTGACTTATGTGGTTGTTGCTGTTGCGAGGCGCCTCGGATTGATCGGTCGTTCTCGAACCGATGGAGTCATTTAGTGGCTCATTTACGCCCCAAAGGGCGGGGAAACGTAGTGTTCAGGCATTTTAATCCACATCGGTGGACCGGCCCTGTCGCTCCTAGGGTCACTCGAGCTCTGATCCTGAGGCTGGGGCTAGGCAGTCTCGAATCGGTTGAGGACTATCTTTTGCCTCGGTTCATAGATGGAAATCCAATTTCCAAATACGAGACTTTGCGGTTTTGATTGTATATCCTATATATGGCGACATAGTGGGATGGGGCGCTTATGCCGCCTATGATTGATACTTATGATTTGAAGTTGTTTTATACACTATGCACTTATTATAGTATCAAATGATTTGTTTTAAACGTATCAAGCATTCTTTGGCTGTTATAAGGGAAAACCCTATCCTCGACTGCGTTGCATTGTGTGATGGGACCTGGGTCTTATAACAGCTTCATTTTTCTTTATTTAGCATTGCGCTGTTTGTTTTATGCACTGGTATTCTTGGGAGGAAACCCGTTCCGTGTTATACGGCGTGGTCCCTTGATTTACCTAACTTTAAAATAAAGATTAATAACTGTTTTAGTTCTCACACCAGTCACATGACTGACCTGGAGTTTATTGTTTTAACCTAAACTCTGGGTGCCCCTATTTTCGACACGGGCAGCTAGTAGTTTGGTTTTGCAGATTTATATTCACAGGATCCTGGTTTACAGCTGGAACGATATCCGGAAAGCTTTGTATCCGTATATCTTCTTCTAGTTGTTTATTGTATTATTTTCCGCTGCGTTGTATTTAAATGTAATTTAAATCTCTGATAATTCTGTGTAATATTCTTTTAAACTCTGTATATTCTTGTAATCTGATGCATTGTTGTAATATACAATGAAATGTTCTTTGTATGCGTTCTGTTGTGGCTTGTTCTCGAACTATCCGACGCTTTCCTTTACGGGGGAGTTGCGGGTCTTTACAGTACGTCTGGACGACCACCAACTGATTCCCTCCTCTTGGGTGTGCGGCCCAATCAAGATCATCAGTAACTATCCAAACGACGTGATGACCTCCGGTCTTCACCTACCATCTTCATCTTCGACTCATCGTTGAATCAGTTATTCAGAATGGGATAAACCCGGTCTTTCTGAATAACTCGCGTATATAATAAACAAGTGTTACACAAACACAACATACGCCTCATTCCAATTCATCAGTCACTAACCGTAAATTAAAAAGAGAATAACTCCCCAGATATTAACCCCGAAGGCCGAAACCAACATCAGATCAATACCCAGGAAACCATTCTGCTTAGCTAACCTACAGTTAGTTTCTAAATTTCACATTCTTAGGGAAAGTTTCCCATTAATCTTATCAAAGATAAATTCTTTTAAATTTATTCTTTAATATTCCTTTGAATATCACTTCAAACTAGTCGGGATTAACGAACCTTATCGAAGTAATCATTTCTTTTAATTTCCCAACCCTAACCTATTCAACCCATGAAGTAAAACTGGTTATACTTCATATTTAACACCACGGTGTTATCGGTAAATTCAATTACCATTTCACATTCAAATCTAATTAAAGATTTAACTATCGCCTGGAGCAAAACTTGTGATACTCCATTCTCGATCTTTTCAATCTAATTAAAGATTTATTAAAACTCCATTTAGTTTTAATCTTTAACTGGGTTAAAGAATCAGTGTCATTTAAAACACGGTTCATGATAAACCCCAAAATCACATCACATTTCAATTAGTCCCTAACCGTAAATTAGCAAGTGAGCAATTCCCTAAGTATTAACCCCGAAGGCCGAAACCAACATCAGATCAATACCCCAGAAACCATTCAACTTAACTAATCTCCAGTTAGTTTCTGATTTTCTTAACTCCTTTGGGTCTAAGAACAGTATTATTGAAGATACCGTTCACGACAACCCAAAACCACATTCCATTAATTATCGGGTTAAAGAACAAGTGTTATTTAAAACACCGTTCACGATAAACCCAATAATCAATTCAAATTCTATTCCAATTAAATACCATCTAATTGGTATACTTCATTAAATCTAAATAAAAAGATTTAATCTTTTTCTCAACTGGGTTTAAGAACAGTGTTAATGAAGACACCATTCATGACAAACCCAAATCCCATTTGATATTAAATATAAGGCTCTGAATAGAAGATATACCGGCTTATATTCAATATCAAATTCTATGACCAACAAATATCGTATTGGAAATAACGATATTAATATATCTTTCAAATTCCCATAACAATATCTGCATCATCACGAAATCCAACATCGAAATATTCCGAAGACAATTTCGATTCAAATCCATTCCAATTTAATTATTGGAAGTTCTGGTTATTTTCAACATCATTTCAAATCCAATTTATTTATTTTATAAATAAATAAATTATTGTTCTAGTTCAAAACTAGTTCATTTCGATAAAAATCTATTTTTACCTTTTCTAATATGGAGTTTTTCATCCCAGTTTTTCCCAAATCATTTCTTATGATTTTACACAAATTATTACTATTTTTAATAATTTTATCAAGGCTCGTACAGTCGATTTCCATCAACGGCCATCGAACTGCACTTACAGCGACCTTTTCCAAATTTGATTTGGACATAATTCCAAATCCAACCGTTAGATTTCTAATTTCAAATATTCGTTAGAAAGCTCTTTTTGATACGAACCCAACGGTTCCGGTTTCAGAGAATCCGACGGTCGGATCTCCCGTAATGTCCATTCGAAGTCAATGGTCGAAATTCACGAACTGCCGCGGTGCAGCGCGTTTTATTCAGGCCATTATATATATAATATATATATGTATATATATATTATATATTTCGTCGATTTCCTTTCAAAACGTATTTTAAATTCGTTTTCAAAACGGTTTCAACTTCCTTTTCAAATTCTAATCAAGATTGAATTTTTCAGTATAAATTCGTTTTAATTTCATTTCAAATCGATTTCAATTCAATTTCAATTTAATTCGAATTTCAATTAAATTCGAATTTCAATTCAATTCGAATTTCAATTCATTTCAATTTGATTCGAATTTCTATTCATTTCAATTTAATTCGAATTTCAATTTAATTCGAATTTCAGTTCATTTCAATTTAATTCGAATTTCAATTCATTTCAATTCAATTTGAATTTCAATTCATTTCAATTTAATTCGAATTTCAATTCATTTCAATTTAATTTGAATTTCAATTCATTTCAATTTAATTCGAATTTCAATCTAATTCGAATTTCAGTTCATTTCAATTTAATTCGAATTTCAATTCATTTCAATTCATTTCAATTTAATTCGAATTTCAATTCATTTCAATTTAATTCGAATTTCAGTTCATTTCAATTTAATTCGAATTTCAGTTCATTTCAATTCAATTCGAATTTCAATTCAATTCAAATTTCAATTCATTTCAATTCAATTTGAATTTCAATTCAATTTAATTCGAATTTCAATTCATTTCAATTTAATTCGAATTTCAGTTCATTTCAATTTAATTCGAATTTCAGTTCATTTCAATTTAATTCGAATTTCAGTTCATTTCAATTTAATTCGAATTTCAGTTCATTTCAATTTAATTCGAATTTCAATTCATTTCAATTTAATTCGAATTTCAATTCATTTCAATTTAATTCGAATTTCAATTCATTTCAATTTAATTCGAATTTCAATTCATTTCAATTTAATTCGAATTTCGAAATCACTTTCAATATTCATTGAAAAATGAATAAAATCGATATAAATATCGTTCACATCAAAATGGCGTCAATCTAATCAACACGGCTTCATATATTTCTATTTTCAAATATTCTATTTCAAATATTTCTATTCAAATATTTCTTTTCAAATATTTCTATTCAAATATTTCTTTTTCAAATATTTCTATTCAAATATTTCTTTTCAAATATTTCTTTTCAAATATTTCTATTCAAATATTTCTTTTCAAATATTTCTATTCAAATATTTCTTTTTCAAATATTTCTATTCAAATATTTCTTTTCAAATATTTCTATTCAAATATTTCTTTTTCAAATATTTCTATTCAAAACTGGAATGAGGCCTAATCAATTACCATAGATTTTATTTCTATGGATTTCCATACAACGCATGTATATATCAACAATGACAAATAATCAACCATCATCCAAGGTGCATTCTACACTGTATAAGCATCAAATATAAATATTTAACACTTATAACAGTCTGTCAATCAATCGATCGACATACAACTAATTATTGGGATTAGTGTATGTCATATATCATCCCAATACCCGTGTGGGATTTCAAACAATCAAACACAGATTTTATTTGTGCAGTTGGGCGATGTGTAAAATTTATCGTCCCAATCAATATCAGTCAAATGTGTGTATATAAACAAATCGTTCGATTTGTTTATATTAATTTATTTCGTTTCATATACACGTTAAAAATTCTATTTTTAACTATAAAATATTTTTAACTATATAAATATTTTATTTCATTTCACATCACATCACACAATCAACTACACATCAAAATCAAACAAACAAGCATACAAGCCGTCCATGGTCTGTGGACGGCGGGTGTCGGGTGCTACTAAACACCGTCTGCATCCTAGTATATATTTCAAACTAGAGATAAATTAAAGGTGAGGAGTTCTCACCTTTGGGTTCCACTCCACCATTCTATTCTGAATTTCTGATCGATTTGATTTGCCCGAAATTCCTACGCCATCCTTTTCACGTTGTTCATATTAAAAACCACATTTTTAATATGATGTTCTATATATTAAAAATCATATTTTTATTCTTTCTATAATGTAAAAATCATATTTTTAGTCCCTGCTATTTTATTCTAAAAACGATGCTACTTTTATTTTTATAACATTGCAAATTTATTTTTATACAACCAATGCAAATTTCTATTTTTATAAAACAGCAATGCAAATTTCTATTTAAAAACAACAATGCAAATTTCTATTTAAAAACAACAATGCAAATTTCTATTTAAAAACAACAAGGCAAATTTCTATTTAAAAACAACAATGCAAATTTCTATTTAAAAACAACAATGCAAATTTCTTTTTAAAAAATCATATTTTTTTTCCTTTTTAAATTAATTAAGCTAATATAATAAATAAAGAAAACTACCTTCTTCCCTCTTTGTCTTTTCGTTGAACAACAGCACTTCGAAACCCATACTGTCGAATATTAGGGTTCCAGTTCGCACTAAATCGAAGGCCCCAAATCACGATCAAAGTTCACCATCCCGAAGCTCGCACCAATCCCTACCCACGCCGTGAATACCTCGGAACTCGCGCCCCCCCTGCTCCTCGATTTTTGAGCCCGACCGCCGGATATTTGGGTGCAGAATTCGAGCATTCCCCTCAACAATATACAATCTCAGCCGTTCAAAATGTCCATCTCGAAGTCCTCTTTATTTTCATGTTAGAGAATTCAATATTTGTTATGTGGATTGAGTGAATTTTGAGGGAAGAAGGAGGATCATGCTTGCCGTTCGTAGAAGATGGAGGCGCAGGTCAAAGAATGGGTTGACCACGGAATTTTAATTCCCAGGGTTTTGACTGTTTTCAAGGGTATATGTAGTAAATAATAATGTTATTTTAATTCACCAATTACTTAATTTTACATCCGAACTCCAAACGAGACCCAACGACTGTCACCCCTAACTAATTACCCCCATCCCGAACACAATGGGATATGTTTCGTAGGCCCATTCGACTGTTTCAGTCAGTTTTTCTTCAAATTAAAATATAAAACATTCAATATTTGATATGAACGTACATTTCAATTTACCGGGACCACATACGGGCTTTAAAAATTCCCGAAAAATATTTTCTAGCTTCGTATTGGCGATACGGTCCTAACAAAACTAATTTCATCGAATTCTGAGACCGTTTGAAAAATGGCCATTTTCCAGTCGATTAAAATCAACTGAAACTGGTCAAACGCGTTTTCCTTTGCCATGCTCACATATTGATTCGAAAAATTACGAATTTTGGAATCTAGAAATAACTTGACATCACGGATCCAACAAAAGTGGTTTCGTCGAAAACCGAGGTCGTTTGTAAAATTTCCATTTTTAAGGGCCAGAATTCCATAGCGACTATTCTGAATTTTCAATTGGGCATATCTTTTTATTCCCGTTATGAAATTTTGAATTTTCGGATTCGTTGGAAAGATATTCTCAATTAGATTCGAATATTTTTGGTTTCGTTTAAAATCCGATTTATTTTGCACCCGATACATTTATTTGAATTTTGAAATCGAATTATCGAACTACCGCACCATTTTCAATTCCTTTTATAATTTAAAATAAATATTTATATTCTAACGACGATTCATATAAATATATTCGTTCGAATTCTATTCAAAATAAATTTCTCATCATTATTATTTAAAATAATTCATTTTAAATAATCAAAATTCACTAAAATTGCCAAAATAAAAAATTTAAATTGGCTCGGATTTCCGGGTTATTACAATAGATTTTGAATTCCCTTAGAAAAAGTTTTAAATACTTTAGTAGCATCACTATTATGTTTAAGAAACAGTGTGCAATTAAATCTAGAGAAATCATCGATAATTAGGTAAACATATTTACTATGGTTGATTGTGTTTGAGACAAACCAAATAATTCCATATGAAGTAATTTTGATGGATTTGAAGTGGTAATCTCTTCTTTTGTCTTGAATGAACTTATTCTCAATTTCCCTTATTGGCAGACATCATATTAATCATCTAATTTGAAATTCATTTTGGGTAAACCTTTAACTAAGTCCAATTTAGAAATTCTAGATAGGTGTTTGAAATTCAAATGATCGAATCTCATATGTCAAATCCAAGGGTCACTTGTATTGTCCAGAAGACACAAATTACCATTTGAAATTTTCATACTTATGATGTAAATATTTTTCTTTCTAATTCCTTCAAAAATTATGTTTGAGTAATTATCTTCGATAAAGCATTTATCTTTTTCAAATTTAATTTTATAGCCTTTATTGCATAATTAACTTATACTAAGAAAGTTATGTTTTACATTTCTAACTAATAAAACATCAGAATAGTGGGAGTTTTAGAATTACCGAAATTTCCGATGCCAATCGCATATCCTTTCGGGTTATCACCAAAATTGACCATTCCACCATCTTCATAGACTAGATTATTCAGTAATTTTGTATTTCCTATCATATGCCTTGAACAACCACTATCCAATATCCATTTATCTCTTTTGATTTGCACAATTTGTCCATCAAGTTTGGAATCATCAATAGCCATGTAACACCTTTGTTCCTGTACAACACACCGATTCAGTATACAACTTGATTTTTCAATATAATTAAACACTGACTTTGAAACAATGATGAAATGCATATTTTTGAACTAGTGTTATGAAAATCATCAAAAATTGTCATTTAAACTATCTAACATTCGGGTTATGAAAACTTTGAAAACTAATGCTCTGATACCAATTGTTGGGAATGCAGATTAACGATCTTAAGGAAAACTAAACACTAGAGGGGGTGAGTAGTGTTTTATAGATTTTATTAATTTTCTTGAAATGTTTTAGGATAAAAAAGAATGCTATGCAAATCAAAGATATCAACAATCACAGAATCAATCGCAGATGCAGAGAATAAATAAAAAAAGCAGTAAAATGAAAGTATAGGCCGAGATTTATACTGGTTCGGGACTCCCCTACATCCAGTCTACAAAACGCTGGGTTGATGTGGATTTTTATTCAAACAATATCCAAATTACAATATTTGATTTCAAGATTACAAGAGCACACCCCAACTACTTCCGAGTATAGTGAGACTCGGTTGATTTTCCAGGCCATGACTTTGCACCCAATCGAATTATGGGACACAATAGCACCTAGTCGATTTATAAGGGACACGAACACAACATTCTCTTATCAGTTTTTGGAGGATAGACTCAATATACTTTGAAGTTGCGGTATTTGATTACAAACAGCCTATAACTCTTGAGTAGCACTTTAATTTCAAAGAGAGTTTGATGTAGAACTGAAAGAGAAGAAGATTGATATGATTTCTTTGAAAATCGACAGAGTATAAGTGTAGAAATTTAAGAAGCTCATAAGAATAATGGCAAGAGGATTAAGGACGAAGAAGGAGATTAAAAGGATTAAAAAATTGAATTCTGAAGCCTTTATATAATTTTCCAACAGCCACATCCTTTCAGAAAAGATTTGAATCCAAAAGGCGCAACTTTTCAAAAATTAAAAAAAATTAACGGCTCCTAAATCGACATACCCTACTGTAAATTTAAAAATAACATTTAAATCAAAGTAAACAATGTTTAAATAAATTATGGTGATTCCTGAGTTAAAACAAACCATATTCCTTTATAATAAAATAGAGTATTCCAAGTAGAAAATCTATTTAAAAACATATATTAAGATGGTTTTAAAAATAATTAAAATTATATACTAAATGACATAAAAGTATATAATTGTAAATATAAGAAAAGTTTTTGAACTTATAAATATAACTAAGGCAATTGAAAACATAAGTAAATATTAAATCTATAAGTAATAAATATTTGAATTAGGAGTTAAAATATATGAAATATTAAATTAAGAAAATAGGAATTAGAATAAATTTCAGGATTTAAAATAAAAAGATATAAATTTAGAATAAGGAAGTAATTTTGAAATCATTTGAAAACAGATTTAAAAACAAGGAAGTAATTTTGAAATTATTTGAAAATAGTGAAAGAAGTTTGAAATTAGAATTCAATGCTAACTAGAATTTTAACAAAATATCTAAACACAATTAATCTATATTTCTTGAACTCTTAAATTCTTGATACTCATGAGTCTTGAATCTTGAACTCTTCTACTATGAAATCTTGATTCTCTAAATTGTACAGTCTTCAATAATTAATATATGCATAGATTTTCTGTGTGTGTATATATATATATATATATATTCTAGATTATAGCGCTAGTATATATTTTATAGAAATAACTGAAACAAAGTTGTTGTCATCAAAACTATCACCATCACCATCTTAGTCTCTAATAGGTACACCGCCAGAGGGATTCCCCGAGAACCAACTGGCTCTCTGCTAACACAAGGCCGGTCCATCCCTTAACTGGATGAATTAGATCACACTTAAGTTTGCCATCTCCCGGTCAATACCAACCTTTAGCTGGGGACCTGCAACATCAACATCCACATAAGTAGAAGTTGCTACATTAGTAATACCCGGGCTCCAAACCATGGTACATTTTTTACCTAGAAGTAATACTTGGGCTCCATACGCCATCATAACTCGTATCTAGGCCTTTCAACGATACCTAGGGTAGGCTAACCTATAGTCTTGTGGGTATCCCCATTATACCCTTGATTTGAGTCTGTTAGAACCTCCGACAAACGAAAATCCCTCAGCCTTCGATATCTCTAGTCATCCGACTTGATGACCGTCCATAAGCTCAAGCGACTTCTCGAGCAACCATATTCGTTATATTTTGACGATCAACTAACACTTCTAGAACGACCCAGACTTCTCCGATCCCCGAAGAGATGGAGGAACCCAGATTGTTTTGAAAACATGACTCATCAGAACACAAACATGAGAACATTTTATTGCTATTACAACAGTTTACATCAGAGTACAAGAATATATTAGAGTTCAAATAAATAAATAAATATTAAATAGCAGAAAAATAAATATCAAAGATTTACATTATAAAACAGCGGAAATATAATACATGAATAAAATGCATAGCGGAAAACATCAACTACCACAACTGAAAGAAATACATGGATACAAAGCATTCCGAATATAGCTCCAACCGTAGTCCAGGATCCTTTGAAAAGAAATATCCGTGAATACCCAAAACTACAAGTTGCCATGTGGAAAATATGGGCACCCAGAGTTCAGGTAGAAAAATTAAACTTCGAGTCAGCCATGGGACTGGTGTGAGAACTAAAACAGTTATTAAACTTTTACTTTGAAAGTGGAAAATTCGGGGGACCACGCCGTATAACATGGAACAGGTTTACTCCATATGAATACTAGTTTAAAACATAAGATAACGCAATTCTTTTTGAAAAATGAAGCTATTATAAGACTCAGGTCACATCACACAATGCAACGCAAGCCAGAGGATAGAGTTTTCCCTTATAATAGCCAAACATGCTTGATATGCTTTAAAACAAATCATTTTGATATTACTATAAGTGTATAGTGTCAAAATCAACTTCAAATATAAATGTATCAATCATAGACGGCATAGGTACCATATATTATGTCGGCATACATAGGTTTACAACTAAAACCGAAAAATGTCGTATTGGAAATTGGATTTTCATCATGATTCAAGGCAAGGGATGGTCTCCTTATCGATTCAAATCACCTCTAGCAAGATGACCCAGGATCACACCTATGGGAAATCCTTGGATCCTGCAGTGCCGGTCCACACTTACTTTAGTGGATTGGTTATTCTAAACACACGTTTCCCGATCCTATCAGACCTATCACTTGGCCAGTAGTGACCAATATATCTGAGGCGCCTCACAATCCATCATCCACATAAGTAAAAATGTTTGGGCCCATACCATGACACCACTTCTAGCTAGAAAGAAACGTCATGCACTCACTGCATCCTTTATCTAGTTTTTAACTCATACCAAGGTGTAAGGCTCGCGATTTAACGCTATACACAAAGCTATGCTACTTGAATCTGTGCTTTGATCATCATCCACAAGACTCTGTTTTCAACAATAAGCCTTGATCATTTACTTTTTGGCATGCCACATTGTCAATCCCTACCATACCACTAATTTCCACCAATATATAACCTCTAAGCTCGTACGTCTCAGAGAAGGGTGTTAAGCAAGAGAATAAATTCTCCGCCACCAAACAAATATATATTTAGCAGAGATCAACAAATACAGCATAAAGGAATACAATGTTAGACATACGATCCATTTGCAAGTCCGTTCGGGGTCTGAACGAAACCGGAGGCACCATATTTATCATCCCATATATCCAATACAGGAGAGAGGCCTTCGCATATCCGGTCGATCTCCAAGTACGTCTGGATGATCACCACTTATTACCTTGTCTTGGGTGAACAGCCCTATCAAGACATCAGTGATCACCCATACGATGTGAAGATCTCCGGTCTTCAACCACCGTCTTCATATCCTCGATTTTTAGTCGTCGTATCAGTTATTCAGAATGGGATAAACCCGGTCTTTCCAAATAACTCGTGTATTTTATAATCAATAATAAAGTGCTATATAAAAACACATCATACGCCTCATTCCAATTCAGAATATTTTTTTATTTAAATTTTCACATCTT
Organism: Allium sativum; assembly: GCA_030737875.1. Classification (NCBI taxonomy): domain Eukaryota; kingdom Viridiplantae; phylum Streptophyta; class Magnoliopsida; order Asparagales; family Amaryllidaceae; genus Allium; species Allium sativum. Next base: position 472,098,062 of record CM060920.1, on the reverse strand, counting down.
TAGGGAAAGGTTCCCATTAATTTTATCAAATATAAGTTCATTTAAACTTATTCTTTAATCTTCCTTTGGATATCTTTTTCAAAGGATTTTATTTTATCTTTTCACAATCTAAACCAAAACAAGGTTTATTAACTAGTCGGGATTATCGAGCCTTACTGAAGTAATCATTTATTATCTAATCCCAATCCCAACCTATTCATCCCGTGGAGCAAAACTAGTAGTACTCCATATCTAACACCCACGGTGTTATCGGTAAATTTAACTACCATTTCATGTTCAAATCTAATTAAAGATTTAACTATCACTTGGAGTAAAACTGGTGGTACTCCATTCTCGATCATTTCACAAATTTGATAAATTTAACTATCCCATTCTCATTTTAATCTACTTAAAGATTCATTAATACTCTAGTTCAATTTTAATCTCAAAAATCATTACTTAATGATTATCCAAATTTCGAAGAAATAAATCCTATCTTTACTTGGGTTAAAGAACAAATGTCGTTTAAAACACAGTTCACGATAAACCCAAATCATCTTCGATTAAAATGGAACTTTCACGGAATTCATAACAATATATAATTAATATAAATTTCCATATCATACTAATACTATAAATGGAATAACGACAAGGCCTTTTAAATTCCATAAATAGTAATGGTCTTTCTCCATAGAAGCTCATCTCGATTATTAATAAGTCGAATTCCATTCAAATCCAAATTCTTTTATTAAATTGGAAAACTTTACTTTGGAAAATTTCCATTAAATCTTGGAATAAATATTTATAAATTCCAAATCTTAACTTCACTGTTAATCGGGTTTAAGAACTAATGTTGTTTAAAACATTGTTCACAATCAACCCAAAATAAATTTCCATTTAATTCCAATTATATTTATTAATTGGAAAACTTCATTAAATCTTGGTTAAAAGATTTATTCTTTTCTCAACATGGTTTAAGAACAGTGTTAATAAATAAACCATTCACGATAAACCCAAAATCCAATTTGATATTAAATACAATGCTCCGAATAGAAATTATATCGAATTATATTCAATATCAAATTCTGAAACTAACGGACATCGTATTGGGAATAACGATATCTATATCTTCCAAATTCCTCAACAATATTTGTATAATCACGGAATCCAATATAGAAATATTCCAAAGATTATTTCCATTTAAATCCTTTCCAATTCATACGCTAGAAAATTTTGGTTATTTCAAAAACCATTTACAAATCCAATTTATTTATTTAAAAACATTGGATTATTATTCTAGTTGGTTCATTTAGATAAAAATATCTTTTAATTTTTCAAAACTTGGAATTTTTCATCAAAAATATTTCTAAATCATTTATTATGATTTTACACAATTTTCCCATATTTTCAATAATATTAAGGCCTTTACAGTCGGTTTCCAATATAGGCCACCGAACTGCATCCATAGCGACCTTTTCCAAAACTGATTTGGACATATCATAAAATCTAACCATTCAAATTTAAATATCATGTATTCATCGTAAAGATATTTTCAATAAGAACCTAATGGATCCAGTTTTTGGAGAATTCGATGGTCGGATCTCCCGCTACGTCCATTTGAAGTTAATGGTTGAAATTCGCGAATGGTCGCTGCGCAGCGTGTTCTATTCGAACCATTTAAATATATATATATATATAATATTTAGTTGATTTCTATTCAAATCGTGTTTTATAAAATGTTTATAAATTCGTTTTAAAACGATTCCAACTTAATTTTCAATTTTAAACCAAAAATGAATATTCTATATCATTATAATATTAAAATGTTAATATTTTTAAAATATTAGATTTTGAAATCGAATCTTTTCGATATTCATTCTAAAATGAATAAAATCGACAGAAAAATCCATTCGAGTTAAAATGGCGCACTTCTACTTAACTCATCTTCATATATTTCAATATTTTTGTGTCCATCCAAAATCGAACATCAGAATCATATTTTGATTCTTCACTGAATATTATTTTAAAATATTCATTATTTTTGAATTGGAATCAGACTCAATCAATTACCATATAATTCTATTTATATGGATTCCATATGTAGCAAGTATTCAAAAATAGTGATAAACAACTATCAAACAGTTGGTTCACATCTAGAATGCAATTTACAACTGTATAAGCATTAAATAATTAAATAATACTTATAATAGTTTGTCCATCAATCGGTTGACATATAGTTAAATCTAAGGGAGATGTGAATTAATTATCATCCCTAGACCTGTGTGGGGTTTTCAAACAACAATAGTCGATTCAAATTAATCACTGGTTAATAATTTTAACCAATTCTAATTCGATTCGAAATATTTTTCTAATTAGCCAATTTTCACTGTTTAAATCATAAATGGATATTTATAATTTAATTTCAACTACCACAAATTTATTAACACTACTTTTAATATGTTAAACATCACAATCACAACACAATATAGTCAATCAAATCATCCATGGGTTTTCAAAAACAGTGAAGTGAGCTAACGGGCACCGTACAACATTTTTATGATAATTAAAACTGATAAAAGTCAACATTGACAATCTATATATTTAGTTATAAAATAAATAACTGTACAAATATTTGAGTGAGAAGTTCTCACATTTGGTTTCCACTCCGTCAGTCTTTAATGGAGGATTTCTGTTTATAAACTAAATTAAACACGCATTTAATTTATCTAAAAATTTAACTTGCTCTGTTTCTGTTCTGGTTAGTTCCATGTTGTAGTGCTCGCTGATACGATCCTAACGCATCTGAAATCGTCTGATTCCATTTTCGTTTGCAAAATCTGTGACAGTTTGAAATTTAAACATATTAATTACATAATTAAATAAACTAAATTTGATTAAGATTTTTAATTAACCTTAACAGTCCCTCTTCCTTCTATATTTTCCTGTAATCATTCATACCATTATCGATCCCGATTCTTCACGTTGCACCTCCACTATGGACCGTGGTCGGTCGATCAGAGACCCCCTCGTCATTCCCCTTGACGGTGCCTCCCATCCCTGGCCATGGCGGCAAACTCGACGCCCCAAGTCAACCCCAAATCCGCAATGAACTTCTTGATTTTGAACGCTGAGAACTCCTAAATCGATCAATGAAAATTGATCACACCCTTATGAAAACGTAGCGCTCGAAAATCTCTTTGATTTTCGTGTTGGTAGATTCTAAAAATAATTAGTGTATTGAGGATTGTTAAGGAATAAAAATAAGATTTCCCTGGCCATTGATAAGAGAAAGGCGGCGGCCCTGAAGAATGAATTAGGGTTTTAATTTTCTAGGGTTTTATATATACTCTAATCGACACTTTTTTGTCCGAACTCCAAACGAATCCCAACGACTATGGTTTCTAACTAAATACCCCCATTTCGGACACAATAGGATATGTTTCGTAAGCCAATTTGACTATTTCAATTAGCTTTTATCAAAATTAAAATATAAATTAATATAACATTCAATATTGAAATTCAACGAACATTTTAATTTACTGGGGCCACATACTGACTCCAAAAATTACGAATATCGAAATCTTGCTATGTTTTGATAATACGGTCCTAACAAAATTAGTTTCATCAAATTTGGAGATAGTTTGAAAAATGGCCTTTTAACTGGCTCATTAAATTCAAACTGAAATTGAAAACGCGTTTAAATTTACTACGCTCACATACTAATTCCAAAAATTATGAAATTTTAAACCTGACTATAATTAGACATTCTAGATCCAACAAAAGTGGGTTAATCGAAAATGGAGGTCGTTTGCAAAATGGCTATTTTTAAGGGCTTTATAAAATATTAAAATATATAAAAATTCCGTAGCGACTATTTTAAATTTTAAATTGGACATAACTTATTATTTATAAAGTGAAATATCAATTTCTTACATTCGTTAGAAAGATACCATTAAACATATTCTAACATTTCTTTCATCAAATTCTGACTTATATTGAATTCTATATAATCAATTGAAGTTTAAAACCAAATTTTCAAACTACCACGCCATTTCGAGTTCATTTTAATTAAATTTAAATTTATATGTTCTAACTTTGATTTAAATAAATTTTAAATCATTAACTCTCAAAATAAATCATTTTAAATTCTTAAAATCCATTAAATCAATTAAAAATAAAATTTTAAATTTGTTCCAAAATCTGGAAGTTACAATCTCCCCAACTTAAAATCTTTTCGTCCTCGAAAAGGAAGATGGAATTTGAAAGTCGTTTACTTAATCAACGCCACCTTCGCTTGATTCAAGTTCTTCAATTTTTCAATTTCTAAGAACTTTCTAATTTCTCAAAAATTTGGCTAATGCCTTAAATTTCGCTAGAACCTCCGTTGTACGGGCTGATCGATAAAACCACAACTTGCCTTACAGAGCCCTCATCAATTAAAAGAAAAAGAAAAAGCCAAGCGGTTTGCCAATCGGCTCATAAAATCATCAAACCCAATGAATATAGTAAACATATACCTATTTGTCGGGCATATAATTTTATTTCTCTTCTTAACTTCCATGCTATGGCATGTTCATACATATATATGTGCATGTATGCAATTCCAATCAATTTTCAGCTCGGTTCAATATTAGATTCGATTTGGTTAAATTTTACATTTTTATTTTCACATTGGTTTTATCATTCCAATATTTTAATTAGTTGGATTAATAATCACACATCACAACCAGCAATCAATTAGTTGATTAGCTTTTCAAATATATACCTTTTATATACTCAAAAATCCAATTTCTAGGCCAAATCACAAACAATAAACTCTAACTAGGTTTTTGGTTCTCACATCAGTCAATTGGAAATATATAAATATCCCACTTTCGAAACTCGAAAATAAACAATGTTGATGTCGCGACATCACCAGAATTATGCCCGGGTGACTAGAGTGTGGTTCTATATCTACCCAGTATATTTGAGACTTCAACTACACGTGGATCAGACATATATTCAAAATCTTCTTATACTCGATAGACCAAAATTAGTATAAAATAAAATACTCAAATATGTATAATAAGATATAATTTTCAAAACTAAATTCATTTTTATAAACAATACTCTTCAAACTCATTCTAGGATATTACTAACCCTATCTCTAATGAGTCATTCTTATAGGATGTTACTAATCCTGTCTCCGATGAATTCTTTCGTTCAGTTCTAATGTGTCTTGTTCTCGAGCTTTGTAAACCAAAGCTCTGATACCAACTGAAACGACCCAGACTTCCCCGATCCCCGAAGAGACGGAGGAACCCAGATTGTTTTGAGAACACGACTCATCAGAACACAAACATGAGAACATTTTATTGCTATTACAACAGTTTACATCAAAGTACAAGAATATATCAGAGTTCAAATAAATAAATAAATATTACACAGCGAAAAAATAAATATAAGAGATTTACATTACAAAACAGCGGAAATATAATACATGAATAAAATGCGCAACGAAAAACATCAACTACCACAGCTGAAAGAAATACACTGAAGCATTCTGAACATAACTCCAGTTGTAATCCAAGATCCTGTGAAAAGAAATATATGTGAATACCGAAAACTACAAGTTGCTCGTATGGAAAATATGGGCACCCAGAGTTTAGGTAGAAACAATAAACTCTGAGTCAGTCATGGGACTGGTGTGAGAACTAAAACAGTTATTAAACTTTTACTTTAAAAGTGGAAAATTCATGGGACCATGCCGTATGACACGGAACGGGTTTACTCCACATGAATACTAGTTTAAAACATAAAACAACACAATGCTTTTTGAAAAATGAAGCTATTATAAGACTTAGGTCCCATCACATAATGCAACGCAAGCCAGAGGATAGAGTTTTCCCTTATAATAACCATACATGCTTGATACGCTTTAAAACAAATCATTTTTATATTACTATAAGTGCATAGTGTCAAAATCAACTTCAAATATAAATGTATCAATCATAGGCGGCATAGGTACCATATATTATGTCGCCATACATAGGTTTACAGCTAAAACCGAAAAATGTCGTATTGGAAATTGGATTTTCATCATGAGTCAAGGCAAGGGATGGCCTCCTTACCGATTCAGATCACCTCTAGCAAGATGACCCAAGATCACGCCTACGGGCAACCCTTGGATCTTGCAGTGCCGGTCCAAACTTACTTTAGTGGGTTGGTTATTCCAAACACATGTTTCCCGGTCCTATCGGACCTATCACTTGGCCAGTAGCGACCAATATTTCCGAGGGCCTTGCAATCCATCATCCACATAAGTAAAAATGTTTGAGCTCCATACCATGACACAACTTCTGGCTAGAAAGAAACGTCATGCACTCACTACGTCTCTTATCCCGTTTTTAACTCATACTAAGGTGTGAGGCTCACGAATTAACACTGTACACAAAGCTATGCTACTTAAAGCTGGGCTTTGATCATCATCCATAAGAATCTGCTTTTCAATAATAAGCCTTGATCATTTGCATCTTAGCATGCCACATTGTCAATCTGTACCGTACCATTGATTTCCACCAATATATAATCTCTAAGCTCGTACGTCTCACAGAAGGGCGTTAAGCAAGAGAATAAATTCTCTGCTACCAAACAGATATATATTAAGCAGAGATCAACGAATACAGTTTCAGACATAGCATCCATTTGCAAGTCCTTTCTGGGTCTGAACGAAACCGGAGGCTCCTTATTCCTCATCCCATATATCCAATACAGGATAGAGGCCCTCGCATATCCAGTCGATCTCCAAGTACGTCAGACAATCACCACTTATTACCTTGTCTTGGGTATACAGCCCAATCAAGACATTAATGATCACCCATACGATGTGAAGATCTCCGGTCTTTAACCACCATCTTCGTATCCTCGACTTTTAGTCGCCATATCAGTTATTCAGAATGGGATAAACCCAGTCATTCCGAATAACTCGCATATTTTATAATCGATAATAAAGTGCTATATAAAAACACATCATACACCTCGCTCCAATTCAGAATATTCTTTTATTCAAATTTTCACATCTTTAGGGAAAGGTTCCCATTAATTTTATCAAATATGAGTTCATTTAAACTTATTCTTTAATCTTCCTTTGGATATCATTTTCAAAAGATTTTATTTTATCTTTTCATAACTAAACCAAAACAAGGTTTATTAACTAGTTCGAATTATCGAAACTTACCGAAGTAATCATTTATTATCTAATCCCAACCTATTCGTCCCAAGGAGCAAAACTTGTAGTACTCCATATCTAACACCCACGGTGTTATCGGTAAATTTAACTACCATTTCACATTCAAATCTAACTAAAGATTTAACTATCGCCTGGAGTAAAACCGGTGGTAGTCCATTCTCGATCATTTCATGAATTCGATTAATTTAACTATCCCATTCTCATTTTAATCTACTTAAAGATTCATTAAAAATCTAGTTCAGTTTTAATCTCAAAAATCATTACTTAATGATTATCCAAATTTCAGGAAATAAATCCTATCTATACTTGGGCTAAAGAACAAATATCGTTTAAAACACAGTTCATGATAAACCCAAATCATCTTCCATTAATATGGAACTTTCACGAAATTCATAATAGAATATAAGAGATATAAATTTCCATATCATACTAATACTATAAACGAATAACGATAAAGCCTTTTAAATTCCATAAATAGTAATGATCTTCCTCCACAGACGCTCATCTCGATTAATAATAAATCGAATTCCATTCAATTCCAAGTTCTTTTATTAAATTGGAAAACTTTACCTTATAAAATTTCCCTTAAATCTTAGAATAAAGATATATAAATTCTAATTCATAGCTTCACTGTTAATCAGGTTTAAGAACTAATGTTGTTTAAAACATTGTTCATGATCAACCCAAAATCCTTCCATTTAATTCCAATCACAATTTTTAATTGGAAAACTTCATTAAATCTTGGTTAAAAGATTTATTCTTTTCTCAACAGAGTTGAAGAACAGTGTTGATAAAGACACCATTCACGACAAACCCAAAATCCAATTTGATATTAAAATACAAGACTCTGGATAGAAATTATATCGACTTATATTAAATATCAAATTCTGAACTAGCGGACAGCGTATTAGGAATAACGATATCTATATCTTCCAAATTCCTCAACAATATCTGTATAATCACGGAATGCAATATTGAAATATTCCAAAGATTATGTCCATTTAAATCCTTTCCAATTCATACGTTGGAAAATTCTATTTATTTCAAAAACCAAATACGAATCCAAATTATTTATTTAAAAACATTGGATTATTATTCTGGTTAATAACTAGTTCATTTAGATAAAAATATCTTTTATCTTTTCAAAAACTAGAATTTTTCATCCAAAATCTTTCCAAATCATTTATTATGGTTTCACACAATTTTTCCAATTTTTTAATAATTTTATTAAGGCCTTTACAGTGGTTTCCAATATCGGCCACCGAACAGCATCCATAGCGACCTTTTCCAAAACTGATTTGGACATATCTTTAAATATAACTATTCAAATTTAAATCTCATATATTCATGGGAAAGATCTTTTCGATACGAGCCTAACGTTTCCGGTTTTAGAAGAATCCGACGGTCAGATCTCCCGTTATGTTCATCTGAAGTTAATGGTTGAAATTCGCGAATGGTCGTTGCGCGGCGCGTTCTATTCAAACCATTTAAATATATAATATATTTAGTCGACTTCTATTCAAAACGTATTTTATAAAACGTTTATAAATTCATTTTAAAATGATTCCAACTTCATTTTCAATTTTAAATCAAAATTGAATATTCTATATCATTATAATATTAAAATGATAATATTTTTAAAATATTAGATTTTGAAGTCAAATCATTTTTATATTCATTATAAACTGAATAAAATCGACAGAAAAATCTTTTCGAGTTAAAATGGCGCACTTCTACTTAACTCGTCTTCATATATTTCAATATTTTCGTGTCCATCCAAAATCGGACATCAAAATCATATTTTGATTCTTCACTGAATATTATTTTAAAATATTCATTATTTCTGAATTGGAATTAGACTCAATAAATTACCATATAATTTTATTTATATTAATTCCATACATCGCATGTATTCAAAAATAGTGATAAAAAAATATTAAATAGTTAATTCACATCCAGAGTGCAATTTACAACTGTATGAGCATTAAATAATTAAATAATGCTTATAACAGTCTGTCAATCAATCGGTTGACATACAGTTAAATCCAAGGGAGATGTGAATTAATTATCATCCCCAGACCCATGTGTGGTTTCCAAACAACAACAGTCGATTCAAATTAATCATTGGTTAATAATTTTAACTAATTCTAATTCGATTTGAACTATTTTTCTAATTAGCCAATTTTCACTGTTTACATTATAAATGGATATTTATAATTTAATTTCAACTAACACAAATTTATTAACATTATTTTTAATATATTAAACATCACAATCACAACACAATACAGTCAATCAGATCATCCATGGGTTTTCAAATAATAGTGAAGTGAGCTAACAGCACCGTACATCATTTTTATGATAATTAAAACTGATAAAAATCAACACTAGCAATCTATATATTCAGTTATTAAATAAATAACTGTACAAATATTTGAGTGAGAAGTTCTCGCATTTGGTTTCCAATCCGTCAGTCTTTAATGGAGGATTTATGTTTTTAAACTAAATTAGACACGCATTTAATTTAGCTAAAAATTTAACTTGCTCCATTTTCATTCTGGTTAGTTCCATGTTGTAGTGCTCGCTAATGCAATATTAACGCATCTGAAATCGTCTGATTCCATTTTCATTTGCAAAATCTATGACAATTTGAAATTTAAACACATTAATTACGTAATTAAATAAACTAAATTTGATTAAGATTTTTAATTAACCTTAACAATCCCTCTTCCTTCTATATTTTCCTATAACCGTTCAAACTATTATCGATCCCGATTCTTCGCGTCGCACCTCCACCATGGACCGTCGCCGGTCGATCAGAGACCCCCTCACCATTCCCCTTGATGGCGCCTCCCACCCACGGCCATGGCGGCAAACTCGACGCCCTAGGTCAACCGCAAATCCGCAGAGAACTCCTAAATCGATCAATGAAAATTGATCACACCCTTATGAAAACATATCGCTCGAAAATCTCTTTGATTTTCATGTTGGTAGATTTTGAAAATAATTAGTGGATTCAGGATTGTTAAGAAATAAAAATCGGATTTCCCCGGCCATTGATTAGAGAAAGGCGGCAGCGGCCCTGAAGAATGAATTAGGGTTTAAATTTTCTAGGGTTTTATATATATTTAAATATTACTTTATTCTCTAATCGACTCTTTTTTTGTTTGAACTCCAAACGAATCCCAACGACTGTCGTTTCTAACTAAATACCCCAATTCCAGAAACAATGAGATATGTTTCATAACCCAATTCAACTATTTTGATCAATTTTTATTAAAATCAAAATGTAAATTAATATAACGTTCAATATTGAAATTCAACTTACATTTTAATTTATCAGGGCCACATACTGACTCCAAAAATTATGAATATTGAAATCTAACCATGTTTTGACGATACAGTCCTAACAAAATTATTTCTCGAATTTGGAGACTATTTGAAAAATGGCTTTTTAACTGGCTTATTAAATTCAAACTGAAATTGAAAATGCGTTTAAATTTACTACGCTCACATACTAATTCCAAAATTATGAAATTTTAAACCAAACTATAATTTGACATTACGGATCCAACAAAAGTGGTTTCGTCGAAAATGGAGATCATTTGCAAAATGGCTATTTTTAAGGGCTTTATATAATATTAAAATATATAAAAATTCCACAGCGACTATTTTAAATTTTAAATTGGACATAACTTATTATTTATAAAGTGAAATCTCAATTTCTTACATTCGTTAGAAAGAATAATTAAACAGATTCTAACATTTCTTGTTTCATCAAATTTTGACTCATATTGATTTCTATATATTCAATTGAAGTTTAAAACCAAATTTTCAAACTATCGCGCCATTTTGAGTTCGTTTTAATTAAATTTAAATTTATACATTCTAACTTTGATTTAAATAAATTTCAAATCGTTAATTCTCAAAATAAATCATTTTAAATTCTTAAAATCCATTAAATCAATTAAAAATAAAATTTAAAATTAGTTCCAAAATCTGGGTTGTTACAATCTTCCCCACTTAAAAAAATTTCGTCCTCGAAAAGGAAGATAGAATCTGAAGGTCGTTTACTTAATCAACTCTACCTTCGCTTGACTCAAGTTCTTCAACTTTTCAGTTTCTAAGAACTTTCTAATTTCTCAAAAGAAGAATTTCGCCATAACCTCCATTGTATGGGCTGATCGGTAAAACCACAACTTGCCTCACAGAGCCCTCATCAATCAAAAGAAAAAGCCAAGCGGCTTGCCAATCGGCTCATAAAATCATCAAACCCAATGAATATAGTAAACATTTACCTATTTGTCGAGCATACAATTTCATTCCTCTTCTTAGCTTCCATGTTATGGCCTGTTCACACGTATATATGTATATGTATGCAATTCCAATCAATTTTCAATTCAGTTCAATATTAAATTCGATTTGGCTAAATTTTACCTTTTTATTTTCACATTGGTTTTATCATTCCAATATTTTAATTAGTTGGATTAGTAATCACACAACACAACCAGCAATCAATTAGTTGATTAGCTTTTCAAATATATACCTTTTATATACTGAAAAATCCAATTTCAAGGCCAAATCACAAACAATAAACTCTAACTAGGTTTTTGGTTCTCACACCAATCAATTGGAAATATATAGATATCCCACTTTCGAAACTCGAAAATAAACACAGTTGATGTCGCGACATCACCAGAATTATGCCCAGGCGACTAGAGTGTGATTCTATATCTACCTAGTATATTTGAGACTTCAAGTACACGTAGATCAGACATATATTCAAATATTCTTATACTCGAAAGTCCAAAATAAGTATAAAATAAGATACTCAAATATGTATAATAAGATATAATTTTCAAAACTAAATTCATTTTTATAAACAATACTCTTCAACTCATTCTAGGGTATTACTAACCCTATCTCTCACGAGTCATTTTTATAGGATGTTGCTAATTCTATCTCAAATGAATTCTGTCGGTCGGTTCTAACGTGTCTTGTTATCGAGCTTTGTAAACCAAAGCTTTGATACCAACTGAAATGACATAGACTTCCCCGATCCCCGAAGAAACGGAGGAGCCCGGATTGTTTTGAGAACACGACTCATCAGAACACAGACATGAGAACATTTTATTGCTATTACAACAGTTTACATCAAAGTACAAGAATATATCAGAGTTCAAATAAATAAATAAATAAATATTACACAGCGGAAAAATAAATATCAGAGATTTACATTACAAAACAGCGGAAATATAATACATGAATAAAATGCGCAGCGGAAAACAACAACTACCACAGCTAAAAAAAATACACTGATACAAAGATTTCCGAATATAGCTCCAACTGTAATCCAGGATCCTGTGAAAGGAAATATCTGCGAATACCCAAAGCTACAAGTTGCCCGTATGTAAAATATGGGCACCCAGAGTTTAGGTAGAAACAATAAACTCCGAGTCAGTCATGGGACTAGTGTGAGAAATAAAATAGTTATTAAACTTTTACTTTAAATTTGGAAAATTCATGGGACCACGCCGTATGACACGGAACGGTTTTACTCCACATGAATACTAGTTTAAAACATAAAAAAACGCAATGCTTTTTGAAAAATGAAATTGTAAGACTCAGGTCCCATCACACAATGCAACGCAAGCCGGAGGATAGAGTTTTCCCTTATAATAGCCAAACATGCTTGATACGCTTTAAAACAAATCATTTTGATATTACTATAAGTGCATAGTATCAAAATCAACTTCAAATATAAATGTATCAATCATTAGGCGGCATAGGTACCATATATTATGTCGCCATACATAGTTTACAACTAAAATCAAAAAATGTAGTATTGGAAATTGGATTTCCATCATGAGTCAAGGCAAGGGATGGTCTCCTTATTAATTTGGATCACCTCTAGCAAGATGACCCCGGATCACACCTACGGGCAACCCTTGGATCCTGCAGTGTCGGTCCACGCTTACTTTAGTGGATTAGTTATTCCTGAACACACGTTTCCCAGTCCTATCGGACTTATCACTTGGCCAGTATCGACCAATATATCTGAGTCGCCTCGCAATCCATCATCCACATAAGTAAAAATACCTAGGCTCCATACCATGACATCACTTCTAGCTAGAAAGAAACGTCATGCACTCACTGTGTCCCTTATCCCGTTTTTTACTCATACCAAGGTGTGAGGCTCGCGAATTAACACTATACACAAATCTATGCTACTTAAAGTTGTTCTTTGATCATCATCCACAAGACTCTACTTTTCAACAATAAGCCTTGATCATTTGCATCTTAGCATGCCACATTGTCAATCCATACCGTAACACTGATTTCCATTAATATATAACCTTTAAGCTCGTACGTCTCAGAGAAGGGTGTTAAGCAAAAGAATAAATTCTCCGCCACCAAACAGGTATATATTTAGCAGAGATCAACGAATATATTATAAAGGAATGCAGTGTTAGATATAGCATCCATTTGCAAGTCCATTCTGGGTCTGAACGAAACCGAAGGCACCTTATTCCTCGTCCCATATATCCAATACAGGAGAGAGGCCATCGCATATCTGGTCTATGTCCAAGTACATCTGGACGATCACCACTTATTACCTTGTCTTGGGTGTACAACCCAATCAAGATGTAAAGTCCCGCTTTTCCGTACCAATTTAAGTTGACATTTTACTACCACAGTCAGCCCAGATTATACAGAAAAGCAGAATGTCAAGAGAAAGAAGTTAGAGGATGAGAAGTAGAAAGATAGAACTATTAGAACAGAAGAATAAGAAGGACATCAAAAATGTTTTGCATTATAGTAAGGTAAAAACCATCCATGTTTTTGTGTGGGCGGGTCTTACTATTATCATTTCTTTCAAAAGAATTTCTAATGTTAAATCAATCTGTTCCCCCAAGGAGATAACCCGTTCTCATTTTCAATCTGTTTAAAATTGTTTGCTCACACCAGTCCCTTAATTGACCCAGAGTTTATTTTTCTGTGTTTTTCCTAAACTCTTGGGTACTCATAACACTTGTTATGGGTAGACAAGTGATCCAGTTATCCAATGGAATCTTTTGAAGTATTATGGAGTACGAGCCCAAGAACCTGTTATATCTATCTCTAAGTATCCAGTTTGAATATCTGTATTAAACTAGTAATCGTGTATGATGATGTACTGTGATGTATCAGACCCTGTTATATATTATGTATTTTGTGAAATTCCGCTGTGAGATTCTGATGTTTTGTTAGCCCTCCTTCTTCTATTCTAATAGTTCTATCTTTCCTATCTCATCCTCTAAATTATTTTTATTAAAGATATGTATTTTGTACACTTTGGGTTGAATGTGTAGGATATTAGTCAGCTCAAATGGGTACGAATTTACGGGCCTTTACAGTTGGTATCAGAGCAGAAGGGTGAGTAGTAACCTTGGCTCTGTGGCGTAACTTGATAGAGATGGGGTTATTAATGCCCTAGATTAAGTTTGAGTGTATTGAGCGCGTATTTGTTAATGAATATAAAAACTGTTTTTATATTGTGTTTATTGGTTTGTCGAGTGGTTTTAAAATGCTGGTCGATGCAGGGTGCATACTGTATCGAATTTTTTTTGTAAACTCTTGATTAAAGTAATTCAACATGGTATTGTTTTCAAAGTTAGGTAAATGAAATAATTTTGTTATAAATTAATAATTTTCTTAAATTATTATCTATGGATGGGTCAATTGTTATAATCAATAAGATTATAAATATTGAAAATGAGTTCTCAAGGATGAAGAGGCCGAGGAGCAAGTAGAACAACCACGACAACCAATGGTAGGAGTCAAATAGGGTCAGCCTCTGGATAATTCAAATGATGTCGAATTAAATTTAGAAAAATATCCAGTGAATAAAATTGGTTTTTCCCAGTAATAAAAACCAGACTAGAGTTGTTAATCAGATATAAACCCATTTGAAAACTGATTTTTGAAATCAAATCAGAATTTTGAATTTCAGAAATAAGGATAACTAATTTTTAAAGAAGGAATCCATCCAAAAGGTGGAATAGATAATTAAAACTGAAATCTATATGTGACTCTTTAATTTCGGGGATGAAATTCTTTTAAGGGGGTGGATTGTTGTAACGACCCGGATTTTCGGCGACTTTGGTTATCGACATAAGCTCGATGTCGATAACCAAAACATCGAAAAATCCCGGTAATTAATGAAAGAAATTAGAAGGTGAGAATAGATAAGATAGAAACTTAGAATAGAAGAAGAAGAAGAAGAACACAACATCAGAGTAACACGAACCTCACAACGGAACGAATAACATATAATAGATAACATAACTTTGAAATATAACAGTTATGTATACAATAGCACTTATCAGAGTACAGCACTTACAACACAGCGGAAATAACTATAGCTATATGATCTTGAAGCCTCCTGCTCCAAGCTCTTCAGATATATCTGTAAAATCCCGACTACTTGACTGCCCGTACAAATTTAGGCACCCAAGAGTTTAGGGAAAACAACAAAGTAAACTCCGGGTCAGTCATGGGACTGGTGTGAGTAAAACAGTTTAAACAGGTATATGAACAAGTAAACGATATCTCATAAGACCACGCCGTATAACGGAACGGGTTTTTCCCTTATGAGAATCCAAAATATCTTTATATCAAAAACCTTTTGATATTATAATAATGTCTATGTACTAATAGATATCAACTAGCAGAAACGCTTTCATCTCACGTTCTACATAGTATACAATCAAAATCGCAAGCACGTATTGGATAATGGATTTCCAATTATGACAAGGTATGGAACCACCTTCCGATCAGTGTACTCTAGGAACGATACACTGGAGTTCAACAAGAACATCTTGTAACTCAGACACACATGACCGACCACTCATTTCGCTTGAGTGTATCGAATGTATATCACCAACGGTTGGGATCAGCAACCGTTCCCGTATATATATGGGACAGCATTGATAGATTTAAGAAACAAATGAATATTCTCTAGATAGGTGATTATACACCCTACTTCGGTGCGACCGACTTAGCCATGCTGCCTGCCCGATTTCTGTCATTTACCGGTCGATGAGGCTAGAAGCTACGCTTTATCATTACATCAGATTCACTTCGAATGCCACATTGTCAGATCCATCGAAAATCACTAATTGGCGTCTACAACAGTACATTACGTGTTAGCTAAAGAAGTTTCCTTCTCCGCTTCCACTCTTGGTACGGTTGAAGAAATCAATGTACGTGACCTTTCTGGAAATACTCTGTCAGACAATCATTCATACAAGTCATCCTCATTCACTTAGAATGTCACATTGTCATACCCGCCAAATCACAAATTGACTTATCCAAAAATAACACGGGTATACAGCTAAGAGAAACGAATTCCTCCGCCACCAAACGTGAATACGTTTGAACAGATCAACTTACGCGATTTATTAGATATACTCTGTCAGACCTTCATCCATACAAGTTGTCCTGGGACTGGACAAACCGAAGGCACTATTCAGTATATCCATCTTAGTCACTGTTATCTAAGACTTATACAACAGCCCTTGCATTTTACTCCGTCTTCAATTAACTTTGGCATATATGATTCGCAACGCTTATGCTAAGACAGAGTGGTTCTTTGGATAATAATCCAACCGGTCTCTCCATATTAACAACGTTAAAATGGTCAAAACTTCGATAGTCTGTGATTTAACTATCGAAGAAAAACAAGTGTGCAAACAATGATATTATTTCCAGATGGAAATTATATCGATCAAACATCATTTAACATTAATCTCTTTAGTTCATTTATTTACTTATCTCCTGTTTCCCTATATTCAATATTTCTTATTTTCTAAGTTTAGAAAATATACATTATTAACAATGGAAAACATTTCCATTTCTTGTTTTCTATATTAGAAAACATTTCTGGTTCTTACTGGAAAAACATTTCCAAAACTCCTACGTTTGGATTAACTCTATTTTCTTAACTCTATTTGATTTACTCTATTTGATTTACTCTATTCATTTAACTCCTGTCGAATAAATATATTCGATAACTCCTCTAACTTTATTCGAATAAACTATATTCGATTTACTCCTCCAACTCTATTCGAATAAACTATATTCGATTAACTCCTTTAATTCAACTCTAATCGATTAACTCCATCGAATAAACTATATTCGATAACTCCTTCGATTTAACTAATATTCTATAACTCACTTCGATTAACTAATAATCGATAACTCCTTCGAATAAACTATATTGGATAATCTCCTCTCGAATAAACGATATTCGATAATCTTCCCTTTCGATTTAACAAATCAATAACTCCTTTTCGAATAACTAAATTCGATAACTCCTTTCGATTAACTAATCGATAACTCCTTTCGATGAAACTAACATCGATTAACTCCTTTCGATGAAACTAACATCGATTAATTTAACTCGACGAACATAACTCGACTCACTTATCTCAATAATCTAACTCAAGAACTTAACTCTATTAACTTATCTCGATAATCTTACTCAAGAACTTAACTCCTATCGAATAACTAATATTCGATTTAACTTCATTCGCTTGACTCTAGATCGCAGCGATCACAATGGTTACGCCTGACTCCCTCAGGAAACATCCCACCGCCGTAGGCTATTTACAGCCCTGCGAATTACGCTAGCAGTCGTACGAGATGGCAACTTATCCTGAATAACTTTGTTTGACTAACTCTATCTCAAATAACTATATTTGATAACTCTAGTTCGTTTTAACTCTAATCGATTAACTCTACTGAGTAACTCTAACTCGATCAACTCGACTTGATTAACTCGACTTACTTAACTCAACTGGTTAACTTGACTTACTTAACCCAACTGGTTAACTCTATTGAACTGGTTAACTCTACTGAACTGGTTAACTCTACTGAACTGGTTAGCTCTACTGAACTGGTTAACTCTACTGAACTGGTTACCTCTACCGAACTGGTTAACTCTACTGAACTAGTTAACTCTACTGAACTAGTTAACTCTATTCAACTAACTCGACTCGACTATCCCCTTTCGAATAGCATATTCATTTTACTAACTTTCGAATACCATATTCGATTTACTCCCTTCTAATACCATATTCGATTTAACTCCTTTCGAATACCATATTCGATTTACTTTATTCACTTTATAAAGATTTCCTTTTTAACAACGTTTTACTCATTTGAAAAGATTTACTTTTAAATAACGGTTCTACACTTTAAAAATGATTGCCTTTTTATAACGTTTCCTTTTTAACTCAATTTGTAAATGGTTTACAAATATTTCCTTTTCAAATTTATTCTTGAAATATTCTAACTCCTTAAATTCTCTGAAAAATTCGCCATAACCTCCTTTGTAACGGGAGCATCGGGAAAATCCCCAAACCCACCACGTAGGCCTTTCCACTCAAAAGAAAATGTTTTGAAATTATTTTCTTTTTCTATGTATCTCCTATTTATAAATATTCCAATTTATAAACATTTCTTATTTATAAATATTCCACTTTATAAATATCTCTTATTTATAAATATCCCATTTTATAAATATTCTATTTTCAATATCACTTTAAAAATCCCCTTATCAACATTTCGGTATGTTATGGTATTCAATCATATCAAATCACGATGTTCAATATCGTCCAAGCACATATAATTGCCCACAGATTTTATATCACATCATATAACAATATATGAAAAACAATAAAATAACTGTTGAGGAATCCAGTCGGATTCCTCCAACCTGTCTCCCTACATCCACAGATGTTACACAATATGATTATCATCACTTTCAGTTCAATATAAATTATTCTGATAGCAGAATCAATATATAAATATTTAACGGTTTATATATATATATAATTACATATATATATATATATAATTTTCACTAACTGACTAGTAGTTCAATCAATCAACCAACACACAACAATCAACAGATGAATAACAGTTCTAAAAATACATTATAAAATATAACTGTTCAGAGTTGGTGAGTTTTACTCACATTTGGACGATCATCGTCAATGACGATAACCATCTCTTGATTCAGACAATTTAATTTGTTATAAATTGTGATGGACTCCAATCGACTCGCGGTCAGTTCCATCGTGGAGTGCTCGTCCATACGATCCCAACGCAACTTACGGTTCGTCAAACTGATAATGTATGAGAGAGATATCGGATTAACAAGTTTATAAACAAATTTGGAATTAAATAACTGGGTTTATTTTAGTCGGGCCTCACTTAAATTAAATGGCCCATTCCATACCTTAAAAACCTGACCCGTTCTTCTTGCCCTTCTTCCCCAAAAGACGTGCCCTTCCTGTACAAAACACCCAGCCAAAAATCGATTCTTACTCCATCTTATCTCCTCCTCTTTTCAATTAAAACCCAACTAAGAACACCAATCGAACTCTCCTTCCAATCTCATCATCTTCCTCAGCTCCTCGCACAACTCGTCGTCCTTCAACCCGTCACGATAGCGTCCATCACCAGCAGGTGGCGACACAACCCAACACCGAACCTCATCAAACTTTGCAAACCCCCTTCTTTTTGATCCCCGAATTCAATTGCAATATCGAAACAAACCCAAATGACCACAAACCGATCGTGTTTCCAGCCTCACTTCCTCGCTACAGTAAAAGTAGCGTCGCTTTTTGATATGAGTTTGCCCAAAAATCATCACGCAGGTGCTCTATGGCCTCCCGATCTCAAATACAATATCCAATCCAACCATCGATGCTTCCATCTTCGCAATTCATGAACCCTAGCTTTTACTGTATACTATTTCAACGCAGAAAAAGACATCGAACTCAACCCGATTCACATCAGCGCGAAGCTCTGAACAAGTGAAGGCTAACGAAGATGGTTTGAGGATTTATGGAATTTGTTTTGAATTTTCATGGATTTATGAGGACCTCATTCCACATTTTGGTTTGAAAACGAAACACTGACGGCGGATTTTGAGAAGTGTTTGTCCAGAGAAAAGAGAAATTAGGTTTTAGTGAAAAAGGGTGGTGTATTTATAGCCAAATCAAAATATCTAGATATTTTATTTTGATTATTTTATTCCTTTATATTGAACTGCTCCTTATATTAGTCTTCTAAAAATTCCTATACTCACATATGATACCCAAAAATCACGAAACTGGACATGCAGCCACAATTCGACATTACGGTCCCAATGAAACTGGTTTCGTCGAATTCCGACTTCGTATGCTCACACAGCGTATTTTCAACCATCAAAATACTGACTGTTTTTCATTCTAAAAATCCGTACGGCCACACAGTGACTCTAAAAATCACGGAAACTGACATCTAGCAATAATTTGATGTTGTGGATCCAACAAAATTAGTTTCGTCGAATTCTGACCTCGTTTGCAAAAGTGACTATTTTTAAAGCTCTAGATGACCCATTTAAATATATAAATATATTTAAATATAATTAAATTTAATATTTTAAAAATAAATATTATCGTCTATATTCACAGTGGAATACCATACGGCTCCAATATATTTCTAACTGAATTTACAGCTTGATATTTAAATCCTGATTAAATCGATATTCGATTTATAATGAAATCCCTTTTTAAAATATAAATAATTCCTTTATAAATTATAAAGGAATTCCACAGCGACTTTTCTGAAATTTTATTTGGACATACATCAAAATCTACCCGACGAAATCCCATTTTTCTCTTCCACTAGAAAGATATACTCCACCAGCTCCACACGTTTCTTGTTTCACAGAAATCCGGCTTAAAACGAATCCTGTACATTCAGTTGAAGTTCGAATCGCCAATTTACGAACTGCAGCGCCATTTCAAGCTTGATTTTAATTATAATATAATTATACGTTTCAAACTGACGTCGATTGAATATATTTGTCAATATAATTCAACTCTAAGCTGAATTAAATCTAAGGGACGACCCCATTCACCTTATATTGTGATTTCCAATCTTTTCGATTATTTCTGAATTAAATATATTATTTAATTTATTATTTTAATTAAATATTCACCATTAGTTTATTAAACAACCATTACATTATCTAAATCACTATTTAAATAATTAAATAAATTAATTATTACATCGCTAAAAATGCGGGTCATTACATTCTTCCCCACTTAAAATAATTTCGTCCTCGAAATTGCTAAGTTAGAGGACGACCCTATCTATTGAAATTCCTAAGATTTGTTTACCCTTTATTTCTGATTTCAACTGAACCAATTAATATTGACTAAAATATTTATTCATTCTGACTAACTAAAATTTTCAAAAATTCTAAAAAAAAATTAACACTTTAAATTTTCGGAAAATTTCGCCAGCACCTCCTTTGTACTGGTCAATAGCTCAAACTCCAACTCGCCTCTCTGGGCCTTCTTCAACCCAAAAGAAAATCAAAACGCCAAACGGCTTGCCAATTCGGCTCATAAATTCCAAACTCATATAAAATATAAACTTGTACCTTTTTGTTGGGCATATCATTATATCCCTACCATCTGTTATCAACTCGGCATATACAAATGCCATCCCAATCAACTCCAACCAAGTTATTCTTAACACAACCATTCGCTTATTCAAGCCGAATTTAATTTCAAATTCGAGTTTCAAATTCCAAACTCTCAACTTATCATTTCAAATCCAAATCCAGATTATTCTCTAATCACTTCCAGTTTTTCTTAACCTATCATCTCAAGTTAAATACTGGTTTATTATTTACTTTTACCATCCCATTCGAATTAACTTCCCAAGTTAAATTTTAATTTCTAGAACTTAAATTCCCTGTTTTATTTCAAATCAAATTTGAAATCATAATACCAATTCAAAACCTTTGAATTTCTAAACAACTTGTTTTCTCAAAACAATTCAAATCAAAATCTCTGGTAGTAATCCACCACTCAGAACTCGAAAATCACACCGATGATACTGCGCAGTCATCATCGGAATTATTTTCCAGCGACCCAAGTGATTCCAATACTATATCATTTTCAATACCATTACTAAATACTTCCATTTTGAAAACATTTCAAAATCTCCGAGGAACTTAAAATTTCCTTATTTTAATTCCAAATCTGATTTTAAATTCATATTTAATTCATCTTATTTCATATACTTTACTTATATGATTCTGATTGGTTATATATAACCATTTCACTTTATAATCTCATTCGATTATAATTACAACCAATATATCTAATATATGATAATATATTACATATCCATACTATGTCGGTCCATCGTATTCAAGTATTTATTTACTCCTACCGATACAGTGGATCAAACTGATCGACCAGAACTCATAAACAACTCAGCCAATGAATCTCCACAATATAAAACCATTTTTATATCAAATACAAATACGCACTCGTATATATACACTCAACTCAATCTAGGGTATTACTAACCCTATCTCTACCGAGTCACGCCACAGAGCCAAGTAATTCTTAACTTAAGCTCTGATACCAACTTTAACGACCCGGATTTTCGGCGACTTTGGTTATCGACATAAGCTCGATGTCGATAACCAAAACATCGAAAAATCCTGGTAATTAATGAAAGAAATTAGAAGGTGAGAATAGATAAGATAGAAACTTAGAATAGAAGAAGAAGAAGAACACAACATCAGAGTAACACGAACCTCACAGCGGAACGAATAACATATAATAGATAACATAACTTTGAAATATAACAGTTATGTATACAATAGCACTTATCAGAGTACAGCACTTACAACACAGCGGAAATAACTATAGTTATATGATCTTGAAGCCTCCTGCTCCAAGCTCTTCAGATATATCTGTAAAATCCCGACTACTTGACTACCCGTACAAATTTAGGCACCCAAGAGTTTAGGGAAAACAACAAAGTAAACTCCGGGTCAGTCATGGGACTGGTGTGAGTAAAACAGTTTAAACAGGTATATGAACAAGTAAACGATATCTCATAAGACCACGCAGTATAACGGAACGGGTTTTTCCCTTATGAGAATCCAAAATATCTTTATATCAAAAACCTTTTGATATTATAATAATGTCTATGTACTAATAGATATCAACTAGCAGAAACGCTTTCATCTCACGTTCTACATATATAGTATACAATCAAAATCGCAAGCACGTATTGGATAATGGATTTCCAACTATGACAAGGTATGGAACCACCTTCCGATCAGTGTACTCTAGGAACGATACACTGGAGTTCAACAAGAACATCTTATAACTCAGCCACACATGACCGACCACTCATTTCGCTTGAGTGTATCGAATGTATATCACCAACGGTTGGGATCAGCAACCGTTCCCGTATATATATGGGACAACATTGATAGATTTAAGAAACAAATGAATATTCTCTAGATAGGTGATTATACACCCTACTTCGGTGCGACCGACTTAGCCATGCTGCCTGCCCGATTTCTGTCATTTACCGGTTGATGAGGCTAGAAGCTACGCTTTATCATTACATCAGATTCACTTCGAATGCCACATTGTCAGATCCATCGAAAATCACTAATTGGCGTCTACAACAGTACATTACGTGTTAGCTAAAGAAGTTTCTTCTCCGCTTCCACTCTTGGTATGGTTGAAGAAATCAATGTACGTGACCTTTCTGGAAATACTCTGTCAGACAATCATTCATACAAGTCATCCTCATTCACTTAGACTGTCACATCGTCATACCCGCCAAATCACAAATTGACTTATCCAAAAATAACACAGGTATACAGGTAAGAGAAACGAATTCCTCCACCACCAAACGTGAATACGTTTGAACAGATCAACTTACGCGATTTATTAGATATACTCTGTCAGACCTTCGTCCATACAAGTTGTCCGGATACTGGACAAACCGAAGGCACTATTCAGTATATCCATCTTAATCACTGTTATCTAAGACTTATACAACAGCCCTTGCATTTTACTCCATCTTCAATTAACTTTGGCATATATGATTCGCAACGCTTATGCCAATACAGAGTGGTTCTTTGGATAATAATCCAACCGGTCTCTCCATATTAACAATGTTAAAATGGTCAAAACTTCGATAGTCTGTGATTTAACTATCGAAGAAAAACAAGTGTGCAAACAATGATATTATTTCCAAATGGAAATTATATCGATCAAACATCATTTAACATTAATCTCTTTAGTTCATTTATTTACTTATCTCCTGTTTCCCTATATTCAATATTTCTTATTTTCTAAGTTTAGAAAATATACATTATTAACAATGGAAAAAATTTCCATTTCTTGTTTTCTATATTAGAAAACATTTCTGGTTCTTACTGGAAAAACATTTCCAAAACTCCTACGTTTGGATTAACTCTATTTTCTTAACTCTATTTGATTTACTCTATTCACTTAACTCCTGTCGAATAAATATATTCGATAACTCCTCTAACTTTATTCGAATAAACTATATTCGACTTACTCCTCCAACTCTATTCGAATAAACTATATTCGATTAACTCCTTTAATTCAACTCTAATCGATTAACTCCATTGAATAAACTATATTCGATAACTCCTTCGATTTAACTAATATTCTATAACTCACTTCGATTAACTAATAATCGATAACTCCTTCGAATAAACTATATTCGATAATCTCCTCTCGAATAAACGATATTCGATAATCTTCCCTTTCGATTTAACAAATCGATAACTCCTTTTCGAATAACTAAATTCGATAACTCCTTTCGATTAACTAATAGATAACTCCTTTCGATGTAACTAACATCGATTAACTCCTTTCGATGAAACTAACATCGATTAATTTAACTCAACGAACTTAACTCGACTCACTTATCTCAATAATCTAACTCAAGAACTTAACTCTATTAACTTATCTCGATAATCTTACTCAAGAACTTATGTAACGACCCAGATTTTTGAACAGTTTATTTTAAATATTTAGTATGGGTTTAAATATTGAATTCATAATATAAATGAATTTTATATTGAATTAGGAATTATAAGTGGATTTTTATATTGAATTTATCAATATAATATTTAATTTCGAAAATATTGAATTATAGTGATATAAAAACAAAATATAACTGAACATGAAGTTAAAATGAAATCAAAATGATTCTAGCAATTTATTTGAACTCTATACTGAATTAGAACAATGATAATTCATTTTTGATGAATTTAATTTTAAATCGATAGTTTAAATTATTATTTCCCATATCTGATCAATGTAAATTGCAAAATCTGTTCCGATTGAATTCAGAATAACGTTGTAATATGGAAACGCCGGTCGGTACGTTTAAATAGGAGTTCGGAACCGCGAGATATTTTTCAAATTAAAAATATATATAAATTCAAATCAACTTCAAATCAAAAACCTACATTTCATACTTCAGCCGACCTAAAAACTGAAATCACGCAGACTACTTCTTCTCGAGCTAAAATATTTGTTTCCCATTTCCAATATCAGCAAAACATCAATTTAATGGTGATGTACTTGATGTCTCCCTTCGCACCACTATATAAACAGTCGATAGCCTTCATTTTTCCATTCAGGAACCAAAAGAAAATCCAAGCCGATTCCTCTAATTGAAAATCCAGCGTTCTTGCTCTTCAAACTCCTACGATTCAAATCTGACGCGAGTGCCAATGGGAGGAACGACGTTCAACTTCGATTGATTTTTGGGTATGGGGCCAACGCTCGTCGCGATGAAGCAAGGAGGGGTCTCGGGGCTCGAACTGAGGTGCGATGCTCACCTCCGTGCTCGAATTCGAAATGGGAAATTAGGGCTCGATCTAGCTCGCAATTAAAGAGACTGCGATGATGTACGGTTCAAGTTATTGGAAGGGATGACGGCGGTATAAGAGTTCGAACTAGGGTTCTGGACTGGTGCGAATTACCTGATGGTTGAGCACTCGAGTTCAATTTTTGGTCAAGGGCTTTGGGGAGGTTCTGACGTGGGTAATTGGAAGATGCGAATCGGTGAAGTGAAGGTTGAAGTTGGTTATAGGTTGATTGCAGTGGTAGCTCGCTTCATGATTTGTTAAGGCAGCGAGGTGCACATAGATTTCGTGAAGATGATAAAAGAGGATTAAGGTGCTAAACAAATAAATTCGAGAAGATTCGTAGCCAGTGGTTTGGAAATAAGCAGGATATTCGACAACTGAAAATCCCTGGTGAGTAAATCTCACTCACCTTTAGAATTATTTTTATTTCATTAAAAATAATTGTCTGTTGCTTGTGTGAATGTTTTATGGTTGTTTTATATATATTAGTTATTTAGGCTATATATATATATTGGGTTGATTGATTGGTTGGATTCCCGCAGTCTCATTAGCGGATGCCCGCAGTTTCATAGCGGATGATTACCCTATACGCCCCACGCTATGATTAGTGGATGACCTTCTATACCGCGATATTCTGCCACGAAGTAGAATTGGTATTATTTATGTGCTAACATCTGTGGATGCAGGAAAACAGGTTGGAGGAATCCAACTGGATTCCTCAAAAATATATTATCTGTTTGTTTATTTGTTTGCATATATATTGTTATACATGATATGTTAGAAAAATAAATAATTGGTTGCTTTGTGTATTTTATCACTGGGCTTAAGTAATGATATTTAAAAATATCGTAAAAAGGATATTGGGGATTTAAAAAGGAAAATTCTATTTTTAAATAGAATTTGAATTTTAAACGGAAATAAAAATATAAACTTGTTTTAAAATAAAACAAGTAGTTTCTTTATAAACGAAGTTTATAAATAATTCTTTTATAACGAAGTTATAAATGAAGTGAAAAGAATTATCATTTGATAATTCAGAAATAGAAATTCGAGTATTGAATTTGAACATGGAATTGAATACAGAAATTCAAGTAGAAATTTGAATATGAAATTTCAAATAGAATTTGAAATAAACTTTGAAATAGGATTTTCAAAGTAGAATTGGAAATAGAATTTCAAATAGGATTTCAAAATAGGAAATCCAAATGGTTTTGAAATGGAATTTGGATTCAAGGGAACTCAAATGAATTTGAGTGAAGAAATTCAAATGGTGTAAAAATAAGTTTGAATATTAGAATTCAAATGGGGTTGGAAATTGTGAAGACCCGCAACTTCCCCGTAAAGGAAAGCGACGGATAGTTCGAGAACAAACCACAGCAGAACGCATACAGAAGAACATTTCATTGTATATTACAACAATGCATCAGATTACAAGAATATATAGAGTATAAATGAATATTACACAGAAATATCAGAGATTTAAATTACATTTAAATACATAGCAGCGGAAAATAATACAATACACAACTAGAATGAGATATACGGATACAAAGCTTTCCGGATATCGTTCCAGCTGTAAACCAGGATCCTGTGAATATAAATCTGCAAAACCCAAAACTACTAGCTGCCCATGTCAAAATAAGGGCACCCAGAGTTTAGGTTAAAACAATAAACTCCAGGTCAGTCATGTGACTGGTGTGAGAACTAAAACAGTTATTAATCTTTATTTTAAATCATTAGGTAAATCAAGGGACCACGCCGTATAATACGGAACGGGTTTCCTCCCAAGAATACCAGTGCATGAAACAAACAGCGCAATGCTAAATAAAGAAAAATGAAGCTGTTATAAGACCCAGGTCCCATCACACAATGCAACGCAGTCGAGGATAGGGTTTTCCCTTATAACAGCCAAAGGATGCTTGATACGTTTTAAAACAAATCATTTGATACTATTATAAGTGTATAAAACAACTTCAAATCATAAGTATCAATCATAGGCGGCATGAGCGTCCCATGCCACTATGTCGCCATATATAGGTTTACAAATAAAACCGCAAATGTCACGTATTTGGAAATTGGATTTCCATCTATGAACCGAGGCAAAAGATAGTCCTCAACCGATTCGAGACGCTCTAGCCCGCCCCTCAGGAACAGCCGCAACTGCCCCTTGGATCGTCAGGGCCGGTCCACACGGAGTGGATTATTATGCCTGAACAATACGTCTCCCCACCCTATGGGGTGTAAGTCTGGTCCGTCAGCCGACCAGAATGCATTCGGCCGAAACCGATATAACCGAGGCGCCTCGCAACAGCAACAACCACATAAGTCAAACTCGTCAGGGCGTGTAAAACCACTGACGCCACTTCTAGCTAGAAAGAAACGCAAGTCCTCCCTGAGGTCCGTCTCCCGTTTTTGGTTCATACCTGGTGTGAAACACGCGAGGTAAACGTTACACAAAGCTACGCCACAAAGGCCGTGCTTTGATCATCACCACAAGACTTTGCTTTTCAACAGAAGCCTTGATCATTTGCATCTTAGCATGCCACACAGGCAAACCATCCTATGCAACCGATATCAGTCACACAGAATGAAATCCGATGTCAGACACACAGTCCATTTACAAGTCCGTTCTGGGTCTGAACGAAACCGGAGGCACCTAGTACCCCGCATATCCATCGATCTCCAAGTACGTCTGGACGATCACCAACTGTTTCCATCTTCTTGGGTGTACAGCCCAATCAAGATCATCAGTTATCACCCAAACGACGTGAAGACTTCCGGTCTTCGACCATCGTCTTCATCTTCGACTTATCGTCGTATCAGTTATTCAGAATGGGATAAACCCGGTCTTTCCGAATAACTCACGTATATATTATAAAAGTGTTACACAAACACAACATACGCCTCATTCCAATTCATTAGTCACTAACCGTAAATTAATCAAGAGAATAATTCCCCAAATATTAACCCCGAAGGCCGAAACCAACATCAGATCAATATCCAGAAAACCATTCTGCTTGGCTAACCGACAGTTAGTTTCTAAATTTCACATTCAAATCTAATTAAAGATTTAACTATCGCCTGGAGCAAAACTGGTGATACTCCATTCTCGATCTTTTCAATCTAATTAAAGATTCATTAAAACTCCACTTAGTTTTAATCTGTGACTGGGTTAAAGAATCAGTGTCATCTAAAAACACGGTTCGCGATAAACCCAAAGTCACATTCCATTAATTATCGGGTTAAAGAACGAGTGTTATTTAAAACACTGTTCACGATAAACCCAAAAATCAATATCAATTCAATTCCAATTAAATATCATTTAATTGGTACACTTCATTAAATCTAAATAAAAAGATTTAATCTTTTCTCAACTGGGTTCAAGAACAGTGTTAGTGAAGACACCATTCACGACAAACCCAAATCACATTCGATATTCAATACAAGGCTCTGAATAGAAAATACATCGGCTTATATTCAATATCGAATTCTACGACTAACAAATGTCGTATTGGAAATAACGATACAAATATATATCTTTCAAATTTCCATAACAACACCTGTAATATCACGAATTCCAATATCGAAATATTCCGAAGACAATTTCGATTTAAATCCACTCCAATGCAATCATTGGAAATTTTGGTTATTTTCAAAACCCTTTTCGAATTCAATTTATTTATTTAAAAATAAATAGAATTATAATTCTAGTTCAAAACTAGTTCATTTCGATAAAAATCTATTTTTATCTTTTCAAATATGGAGTTTTTCATCCCAAATCTTCACAAATCATTTCTTATGATTTTACATAAATTATTACTATTTTTAATAATTTTATCAAGGCCCGTACAGTCGATTTCCATCAACGGCCATCGAACTGCACTTACAGCGACCTTTTTCAAATTTGATTTGGACATAATTCCAAATCCAACCGTTAGATTTCAAATTTCTAACATTCGTTAGAAAGCTCTTTTCGATACGAACCCAACGGTTCTGGTTTTAGGAGAATCCGACGGTCGGATCTCCCGTAATGTCCGTTTGAAATAAATGGTCGAAATTCGCGAACTGCCGCGGCGCGGCGCGTTCTATTCAGGCCATTATATTATATATATAATATATATAATATATATTTCGTCGATTTCTATTCAAAACGAATTATATAAATAGTTTTAAAATCGTTTCAAAACCTATTTCAACTTCCATTTCAATTCAAAGAAAAATTGAATTCTTCCTTATAAATTCGTTTTAAAATTCATTTCTATTCAATTCAAATTTCAATTCAGTTTGAATTCATATTCAATTCAATTCATTTCGAAATCGTTTTCAATTCAATTCAGTTCGAAATCGCTTTCAATTCAATTCATTTCGAATTCGTTTTCAATTCAATTCATTTCGAAATCGTTTTCAATTCAATTCATTTCGAAATCGTTTTCAATTCAATTCATTTCGAATTCGTTTTCAATTCAATTCATTTTGAATTCGTTTTCAATTCAATTCATTTCGAAATCGTTTTCAATTCAATTCATTTCGAATTCGTTTTCAATTCAATTCATTTCGAAATCGTTTTCAATTCAATTCATTTCGAATTCGTTTTCAATTCAATTCATTTCGAAATCGTTTTCAATTCAATTCATTTCGAAATCGTTTTCAATTCAATTCATTTCGAAATCGTTTTCAATTCAATTCATTTCGAAATCGATAAAATCGATATAAATATCGTTCTCGTCAAAATGGCGTCAATCTAATCAACACGGCTTCATATATTCCTTTATTTTCAAATATTCTATTTCAAATATTTCTTTTTCAAAACTGGAATGAGGCCCAATCAATTACCATATAAAATTAATTATATGGATTTTCATACAACACATGTATATAATAGCATTGAAAATAATCAACCATCAACCAAAGTGCACTACACTGTATAAGCATCAAATATAGATATTCAACGCTTACAACAGCATGTCAATCAATCGATCGACATATTTAATCAATCAGGATGAGTGAACTTCAAATTTCATCCTAACACCCGTGTGGGGTTTCAAACAATCAAACACATATTTTATTTGTGCAGTTAGGCGATGTGTAAAATTTATCGACCCAATCAATGTCATTCAAATAAGTGTACATAAACAAACCATCTGGTTTGTAAATGAATATTTATTTTATTCACTTTCACTATATTCATATTCACGTTAAAAATTGTATTTTTAACGATAAAACATTTTATTCTATCATATGAATTTCTATTATTCATTTACACAATAAAATGATATTTTTATTTTCTAACATATTTTAGAAAATTTCGGCGGCATAACGGCACGATACTAGAAACGGGACAAGGCCTAGCCTAATCCCCGGTCTAGTGAAGGCCCACGCCATTCACTCATCAATCAAATCAATTTCATTTTGCAAACCACAAAATTTGGAGTAAGAGTCTAACCTAGTCTTACTCCTTCGCCTTATAACGGCGCACGTCTAATCCTAACCAATTTATCGATTCGATTTTTCACACCACAAACCACATTCAAACCAATATCTCGATCAATCACCAAACAATCCAAACAAACAAGTCCATGGTATGTGGACGGGTGTCGGGTGCTTCTAATAAGCACCGTCTGCATCCTAGTATATATATATATAACTAGAAATATAAATTGAAAGGTGAGAAATTCTCACTTATAGCTATCCTAGCTCCACGGCACTTCATTTGCAGAAGTCTTCGTCGTTTCGCCTTTTTGTCACCTTCGTTGCCCAAGGCCACTATATATATAAAAAAAAAAAATCGAATTTTTATTTCAAAGTTCCATATATAAAAATCGAATTTTTAGTTCAAAGTTCAATATATAAAAATCGAATTTTTAGTTCAAAGTTCAATATATAAAAATCGAATTTTTAGTTCAAAGTTCAATATATAAAAATCGAATTTTTAGTTCAAAGTTCAATATATAAAAATCGAATTTTTAGTTCAAAGTTCAATATATAAAAATCGAATTTTTAGTTCAAAGTTCAATATATAAAAATCGAATTTTTAGTTCAAAGTTCAATATATAAAAATCGAATTTTTAGTTCAAAGTTCAATATATAAAAATCGAATTTTTAGTTCAAAGTTCAATATATAAAAATCGAATTTTTAGTTCAAAGTTCAATATATAAAAATCGAATTTTTAGTTCAAAGTTCAATATATAAAAATCGAATTTTTAGTTCAAAGTTCAATATATAAAAATCGAATTTTTAGTTCAAAGTTCAATATATAAAAATCGAATTTTTAGTTCAAAGTTCAATATATAAAAATCGAATTTTTAGTTCAAAGTTCAATATATAAAAATCGAATTTTTAGTTCAAAGTTCAATATATAAAAATCGAATTTTTAGTTCAAAGTTCAATATATAAAAATCGAATTTTTAGTTCAAAGTTCAATATATAAAAATCGAATTTTTAGTTCAAAGTTCAATATATAAAAATCGAATTTTTATATTCTCCATTATATTTTCAAAAGTGATGTCTTTTTATTTTCAAATCAAGATTGCTTGTATTTTTGAATCAATGACCATTTCAGTTTCTTTTCTTTTTAACAATGTAAAAATCAAATTTTTAAAATATAGATTTCACCTTTATAAAAATAAAGTTTTCGCTTTTATAAAAATCACCACTTTATTTCAATGTATATAAAATAAAAATCAGATTTTTATTTCGCTACATATACAAAGATGATATCTTTATATTCTCTATCCTATAAAGATTATATTTTTAATACTTTAAAAAAATATAAAAATCATATTTTTACTTCACATTCATATCGATAAAAATCTAATCTATTTCATTTTCAAAATCTAATCTTTTTGACATATGAATTTCTATTTTTACTTCAATGCCCTATACATATAAAAATAAAAATTCTTTTCTATTAAAAATCTAAACTATATACTATATAAAATAAAAATCTAGCTTCAGCTTTTAAAGTAGATAAAACTCAGTTTTAAAAATAAAACAAATTCAGTTTTTTTTTCATTTTTAAATCAAAATCAGTTTTAACATTTTTAAATCTAAAATCAGTTTAACATTTTTAAATCTAAAATCAGTTTAACATTTCTGTTTTTAAATCTAAAAAAAAAAACAGTTTTTAAAATTAATTAAAATCAGTTTTCTAAAACTTGAAAATAAAATAGCAAAGCCAAAAACAAAAACAAAAACTTACAGATGGGGGGGGGGGGGGTTCTGCTGATCGTCGGAGGCTCCTGGCTTCGAGGCGGCGGCACAGGCTCGCTGGCCAGGGTCGCGGAGGCGTCGAACGATTTGGGGGGGGGGGCGTCTCGTCTTCGTCGAGGAGGGCAGGGGTGGGGCCTTCGCGCCAGGCGCCAGTCGAGGGGAGGGGTCTTCTGTCGTCGCGGTGGCCAAGGTGAGGCTGGAGGGAGGTGGGTCGGTGGAGGGTTCGGGCGGCGGTAGGCTGTCGCCATCGCGCGATGGCTTTCCCCCTTTTTTTTTTTTTTTATTTTATTTAAGAACTGAAATTGAAACGGGGGGGGCCAGAAGAAATAAAGGAGAGTAAGGAATATTTTTTTTTTTATTTTTTTTGTATTATTTTATTTATTTAATTATTTAAAGGTTGACTTTCACATACGACCTCAAAACGAGGTCCACCGCCTGTCGCCCATAGCGTTTCCCCCCCATTCCGAACACAATGGGATATGTATCGCAAGCTGATTTGACCGTTTCGATCAGTTTCCTTTGAATTTACATTTAAATCACTTTATTGAATTTTAAACGTACGTTTCAAATTACCGGGGTCACATACTAACTAGAAAAATTCCATAAAAATATTTTCTAGCTTCGTATTGACGATACGGTCCTAACAAAACTAGTTTCGTCGAATTCTGAGACCGTTAGAAAAATGGCCAATTTCCAGTCGATTAAAATCAACTGAAATGGTTAAAACACGTTTTCCTTTGCCACGCTCA
Organism: Allium sativum; assembly: GCA_030737875.1. Lineage (NCBI taxonomy): Eukaryota > Viridiplantae > Streptophyta > Magnoliopsida > Asparagales > Amaryllidaceae > Allium > Allium sativum. The sequence goes on along the minus strand of CM060920.1, from coordinate 472,064,118 downwards.
CATATTGACTCGAAAAATTATGAAATTTGAAACCTAGCGATAACTTGACACTGCGGATCCAACAAAAGTGGTTTCGTCGAAATCCGAGGTCATTTGCAAAATGTCCATTTTTAAGGGCCTGAATTCCATAGCGACTATTCAGAATTTTCAACTGGACATAACTTTTGATTCCCGCTACTAACTTTTGATTTTTCGGATTCGTTGGAAAGATATTCACTATTAGATTCCATTATTTTTGGTTTCACTAAAATCCGGATTGTTTTGCACCCGGTACATTCAATTGAAGTTTGAAATCGAATTATCGAACTACCGCGCCATTTTTAATTCTATTTATAATTATATATAAATATTTATATTCTAACGGCGACGCGTATAATATATACGTTCGAATTCTATTCAAAATAAGTTTCTCGTCGATATTATTTAAAATAATTCATTTTAAATAATCAAAATTCGCTAAAATTGCCAAAATAAAAATTTTAAACTGGCCCAGATTTTCCGGGTTGTTACAATCTCCCCCACTTAAAACTTTTCGTCCCCGAAAAGGAACAAAGTCGAAAGTGGTTTGATAATTCAACTCTACATTCGATTTGGCTTCCGTTCTCCAACTTTTCAGTTTCTGAGAATTTTCAAAGTTTCAAAAATTTGGCTAACACCCTAAATTTTCGAAAAATTTCGCCATAACCTCCCCTGCAATGGGAGCATCGGGAAATTTCAAATAGCTTCCCCGGTCCTTCAGATCTCAAAAAGAAAAAGAAAAAGCCAAGCGGCTAGCCAATAGGCTCATAAAATCATCATCACCCAAACAAAACAGGAAATTATGTAGTAAACATGTACCTATTTGTCGGGCAAACAAATTTTATTCTCTGCTCTAGCCTCCTTGCTATGACCTGTTCAATGATATATATGTATATGCAAGCAAATGCAACCAATTTTCAATACAATTCAATATTTGTTTCAAATGAACTAAGTGGTCCAAATTTTAATTATTCAAACAATAATCAAACAATACAACCATCAATCAATTAGTGAATTAGCTTTTCAAATTCATAATTTTGATATATATAAAGAAAATCATGTTTTGATGCCAAATCACAACAATGTATTCTAGCTATATATAAGTTTTGGTTCTCACACCAGTCTAATGGAAATATATAGAAAATCACACCTTCGAAACTCGAATACCAATTCTGATGATGTCTAGACTATCATCAGAATCGTCTCCGGGCGACTAGAGTGTGACTCTATATCTATCCAGTATATTAAAACTTCGAATACACGCGGATCAGACGTATACGCAAAATCTATATATACTGGACTGTCCAACTCAATATAAATAGATAATCAAATACGAATAATTGCTTTAAATTTTCAAAACAAAAATTGTTTTTATTTGAAAAATATACTCTTCACACTCGTTCTAGGATACTACTGATCCTATCTCTAACGAGTCATTCTAATTGGATATTACTAATCCAATATCTGATGAATCCTTTCGTATGTTTCTAATGTGTCTTGTTCTCTAGCTTTGTAAACCAAAGCTCTGATACCAACTGTGAAGACCCGCAACTTCCCCGTAAAGGAAAGCGACGGATAGTTCGAGAACAAACCACAGCAGAACGCATACAGAAGAACATTTCATTGTATATTACAACAATGCATCAGATTACAAGAATATATAGAGTATAAATGAATATTACACAGAAATATCAGAGATTTAAATTACATTTAAATACATAGCAGCGGAAAATAATACAATACACAACTAGAATGAGATATACGGATACAAAGCTTTCCGGATATCGTTCCAGCTGTAAACCAGGATCCTGTGAATATAAATCTGCAAAACCCAAAACTACTAGCTGCCCATGTCAAAATAAGGGCACCCAGAGTTTAGGTTAAAACAATAAACTCCAGGTCAGTCATGTGACTGGTGTGAGAACTAAAACAGTTATTAATCTTTATTTTAAATCATTAGGTAAATCAAGGGACCACGCCGTATAATACGGAACGGGTTTCCTCCCAAGAATACCAGTGCATGAAACAAACAGCGCAATGCTAAATAAAGAAAAATGAAGCTGTTATAAGACCCAGGTCCCATCACACAATGCAACGCAGTCGAGGATAGGGTTTTCCCTTATAACAGCCAAAGGATGCTTGATACGTTTTAAAACAAATCATTTGATACTATTATAAGTGTATAAAACAACTTCAAATCATAAGTATCAATCATAGGCGGCATGAGCGTCCCATGCCACTATGTCGCCATATATAGGTTTACAAATAAAACCGCAAATGTCACGTATTTGGAAATTGGATTTCCATCTATGAACCGAGGCAAAAGATAGTCCTCAACCGATTCGAGACGCTCTAGCCCGCCCCTCAGGAACAGCCGCAACTGCCCCTTGGATCGTCAGGGCCGGTCCACACGGAGTGGATTATTATGCCTGAACAATACGTCTCCCCACCCTATGGGGTGTAAGTCTGGTCCGTCAGCCGACCAGAATGCATTCGGCCGAAACCGATATAACCGAGGCGCCTCGCAACAGCAACAACCACATAAGTCAAACTCGTCAGGGCGTGTAAAACCACTGACGCCACTTCTAGCTAGAAAGAAACGCAAGTCCTCCCTGAGGTCCGTCTCCCGTTTTTGGTTCATACCTGGTGTGAAACACGCGAGGTAAACGTTACACAAAGCTACGCCACAAAGGCCGTGCTTTGATCATCACCACAAGACTTTGCTTTTCAACAGAAGCCTTGATCATTTGCATCTTAGCATGCCACACAGGCAAACCATCCTATGCAACCGATATCAGTCACACAGAATGAAATCCGATGTCAGACACACAGTCCATTTACAAGTCCGTTCTGGGTCTGAACGAAACCGGAGGCACCTAGTACCCCGCATATCCATCGATCTCCAAGTACGTCTGGACGATCACCAACTGTTTCCATCTTCTTGGGTGTACAGCCCAATCAAGATCATCAGTTATCACCCAAACGACGTGAAGACTTCCGGTCTTCGACCATCGTCTTCATCTTCGACTTATCGTCGTATCAGTTATTCAGAATGGGATAAACCCGGTCTTTCCGAATAACTCACGTATATATTATAAAAGTGTTACACAAACACAACATACGCCTCATTCCAATTCATTAGTCACTAACCGTAAATTAATCAAGAGAATAATTCCCCAAATATTAACCCCGAAGGCCGAAACCAACATCAGATCAATATCCAGAAAACCATTCTGCTTGGCTAACCGACAGTTAGTTTCTAAATTTCACATTCAAATCTAATTAAAGATTTAACTATCGCCTGGAGCAAAACTGGTGATACTCCATTCTCGATCTTTTCAATCTAATTAAAGATTCATTAAAACTCCACTTAGTTTTAATCTGTGACTGGGTTAAAGAATCAGTGTCATCTAAAAACACGGTTCGCGATAAACCCAAAGTCACATTCCATTAATTATCGGGTTAAAGAACGAGTGTTATTTAAAACACTGTTCACGATAAACCCAAAAATCAATATCAATTCAATTCCAATTAAATATCATTTAATTGGTACACTTCATTAAATCTAAATAAAAAGATTTAATCTTTTCTCAACTGGGTTCAAGAACAGTGTTAGTGAAGACACCATTCACGACAAACCCAAATCACATTCGATATTCAATACAAGGCTCTGAATAGAAAATACATCGGCTTATATTCAATATCGAATTCTACGACTAACAAATGTCGTATTGGAAATAACGATACAAATATATATCTTTCAAATTTCCATAACAACACCTGTAATATCACGAATTCCAATATCGAAATATTCCGAAGACAATTTCGATTTAAATCCACTCCAATGCAATCATTGGAAATTTTGGTTATTTTCAAAACCCTTTTCGAATTCAATTTATTTATTTAAAAATAAATAGAATTATAATTCTAGTTCAAAACTAGTTCATTTCGATAAAAATCTATTTTTATCTTTTCAAATATGGAGTTTTTCATCCCAAATCTTCACAAATCATTTCTTATGATTTTACATAAATTATTACTATTTTTAATAATTTTATCAAGGCCCGTACAGTCGATTTCCATCAACGGCCATCGAACTGCACTTACAGCGACCTTTTTCAAATTTGATTTGGACATAATTCCAAATCCAACCGTTAGATTTCAAATTTCTAACATTCGTTAGAAAGCTCTTTTCGATACGAACCCAACGGTTCTGGTTTTAGGAGAATCCGACGGTCGGATCTCCCGTAATGTCCGTTTGAAATAAATGGTCGAAATTCGCGAACTGCCGCGGCGCGGCGCGTTCTATTCAGGCCATTATATTATATATATAATATATATAATATATATTTCGTCGATTTCTATTCAAAACGAATTATATAAATAGTTTTAAAATCGTTTCAAAACCTATTTCAACTTCCATTTCAATTCAAAGAAAAATTGAATTCTTCCTTATAAATTCGTTTTAAAATTCATTTCTATTCAATTCAAATTTCAATTCAGTTTGAATTCATATTCAATTCAATTCATTTCGAAATCGTTTTCAATTCAATTCAGTTCGAAATCGCTTTCAATTCAATTCATTTCGAATTCGTTTTCAATTCAATTCATTTCGAAATCGTTTTCAATTCAATTCATTTCGAAATCGTTTTCAATTCAATTCATTTCGAATTCGTTTTCAATTCAATTCATTTTGAATTCGTTTTCAATTCAATTCATTTCGAAATCGTTTTCAATTCAATTCATTTCGAATTCGTTTTCAATTCAATTCATTTCGAAATCGTTTTCAATTCAATTCATTTCGAATTCGTTTTCAATTCAATTCATTTCGAAATCGTTTTCAATTCAATTCATTTCGAAATCGTTTTCAATTCAATTCATTTCGAAATCGTTTTCAATTCAATTCATTTCGAAATCGATAAAATCGATATAAATATCGTTCTCGTCAAAATGGCGTCAATCTAATCAACACGGCTTCATATATTCCTTTATTTTCAAATATTCTATTTCAAATATTTCTTTTTCAAAACTGGAATGAGGCCCAATCAATTACCATATAAAATTAATTATATGGATTTTCATACAACACATGTATATAATAGCATTGAAAATAATCAACCATCAACCAAAGTGCACTACACTGTATAAGCATCAAATATAGATATTCAACGCTTACAACAGCATGTCAATCAATCGATCGACATATTTAATCAATCAGGATGAGTGAACTTCAAATTTCATCCTAACACCCGTGTGGGGTTTCAAACAATCAAACACATATTTTATTTGTGCAGTTAGGCGATGTGTAAAATTTATCGACCCAATCAATGTCATTCAAATAAGTGTACATAAACAAACCATCTGGTTTGTAAATGAATATTTATTTTATTCACTTTCACTATATTCATATTCACGTTAAAAATTGTATTTTTAACGATAAAACATTTTATTCTATCATATGAATTTCTATTATTCATTTACACAATAAAATGATATTTTTATTTTCTAACATATTTTAGAAAATTTCGGCGGCATAACGGCACGATACTAGAAACGGGACAAGGCCTAGCCTAATCCCCGGTCTAGTGAAGGCCCACGCCATTCACTCATCAATCAAATCAATTTCATTTTGCAAACCACAAAATTTGGAGTAAGAGTCTAACCTAGTCTTACTCCTTCGCCTTATAACGGCGCACGTCTAATCCTAACCAATTTATCGATTCGATTTTTCACACCACAAACCACATTCAAACCAATATCTCGATCAATCACCAAACAATCCAAACAAACAAGTCCATGGTATGTGGACGGGTGTCGGGTGCTTCTAATAAGCACCGTCTGCATCCTAGTATATATATATATAACTAGAAATATAAATTGAAAGGTGAGAAATTCTCACTTATAGCTATCCTAGCTCCACGGCACTTCATTTGCAGAAGTCTTCGTCGTTTCGCCTTTTTGTCACCTTCGTTGCCCAAGGCCACTATATATATAAAAAAAAAAAATCGAATTTTTATTTCAAAGTTCCATATATAAAAATCGAATTTTTAGTTCAAAGTTCAATATATAAAAATCGAATTTTTAGTTCAAAGTTCAATATATAAAAATCGAATTTTTAGTTCAAAGTTCAATATATAAAAATCGAATTTTTAGTTCAAAGTTCAATATATAAAAATCGAATTTTTAGTTCAAAGTTCAATATATAAAAATCGAATTTTTAGTTCAAAGTTCAATATATAAAAATCGAATTTTTAGTTCAAAGTTCAATATATAAAAATCGAATTTTTAGTTCAAAGTTCAATATATAAAAATCGAATTTTTAGTTCAAAGTTCAATATATAAAAATCGAATTTTTAGTTCAAAGTTCAATATATAAAAATCGAATTTTTAGTTCAAAGTTCAATATATAAAAATCGAATTTTTAGTTCAAAGTTCAATATATAAAAATCGAATTTTTAGTTCAAAGTTCAATATATAAAAATCGAATTTTTAGTTCAAAGTTCAATATATAAAAATCGAATTTTTAGTTCAAAGTTCAATATATAAAAATCGAATTTTTAGTTCAAAGTTCAATATATAAAAATCGAATTTTTAGTTCAAAGTTCAATATATAAAAATCGAATTTTTAGTTCAAAGTTCAATATATAAAAATCGAATTTTTAGTTCAAAGTTCAATATATAAAAATCGAATTTTTATATTCTCCATTATATTTTCAAAAGTGATGTCTTTTTATTTTCAAATCAAGATTGCTTGTATTTTTGAATCAATGACCATTTCAGTTTCTTTTCTTTTTAACAATGTAAAAATCAAATTTTTAAAATATAGATTTCACCTTTATAAAAATAAAGTTTTCGCTTTTATAAAAATCACCACTTTATTTCAATGTATATAAAATAAAAATCAGATTTTTATTTCGCTACATATACAAAGATGATATCTTTATATTCTCTATCCTATAAAGATTATATTTTTAATACTTTAAAAAAATATAAAAATCATATTTTTACTTCACATTCATATCGATAAAAATCTAATCTATTTCATTTTCAAAATCTAATCTTTTTGACATATGAATTTCTATTTTTACTTCAATGCCCTATACATATAAAAATAAAAATTCTTTTCTATTAAAAATCTAAACTATATACTATATAAAATAAAAATCTAGCTTCAGCTTTTAAAGTAGATAAAACTCAGTTTTAAAAATAAAACAAATTCAGTTTTTTTTTCATTTTTAAATCAAAATCAGTTTTAACATTTTTAAATCTAAAATCAGTTTAACATTTTTAAATCTAAAATCAGTTTAACATTTCTGTTTTTAAATCTAAAAAAAAAAACAGTTTTTAAAATTAATTAAAATCAGTTTTCTAAAACTTGAAAATAAAATAGCAAAGCCAAAAACAAAAACAAAAACTTACAGATGGGGGGGGGGGGGGTTCTGCTGATCGTCGGAGGCTCCTGGCTTCGAGGCGGCGGCACAGGCTCGCTGGCCAGGGTCGCGGAGGCGTCGAACGATTTGGGGGGGGGGGCGTCTCGTCTTCGTCGAGGAGGGCAGGGGTGGGGCCTTCGCGCCAGGCGCCAGTCGAGGGGAGGGGTCTTCTGTCGTCGCGGTGGCCAAGGTGAGGCTGGAGGGAGGTGGGTCGGTGGAGGGTTCGGGCGGCGGTAGGCTGTCGCCATCGCGCGATGGCTTTCCCCCTTTTTTTTTTTTTTTATTTTATTTAAGAACTGAAATTGAAACGGGGGGGGCCAGAAGAAATAAAGGAGAGTAAGGAATATTTTTTTTTTTATTTTTTTTGTATTATTTTATTTATTTAATTATTTAAAGGTTGACTTTCACATACGACCTCAAAACGAGGTCCACCGCCTGTCGCCCATAGCGTTTCCCCCCCATTCCGAACACAATGGGATATGTATCGCAAGCTGATTTGACCGTTTCGATCAGTTTCCTTTGAATTTACATTTAAATCACTTTATTGAATTTTAAACGTACGTTTCAAATTACCGGGGTCACATACTAACTAGAAAAATTCCATAAAAATATTTTCTAGCTTCGTATTGACGATACGGTCCTAACAAAACTAGTTTCGTCGAATTCTGAGACCGTTAGAAAAATGGCCAATTTCCAGTCGATTAAAATCAACTGAAATGGTTAAAACACGTTTTCCTTTGCCACGCTCACATATTGACTCGAAAAATTATGAAATTTGAAACCTAGCGATAACTTGACACTGCGGATCCAACAAAAGTGGTTTCGTCGAAATCCGAGGTCATTTGCAAAATGTCCATTTTTAAGGGCCTGAATTCCATAGCGACTATTCAGAATTTTCAACTGGACATAACTTTTGATTCCCGCTACTAACTTTTGATTTTTCGGATTCGTTGGAAAGATATTCACTATTAGATTCCATTATTTTTGGTTTCACTAAAATCCGGATTGTTTTGCACCCGGTACATTCAATTGAAGTTTGAAATCGAATTATCGAACTACCGCGCCATTTTTAATTCTATTTATAATTATATATAAATATTTATATTCTAACGGCGACGCGTATAATATATACGTTCGAATTCTATTCAAAATAAGTTTCTCGTCGATATTATTTAAAATAATTCATTTTAAATAATCAAAATTCGCTAAAATTGCCAAAATAAAAATTTTAAACTGGCCCAGATTTTCCGGGTTGTTACAGAAATGAATTTGAATATTAGAATTCAAATGGAAAAGGAAAATGGAATTTGAATATAAGAGATTCAAATCGAATTCAAATAGGATTTGATCTATGGAGTTTGAATATGAAATTCAAATGGGTTTTAAACTATGGAATTTTGAGTATAGAATTTAAAAAGGAGTTGAATATTTGAATTCCAATAGAATTCAAATATAGAAATTGGAATATAGAAAGTTCAAATGGAATTTAAATATAGAGTTTGAATAAAAGAATTCAAATGAATTCGAACATAGAATTTGAATTCAAATAGAAATTCAAGTATTGAATTTGAATATCAGATAGAAAAGGAATTGGAATTTGAATATAGAATTCAAATAAAAGTGAGATTGAAATTTGAATCAAGAAATTTAAATAGAGTTAAAGTTGAATTCATTTTAAAGAAGTTTAAAGGTTTATATATATATATATAAATATAATTAAAACGAACTCGCCGCAGCGCTGCAGTTCGTAAAATAGCGATTCGAACTTCAATCGAATATACATGACTCAATTGGAGTCGGAATTCTTCGAAACAAGAAACGTCAGGACCGGTTTGATAATAGTTTTCTAATGAAAGAGAAAAATTTGAATTTCATCGTATAGATTTTGAGTTATGACAAAATCAAATTTTCAGAAAAGCAGCGCCAGAATCGTTTTAAAACCATAACGGTTTATTTCATTTTATAAAAGGATTTTTAAGCAAATAAAATCCGAAGTTTCTATTTAGAAAATTTCAGAGTTGAGTTATAAAATATATGCGAATTCAAGTTGTGTAAATGAATATGATTTTTGAAACAGAAACCAGATTTTGATTTATTAATAGAAATTAGTTAATGAGTTTTCGAAGGGGTTTTGGGGTTTTTAATAAGTAAATTCGATTTGAAAATTTATATTCGAAATCAAAAAAACTAGAATTGAAATTGAAATTCAATTTGGTTGTGAGCAGGTAAACATTTTATTTGAACGTGTTATGTTCAAACAAAGAAGTGAAATAGGCAAAAAGGGCTAATTAAAGAATAATTGAGCGAAACTGAATTCAAACAATTCAAAATTGAATTCAAACGAATGGATTGAGTTGAATTGAATTGGAAACAGGTGAACAGGTGTTAAACAGATATGGGATGGAGTATATGAAGATTTTAAAATAATGTGCTCGACAAAAAGGTACATGTTTAATTCATATATGGGGTTTTATGCGCCGTATCGGCAAGCCGCTTGGCTTTTTCTTTTTCTTTTCGATTGAGGAAGATACCGGGAAGCTATTTGAAATTTCCCGATGCTCCCGATACAGGGGAGGTTATGGCGAATTTTTCCGGGAATTTAAAGAGTTAGAATATTTTTAAGAAATTTGACAATTAGAAATCTATATATCGATATATATAGAATTCGATAAGGAAACGAAATCAAAAATAGCAAAAAGGGCCAATATGGTTATTGGAAATATTTGGTTAACAAATATTGATAAGAAAAGGGAAAAGAGATTTAATTAATGAAATATTAATTAAAGGGCCCAGTGATTTGTTTGATATGTTGGGATGAACACTTGTTTTTATTCGATAGTTAAATCACAGACTATCGAAGTTTTTGACCATCGTTGTCAATATGGAGAGACCGGTTGGATTATTATCCGAAGAACCACTCCGTATCGGCATAAGCGTTGCGAACCAAGTATGCTGGATATATTGAAGACGGAGTAAAGTGCAAGGGCTTTTCTATTAATAGAAATAGTGCCTCCGGTGTCGTTCAATCCCAGAACGAACGTAAATGGACGAATGTCTGACAGAGTATTTCCAATGATCAAATGGGTTGGTCTGTATGAATATATATGGTTGCAACGGATTTATCCCTTAGCATAATATCCAGAATATTTGTGCAAACTCAACTAGTGATTAACGGATCTGACGATGTGGCATTCAAAGTGATTGTGTTATCGATGAATGGTAAGTATGCGTAGCCTCAGGCCTCAACAACCGGGGAAGGACAAAAATCGGGCAGGCAGCATGGCTATGTGGGTCGCACCCATTAGGGTGTATAATCACCTATCTAGAGAAATTCCTTTTGTTCCTAAATCTATCGATTCTGCCCATTCGGGAAACGGTGGTTTGAGTCCAACCGTTGGTGATATACATTCGATACACTCAAGCGAAATGAGTGGTCGGTCATGTGTGGGCCGGGTTGCAAGACGTTCTTGTTGAACCCAGGTGTATTCCTCTCTAGAGATGCACTGTCGGAAGGTGGTCCCATACCTTGTCATGTTGGAAATCCAATCTCCAATAAGCGCCATGCGGTTTTTGATTTTATAATATATATGTGGAGCGTGAGATGCAAGCGTTCTGCTATTTGGTTATTTATTTGATGTAGACATTATTATAATATCATTGGATTTGATATCAAAGTGTTTTGGGTTATAGTAAGGTAAAAACCGTCCATGTTTATGTGTGGGCTGGTCTTACTATTATCTTTTCTTTCGAAAAGGGTTTTGAAAGTTAAACAAGTGGTTGGAGTTTACTCACACCAGTCCCATGACTGACCCAGAGTTTATTTTGTTTTGTTTTCCCTAAACTCTTGGGTGCCCAAATTTGTACGGGCAGTCAAGTGTTTCAGGCTTTTACAGATACACTTGGAGGAGCTTGAAGCTGGAGGCTTCAACGTTAGTTATTTAGAGTTACTTCCGCTGAATCAAATGTTATGTGTACTCTGATGATGGTATGTATTTATGTACAAAACAGATTTGTATTTCAAAAGTTATGTTATAGAATTTATTTTTTTCGTTCCGCTGTGAGTTTGTGATCTTCGTTTTTCTTCTATTCTAATATTTCTTTCTTTCTATTTCTCATCCTCTAACTTCTTTCTATTAATGGTTCGTATTTCTGTGTTATTTGGGTTGGACATGTGTTGTATTTAGTCAACTCAGATAGCTCGGATTTGCGGGTCGTTACAGTTGGTATCAGAGCTTAGGTTGAGCGAATACCTAGGCTTGTGTGGCACGTGCTCATTAGAGATGGGTCAGTAGTACCCTAGAATGAGTTGAGTGTATAGATACGAGAGCGCGTATTTGTAAATTGATATAAAAACTATTTTATATTGTGTTGACTAGTTTGTTGAGTGGTTTATGAATTCTGGTCGAATAGTGGGACGCCACGAAGTCGATAGGGATTCATAAACACTTGAACAGAAGATTGAACACAGTATTGTTTTAAAGTGGGTGAATGAAATAATTTTACCCAAAATTATATTTTGATATAGAAAGAATAATTTTTTGAAATTATTATATTATATGGATGTGTTAATTGTTAGGATTATAATCAAATGAGATTATAAAAATTAGAATAGTTATTTATAACCAAATAGAACTTGTATATGAATAAGATATACAAATGGGATGAAATAAAAATTAAATTCAAACCAGAATTAAGAATTCAAAATCCTGGGAAGTTGAAAAATATTTTTCAAAGTATATTAAAATAATATAGATTTGTTTTAAAGGATTTGAAAGAAAATCGTGGATTTTGAAATAATAAAGCACTGAACTCACTTCAGTGGCTGGGAAATAATTCTGATGATGATTGCAACATCATCAGTGTTCATTTCCGAGTTTCTAAGTGATAGGTTGCTACCTTAGAAAGTTTGATGGAAATTTGTTTGAAAGAAAACAAATTGGTTTGAATATTCAAATGTTTTGAATTTGAAATGGGAATAAATATAAGTATACATTTATGGGATTTCAAAAGAATTTGAAATGAAAACCCAGGGATTTGAATTCTGGAATTTAACTTAAGCAAGATAAATGGTTCAGGGTGAATCAAATTGACTAGAATCGATTTGAATAGATTTAATGGCATATAGATTGGACATAAATGGATTGATCGTTGATCATTCGAATTAAGTGAAGGAAGACCAAAGGTTTTGGTGGAATTAAAATTTGTTGAAATATGAAGAGGTGAGTTTCAACATAAAGGAATGGATTTGTACCCTTTTTCCTACCTTAGCAATTTCGAGGACGAAATTATTTTAAGGGGGGAAGAATGTAACGACCCAGATTTTTGAACAGTTTATTTTAAATATTTAGTATGGGTTTAAATATTGAATTCATAATATAAATGAATTTTATATTGAATTAGGAATTATAAGTGGATTTTTATATTGAATTTATCAATATAATATTTAATTTCGAAAATATTGAATTATAGTGATATAAAAACAAAATATAACTGAACATGAAGTTAAAATGAAATCAAAATGATTCTAGCAATTTATTTGAACTCTATACTGAATTAGAACAATGATAATTCATTTTTGATGAATTTAATTTTAAATCGATAGTTTAAATTATTATTTCCCATATCTGATCAATGTAAATTGCAAAATCTGTTCCGATTGAATTCAGAATAACGTTGTAATATGGAAACGCCGGTCGGTACGTTTAAATAGGAGTTCGGAACCGCGAGATATTTTTCAAATTAAAAATATATATAAATTCAAATCAACTTCAAATCAAAAACCTACATTTCATACTTCAGCCGACCTAAAAACTGAAATCACGCAGACTACTTCTTCTCGAGCTAAAATATTTGTTTCCCATTTCCAATATCAGCAAAACATCAATTTAATGGTGATGTACTTGATGTCTCCCTTCGCACCACTATATAAACAGTCGATAGCCTTCATTTTTCCATTCAGGAACCAAAAGAAAATCCAAGCCGATTCCTCTAATTGAAAATCCAGCGTTCTTGCTCTTCAAACTCCTACGATTCAAATCTGACGCGAGTGCCAATGGGAGGAACGACGTTCAACTTCGATTGATTTTTGGGTATGGGGCCAACGCTCGTCGCGATGAAGCAAGGAGGGGTCTCGGGGCTCGAACTGAGGTGCGATGCTCACCTCCGTGCTCGAATTCGAAATGGGAAATTAGGGCTCGATCTAGCTCGCAATTAAAGAGACTGCGATGATGTACGGTTCAAGTTATTGGAAGGGATGACGGCGGTATAAGAGTTCGAACTAGGGTTCTGGACTGGTGCGAATTACCTGATGGTTGAGCACTCGATTTCAATTTTTGGTCAAGGGCTTTGGGGAGGTTCTGACGTGGGTAATTGGAAGATGCGAATCGGTGAAGTGAAGGTTGAAGTTGGTTATAGGTTGATTGCAGTGGTAGCTCGCTTCATGATTTGTTAAGGCAGCGAGGTGCACATAGATTTCGTGAAGATGATAAAAGAGGATTAAGGTGCTAAACAAATAAATTCAAGAAGATTCGTAGCCAGTGGTTTGGAAATAAGCAGGATATTCGACAACTGAAAATCCCTGGTGAGTAAATCTCACTCACCTTTAGAATTATTTTTATTTCATTAAAAATAATTGTCTGTTGCTTGTGTGAATGTTTTATGGTTGTTTTATATATATTAGTTATTTAGGCTATATATATATTGGGTTGATTGATTGGTTGGATTCCCGCAGTCTCATTAGCGGATGCCCGCAGTTTCATAGCGGATAATTACCCTATACGCCCCACGCTATGATTAGTGGATGACCTTCTATACCGCGATATTCTGCCACGAAGCAGAATTGGTATTATTTATGTGCTAACATCTGTGGATGCAGGAAAACAGGTTGGAGGAATCCAACTGGATTCCTCAAAAATATATTATCTGTTTGTTTATTTGTTTGCATATATATTGTTATACATGATATGTTAGAAAAATAAATAATTGGTTGCTTTGTGTATTTTATCACTGGGCTTAAGTAATGATATTTAAAAATATCGTAAAAAGGATATTGGGGATTTAAAAAGGAAAATTCTATTTTTAAATAGAATTTGAATTTTTAACGGAAATAAAAATATAAACTTGTTTTAAAATAAAACAAGTAGTTTCTTTATAAACGAAGTTTATAAATAATTCTTTTATAACGAAGTTATAAATGAAGTGAAAAGAATTATCATTTGATAATTCAGAAATAGAAATTCGAGTATTGAATTTGAACATGGAATTGAATACAGAAATTCAAGTAGAAATTTGAATATGAAATTTCAAATAGAATTTGAAATAAACTTTGAAATAGGATTTTCAAAGTAGAATTGGAAATAGAATTTCAAATAGGATTTCAAAATAGGAAATCCAAATGGTTTTGAAATGGAATTTGGATTCAAGGGAACTCAAATGAATTTGAGTGAAGAAATTCAAATGGTGTAAAAATAAGTTTGAATATTAGAATTCAAATGGGGTTGGAAATGAATTTGAATATTAGAATTCAAATGGAAAAGGAAAATGGAATTTGAATATAAGAGATTCAAATCGAATTCAAATAGGATTTGATCTATGGAGTTTGAATATGAAATTCAAATGGGTTTTAAACTATGGAATTTTGAGTATAGAATTTAAAAAGGAGTTGAATATTTGAATTCCAATAGAATTCAAATATAGAAATTGGAATATAGAAAGTTCAAATGGAATTTAAATATAGAGTTTGAATAAAAGAATTCAAATGAATTCGAACATAGAATTTGAATTCAAATAGAAATTCAAGTATTGAATTTGAATATCAGATAGAAAAGGAATTGGAATTTGAATATAGAATTCAAATAAAAGTGAGATTGAAATTTGAATCAAGAAATTTAAATAGAGTTAAAGTTGAATTCATTTTAAAGAAGTTTAAAGGTTTATATATATATAAATATAATTAAAACGAACTCGCCGCAGCGCTGCAGTTCGTAAAATAGCGATTCGAACTTCAATCGAATATACATGACTCAATTGGAGTCGGAATTCTTCGAAACAAGAAACGTCAGGACCGGTTTGATAATAGTTTTCTAATGAAAGAGAAAAATTTGAATTTCATCGTATAGATTTTGAGTTATGACAAAATCAAATTTTCAGAAAAGCAGCGCCAGAATCGTTTTAAAACCATAACGGTTTATTTCATTTTATAAAAGGATTTTTAAGCAAATAAAATCCGAAGTTTCTATTTAGAAAATTTCAGAGTTGAGTTATAAAATATATGCGAATTCAAGTTGTGTAAATGAATATGATTTTTGAAACAGAAACCAGATTTTGATTTATTAATAGAAATTAGTTAATGAGTTTTCGAAGGGGTTTTGGGGTTTTTAATAAGTAAATTCGATTTGAAAATTTATATTCGAAATCAAAAAAACTAGAATTGAAATTGAAATTCAATTTGGTTGTGAGCAGGTAAACATTTTATTTGAACGTGTTATGTTCAAACAAAGAAGTGAAATAGGCAAAAAGGGCTAATTAAAGAATAATTGAGCGAAACTGAATTCAAACAATTCAAAATTGAATTCAAACGAATGGATTGAGTTGAATTGAATTGGAAACAGGTGAACAGGTGTTAAACAGATATGGGATGGAGTATATGAAGATTTTAAAATAATGTGCTCGACAAAAAGGTACATGTTTAATTCATATATGGGGTTTTATGCGCCGTATCGGCAAGCCGCTTGGCTTTTTCTTTTTCTTTTCGATTGAGGAAGATACCGGGAAGCTATTTGAAATTTCCCGATGCTCCCGATACAGGGGAGGTTATGGCGAATTTTTCCGGGAATTTAAAGAGTTAGAATATTTTTAAGAAATTTGACAATTAGAAATCTATATATCGATATATATAGAATTCGATAAGGAAACGAAATCAAAAATAGCAAAAAGGGCCAATATGGTTATTGGAAATATTTGGTTAACAAATATTGATAAGAAAAGGGAAAAGAGATTTAATTAATGAAATATTAATTAAAGGGCCCAGTGATTTGTTTGATATGTTGGGATGAACACTTGTTTTTATTCGATAGTTAAATCACAGACTATCGAAGTTTTTGACCATCGTTGTCAATATGGAGAGACCGGTTGGATTATTATCCGAAGAACCACTCCGTATCGGCATAAGCGTTGCGAACCAAGTATGCTGGATATATTGAAGACGGAGTAAAGTGCAAGGGCTTTTCTATTAATAGAAATAGTGCCTCCGGTGTCGTTCAATCCCAGAACGAACGTAAATGGACGAATGTCTGACAGAGTATTTCCAATGATCAAATGGGTTGGTCTGTATGAATATATATGGTTGCAACGGATTTATCCCTTAGCATAATATCCAGAATATTTGTGCAAACTCAACTAGTGATTAACGGATCTGACGATGTGGCATTCAAAGTGATTGTGTTATCGATGAATGGTAAGTATGCGTAGCCTCAGGCCTCAACAACCGGGGAAGGACAAAAATCGGGCAGGCAGCATGGCTATGTGGGTCGCACCCATTAGGGTGTATAATCACCTATCTAGAGAAATTCCTTTTGTTCCTAAATCTATCGATTCTGCCCATTCGGGAAACGGTGGTTTGAGTCCAACCGTTGGTGATATACATTCGATACACTCAAGCGAAATGAGTGGTCGGTCATGTGTGGGCCGGGTTGCAAGACGTTCTTGTTGAACCCAGGTGTATTCCTCTCTAGAGATGCACTGTCGGAAGGTGGTCCCATACCTTGTCATGTTGGAAATCCAATATCCAATAAGCGCCATGCGGTTTTTGATTTTATAATATATATGTGGAGCGTGAGATGCAAGCGTTCTGCTATTTGGTTATTTATTTGATGTAGACATTATTATAATATCATTGGATTTGATATCAAAGTGTTTTGGGTTATAGTAAGGTAAAAACCGTCCATGTTTATGTGTGGGCTGGTCTTACTATTATCTTTTCTTTCGAAAAGGGTTTTGAAAGTTAAACAAGTGGTTGGAGTTTACTCACACCAGTCCCATGACTGACCCAGAGTTTATTTTGTTTTGTTTTCCCTAAACTCTTGGGTGCCCAAATTTGTACGGGCAGTCAAGTGTTTCAGGCTTTTACAGATACACTTGGAGGAGCTTGAAGCTGGAGGCTTCAACGTTAGTTATTTAGAGTTACTTCCGCTGAATCAAATGTTATGTGTACTCTGATGATGGTATGTATTTATGTACAAAACAGATTTGTATTTCAAAAGTTATGTTATAGAATATATTTTTTTCGTTCCGCTGTGAGTTTGTGATCTTCGTTTTTCTTCTATTCTAATATTTCTTTCTTTCTATTTCTCATCCTCTAACTTCTTTCTATTAATGGTTCGTATTTCTGTGTTATTTGGGTTGGACATGTGTTGTATTTAGTCAACTCAGATAGCTCGGATTTGCAGGTCGTTACAACTTAACTCCTATCGAATAACTAATATTCGATTTAACTTCATTCGCTTGACTCTAGATCGCAGCGATCACAATGGTTACGTCTGACTCCCTCAGGAAACATCCCACCGCCGTAGGCTATTTACAGCCCTGCGAATTACTCTAGCAGTCGTACGAGATGGCAACTTATCCTGAATAACTCTGTTTGACTAACTCTATCTCAAATAACTATATTTGATAACTCTAGTTCGTTTTAACTCTAATCGATTAACTCTACTGAGTAACTCTAACTCGATCAACTCGACTTGATTAACTCGACTTACTTAACTCAACTGGTTAACTTGACTTACTTAACCCAACTGGTTAACTCTATTGAACTGGTTAACTCTACTGAACTGGTTAGCTCTACTGAACTGGTTAGCTCTACTGAACTGGTTAACTCTACTGAACTGGTTAACTCTACTGAACTGGTTAACTCTACCGAACTAGTTAACTCTATTCAACTAACTCGACTCGACTATCCCCTTTCGAATAGCTTATTCGTTTTACTAACTTTCGAATACCATATTCGATTTACTCCCTTCGAATACCATATTCGATTTAACTCCTTTCGAATACCATATTCGATTTACTTTATTCACTTTATAAAGATTTCCTTTTTAACAACGTTTTACTCATTTGAAAAGATTTACTTTTAAATAACGGTTCTACACTTTAAAAATGATTTCCTTTTTGTAACGTTTCCTTTTTAATTCTATTTGTAAATGGTTTACAAATATTTCCTTTTCAAATTTATTCTTGAAATATTCTAACTCCTTAAATTCTCTGAAAAATTCGCCATAACCTCCTTTGTAACGGGAGCATCGGGAAAATCCCCAAACCTGCCACATAGGCCTTTCCACTCAAAAGAAAATGTTTTGAAATTATTTTCTTTTTCTATGTATCTCCTATTTATAAATATTCCAATTTATAAACATTTCTTATTTATAAATATTCCACTTTATAAATATCTCTTATTTATAAATATCCCATTTTATAAATATTCAATTTTCAATATCACTTTGAAAATCCCCTTATCAACATTTCGGTATGTTATGGTATTCAATCATATCAAATCACGATGTTCAATATCGTCCAAGCACATATAATTGCCCACAGATTTTATATCACATCATATAACAATATATGAAAAACAATAAAATAACTGTTGAGGAATCCAGTCGGATTCCTCCAACCTGTCTCCCTGCATCCACAGATGTTACACAATATGATTATCATCACTTTCAGTTCAATATAAATTATTCTGATAGCAGAATCAATATATAAATATTTAACGGTTTATGTATATATATAATTACATATATATATATATATATAAAATTTTCACTAACTGACTAGCAGTTCAATCAATCAACTAACACACAACAATCAATAGATGATTAACAGTTCTAAAAATACATTATAAAATATAACTATTTAGAGTTGGTGAGTTTTACTCACATTTGGACGATCATCGTCAATGACGATAACCATCGCTTGATTCAGACAATTTATTTTGCTATAAATTGTGACGGACTCCAATCGACTCGCGGTCAGTTCCATCGTGGAGTGCTCGTCCATACGATCCCAACGCAACTTACGGTTCGTCAAACTGATAACGTATGAGAGAGATATCGGATTAACAAGTTTATAAACAAATTTGGAATTAAATAACTGGGTTTATTTTAGTCGGGCCTCACTTAAATTAAATGGCCCATTCCATACCTTAAAAACCCGACCCGTTCTTCTTGCCCTTCTTCCCCAAATGACGTGCCCTTCCTGTACAAAACACCCAGCCAAAAATCGATTCTTACTCCATCTTATCTCCTCCTCTTTTCAATTAAAACCCAACTAAGAACACCAATCGAACTCTCCTTCCAATCTCATCATCTTCCTCAGCTCCTCGCACAACTCGTCGTCCTTCAACCCGTCACGACAGCGTCCATCACCAGCAGGTGGCGACACAACCCAACACCGAACCTCATCAAACTTTGCAAACCCCCTTCTTTTTTATCCCTGAATTCAATTGCAATATCGAAACAAACCCAAATGACCACAAACCGATCGCGTTTCCAGCCTCACTTCCTCGCTACAGTAAAAGTAGCGTCGCTTTTTGATATAAGTTTGCCCAAAAATCATCACGCAGGTGCCCTCTGGCCTCCCGATCTCAAATACGATATCTAATCCAACCATCGATGCTTCCATCTTCGCAATTCATGAACCCTAGCTTTTACTGTATACTATTTCAAAGCAGAAAAAGACATCGAACTCAACCCGATTCACATCAGCGCGAAGCTCTGAACAAGTGAAGGCAAACGAAGATGGTTTGAGGACTTATGGAATTTGTTTTGAATTTTCATGGATTTATGAAGACCTCATTCCACATTTTGGTTTGAAAACGAAACACTGACGATGGATTTTGAGAAGTGTTTGACCAGAGAAAAGAGAAATTAGGTTTTAGTGAAAAAGGGTGGTGTATTTATAGCCAAATCAAAATATCTAGATATTTTATTTTGATTATTTTATTCCTTTATATTGAACTGCTCCTTATATCAGTCTTCTAAAAATTCCTATACTCACATATGATACCCAAAAATCACGAAACTGGACATGCAGCTACAGTTCGACATTACGGTCCCAACGAAACTGGTTTCGTCGAATTCCGACTTCGTATGCTCACACAGCGTATTTTTAACCGTCAAAATACTGATTGTTTTTCATTCTAAAAATCCGTACGGCCACACAATGACTCTAAAAATCACGGAAACTGACATCTAGCAATAATTTGATGTTGTGGATCCAACAAAATTAGTTTCGTCGAATTCCGACCTCGTTTGCAAAAGTGACTATTTTTAAAGCTCTAGATGACCCATTTAAATATATAAATATATTTAAATATAATTAAATTTAATATTTTAAAAATAAATATTATCGTTTATATTCACAGTGGAATACCATACAGCTCCAATATATTTCTAACTGAATTTACAGCTTGATATTTAAATCCTGATTAAATCGATATTCGATTTATAATGAAATCCCGTTTTAAAATATAAATAATTCCTTTATAAATTATAAAGGAATTCCACAGCGACTTTTCTGAAATTTTATTTGGACATACATCAAAATATACCCGACGAAATCCCGATTTTTCTCTTCCACTAGAAAGATATACTCCACCAGCTCCACACGTTTCTTATTTCACAGAAATCCGGCTTAAAACTAATCCTGTACATTCAGTTGAAGTTCGAATCGCCAACTTACGAACTGCAGCTCCATTTCAAGCTCGATTTTAATTATAATATAATTATACGTTTCAAACTGACGTCGATTGAATATATTCGTCAATATAATTCAACTCTAAGCTAAATTAAATCTAAGGGACGACCCCGTTCACCTTATATTGTGATTTCCAATATTTTCGATTATTTCTGAATTAAATATATTATTTAATTTATTATTTTAATTAAATATTCACCATTAATTTATTAAACAACCATTATATTATCTAAATCACTATTTAAATAATTAAATAAATTAATTATTACATCGCTAAAAATGCGGGTCATTACAATTGTAATGTCCCGGTTTTAAGTTAAATAGTTTGATAATAAACATTGATTATTATGAGATAAATGGATTTAGTAATCAAACTAAAACAATTATAATTATATATAAGTGTATATATATACTAATATGCATATGGTTAATTATGTTTTAACATAAGATACATAATAAAGCTTGCAACAAAAATGTTATAAGCTAGAAACATACAAATTATAACACATGTAAGGGGCAGTCTATTACTTAGGAAAACATTAAGGAAATTCCTAAACTAGTATGGACATTAAGAAAACATTTGTAACAAGTAAGTTCAGCAAAACACAATTACATAGACGTTTACATGACATGAACATAAGGTGTATGATGAAATGTCTCAGTAAAATAACAAAGAGGAAATTGCACGCAACAAAAAAAAGTAAGCAACTAAAGTCAAGGACTCTTAAATTGATTTAACCTTAAATAGTATAAACAACCCATCACCTAAAATCAAGGCTGTATCAATTTGCTAATATAAAATTCTTCTAGGCAAAATATCAAGCATACAAATCCATTTTTATGATGCAAACCAAATCTAGAAAAATATATGTGACCATTCGCAGCATTAAATTGGGTAATGACTTTGAGTATGTCATGCTCTAGAAGAGAGGATAAGGACAAGTGAAAAAGTAAATATCTTAGTAAATAATTCATTGCTTCCATGCAAAGTTTTCCTGCACAAGTCGTAAGTTAGAACCAAGGGGTGAAGGCTAATAAACTAGTGTACTGTAACATTTAAGTATTGTATAAAGAAAAATAGTTTGTTTAATGGTAAATTTTATCTATAAATATAACCTGAAAACCCATACACTTTCTCACAAAAACATTTGAGTTCGAGCAGGAGATAACTAGAACAGGGAAAGCAATAAGGTGAGTAAACTAAATTTATATATTCTTTATTTTTGTTTCCATTATGGAACTGCGTGTGTGCATCATATTGCTATGCTGTTAGAAACCAGTATAGATGATGAACAAACTCTTTGCATTGAAACCAGCATTTGATTGAAATAAACTGTGTATATGAGAACAGAGAAACATTAGTGAGAAAACTCAGTTTTAGGTCTCTATTAATCTTTAGCATATTCGTAGTAAGTATTACAAGTGTTTAGTTTGTATACATTATCAAATTCCTCTACATACTGAACTTTATTGACATAGACAATGCAAACCAACCTTGTATATGTATACATAACAGAAGCCTAAAAAAACACACATTAATCCTTTGTTTAAAATCATGTTATAAATCATTGCTAATAAACGATGTTAGGATGTATTCTACATTTATATTGTTGTGTGGAAGTCATTTCTCAACCCAAATAATTGGTCATGTATGAGAATATGAGACACCCTAACAGTACGAATACTAGTAACGGTTTTGATCAATGCAAACACTTAAACACATATAACTTAGATTCTAGGAAGTTCGAGTTCAAACCTTACATGAAAAATACTTGTATTTATATGGAGTGTATATTAAAAATAGTTTCGAAGGGTAAATATATATATATACACACACACACACACACACGGATATATACCATATCCTGTAACCATGTTCAAAACACAAATTTTCCCACCATCATAATTTCAAGATCAGATTATATGAATGATTTCGTATTACCAAAACAGGAATTTAGGAAGTGGAATCATAAATTTTAGCATTAGGAAAAAAGAGAATTTAAGGGTTGATCTGGAAAGGGGAACAAGGAAAATTCTGATGAACTAGGTGGTCGTAGGGCATGGGGTTTGGAGTAAAGGAGCATGGAGTGTTAGACAGTGGAGGAAAAATATTACATAAATTTTATATTGCGTGAATTGTGATATTGAAGTGGAAATAGGATTTTGAGTACTGGTTTTATACCTGACTTTGATGGTGAACTGCACGATCAGTGGTGAACCGAGTTGGCCAGAAATTGGTGGGGAAGTGCAGATAAGGGTCGCATCATACTGAAAAATCATGGTCGGTGTTGATGGTCAGCAGTGGTGACAGTTAGTGAGAGGGTGATCGGTGTTAGGGCTGTCTGTTTTGGCATTTCAGGTTGAGTTGGGAAATTCCGATCAGGATGATTGGAGGAGGATCTGAAAGCGGTGATGGGTGCAGGGTATGTGAAGGCACTTGCATGGATGATCGGAGTGAAGCTCGAGCGAAGGGGGCAGTAGTACACATGCATATATGCACGTTATGCACTAGGGCAATGGCAGGATGAAGAAGAATGTGGTGCTGGAAAAGTGGTACTGTGCGAGCATGAGGATTTGGAGTGAATCATCGTGTGCAGCATGGTGATTTGGTGCGGAAACAAGGGTTGGTAGGGGGTACTTTAGGCAAGTGGTATTTTGGAAAAATAAAGCGGTACTTTGGCACGACTAGGAAATCTCATGATCAGGTGGGTGCAGCATTACGTTCTGAAGCGGGAAAATTGGTATTTGGCAAATGCGCAAGGGAAGGAAAACTTGGTAAAGAGATTTTGGGCTAGGATTTTAGATCAAATAAGTTTTAAAAATAGAAAAGCAAATAAAAATAGGAAAATTATAAAGAAAACTAGAATAAAATAAATAAAAAGAGATTTTCAATTTAATAAGATTAAAAAGAAACCACATACTTGGGCCGGTAGAGGTGAAGGCATTAGAATGGAAATAGACCATAGTAGCTTGTTTTAAAAGGATTTCAACAAGTTTTAAAAATCGAACAAAAAAGGAAATAATAAAATATGAAGTAGAGACTAGTTAAATTATAAATGATTATTCAGAAATCAAAAGACAATTTACAAGAAGGACAAAGATATAAAGTGCAAATAATTGTCGTGTAAACAAGCTAACATTTTTGAATGAAGTGCCATGTGCGAAGCACACGCTTTAGTTGTTCATTTAGAAAAGATAGTAAATTGTCTGGATTTAAATAGTACATACATATACAATTTTGTTGGCTGAAGCTCATAAATAAAGGGTAAATAAAATGAATTATACTTAATCCAGTTCATTTTGAAACTGATAACTATTTATTTAAATAAATGTTTGAGATCAAATGAATACTGAAATTTGTTCCTTAGGTATTGACAAACCGTAAAAGACATTACGCTAATCATTTCGATGAGTCCGGAATTAATATTCCACTTCAATTTGATTTATACGACGTGTGTCAGAGATTATTATAATTGAAGACGGAGATATGCAAGGGCTATTTTGTTTTATAGAATAGTGCCTTCGGTTTGTCCAGTCCCAGGACAACTTGTATGGACGAATGTCTGACAGAGTATTTCCAAAGGGATCACGTACGTTGCTTTCTTCAAACGTACCAGTTGCTGGCACAGAAGGGAAACTTCTTTAGCCTGATTACCAGAGTATTTTTGTGGAAATTAATTAGTGATTTCTGATGGATTTGACGATATGGCATTCAAAGTGAATGGTGGACAGGTGTTCTAGAAGGTAAAGTAACCTCTAGCCTCACAAACAGAAAATGACAAAAATCGGGCAGGCAGCATGGCTAGGTGGGTCATTCCCAAGCAGGTTGTATTATCACCATCTAGAGAAATTCCTTTTATCTTCTTAATCTATATTTCGATGCTGCAGCTTTCGGGACGGTTGGCTAGCTATCGTCATGGGGTGATAATATATTCGCTACACTCAAGCTAAATGAGTAGGTTGTCATGTGTGGCCGGGTTGCAAGACATTCTTGTTGAACCCCGGTGTATCCCCTCTAGAGTACACTAATCGGCAGGTGGTCCCATACCTTATCTGTTGGAATCCGATCTCCAATAAGAGCTCGCGGTTTTTGATTTTATACTATATATATGGAGCGTGAGATGCAAGCGTTCCGCTAGATGGTTATTTATTTGATAAAAACTATTATAATATCAGATGATCTTGATATCAAAAATGTTTTGGGTTATAGTAAGGTAAGAACCGTCCATGTTTATGTGTGGGCTGGTCTTACTATTATTATATCTTTCGAAAGAATTTCTAACGTTAAATCAATCTGTTCCCCTAAGGAGATATCCCGTTCTCAATTCCAATCTGTTTAAAATTGTTTACCCACACCAGTCCCCTGACTGACCCAGAATTTATTTTTCTGTGTTTTTTCTAAACTCTTTGGTACTCATAACATTTGTTATGGGTAGAAAAGTGATCCGGGTATCTAATGGAATCTTTTGAAGTATTGGGGAATACGAGTCCTGTGACGAAAAGGAATTTCGCTCGATCCGAATCAGTCGCTAAACCGATCTAGACCGTTCGAAACGCCTGATTATTTTGAGAACACGACAAAATAGAACGCAGACGGAAGAACATTTCATTGTTCATTACAACAATGCATGAGATTACAAGAATATACAGAGTATAAACAAATAATATACATTCGATAAATATCAGAGATTACAATACATTACATAGCAGCGGAAAATAATACAATACACAACTGAAGGAGATATACGGATACAAAGCTTTCCGGATATCCTTCCAGCTGTAAACCAGGATCCTGTGAATATAAATCTGCAAAACCAAAACTACTAGCTGCCCGTGTCAAAATAGGGGCACCCAGAGTTTAGGTTAAAACAATAAACTCCAGGTCAGTCATGGGACTGGTGTGAGAACTAAAACAGTTATTAATCTTTATTTTAAAGTTAGGTAAATCAAGGGAACACGCCGCATAACACGGAATGGGTTTCCTCCCAAGAATACCAGTGCATAAAACAACAGCGTAATGCTAAATAAAGAAAAATGAAGCTATTATAAGACCCAGGTCCCATCACACAATGCAACGCAAGCCGGAGGATAGGGTTTTTACCTTATAATAGCCAAGAATGCTTGATACGTTTAAAACAAATCATTTGATACTATTATAAGTGCATAGTGTATAAAACAACTTCAAATCATAAGTATCAATCATAGGCGGCTAAAGCGCCCCATCCCACTATGTCGCCATACTAGGCTCTACAAATAAAACCGCAAATGTCACGTATTTGGAAATTGAATTTCCATCTATGAACCGAGGCCAGGGATCGTCCTCTATCGATTCGAGACGCTCTAGCCCGTGTCTCAGGAACAGCCGCAACTGCCCCTTGATTCGTCAGGGCCGGTCCACCGATGTGGATTATTATGCCTGAACAATACGTCTCCTCGCCCTTTGGGGCGTCAATGAGCCAAAAAATGACTCCATCGGACCCGGATCGTCCGATCAAACCGAGGCGCCTCGCAACAGCAACAACCACACAGGTGAAAAGTATATAAATGTCAGGGCTGGTAGGTCACTGACACTACCCTAGCTAGAAGGAAACGCATGCCCTCCCTGATGTCCTCTCCCGTTTCTGGTTCACAACCGGGGTGCGAGGCTCGCGAATTCACGTTACACAAAGCTGTGCCACACAGGCTGTGCTTTGATCATCACCACAAGACTTTGCTTTTCAACAGAAGCCTCGATCAATTGCATCTTAGCATGCCACACAGGCAAACCACTCTATGCAACCGATATCAGTCACACAGAATGAAATCCAATGTCAGACACACAGTCCATTTACAAGTCCGTTCTGGGTCTAAACGAAACCGGAGGCACCTAGTACCCCGCATATCCATCGATCTCCAAGTACATCTGGACGACCACCGATTGATTCCCTCATCTTGGGTGTACAGCCCAATCAAGATCATCAGTAATCACCCAAAATATGTGAAGACTTCCGGTCTTCAACCACCGTCTTCATCTTCGACTTATCGTCGTATCAGTTATTCAGAATGGGATAAACCCGGTCTTTCTGAATAACTCGCGTATATTTTAAATAAGTGTTACACAAACACGACATACGCCTCATTCCAATTCATCAGTCACTATCCGTAAATTAATCAAGAGAATAATTCCCCAAATATTAACCCCAAAGGCCGAAACCAACATCAGATCAATACCCAGAAAACCATTCTGCTTGGCTAACCGATAGTTAGTTTCTAAATTTCACATTCATAGGGAAAGGTTCCCATTAATTTTATCCAAGATAAATTCCTTGAATTTATTCTCTAATCTCCTTTTAAATTTCGATTCAACTAGTCGAGATTAACGAACCTTACCGAAGTAATCATTGGTTTTAATTTCCCAATCCCAACCTATTCATCCCATGAAGTAAAACGGGTCTTACTTAATATCTAACACCACGGTGTTATCGGTAAATTCAATTACCATTTCACGTTCAAATATAATTAAAGATTTAACTAACGCCTGGAGCAAAACTGGTGATACTCCATTCTCGATTATTTCAATCTAATTAAAGATTCATTAAAACTCCACTTAGTTTTAATCTGTGACTGGGTTAAACAATCAGTGTCATTTAAAGCACGGTTCACGATAAACCCAAAATCACATCACATTAATTATCGGGTTAAAGAACAAGTGTTATTCAAAACACTGTTCACGATAAACCCAAAAATCAATTCGAATTCAATTCCAATTTAAATATTATTTAATTGGTACACTTCATTAAATCTAAATAAAAAGATTTAATCTTTTCTCAACTGGGCTTAAGGACAGTGTTAATGAAGACACCATTCACGACAAACCCAAATCACATTTGATATTAAATACAAGGTTCTGAGTAGAAAATATATCGGCTTATATTCAATATCAGATTCTACGACCAACAGATATCGTATTGGAAATAACGATACATATATTTATATCTTTCAAATTTCCATAACAACATCTGTATAATCACGAAATCCAACATCGAAATATTCCGAAGAGAATTTCGATTCAAATCCATTTCAATGCAATCATTGGAAATTCTGGTTATTTTCAAAACCATTTCAAATTCAATTTATTTATTTAAAAATAAATAGAATTATAATTCTAGTTCAAAACTAGTTCATTTCGATAAAAATCTATTTTTATCTTTACAAATATGGCGTTTTTCATCCCAAATCTTCACAAATCATTTCTTATGATTTTACACAAATTATTACTATTTTTAATAATTTTATCAAGGCCCGTGCAGTCGATTTCCATCAACGGCCATCGAACTGCACTTACAGCGACCTTTTCCAAATTTGATTTGGACATAATTCCAAATCCAACCGTTAGATTTCAAACTTCTAATATTCGTTAGAAAGCCCTTTTCGATACGAACCCAACGGTTCTGGTTTCAGGAGAATCCGACGGTCGGATCTCCCGCAATATCCATTCGAAGTCAATGGTCGAAATTCGCGAACTGCCGCGGTGCGGCGCGTTCTATTCAGGCCATTATATTATATATATAATATATATAATATATACTTCGTCGATTTCCTTTCGAAATGAATTTTATAAATCGTTTTAAATTCGTTTTCAAAACGGTTTCAACTCCATATTCAATTTCAAATTAAAATTGAATATTCCTATATAACTTCGTTTTAAATTCTTTTCAAATCGATTTCAATTCGAATTGATTTCTAATTTAATTTCAGTTCATTTTCAATTCAATTCAATTTTAATTCGAATTCATTTGTATTCAATTTCAATTCGAATTCATTTCTTTTCAAAATATCAGATTTTGAAATCACTTTCGATATTCGTTATAAAATGAATAAAATCGATATAAATATCGTTCACGTCAAAATGGCGTAAATCTAATCAACACGGCTTCATATATTTCTATTTTCAAATATTCTATTCCGAATATTTCTATTTCAAATATTTTATTTCGAATATTTCTATTTCAAAACTTTCTTTTTCGAATATTTCTATTTCAAAACTTTCTTTTTCGAATATTTCTATTTCAAAACTGGAATGAGGCCCAATCAATTACCATATAATGTTAATTATATGGATTTTCTACAACACATGTATACAATAACAATGATGAATAATCAACCATCATCCAAAGTGCATTCTACACTGCATAAGCATCGAATATAGATATTTAACGCTTATAACAGTCTCTCAATCAATCGATCGACATACAACTAATTATTGGGATTAGTGTATGTCATCTATCATCCCAATACCCGTGTGGGGTTTCAAACAATCAAACACAGATTTTATTTGTGCAGTTGGGCGATGTGTAAAATTTATCGTCCCAATCAATATCAGTCAAATGTGTGTATATAAACAAATCATCCGATTTGTTTATTTTTATTTCATTTCATATACACGTTAAAAATTTTATTTTTAACTATAAAATATTTTCCACTATAAAATATTTTATTTCATTTCACATCACAACACACAATCAACTACACAGCAAAATCAAACAAACAAGCATACAAGCCGTCCATGGTCTGTGGACGACGGGTGTCGGGTGCTACTAAACACCGTCTGCATCCTAGTATATATTTCAACTAGAAAATAAAATAAAATAAAGGTGAGAAATTCTCACAGAATTGCTAATCCAACGCCACGACTCTTCTTAGGTAGAAATCTTCATCGTTATCGCATCTTTGTCATCTTCGTTGTCCGTAGCCACTACATATATAAAAATCACATTTTTATTTGTTCACTTTCAATTTAAAAATCATATTTTTATAATCACTTCATATATTTAAAAATCGAATTTTTACTATGCTATTCAATATATAAAAATCGAATTTTTACTTCGCTATTCAATATATAAAAATCCTATTTTTACTTCGCTATTCAATATATAAAATTCCTATTTTTACTTAGCTATTCAATATATAAAATTCCTATTTTGTAAAAATTATATTTTTAATTCTCTACCTAAACAAAAATCATATTTTTATCCTTCTACTATATGAAAGATTATATTTTTAATACTTTAAAAATATAAAATCATATTTTTAATTCTTTAAAAATATAAAAAATCATATTTTTATCTTCATAATGTATATATAAAAATAGCATTTTTATTCTGCTAAAGTATAAACAGAAAAAAAAATGGATTTTCATATAAAAATAAATAAATAAATTACTTACAGTAATTTGCGAGGGGGGGGTCGATTTCAGGCGACGGATGGACGGAGGGGGGGTTGCGGCGGTCTGATGGCGGCGGAGGGGTATCGCGAGGCTAGGGGGAGCAGCTGCGTCGGTTCCTTCGATGGGGGGGGCTCGATCGCGAGGCAGCCTAGGGTGTGGGGGGGGGATTCGAGGTTCGAACGACGAAGAGGGTGGCTGAGGGTATCGGCGGAGGCAGGGCGGCGATCTGAGGAGGAGGCGCAGGCGATGGCCATCGTCGGGGGAGGGGGGGCTGCGCGGTTCCATCGTGCTCTCCCTTTTTTTTCTTTTTCAATTTCTGATTTGGGAAAATCGAATGTGGGGGGCCAGAGGAAATTAAGGGGAGGAGAGAAGGATTTTTTTAATTATTTAATTCTAAAAGTTGACTTTTACATATGACCTCTAAACGAGGCCCACCGCCTGTCGCCCATAGCGTTTTACCCTCCATTCCGAACATAATGGGATATGTATCGCAAGCTGATTCGATCGTTTCGATCAGTTTCCGTTGAATTTACATTTAAATCATTATATTGAATTTCAAACGTACATTTCAAATTACCGGGGTCACATATGAACTCTAAAAATTCCCGAAAAATATTTTCTAGCTTCGTATTAACGATACGGTCCTAACAAAACTAATTTCGTCAAATTCTGAGACCGTTTGAAAAATGGCCATTTTCCCATCGATTAAAATCAACTGAAACTGGTCAAACGCGTTTTCCTTCGCCACGCTCACATATTGATTCGAAAAATTATGAAAATTGGAACCTAGCAATAACCTTACATCACGGATCCAACAAAAGTGGTTTCGTCAAAATCCGAGGTCGTTTGCAAAATTCCCATTTTTAAGGGCCTGAATTCCATAGCGAGTATTTAGAATTTTCAACTGGACATATCTTTTGATTCCCGCTATGAAATTTGGATTTTTCGGATTCGTTGGAAATATATTATCAATTAGATCCTATTATTTTTGGTTTCGCTAAAATCCGGATTATTTTGCACCCGGTACATACAATTGAAGTTTGAAATCGAATTATCGAACTACCGTGCCATTTTCAATTCCTTTTATAAATATAAATAAATATTTATATTCTATCGACGATCTATATAATATATACGTTCGAATTCTATTCAAAATAAATTTCTCGTCGATATTATTTAAAATAATCTATTTTAAATGATCAAAATTCACTAAAATTGCCAAAATAAAAATTTTAAACTGGCCCAAATTTTCGGGTTGTTACAATCTCCCCCACTTAAAACTTTTCGTCCCCGAAAAGGAACAAAGTCGAAAGTGGTTTGATTAATCAACTCTACGTTCGATCTGGCTTCCATTCTCCAACTTTTCAGTTTTTGAGAATTTTCAAATTCTTCAAAAATTTGGCTAACACCCTAAATTTTCGAAAAATTTCGCCATAACCTCCCCTGCACCGGGAGCCATGGGAAAATCCCGAAATTGCCATATAGGCCTTCTGATCTCAAAAAGAAAAAGAAAAAGGCAGGCGGCTAGCCAATCGGCTCATAAAATCATCATCACCCAAACAAAACAGTAAATTATGATAAACATGTACTATTTGTCGGGAAAAAAAATTTTATTCTCTGCTCTAGCCTCCTTGCTATGACCTGTTCAATGTAAGTACATGTATATGCAAGCAAATGCGACAAATTTTCAATACAATACAATATTTGATACAATTAGGCATAATGGTTCAAAATTATCAAACAAATAAACAAACAAAACAAACATCAATCAATTAGTGAATTTAACGTTTCAAATTCATAATTTTGATATATATACTAAAATCATGTTTTTGATGCCAAATCACAACAATAGGCCCTATCTAATTTTTGGTTCTCACACCAGTCAATAGGAAATATATAGATATTACACGTTCGTCACTCGAATATAAATTCTGATGATGATATATCAATCATCAGAATCACCCCCGGGCGAATAGAGTGTAATTCTATATCTATCTAGTATATTAAAACTTCAAATACACGTTTGCAAGGCGTATATGCAAAATCTTTATATACTGGACTGTCCTAATCAATATAAAATAAATATTCAAATACGTATACAACGATTTAAATTTTCAAAACAGAAATTGTTCTAATTTTAAAAATATACTCTTCACACTCGTTCTAGGATACTACTGATCCTATCTCTAACGAGTCATTCTCGTTGGATATTACTAATCCAATATCTGATGAATTCTTTCGTACGGTTCTAATGTGCCTTGTTCTCTGAGCTTTGTAAACCAAAGCTCTGATACCAATTGTGACGAAAAGGAATTTCGCTCGATCTGAATCAGTCGCTAAACCGATCTAGACCGTTCGAAACGCCTGATTGTTTTGAGAACACGACAAAATAGAACGCAGACGGAAGAACATTTCATTGTTCATTACAACAATGCATGAGATTACAAGAATATACAGAGTATAAATAAATAATATACATTCGATAAATATCAGAGATTACAATACATTACATAGCAGCGGAAAATAATACAATACACAACTGAAGGAGATATACGGATACAAAGCTTTCAGGATATCCTTCCAGCTGTAAACCAGGATCCTGTGAATATAAATCTGCAAAACCAAAACTACTAGCTGCCCGTGTCAAAATAGGGGCACCCAGAGTTTAGGTTAAAACAATAAACTCCAGGTCAGTCATGGGACTGGTGTGAGAACTAAAACAGTTATTAATCTTTATTTTAAAGTTAGATAAATCAAGGGACCACGCCGCATAACACGGAACGGGTTTCCTCCCAAGAATACCAGTGCATAAAACAATAGCGTAATGCTAAATAAAGAAAAATGAAGCTATTATAAGACCCAGGTCCCATCACACAATGCAACGCAAGCCGGAGGATAGGGTTTTTACCTTATAATAGCCAAGAATGCTTGATACGTTTAAAACAAATCATTTGATACTATTATAAGTGCATAGTGTATAAAACAACTTCAAATCATAAGTATCAATCATAGGCGGCATAAGCGCCCCATCCCACTATGTCGCCATACTAGGCTCTACAAATAAAACCGCAAATGTCACGTATTTGGAAATTGGATTTCCATCTATGAACCGAGGCCAGGGATCGTCCTCTACCGATTCGAGACGCTCTAGCCCGTGTCTCAGGAACAGCCGCAACTGCCCCTTGGATCGTCAGGGCCGGTCCACCGATGTGGATTATTATGCCTGAACAATACGTCTCCCCGCCCTTTGGGGCGTCAATGAGCCAAAAAATGACTCCATCGGACCCGGATCGTCCGATCAAACCGAGGCGCCTCGCAACAGCAAAAACCACACAGGTGAAAAGTATATAAATGTCAGGGCTGGTAGGTCACTGACACCACCCTAGCTAGAAGGAAACGCATGCCCTCCCTGATGTCCTCTCCCGTTTCTGGTTCACAACCGGGGTGCGAGGCTCGCGAATTCACGTTACACAAAGCTGTGCCACACAGGCTGTGCTTTGATCATCACCACAAGACTTTACTTTTCAACAGAAGCCTCGATCAATTGCATCTTAGCATGCCACACAAGCAAACCACTCTATGCAACCGATATCAGTCACAAAGAATGAAATCCAATGTCAGACACACAGTCCATTTACAAGTCCGTTCTGGGTCTGAACGAAACCGGAGGCACCTAGTACCCCACATATCCATCGATCTCCAAGTACATCTGGACGACCACCGATTGATTCCCTCATCTTGGGTATACAGCCCAATCAAGATCATCAGTAATCACCCAAACGATGTGAAGACTTCCGGTCTTCAACCACCGTCTTCATCTTCGACTTATCGTCGTATCAGTTATTCAGAATGGGATAAACCCGGTCTTTCCGAATAACTCGCGTATATTTTAAATAAGTATTACACAAACACAACATACGCCTCATTCCAATTAATCAGTCACTATCCGTAAATTAATCAAGAGAATAATTCCCCAAATATTAACCCCGAAGGCCGAAACCAACATCAGATCAATACCCAGAAAACCAATCTGCTTGGCTAACCGACAGTTAGTTTCTAAATTTCACATTCATAGGGAAAGGTTCCCATTAATTTTATCCAAGATAAATTCCTTGAATATATTCTCTAATCTCCTTTTAAATTTCGATTCAACTAGTCGAGATTAACGAACCTTACCGAAGTAATCATTGGTTTTAATTTCCCAACCCCAACCTATTCATCCCATGAAGTAAAACGGGTCTTACTTCATATCTAACACCACGGTGTTATCGGTAAATTCAATTACCATTTCACGTTCAAATTTAATTAAAGATTTAACTAACGCCTGGAGCAAAACTGGTGATACTCCATTCTCGATTATTTCAATCTAATTAAAGATTCATTAAAACTCCACTTAGTTTTAATTTGTGACTGGGTTAAAGAATCAGTGTCATTTAAAGCACGGTTCACGATAAACCCAAAATCACATCACATTAATTATCGGGTTAAAGAACAAGTGTTATTCAAAACACTGTTCACGATAAACCCAAAAATCAATTCGAATTCAATTCCAATTTAAATATTATTTAATTGGTACACTTCATTAAATCTAAATAAAAAGATTTAATCTTTTCTCAACTGGGCTTAAGGACAGTGTTAATGAAGACACCATTCACGACAAACCCAAATCACATTTGATATTAAATAAAAGGTTCTGAATAGAAAATATATCGGCTTATATTCAATATCAGATTCTACGACCAACAGGTATCGTATTGGAAATAACGATACATATATTTATATCTTTTAAATTTCCATAACAACATCTGTATAATCACGAAATCCAACATCGACATATTCCGAAGACAATTTCGATTCAAATCCATTTCAATGCAATCATTGGAAATTCTGGTTATTTTCAAAACCATTTCAAATTCAATTTATTTATTTAAAAATAAATAGAATTATAATTCTAGTTCAAAACAAGTTCATTTCGATAAAAATCTATTTTTATCTTTACAAATATGGAGTTTTTCATCCCAAATCTTCACAAATCATTTCTTATGATTTTACACAAATTATTACTATTTTTAATAATTTTATCAAGGCCCGTGCAGTCGGTTTCCATCAATGGCCATCGAACTGCACTTACAACGACCTTTTCCAAATTTGATTTGGACATAAATCCAAATCCAACCGTTAGATTTCAAACTTCTAATATTCATTAGAAAGCTCTTTTCGATACGAACCCAACGGTTCCAGTTTCAGGAGAATCCGACGGTCGGATCTCCCGCAATATCCATTCGAAGTCAATGGTCGAAATTCGCGAACTGCCGTGACGCTGCGCGTTCTATTCAGGCCATTATATTATATATATAATATATATAATATATACTTCGTCGATTTCCTTTCGAAATGAATTTTATAAATCGTTTTCAAAACGGTTTCAACTTCATATTCAATTTCAAATTAAAATTGAATATTCCTATATAACTTCGTTTTAAATTCTTTTCAAATCGATTTCAATTCGAATTGATTTCTAATTTAATTTCAGTTCGTTTTCAATTCAATTCAATTTTAATTCAAATTCATTTGTATTCAATTTCAATTCGAATTCATTTCTTTTCAAAATATCAGATTTTGAAATCACTTTCGATATTCGTTATAAAATGAATAAAATCGATATAAATATCGTTCACGTCAAAATGGCGTAAATCTAATCAACACGGCTTCATATATTTCTATTTTCAAATATTCTATTTCAAATATTTCTATTTCAAATATTTTATTTCGAATATTTCTATTTCAAAACTATCTTTTTCGAATATTTCTATTTCAAAACTTTCTTTTTCGAATATTTCTATTTCAAAACTGGAATGAGGCCCAATCAATTACCATATAATGTTAATTATATGGATTTTCTACAACACATGTATACAATAACAACGATGAATAATCAACCATCATCCAAAGTGCATTCTACACTGTATAAGCATCGAATATAGATATTTAACGCTTATAACAGTCTGTCAATCAATCGATCGACATACAACTAATTATTGGGATTAGTGTATGTCATCTATCATCCCAATACCCGTGTGGGGTTTCAAACAATCAAACACAGATTTTATTTGTGCAGTTGGGCGATGTGTAAAATTTATCGTCCCAATCAATATCAGTCAAATGTGTGTATATAAACAAATCGTCCGATTTGTTTATTTTTATTTCATTTCATATACACGTTAAAAAT
Organism: Allium sativum; assembly: GCA_030737875.1. NCBI lineage: Eukaryota > Viridiplantae > Streptophyta > Magnoliopsida > Asparagales > Amaryllidaceae > Allium > Allium sativum. The sequence continues at coordinate 472,027,487 of CM060920.1, read as the reverse complement.
TCTATTTTTAACTATAAAATATTTTCCACTATAAAATATTTTATTTCATTTCACATCACAACACACAATCGACTATACAGCAAAATCAAACAAACAAGCATACAAGCCGTCCATGGTCTGTGGACGATGGGTGTCGGGTGCTACTAAACACCATCTGCATCCAAGTATATATTTCAACTAGAAAAATAAATAAATAAAAGGTGAGAAATTCTCACAGAATTGCTAATCCAACGCCACGACTCTTCTTAGGTAGAAATCTTCATCGTTATCGCATCTTTGTCATCTTCGTTGTCCGTAGCCACTACATATATAAAAATCACATTTTTATTTGTTCACTTTCAATTTAAAAATCATATTTTTATAATCACTTCATATATTTTAAAATTGAATTTTTGCTATGCTATTCAATATATAAAAATCGAATTTTTACTTCGCTATTCAATATATAATAATCCTATTTTTAATTCGCTATTCAATATATAAAATTCCTATTTTTACTTCGCTATTCAGTATATAAAATTCCTATTTTGTAAAAATTATATTTTTAATTCTCTACCTAAACAAAAATCATATTTTTATCCTTCTACTATATGAAAGATTATATTTTTAATACTTTAAAAATATAAAATCATATTTTTAATTCTTTAAAAATATAAAAATCATATTTTTATCTTCATAATGTATATATAAAAACAGCATTTTTATTCTGCTAAAGTATAAACAGAAAAAAAAATGGATTTTCATACAAAAAATAAATAAATAAATTACTTACAGTAATTTGCGAAGGGGGGAGGGGGTCGATTTCAGGCGACGGATGGACGGAGGGGGGGTTGCGGCGGTCTGATGGCGGCGGAGGGGTATCGCGAGGCTAGGGGGAGCAGCTGCGTCGGTTCCTTCGATGGGGGGGCTCGATCGCGAGGCAGCCTAGGGTGTGGGGGGGATTCGAGGTTCGAACGAGGAAGAGGGTGGCTGAGGGTATCGGCGGAGGCAGGGCGGCGATCTGAGGAGGAGGCGCAGGCGATGGCCATCGTCGGGGGGGGGGGGGGTGCGCGGTTCCATCGTGCTCTCCCTTTTTTTTCTTTTTCAATTTCTGATTTGGGAAAATCGAATGGGGGGCAGAGGAAATTAAGGGGAGGAGAGAAGGATTTTTTTTAATTATTTAATTCTAAAAGTTGACTTTTACATACGACCTCTAAATGAGGCCCACCGCCTGTCGCCCACAGCGTTTTAACCCCCATTCCGAACACAATGGGATATGTATCGCAAGCTGATTCGATCGTTTCGATCAGTTTCCGTTGAATTTACATTTAAATCATTATATTGAATTTCAAACGTACATTTCAAATTACCGGGGTCACATATGAACTCTAAAAATTCCCGAAAAATATTTTCTAGCTTCGTATTGACGATACGGTCCTAACAAAACTAATTTCATCAAATTCTGAGACCGTTTGAAAAATGGCCATTTTCCCGTGGATTAAAATCAACTGAAACTGGTCAAACGCGTTTTCCTTCGCCACGCTCACATATTGATTCGAAAAATTATGAAAATTGGAACCTAGCAATAACCTTACATCACGGATCCAACAAAAGTGGTTTCGTCGAAATCCGAGGTCGTTTGCAAAATTCCCATTTTTAAGGGCCTGAATTCCATAGCGACTATTTAGAATTTTCAACTGGACACATCTTTTGATTCCCGCTATGAAATTTGGATTTTTAGGATTCGTTGGAAAGATATTATCAATTAGATCCTATTATTTTTGGTTTCGCTAAAATCCGGATTATTTTGCACCCGGTACATTCAATTGAAGTTTGAAATCGAATTATCGAACTACCGCGCCATTTTCAATTCCTTTTATAAATATAAATAAATATTTATATTCTATCGACGATCTATATAATATATACGTTCGAATTCTATTCAAAATAAATTTCTCGTCGATATTATTTAAAATAATCTATTTTAAATGATCAAAATTCACTAAAATTGCCAAAATAAAAATTTTAAACTGGCCCAGATTTTCGGGTTGTTACAATTCCAAGAACCCGTTATATCTATCTCTAAGCATCCAGTTTGAATATCTGTATTAAACTAGTAATCGTGTATGATGATGTACTATGATGTTGTACTATGATGTATCAGACCCTGTTATGTAATATATTATGTATTTTGTGAAATTCCGTTGTGAGATTCTGATGTTTTGTTAGTTCTCCTTCTTCTATTCTAATAGTTCTATCTTTCCTATCTCATCCTCTAAATTCTTTCTATTAAAGATCTGTATTTTCGTACACTTTGGGTTGAATGTGTAGGATATTAGTCAGCTCAAATGGGTACGGATTTATGGGCCTTTACACAAGACATCAGTGATCACCCATATGATGTAAAGATCTCTGGTCTTCAACCACCATCTTCATATCCTCAACTTTTAGTCATTGTTTCAGTTATTCAGAATGGGATAAACTCGGTATTTCCAAATATCTCGCGTATTTTATAATCAATAATAAAGTGCTATATAAAAACACATCATACGCCTCATTCCAATTCAGAATATTCTATTATTCAAATTTTCACATCTTTAGGGAAAGGTTCCCATTAATTTTATCAAAGATAATTTCATTTAAACTTATTTTTTTATCTTCCTTTGGATATCATTTTCAAAAGATTTTATTTTATCTTTTCGCAATCTAAACCAAAACAAGGTTTATCAACTAGTCAAGATTATCGAGCCTTACCGAAGTAATCGTTTATTATCTAATCCCAATCTCAGCCTATTCATCCCATGGAGCAAAACTGGTAGTACTCCATATCCAACACCCACGGTGTTATCGGTAAATTTAACTACCATTACACGTTCAAATTTAATTAAAGATTTAACTATCCCCTGAAGTAAAACTAGTGGTACTCCATTCTCGATCATTTCATGAATTCGATAAATTTAACTATCCCATTCTCATTTTAATCTAATTAAAGATTCATTAAAACTCTAGTTCAGTTTTAATCTCAAAAATCATTACTTAATGATTATCCAAATTTTAGGAAATAAATCCTATCTTTACTTGGGTTAAAGAACAAATGTCATTTAAAACACAGTTCACGATAAACCCAAATCATCTTCCATTAAAATGGAACTTTCATGGAATTCATAACAGTATATAATCGATATAAATTTCTGTATGATACTAATACTATAAACGGAATAATGACAAGGCCTTTAAATTCCATAAATAGTAATTGTCTTCCTCCACAGAAGCTCATCTCGATTATTAATAAATCGAATTCCATTCAATTCCAATTTCTTTTATTAAATTGGAAAACTTTACTTTGGAAAATTTCCATTAAATCTTAGAATAAAGATTTATGAATTCCAAATCTTAATTTCACTGTTAATCGAGTTTAAGAACTAATGAAGTCTAAAACATTGTTTACAATCAACCAAAAATCAACTTCCATTTAATTCCAATTATAATTATTAATTGGAAAACTTCATTAAATGTTGGTTAAAATATTTATTCTTTTCTCAACGTGGTTTAAGAACAGCGTTAATAAAGACACCATTCACGACAAACCCAAAATCCAATTTGATATTAAATACAAGGCTCTGAATAGAAATTATATCGACTTATATTCAATATCAAATTCTGAAACTAACGGACATCGTATTGGGAATAACAATATTTATATCTTCCAAATTCCTCAATAATATCCACGAAATCCAATATTGAAATATTCCAAAGATTATTTCCATTTAAATCCTTTCCAATTCATACGCTAGAAAATTCTAGTTATTTCAAAAATCATTTACAAATCCAATTTGTTTATTTAAAAGCATTGGATTATTATTCTAGTTAATAACTAGTTCATTTAGATAAAAACATCTATTATCTTTTCAAAACTTGGATTTTTTTTCATCCAAAATCTTTCCAAATCATTTATTATGATTTTACACAATCTTTCTGTATTTTTAATAATTTTATTAAGACCTTTACGGTCGGTTCCCAATATCGGCCACCAAACTGCATCCGTAGAGACCTTTTCCAAAACTTATTTGGACATATCTTAAAATCTAATGTTCAAATTTAAATCTCATGTATTCATCGATAAGATCTTTTCGATACGAACCCACCGGTTCCAGTTTTAGAGAATCCGGCGAACGGATCTCCCGTTACGTCCATTTGAAGTTGATGGTTGAAATTGCGAATGGTCGCTGCGCGGCGGGTTCTATTCAAACCATTTAAATATATATAATATATTTAGTCGATTTTGATTCAAAACGTATTTTATAAAACATTTATAAATTCGTTTTAAAACAATTCTAACTTCATTTTCAGTTTTGAATCAAAATTGAATAATTCTATATCATTATAATATTAAAATGATAATATTTTTAAAATATCAGATTTTGAAATCAAATTTTTCCGATATTCATTATAAAATGAATAAAATCGACAGAAAAATCCGTTCGAGTTAAAATGGTGCACTTCTACTTAACTGGTCTTTATATATTTCAATATTTTTGTGTCCACCCAAAATCGGACATCAAAATCATATTTTGATTCTTCACTGAATATTATTTTAAAATATTCATTATTTCTGAATTGGAATCAGACTCAATCAATTACCATATAATTTTATTTATATGGATTCCATATATCGCATGTATTCAAAAATAGTGATAAACAACTATTAAACAGTCAGTTCACATCCAGAGTGCAATTTACAACTGTATGGGCATTAAACAATAAAATAACGCTTATATCAGTCTATCAATCAATAGGTTGACATACAGTTAAATCCAAGGGATATGTGAATTAATTATCATCCCCAGATCTGTGTGGGGTTTTCAAACAACAAAAGTTGATTCAAATTAATCACTGGTTAATAATTTTAGCAATTCTAATTCGATTCGAATTATTTTTCTAATTAGCCAATTAACAACTATTAAACAGTCAATTCACATCCAGAGTGCAATTTACAATTGTATGGGCATTAAACAATTAAATAACGCTTATATCAGTCTATCAATCAATCGGTTGACATACAGTTAAATCCAAGGGATATGTGAATTAATTATCATCCCCAGATCCGTGTGGGGTTTTCAAACAACAACAGTTGATTCAAATTAATCACTGGTGATAAACAACTATTAAACAGTCAATTCACATTCAAAGTGCAATTTACAACTGTATGGGCATTAAACAATTAAATAACGCTTATATCAGTCTATCAATCAATTGGTTGACATACAGTTAAATCCAAGGGGTATGTGAATTAGTTATCATCCCCAGATCCGTGTGGGGTTTTCAAACAACAACAGTTGATTCAAATTAATCGTTGGTTAATAAGTTTAGCAATTCTAATTCGATTCAAATTATTTTTCTAATTAGCCAATTAACAACTATTAAACAGTCAATTCACATCCAGAGTGCAATTTACAACTGTATGGGCATTAAACAATTAAATAACGCTTATATCAGTCTATCAATCAATCGGTTGACATACAGTTAAATCCAAGGGATATGTGAATTAATTATCATCCCCAGATCCGTGTGGGGTTTTTAAACAACAACAGTTGATTCAAATTAATCACTGGTTAATAATTTTAGCAATTCTAATTCGATTCGAATTATTTTTCTAATTAGCCAATTTTCACTGTTTACATTATAAATGGATATTTATAATTTAATTTAAACTACCACAAATTTATTAACATTATTTTTAATATGTTAAACATCACAATCACAACACAATACAGTCAATCAGATCATCCACGGGTTTTCAAACAACAGTGAAGTGAGCTAATAGGCACCGTACAACAAATTTATGATAATTAAAAATGATAAAAATAGATACTAGCAATCTATATATTCAGTTATAAAATAAATAACTGTATAAATATTTGAGTGAGAAGTTCTCATATTTGGTTTCCACTCCGTCAGTCTTTAATGGAGGATTTCTATTTTTAAACTAAATTAAACACGCGCTTAATTTAGCTAAAAATTTAACTTGCTCCGTTTCCATTCTGGTCAGTTCCATATTGTAGTTCTCACTGATGCGGTCCTAATGCATCTGAAATCGTTTAATTCCGTTTTCGTTTGCAAAATCTATGATAGTTTGAAATTTAAACACATTAATTACATAATTAAATAAAATAAATTTGATTAAGGTTTTTAATTAATCTTAACAATCCCACTTTCTTCTATATTTGCATGTAACCGTTCAAACCATTATCGATCCCGATTCTTCACGTCGCACCTCCACCATGGACTGTCGTCGGTCGATCAGAGACCCCCTCGCCGTTCCCCTTGACGGCGCCTCCCACCCCTGGCCGTGGCGGCAAACTCGACGCCCGAGGTCAACCTTAAATCCGCAGCGAACTTCTTGATTTTGAACGCAGAGAACTCCCAAATTGATCAATGAAAATTGATCGCACCCTTATGAAAATGTAGCGCTCAAAAATCTCTTTGATTTTCATGTTGGTAGATTCTGAAAATAATCAGTGGATTGAGGATTGTTAAGGAATAAAAATCAGATTTCCCCGGCCATTTATCAGAGAAAGGCAGGGATCCTAAAGAATGAATTAGGGATTTAATTTTCTTGGGTTTTATATATATTTATATATTACTTTATTCTCTAGTCGACTTTTTTTTTGTCCGAACTCCAAACGAATCCCAATGACTGTCATTTCTAACTAAACACCCCCATTTCGGACATAATGGGATATGTTTCGTAAGCCAATTCAATTGTTTCGATTAGTTTTTATAAAAATAAAAATATAAATTAATATAACGTTCAATATTGAAATTCAACGTACATTTTAATTTACCGGGGCCACATATTGACTCCAAAAATTACGAATATTGAAATCTAGCTATGTTTTGACGATACGGTCCTATCAAATTTAATTTCATCGAATTTTGAGACCATTTAAAAAATGGACTTTTAACTGGCTTATTAAATTCAAACTGAAATTGAAAACGTGTTTAAATTTACTACGCTCACATACTAATTCCGAAAATTATGAAATTTTAAACTTGACTGTAATTTGACATTCTGAATCCAACATAAGTGATTTCATCAAAAACAAAGGTCGTTTGTAGAATGGCTATTTTTAAGGGCTTTATATAATATTAAAATATATAAAAATGCCATAGCGACTATTTTCAATTTTAAATTGGGCACAACTTATAATTTATAAAGTGAAATCTCAATTTCTTACATTGGTTAGAAAGATATAATTAAACAGATTTTAATGTTTCTTGTTTCATCAAATTCTGACTTATATTGAATAAATTCAATTGAAGTTTAAAACCAAATTTTCAAACTACCGCGCCATTTCGAGTTCGTTTTAATTAAATTTAAATTTATACGTACTAACTTTAAATAAATTTTAAATCCTTAATTCTCAAAATAAATCATTTTAACTTAAAATCCATTAAAAATAAAATTTTAAATTGGTTCCAAAATTTGGGTTGTTACAACTTCGAACATTCCGTCTGGAATTCACGTCGAAGCCATGACCATTATCGAACCAAAAACATACATCGTTTGGTCGATACTCGATTCACAGCATTTCAGACTTTGCTGTGAATAACAACCCATCACTTTCCAAGGGCTTCAGCCTTTGCTATGTGCCAGCCATTCACAGCGCTTTATCTCCTTTCTATAGCATTTCAAAACGATGCAGTCCTGTATCTATACCAACCGACCTATCACTTTTACCAGGCCGATCCATGCAATCCACAACGTTAATGTTGTTGCACCTGTCTATCCACCATTAAAAACACGAGCGATCCATGGCCCTGTGCACGTCCGATCCACTAAGATCCTTGCTAAAAACACAACCTTGCTAAAAATAAATATTATATAAGCTATATGGAACAATTGTTTTAAGTTAAAACAGCTTCTATAGAGTAAAACCAAAATTCTATTTCAATATCGAAATCAATTTTAACCGATTAAACTTGAACACACCGTTTACTATTAAACCTTATTTAATAAAATTTCAAGCTTTACAAAAGTTTCTCAAAATCATTCCAAATTCATTTCTATAAAACTTCGGATAGAAAACTCCAACTTTTACCTTTTCACTATATTTAAATGAATAAAATATTTATTTATATAACCCGGTAAGTATGAGACTTAATCAATACCCAGATATTTCCATATAAGAGGGTGTAACATGTGCATTATGAACTAATACAACTATTAACAACCATTACAACATTCATAGCATCCATTCACCCATCTCATAGCATATATGTCATAGTATATATGTATAAGCGTATGGTAATTAACACTTACACTATGTTTAATAGCTAACTAACCATCAATTCACATCCATCAATATAACATACATAATAAAAAAATAATAATTGTAGAGTTTCTCACCAAGGGTTCCACTCCACCATTCTTCACTATAAGATTGCCTAGCTATACCCGATTGCTACGAACCGACTTTTGGCCTTCACCGACGACTTTAACAATATTATTATTACTAAATATGTTTTTTTATTTGGAGGAGGAGGGTGATCGGCTAGAGGTGGTGGCCGAACTTGGGCGTGGGATTGGTGGGGCTTTGGGGCGCTAGGAGGATGGCTAGGGTGGCGTGGATGGTGTGGCTATGGATAGGGGAAGGATGTACGACGTGGTGAGGAGGAAGGAGGGGGTAAGGCTGAAAAAGGAGGAAAAGGGGAGATGGTAGGCATAGATTCTGAGATAGAGGAGGGAGTGGGCACACAACCTAGACGAAGGACGAGAAGGAGGAGGCACTTAGGCCAAAATTAGGAGAGGAAGGAGGTGGGAAGCCATGGCTACTAAGGTGAAGAAGAAGTAGGAAAAGAAAGAATGGAGTGAAGAAATGAGAGAGTGGAGGGGTCCTTACATAGTAAGAATTAAGGGTATTTAAGTAAAAAATGCAAGAGGAAAAACCATGTGCAAGAAACCAAAACCATGGGTCATGGAACATGGTTTTGTTCCTAAGCTTTTGTGGCACTTTTGTCACAATTTTAAAGTGTTTCAAGCTTGCGACGCTTATATAGGTTGTTATATTTCAATGTACACGTTATCGTTTATGATCAAAAGCTAGCATATTTTGTCAATCTACTTTGTAGTTACATTTTATAAATCTAACAACTTATTTTTTATTTGTTCAAAATAAATCCAAATTCAAATATTTAAATTAAAATCTCAACTAAATAAAATATTTAACTAGTCAAAATTTCTTGATCACTACATTCACCCCCCTTAAAAGAATTTCGTCCTCGAAATTGTATAAGAAGGGAATAAACAAAAGGAAATAGATAAATAAATGAGTTTACTAAGGTTTGGGCTAGACTTGGATGTCAACTTGACAGTCGGGCTAAAATTTCCACATATTCTTTTTTTCCAGGTACAATCTTTGGGATCGCCGCTGTGTTGCACTTTAGCTAACTTAAATGTCTTATTTCTCAGCTTCTTTTCATCATGAGAAATGATTTTAATGGGCTACCTCTTGACCGCTAAATTTGGGGTAATCTCAAGATCCTTTTGAGTGGCCTCTTCAATGATTTGGTTTGGGTCATGCACATACTTTCTCGGATTAGATACATTAAATACATCATGCACACCCGATAGCCATTCAAGAAATTGATCTTTATATGTCAGTGGTCCAACTCTTTTTAGAATAGGGAATGGTCCAATATAGCATGGTGCTAACCTTCCCATTCTCCTGAATCTTATAACTCCACATATCGGAGAAACTTTCAGAAATACTGAATCTCCAACTACAAATTCTAGTGCTCTCCTTCTATGATCAGCATAACTCTTTTGCTGATTCTCGGCTGTTTCAAATTCTTCTTAATCAAATCCACTTTCTCTATAGCCTCTCTGATCTTATCTGGTCCAAGAACAAGTTTATCTCCAAACTCGATCCAACAAGCAGGTGACTTACACGACGACCATATATTGTTGTGAAAGGTGCTATCTTGATATTAGCTTGGTAACTATTATTATAAGAAAACTCAACCAAGGGAAAATGATTTTCCCATGAACCTCCGAAGCCAAGAACACATGCTCGTAATAGATCCTCCAAAATCTTGTTAACCTTTCCATTTGTCCGTCCGTCTGAGGGTGATAAGCAGTGCTGAATTTTAGTTTTGTTCCTAAAGCATCTTGAAAAGTTTTCCAAAATCGTCTAGTGAAAATCGGGTCTATGTCACTCACTATGCTACTTGGTATACCATGCAGACAAACAATCTCTTTTATATATAATTCAGCCAAGCTTGTAGTGGTTCTAGTAGCTTTTACCAAAATTAAATGGGCACTTTTGGTTAGACGATCTACAATGACCCAAATTCCTACATTACCTATGGGTAATATGTCAATGAAATCCATAGAGACTGATCCCATTTCCACTTTGGAACTTGTGGAGGCTGAAGTAATCCTACTGCCTTCTGTTCTTGCTCTTAATTTATTGACATATAACGCATCGGCTGGCATAAATAGATATGTCCCTCTTCATTGTCTTCCACCAAAATGTACACCTAATATCCCGATACATTTAATTAACTCTAGGGTGGATGCTGAATCTGGATCTGTGACATTCCTCCAATACTTCTTTCTTGAGTCCCTTAATGTCTGGAATGCAAATTCTGCCTCTCAACCTCAGAATGCCCTTATCATCAATCTCAAAACTTGTAACGACCCAGAAAATCTAAACCAATTTAAAAAAATTAAATTGGCTATTTTAGTGGATTTTAAATATTTAAAATAAATATTTTAAAGGATAACGATGAAAAGTAAGTTTGAATCGACATTTGAAAACGAATATAATTAATTCTAATTATAAACAAGGCCTGAAATGGCGCTGCAGTTTCAAAAATTGAATTCAAACTTTGTCAGACTGTACCGGGTGCAAAACAAAACGGATTTGAGTGAAACCAAAAATATTTAAATCTGTTAGTGAATATCTTTCTAGCGAATCTGAAAAATCGAAGTTTCATAGCGGGAAGCAAAGGTTATGGCCAAATGAATTTTCAGAAAGGTCGCTATGGAATTTATATAGCCCGTGAAATTGGCCATTTTGCATACGACCTCAGAACTCGACGAAACCACTTTTGTTGGATCCGGGATGTGAATTTATTGCTAGGTTTCAAATTTCATAATTTTTGAAGCTAGTATGTGAGTGTGGCAAAGGAAAACGTGTTTTGGTCAATTACAGTTTAACTGGATCGACCAGAAATGGGTCATTTTGCAAACGGTCTCAGAATTCGACGAAACTAGTTTTGTTGGGACCGTATCGTCAAAACATAGCTGGACTTATTTTTCTGGAATTTTTCGAATCAGTTTGTGGCCCTGGCAAATTGAAATGTACGTTCAAATCAAATATTGAATGTTTTATATTTTAATCTGAATGAAAACTGACTGAAACAGTCGAATAGGCCTACGAAACATATCCCATTGTGTTCGGAATGGGGGTAAAACGCTAGGGACGACAGTCGTTGGGTTTGGATTGGGGTTCATGTGTGAAAGGGGGTATTTTCGAAATTTAAAAATATATAAATAAATGGAAAAATCTCATTGGCCCATACGATTTTCTCTCTCCCCGACGCGAGCAAATCTGAAGGCGAAAACCCCTTCAATCCTTTCCTCCCCGATTCCACCTCCTACAAGCGAAATTACACCTTCCTCCTGTTGAGGATTTTGTAGCACTCTCCGAGATCTTCAAATCCATATATAGTTTGGATTTTTTCATTGAGTGGTTTGGGAAAATCGAGCTCGGGAAGTTCAGATGTTTTCGCCGCCGCCCCGCCTGCCTCATGCGATCGAACGCCTCCCCCCTTCAGGCGCAGGCGCGCCTCTCCTCCCCCTTCGACGCTGCGAAGGCTGATCGACGAATAGCTACACGGATTCAAAGAAAAATCCAAACCTAGTTCTGAATGAAACAGCTGAGGTACGGTTTAAACTATTTTAAACTATATTATAGCAGTTTAAAGCGCTACGGTTTTTGATTTCACTGTAAAAATCATATCTTTTTCGTTTGTTGACGAAATTCAGTGAAACAAAAGACAGTGGACTCGTGTGGACGTCTTCTACCTTCTAGAAGAGACCGCATATTTTTCTGAGCCTTCTGCTATTTTTGGTGGAGTGGAACCCAAGGTGAGATTTCTAAACTATAAACGATATGGAAAACGATGATGTATAAATTATATAGTCGATGTATGGGTTATATAAGCATTGTACACCTCATATATAAGCGTTGTATAAGTTGTACGTTCGATGTATAAGTTATATATGCCTTGTAAAAATTATATATGTGTTGAAATAGAAGTGAAATGCTATATAAATATATATATATATACGCCCCTCATCCACAAACCATGGACGATATTTATTGGTTGTGATTGGTGTGAAAATTGATTGATAGCGAATGGTTGATTGAAATTGTTTGTGGTTGGAATTGATTGATTGTTGTTGAAAAATACCTGTTTGTGGTTGTGAAATATTTGGTTGAAACCACATAGGATTAGTTTGTGGAAATGAAAAATATATACATGTCGCCTGCGTGCGAACTAGATGCATGACTCCCCATTGTCAAAAGCTGCGAGGCTTTAAGGTAGAGCGAGGAGCCGTACTAGGGACGGCCTCGGTTTTAACTACCCTGCCTTATGCTGCCGAAATTTTGAATAATATTCTTGTGTTAGAATTATTTTCATGTGTTGAAACTATATTCGTGTGTTGAATAGAAATTCATCTATTGAACGACATTCATGTTTGAAATAAATTGTTTTGCAATAAAAATCACCTTTTATCTATATATATATAAACTATAGAAAACCTTCGTGTGTTGAATTTAAATTCATTCATTGAATAGAATTCATGTGTTGAATGGTATTCGTGTTTTAAATATAAAAATCACCTTTTTGTCTATGTATACAAACTATAGAAAACCTTCATGTGTTGAATCGATATTCATTCGTTGAATTGAAATTCATGTGTTGAATGGTATTTGTGTTTTAAATATAAAAATCACCTTTTTATCTATTTATATAAACTATAGAAAACCTTCATGTGTTGAATCGAAATTCATTCGTTGAATTGAAATTCATGTGTTGAATGGTATTCATATTTTGAAAGAAATTGTTTTATAATAAAAATCATATTTTTATCATCAATATGAACTATATAAAATACTCTTGTTTTGAAATAAATTGTTTTATAATAAAAATCGTATTTTTATTACCTATATGAACTATATAAAATAATCGTGTTTTGAAATGAATTGTTTTATAATAAAAATCACCATTCTATCATATACATGAATAGTTAAAAATAGTGAAGTGTTGAAATAGAAGTCAGTTGGATAAAAATATCATTTTTATCAAATGTATGAAAAGGAAATGGTTTTGAAATCGAAGGATCGATTATATTTATATATATATAAATATAATTAAAATATATCGAATAACGAAGCTGCAGTTCGTATTTTGAAACCGTGATTTCAAACGATTAGTGCGGGAGATCCGACCATCGGATTTTCCCGAAACCGCAACCGTTGGGTTCGCTTTGGAAATATCTTTCCAACGGCACCAACTTTGTAAAAATCCAACGGTTGGATTGTCTGGAATGTTTAATTCAAATCTGAAGAAAAACAGCGCCAGAATCGATTATATATATATATATAATTATATTAAATCGAATAACGACGCTGCAGTTCGTATTTTGAAATAGAAACTTCAAACGATTATACCGGGAGATCCGACCGTCGGATTTTCCCGAAACTGGAACCGTTGGATTCGTTTTGAAAAGATCTTTCTAATGATGCAAATTTTGTGAAGATCCAACGGTTAGATTTTCATATATGTGTAAATCAAATCTGAAGAAAAACAGCGCTACGGCCGCGTTATGGCCCGAAGCATCGTTTGAATAAATTGGCTATTTTAAAATAAATAAAAATGGCGATAAATCGTTATAAAATATTATAAACGATATGGATGTGAAATTTAGAAACTAACTAAAGGTTGGCTAAGTCGAATGGTTTCTTGGGTGTTGATCTGATGTTGGTTTCGGCCTTCGGGGTTAATATTTGGGAAATCGTTCTCTTACTGATTTACGGTTAGTGACTAATGAATTGAAATGATGCGTATGTATGTTAGTGTTGCACTTGTTTATTATATACGCGAGTTGCTCAGAAAGACCGGGTTTATCCCATTCTGAATAACTGAATCGACGATAAGAAATCGAAGATGTAGACGGTGGTCGAAGACCGGAGTTCTTCACCTCGTTTGGATGGTAACTGATGTCCTGATTGGGAGGCATCTCGAAATATGGATAATGAGTGGTGATCGTCCAAACGTACGTGGAGATCGATGGGTTTGCGAGGTATATAGTGCCTTCGGATTCGTTTAGACCCAGAACGGACTTGTAAATGGACTATGTGTCTGACATTGGAATTTATTCTGTGTGATTAGTAGCCATCAGTTGCATTGTGTGAATTGCCTGTGTGGCATGCTAAGATGCAGTGATCAGGGCTTCTGTTGAAAAGCAAAGTCTTGTGGTTGATGATCAAAGCACCGCATGTGTGGCGTAGCTTTGTGTATAACGTGAATTCGCGAACCTCACACCCCGGTATGAACTAGAAACGGGAGAGGATATCAGGGAGGGCATGCGTTTCCTTCTAGTTAGAAGTGGTGTCAATGGTTTTACACGCCCTGACGAGTTTGACTTATGTGGTTGTTGCTGTTGCGAGGCGCCTCGGTTATATTGGTCGATCCGGGACCGATGGAGTCATTCGTTGGCTCATTTACGCCCCCAAAGGGTGGGGAAACGCAGTGTTCAGGCATTTTAATCCACATCGGTGGACCGGCCCTGACGATCCAAGGGTCACTCGAGCTCTGATCCTGAGGCTCGGGCTAGAGAGTCTCGAAGTCGGTAAGGATTATCTTTTGCCTTGGTTCATGAAGGAAATCCAATTTCCAAATACGTGACTGTGCGGTTTTGATTGTATACCTATATATGGCGACATAGTGGTATGGGGCATTAATGTCGTCTATGATTGATACTTATGATTTGAAATTGTTTTTGAAACATATAAACACTAGTAATAATATCAAATGCTTTTGTTTTATTCGTATCAAGCATATTTTGGCCGTTATAAGGTAAAAACACTATCCTTCGGTTTGCGTTGCATTGTGTGATGGGAACTGAGTCTTATAATGGCTTCATTTTTATAAAAAAAGCACTGCTATGTTTAAAAGAATTATTTGTTTTAAAGCACCGGCAATCCAATGGAGTAAACCCGTTCCACGAAAGTGGCGTGGTCCTGTGATTAGCCATATTGTAAATGTGTTAAGTAGATTTCTCATACCAGTCCCATGACTAACTCGTAGTTTGTTTCACTTGCAAACTCGGGTGCCCCTTTTTCTACACGGGTAGCCTTGTATTCAGGTTTTAGCCGGCTCTTTCTGGATAGCTGGAGCTGAAGATCGATTCTATCATTTATCTCTTTTTATGTTGTTCAGCTCCTATTGTACATATTATGTTTGTTTCCGCTGTAAACATTTATGTATAGTTGAACTGTATTTGTACTAAGTATGATCCTGTATACTGTGCAACTCTGATGATTATTGTTTATCCAGTGATTATTTGTTCATTATCTGGTGTATTTATTTATTTCTGTTCTGCTATTATCTGTTTCTGTGTTATATTCCAAAGATTACCCTTGTCACCGTCAGTACGGGATTTGGGGACGTCACAAAACTTGTCTTCTTGCATTGCTGTATACTTTTGGCAATTCATTTAAAAATTCATCCTCACTTTGCGTTTTAGCAATCTTTTTAATAAGAGTTGGGGTGATAACCAAATAGGTGATGACAACATATTTTCTACTTAAAGCATTGACAACTACGTTAGCTTTTTTAGGTGTATAGATAATTTTCAGATCATATGATGCTAAAAATTCCAACTAACGATGCTGTCTAAAACTCAAACTTTTGAGTGAACAAATACTTCAAGGGCTTATGGTCAGTGTACAATTCAAACTTTTCTACCAACAAATAGTACCTCCAAATTTTTAAAGCGAATATTACAAGCTAACAGCTCCAAGTCATGCAAACGATAATTTTTCTCGTGAGGTCTTAACTGTCAGCTTACATAGGCAATTACTCTAACTTCTTGCATCAAATCTACACCAAATCCTTCCTTACATGCATCTGTATATACTGATAACCCTTTATTTTCGTTTATAATAGCGAAAACTGAAGCAGATGTCAACCTTTTCTTTGGCTCCTGAAAGGCTTCTTCATGTTTTGGGGACCAATCAAACTTTGCACTCTTCATGGTTAACTTGGTCAGAGGAGAAGCTATTTTGAAAAATCTTGGACAAACTTCCTGTAACAGCCAGCTAATCCCAGAAAACTTTGGACTTCCTTCATTGTTGTGGGCTGTTTCTAGTCCAAAATGGCAGAAATCTTCCCTGAGTCTACTGAAATTCCTTGCTCGGATACGATATAACCAAGGAACATTACTTCTCTTTCCCAGAAATGACATTTAGAAAGTTTCACCTTTAGCATGTTCTTTCTCCATATTTCCAAACCAATACTCATATGCTTTACATGTTCTTCCTTGGTTTTGGAGTGGACAAGGATATCATCGAGGAAAACCAATAGAAATTTATTAAGTGCATCGCAGATTACTCTCGCCATTAGGACCACAAATTAGGTGGGGGCATTAGTTAATCTGAATGGCATTACTAACCATTCGAAAAAATATCAGGTCCTCTGAAGACAATCAAATGGATATGGTCTTCGGCAATCCTAAGCTGATGAAACCTGTAGCAACATCCATTTTCGAGAAAAATCGAGCACCACTTAATTGATCAGATAAGTTGTTTATTCGAGGTAGCGGGTATTTATTCTTAAGAGTTGATCTCTATAGTCATGGCACAACCTTAAGGAACTATCAGACTTAGCTACAAACACCACGGTTGATCCCCAACTAGAACGGCTGGGTCGAATAAATTCCTTCTTCAAAAGTTCATGGACTTGTTTATCTAGCTCTTCTCTTTCTCTAGGGTCCATTCTACGGCTAGGATGGACAACAAGTATGTCATTGGGTACTAAGTCGATTCTAATCTCGATTTCTCAATGTGGAAGGAGGCTTTTAACTTCTTCGAATACATCAGGAAATTCCCTAGCTGACGATGGATATATCTTCTATGTCGGTGCTAGGGTAAACCAAGGTATACATCGAGTTGTCTCTTTTTGGGCTAGGGTCTTCATAAGATGTTTCGATAAGATTCCAGAGATTTCTTTTTGCTAATACTTTTCTATTTACACAATCTAGATTTGCTTCATGTTTAGTTAACCAATCCATTCCAAGTATAATTTTAAATTCATTAAAATGTAGGATAAATAAGCTGAAAGGGAACTCATAATGTGAGTGGTAGATAGGCACTTTTTCCCAGTACAAACACAGGTTAGTGGGGCCTCCTACTGGAATTCTTACACAAAGGGGTTCATCAATAAATTTGGGTATAAGTTTTAATTCTTCTACTGTTGATTTTGAAATGAAACTATGTAAGGCACCGGTAGCGAAAAGAACTCGGACTAATTTATCACAAATGAAACTATTACCTTCTAAAGTTTCCTTCCCTTTCTCTTCCTTAACAAATGAAGGACCTTCAGTAAGGGCATAAACCTTCGCCCCTTGTGCTTTCTTCACAATAGGACAGTCCTTGAACAAATGTCCTAGCTTATGCCAATTGTGGCACTCTCTAACTCCTTGATTTAGCTTGCTTGGCTTCTTGGGTTTGTTGCAGTTGGTCGAGTAATGCCCTTTCTCCTAGAAATTGAAGCATGTGACAATCTTAAGATAATCTCCCTTAGCTTCCTTCTTTCCCTTATTCTGGCCAGGCTTCTTTCCCTTATTCGGTCAGGCTTCTTTCCGCTAAACTTGCTTTTTTCCAATTGCTGCTATTGTGGCCTTCCTTTTCCTCCGGTGCCTCTTGTCGATCTAGAGTAGCATATCTATAACCCATGTCGGCTAGGTCAATGAATGATTGCTTCACGTGTCCTATCATTCTTTAGTGATACTTCTGCTCCATCCCTTTAATAAACCTCTCATTCTTCTTCTGCAAGGTGTTAATCAATTATGGTCCAAACTGAGACAGCTCGTTGAATTTGTTCAAGTACTCCTCAATGGACATATCCCCATGCTTTAAGTCCATAAACTCCTGATAAATTTTGGAAATCTCTATTGAAGGCATGTATCTTTCTTCAAAAAATTCTTTGAACTGGTCCCATGAAAAGTCAACTTATGATTTTCCTTTAATAGTAGTCTCCCACCAAGCTGCAGCTCCTTCTTGTAGTTGTCATGTAGCCAACATCTATTTTTTAGTAGTCTTCCAAGCTTAGACCTTTGAAAATCTTCTCATATGAATTGATCCACGCTTAGGCCTCTATAACAACTTATGAACCTTTGAATGGTTTTCCACCAAGATTCATATAATGCTTATTAAAAATAGGAAGACTCATTTGGGGCTGGTCCTGATTAGTAGCTTCCTCAACCACCGCAGCATTGCGACTATTTGTATTGGTGTTGCTTCTTCCCCTATTCCATTCACGTCTTCACTCATTTTCAACTATCTGTAAATAGTACGAAAATGCTATTAGGGAATACAGACGAAATATCTTAGGGAATATCAAACCGTTTAGGTGTTTCATTGGGTTTCACTCGTTTTAGGGTATTATTAACCCCATCTCTAATGAGTTATATCCCGTAACCTATGTATAAACCAAAACTCTGATACCAATTTGTAACGGCCACAACTTTCAACCTTCGAAAATCGACATTTAATACATCCAAGTATTCGACTATCGAAATTTCAAACGTCTGAATCTTCATCGCTTGGAATTATAACACATTAAAAACAATACAAGAAACAGAACAACATTTTTATTATTACAACATTCGGGTTACAAAGGGGTACATCACAACAACAACATCGGAGTATGTACATATCCAGATATACTGACTACTGGATAAAAAATGAAACAGCTGAAACACAACTAAGATATACTAGGTGAATCCAAAAAGAATCCATCTTCACCTCAAAAAGCTCCAAACTACAAAAGCTCCAAAATCCAAAGGAAAGCTCCATAGAAAGACTTCAAGATGCTCCTACCAAGACCCGACAAAAAGCTCCAAGATGCTTTTATTAAAACCTAATCATTAGGTTGCTTGCGTGGAAAATTATGGGCACCCAAAGTTTAGGTAAAACAAATAAACTCTGAATCAGTCATAGAACTGGTGTGAGAAACTTAATATATTTGTTATATGCAGTAAAATTCACAATGCTTTTTAGAAAATGAAGCTACCATAAGTTCTCGTGGCACACAAACAATGCAAATGCACACATGGGTGAGGTTTCTCCTTATGATAACCAAAAATGCTTGATACGCGAAAACTATTTAGTATTGTTATTAGTGTCAAAAATCACTTCGCAAGTAAATGTATCGGTCCTAGACAGCATAATACACCATTCTATTATGTTGACATATAGTATACAGCCAAAACCGTCAGGGTTCATAGTGGAGAATGGATTTCCAACAAATGACCAGGCTAAGGAACTTCCTTATCCGATGGGTACACCTCTAGAGGGATGCCTTGAGAACTAACTGACTCTCTACCAACACAGGTCGGTCCATCCCTTAACTAGATGAATTAGATCGCACCTAAGTATGCCATCTCCCGGTCTTTACCAACCTTTAACTGGGTCCCTGCAACATCAACATCCACATAAGTAGAAGTTGCCACATAAGTAATACCTGGGCTCCATATCATGGTACACTTTTTTATTTAAAAGGAAATGACACACCCATTACCTTGCTGCATCTTTTCCTATTTTGGTCATTTCCGAGGTGTGAGAGTGGCCGAAGTCTCGTTGCACAAAGCTACGCTTATCCTTAAGCCATTCTTTGATCATCAATAGCTCAATCAGGTGGTATGCCACATTGTCATTCCATAATATATAATTGATAATCACTAACCATATCACCTTTGAGCTCATACATCTCAAAGAAGGGTGTTAAGCTAAGAGAACATATTCTCCGCCACCAACAGAAATATGTTTAGTAAAGATCAATCACACATTAAAAAGTACAATGTCAGACATACATCCATTCAAGTCCATTTTGGGTATGAACGAAATCAAACGTGCTTTATTCCTTGTCCAATAAGGAGAAAAGCCCTTGCAAATCCAAAATTCCTCCATGTATGTTTGGACCACTACTATATGTAGATAATAAATCCCAAGATGGAAGCTAACTACCTGAGAACATCAGCAAGAAGTCCTCTCGATGTGAAGGTTTCTTGTCATCAACATCGCCTTTAAATATCTTCATTTGCTCCATTACGTCATATTATTATTCAGAATGGTTTTCAGACACAAGTTCTGATCCCGAATTTCCCGATAATAAGCGTCATTTTAAAACAATATGGATATATTAGATTCTAGTTAAGTCCCAACCCATTTTAACTTTTGAAACTTCCGTTTATCATTAAAAATACTTCATTATACTTTTGAAAAGGCTTAATGAAGTTTGGATGAAGATTATTAAGTTTAAACCTTTCAAACCTAATTATTATTATTTTGAAATAAAAGGTGGTGAATAGACTGTATCACGCCTTGATTATATATAAAACAGTACAAAAATGTCTACATCTAGTACACCACCAAAATAAAACTACAACCATCAACCCAACCAAAAGGAACAAACACAGCCCCAAACAAAAAGCAACCCCAAAAATACAAAGTTTAGCTAAACCCCACAGAACATATACATCAACTACATATCGTATTACATATACATCAAATACTAAGAAACAGCAACAACAACCATCCTCAATGCTCACGACCCCTTGCACGATCATGGACTCTTGCCCAAATGCTATCCACATACTTCCAGTTCGACACACTTGTCCAAGAAAAAACAAATTTAAGAATCAAAATGATAATTCTATTAGCATTTTTCATCTTAAACTTGAATTTTCTCGAGTTTCTCTCATGCCACAGTATTCAATTCAAAAAAACAACATCGCAAATGCATCCCTTCTTCTAACAAGGGAGTGAGTGACATACATCTAAATTTGTACTGCCATAAATCAAACGGATCATTGATGAAATCTCTCCATACCAAATCAACATTCAAGAAAACCAAACATTTTGTCCAAACATAAAATGCAAAATCACATTCCCAAAATAAATGCTTATAATCTTCCACACTGCCATCACAAAAAACACACTTCTCTGAATATTCATTCCTTTCCTCCTCAGAAAAGCAATGGTATTCAATCTACAATGAATCACAATCCACATATGAACCCTCACTCTTAGAGGTACTGCTTTGTAACTCCACATAACATCAAAGCCCAACCATCTTCTTCCTCCAAAATTAAGCAAACCATGCATACTACTCACACTAGAAGTTTCTCCAGCACCGCCCAATTTCCAGACAAATCTATCACCTTCATCAATTAGATAAACTCCTTCAAGCAATCTAACTAAATAGCATAACTGCATCAACGCCGAACCAGTAACCACTCTACAAAAAGTTAGCTTTCATTTGAAACTTACAGCCTCCTTATCAAACATATCCTCAACAGAAAGATCTTTATTACACGCTAGCGCATATAAATCTTCAAATTCAGCTTCATGCAAGATAGGAAGAAGCCATCAGTCTCTCCAAAAAGAGACATTCCTCCCACATTTCACTACTACTTCAATTCCAATCTTAAACCAACCAACATTTCCCATCACCCCTTTCCAAAACACCGAACAGTTTGAGTAATCTCTATTCCAATCAAATCTTCCAACATAACAAGTACTTACAATCCACTCTTTCCAAAACGAACTTCTATCACTAATCATATCCCAAATCCATTTGCAAAGCAAAGTTGAATTCACATTCATTAAATTAAGTACACCTAAACCATCTTCTTCCTTAGATTTACAAACTTGCTGCCATGAAATGAGATAAGTTAAACTACAACCTTCTTTCTTACCCATCCAGAAAAAATTCCTCCTGAAAGCATCTATCTTATCCGTAACCCAACTTATACATCGCACAAACAAAAGCCAGTAAAGAGGAACTACAGATAGAACTGAATTCACCAGCACCAACCATCCCGCTTTCGAAAGAGAGTTACCCTTCCAACTAGCTAGTCTTCGATCCACTTTGTCTATTAACAAATGCCAGTCTTGCCTTAAAAGCTTCATCAGTCTGATGCACATGCCCAAATAATTAAGAGGGAAATCACTAACTTTACAATTCAAAACTTAATTATTAAGCAAAAAGTGTTTCAAAAGTGTTACAAATTGGCTTATTTAACTTATTTGATGAAAATAATTTTAAAACACTATATTTTTAATCCAAATAACTTTGAAGACATTTATTATGATTTATCAAAAAAATCATATTTTTGATGATTTTTATATAGTCATTTCCGTTGATTCCCAAATTCGAACATTAAACTACACTACCACGATTTTTATTGAAAATTGTTTTGGACATAACTTGAAAATTATACATTGAATTTTGAAAATTCCCTTTTCATTTGAAAACTATTGTTATAAAAAAGCAAATGTTTTTCATTTTAAGAAAATCCGATTTAAAATGAATCTGTTATGACCGTTTTAAGTCTACGGTCGAAATTCTCGTACTACCTCAACACGACAAGCTCTATTCTAACCGTATTTTATATTTATATTAAACACAATCTGATTTATTTCATAATAGTTTAGAAAACCATTTAAAACATATATAAGGCTATTTCAAAACCATATTTCATAATTTCAACTTTAAATTCAAATATTCATTTCTAATTAATGTTATAATATTATTAAATTATTAAAATATTATTATTTTCCAAAAATTAATCTTTTAAAACCCAAAATTTCCAGAAATCAAATTAAATATTAAAGAAGTTATATGGAACAATAGGTTTAAGTAAAAACAACTTTTATATAGTCAAACCAAACTTCAATTTCAAAATCGAAATCAATTTTATCCGATTAAACTTGAACACACCTTTTACTATTAAAACCTTATTTAATAAAACTTCAACCTTTACAAAAGTTTCTCGAAATCACTTTAATTTCATTTCTATCAAACTTCGAATAGAAATTTCCAAGTTTTATTTTTTCACTTTATTTAAGATTAAAATACTTATTTATATAACCCGATAAGCTTGAGACTTAATCCATACCTAGATATTTCCATATAAGTGGGTGTAACATGTGCAGTATGAACTAATATCGCTGCAAACAACCATTACAACATTCATAGCATCCATTCATTCATCATATAGCATATATGTCATAGTATATACATATAACATTTGGTAATTAATGCTTACACTATGTATAACAACTAACTTTACCATCAGTTCACATCCATCAGCATAACATACATAATAAACAAATATAAGTGTAGAGTTTCTTACCGAGGGTTCCACTTTACTAATCTTTACTATATGACTGCCTAACTATACCAGATTGCTACGAACCTACTTTCGACCTTCACCGACGACTTGAACAACAATAGTATTATTATTAAATAAATATTTATTATTATTAGGAGGAGGAGGGTGATCGGCTCAGGGTGATGTTCGAACTTGGGAATGGGTTGGTGGTGCTTTAAGGCGCAAGGTGAAAGGCTTGGATGGCGTGGATGGGGTAAGGGTGGCCGATGTGGGGAGGAGGAAGGAGGGGGTAGGGTTGAGAAAGGAGGAGGAAGAGGAGGTAGTAGGCATGGGGTTTGATATGGAGAAGGGAGTGGGAACATGACCTAGAAGAAAGGGGAGAGGGAGGAGGCACTTGGGCCGAAATGAGGAGAGGAAGGAGGTGGGAAGCCATGGCTACTGAGGTGAAGAAGAAGTAGGGAAAGAAAGAATGGAGTGAAGTGAGGAAATGAGAGGGTGGAGGGGTCCTTATATAGGATGAATTAAGGGTATATAGGTAAAAATGCAAGAGGCAAAACCATGGGCTAGAAAGCAAAATCATGGGTCATGGAACATGGTTTTGTTCCTAAGTTTTTATGACACTTTTTATCACACTTTTAAAGTGTTTCAGGCTTGCGGCGCTTATATGTGTTGCTATATTTCAATGTACATGTTATCGTTTATGATCAAAAGCTAGAATATTTTGTCAATCTACTTTACAGTTATATTTTATAACTCTAACAACTTATTTTTTATCTATTCAAAATAAATCCAAATTCAAATATTTAAATTAAAATTTCAACTAAATAAAACATTTAACTAGTTGAAATTTCTAGATTGTTACAACTTCTACATAGGAAATTCAGATTTGTTTCCATATAGAATCCACATCAGCTTGAGAAGTGATGTTGAAAGATTAAGAAACTGACCCAGGATTGGGAGAAGACTCGTTGGGGTAGCTCATTTTCTCGATAGAATTCTTATATGTAGAGTCCATTTCATTATCATGTGATATGTTAATTTTATGTTAAACTACTTAATTTCTACATGTTATGTTAATTAAGTTAATATAAGCATGTTATAAAATTCACTGTGCTGATAACTACTAGCCTTGTTGACTAAGTCAACGACAACATACTACAATCAGTGGCAATGCAGAATTGACTAAGCTAATATTAATAATCTGTACTGATTATGTCGATCATACTTTATTCAATCAACAAGGTTAAATGTGGTACTTTAATAAGAATGAATGATGTATGTCATTGTAGTTTTTATTCTATAAGATATTTCATGAAATAGTGACAAAACTTGTCACGAAAATAAAGTTAATATGTTTAATAGGCCATATTGAATGGGAATGATGAGCTCTCTTGTCTTAGTACAAAATAGCTAATAATGAACTATGAAAACATGGATTATTTTAGTAGCAAGGTTTATCGCTATCATTGTTATGAGTAGTCTAACACAGATAATATACCACGCCTCATATTTAAAGAGGTTTGTCATCCATATTGAATTTCTAAAGTAAAATTTAACTTTGGTTAAATTCAAACTGATTTAATACCATAAGTTTTAGCAAAGTATCATTATTAAAATATGGGTATTAGTCATAAATTATAGATTAATATAGGTTAACATATCGTAAACACGAATCAATAATAAATGTTGTCGATGTGGACCGCTTATTAATTGGATTGATAAGTTATACGTATCGACTTTGTGAATAAGGATTATCGTGTGCAAGCTACATGTTTTTGTGAATCAGGTGGATCCTATTGACTCGATCGACAAAAATTGTCGTTCATGTGTGATTCACAGTTCAACATATCCC
Source organism: Allium sativum (assembly GCA_030737875.1). Taxonomy (NCBI): domain Eukaryota; kingdom Viridiplantae; phylum Streptophyta; class Magnoliopsida; order Asparagales; family Amaryllidaceae; genus Allium; species Allium sativum. The sequence goes on along the minus strand of CM060920.1, from coordinate 472,002,177 downwards.
ACTCCTATTAGTATCAGTAGGTAAGGAATATTAACAAACATGTGCCATGCATGGAAAATAATTTAGTGTCGGTTAAGTAATTGTCCACAAAGTTAGAACGGGAATTTATGATTTGAGAAAATAAATTGTATAAACATTAATAATCATTAAGAAAGATCGAAAAAGAACTTAGAATCGAACCTGATAGCTTGATTAAATCAAATGTTTGGAAGAAGATAAAGCTGTTTGTTTTAATTTTTTATTGCAGGTAAGAAGGAAATAAGGAAAAACAGTTGTATTTATATGCCAAATCCAGGTGATAAAGCATTAGATATGAAATTAACGATCCATATTAGTCCTAACAAGAATAAATAAATGCATGATATTGACTTCAAAGTTGATAAGAATGTATACAAGGTAGTTTGATGTTACACCATAATCATTTCAACATAATTGAAATCGATAACAATAAGGATATTAATACCGCATTAGCTAGAATTTGTCTCTTTCGCAATAGTCTAGGCTTGCTGCTATTACAACAGTCAAAGTTTGTCGTCTGCATCCATCAAAAGTAGTTAATAAGGATGTCGTCTTGTTGCTTGTCGCTTATCGTCACTATCAAAGTTAATAGTTGGTAGCAATCAACTTATCACCTTTAGTAGAACTCAGAGCTATTCTATAATAACCGAAATCCCAATGTGTCTGGATTTTCAAAAAATAATCCAAATCCACTGAAACTTGAGTTGGCTTGTATGGTATCCTACAGAAAAAACAGAGATAATAAAATATATCAGAGCTCGATAGAACATCTCATGACTGAGTGGATAAAATATAATAATCAAATATAGCCTTACCGAAATAATGTCACTGGCTAACAAGCGTCCAAAGGTTACCAAATCTCTGCCATAAATCTAACATGTGAGTATGTTATGAGGAGAGGGTCAGAACACAAGTTCTAGAGAGAGGACAAATTATACATTAAAATAATAATACTACATGTACCATTCAATTACATTTTCTTAATTATTAGGTTATTTGGGTTAACACCACTCTAGGCTTTGCACACACGTCGCACCTGTCTACTCCCCAGTAGATCAAACCTAATATAATGTATGTTGCTAAGCCCAACATCTTAAGGTACTCTTCATAGTACCCTCCTCACACAGTCTCCACCATCACACCATGGAAGCATGCATAATCTCCATCCTATGCCAATCCTCGTATGAAAATCTCCATCGTTACGCCACATAATCGCACAGAACTGCCATCGCTATGTCAAGTAAGCGTATACCCGAACTCCTCGGTCGAACCATGTCTCAACACGAAGTAATTCCCTAAGTCTACACTACACCACCCGGTGCATGTATCTAGACCTTCGCACGAACATACTGCCTACTATAACCCGAGTTTCGTAATAGGGCTGCATCCAAAGCACGGAACTCGATCAAAAGCTTTCGTTATCTGTAATGGACGGTTTTGTTATGCCTAAATTACAGATATCCACAAATGGTCTGTCTCTTTCCATGATGCCTATGGCCCCTCCCTCAACTAATGAAAGATTGCTTCAAGAGCTAATGACGTGCCCGGATCAACTAATCTAACATCCAATTTGGTGTGTCCCTTAACCAACGTCCCGATAGAGAAAGACCGTTGGTCTATCGGTTTAGCTCTAGTCTTTTCGCATCCTATTCACTACCGATGATAGTATTCGATGATTATTATGCTTAATTTGGTCCTGAACAATTCCTCCTCGAGCGAGGCAAACCTCCGAGTCACCCAACGCCATCTGCCACACCATAGTTGTCGTTAAGGTATACTCTAGATGGTGCAAAAGACATGCCTCCAAACGGCTGCTTCATCTGGTTGTTCCTCATAGGGGCATCTCAGAGTACCCTCCCATGTCCCGTAGAAGCCTCGTGCTTCCCATAGGTCCGATACAATAATCAGTTGGACGTGCTCCTCTCGTGTCTTCAGACACCACGGTGATCTACCTCATTGGGTTCTTCATCTCCATACATATGGACCGATACAAGCGCATCAAACCATCGTGTTATTAGATCTTATGTCTAATCTTTTAATCACAAGCTTGCTTTAACTTATCACACTGCTAATTAACTTGATAATTTATACATTCATTTTCTATTCAAGTTACTAGTTTATTAGGTTATATTTGGTAGCTTACTTTCCCTAATTAGCCCCACGCTGCCGAAACATACCATATCTACGAGTCACTTATTTTCCCTAATCAGCCCCACATTGCTGGAATAGACTTCCGCTTGTTATTATTACATTTATTAAACTTAATATTTCCCTATTCATAAGTTTACTAATAAAAATGCTCTTTTTTCATGTAATTTTTGTTATACCGTTACCAGAACCATTTTTGTGTGTTTACTTATTGACTTAGTTCCCCTAACTAAGGTTTATTAATAAGTTATCATCTCATCTTTTATTATAACTGACGTTATAATTCCACTTGTCCCTAGGACAAGCCTATATATTATATTTCATCCTCATTCATATAATTGAATATAATAGGTTATATTCCCCGCTCATTACATTTTCCCTAAGTTCCTTATTATTTAAGCAAACACTTACTATTGCTACTTTCTTTTATTTACCGTCTTTGGAATTTCTATTAGTACAAGAAATATTTCACATACTTTGTCAAATTGGTTGGTGGAAATGTACAAAAATCTATTTCCATAATATACATCAATTAAGATATGTTGTTGCAAACTATTTCTCTTTATTATATCATGTATATATATTTGATTAGTGTGCAATATGGTGAAATTCCCTATTTCACACTAATCCCTATTAATTTTCTTTTTCTTGCAACTACATTCACTATAATTTACCATAATAGTAATTATGGAAATGTATCCCTTTTCCACCCCCAACCAACTCAGTCCATTACTAATTTCATTTCTCTAAGTTATATATTATTTCCTGTTTTCTTACCAGTTTCCCAATTCCAATTTAAATACGATAACTTCTGTACAAAATTAGGCTTACTAATTCTTATTCCACTCTTTCCTAAATTTATTGTAATCTTTCTCAACCCAACATTTTTAATTATATTCTTAACAATATATTTTGGGAATATACACAATTTATCGTCGAATTTACAATCACGTTATTACAGTAAATTTAAGCCTAACCAGAACATTACAGGGATAGAATTACACAACAGTGATTTTCTTAACGCATTTGGGAATGAATTACATAATAACCACAACAAGTCCATCTATTTATTTTGCTAAGAATAACGGGGAATTAAATGAAATATATACTGCTACCAATAGGCATAATTTAGATCCACTCACTTGTTAGCTTTCCAATCCCAGAATCTGATTTAGAATTATTAATCGTGGTTTCTTCCTAATTTGATTCAATACTGTAATAACCATAGATTTACAATTCAAAACCCAAAAAAAACAAAAGAACTGAAGTTGAATCAGATCCGTGGAACTTACCTCATACGGAAAGGAATTCCCCGATTGGAATCAGGCTATGAATTTCATTCTCCAATTCTTGTTTCTGAAGGACTAATTTGATCTAGAAAAGGTTTAGAGAAGAAATGAAATGTTAAGGCTTCCGCGTCTACTCGGAAAATAATGAGTTTGACGGCTAGCTCTGGGCATTTATTTATAGTCGCTCAAAAGAATCGGCCCCACTACACCATAATGGGAATTTTGCAACTCCTTAATGCGGCAGGTTTGCAACGGCTTTGAGCCGTTGCTAATTTGCAACGGCTTGAGGCCGTTGCAAAGATCATTAGTCAATTGATCCCCATCATATCTTCTTTTGCAATGGCTTTAGGCCGTTATAACTGGAAATTGTGCTTCCCTACCCCTCGGTCAAACCAGTACGCTTCCTTATCCCAAACACGCCGTATTGTCCAAATCAGTACGCCCTTTTTCCAAAACATTCCAAGAAACAAAAGCAAAACCCTAATCTCGATCCCAAATCAAAGCATACTTCCAGTCCGATTCCAAATTGAAGATTGCGATTTCAATCGAAGAACCTAATCCCGATTGACTCAAGTTATGGAACTGTTCTTCGTTTAAATCACTTTTCATCTATCCGTTTTGTTTTCTAACAATCTCAAATCATATTTTGTTTACCCTTGCTTGGACGGTCTGTGCTTTGATTGATGAACGGTGCTCAAATCCAAAACAGAAATGTAGATTTTGATATGTAAATAAGGTTATAAGTTGGAAACTCTATTTTTACCATTTACCCATAAAATAATTTTTCTTTGTATGGTCCATCTCTTTCCTTCTTTCCATTCCACTCATTTTAGATCTTGCTTTTGCTTGTGCTCTTCATAATTTCTCAGAGAATACAACATTACACACCTCCATTATAACAATAGATAATGTAACACCCCGTATTTCTGTTAACACTAAAGTTGCCAATACAAAAATAAATGTGTAAAGGGGAGATGTATCTAATGTGCATACAAGAATAATAATAAATGTGTAAAGGGGAGATGTATCTAATGTGCATACAAGAATAATAATAAATGTGTAAAGGGGAGATGTATCTAATGTGCAAACAAAAATAATAATAAATGTGTAAAGGGGAGATGTATCTAATGCGTACGTATTTATATGGATTGACAAATAATAGTAAATGTACGTTAAGAAAGAAATGGTGAACATAATTGGCTTCTCTTTACAACGGACGGCTCTGGTTAACCCTAGCTTCATCGACGGCTCAAATTAACTTGCAACTCTATAAAAAGACCCTAGGTCTCAAACTAAAAATTCACAAAAAAAAAAAAAAGAATTGGAGACACCATGCTGTCTGCTGAGAACTAGAGGGAGCCTCCACTTGAAAGAGACGAACAACATAGCGAATACAAACTAAAAGATTAAAAAGCAACAACAAATTAGAATCAAAGCAACGTCTTCCCAAAGGAAAGCTTTGCAAATTCAGAATTTCAGAACTCAGAAAACAAGACCGTCTACGATTGTAAGTTTAGCTACATTTTTAGAATGCGAATTAATATGAATATCATGTGTTGTGATGAAATGATAATAGTACGATACTCGTTATGTTATTAATATACGTTTGTGATTTGATTCTATTATCTTGTTGAATTGAGAATTATTAAGTATGATGTTTATTATGTTTTATAACATTAATCTATGCCGGTGACTTGATTCTATTATCATGTTAAATTTGGGATTATTGGATTAGATTATTTGTATAAGCATGGACTTGGATTGTAACATCTTATGAGAATTGTGTAGTTTATTATGCAAGTTTATGTAGTGAAGTTATGCGACCAATTGTCAAATCTATATGTTCATGTTTATGCAAAACTTATGCCATGTTCACACTTATCATATGTTGGGATTAATTTGCAAGTATGTTTAAATCTATGTTACTAATTAACACATGTGTATGTTGATTAGCCTATGTTGCTAACTCACATATACGTATGTTGATTTGCCTATGTTGCAAATTAACATATGTATATGGATTAGTTCATATTGCTAATTCTCATGTATGTTGTTAATATGGCCTATGTTAAAAACACATATATGTTGAGTTAGCCTATAAGTGCAAGTTCATACCTATGACATTATAATGTTTATGTTAGTCTTTTTGCAAGTTTGTACCTATGACATTATAATGTTCATGTTAGTTATTTTGCAAGTTCACCCCTAAATTGTTCATGTTAGTTATTTTGCAAGTACACCCTATTATGTTCATATTGATTATGCCATCAATACCAAGTTATACCCTTGTCATGTTTATGCTAATTTATGCCAATTTGCGTATATTAAATTAGGCTAAGTTTTTAGCCTAATACTTTACACCAAAAATCATGCGAACGTAAATTAGGCTGAGATGGTTAGCCTAATATTGGATGGGGTAACGTTGGGTTAAAATGATAATTTTAGGAAAACTTGCCATAAATTGGTCATTAATCACATAAGTGATTTATGGCATAAAAAGGCATTAATTACCTTAATTAATGAGATTAATTGGAAATGAATGTGACAGTAATTTGAATATTTTCTAATTTACATATTGGTCATTAATCATATAAGTGATTTATGGCATAAAAAGGCATTAATTACCTTAATTAATGAGATTAATTGGAAATGAATGTGACAGTAATTTGAATTTGAATAATTTGCATAATTAAAATGTAAATTAGAAAATACGAACGCGCTTAACTCGAGGTTGGATTGAGTTGTGATGTAAACCTACCCGGACCTGCCCGGCTGTCCAGTTGTCACAACAATAGCTATCCAATGTGAGAGGTTAAGGCATGGGGCCCAATAAAGACCCGAGGTTAAACTAAGTTGTGGCGTAAGACTGCCCGAACCCAACCGGCATACAGGCAGCCACAACAATATCTGTCTAATCTGAGAGGTTGGTGCTCTAAGAAGATAATTAGAGCTGAGTTAGGACCGATTGGGTTAAGTCAATTTAATAAATACTTAACCAAATTCAACATGTTAAATAATTTGGATGGGTGGGGGTTAGGTTCATTCAGACACTTAACCACTTAACATGTTTGACTAGAAAACCTAGTAACGGGGACCCGTTTCAGCAGTAACCCAATTAGGTATCATGGTACCCTGAACTAGGCAGGGTGGGGCACGATTACTAGGCTGATTGTAAGCGGTCAAAAGCGACGACGGTTGGTGCACAGTGTGGGTTCTAACAGAGTGCGGGCATGCATACACTCTGGAGCAGACAAGTCATGGCACTGAAGCATCAGTAGTATACCCTATGCATGCTAGAATTGTGTCGAGGCCGCCACCATGGGACTTGATACACCCTATGGTGGGACCAGCATAGGTATCTACCCTATAGGGCCGTAGGACACATGTGAATATACGAGTAGGAGCCGATCTTTTAAAGAAAGAGAAAGGGATCACTTCACCCCAATCACAGGGTGCCTGTTGGTATAAGAATTAGTAGGTGCAGAGATAGAGATTTAAAATAGGGTGCGAAGGGATGTTCGTTTTAGGACACCTTATCTAGTTCTTGGATAGTCTATTATCCTGATATCGTCGTGTTCTCACTTTATGCAAGTCATGATCTTTTTGTTATTAACATTCTAGGAATATAGCTAGACTTACCAGACTTATGTCTGACCCATTTTCCTTTCGTCTTCTTTTCTTCCGCGCCCCCCCCCCCCCTAGGTCCACAGGGAGGAAACACTGCAGCTTAGTCAGTTTTTCATCCAGCTTGAAGAGAGAGAATGTATTGCTTGGATTTCTTTCATTTGGACCATGGCTTTGGATATCATTTATGGGGATTATGCAGCTTTATTTATGTTTCATGCTTCTTTAACTTTTAAAATCAAGACAGTATTATGGTTGTATTAATTGGAAGTTTGTTTTGAGACAATGTTGGAAATGTTCTGTATGAACACGTATTTATAATAATAAAAGTCTGTTGGTTTTTCCGCTGCTTATTTATATGTGTTTATATCTGTCTTGTGTTTTATCTGTGTCTTTTACTTATAAACCTCCACCAAAATTAAGGCATTCCCTTTGTGAGTGACCGTAACGGAGGTGGGGTGTTTCACTTGGTATCAGAGCATAGGTTTACCAAACCAGATAAAAAGTTTTTGAAACTATATTCAAATTAAAATTTAAAGAAGCATTTTTCAAGAAAAAGAATTGTTTTATAGTTTTAGAAAGGCATAATCCCCCAAAGCCATGTGAATTATCTATCCTTCGTTTTGAATCTTTCCTTTTTCGTTTCAGCATGTCGGGAGAATTTAACCTTCCAGAAGGTGTGACTGTACCTGGTTGGTTTAGAAGGTACTTGGAAGCTAGGGACAATGAGGCGGGCCCAGCGAATCTTCCTCCCCCAGCTGCAGTAATTCCTCCTCCTCCCCCAGTTGCTGAAATCCCCCCTCCTCCTCCAAGAGGAAATGCTTTTGCCAAGACTTGTAGAGATTTTAAAGCTATGGGTGTGAAAGACTTTCATGGAACCGAGTCCTTCGTAGCAGCCAGGAACAGGCTGAAAGAGACCGAAGATCTTTTCGTTATCTTCGAGGTAGAAGACACGCAGAAGGTAAGACTGGCAGTGTGGTTGCTCAAAGGAGAGGCTTCCTACTGGTGGGAAGTCACCAATGCAGAAAGACCAGTAGAAACGTGGAAAGATTTCAGATTTAGATTTGAGCTGAAGTTCCTTTCAGAAGCTGAGAGAAGTCTCCAAATGGAGAGGTTCCTATCCCTTAAGCAAGGGAGTATGACTGTCAAAGAGTACGTCAACCAGTTTGATCAGCTGGCTAGGTTCGGACTGGACCTAGTCAACACCCAACACAAGAAGGCTCTCCGCTTTGTCAAGGGACTGAATGAGCCGCTTCATAGCCTGGCCATGACCCATATACCTATGGGAGCTACATATGAAAGGCTGGTACAGATGGCGTTACTACATGAGGAGGATAAAGGCAAGAAGGAAACAAAGGCGGAAGGGTCTCAGGGAAAGAAAGAAGCTTTACAGCCTAAGAAAACAGACTTTAAGAAGGGCGGGAAAAACAACAAAGCTCGCGAAACAAGAAAGTGTAATTTCTGTGGTGTGGTTGGACATGTGGTGAAAGACTGCAGGAAGAAGAAGGCAAAGATGAATGGTGGTTGCTTTCATTGTGGAGAAACATGACACATAGCTAAGGACTTCCCTAAGAGGCGAGGGCAGGCGCAGAAAGCTGCATCCACTTCGAGTGGACAAGTTCATGCACTGGAGGCACCTCCTCTGCAACAGCAAGGTAGAAATACTTCTGTAGAAAGTGTAGTTTATCTTTATGATCACCCAGTTTGCACTTTATTTGATTATGGTGCATCACACTCCTTTATTTCATCTGCTTTAATAGAATCTCTGCACCTAGAAACTAGTATGGTAGAGGATCCCTTGGTTGTCTCCAATCCAATTGGAGGCCCAGCTTATTTGTCAATGATCTGTATGAATTTGAAAATCTCTATTCTAAGTGTAGAATTTAGATGTAGTACCTTTGTTTTGGGCTTCTCGGGGTATGGATTGATTTTGGGCATGGACTGGCTATCCAGTAATGGTGCCATCCTTGATTGTGAGAAAAGAGTGGTTAGGCTTTTAACCCAACTCGGTAACACTCTGGAAATTACTTGTAATCCCTTGAATGTGGTTATGCTTAGTTATCTTGAATCGCTTGACGCTTCTGTTGAGAATTTGCAGTCAGTTAAGGTGGTCCGAGAATATTCGGATGTCTTTGATGAGGTGAAGGGCTTACCTCCGAAATGGGAAATAGACTTCCGCATCTATCTTGTTGACAATGTGAAGCCCGTTGCTTTGCCTGTTAGGCACATGGCTCCTAGGAAAAGGAAAGAGCTCAGTAAGCAGATTAAAGAGCTTTTAGAAAAGGGGTTCATTAGGCAGAGCATTTCAGAATGGGGCGCTCCAGTGGTGTTCGCTACAAAGGTGGATGGTTCACTCCGTCTATGTGTTGACTATATGGAGCTAAACAAGCTGACTAAAAAGAATAGGCACCCTCTCCCCAGAATTGACGATTTGTTTGACCAGCTTGTAGGAGCGTCGGTTTTCTCCCAACTTGATTTGACGACCGGATTTCATTAGCTAAGGGTAGCTGATGATAGCATCGATAAGACAACTTTCAGAACCCCAGACAGATTCTTTGAGTGGCTTGTCATGCCTTTTGGCTTGACAAACGTACCCGCTTACTTCGTGGACCTAATGAGTAGGGTGTTCAGAGATTTCCTCAATAAATTCACGGTGGTCTTCGTCGACGATATTTTGATCTTCTCAAAAAATGAGGAAGAGCATGCTCAGCACCTAAAGGCAATCATGGAGACTCTTAGAACACATCAGTTAAAAGCTAAATTCTCCAAGTGCCACTTTTGGAGAGAAGAAGTGAGATTTCTTGGGCATATAGTGTCCAAAAAGGGGTTAGCTATAGACCCCGCAAAAGTAGTAGCGGTGCAAGATTGGAAGGCACCAAGGAATGCAACCGAGATCCGAAGCTTCCTCGGGCTTGCAGGCTTTTATCGGAAGTTCATCAGAGATTTTGCAAAAATCTCAGCTCCTCTTACAAGGCTAACAAAGAAGAATCTAGTTTTCTCTTGGGATTTGGATTGCGAGTTTGCTTTCCAACGCTTAAAAAGGGCTCTTACAACAGCCCCAGTTCTGACCTTGCCGGATGGAAGCAAAATGTTTACAGTATACACGGATGCATGCGGGACAGGACTAGGCGTTGTCCTAATGCAAGAAGGAAGGGTAGTAGCTTATGGCGGAAGACAGTTGAAAGTTCATGAAAGGAACTACCCAACCCACGACCTTGAGTTGGCCGCCATCGTCTTTGCGCTTAAGTCTTGGCGCCACTATCTCCTAGGTGAGAAATTTGAACTGTATACTGACCATAAATCTTTGAAGTATCTCTTCTTGCAGAAGGACCTTAACTTAAGGCAACAAAGGGGGATGGAGTTTCTTGCCTCGTATGATTTTGAGATTTCCTACACTCCTGGCAAGGGCAACGTAGTCGCAGATGCCTTGAGTAGAAAGAAGCTAACTTTGAGCCCGCTATTTGTTGAAAGGCGAAGCCTAGAGTTTATAGCCAGTTTTGACTTTAGGCCCTCCTCTGATTTTGTACCCGGTCTGTTAGCATCGCTAGAAGTGTGGCCCACTCTCTTAGACTCAATAGGGACTGCACAACGAGAAGATCCTCAGCTTGTAGAAGTGGTTGATAAGCTCGTCAGGGGTGAGACTTCTAGTCACCTCGATAGATACACCATCGACGACAAAGGGTGGTTAAGACGGGATGGAAGACTATGCGCCCCACAGGCAAAGGAGTTGGTGAAGAAAGTTCTTGAGGAGGCACATCATTCCAAGATGACAATACATCCAGGCTGGGACAAAATGTACAAGGACTTAAAGAGAGTTTTCTTTTGGAGTGGCATGAAGAAGGACGTGGTAGATTTTGTTTCTAAGTGCATGATTTGCCAACAAGTCAAGGCGGAGCAGAAGAAGCCTGGTGATCTGCTCCATCCTCTAGAGGTCCCACAGTGGAAGTGGGATAGCATTTCAATGGACTTCATTGATGGGCTGCATAGGTCTAGAAGAGGCAACACTAGCATTTGGGTAATAGTGGATAGGCTTACTAAAAGCGCCCACTTTTTACCTGTCAAAAGTAGAAGGACTGCCTCGTCTCTAGCATCTCTTTATCTTAAGGAGATAGTTCGACTCCATGGAATACCTTCCAGCATTATTAGCGACAGAGATCCTATCTTCACAAGCGAGTTTTGGCGGAGTCTGCAAGAAGCTGTAGGCACACAGTTATGTTTGAGCACGGCCTATCACCCCCAAACCGATGGTCAGACGGAAAGGGTGAACATGATTTTGGAAGAACTTTTGAGACTTTGCATCCTTGACTTTGGAGGGACTTGGGAGGACCATCTTCCTTTGGTGGAATTTGCCTACAACAACAGCTACCAAGCCACCATCGGAATGGCGCCCTTCGAAGCTTTATATGGAAGACCGTGCCGATCGCCCACTTGTTGGTGGGAGTCTACTGACAAGCTCATACTTGGACCAGATATGATCCGAGAGACTTCAGAGAAAGTAGACTTAATACGGAGAAGAATGAAGACAGCCCAAGATAGACAAAAATCCTACGCAGACAAGAGAAGGACCGACCTTGAATTTGAGGTTGGGGACAGGGTTTTCCTTAAGGTATCTCCTTTAAGGAACGTAGTTCGCTTTGGATCCACAGGGAAGCTAGCACCAAGATTTGTAGTGGTTGCTCGTGGATGCATATACACAAACAATCTAGGGTTTTAGATCGGCTCAGTCACTTCATATTGCATATGCATATATGTGTTTATGTTTGTATATGGTTGAAGCTTAATATGTTGTCATATGGATGTCGCATTTGTTTGAATGATTGTGCACTCATGTAGAATTATGAATAGGAAAAAGTTTGCATACATAACGGATTCATGACACTTACATAATTTGCATTAAGGAGGTCAACTGAATCAGTAGACCGCCTGATTTTTGCATTAGATAAGGACATGTACACACACGATGCATATGATCATGAAGCATTAGAAGTCTTTTAAGGACAATGGACGCTCGTGTTTGATGATTGAGTAGATGGACATTTGGATGGTAGGATATATGTTCTCCTAGACTTGGAGATTTCGGGGACGAAATCCTTTAAGGAGGGGAGAATGTAACACCCCGTATTTCTGTTAACACTAAAGTTGCTAATACAAAAATAAATGTGTAAAGGGGAGATGTATCTAATGTGCATACAAGAATAATAATAAATGTGTAAAGGGGAGATGTATCTAATGTGCATACAAGAATAATAATAAATGTGTAAAGGGGAGATGTATCTAATGTGCATACAAAAATAATAATAAATGTGTAAAGGGGAGATGTATCTAATGCGTACGTATTTATATGGATTGACAAATAATAGTAAATGTACGTATCTATACAACGGATGGCTCTGGTTAACCCTAGCTTCATCGACGGCTCAAATTAACTTGCAACTCTATAAAAAGACCCTAGGTCTCAAACTAAAAATTTACAAAAAAAAAATAAGAATTGGAGCCACCATGCTGTCTGCTGAGAATTAGAGGGAGCCTCCACTTGAAAGAGACAAACAACATAGCAAATACAAACTAAAAGATTAAAAAGCAACAACAAATTGGAATCAAAGCAAAGTCTTCCCAAAGGAAAGCTTTGCAAATTCAGAATTTCAGAACTTAGAAAACAAGACCGTCTACGATTGTAAGTTTAGCTACATTTTTAGAATTTGAATTAATATGAATATCATGTGTTGTGATGAAATGATAATAGTACGATACTCGTTATGTTATTAATATACGTTTGTGATTTGATTCTATTATCATGTTGAATTGAGAATTATTAAGTATGATGTTTATTATGTTTTATAACATTAATCTATGCCAGTGACTTGATTCTATTATCATGTTAAATTTGGGATTATTGGATTAGATTATTTGTATAAGCATGGACTTGGATTGTAACATCTTATGAGAATTGTGTAGTTTATTATGCAAGTTTATGTAGTGAAGTTATGCGACCAATTGTCAAATCTATATGTTCATGTTTATGCAAAACTTATGCCATGTTCACACTTATCATATGTTGGGATTAATTTGCAAGTATGTTTAAATCTATGTTACTAATTAACACATGTGTATGTTGATTAGCCTATGTTGCTAACTCACATATACGTATGTTGATTTGCCTATGTTGCAAATTATCATATGTATGTGGATTAGTTCATATTGCTAATTCTCATGTATGTTGTTAATATGGCCTATGTTAAAAACACATATATGTTGAGTTAGCCTATAAGTGCAAGTTCATACCTATGACATTATAATGTTTATGTTAGTCTTTTTGCAAGTTTGTACCTATGACATTATAATGTTCATGTTAGTTATTTTGCAAGTTCACCCCTAAAATGTTCATGTTAGTTATTTTGCAAGTACACCCTATTATGTTCATATTGATTATGCCATCAATACCAAGTTATACCCTTGTCATGTTTATGCTAATTTATGCCAATTTGCGTATATTAAATTAGGCTAAGTTTTTAGCCTAATACTTTACACCAAAAATCATGTGAACGTAAATTAGGCTGAGATGGTTAGCCTAATATTGGATGGGGTAACGTTCGGTTAAAACGATAATTTTAGGAAAACTTGCCATAAATTGGTCATTAATCACATAAGTGATTTATGGCATAAAAAGGCATTAATTACCTTAATTAATGAGATTAATTGGAAATGAATGTGACAGTAATTTGAATATTTTCTAATTTACATATTGGTCATTAATCACATAAGTGATTTATGGCATAAAAAGGCATTAATTACCTTAATTAATGAGATTAATTGGAAATGAATGTGACAGTAATTTGAATTTGAATAATTTGCATAATTAAAATGTAAATTAGAAAATACGAACGCGCTTAACCCGAGGTTGGATTGAGTTGTGACGTAAACCTGCCCGGACCCGCCCGGCTGTCCAGTTGTCACAACAATAGCTATCCAATGTGAGAGGTTAAGGCATAGGGCCCAATAAAGACCCGAGGTTAAACTGAGTTGTGGCGTAAGACTGCCCGGACCCAACCGGCATACAGGCAGCCACAACAATATCTGCCTAATCTGAGAGGTTGGTGCTCTAATAAGACAATTAGAGCTGAGTTAGGACCGATAGGGTTAAGTCAATTTAATAAATACTTAACCAAATTCAACATGTTAAATAATTTGGATGGGTGGGGGTTAGGTTCATTCAGACACTTAACCACTTAACATGTTTGAGTAGAAAACCTAGTAACGGGGACCCATTTCAGCAGTAACCCAATTAGGTATCATGGTATCCTGAACTAGGCAGGGTGGGGCACGATTACTGGGCTGATTGTAAGCGGTCAAAAGCGACGGCGGTTGGTGCACAGTGTGGGTTCTAACAGAGTGCGTGCGTGCACACACTCTGGAGCAGACAAGTCAGGGCACTGGAGCATCAGTAGTATACCCTATGCATGCTAGAATTGTGTCGGGGCCGCCACCATGGGACTTGATACACCCTATGGTGGGACCAGCATAGGTATCTACCATATAGGGCCGTAGGACACATGTGAATATACGAGTAGGAGCCGATCTTTTAAAGAAAGAGAAAGGGATCACTTCACCCCCAATCACGGGGTGCCTGTTGGTATAAGAATTAGTAGGTGCAGAGATAGAGATTTAAAATAGGGTGCGAAGGGATGTTCGTTTTAGGACACCTTATCTAGTTTTAGGATAGTCTATTATCCTGATATCGTCCTGTTCTCACTTTATGCAAGTCATGATCTTTTTATTATTAACATTCTAGGAATATAGCTAGACTTACCAGACTTATGTCTGACCCATTTTCCTTTCGTCTTCTTTTCTTCCCCCCCCCCTCAGGTCCACAGGGAGGAAACACCGCAGCTTAGTCATTTTTTCATCCAGCTTGAAGAGAGAGAATGTATTGCTTGGATTTCTTTCATTTGGACCATGGCTTTGGATATCATTTATGGGGATTATGCAGCTTTATTTATGTTTCATGCTTGTTTAACTTTTAAAATCAAGACAGTATTATGGTTGTAATAATTGGAAGTTTGTTTTGAGACAATGTTGGAAATGTTCTGTATGAACACGTATTTATAATAATAAAAGTCTGTTGGTTTTTCCGCTGCTTATTTATATGTGTTTATATCTGTCTTGTGTTTTATTTGTGTCTTTTACTTATAAACCTCCACCAAAATTAAGGCATTCCCTTTGTGAGTGACCTTAACGGAGGTGGGGTTTTTCAGATAATGCAAGCATTCTATAAGGTTATGGCATGGACATGGTCGACAAATGCATGGTATTCAAGTTCAAAAATGCAGTACAAAATGTTGCATATTATGAGATAGAGACACTTTAGTCGTCGGAGGACGATCAATATTTGTGTTTGAATCTTTAGGTTTCGCATTTTGATTTAAGTTCGGCATACACAACATCCTATAAAATTATGAAAGATGAGTTCATTATTAATTGTTTAGTAATAATAACTAAGTTAATAAACAACATCCAACAAAATTATTCTAGTCTATTTTATCCAAAAATGCCCTCACCGACCTCTAGAGTTTTTAATCTCTTATGTTGTCCACAAAGACATCTTTCATGCTATGTACGTATACATCACCGTTCATTCCTAATTAGTGATTTACAATGCATATCATGAAATGCATCCCTATTTATGTATGCTATTAGGTTAACCTACTTCTATATGTATTAGAATTATCTTTATTTTATTAATTTCCTTTTATATGCTCTACTTAAACTTATAAATACGAATTAATCCTTTTCCAGTAAGAGGAATGGTGAAACAAAAGAAATATTTACCTTACCATTAAAAAGATTTATATTGCCACATAAATTTGATAGTAAATAATATTTTCTAAAGGAAAGGTGATGCAATGTTTCATAAAATGTCAAACATCTTATCATTAGAAACTCAAACTACATATTAAGTTTAACACTCTATCCGACTGTGTCATTGCAATCATGTAGCCTTTGCATAACTCATATAAAACAATATAGAATTGCTGCTACGGCAATTTAATATACCATATAGTAATCATTAGACGTGGACCACAGCTTTAATAACAGTGAAAGAGTGGCGAGCATAGAATGGTTTCTATGATTATACCAGATATGAGAAGATTTTTACTGTTAATTTTTTTTTTGTTCCATGGTTATACATGTGTAACACATGATGTGTTATATGGGATTGATTGTTTTTTGTTTCATATGTTTTTTGCCATTATGTTTGATAATGTATATTTTAATGTGCAGTCTTAAGATATTATTTTACTATTTGATGTAGCATTTGTTTTGACAATGTTAGATGCAAACTTGCCCTATTATTAGCACTTTTCTTAGTTTAATTAATATTAAATAGCTGGGCCCTACCACATATTTAAGTTTTAGTAAAAATTTCGACATCCACACAAGAAAATTTACGCATAACATCACTTGGTTTCTTCGTTTATGTAACAATCTTTTTTCATCGTAGTAACCATCCCTCCATTGCAAACAATAAAGGTCCAAACCAAGTATACAATCAGTGTCCCACATTGCATTCCCATATGTTTGAACTTTTTTGATATTTAAACTTTGAACGAAATTGCAAACCAAAATCAAAATATACGGGCCACTCACAAGTTGCCTGAGGAGGTAAAGAGTTGGCTAGAGGTGGTGCATCTGGCCGGAGCAGAAGTCAGTTAGCAGGGTGGAGGAGAATGAGACGTTGAGGCATAGTTTCTTTTTTCTTGAAAATCAAAGAGATAAAGTTTGAGAGCCTAGATACGTTTCAAGACCATTTGCTGAAATTAGACTATATATGTTTCAGCTTTTAGAAACTGATGACAAAACGAGACGAGGAGTAGGTTAAAGAGAATGTAATGTTTGATTTCTTTTTCTCTTTCCCCGTTAATGAAGACGAGGGAGAAATGTGTACGTCAACAGGGAAAGGATGTGTCGAAAACGATATTTAATTTGTTGAAAACAATATTTAATTTTATATATAATGTATGGTTAATTGGATTAAATGTTGAAAAATGTACGTATATGTGTTTAAATTCATATACGTACAATTAGGGATTGAAGAGCACCAACCGTAATATTTTATATTTATATTTATAAAGCCTTAGAGAGTTTTTTCGACCCCGTCTGATAAGTATTATATATGATCGTTATGTGAATGTTCGTTTTATTAATAGAACAGACATTTATATTCATCATATACAATATTTGTTGGATTTGTCCTTTGTATTGGAGAAGTTACGAACACAATAACGAAATTAAATCTCCTAAATCATTTCATTTTAAACGGTTCTCAAAATTTTGAAAGCACTTCCTTTATGTTCCCTGTGTACACGCAATTGTGTACTGTCCAGGGAACTAAAGCGAAATGCTGCCGAAATTTTGTTGAATCATTTAAATTGAAAAGATCTACGCAATTTAATTACATTATTGTATTTGTAATGGGAGGTAGGATGACCCACCAACAAAGTGTAAATGATCCATACACCAACAGAATCTTTGGAACCCACTATTCCTCTTGTAGTGTTGGTATAAAAGTTTGAATATATCCAAAGCTCTAAAATATAGCGGAAAGCCATGGCATATTACTGAAAAGACATGAACTTAGTAACCACAAATTAGATTTTTAATTTATTAAATATTAGCTTCAAAGATTTGATCAAAATAGGGAAGGCTAACATAAAGTAGCAAGCCAGTTCTATTTAATTGCTTGGTCGAAGAAAAATAATTCATGGCCTGTTATATTTGATACACAGGTCAGTATGTCTTCTAGCGTTGACAAACAGTGGATGAAAGAATCCAATCGTAGAACTCCGCGATATTTGGAAGGAGTGCAGGAGTTCATTAAGTTCGTTGAAGTAAATAGTGGTAATAAGGAAATCTATTATTTTCCTTGCGCTTAATGTCAGAATATGACGAAAAAGATCAAGTTAGAGGATATTCATTTTCATTTGCTTATATGGGGAATTGATCAAACGTATACCATTTGCCATTTTCATGGAGAAGAATTGACGGGAAAGGAAAAACAACCCATCAGTCAAGCCATGCATGTCGATGATGGCGAATATCCCAGAATGGAAGACCTAATCAATGATGCCGATAAATTTCATAATTTTCAATTGACAAGTCAATTCCACGATAATGTTGACGAACCGCCTGTCATTGATGTTGACTGGCAAACCGATCAAAGTAAGAAGTATAAATCACTTTTTGATAGTGCAAAAGAGCCATTGTACCCTTCTTGTCCAAAAGGGATAACAAAATTATACGCCATTGTGAAGCTGAATGGTTTGAAAACGCAATACGGTTTTTTCGACAATGGTGTGACCGCACTCCTCGAATTTATAAACAAGTTAATTCCTAAGGGTAACAAACTACCAGTAAAATATTCGGACATGAAGAAGATAATTAAACTAGTTGGGATGGATTATAAATCTTATGATGCTTGCATTAATGACTGCATGCTATATTGGAAAGATGATGCAAATAGATTTTCTTGTAGAATTTGCAACAAACCAAGATATAAGACAATATTTAGTGAAGAAAAAAGGGCCACCAAGGTAGCACAAAAGATTTTAAGACATTTCCCTTTAATTCCCAGATTGAGGAGACTTTATACAATACCATGGATAGCAGAAGCTATGTGTAACACCCCACCTCCGCTAGGGTCACTCACAAAGGGAATACACTAGCTTTGGAGGAGCGTTATCGAGGTAAACAAACACAGAAATATCACAAGACAGAACATAGATAAAACATCGGAAGTATCAAAAGATAAATTTCATTACTTTCAAAAAGAGTCAAAACCTTTTACATCAAATAGCCAAGGTCATTATTTTCCATTACAGCAAATTATGTCTTGCATAAATAAAGAAGCATAAACTTAAAACATCAAAGTAGCTTAATTCCCCAAAGGTAGCATAAATGCAGCTATAACATAGCTCAAGATCAAACCGTACATGAGCTGAACTGAAAGCAAGCGAAATCCAAGCTAAGTGCTAGAGTTTCCTCCCTAAGAACCTGGGGGGGAAACGAAAGAAAAAGAGGAGAAAGAAAACGGGTCAGTCATAAAGACTGGTAAGTCCAAGTGACTTTTAGCATAAAAACAGATAAAGGTAACATGACATGTATAAACTGAAAGTAAACATACGGATGCTGTCATGATTGGCAAGATAGACTAAGATAGCATGATAATTCAAGTGTAAATCAAGTATAGCATCACATATTCAAGGTTTGCTGCATCAACTGTACTAGAATCCCAAACCCATGTCTTATATTAATCATGAAATGATCCCTTGGCCCAATATCATGAAATGACCCATTCCTAGGTCCAACGTAACGATCCACTAGTCGATCGGCTCCCTACAAGTTCTAGCTTGTCATGTGTATGTGTCATACGGCCCTATCACGAATGTAGTCACCTGTGCTAGGTCCACCATAGGGTGTATCAAGCCCTATGGTGCCAACCACCGACACAAATCAAGCATGCACAGATAAACCTACTGATGCCCAATGCCTGCTTTTTCAACTCCGGACCACGTGCATGACCATAGCCCACCTGAACCTACATGGGCGCACCAACACAGCCATCGTTCTGGTCGCTTACAATCAGACCAGTAATCGTGCCCCACCCTGCCTAGTTCCAGGGTACCATGATACACCTAGTGGGTTACTGCTGAAATGGACCGCGTAACTAGGGTTTCCGTCTAATAGGTTAAGTGTTGTCATTTAAATTCGTGACTTAACCCCTATCATTCTAGCATGTCAAGTTGATTAAGTGTTGTCATTCAAGCTCGTGACTTAACCCGCCTACATGTCATGTCAAATTGGCTAAGTGTTGTCGTTCAAGTACATGACTTAGCCCTACGAATCATGTGTCAAGTTGGTTAAGTGTTGTCTTTCATGTTCATGACTTGACCCTATCATGTGGCATTAATTCATTAATGCACCCCAACCTCTCACATCAGACCTATTGTTGTGGTCACTGGATATGCTGGGCGGTTCCGGGTAGAATTACACCACAACTCAGTCTGACCTCGGGTTTTCAAGTGCGATATGACCAACTACCCACATTGGATCCTATTGTTTGCAGTAACTGGATTTGCCGGGAGGTTCCGGGCAGAATTACACTGCAAACTCAACCCAACCTCGAGTTGGCCATTTTCATGTTCATTCCAGTGTCATGTCCATGTTCAAGTTTCATGTCAAGTTCGTGTCAAGTTTTCAAGGCAAGTTTCATGCCCACATCCAGATTCAAGTTATAACAATGTTCATGTTTCAAGTTTTTCCTTTTATCAAGTTCATAATTCATGTTCATAACCAATTCATGTTTTGCCTAATCTACCCAAATCGTATTACCATCGCACGTAAACGTGAATCGATACATACTACAAATAAATCCAAATCTCATAATAAACGGAATAACATCAAAACTATGATAGGCAAAAGGGACGAGCATAAAGCGATAAAAGGGGTTACAAGACTAGCATGACTTAACTTGAGATAATTGGTTACAACATCACTAGCATATAGGAATTCAAATCTAGCAAGATAAGGCGATAGTCATGGTAAACGCTGACATAAAAGAATAGGCATGCAAAAGCAAGCCAAATACAAGGATAATGGATCCAATGGTTTTGGTGTACATAATAGTGAATAAACTAATCAAGTCACACCCTAGGTATACGGTCCAACAAAATGCCAATTCGGTGTATAACATGGTTTTCAACTATAGTATTATGGGCATGAACAATCAACTATAATAGTCTTAGGCAATTAACCCCAGTAGTCATAGGTAGAAACCTCATAGTTATGAATCATAAGCGACTAATCACAATAGTCATGGATAATTATCCAAAATAGTTCTAGGCAAATAGTCATAGGCAATTAACGGTAATAGTTTCAAAGTCATGGTCATAGATAATAGCCTTATGTTCATAATCATTGGTAATAATTCTCATAGTCAAGAGTCATAGGTGATTAGCCACAATTGTCCTCGTCATAGTCATAGGCAATAGTCTTATGTTCACCGTCATAGGCATAAGCATAGTATTATGTTCACAGTCATAGGCATAGTCTTATGTTCACAGTCATAGTCCTTGGCCATTAACAATAGTTTCAACGTCATAGGCATGTTAAGGTTATAGACATGAAAGAGTTTGATTTACGACATGAATAGGCCCAAAGCAATATTCACGAAAGTCAAGATCCAAGATGAACAAGAATAGATATGAATAAATTACCATACATAGTTCCAATTCCAATTTACAACATGGATATTAAGTTTACAGCTTTTATCTAAAAGTAACTTGAACTTACAGATCGTGGTCTAAGGAAGATATAGAAGTCAAGTCTAGAAATTTGTCGTTGAATTGCTGAATCATTGAATCTTGATTGTAGAAGAAAATCCCCAATTCCTAGCCGTAGTCTTCAAGAAATAATCTTCATGTTTTTAATTTAATTTATCTCAATTTAGAGGAAGAAGAAGAAGCCATGATCATCAAGAGTTTGAGCAGCATAAGGTTAGAGAAGAATGGTGTAAAGAGAATGAGGCTAGGAGGCTGTTTAAATAGGATTAGGTAGACGAATCTAGACAGAAAACGAGGTCAGGTACATCAGAATGCATCTGGTTCAAAAAGTGGGTTCGGGAGGCAGGTCGACCCCCAGGTCGACCTGGTCTGGCCAGGTCGACCCTATAGTCGACCTGGTCTGGTCAGGTCGACCCCTTGGTCGACCTGGGCTCTGGGCGGGAATTTCCCGCTCAGCCCGCTTCTGGGTCTTGAATTCGAATTTGAATTCGAATTTCTGAGCTATTTTTGATTCCGAACTTTCGTGAAACTTCTAGAGGTCATAACTCAGTCATACGGACTCCGATTTTCGAAAACTCGGACTCGTTTCCAAGTAGAATTTCGAGACGAACGCAATGGTGCAACCCATTTCTCTTGATTCTTATTTTAAAATTTAATTCTGCCTTGATTTATGGTTTTAACATGTTATTAAAATTCGGGTTGTTACATTCTTCCCTCCTTAAAGGATTTCGTACCCGAAATCTTCAAGTTAAGAAGAATGCATCCTATCATCCAATCAATCATCTACTCAACCATCATCCACAAGCAACCATTGTCCTTAAAAGATTACTAATGCTATATGAACATATGCAGAAAGTGTGTGTATATGTTTCTTATCTAATGCAAATGATCAGGCCTGATTGATCTTCCTAATGCAAAATATGTCTGGGTCATGAATCCAACATGTATGCAAATAGTCCTAGTCACATAAACACTATATGTGTGCACAAACATCCATCCATATGCAATATCCACATGATAACACGTTCAATTTCATCCATAAACAAGTATAAACACTCATGCATATGCAATATGAAAATGTGTCTGAGCCGATCTAGTGCCTAATGTGTGTTATGCAACCACGAGCAACCACTTGTAACCATTTGCAAACATCAACCATAACATGTTTCAATCACATGTTTACATCAAAAAGGGTTCTACCTAAGGTTCTCAAGATAGGATTGAGATGATAGGCAAGATAAAACGAAGCATCTAGGAGAAGAAGTTAAAGATGTACCCCCAGAAGGTCCTGCCTGCGGGGCTTGCCCTTGCTTCTTAGGGCAGTTCTTGCTGATATGTCCAGTTTCACCACACTGGAAGTAGGCTCTCATCTTCATCTTCTTCTTTCTACAATCCTGGACTATATGCCCCTCAATACCACAGAAGTGGCATTTTCTTTTCTCGCGTATCTTGTTATCATTCTTGTTGTTGTTGTTCTTGCCTCCTTTCTCGGAGTCTACTTTCTTGTTTGGAGGCTCATTCGCCTTGACCTCCTTCTTGTCACTCTTGTCTTCTTCATTTAAGAGCGCCATGTCTACTAGCTTTTCGTAAGTAGCTCCCATAGGTACGTGGGTCATAGCCAAGCTGTGAAGTGGCTCATTCAATCCTTTGACAAAACGGAGATCCTTCTTATGAGGGGTATTTACTAAGTCCAGTCCAAACCGAGCTAGCTGATTGAATTGATTGACGTACTTCTTGACCGTCATACTTCCTTGCTTAAGAGATAAGAACTTTTCCAGTTGTAGACTTCGTTCTACTTGCGAGAGGAATTTCATCTCAAACCTTGTTCTGAAATCCATCCATGTGTCAACAGGTCTTTCAGCGTTAGTGACTTCCCACCAATAGGAAGCTTCGTCTTTGAGCAACCATACTGCCAACTGTACCTTCTGCCTATCATCCACCTCGAAGATGATGAACAGATCCTCAGTTTCTTTGAGCCAATTCCTCGCTTCTACGAATGATTCAGTTCCCTTGAAATCTTTTCCACCCATGGCCCTAAAATCTTTACAGATCTTCGAGAAAGCAGCTGCACGAGGAGGGGGTAGAGGAGGAGGAATCGCTGCAGCTGGAGGAGGAATATCTGCTAGGCCTGCATCATTGGACCTAGCCTCTAAATACCTCCTGAACCAGCCAGGTATTGGCACGCCCTCTGGAAAGTTAAGATTCCCAGACATGCTGAAAAGAAAATGAAGGGACTCAAACGAGGAAACAAAGGATAGTGCTAATGGCTTTTGGGGAATAGCCTTTAAATAAAACAAGTCTTTTCTTGAAAAATGCTTCTTTGTAAACGGTTTTGAAAATAGTTTCAGAAGGTTTTCAAAAACTTTTGCCCAGTCTGGTAACCTTCTGCTCTGATACCAAATGTAACACCCCACCTCCGCTAGGGTCACTCACAAAGGGAATGCACTAGTTTTGGAGGAGCGTTATCGAGGTAAACAAACACAGAAATATCACAAGACATAACATAGATAAAACAGCGGAAGTATCAAAAGATAAATTTCATTACTTTCAAAAAGAGTCAAAACCTTTTACGTCAAATAGCCAAGGTCATTATTTTCCATTACAGCAAATTCTGTCTTGCTTAAATAAAGAAGCATAAACTTAAAACATCAAAGTAGCTTAATTCCCCAAAGGTAGCATAAATGCAGCTATAGCATAGCTCAAGATCAAACCGTACATGAGCTGAACAGAAAGCAAGCAAAATCCAAGCTAAGTGCTAGAGTTTCCTCCCTGAGAACCTGGGGGGAACGAAAGAAAAAGAGGCGAAAGAAAACGGGTCAGTCATAAAGACTGGTAAGTCCAAGTGACTTTCAGCATAAAAACAGGTAAAGGTAACATGACATGTATAAACTGAAAGTAAACATACAGATGCTGTCATGATTGGCAAGATAGACTAAGATAGCATGATAATTCAAGTGTAAATCAAGTATAGCATCACATATTCGAGGTTTGCTGCATCAACTGTACTAGAATCCCAAACCCATGTCTTATATTAATCATGAAATGATCCCTTGGCCCAATATCATGAAATGACCCATTCCTAGGTCCAACGTAACGATCCACTAGTCGATCAGCTCCCTACAAGTTCTAGCTCATCATGTGTCTATGTCATACGGCCATATCACGAATGTAGTCACCTGTGCTAGGTCCACCATAGGGTGTATCAAGCCCTATGGTGCCAACCACCGACACGAATCAAGCATGCACAGATAAACCTACTGATGCCCAATGCCTGCTTTTTCAACTCCGGACCACGTGCACGACCATAGCCCCGCCTGAACCTACACTGGCGCACCAACACAGCCGTCGTTCTGGTCACTTACAATCAGCCCAGTAATCGTGCCCCACCCTGCCTAGTTCCAGGGTACCATGATACATCTAGTGGGTGACTGCTGAAATGGACCTCGTAACTAGGGTTTCCGTCTAATAGGTTAAGTGTTGTCATTTAAATACATGACTTAACCCCTATCAGTCTAGCATGTCAAGTTGGTTAAGTTTTGTCATTCAAGCTCGTGACTTAACCCGCCTACGTGTCATGTCAAATTGGCTAAGTGTTGTCGTTCAAGTTCATGACTTAGCCCTACGAATCATGTGTCAAGTTGGTTAAGTGTTGTCTTTCATGTTCATGACTTAACCCTATCATGTGGCATTAATTCATTAATGCTCCCCAACCTCTCACATCAGACCTGTTGTTGTGGTCACTGGATATGTCGGGCGGTTCCGGGCAGAATTACACCACAACTCAGTCTGACCTCGGGTTTTCAAGTGCGATATGACCAACTACCCACATTGGATCCTATTGTTTGCAGTAACTGGATTTGTCAGGCGGTTCCGGACAGAATTACACTGCAAACTCAATCCAACCTCGAGTTGGCCATTTTCATGTTCATTCCAGTGTCATGTCCATGTTCAAGTTTCATGTCAAGTTCGTGTCAAGTTTTCAAGGCAAGTTTCATGCCCACATCGAGATTCAAGTTACAACAATGTTCATGTTTCAAGTGTTGCCTTTTATCAAGTTCATAATTCATGTTCATAACCAATTCATGTTTTGCCTAATCTACCCAAATCGTATTCCCATCGCACGTAAATGTGAATCGATCCATACTACAAATAAATCCAAATCTCAGAATAAAGGGAATAACATCAAAACTATGATAGGCAAAAGGGACGAGCATAAAGCGATAAAAGGGGTTACAAGACTAGCATGACATAACTTGAGATAATTGGTTACAACATCACTGGCATATAGGAATTCAAATCTAGCAAGATAAGGCGATAGTCATGGTAAACGCTGACATAAAAGAATAAGCATGCAAAAGCAAGCCAAATACAAGGATAATGGATCCAATGGTTTTGGTGTACATAATAGCGAATAAACTAAGCAAGTCACACCCTAGGTATACGATCCAACAAAATGTCAATTCGGTGTACAACATGGTTTTCAACTATAGTGTTATGGGCATGAACAATCAACTATAAGAGTCTTAGTCAATTAAC
Source organism: Allium sativum (assembly GCA_030737875.1). Lineage (NCBI taxonomy): Eukaryota > Viridiplantae > Streptophyta > Magnoliopsida > Asparagales > Amaryllidaceae > Allium > Allium sativum. Next base: position 471,976,226 of record CM060920.1, on the reverse strand, counting down.
CCCAGTGGTCATAGGTAGAAACCTCATAGTTATGAATCATAAGCGACTAATCACAATAGTCATGGATAATTATCCAATAGTTCTAGGCAAATAGTCATAGGCAATTAACGGTAATAGTTTCAAAGTCATGGTCATAGATAATAGCCTTATGTTCATAATCATAGGTAATAATTCTCATAGTCAAGAGTCATAGGTGATTAGCCACAATTGTCCTAGTCATAGTCATAGGCAATAGTCTTATGTTCACCATCATAGGCATAGGCATAGTCTTATTGTAAAAACCCGCAACTTCCCCGTAAAGGAAAGCGTCGGATAGTTCGAGAACAAGCCACAACAGAACGCATACAGAAGAACATTTCATTGTATATTACAACAATGCACCAGAATACAAGAATATACAGAGTATAAATGAATATTACACAGAAATATCAGAGATTTAAATTACATTTAAATACATAGCAGCGGAAAATAATACAATACACAACTAGAAAGAGATATACGGATACAAAGCTTTCCGGATATCGTTCCAGCTGTAAACCAGGATCCTGTGAATATAAATCTGCAAAACCGAAACTACTAGCTGCCCGTGTCAAAATAGGGGCACCCAGAGTTTAGGTTAAAACAATAAACTCCTGGTCAGTCATGTGACTGGTGTGAGAACTAAAACAGTTATTAATCTTTATTTTAAATCATTAGGTAAATCAAGGGACCACGCCGTATAACACGGAACGGGTTTCCTCCCAAGAATACCAGTGCATAAAACAAACAGCGCAATGCTAAATAAAGAAAAATGAAGCTGTTATAAGACCCAGGTCCCATCACACAATGTAACGCAGTCGAGGATAGGGTTTTCCCTTATAACAGCCAAAGAATGCTTGATACGTTTTAAAACAAATCATTTGATACTATTATAAGTGTATAAAACAACTTCAAATCATAAGTATCAATCATAGGCAGCATGAGCGCCCCATCCCACTATGTCGCCATATATAGGTTTACAAATAAAACCGCAAATGTCACGTATTTGGAAATTGGATTTCCGTCTATGAACCGAGGCAAAAGATAGTCCTCAACCGATTCGAGACTGCCTAGCCCGAGTCTCAGGATCAGAACGCATCGACCCTTGGAGCGACAGGGCCGGTCCACACGGAGTGGATTAAAAATGCCTGAGCACTACGTTTCGCCGCCCTTTGGGGCGTAAGCGAGCCAACTAAATGACTCCATCGGTTCGAGAACGACCGATCAATCCGAGGCGCCTCGCAACAGCAACAACCACATAAGTCAAACTCGTCAGGGCGTGTAAAACCACTGACGCCACTTCTAGCTAGGAGGAAACGCAGGCCCTCCCTGAGGTCCGTCTCCCGTTTTTGGTTCATACCTGGTGTGAAACACGCGAGGTAAACGTTACACAAAGCTACGCCACAAAGGCCGTGCTTTGATCATCACCACAAGACTTTGCTTTTCAACAGAAGCCTTGATCATTTGCATCTTAGCATGCCACACAGGCAAACCATTCAATGCAACCGATATCAGTCACACAGAATGAAATCCGATGTCAGACACACAGTCCATTTACAAGTCCGTCCTGGGTCTGAACGAAACCGGAGGCACCTAGTACCCCGCATATCCATCGATCTCCAAGTACGTCTGGACGATCACTAACTGTTTCCATCTTCTTGGGTGTACAGCCCAATCAAGATCATCAGTAATTACCCAAACGACGTGAAGACCTCCGGTCTTCGACCATCGTCTTCATCTTCGACTTATCGTCGTATCAGTTATTCAGAATGGGATAAACCCGGCCTTTCCGAATAACTCGCGTATATATTATAAAAGTGTTACACAAACACAACATACGCCTCATTCCAATTCATTAGTCACTAACCGTAAATTAATCAAGAGAATAATTTCCCAAATATTAACCCCGAAGGCCGAAACCAACATCAGATCAATATCCAGAAAACCATTCTGCTTGGCTAACCGACAGTTAGTTTCTAAATTTCACATTCATAGGGAAAGATTCCCATTAATTTTATCAAAGATAAATTCCTTGAATTTATTCTTTAATCCAATTTTGAATATCAATTCAAACTAGTCGGGATTAGCGAACCTTACCGAAGTAATCATTTGTTTTAATTTCCCAATCCCAACCTATTCATCCCATGAAGTAAAACTGGTAATACTTCATATCTAACACCACAGTGTTATCGGTAAATTCAATTACCATTTCACGTTCAAATCTAATTAAAGATTTAACTATCGCCTGGAGCAAAACTGGTGATACTCCATTTTCGATCTTTTCAATCTAATTAAAGATTCATTAAAACTCCACTCAGTTTTAATCGTTAACTGGGTTAAAGAATCAGTGTCATTTAAAACACGGTTCACGATAAACCCAAAATCACATTCATTAATTATCGGGTTAAAGAACAAGTGTTATTTAAAACACTGTTCACGATAAACCCAAAAATCAATATCAATTCAATTCCAATTAAATATTATTTAATTGGTACACTTCATTAAATCTAAATAAAAAGATTTAATCTTTTCTCAACTGGGTTCAAGAACAGTGTTAGTGAAGACACCATTCACGACAAACCCAAATCACATTCATTAATTATCGGGTTAAAGAACAAGTGTTATTTAAAAACACTGTTCACGATAAACCCAAAAATCAATATCAATTCAATTCCAATTAAATATTATTTAATTGGTACACTTCATTAAATCTAAATAAAAAGATTTAATCTTTTCTCAACTGGGTTCAAGAACAGTGTTAGTGAAGACACCATTCACGACAAACCCAAATCCCATTTGATATTCAATATAAGGCTCTGAATAGAAAATATATCGGCTTATATTCAATATCAAATTCTACGATTAACAAATGTCGTATTGGAAATAACGATATAAATATATATCTTTCAAATTTCCGTAACAACATCCGTATAATCACAAATTCCAACATCGAAATATTCCGAAGACAATTTCGATTCAAATCCACTCCAATGCAATCATTGGAAATTTTGGTTATTTTCAAAACCCTTTTCAAATTCAATTTATTTATTTAAAAATAAATAGAATTATTATTCTAGTTCAAAACTAGTTCATTTCGATAAAAATCTATTTTTATCTTTTCAAATAGGGAGTTTTTCATCCCAATTCTTTCTAAATCATTTCTTATGATTTTACACAAATTATTACTATTTTTAATAATTTTATCAAGGCCCGTACAGTCGATTTCCATCAATGGCCATCGAACTGCACTTACAGCGACCTTTTTCGAATTTGATTTGGACATAATTTGAAATCCAACCGTTAGATTTCAAATTTCTAATTTTCATTAGAAAGCTCTTTTCGATACGAACCCAACGGTTCCGGTTTTAGGAGAATCCGACGGTCGGATCTCCCGCAATGTCCGTTTGAAATAAATGGTCGAAATTCGCGAACTACCGCGGCGCGGCGCGTTCTATTCAGGCCATTATATTATATATATAATATATATAATATATATTTCATCGATTCCTATTTAAAACGGATTATATAAATAGTTTTAAATTCGTTTCAAATTCTATTTCAACTTCTATTTCAATTCAAAGCCAAAATTGAATTCTTCTTTATAAATTCGTTTTAAAATTCATTTCTATTCAATTCGAATTTCAATTCAATTTGAATTCATTTCAATTCGCTTTCAATTCCATTTGAATTCGTTTTCAATTCAATTCATTTCGAAATCGTTTTCAATTCAATTCATTTCGAAATCGTTTTCAATTCATTTTGAATTCGTTTTCAATTCAATTCATTTCGAAATCGTTTTCAATTCATTTTGAATTCGTTTTCAATTCAATTCATTTCGAAATCGTTTTCAATTCATTTTGAATTCGTTTTCAATTCAATTCATTTCGAAATCGTTTTCAATTCATTTTGAATTCGTTTTCAATTCAATTCATTTCGAAATCGTTTTTTAAATCGATATAAATATCGTTCACGTCAAAATGGCGTCAATCTAATCAACACGGCTTCATATATTCCTTTATTTTCAAATATTCTATTTCAAATTTTTCTTTTTCAAATGTTTCTTTTTCAAAACTGGAATGAGGCCCAATCAATTACCATATAAAATTAATTATATGGATTTTCATACAACACATGTATATAATAGCATTGAAAATAATCAACCATCAACCAAAGTGCACTACACTGTATAAGCATCAAATATAGATATTCAACGCTTATAACAGCCTGTCAATCAATCGATCGACATATTTAATCAATCAGGATGAGTGAACTTCAAATTTCATCCTAACACCCGTGTGGGGTTTCAAACAATCAAACACATATTTTATTTGTGCAGTTAGGCGATGTGTAAAATTTATCGACCCAATCAACGTCATTCAAATAGGTGTACATAAACAAACCGTCTGGTTTGTAAATGAATATTTATTTATTCACATTCACGTTAAAAATTATATTTTTAACGATAACACATTTTATTTTAACATATGAATTTCTATTCAGTTCATTCTTTAAATAAAATGCTATTTTTATTTTTCTAACTTATTTTAGAAAATTTCGGCGGCATAACGGCACGATACTAGAAACGGGACAAGGCCTAGCCTTATCCCCGGTCTAGTGAAGGCCCACGCCATTCACACATCAATCAAATTCACTTTCGTTATGCAAACCACAAAATTTGGAGTAAGGGTCTAACCTAGCCTTACTCCTTCGCCTTATAACGGCGCACGTCTAATCCTAACCAATTTATCTATTCGATTTTTCACACCACAAACCACATTCAAACCAATATCACAATCAATAACCAAACAGCCAAACAAACAAGTCCATGGTCTGTGGACGATTGTGTCGGGTGCTACTAAACACCGTCTGCATCCTAGTATATATATATAACTAGAAAAGTAAATTGAAAGGTGAGAAATTCTCACTTATAGCTATCCAATCATCTTGACTCTTCTTTTGCAGAATTCTTCGTCGCTATCGCATCTTCGTCGCCTTCGTCGTCCGTAGCCACTACATATATAAAAATCGAATTTTTACTTCACTATTCAATATATAAAAATCAAATTTTTATACAACTATGTTGTATAGATAAAAATTATATTTTTTTATCACGCTATTTTCCATATAAAGATTTCTCCTTTTCAAAAATATAGATTTCATCTTTATAAAAATCATCACTTTATTTCAACGTATATAAAATAAAAATCAGATTTTCATTTCGCTACATATACAAAGATGATATTTTTATATTCTCTATCCTATAAAGATTATATTTTTAATACTTAAAAAATATAAAAATCATATTTTTAATTTAAAAATCAAATCTTTTCTGCTTTAAAAATCACGTCTTTTCTAATTTAAAAATCACATCTTTTGCCTTTTTACATATAAAGATCTCGCCTTTTTAAACTTATAGATGTCGCCTTTTCAAAAATAATTTTATTAAGCTATATATATATTAAACGTTATATTTTTATCAAGCTTTACAGTTTTTAAAAATAATAAAAAGAAATCAATAAAAAAATAATAAAAAGAAATCAGTTTTAAAAATAATAAAAAGAAATCAGTTTTAAACATAATAAAAAGAAATCAGTTTTAAACATAAATAGAAAAGGAAAAATCTGTAAACTTACAAGGGGGGGACTTGCGGCTGAAGGAGGGAAGGGGTGTCTGCGAACTGGAGGGGCTGCTACGGGGATGGGCCCACCAGGAGACGGCGCGCGACACGGAGGAGGGGGCGGGGTCCTCAGATCCATCGATGGGAGGGGCGCGTCGGCTACCTGAGGAGGAGGGGGTGCGATTCTCGAATCGTGGAGGAGGAGAGGAGCGACTTGTAGAAGAGGAGAGAGAGGGCGGAGCGACGAGGGGGGGAGGGTTATGGCGACCGACGGCGATCGCCTGTCGATGGAGGAGGAGCGCGCGTGGATGAGGAGGGAGGCGGTTTTTTTTTTTTTTCCTGAATCGAATTCTGAAAATAATTGGGGGGGGCCTATATATAAAAAAAAAAGATTTTATATATTTAATTTTAATTTATTTTATCCCTAGGAGTTGACTTTTTATTCGACTTCGAAACGAGGCCCACCGACTGTCGCTCATAGCGTTCCGCCCCCATTCCGAACACAATGGGATATGTTTCGTAAGCTGATTCGGCTGTTACAATCAGTTTTCGTTAAATTTACATTTAAATCACTATATTGAATTTTAAACGTACATTTCAATTTACCGGGGTCACATACGAACTTTAAAAATTCCAGAAAAATATTTTCTAGCTTCGTATTGACGATACGGTCCTAACAAAACTAGTTTCGTCGAATTCTGAGACCGTTAGAAAAATGGCCAATTTCCAGTCGATTAAAATCAACTGAAACTGGTCAAACGCGTTTTCCTTTGCCACGCTCACATATTGATTCGAAAAATTATGAAATTTGAAACCTAGCAATAACTTAACATCACGGACCCAACAAAACTGGTTTCGTCGAAATCCGAGGTCGTTTGCAAAATTGCTATTTTTAAGGGCCTGAATTCCATAGCGACTATTCAGAATTTTCAACTGGACATATCTTTTGATTCCCGATATGAAATCTTGATTTTCCGGATTCGTTGGAAAGATATTCACTATTAGATTCCATTATTTTTGGTTTCGCTAAAATCCGGATTGTTTTGCACCCGGTACATTCAATTGAAGTTTGAAATCGAATTATCGAACTACCGCGCCATTTTCAATTCTATTTATAATTATATATAAATATTTATATTCTAACAACGACGTATATAATATATACGTCGAATTCTATTCAAAATAAATTTTCTCGTCGATATTATTTAAAATAATTCATTTTAAATAATCAAAATTCGCTAAAATTGCCAAAATAAAAATTTTAAACTGGCCCAGATTTTCGGGTTGTTACAATCTCCCCCACTTAAAACTTTTCGTCCCCGAAAAGGAACAAAGTCGAAAGTGGTTTGATTATTCAGCTCTACGTTCGATCTGGCTTCCATTCTCCAACTCTTTAGTTTCTGAGAATTTTCAAAACATCAAAAATTTGGCTAACACCCTAAATTTTTGAAAAATTTCGCCATAACCTCCCCTGCAATGGGAGGATCGGGGAATTTCAAATAGCTTCCCCGGTCCTTCAGATCTCAAAAAGAAAAAGAAAAAGCCAAGCGGCTAGCCAATAGGCTCACAAAATCATCATCACCCAAACAAAACAGGAAATTATGTAGTAAACATGTACCTATTTGTCGGGCAAACAAATTTCATTCTTCGGCTCTAGCCTCCTTGCTATGACCTGTTCAATTATATATATGTATATGCAAGCAAATGCAACCAATTTCGATACAATTCATTATTTGATACAATTAGGCGTAATGGTTCAAAATTATCAAACAATTAAACAAACAACACAATCATCAATCAATTAGTGAATTAGAGTTTCAAATTCATAATTTTGATACATACTCAAAAAATCTTGTTTTTGATGCCAAATCTCAACAATAAGCCCTATCAAATTTTGGTTCTCACACCAGTCAATAGGAAATATATAGAAAGCCCACTTTCGTCACTCGAACATAAATTCTAATGATGGAGCTCCATCATCAAAATCATCTCCGGGCGATTAGAGTGTAATTCTATATCTATCCAGTATATTAAAATTTCGAATACACGCGGATCAGACGTATACGCAAAATCTATATATACTGGATTGTCCACATCAATATAAATAAATAACCAAATACGAATGATGGATTTATATTTTCAAAACAAAATTGTTTTCATTTTAAAAATATACTCTTCACACTCGTTCTAGGATACTACTGATCCTATCTCTAACGAGTCATCCCCATTGGATTTTACTAATCCAATCATCTGATGAATTCTTTCGTTCGGTTCTAATGTGTCTTGTTCTCTAAGCTTTGTAAACCAAAGCTCTGATACCACGTGTAAAGACCCGCAACTTCCCCGTAAAGGAAAGCGTCGGATAGTTCGAGAACAAGCCACAACAGAACGCATACAGAAGAACATTTCATTGTATATTACAACAATGCACCAGAATACAAGAATATACAGAGTATAAATGAATATTACACAGAAATATCAGAGATTTAAATTACATTTAAATACATAGCAGCGGAAAATAATACAATACACAACTAGAAAGAGATATACGGATACAAAGCTTTCCGGATATCGTTCCAGCTGTAAACCAGGATCCTGTGAATATAAATCTGCAAAACCGAAACTACTAGCTGCCCGTGTCAAAATAGGGGCACCCAGAGTTTAGGTTAAAACAATAAACTCCTGGTCAGTCATGTGACTGGTGTGAGAACTAAAACAGTTATTAATCTTTATTTTAAATCATTAGGTAAATCAAGGGACCACGCCGTATAACACGGAACGGGTTTCCTCCCAAGAATACCAGTGCATAAAACAAACAGCGCAATGCTAAATAAAGAAAAATGAAGCTGTTATAAGACCCAGGTCCCATCACACAATGTAACGCAGTCGAGGATAGGGTTTTCCCTTATAACAGCCAAAGAATGCTTGATACGTTTTAAAACAAATCATTTGATACTATTATAAGTGTATAAAACAACTTCAAATCATAAGTATCAATCATAGGCGGCATGAGCGCCCCATCCCACTATGTCGCCATATATAGGTTTACAAATAAAACCGCAAATGTCACGTATTTGGAAATTGGATTTCCGTCTATGAACCGAGGCAAAAGATAGTCCTCAACCGATTCGAGACTGCCTAGCCCGAGTCTCAGGATCAGAACGCATCGACCCTTGGAGCGACAGGGCCGGTCCACACGGAGTGGATTAAAAATGCCTGAGCACTACGTTTCGCCGCCCTTTGGGGCGTAAGCGAGCCAACTAAATGACTCCATCGGTTCGAGAACGACCGATCAATCCGAGGCGCCTCGCAACAGCAACAACCACATAAGTCAAACTCGTCAGGGCGTGTAAAACCACTGACGCCACTTCTAGCTAGGAGGAAACGCAGGCCCTCCCTGAGGTCCGTCTCCCGTTTTTGGTTCATACCTGGTGTGAAACACGCGAGGTAAACGTTACACAAAGCTACGCCACAAAGGCCGTGCTTTGATCATCACCACAAGACTTTGCTTTTCAACAGAAGCCTTGATCATTTGCATCTTAGCATGCCACACAGGCAAACCATTCTATGCAACCGATATCAGTCACACAGAATGAAATCCGATGTCAGACACACAGTCCATTTACAAGTCCGTCCTGGGTCTGAACGAAACCGGAGGCACCTAGTACCCCGCATATCCATCGATCTCCAAGTACGTCTGGACGATCACTAACTGTTTCCATCTTCTTGGGTGTACAGCCCAATCAAGATCATCAGTAATTACCCAAACGACGTGAAGACCTCCGGTCTTCGACCATCGTCTTCATCTTCGACTTATCGTCGTATCAGTTATTCAGAATGGGATAAACCCGGCCTTTCCGAATAACTCGCGTATATATTATAAAAGTGTTACACAAACACAACATACGCCTCATTCCAATTCATTAGTCACTAACCGTAAATTAATCAAGAGAATAATTTCCCAAATATTAACCCCGAAGGCCGAAACCAACATCAGATCAATATCCAGAAAACCATTCTGCTTGGCTAACCGACAGTTAGTTTCTAAATTTCACATTCATAGGGAAAGATTCCCATTAATTTTATCAAAGATAAATTCCTTGAATTTATTCTTTAATCCAATTTTGAATATCAATTCAAACTAGTCGGGATTAGCGAACCTTACCGAAGTAATCATTTGTTTTAATTTCCCAATCCCAACCTATTCATCCCATGAAGTAAAACTGGTAATACTTCATATCTAACACCACAGTGTTATCGGTAAATTCAATTACCATTTCACGTTCAAATCTAATTAAAGATTTAACTATCGCCTGGAGCAAAACTGGTGATACTCCATTTTCGATCTTTTCAATCTAATTAAAGATTCATTAAAACTCCACTCAGTTTTAATCGTTAACTGGGTTAAAGAATCAGTGTCATTTAAAACATGGTTCACGATAAACCCAAAATCACATTCATTAATTATCGGGTTAAAGAACAAGTGTTATTTAAAACACTGTTCACGATAAACCCAAAAATCAATATCAATTCAATTCCAATTAAATATTATTTAATTGGTACACTTCATTAAATCTAAATAAAAAGATTTAATCTTTTCTCAACTGGGTTCAAGAACAGTGTTAGTGAAGACACCATTCACGACAAACCCAAATCACATTCATTAATTATCGGGTTAAAGAACAAGTGTTATTTAAAAACACTGTTCACGATAAACCCAAAAATCAATATCAATTCAATTCCAATTAAATATTATTTAATTGGTACACTTCATTAAATCTAAATAAAAAGATTTAATCTTTTCTCAACTGGGTTCAAGAACAGTGTTAGTGAAGACACCATTCACGACAAACCCAAATCCCATTTGATATTCAATATAAGGCTCTGAATAGAAAATATATCGGCTTATATTCAATATCAAATTCTACGATTAACAAATGTCGTATTGGAAATAACGATATAAATATATATCTTTCAAATTTCCGTAACAACATCCGTATAATCACAAATTCCAACATCGAAATATTCCGAAGACAATTTCGATTCAAATCCACTCCAATGCAATCATTGGAAATTTTGGTTATTTTCAAAACCCTTTTCAAATTCAATTTATTTATTTAAAAATAAATAGAATTATTATTCTAGTTCAAAACTAGTTCATTTCGATAAAAATCTATTTTTATCTTTTCAAATAGGGAGTTTTTCATCCCAATTCTTTCTAAATCATTTCTTATGATTTTACACAAATTATTACTATTTTTAATAATTTTATCAAGGCCCGTACAGTCGATTTCCATCAATGGCCATCGAACTGCACTTACAGCGACCTTTTTCGAATTTGATTTGGACATAATTCCAAATCCAACCGTTAGATTTCAAATTTCTAATTTTCATTAGAAAGCTCTTTTCGATACGAACCCAACGGTTCCGGTTTTAGGAGAATCCGACGGTCGGATCTCCCGCAATGTCCGTTTGAAATAAATGGTCGAAATTCGCGAACTACCGCGGCGCGGCGCGTTCTATTCAGGCCATTATATTATATATATAATATATATAATATATATTTCGTTGATTCCTATTTAAAACGGATTATATAAATAGTTTTAAATTCGTTTCAAATTCTATTTCAACTTCTATTTCAATTCAAAGCCAAAATTGAATTCTTCTTTATAAATTCGTTTTAAAATTCATTTCTATTCAATTCGAATTTCAATTCAATTTGAATTCATTTCAATTCGCTTTCAATTCCATTTGAATTCGTTTTCAATTCAATTCATTTCGAAATCGTTTTCAATTCAATTCATTTCGAAATCGTTTTCAATTCATTTTGAATTCGTTTTCAATTCAATTCATTTCGAAATCGTTTTCAATTCATTTTGAATTCGTTTTCAATTCAATTCATTTCGAAATCGTTTTCAATTCATTTTGAATTCGTTTTCAATTCAATTCATTTCGAAATCGTTTTCAATTCATTTTGAATTCGTTTTCAATTCAATTCATTTCGAAATCGTTTTTTAAATCGATATAAATATCGTTCACGTCAAAATGGCGTCAATCTAATCAACACGGCTTCATATATTCCTTTATTTTCAAATATTCTATTTCAAATATTTCTTTTTCAAATATTTCTTTTTCAAAACTGGAATGAGGCCCAATCAATTACCATATAAAATTAATTATATGGATTTTCATACAACACATGTATATAATAGCATTGAAAATAATCAACCATCAACCAAAGTGCACTACACTGTATAAGCATCAAATATAGATATTCAACGCTTATAACAGCCTGTCAATCAATCGATCGACATATTTAATCAATCAGGATGAGTGAACTTCAAATTTCATCCTAACACCCGTGTGGGGTTTCAAACAATCAAACACATATTTTATTTGTGCAGTTAGGCGATGTGTAAAATTTATCGACCCAATCAACGTCATTCAAATAGGTGTACATAAACAAACCGTCTGGTTTGTAAATGAATATTTATTTATTCACATTCACGTTAAAAATTATATTTTTAACGATAACACATTTTATTTTAACATATGAATTTCTATTCAGTTCATTCTTTAAATAAAATGCTATTTTTATTTTTCTAACTTATTTTAGAAAATTTCGGCGGCATAACGGCACGATACTAGAAACGGGACAAGGCCTAGCCTTATCCCCGGTCTAGTGAAGGCCCACGCCATTCACACATCAATCAAATTCACTTTCGTTATGCAAACCACAAAATTTGGAGTAAGGGTCTAACCTAGCCTTACTCCTTCGCCTTATAACGGCGCACGTCTAATCCTAACCAATTTATCTATTCGATTTTTCACACCACAAACCACATTCAAACCAATATCACAATCAATAACCAAACAGCCAAACAAACAAGTCCATGGTTTGTGGACGATTGTGTCGGGTGCTACTAAACACCGTCTGCATCCTAGTATATATATATAACTAGAAAAGTAAATTGAAAGGTGAGAAATTCTCACTTATAGCTATCCAATCATCTTGACTCTTCTTTTGCAGAATTCTTCGTCGCTATCGCATCTTCGTCGCCTTCGTCGTCCGTAGCCACTACATATATAAAAATCGAATTTTTACTTCACTATTCAATATATAAAAATCAAATTTTTATACAACTATGTTGTATAGATAAAAATTATATTTTTTTATCACGCTATTTTCCATATAAAGATTTCTCCTTTTCAAAAATATAGATTTCATCTTTATAAAAATCATCACTTTATTTCAACGTATATAAAATAAAAATCAGATTTTCATTTCGCTACATATACAAAGATGATATTTTTATATTCTCTATCCTATAAAGATTATATTTTTAATACTTAAAAAATATAAAAATCATATTTTTAATTTAAAAATCAAATCTTTTCTGCTTTAAAAATCACGTCTTTTCTAATTTAAAAATCACATCTTTTGCCTTTTTACATATAAAGATCTCGCCTTTTTAAACTTATAGATGTCGCCTTTTCAAAAATAATTTTATTAAGCTATATATATATTAAACGTTATATTTTTATCAAGCTTTACAGTTTTTAAAAATAATAAAAAGAAATCAATAAAAAAATAATAAAAAGAAATCAGTTTTAAAAATAATAAAAAGAAATCAGTTTTAAACATAATAAAAAGAAATCAGTTTTAAACATAAATAGAAAAGGAAAAATCTGTAAACTTACAGGGGGGGACTTGCGGCTGAAGGAGGGAAGGGGTGTCTGCGAACTGGAGGGGCTGCTACGGGGATGGGCCCACCAGGAGACGGCGCGCGACACGGAGGAGGGGGCGGGGTCCTCAGATCCATCGATGGGAGGGGCGCGTCGGCTACCTGAGGAGGAGGGGGTGCGATTCTCGAATCGTGGAGGAGGAGAGGAGCGACTTGTAGAAGAGGAGAGAGAGGGCGGAGCGACGAGGGGGGGGAGGGTTATGGCGACCGACGGCGATCGCCTGTCGATGGAGGAGGAGCGCGCGTGGATGAGGAGGGAGGCGGTTTTTTTTTTTTTCCTGAATCGAATTCTGAAAATAATTGGGGGGGGCCTATATATAAAAAAAAAGATTTTATATATTTAATTTTAATTTATTTTATCCCTAGGAGTTGACTTTTTATTCGACTTCGAAACGAGGCCCACCGACTGTCGCTCATAGCGTTCCGCCCCCATTCCGAACACAATGGGATATGTTTCGTAAGCTGATTCGGCTGTTACAATCAGTTTTCGTAAAATTTACATTTAAATCACTATATTGAATTTTAAACGTACATTTCAATTTACCGGGGTCACATACGAACTTTAAAAATTCCAGAAAAATATTTTCTAGCTTCGTATTGACGATACGGTCCTAACAAAACTAGTTTCGTCGAATTCTGAGACCGTTAGAAAAATGGCCAATTTCCAGTCGATTAAAATCAACTGAAACTGGTCAAACGCGTTTTCCTTTGCCACGCTCACATATTGATTCGAAAAATTATGAAATTTGAAACCTAGCAATAACTTAACATCACGGACCCAACAAAACTGGTTTCGTCGAAATCCGAGGTCGTTTGCAAAATTGCTATTTTTAAGGGCCTGAATTCCATAGCGACTATTCAGAATTTTCAACTGGACATATCTTTTGATTCCCGATATGAAATCTTGATTTTCCGGATTCGTTGGAAAGATATTCACTATTAGATTCCATTATTTTTGGTTTCGCTAAAATCCGGATTGTTTTGCACCCGGTACATTCAATTGAAGTTTGAAATCGAATTATCGAACTACCGCGCCATTTTCAATTCTATTTATAATTATATATAAATATTTATATTCTAACAACGACGTATATAATATATACGTCGAATTCTATTCAAAATAAATTTTCTCGTCGATATTATTTAAAATAATTCATTTTAAATAATCAAAATTCGCTAAAATTGCCAAAATAAAAATTTTAAACTGGCCCAGATTTTCGGGTTGTTACACTTATGTTCACAGTCATAGGCATAGTCTTATGTTCACAGTCATAGTCCTTGGCCATTAACAATAGTTTCAACGTCATAGGCATGTTAAGGTTATAGACATGAAAGAGTTTGATTTATGACATGAATAGGCCCAAAGCAATATTCACAAAAGTCAAGATCCAAGATGAAGAAGAATAGATATGAATAAATTACCATACATAGTTCCACTTCCAATTTACAACATGGATATTAAGTTTACAGCTTTTATCTAAAAGTAATTTTGTAACAACCCGTATTTCGATAACATGTTAAGACGAGAATCAAGGCAGAATTTAATTTTAAATTCTGAATCAAGTAAAACGGGCTATGCCATTGCGTTCGTCTCGGAAAAATATGCGAAATAGAGTCTGATTTTTCGAGAATCGGAGTCCGTATGACCAAGTTATGGTCCGACGAAGTTTTCAGAAAATTCAAGTTCAAAAACGAGTTCTAATTTCGAAAAATTTGGCCTAGCGGGAAAATTCCCGCCAGCCACCCCAAGACGACAGCCCTGTCGACTTGGGAGTCGACATGGCATGACCCAAGTCGACAGCCCTGTCGACTTGGGTGTCGACTTATGGTCGCCGGGCAGTTTTGCCTGGTGCACCTGTTTTCTGTTTTGGCTAGGTTTTTGGGCCTGGTTCGAAATCTGATGGTTCAGGTTGATCCTAGGGTTAATCCTAAGGTCCTGATCACTCCTAATCTCTATAAATAAGCCCCTAACCTACCCCTAAATCCTCATTATTCATTCATGCAACTAAACTCTGGCAAAATTATTACTCTCATGGCCTCCACTCTCTTCATAAAATTCCTAAGTTATTTCTATGAGAGATTTTCAATGCATACAAGTGTTTTCAAGCTTGTATGAGCATCATTAGCTTGCATTCAAGTCAAGTTTCCATATTTACATCATAAAGAAAGAGTTTTGATTCATTTTGGCTCAAGGGTTTTTTCTATTGGAGCTTGCATTTTGGGTTTATTCGATTGCATAAGGGCTTTGTCTCAATCTATATATATTTTTGTGTCTTCATAGCAATGTAAGCCCTTTCCCTACTCTTAGATATTAACTATGAAGTTAAATGTTCATGTTGCAAGTTTGGGTTTGATCATTAAGTATGATACAAGCTATCATGTCATGCAAGTTTATGAAGTCATTATCTTGATCTTGTGGGCTAAAAGCTACAACTTTTATGTTGAAATGTTGCATTATGCAACATGAGAACCCTCATAACCTTTATGTCAACTTGCATATGAAGTCATAACCCTTATATGATGATATATGCGAGTTACTAGTCATCATTCCATGTCTTTTGTCACCATGATTCGCTTATGTGCCAAGTTTGGGTTTATGCATGTTTTTTAGGCTTAAGAATGTAACATGCAAGTTAATGAACACATTTGTGCCTCATTTGCCACCATGATTAACTTGTGGCTTAATATCCATTTTTTTGTCATGCCTTTGCCAAGTCTCTTCTTTTAATCCATTACGTTGTTGCGAACGTATATGCGAGTTTAAAAGCGTTGGGTTATGTTATGGGTAATTTCTAATGACATGAAAATATAACTTAAAAACATGACTTGAAATATAACATGGAAGTTGACATGTAAGTATGCTTGAAAATATGAAATTGGGAATTTACCTATTAAGTTAGGTCTACCCATACTATGGAATTGGGAATTTACCTATTAAGTTAGGTCTACCCATACTATGGAATTGGGAATTTACCTATTGAGTTAGGTCTACCCATATTCTTAAGAAAACTTGGATATGAACATGACACTAGACTAAACATGAAAGTGACCAACTCGAGGTTGGGTTGAGTTTGCAACATAAAACTACCCGGAACCGACCGGCCTAACTAGTAGTTGCAAACAATAGGACCCAATGTGAGAAGTTGGTCATGTTGTACCTTGAACCCGAGGTTAGACCAAGTTGTGGTGTAAAGCTACCCGGAACCAACCGGCTTAACTAGTAACCACAACAAAGTCTAATGTGAGAGGTTGGGGTGCATTAAGTAATTAATGCCACATAATAGGGTTAAGTTAATTTGATTAATGACTCTTAACCAAATATGACATGGACAAATGGGTTAAGTAATTTGATTAGGCTAATGATACTTAACAAAACATGACAAGGTTGGGTAGGTTAAGTAACTTGATTTGCCTAATGACACTTAACCATTTTTATACGACTAGTGGACGGGGTTAAGTTAACCAACACTTAATCAATCCAACACGATAATTTGGTAAGGTTAAGTAAGTTTTCTTAATGACACTTAACCGAAAAATACAGTTAATGGATGGGGTTAAGATTAGACTCAACTAGTCTAAATATGGAAATCGGATGGGGTTAAGTTAGCCTAGACTTAATTAATCCAACTTGGTAGTTTAAGGGGGTTAAGTTAAACACTTAACTAATCTAACACGATGATTTGATGTGGTTAAGTGACCTATACTTAACCAATCTAACTCGTTAATTTGATGTGGTTAAGTTAACCAATACTTAACCAATATAACGTGAAAACATGATAAGGCTAAGTCACGAATCGTTTGAATACACTTGACCGATTTGACTAAGTAAATTGATAGGGTCAAGTTAATATATACTTAACCAATCTAGAATGATAATTGGACGAGGTTAAATCGTGAATTGCTTAATATACTTAACCAACTTGACACATGGTTTGTAGGGTTAAGTCTTGAACTTGGATACTTAGCCAATTTTGACATGATTTGTAGACGGATTAAGTCATGAACTTAAGTGACACTTAATCCATTATATAAACCCTAGTTCAGAGAATTAGGTGGATAACCGTAATTAACAAGAATAACGGGAATAAGCTAAGTGGTAAACCTTAGTTGGAGAATAGCTAAGTAAATATTTCTTAGTCAAGGAATTTTGGACCAGTTCATAGATTGGATGAGTAACCCGATACGGTAGGTCATCGTCTAAGCACACGAGTAGGAGCAAGTTATCTGAATTAGATAAAGGCTCCAGCGAACTGGGTAACGAAGCAGCGGCTTCGGGGAACGTGAGGATATTCTTGGTATCCCTCTGTGAGCTGCCAGGTGATCGCACTAGGCTCATGAGAGGTTAAGGTCTGCGTTAGAAGAACCAAGAGTATGCCTTGGTTGCTATACGAGCGACCTAAAGACGGGGATGGATAGGGGATAGTCGACGATACACGGTAGTGCCCTAGATAGCATTTCGTCAGGCTACCTACCATCTTTGGTCAAGCGTGTACGTACGGAAAGGCAGAGAACACCCAAAATACCATAATTGCTATCTAATTATGGTTGCGGTAAGGCTAGGATGTGGGTTGGCCAGTAGTGTGTTCTCATACAGGATTTATCCTGTCTTGTCTTTCACTAGTTGAGGGAGTGGTCTCGTGGGACCATAGCCACGTATAGGAAAAACAGACCTTAGCATCTGCATCGGCAGATAAATCGAAAGCTCCCGACCGAGTCCTGTATTTCTAGATCTGCCCTGTGACAGGACTCGGATGGCACGATGTGATACATGTGCATACAGTCATGGAAAAACGATTCACGATGAATGCGTGGGAAAAAGGGCGCGGTTGACGGTTAGCGTAATTCCTAGTGGCCCTGGGTGGTTGAACCCAAACCGAAATACGAAAACGTGCAATAGGTAAGCATAATCACTAGTGGTCCTAGGTGGCATAAGTCCTAGTTGCACAAACGATGATTCATGTTGGGAAAGCCTAGCTAGGTCTAGGGTAACAGTCCAAACGAGCTTAAGGATCATGGAATTATATTGGAGTAGTATAGAACCTCATGGGAAAGCCCGTACGGTCTACGGCAAGGAACTGAACATTTACATGGAAAGAAACATACGAGTTGAGTAACCTATAAATGCGATATATTAGGTTGACATGAACCATTACACGACTTTTGAGTAAGGGTCATTCATGGTTAACACATGATACGGTGGGGATACTAGTATGGTAGGTGCAGAGCTAAAATACAGGATAGATACCATGGGATGTTATACGTGATAGATATCTTGGGGATATTATACTTGATAGGAACCTAACGATGGGATACCTTGTTTTATCTTGACATCGTAATTTATCATGACACCTTAGTTTATCTGAGTTCAGTAGTTCATTCTGTTATTTTGATTTAGCTTATCTATCTTGTCATCATGCTTATGTTCATCTCAGTTTCTCATGTCAGTTAACTTTACTAGTTTTTATGCTGATAGTAGATAGGGCTTACTCAGTCTTTTTGACTGACCCATTTTGTTTCGCTTCTTGTCTTCCGTTCCCCCCCCCCCCCAGGTTACAGGGAGGAAATACTGTTGTTTAATTCGGACTTCTTCTGCTTGAAGGTCATCATGGATGGCTTGGACTTTTCTTGGCTATGGCTACTTTACTGTTTTACTTGGGGAATAATTTTCGAAAAATGTCTTTATGCTTCTTTACTATTGCAAGACAGGTTTTGATGTACTCTGATGTAAAAGGCTTTAGACCTTATTTATTCATGTTATGAAAGTTTGATTTTACTTCCGCTATTTTATATGTTCTGTCTTGTGATATTTCTGTGCATGTTTACCAATAATGCCCCTCTAAAGCTAGTGCATTCCTTTGCGAGTGACCCTAGCGGAGGCGGGGTGTTACACGTGGTATCAGAGCAGAAGGTTACCAGACTGGGCAAAAGTTTTTAAAGACCTTCTGAAAACTATTTGAAAATCGTTTACAAAGAAGCATTTTTCAAGAAAATTTTCTTTTAAAAGAAAAAGGCTATTCCCCAAAGGCCATTAGCACTATCATTGTTTCCTTAATTGAATCTCTTTTCCTTTCTTTCCTCCATCTGTAGTCACAGTGGTTTTAACTGCGACTAGTCTTTTCTATCTACGAAAGTGCTTTCCATACGATGGAGGTGGTTCTCGAGAGACCAGTGGCCGCGTTATAAGAAAGGATAGTGAGAAAGAGGATAAAGGATGAGCAACTTGTTGGTATGGCTTAGTCCTCAAAGGAGGGAGAAAGATGAACAATGAAACCCATGACGAGAGAGTACCTTTGGCATGGTAAAACGGGGCGGATAGTTAAGTATTATGGGACAAGGACAAGATCATCGGGAGGGCAATAGTATGCTCTCATTTCTAGGGTACCTCGGAAGGAGGGTAACGATCTTGTTAAAGGTTTAGCTTTTCTTCTCTATCATCCCGTTAGGACTTCGTTTTTCATATCATTTAAGTCTGCTTCGATAGTTGAGTCTCTGCACCTTAAGTACTAGCGTAATAGAGAATCCCATTTTTGTCTCAAAGTCCTATGGGAGAATCAGTCCATTTATACATGACTTGTTTGGATTTGAGAATGTCTATGCCAAGTGTTGAGTTTGGAAATAATGCTTATGTTTATAAGCTATGGATGGATTCTAGGGATGAAGTGGTTATCCAGTAGGGGGTGCCACTCTCGGTTTTGATAGGAGGGTAGTTAGACCTTTTGACTAGCCTTGGTAATACCCTCGAAGTAGCGTGTAACCTTTTTGAGGTTCTGTCATGACTAGTTACTTAGAATCCCTTGATGCCTTTATTGGAAATTTGAAGCCCGATCGAGTGGTGTTCGCCGATAAGACGGATGGTTTACTTTCAAGAGAAAGTTCTTCTACATGGAATACCTTATAGTATATAAACGAGATCCAAGATTCACTAGTGAATTTTGGAAAGCTTGCATGAGATCATGAGTATGCAGTCATGTTTGCGCCAAGTATTCTAGAAAAAGGATAAGTGCAAGTGGAACGAGAGGCGACGAAGAAATGAGTTCCAGCTCATGTTATGGAAACAGGAAATAAGAAGCTACGAAATCGCGAAGTTAAAAGACGGTCAAGGCACAATGGAATTAAGTTCAAGGAAATACGACTTTGATGGTCAAAGACTAGATACGTGCATGATATCTCTTTTTGGGAGTATATCCTTGATCCCTGTTTTCTGTAAAGCTTACTTGTAGGCTATCTTTTGTGGACATCCTCTCGGTCCTATTTTCTGTTACAAACCCCGTAAGGAGTTTGTCTTGTTTATCTTCTCGACCCTGTTTCAGGGAATCCTAGGTAGAACCCTATGGATGTAAACATGTATTTGAAACATGTTATGATTGATATGGTTGCAAGTGGTTGCAAGTGGTTGCTCGTGGATGCGCGAATACACATTAGATACTAGCTCGACTCGGTCACATTTCATATTGCATATGCACGAGTATTTATACTTGTTTATGGATGAAATCGAATGTATTATCATGCAGTTGTTACATATGAATGAATGATTGTGCACGCATATAGTATCTATATGACTAGGACTATTTGCATACATGTTGGATTCATGACACTATACATATTTTGCATTAGAAAATTATTCAGGCCTGATCATTAGCATTAGCTAAGGAACATGTACACACACGTTTTGCATATATTCATACAGCATTAGAAATCATCTAAGGACAATGGTTGCTTGTGGATGATGTTTTGAGTAGATGAATGATGGATGGTAGGATATGTTCTTCCTAACTTGGAGATTTCGGGGACGAAATCCTAAAAGGTGGGGAGAATGTAACAACCCGTATTTCGATAACATGTTAAGACGAGAATCAAGGCAGAATTTAATTTTAAATTCTGAATCAAGTAAAACGGGCTATGCCATTGCGTTCGTCTCGGAAAAATATGCGAAATAGAGTCTGAGTTTTCGAGAATCGGAGTCCGTATGACCAAGTTATGGTCCGACGAAGTTTTCAGAAAATTCAAGTTCAAAAACGAGTTCTAATTTCGAAAAATTTGGCCTAGCGGGAAAATTCCCGCCAGCCACCCCAAGTCGACAGCCCTGTCGACTTGGGAGTCGACATGGCATGACCCATGTCGACAGCCCTGTCGACTTGGGTGTCGACTTATGGTGGCCGGGCAGTTTTGCCTGGTGCACCTGTTTTCTGTTTTGGCTAGGTTTTTGGGCCTGGTTCGAAATCTGATGGTTCAGGTTGATCCTAGGGTTAATCCTAAGGTCCTAATCACTCCTAATCTCTATAAATAAGCCCCTAACCTACCCCTAAATCCTCATTATTCATTCATGCAACTAAACTATGGCAAAATTATTACTCTCATGGCCTCCACTCTCTTCATAAAATTCCTAAGTTATTTCTATGAGAGATTTTCAATGCATACAAGTGTTTTCAAGCTTGTATGAGCATCATTAGCTTGCATTCAAGTCAAGTTTCCATATTTACATCATAAAGCAAGAGTTTTGATTCATTTTGGCTCAAGGGTTTTTTCTATTGGAGCTTGCATTTTGGGTTTATTCGATTGCATAAGGGCTTTGTCTCAATCTATATATATTTTTGTGTCTTCATAGCAATGTAAGCCCTTTCCCTACTCTTAGATATTAACTATGAAGTTAAATGTTCATGTTGCAAGTTTGGGTTTGATCATTAAGTATGATACATGCTATCATATCATGCAAGTTTATGAAGTCATTATCTTGATCTTGTGGGCTAAAAGCTACAACTTTTATGTTGAAATGTTGCATTATGCAACATGAGAACCCTCATAACCTTTATGTCAACTTGCATATGAAGTCATAACCCTTATATGATGATATATGCGAGTTACTAGTCATCATTGCATGTCTTTTGTCACCATGATTCGCTTATGTGCCAAGTTTGGGTTTATGCATGTTTTTGAGGCTTAAGAATGTAACATGCAAGTTAATGAACACATTTGTGCCTCATTTGCCACCATGATTAACTTGTGGCTTAATATCCATTTTTTTGTCATGCCTTTGCCAAGTCTCTTCTTTTAATCCATTACGTTGTTGCGAACATATATGCGAGTTTAAAAGCGTTGGGTTATGTTATGGGTAATTTCTAATGACATGAAAATATAACTTAAAAACATGACTTGAAATATAACATGGAAGTTGACATGTAAGTATGCTTGAAAATATGAAATTGGGAATTTACCTATTAAGTTAGGTCTACCCATACTATGGAATTGGGAATTTACCTATTAAGTTAGGTCTACCCATACTATGGAATTGGGAATTTACCTATTGAGTTAGGTCTACCCATATTCTTAAGAAAACTTGGATATGAACATGACACTAGACTAAACATGAAAGTGACCAACTCGAGGTTGGGTTGAGTTTGCAACATAAAACTACCCGGAACCGACCGGCCTAACTAGTAGTTGCAAACAATAGGACCCAATGTGAGAAGTTGGTCATGTTGTACCTTGAACCCGAGGTTAGACCAAGTTGTGGTGTAAAGCTACCCAGAACCAACCGGCTTAACTAGTAACCACAACAAAGTCTAATGTGAGAGGTTGGGGTGCATTAAGTAATTAATGCCACATAATAGGGTTAAGTTAATTTGATTAATGACTCTTAACCAAATATGACATGGACAAATGGGTTAAGTAATTTGATTAGGCTAATGATACTTAACAAAACATGACAAGGTTGGGTAGGTTAAGTAACTTGATTTGCCTAATGACACTTAACCATTTTTATACGACTAGTGGACGGGGTTAAGTTAACCAACACTTAATCAATCCAACACGATAATTTGGTAAGGTTAAGTAAGTTTTCTTAATGACACTTAACCGAAAAATACAGTTAATGGATGGGGTTAAGATTAGACTCAACTAGTCTAAATATGGAAATCGGATGGGGTTAAGTTAACCTAGACTTAATTAATCCAACTTGGTAGTTTAAGGGGGTCAAGTTAAACACTTAACTAATCTAACACGATGATTTGATGTGGCTAAGTGAGCTATACTTAACCAATCTAACTCGTTAATTTGATGTGGTTAAGTTAACCAATACTTAACCAATATAACGTGAAAACATGATAAGGCTAAGTCACGAATCGTTTGAATACACTTGACCGATTTGACTAAGTAAATTGATAGGGTCAAGTTAATATATACTTAACCAATCTAGAATGATAATTGGACGAGGTTAAGTCGTGAATTGCTTAATATACTTAACCAACTTGACACATGGTTTGTAGGGTTAAGTCTTGAACTTGGATACTTAGCCAATTTTGACATGATTTGTAGATGGATTAAGTCATGAACTTAAGTGACACTTAATCCATTATATAAACCCTAGTTCAGAGAATTAGGTGGATAACCGTAATTAACAAGAATAACGGGAATAAGCTAAGTGGTAAACCTTAGTTGGAGAATAGCTAAGTAAATATTTCTTAGTCAAGGAATTTTGGACCAGTTCATAGATTGGATGAGTAACCCGATACGGTAGGTCATCGTCTAAGCACACGAGTAGGAGCAATTTATCTGAATTAGATAAAGGCTCCAGCGAACTGAGTAACGAAGCAGCGGCTTCGGGGAACGTGAGGATATTCTTGGTATCCCTCTGTGAGCTGCCAGGTGATCGCACTAGGCTCATGAGAGGTTAAGGTCTGCGTTAGAAGAACCAAGAGTATGCCTTGGTTGCTATACGAGCGACCTAAAGACGGGGATGGATAGGGGATAGTCGACGATACATGGTAGTGCCCTAGATAGCATTTCGTCAGGCTACCTACCATCTTTGGTCAAGCGTGTACGTACGGAAAGGCATTGAACACCCAAAATACCATAATTGCTATCTAATTATGGTTGCGGTAAGGCTAAGATGTGGGTTGGCCAGTAGTGTGTTCTCATACAGGATTTATCCTATCTTGTCTTTCACTATTTGAGGGAGTGGTCTCGTGGGACCATAGCCACGTATAGGAAAAACAGACCTTAGCATCTGCATCGGCAGATAAGTCGAAAGCTCCCGACCGAGTCCTGTATTTCTAGATCTGCCCTGTGACAGGACTCGGATGGCACGATGTGATACATGTGCATACAGTCATGGAAAAACGATTCACGATGAATGCGTGGGAAAAAGGGCGCGGTTGACGGTTAGCGTAATTCCTAGTGGCCCTGGGTGGTTGAACCCAAACCGAAATACGAAAACGTGCAATAGGTAAGCATAATCACTAGTGGTCCTAGGTGGCATAAGTCCTAGTTGCACAAACGATGATTCATGTTGGGAAAGCCTAGCTAGGTCTAGGGTAACAGTCCAAACGAGCTTAAGGATCATGGAATTACATTGGAGTAGTATAGAACCTCATGGGAAAGCCCGTACGGTCTACGGCAAGGAACTGAACATTTACATGGAAAGAAACATACGAGTTGAGTAACCTATAAATGCGATATATTAGGTTGACATGAACCATTACACGACTTTTGAGTAAGGGTCATTCATGGTTAACACATGATACGGTGGGGATACTAGTATGGTAGGTGCAGAGCTAAAATACAGGATAAATACCATGGGATGTTATACGTGATAGATATCTTGGGGATATTATACTTGATAGGAACCTGACGATGGGATACCTTGTTTTATCTTGACATCGTAATTTATCATGACACCTTAGTTTATCTGAGTTCAGTAGTTCATCCTGTTATTTTGATTTAGCTTATCTATCTTGTCATCATGCTTATGTTCATCTCAGTTTCTCATGTCAGTTAACTTTACTAGTTTTTATGCTGATAGTAGATAGGGCTTACTCAGTCTTTTTGACTGACCCGTTTTGTTTCGCTTCTTGTCTTCCGTTCCCCCCCCAGGTTACAGGGAGGAAATACTGTTGTTTAATTCGGACTTCTTCTACTTGAAGGTCATCATGGATGGCTTGGACTTTTCTTGGCTATGGCTACTTTACTGTTTTACTTGGGGAATAATTTTCGAAAAATGTCTTTATGCTTCTTTACTATTGCAAGACAGGTTTTGATGTACTCTGATGTAAAAGGCTTTAGACCTTATTTATTCATGTTATGAAAGTTTGATTTTACTTCCGCTATTTTATATGTTCTGTCTTGTGATATTTGTGTGCATGTTTACCAATAATGCCCCACTAAAGCTAGTGCATTCCTTTGCGAGTGACCCTAGCGGAGGCGGGGTGTTACAAATTTGAACTTACAGATCGTGGTCTAAGGAAGATGTAGAAGTCAAGTCTAGAAATTTGTCGTTGAATTGCTGAATCGTTGAATCTTGATTGTAGAAGAAAATCCCTAATTCCTAGCCGTAGTCTTCAAGAAATAATCTTCACATTTTTAATTTAATTTATCTCAATTTAGAGGAAGAAGAAGAAGCCATGATCATCAAGAGTTTGAGCAGCATAAGGTTAGAGAAGAATGGTGTAAAGAGAATGAGGCTAAGAGGCTATTTAAATAGGATTAGGCAGACGAATCTGGACAGAAAACGATGTCAGGTACATCAGGATGCATCTGGTTCAAAAAGTGGGTTCGGGAGGCAGGTCGACCCTATGGTCGACCTGGTCTGGCCAGGTCGACCCCCAGGTCGACCTGGTCTGGTCAGATCGACCCCCTGGTCGACCTGGGCTCTGGGCGGGAATTTTCCCGCTCAGTCCGCTTCTGGGTCTTGAATTCAAATTTGAATTTGAATTTCTGAGCTGTTTTTGATTCCGAAAATTCGTGAAACTTCTAGAGGTCATAACTCAGTCATACGGACTCCGATTTTCGAAAACTCGGACTCGTTTCCAAGCAGAATTTCGAGACGAATGCAATGGCGCAACCCGTTTCCCTTGATTCTTATTTTAAAATTTAATTCTGCCTTGATTTATGGTTTTAACATGTTATTAAAATTCGGGTTGTTACACTATGACATGGCATAGTCGTGCAAAATTAGATCCAGCTGTAATGCATCACCCATGCGACACTTTGCAGTGGCGAACTATAGATTCTTTTGATAAAACATTTGCCGTCGAACCACGAAATGTTACGCTGGGAATCTCAATAATGGTTTCAGTCCACATGCATCTCTAGGTACCCGCTACAGTTGTTGGCCAGTAATTTAGTACCATATAATCTTCCTCTATCATTGTGCATGAAAAGAGAATTTTCAATGTTGGCACTGTTGATCGCTGGAC
This sequence comes from Allium sativum, assembly GCA_030737875.1. Classification (NCBI taxonomy): domain Eukaryota; kingdom Viridiplantae; phylum Streptophyta; class Magnoliopsida; order Asparagales; family Amaryllidaceae; genus Allium; species Allium sativum. Next base: position 471,949,656 of record CM060920.1, on the reverse strand, counting down.
CAAAACAACCAGGGAAGGATATTGATGTTTATCTGCAACCGTTGACAGACGAGTTAAAGCAGCAATGGGAAGGAGTAATGGCTTTTGATTCATTTAACAAAAATGAGTTCACAATGAGAGCTAGGGTATTGTGGGCAATTCACGATCATCCTGCATTTGGGACATCATCGGGGTGTACAAATCATAGCTATTTTGCGTGTCCTACATGTGGAGAAGAAACATGTTCTTAATATCTTTCTGCTAGTAAGAAGATGTGTTACATGGATCATCAAAGGTTCCTTCCTTCCAAACACAAGTTTCGTGATGAAAAATCAAATTTTAATAATAAACTAGAGCATCGTCATCCTCCAAGGTCACTGAATGGTTATCATGTTGAAGAGAAGGTAGCGAATATCAGGATGAAAGTTGGTAAAGACAAACCTGAAATTAGTCGAAAACGAAAAAAGAAAGTCGAAGAAGAAGAATATGAAAATGTTCCTGCATGGTACAGGAGTTCCATCCTCTTTGATTTGCCGTATTGGAAAGCAAATTTGGTCCGACATAATATTGATGTTATACATACAGAAAAGAATGTCACTGAACATCTCAGTAGCACAATTTTAGGTCATAAAGACAAATCAAAAGATGGAATCAATGCACGGAAGGATTTGGAAAACATGGGTATAAAACAGAAATAATGGGTGACGGAAGATCCTTAAAAAAATAAAACAGCTATGCCAAAAGCTACTTTCACCTTAAACATGGAAGAGAAGTTACGATTTTGCAACATTTTGAGAAACTTGAAAGTACCGAGCAAATTCTCTTCGAACTTCCATAATAATGTGAGCATCAATCCTGTTGAACTGATAAATATGAAATCGCATGATTATCATGTCATAATGCAACTATTACTTCTTGTACTGCTTTAGCATTGTTATCTGCAACATAAGGATCTACATAATGTTATACATCGCATTAGTGTATTCTTTTACATTTTATGCTCAAAGGTGATAAATAGGGAACATCTATTAAAAGTAAAGGCTAATTTGGTAGAAGCCATTTGTGTGCTTGAGAAACATTTTCCACTTGCATTTTTCGATATCAGCATCCATCTTATGGTCCATTTAGCCGATGAAGCATTGACTTGCGGTCCTGTTAGATACAGGTGGATGTATCCTTTTGAATGGTAAATTAATAATTTCACTTTTATTCACCATCGTTCGGTTTAAACAACTATAGAATTTTTATAATTTATATTTTTCATAGGTTGATGAAAATATATAAAGGATATGTTTGCAACAAAAGATATATTGAAGGGTGTATTGCGAAAGGATATATTGTTCAAGAATCTAGTCTTTATTGCATGGAGTATATGACGAAAGGAGGCGACAACACTCATAAACATACCCGTGAGTTGTTTTTAGACGATGACGACGAGTTTGCTAGTGAGATGCCTATAGATGATGGTAAAGATATAATCTTAACCCAAGTGCAGTACGAACAAGTTCGTAGATGGGTCCTTAATAAGCACAATGGGTTGGAAGAATGAGAGAAGTAAGTTTAAGAATTTTTCTTGAATTTCCATTAGCATAAATCAATTTACTTATACGTTTTAAAATTTATGTGTTGTAGGAGGTATGAAATCTATGTGAAAAATACTAAATTACAATCTCGTGGTGGAGTTATTCCTATAGAAACTTGTCAAAGTTTTACTCTATGGTTATGTGATGAGGTAAATATAACATCGTATTAAATATTTCACATGCATTTAACTAATTTTACTCCTTCATGACCATACTTCCCACATATTAATTTTTGTTAGTTGGCGATGATCGACGATGTTGATCCAACTCTTTGGCGGCTGGTGAATGGGTTGATGTTCAAGGCACGCAGTTATGTGAAGTACCAAGTAAACGAATTCAGATTTTCCCCCAAAAGTTACGAAGAGCGGTTGCTAACACAAGACAGTGGTGTATGTATGAGAGCAATTACCAAATTTAAAGCGAGCGGGAAGGACAAAATTACAAGGAAGCAGAAACCAAGTATTATGGAGTTATTCAATAAATAATTGAGCTGGATTACATTGACTTTAAAAAAACGGTTTTCTATTGTGATTGGGTAAAGGTTGAAGATAAGGTCAATGGTTGCAAGGTTGATCCCATTTCAAACTTGATCATGGTTAACTTAGGAAAATTGAAGAGTAAAGACAGAATGAACGATGATCCGTTTATTCTTGCATTGGAAGCGACTCAAGTGTTCTACTCGAAAGATTTAAAACATGACAGATGGTTTGTGGTTTTACACACACCAAAACGGTTGACTAGTAATGTGGATGACATTGAGTTTCCTACTATTTACTAATCATCTTTTGAAGATAATGAGAAGTTAGAAGACCTTACAAAATGTATTTGTTGATATTAAATGAATTTCTTATGGGAATTGAATGGAAGCATTTCTTTGACGTATGAAGTGACTAGAAATTGTGTGTAAAAAAAATGTCGAATTCTACTTGCTATTTTTCACTTGAATTGTTAATTTTCACTTGCGATTTTTCACTTATGCGTAATAAGGGAAGTTGTAATTGATAAGTTTCTTGAATTAACCATAGTGGAAGCTTTGACCTTCATAATTAACTGCTTGCATTTACGGAGGGGGGGACATTTTATATATGGAATATAACGTACCCAGGTTAAGTAAAAAAGAAAAATGTTGTTTTATAGAAATAACAAGGTTCATTGCTTTACAGAAATATAACGAGGATCTTTATACAATATTTATGCATTAAAGTTTAAATGAAATGCTTAAGAAGCTAAACAACCATCCACCATTCAGTTATGAATGTCAAATTCAAATTTGAAATACTTTTTTAATAGAAGAGAAAAAGAATGTAAGAATAGTGCGCATGTATCAATGATGCTTTCTAAAATCACATTTGGATCCTAGAAACCTAAAAGAAGAATTCAACTCCATGTTAAACCAATTGAAAATTCATGCTAAAAGATATTGTCGTCTTTAAATTGAAAAGTAAATAAGAAGTACTAATTTGTTTGATTTGCACTTCCAAGTATTATCAATATCATCAAAATAAATAAAGAAGCAATGCTTGGAAAGTGCAAAAGATCAATCAAAAAAATATTATGTAATTAAGTAGCATGATAGAGGACATATATGTACTTTAAAGAAACATCAACAAACACCATAACTCAAGCTTAAGGAACCCAAGCTTTCCATTCATAAGGAATAGCTCTTCCTACTTGCACCCAGTTCTATCCGTTTTGACTGTTGGGTAGAATTTTGCTACCTATTGGTCCTTTAGGTGGTATGACTACATCTCAAACTTCATATTTGTTCGGCATTTTTTTTACTTCTTTCTGCAAATTCATATTAAATAATCATACCCAGGATATTATGTATCTATAACGATTACAGCAGTTTTCGTAAAGGCATAACATATACAAGTAACCATATGCATGATTTTCTTGTATAAGAGGCTCTAAAAGACTGTGCATCTGTTTCATCATACTGGCATAATTGTACAGTAGTAACATATCTTTTACCTCCTTGGTATACAACGAGGGAGGCAAGGTAGGCTTGGCAAATTTTCTCTTCTTTGATCTGGAATATCACATCATGCCTACAATACTTGACACAATTCCCTGCATTTACTAATGAATTATTCACCAACAATCAGTGTACTTCAGACTAAGTTATTTATTGTGCTAGACTTTAAGATTATAAGAATAGTAATTTGATGAACACATTTTCGGTGATCTAGGTTTTATAGCTGTGGTGAAATACGGTCATGTGAATACTTGCATATCCTATCTAACAGATGTGCTACCTTAGTTCGATTAATTCGGCAATGGATAAAGTTTAATATTGGAAATCACATGCATACCCTGGTTTGTTTATTTCGATAAAGTTTAATACTGCCAGGTAAACTAGAGCTAGCCATCACTGAAGTCTAGGTTGGTGGCATATTTGAATACTCTGCATTTCTCACAGTGGATGTATCCAACCTATAGAAGAAGGATATCTATGCTATACTTTTGAACAAACAAATTGCTGACTTTATTGTTGCATACATTGGTGATTATTTTACCACACCTATAATTTTGCATGAGCTTAATTGCTTTTGACGTGTCATTTTCATTAGTATATTATGCTCATTTGACGCTTTATAGTATATTTAAATATCATGTTGTTACTTTAAATCAAATATTTATTTATCTTTTCTGCATACAATATTGTTTATGTCAGACATGTTACAGACTTAATTATTGTAACTGTAACACCCCGTAATTTTATAACATTAAAATTCACAAATTAAAGTATACTTAATTTTTAGAAGAAGAATTAAGTGAAATGGGTTGCGCTATTATGTTCGTCTCAAAATTCTGGGTCAAGATAGACATTTGGTTTGCATAAAACGGATAATTTATGAAGAAGTTATTAAGCCTTGAAGTCTGTATGCATATGAGAGAAATATATATATATATAGATATATATATAATATTCAAAACAACGAATCGGGAGGGGGAATAGCCGAACCGCACCATTTTTGGAGTCGACCCAAGCACCGCTGGGTCGACTAGGGGTCGATACAGGGTGTTTGGCTGTCAACCCGTGGCCCGATTCGCCCTAAGTGCTGATGTGGCATCTGAGTGGTACTGATGGTTCTGGTTATCCCTAGGTTAATCAGACGGATCTTATTAAATTAAACTTCTATAAAAACACTCCTAAACCTCTAACCCTAATCACATTATTTCATAACAAGAGCTGCCATGCCGTCAATGGAGATCCTAGAGTAGCCGCCATACACTTTCAACCCTAAAGCAAGATAGAAGCTTGAATCAAAATCAAATCAAATCTAAATAACGATTAGTCTACATCAAAGGCGAGAAATTCAGTTTCAGAATACAGATAGCAGAAAGACAAGACTATTCTTTTTAATTGTGAGTATGATAGCTTTCACAAATTAATTAATTAATTTAATTATGATAAGATATAATTGGGATTATGAGAATATGATTTTGAATCATGTGATGTAAATTATATGTATGTTTGTGGTGTTGAATCATATGTTAGTCTTATGCAAGTTGGATCATATGTTAGTTCTTATGTGAATCTTATGCAAGTTGAATCATATATCTTATGCAAGTTTGTGATGATTGAATCATATATGCATGTATGAATCTTATGCAAGTTTGGGTTGTTAAAATATATGTGAGACATGTATATGCATATGCTAGTTTATGTGACATTAACCTTTATGTCTAGATCCATATGCAAGTTTACATCTTTATGTTTAGACCCATATGCAAGTTTACATCTTTATGTTTAGATCTATATGCAAGTTTACATCTTTATGTTTAGATCTATATGCAAGTTTACATCTTTATGTTTAGATCCATATGCAAGTTCACACCTTTATGTTTGGATCTATAGCAGTACATAAGTTATGCAAGTTTATGCCCATTACCTATGCTTGTTTTGTATCATATGCTAGTTTGAATGAAATTCATATGCAAGTTATTGGCCATGTAATCTTATGTTATGATCCTTAGATCTATTTTATGTGTTATGTGATGTTGTTTTTCTTTTTATAAGTTAGACTATTTGCGAGTCTAACATATGTCATATGAAAACGTACGAATAGCATGGGGATGGTGGGATAATATTGAATATACATAAATTGTGAATTGGCATAAAATGGCCTTAAAAGGCATATAATTAATTTGAGACATTAATTGGCATAATTGGTATTTATGGACATAATTTTAAGAGACAATTATGGACATAAATAAATTTGGAATCTATTGACAAATTCGAATAGGGATATTAATCCAATTTGGGGTTAAATAAAGATGTGTAATAATTAACCGCCTAAGACACGAGGTTAGACTCTTTTGTGGTGTAAGACTGCCCGAACCTGCCCGACAAATCCAGCAGCCACAAATGCCAGTCTAATGTGAGAGGTCAAAGGCACGAATTAAATGCGTAACAATTGTAAAGACACGAGGTTAGGCTCGTTTGCGGTATAAGACTGCCCAGACCCGCCCGACAAATCCAGCAACCGCAAATGTCAGCCTAATGTGGGAGGTCTTTACAAGGTTATGGTTCTAATGAATTAAGTAACACTTAACCAGATAAACATGTGGTGGGACATGGGGGGTTAAGTGGGTGCCTTGCGTGGCATGTGAAATTAAGTGGGTGCCTTGGGTGGCATGTGAAATACGATTAGATGCACTTAACCAAGATTGAAACATGTAAGAAGACATGAATAAGAATGGGGTTAAGTGGGGAAACCTTAGTGGGGACCAAGCATAGGTGGAAGGCTTGTGTCAAGCATGGGGGCCCTTTTCAAACCAGTAACCCATTAAGTATCTTTGTGAGCTCGACCCAACTCGAGGACGGGACACGCTTACTGGATTTGATTGTAAGAGGTCAGAACGAGTTAGCGGTGGCAACGCAAGTCCAACGGGGTCATGTGCGTGTGTGGGCCCGGGCTGTTAGGTAAGACGTTGTTGCATCGTGTAGACATAAGCCGTGCATCTTTGGTGGTATCGGGTTGCCACTTTAGGGAGTGATACACCCCACTGTGGGACCAGCACGGGTATCTACGAGTTAGGGAGCCGATCGAATGGGGTAGTGGGTACAACTAGTGGAGATAGGGGCAGACGGCACCTATGAAGGCAGCTAGGGGTACACGAAACTACCATTATCATTATTAAGTTCTGTAGGCGGGATCAACTTTTAGAGTGACTAGTGGTGGTGCAGTATAGTAATTATCTTATAGTGATTAGGAACGAGATTAACGCCAGAATATTCCTCTTATTTGCTTTGTCATGCCCACTTGTTTCATGGTCATATCTTATCTTACCAGTTTATGCCTTATCCTAGTTACTTTAATAATTATATTGTTAAAGTTATTATACTCGCCAGACTTTATATCTGACCCCCTTGTTTTCGCCTCTTTTCTTCCTCCCCCTGCCTCTTTTCTTCCTTCCCTTATTTTGTTGGCTAAAAAGATTTTGGTCTGAAGGCCTGAACTAAATTAGATTTCGTAGTTACTTGCTTGTGAACAACCACAATTTTCCGTAGTTACTTGGTTGTGAAGGCCCTATATTATAAAATTCCTTATGAATAAATTGAAACCTTGAATAAAATAAGCATTTCAAAGGAAATTTGAATGAGTTATAGCTTTATGAATTTATAAACAATAGGTTAAAGGAAACCGGAATGAATTATATACATTTGTTAACTTATAAATCTTATATTAAGAAATTTATACAAATAGACTTGAAAAGTGATAATTTGAAATAATAATTTATTTGAATTTATAAGGATTGTGAAAATAAAATACTCTTCAGATAAGTTATAATTATAATTATTTTAAATTTTAATTTTTATTCTAAGCTTATATTTAATCTGATAAAATAAATAACGTAAGTGAAATTAAATAAGATTTGTGTGAGTATACAACTTGAGTCTTAACAAACGGTTGTACAAATTAAACTAAGTAATTTGAAAATTTCCATTTTATAAATTACCTGTGTTAAAAATAATTGACGTACAGATTTAAATATCGAATAGGATGGGAAATGAAGGTCGTCATGCGAGTGAGTTTGGATTTAAAATTTAAGTGGACAGATTTTGCCTAGTGTATATCTAATAATACTGATGACTACTGAATCTGATATCAAGTATTGCATGGTTTTAAATTATAAGATTTTAGATTAACACACATGAATAATATTTCATTTTACTGTTATAGTGTAAGCAACATAAATACATAGTTTGATCACCTTATACTACAACAAATAGCTATTAGAATAACAAATGCTATATAGAAGCAGTTAGCAATGCCATAGAGTAATGAAGAAGATTTATGAAAGTAAAGATATTAAAATGTTCGCATTAAAAGCTATTTGCTATGGTGCGTGTAGTTGATTCTTGGGTTCAGGAGCTTTTGCGATCAGAGTAGGATTGAATGCAGGCTTTGGTTGAGAGTGATTTGTGGTCGGGTAAACTATAGTGTGATTTATGGTCGAGTAGTGTGATATGTAAGGAGGCTGGTGGATGGGGTGTAGCAGATGTTGGTGATGAGGTGATGGTGTCAGTGTATTGTGGGGATGAAGTTGTTGAAAGTTGGTAGGTGGTCTATGTTGATAGGTGGGTGTTGGTTGGTGAATTTGAAGGTTGTCGCTTGATGCAACAGGCCAGTGAAGGTTGTCGCTTGATGCAACAGGCCAGTGAAGGTTGTATGGTAGTTATTTGCAGGTTTCAAATGTTTGTGGAAGGGGTGGTCTGATGTGTAAGTTTTGTTGAAGTATGATGAAGTGGTTGTGTGGAGGGTTATTGAGATGGATATTGGTGGAAATGGATATGCTTGGTTGTAACAATGGGGTGTAGAGGCACTGTTTGCTTTGATCGTGGTGATGAAGACGGTATTGTGTGTGGTGGGTAATGCAACAGAAGATGTAATGAAGAGTTTGGTGAGAAAGTGAAGCTGGTGAGATGATGTTGGTGGAATGCGATGAAGACGTAAGGGGAATCGACATAAAAGCATATGCAATACTTCTCCGAAATATATGAAGCACAATACATGAGAAATAAACTAAGGCATACCAAATCCGATTGCATCTGAACCTTTCATGATTCGAAGCCTCCGACAGGTTCCAGTGAACATGCTGCAACATTCAAAACATAAATGAATGAGCAAGAAATATAAGTGTAGTTTGAAAGAAAATATTTGAAAATATTTTATAAATTCGTGAAGAAATGGGTTTAACAATCCATAAGAATATTTTAAACAGAGATCTTTACCAATTGTTAGAAGATCAGTATGATGTGGGTTTTGTTTGTGTATTGTTCACTGGCTTGCTTAATTATTTCTTCAAAACCCTGCATACATGTCTATTCTATCATGAGTAACGAATTATCTGGTTTTTTAGCATAATAGTTACAAACATCATAAAATTTTCAAGTTTTTATCACTATAGTTACAAATAGGGTTGGATCTAGATTAACCCTAGAGGGGGGGTGAATAGGGTTTATTGAAATTTATCGCCGAGTTCAAATATTACGGGATATTTAAACTATTCACAGATCACAGAATATAGCAGAAACAGAAATGCAGAAAGTAAATGACACAAGATATACCCAGCTTCGGAAAAATCCTGCCTACTGCTGCATTCCTAAGGTTTCTACTAGGTGATAGAACAGATCCCGCATACAAGACCATGTACACTCGCAAACTCTGCTCCTATTCTAACCCTACGCTTGAAACACTAGACTGACCGATATCCCCTCGATCAGATTTCCCCTGATTATGACTCCGTAACCAGTAACCCAGATTTTACAGACTCTGTCAACTATCAGTTAACACCCTGACTGAAACCCCCTAGATTTTACAGACCTAGAACTATTCGTTTGTTTTACAACTCGAAATAAAAACAATACAAATGTCAAATTAAACAGGAAACCCTTAGGAGTTTAAAATAAAAAGGGTCATCCCCTTTTAACACTCAAAAATCTTGGTCGGTCCTTTGTAGATTTGGTGCACCACTATTTCCCCGATCTCTCTTTTGCTCTGGGAAACAGAAATGGCGGCGGCTCTGTTAAACTCTAGGGTTTGCCAATTCTTCCCCAATTCAATCGATTGCTTCTCTGTTGATTCTTCAAAAAACTAGATGCCCTCTGATGCTTTGATTTGAGATTACGGCTGATCGAAACCTTAATTTGAGATGTGAGTATTTTAATTCTTTGATTTTGAAATCGTATTACTTGGTTTCGATGGTTTTCCCATTCATATGTTTGTGGTTTCGTTCTTCTGTCTTTCCGATGATGAATTGGTGTGAATAACATAGGGTATAGAAAACCCTAGCCTCTGATTTCGTAGAATAGTTCGATCTGATTTGATGAATATTTGGAAGGATTTTGAATTGGTTTCTAATCCTCTGATTTTTAAGTCAGTCATTTTGAGAAAGATTTCGAAAGGCCTTTACTTGTTTCTCAAAACATTTTTGCATATGCTTGCCGAGATAAAATCTGCCTAGTCACCATGCCATATATTTTTTCATGTATGATTGAAAAGATTCTGGAGAAACAGAAATCTGAATTAGAAGGCAATAAACTCTTTCCAGAAATTATTATGTCACATTGTTTTTGTAGTATGAACACAAATACACTTGTCCCTTGTTTATTTTCATGATTTATCACATGCCATACATGATTTAAAATCATTCCTGTTGTTGTGCATATGTTGTTTCGAGTTGCACACTGACTTGCTTCATATCCATTAACACTTATAACCTGTTGCTGTTCATTTATGCTTTGATGCCTTGAATATGTATTATTGCCCTTTCTTTATGGATGCACCATGATCAAAATGAGTTTCTTGCTCACTTGTGTTCAGTCATGCTGTGTTGATTTTGCCCTTTTTTTTTGAACTGTTAGCGTGTGCATTAAAATTTGGACTGAACTTAAGTTTGTATATGGCCTGTGGTATGTTCATTGTACCATTCGCCATCATGTTTACTTGATCATGATTTTGCTTGTATCTTCCTAGATCATGCTTGCTGCATTTTTATTGCTGTAGACATCCACTTGACAGTTGCACTTGAGCATTTGAGATGCTTTACCTTTCTGAAAATGTTTACTTGAGCACATTTTCACCTTGTCCTCTATGCTGCTATACTTGTTGTGCAAATCTGAACTGAATGCTTGATCATGGCACAATTTATATATGTAAACATGCAGAAACTGATCAGTATTTACTAGTTCATCATGTCTGAACTGAAATGCACACACACACACTTGCTGTTGCATATATGCACATGTATACCACCTTTGTCATCCATGCCATGTCTTCATCATTTATGCTTGCTGACCATTCATGTATATATATTGTGTTGCATCGACTTGGCTTGACATGAATAAGTGTACACACTTGACTTCTTGTTTGAACATTGATATACATTGTATATACAAACTTCTTGCTGTTTGATCACCACTGAATATATATGCTTAGTGAAGTTTGCACATAGCTGCTCCCATGATATCTTTTGCTGCTATAGCCTTATAAATGAATTGACAAGCCATGCATAACATATACATGTTGTTCTACTTTGCCTATATTGCTGTTTTGCTGGCTGTGTTGTTTTGCCTCGGCCATTTTTAACTTCATGCTTCATTGTGCTTTGAGTAAGACTCGAACATATTTTGCCTGCACATGCATAACATATGTGTATACACACACACTCGTGTGCGTATACATGTATCGTGTACATGTAAATTTTATCAGCAGACTGCTGCACTGTGTTGTGGCTGTTCAGAATCAACTGGTTCTGATCAGCAAACCAGTGTAGTATGTTGAGGCTAATCAGTGGGTATAAGACAATATACAAATTAGATTGAGACATGAAAAATGATGAGAAACACACCAGAAATCTGAGGCAAATAAAATTTTAAAAATAAAATTTATATTCGCATATATTCAGTATTATTTCTATTGCAGTGTACTGTGTGTTTCTGTTTCATGTGACAGGTAAGACGATGAGACTGAAGTGACTGGACTGAAAGCTGTGAAGGCAGAAGACAAGAAGACAGAAAACAAGAACAGTGTGTGTAACAGTGAAAGTGTCTGTATTTGAGTCTGTGTATATATGAGATGTTTAGACAGAAGTGTTATAGTGAGTGTTACAGAGAGAAAATGTACTGATATTTGTATTAAACAAATTTGTCTGAAATAAAATATTATTTTTATTGTGTTCAAACAAATTTGTCTAACGTATACAGTTTATATACAAGTACAATATCATGTGTAATATCTGTGGAGTCATATAATTTGTACTGTTTGAATGTTGAAATATTTATATTTAAATAAAATACAGTGTGAATATATGAAATTCTGTACAGTCGTATTTTATTTAAATATAAATATTATATTTCTGTCTGTGATGTTATATAACAGTACAATAACAAACACATTTAAAATGAAATATATTTGTTTGTTATCATCAAACAAAAATCATATAATTGTGTATACAACACCGTTATATACAACAATCTCCTCCTTTTGATGATGACAAACAAATATGAAGATTTTGAATATAATGAATGTGTTTGAGAGTGAAGAACCGAACTCCCCCTATTTGAAAGCTCCCCCTACAACAGAAACTCCCCCTATAACTGTGCATGAATGAAGAAACATGAAAATTGAAATTATTTTCAAAATTAAAAATATTTATAAAATATTCACTTATAAATCAAAATCTCAATCCATTCTCCCCCTTTTGTTATCATCAAAAGAATACAGAATTTAAAATATAGATGAAAAATGACTAACAAATACAATATCAACTTAAGAGGAAGAACGGTCATCATAAATCTCAATCAGTCAAACAAAAATCATAATAAACTAAGAACTGGTGGCATATTTCAGATTGTAGAGAATGACGGATTTACGATGAATTTTATATAAAATGGAGAGAGTTACAAATATGATTTCCAATTATTTTGTAAAATTTAGCACAAAAACAGTGATGGATTTGGACTATAGTTAATTATTCAATTTAAGTGACAAAATCATATAATCTCAAATCCCAATAGCTATCAATCAACAAATCATAATACATCATAAGATTTCAACACATTTCACAGATTAGAAAGATGGAGTGATAGGCTGGTTTTTATACACCAAGGAGAATTTCAGATTAATTTCAATTTATAGCACAATATTTTCTTTTTCTTTTTTTTTTATTTAAGAGCACACTGGCCACGCATAACCAGAGCTTGGATTTTTAAATGAGGTTAGTCGTAGCTTAAAATATAAGTTGTCTCATAACCATGCATGACCAGAGCTTGGATTTTTAAACAAGGTTAGAGACACAGTTATGTATTAATTATATATTTATCGTTTTCAGCTTCAAAAGAAAAAACTCCTCGGTATATACAACCAATATGAATGATAGAAATGTGGTAGGTACAGAAATGGACTGTGAAATAAATTTCTAATTTAATAATATTATGTAATATGATCAACTGTACCGAGATCATTGAAAATTTTCAATTTTCACTAATTCTGAATAATAACATAACCACAATTTCATCACAAATATTTTCATTGTTTATCCAAAAAGATTTTTTTTTTAAAAATATTAACTCTCCACATTAATATAAAATCATAGCGGATGGCAGAAGGATGATAGGTAATGAAGATGGTCGTGAAATAATTGTCAGTTCAAAGATATTATAATAAATATTCAACCATCATGATTTTTTTTACTAAAATCTTCTCTTGTTGTAAAATATACTGCAGTCACAATTCATCACAATTTCAAATTCTAATAATAATTTTGATGAATTATAAATACTGTTCAATATGGATATTGATTTCAATTTCTGAATGAATAATCAATAAATAATTTTAAAATTGAAAAACAATTACAAGAGGAATATGAAGATCTATACACGACAAGAGGGAAAAATGTGTACAAGGCAAAAAGAGTGTGTGGATCTATACATGGTGAAGATTTGAATCTAAGTACAGATGTGTGAGACAAATAAAAGGCACTTCTGATACCACTTGGTGTCCCTATTAATGAGGATTATAATCACACTGGAGATAAACCAGGATTTCACGGACAAATAGAAAATCGATCACAAGGCCCAAGCAGACAAGATTAGCAAATAAATTTCAACTATCATAGCAGCAGTCAAAAATAGGAAGATTTTTGAAAATATTTTTTAAATAACAGTATCAGAGCAGCATTGAAAAACAATAGCACAGCAGACTCGTCAGAAGATGATGGTCATGTAAAGATCATTCATGATCCAAGATAAGAAATATCGTTTATTTGAAATCATTTGAGGAATATGAAAAACTCTAGATTCAATGAATCGATCACACCAAATTATTAATTTCAGATTCAAGATGTGTGTGAGACTCAATAAACCAGTAATTTCAAATGATTTTAAACAAACAAATATTTAAATCAAATACCATGATATAATAGAGAGATTTAAGACCATTTTTTCAAGGAATTTTCAAAATTATCTCTGACAAGTATAAGAGAAATATCAGATCATTTACATCAAGTTTTGAAGATATATTCATGATCCAAAAAAATTTATTTATTTGAAATCACTTAAATGGATGTAGATCATGAGATGCAATGAATCAATCACACAGAATTAATAATTTCAGATCTGAGAGGTGTGTGAGATTCTACATACCAGAAATTTCAAATGTTCTCAAACAAACAAAAATCTGAACCAGATGATCATGAATAATAGTGAATATCAAGGTATAAGCAATGATTAAAAAAAATCCAAGCCAATCTGAAAATCAATGAAATTATCACGATAGATAAATATTAGTGTGCTGTAATGAGTATATTATTTTAAGCTTTTCAAAAAGAATTAGTGAAAACTCAAAACAACACATATATGTGAAATTTCATTAAATATTCAGATCTTCAAAAAATTTAGAATTTAAACTAACAGTGTTCAAGATATGATATGAATGCTTCAGCACTATTAGAAATTCAGAAAATAAGCTTTAAAACAATTGCAGAAATATTTACAAATTTGTATTCAAGATTTGGAAATTATTAAACATTAGAGTTTTATTCAAAAGAAGCAAATTTCCAGAAAAAACATGACTTCTGCTATTGGAAGTTAACGAAGCCCAAGAAGTTAAAAAAATATGGCAGTGACAAATCAAAAAAAAAAAAAAAAAAAAGAGGTAGAAGGAGAAATAAACAGAAAAAATAAAAGCAGAGAATATTTACAAAGGTGAGTTTAGAGATCATACCAGAATTCTATGTAAATAAGAATCTCTAACTCAATAGGCTTGGCCAAGGAACTTCAAATGATTCAATGAGATGAGGCAGTTTGATTTCAGATTCTCTTTAGCAAAGCAGTTACTCAGCCACCTTCGGTACTTAACTGTTAAGAGGATTGAGTGGTCTAACGAAAGTAGTAAAACTACCCACAGTTTTGTTCACATCTTTTGGTACCCAAATCCGTTTGTATAACAATCCGTTAGAATCAACTAGAGTACCGTTTGGAACCCAAATTCATTTAGTTTTTCCAAAAATCATTTTATTTCTTTTTGGGGTCCACAACTGTTCAACTGGGTTGTTATCAAACTAATTCTTGTCTCGTTTGTGATTTAAAAACCTTTTGGAATTTTCAAAATTCAAATTTTCAGAAAGATCCTTTTTGAAGCACCTTAAAGGTAAATCACAAGAATTCAATTTTTCAAAATCATTTGTTTTCCCAAAACCGAGACCATTCCCATTACTGGAAGAAACTTGATTTTTCAACACATATTCAAAGATTTTTCTCTAATAGAAAAACGTTTCAAACTCAACTCAAGACTATTGATTTTTGATTTCAAAAAATCATTCTCAATTAGAAGCTTCTCAGTTTTGATTTTAGACTCAGCAAATTCAGTATCAAATTGTTTTTGTTTTTCAATCTCAAAAATTTTAAAATCCTTAATTTCATTTCCAAGCTCTTTTAAAATCAAATCTGTTTTCAACAAACCTTTTTTCAGCAATATCATGTTTGGAATTTTTGGTATCCTTAAAATTTATAAATTCCTTTTGTAAATAATTGTTTGCATCTTTCAGCTCAATCTCATTATCTTTTAAAATTAAAATTTCTTCTTCAAGCCTTTGAATGTTATTATTGAGATGAGCGAGATCTGTTTTTAATTTCAAACAATTTTTACAATATGAATTTTCAAATTTCATGACATTTTCAAATTTTAATTCCAAACACTAATTTTTGCTAGTCAACTCAAGATTCTTAGATTTCAAAATTTTATTTTTCAGTTGGAGTTTATCAACAGATTTAGTTAAATCAGCAGAAAAATAAACCAGATCTTCATAAGAGAAATTTTCTATTTCATTGTCTGTTGAGTCTCCATCAGCTGATCCATCTGAGTTATCTTCTGTAAAACCTATCAAGCATAGATTTGAAGTTGAGTTGTCATTTTGGGGTTTTGAGCAGTTGTCAGACTTTCCATACAGCGTGCTGAGAGTTTTCCAAATATCCTGCACAGTTAAACAATGAGAGATAAGATTAAACTGTTCAGTACTAAGATAATAAAATATAATTTTCATAGCATGGGTATTGAAAGTAATATCAACACTATCAAATCCATTCATAACAACATCCCAATATTTAATATTAACAGATTTTAAATAAAATTCCATTTTGGATTTCCAGTTTAAAAAAATCTGTTCCATCGAAAATAGTTGGAGATGAACTGGACTGACTCTCTATCGACTGACAACTAGGAATCACCATTACTCTAGAGTTAATAAAAATACCTGCTCTGATACCACTTGTTGGATCTAGATTAACCCTAGAGGGGGGTGAATAGGGTTTATTGAAATTTATCGCCAAGTTCAAATATTACGGGATATTAAAACTATTCACAGATCACAGAATATAGCAGAAACATAAATGCAGAAAGTAAATGACACAAGATGTACCCAGCTTCGGCAAAATCCTGCCTACTGCTGCATTCCTAAGGTTTCTACTAGGTGATAGAACAGATCCCGCATACAAGACCATGAACACTCGCAAACTCTGCTCCTATTCTAACCCTACGCTAAAAACCCTAGACTGACCGATATCCCCTCGATCAGATTTCCCCTGATTACGACCCCGTAACTAATAACCCAGATTTTACAGACTTTGTCAACTGTCAGTCAACACCCTGACTGAAACCCCCTAGATTTTACAGACCTAGAACTGTTCGTTTGTTTTACAACTCGAAATAAAAACAATACAAATTTCAAATTAAACAGGAAACCCTTAGGAGTTTAAAATAAAAAGGGTCATCCCCTTTTAACAGTAAAAAATCTTGGCCGGTCCTTTGTAGATTTGGTGCACCACTATTTCCCCGATCTCTCTTTTGCTCTGGGAAACAGAAATGGCGGCGGCTCTGTTAAACTCTAGGGTTTGCCAATTCTTCCCCAATTCAATCAATTGCTTCTCTGTTGATTCTTCAAAAATCTGGATGCCCTCTGATGCTTTGATTTGAGATTGCGGCTGATCGAAACCTTAATTTGAGATGTGAGTATTTTAATTCTTTGATCTTGAAATCGTATTGCTTGGTTTCGATGGTTTTCCCATTCATATATTGTGGTTTCGTTCTTCTGTCTTTCCGATGATGAATTGGTGTGAATAATATAGGGTATAGAAAACCCTAGCCTCTGATTTCGTAGAATGGTTCGATCTGATTTGATGAATATTTGGAAGGATTTTGAGTTGGTTTCTAATCCTCTGATTTTAAGTCAGTTATTTTGAGAAAGATTTCGAAAGGCCTTTACTTGTTTCTCAAAACATTTTTGCATATGCTTGCCGAGATTAAATCTGCCTAGTCACCATGCCATAAATTTTTTCATGTATGATTGAAAAGATTCTGGAGAAACAGAAATCCGAATTAGAAGGCAATAAATTATTTCCAGAAATTATTCTGTCACATTGTTTTTGTAGTATGAACACAAATACACTTGTCCCTTGTTTATTTTCATGATTTATCACATGCCATACATGTTTTAAAATCATTCCTGTTGTTGTGCATATGCTGTTTCGAGTTGCACACTGACTTGCTTCATGTCCATTAACACTTATAACCTGTTGCTATTCATTTATGCTTTGATGCCTTGAATATGTATTATTGCCCTTTCTTTATGGCTGCACCACGATCAAAATGAGTTTCTTGCTCACTTGTGTTCAGTCATGCTGTGTTGATTTTGCCCCTTTTTTTTTGAATTGTTGGCGTGTGCATTAAAATCTGGACTGAACTTAAATTTGTATATGGCCTGTGGTATGTTCATTGTGCCATTCGCCATCATGTTTACTTGATCATGATTTTGCTTGTATCTTCCTGAATCATGCTTACTGCATTTTTATTGCTGTAGACATCCACTTGACAGTTGCACTTGAGCATTTGAGATGCTTTACCTTTCTGAAAATGTTTACTTGAGCACATTTTCACCTTGTCCTCTATGCTGCTATACTTGTTGTGCAATTATGAATTGAATGCTTGATCATGGCACAATTTATATATGTAAACATGCAGAAACTGATCAGTATTTACTAGTTCATCATGTCTGAACTGAAATGCACACGCACACACTTGTTATTGCATATATGCACATGTATACCACCTTTGTCATCCATGCCATGTCTTCATCATTTATGCTTGCTGACCATTCATGTATATATATTGTGTTGCATCGACTTGGCTTGACATGAATAAGTGTACACACTTGACTTCTTGTTTGAACATTGATATACACTGTATATACAGACTTCCTGCTGTTTGATCACCACTGAACATATATGCTTAGTGAAGTTTGCACATAGCTGCTCCCATGATATCTTTTGCTGCTGTAGCCTTATAAATGAATTGACAAGCCATGCTTAACATATACATGTTGTTCTACTTTTCCATGTATTGTTGTTTGACCACACTTTGCCTATATTGCTGTTTTGTTCGCTGTGTTGTTTTGCCTCGGCCATTTTTAACTTCATGCTTCATTGTGCTTTGTGTAAGACTCGACTATATTTTGCCTGCACATGCATAACATATGTGTATACACACACACACTCGTGTGTGTGTATACATGTATCGTGTACGTGTAAATTTTATCAGCAGCCTGCTGCACTGTGTTGTGGCTGTTCAGAATCAACTGGTTCTGATTAGCAAACCAGTGTAGTTTGTTTAGGCTGATCAGTGGGTATAAGACAATATACAAATCAGATTGAGACATGAAAAATGATGAGAAACACACCAGAAATCTGAGGCAAATAAAATTTTAAAAATAAAATTTATATTCGTATATATTCAGTATTATTTCTATTGCAGTGTACTGTGTGTTTCTGTTTCATGTGACAGGTAAGACGATGAGACTGAAGTGACTGGACTGAAAGCTGTGAAGGCAGAAGACAGAAAACAAGAACAGTGTGTGTAACAGTGAAAGTGTCTGTATTTGAGTCTGTGTATATATGAGATGTATAGACAGAAGTGTTATAGTGAGTGTTACAGAGAGAAAATGTACTGATATTTGTATTAAACAAATTTGTCTGAAATAAAATATTATTTTTATTGTGTTCAAACAAATTTGTCTAACGTATACAGTTTATATACAAGTACAATATCATGTGTAATATCTGTGGAGTCATATAATTTGTACTTTTTGAATGTTGAAATATTTATATTTAAATAAAATACAGTGTGAATATATGAAATTCTGTACAGTCGTATTTTATTTAAATATAAATATTATATTTCTGTCTGTGATGTTATATAACAGTACAATAACAAACACATTTAAAATGAAATATATTTGTTTGTTATCATCAAACAAAAATCATATAATTATGTATACAACACCGTTATATACAACAAATAGTTCATCAACTTAATTGTCTGGGTTTCTTACTTAATGCAGCTGCTTTCTTGGCAGGTTAAGAGTATGAAGGGATGGAGTTTACTTTTCTTGGGCAGGGGTTATGGCCATTTCAGTTATGGTTTATGCTTGTAGTATGATATTTTAATTATGACGAATGTTTGAAACTATCAATTATGGTTTATGCTTGTAGTATGCTATTTCAATTACAACATATGTGTGTAGTATTAGTACTTTATGATGGTATGTGGTGTAATATTGTTTTGGTGAACTCAGAATGTATGATCGGAATAGTATTTTGGTATTTGTACTTTATGAAGCAACATATGTATTGAAATTATCGTAATATTATGAACAGTTGTGATATTTATATCAAATATTAATAGATTTTTGCTGAATATGAAATGCAGGGAAAGGAATACAAAAACATTTTTTTTGAAAATTTTTGACACAGCAGTGGCCCAAAACCGTTGCTAAATAAAATTGGCAACGATCTTTAGCCGTTGCTGAACTAAAATTATTGGTTGTATTACAACATGTAGCAACGAACAAAAGCCGTTGCTAAATATGATTCTGCAACGGCTAATAACCGTTGCAAAATATACTTTCGCAACGGCTCATAGCCGTTGCTAAAAACATATTTAGCAACGGCTCTAAGCCATTGCGAAATGTTTGCAACCCTGGTCGTTGCAACGGCTAAAAGCCGTTGCTAAATTCGTTTGCAACAGCTTAAAACCGTTGCAAATTGAGGAATTTGGTGTAGTGACCGTTAGATTCGTGGAGTCAGAACCATCGCTGAAAATAAAACACGTCACTTGACCTAAAATAGGTCACACTGCCTACATAATATGGGTCGACCCAACTCCTTCTTAGGTCGATACTGGGTCGACCCAAACACCCCTTGGGTCGACACGACACTAGATCGACCCAAGCGATAGTATGAGTCGACCCATACACGTTTAGAATAAACGTGCACACGCCGTTTAACGCGTGATTATTTCTTGCCTTTATTTCTTCCTTAGCATTACATTTATTAACATTATTATTTAATTTCTTTACTTATTCTTCATCCTTATCCAAATTCAAATTTCAAACATCATTCCTGAAATATTCTACATGCAATTGTAATTAAGATTATTATATATATTTGTGCGTTGTTTACATATAGATATTTTCCGACGCTAAACTTCGTATGTACGTAATTTCTTTGTACGAAATCCATTCTGAACATATTGTATATATAAATTTATCAGAAAAGAACAATGAACACAATAGTACACGTTCTGAAGCCCAATTCTAACAATTCCAAAGATGTCTGTTTTCCATTCATTGTTTTTTGAAATTATTTAATTAAATTAAAATTATAAAAATGCAGGGTGTTACATTATCCATCTGGTCGATAAGGAAGGACTAATCAACATTGAAAGCATGTGTACTTCGAAATTATCACCTGAGTCTTACAAGAGAATTCTTGTTACTATCAAATGGATCAATAAGGTGGTTTATCAATCTTTTATATGACTTCAAAAACCTTTGGAGACAAAGTATTTTAAGCATACTAGCAAGATTATCGCACATTTTGGAAGTAGAACTTGTCACCTTAAAGGATTACCGCTTAAATGATTTTTCACAGTTATCTTAAAGCCTTATCACCTTCAGCTTTGTCGCCTCTGTCAATGAGTATCATCATCATCAATGAACTGGAGGCTTGGCTGATGTCGTCTAGAAACTCTAACAATCCACTAAGCATCATTCAAGCCGCGAAAGCAGTGTGTAAGCTAAGATGAAGCCAAGATGTAGAAGTAACTAGACGTCAAGAGATAACCTTTTCGATAGAGTCGAGAAGGACACTATTTGAGGGGATGGATTCCACGACCTCCCCTAGCCATGTCTCTTTTGTATTCAACCAACATTCGTAAAACCCTAAATCAAATCGAAGATAAATAATTTCAATTGCATCCTTATTATCTATGTATATCGTATAGATATTAAAATAAAAGCTTTCTTGATGAAGATCTTATTTGCAATTTCTTATCTGCCTTCCTCTATTTATTGAATCATGTGCGTTGAACCTTATCTACTTGTTCGATAAATTCTTATTGAATAGCTTGGTAAACTTGCTTGCTTGTAATTAACACCTTCTGAACCTTATTGATAAACCTTTATTAACTAGTTCAATAAGATTGCCGGTATACAATTAAGGACTTCTGGATATTACCTACTTGACCGATAAGCCGTTGTCGATTGGGTCGACAAGCTAATTTCTGACTTGAGGTGTTAATAAGATTTATTGTTAACAATCATCAATCCACATTCATCCAATGTATGAAGATGCATGACATGGAGTAAGCATTAACCAAAGTATGATTTACAATCATTCCAAAAAATGTAAGTGGGATCATCATCGAACTCATTTACATTATTAGGGTTGGATGAATCATCGTTATTAGTTGGGTTGTCCGAGTTCTCCGAGTCAATTTCTAGATTACTATATGTAAAGTTGTTTATAGGCATTGTTGGATCTAATTAGGGCCGACTTGGTAGTTTTACTTGCCCAAGACAAGAATGAGATGGAAGGGAGAGGCATAGTAGTGGAGCAAAAATATGTGCAATGAGAGCACTTAAACCATGCACCTTACTGCAGGGAATCCAACACCAAGCCACTTTACCAAACTACATTTCAATAATAGTTGCATTTCACTTTTATTAAAGTATTGCTTAAAACAAATTTAAAATTTTGTTGTCCTCTGTTAGCGGGTTGCCCTAAGTGATTGCCTTGGCTACATTGCCTTGTGACTGGGCCTGGATAAAATACAAGGAAAAGGAAACATTGAGAATGTGTTGAAGATGGTTAAATAGGGAGGTTTATATATGAGACTATCTGGACTAAGTTTTTATGTCTTAGGGTCCATTCTTGGCGAGGACGACTGGATGAAATGAGTAGGTTGATTGAACGAAGAATTGAGTGGTTAAAGTTAAGTGAGCGGATGTTGTGTTTTTTAGTGGAGAACTAAACGGTGTATTGAGCGTTAATAAAAAGCGGGGAATTGAGCGGTGTATTGAATGGTTAAATTGTTTGTATCTTTCACTCGTTGAGTACCGCTTGTTGTCCTATTTCTCATATTTTGATATTCTTCATGATATCCATCCGGTACAAGACCAGGATTATTATCAAATGCCATAAAATCTGGATCGCCGTTAATTTATTTCCTTATAAAATAATGTATAGCCATTGTGGCAACAATTTTAACTTTAGTTTTAAAATTATGTTTACCCTTTAAAAAAGAAAATTTTTCTTTTATATGTCGAAGGTTCTTTCTATACTCATACATAGACTTGAATGGTAAATATAAAAAACTTCTTTGTTCGATTTTGGTTGATTGACTGTATCTCAAAAATTGAGGAATATGGTACCTTTCATTTTGATAAGGTGGTATATAACAATTTAGAAGAGAATAACCTAAGTCTACTAAATAATACTACCCCATGGTGGATGAGAGAAGTTTGAATTTCTATCGTCTATAACTGCATTAAAAATTATAGCATCTTGTGCCGTCCCTTCCTACCTCAACCATCACACAAGTAAATTGTAAATCGAATGAGCAAACTACTAAGATATTTTGGGTAGCGTATCCTTTTCATCCAATGTAAGACACAAATTTGTCTAAAGGTAAGTACGCTATTACATACCGTCCACAACGTTTATGCAATTCTTAAAATAAGGATAATATAAGTTTGAACTTGTACTTTATTCTGGTATAGTGCTAAATCGATCATCATCGAGTTTTATAATATTTTTAGCAAGTAACAATACGCTTTCTAAACGGTATGAAAATATACTTAAATTGTGCTACCAGACTTCTGAAACCTTTTGTTTATTTGTTTGTTTGACAGGGACATGCTAATTATATAAAAAAATATGACAACTGCTTCTTTAATATGAATCTGTGGTGTTGTAACCAAATCATAGTTCTGTAGCATATCACAAAACGAGATAAAACAGTCTTTCCATACGGAAATTTCTTTGACATCATCTGACATGCCCGTTGAGTATTTCTTCTACTCATTGTATACCAGTAAAAGTTGATGTATGCATTTATCGGGTTTGAGTTCTTCTTCAACGGTTGTACTCTCTCAAAATGATTAAATCATCTAAATCAGAAAATTCGGAATCATGATCGGAGTCGGACATTAGGTGTTTGTAGATTGATATGTGTGGAGTTGTGTTGAGTGAAATGAGTTTTTATAGCAACGGTTTGATATAGTTGTTGTCGTCCAATGCATCAGACACCAATGCACAATTTCGAACCGTTTGACTTAACAGTCAGAATTGTTGTTTTTATCGTTTAGGTGTCTGCGATATTGCAACTGTACCTTCTTTGTTATTACGAGTGTTACGGCACGTGCTCCGCACGTGAATTTTTTTCTACGTTTAACAATTTAAGAGAAATGATATTCATTTTTCTTGTAGTATAGTTAATATTTATTTTTAGATTGCGACATCTGTTTTTCTATTAGTTTAAAATTTCATTTCTATTATTTATTATTAATAAATAATGTACAGATATAGTTAATTTATTAGATCTGACCATATTTGTAGAGAATTATTTTGAACTAGTAATGTAAGTTTTTCTTAGATCCTATTTTTAGATCGTATTAAGGTTTGATATTTAAGGGTATTTTTGATAATTTACAATTACACCACAAATTTGTAATACCGAAGATAGTACAATGATTAATAAAAATAAAGATAACGGTTTGAATGTTTTTGGGTCTTCTATGTCAGATCCTATTTAAAACTGCTGCATATGTGTAATTAGTTTTAGATATTTATGCTAAATTGATTCAATCCTATGAAGTAGTTCTAATCTAATTATGTGGAACAAAATATTCAAAGCCTGCACTTTTTTATGATTACAATTTTTGAACAATATGCATAAATGATATTTTTGATATTTTATGGTCGAACAAAAAATATGCGTTTTAAAGACAACTATTAATAAAGATTTATGCTAAATTGATTACTTCTATGAAGTAGCTATGATCTAATTTTGTGGATCAAAATCGAAACCAACACTTTATAGGACCACAATTTTGGAAACAGATTAAAGAAGGGCATTTGGCTATTTTATGATCAGGCAAAAAACATGCGTTCTCATAAGAACTATTAATAAAGACGTCCGATGTAGAATTAAATCCGGAAAACGCTCATTGTTTTGAAGTGGCAAAACAGCGGAAGGAGAATTGTTGCCTATTTTTCACAACGTGAATCACTTGAGTCCAACATAATTTTTTTGGTGCCTCTGCTGAATGCTTTCCTCTTCACCAAAGTCAATATTAAACGAATCAACAAGGAATTTAAAACCCTAACGAGCAATTCAAAAATGGTGTTCTTTCTCCTCTCAATCTGTGCTGACCTTGAGAATCTCACGAATTTCCGACCAAAAGAAGGATGCGATGATCCAAACTACGAGTACCATTTCAAGGTTCGATCAATTTTCAGCACTCTCCGTTTTTTTTTTCCTGTTTTACTGTATTTTTGTGGGTTCCGCTGAGATTTTGGTATCATGTTAGCTGAAATGTGAAAATTGTGGAGAAATTAGTAAGAAGGCGACTTGGGTTAAGTTCTCCGAATCTGTTCAACTTGCTAATGGAAGAGCTACTGCGAATCTTGTCCAAAAGGTATTGAGCACTTCAGTTATCTGATTGATCAGGAGTATTTCTTGCAGAATAATTATTATGGATTTCATTTTTCATGTAGGTTTTAGATTATTGCCCTCTGCTGTTTGATCGCTTTATCTTTACATACACGTTTTATGAAATTGTTGAGAAAAAATAATCCATCAGTCGTGAAACCAAGCAGCAATATTGGCGTCATCATCTTGCATTATGTCTGATTGCCTTAAACTTGACTTCAGCTCCATTTTTGTACATTAGATATTAAAATAAGTGAAATACTTGAGTCTATGGGGGATTTTAAATTAGTTGGCACGTAGCTGATGTGTATGCTTCCGTGAATGCAATTGTGAATAATCTAACGTGACTGCATATTTAGACATTTGGTTACTGTTTGCACCAAAATTGGTTCAAACACCCAATATAGAGCATGAATAGGAGAAAAATATAAATAAAGTAAAATTAAAACACAAATTAAAGCAAGAAAAACAAAGAAAAGTTACATCAGCCATTTATAGTGGTTTTACCTTGAATTGTCTGCATCTTCTTTGAAGTTTTATTCTCTTTAATGATGGTTTTTCATTACAACAGTGCTTGGATTGGTATGAATCCGGTGAGCACAAGAGAACTTAGAGAATACAAGTGCCGAAAGATCCATTTTTCTACAATGCAGTTGTTATTTATAGGCATAGATAGATTATGGATAGTGCCGAAAATGCATTAGGAGAAACTTGTGCCGGAGACAATCGCCATAATAGTTTGAGGGGTCCAACCCGACACTTCATTGAATCGGTACTAATCTCTATATGCATCGAATCAGTACCGATCCCTCATAACAATGAATTGGATTGTATAACATGGTACCTAGATGTTGGTTTTTTGTTTTTGAATTTTGTTTGCATAGTCAACTAGGTTTTTCTTGAGGTATCAAGGGATATTTGTCATGGTTATTGCGGCGGAAAGTCGAGTCGAGTCGATAGAGGTCCAGCTAGTTGACTAGTCGATAAATATATTGTTGCTATTGAACAAAGCAAATAAACAAAATGATGCATAGAATTTAATATAAAGTGCAAATTGCAAAGAAAATACAAACCACAATGATGTTCCAACAAGTGTACTAAAATCTAATAAAGTGCAACATAAAAAAACACAAATGATGCCATCAATTCAAAGATAGTCATCTAACTCCACTTCTTCATTTGTCTCACAATCACTAGTTTCGTGAATAGTAGGCGGCTCATGTCCATAATCATCATCAACATCCTCATCATTATTTAAGGTGAGAGGATCTTGTTTCATCTCACTTTCACGGCGGCACTGGAAGAGCGGCGAATTTTGGATGCTTCAAACTTATAGGGTTTGACAGTTTGACTACGACAGTTGCAGGTAACTTTCGATTTCGACTTCGAACCTTTTTATCGATTTCGACTTCGATTTCCTGATTTTTTTTTTTCGAATTCGAAATTCTAGGGTTCGGCTTTTCTGCGATATAAATAATCGATCCTGATCGTTTTTTTGTATGGGCCCTTTTTTATCCTGAAACCTGCCATTTCAAACCAGTCGACAATCAAGTCGACTAGTCGAGATTAGTCGACAAATATCGATAAGTCGGCCGACATTCTTACAAATAGCCCAGTCGTGGCTTCAAGTCGATGACTTGATCTCGACTAGTCGAGCGCCATGATAACAATGATATTCATTGAATCAAACTTGTGTTGTGTGACCAAGTCGTTTGATCAGTATTGATCCATGCCTAGGGAGAATATCGATTAGTACTTAGAGCATTCTAGGATGCTATTCCGGTAAGTTAGCTTGACTTTGCCTCATGGTCCTATCTGTACTTGATATTTAGATCTTTAGATCATTACTTTAGGCTGTTTGGTTCGATAATCATCAAGTCACACTTGCTTGGATAGTCAAATATAGGATAACAGTGCTTTTCAAAGTACGTCTTGTTGTAAACATGCCGTACTTTGAATCGGGACAAAGCAGAATTGTTGAAAAAGATTCCACTATGCTCCTTAAATGGTCGTTGTCCTTCCGGTAAGCTGCTTTTGTGAGGAGTTATCCCTTGCAGTTTATTGCGACGCTTGGTCGATATCTGATGGTATAAGTACGAGATTGCAGTTTGTCGGCAATCATCGTTGCTCTATTAATTTAGTTTGTAGGCCCCAAACAATCTAAATTAGAACATTCTTTGGAGTTTTCAGGTAATCATCCGACTTTTGTCGAGTTAAAATATTGGATATCGATTGTACATATGCACTCCTACGTTCATATATACACTTTCATCGCTCGCTCCTAAATACGTTAAAACGTAATTATGTGGTTGTCAGGTTGAGTCATAAACAAGCATGTATATGTACATGCATGCATACATTTGTTTTTTTTATGTTTATGCGAGTTCAGTGCCAGTTCGGTAGGTAGAAGCATCAATATCGATCATATAGCTATATGGAGTGGTGGGGATCCGTTTATTTAATAGGACCTGGAAAATTCTAGGCTAAGAGAATACCACCATCTCATATATAAGTCATCTACTTTGTTTATTTCATCATTTAACCTACTTCCGACCCGATCCCTTCTTATTTGCCATTTCCTAGCTTTATAGCTCCTAAAAACCAAACAATTACCTATTACCCTATCGTTCATCATTTCGCAGTCATCGATCCCTCCCTCAACCTGTGCCGCCTCATTCATATTAGAGACCATCACCCTTTCGTTTGTTTTCAAACCGAAATTGAGGTCAACCCGATTCAAATCATGAGCAAATATGTGGGTTTGACTTCTTGCTAACACGCATTTTGTGTTGCGACTTGGTGATGAGTTCGGAATCACCGACGATTGGAGGAGTGATGGAACATCGACGAGTTGGGGAAGAAGTCGTGGCTGGAAGCGTTGATGTTGGAGTTGAAGGAGATGAAGTGGAAAATATATTTGTTGTAGGAAGGAGATGAAGATTTAGTGTTGGATTCAGATTAATGGTTGTAGGCAGAGAGAAGTCGAAGTGAGGGGATCGACATGTTGGTTTGGTGAGGCCTTGGGATCAGATTAGCATTGGTTTGGTATTTGCACAAATTTGAAGTGCTTAGACAAGGAATTAGTTACGATCCTTCTGCCTATGAGCATAGTTGTTAAGGCGCGCGCTTAAGCGCGCCTAAGGCTCAGGCGCTGGCTTTGTGCCTCGCTGGCTTTCGACGCTCTTCGGCTGACCGAGGCGCAAATAAAGCGCGCCTTTTGCGCTTTTTCTCGAGGCGCTGAGGCTCAAGTAAGCGCGCCTCGAAAAATAATTGATTTTATGTCAAGTCCACTTTCGTTTGGACCTGATCCGACTCTCAGCTATCAAATTCGAACAGTTTTGTTTGGTTTTTAGGGTTTTCCTTTCGTTTTAACGCGGTCGACACCAAAGAAACTGCTGCTGCATTAACCGCTGCTGCTGCCACCGCCAAGTGCGTGTGTGTTTATGCATACATACATATATATATACATATACATACATATATATACATATATGTATGTGTATATATATGGGGGGGGTGTATTTCAAATATTAGCAGCAATTTTTTAAACTGTTTTTCATTTAAATTAATTAGTTTACAAGTTCAAACTTTAATCTTAACTTAGTTAATTTACCGAGTTATGTTTCAAATTTTAAATTGAAATTTAGATATATTTTAAAATTTATCGAGTTATGTTTTAATTTTAAAGTTTAAAGAGTTATGTTTTAAATAATTGAGTTTATCGAATTTGTGATCATTTTAGTTTCGAAATTGCATTTGTGACTTCGTACCTACTAGTCTATGTTTTTTAGTCACTAAATTTATCATTTTAGTAGCATTTTGTAGTGCAGTTTTTTTCTAGCAAAAAAAACTCATACTTACACAAGTCACACAAAAAAGAAGAAGGCTCAAAAAAGCCCAGGGCTCAAGCCTTGCGCTTTTTGCACATTTGCGCCTTAACTACTATGTCTATGAGGACTTTGAATTTTGTAGCCATTCTCGAGCTTGTTACATGGGCATGGATACATGAATTTGAAACTTGGAACCATGACAAGCACATGGACTCGAACAAATGACTTTGCCTCCGGACTAGAACATTTTAAATTGGACTTTAAGCATATCTGACCTAAATCAGGCTAACACTTATACTTGTTCTCGAACTTATCCAATATTTGAATATGACTACTCGATTTCTGAATGCAAATATCTGATTCCAAGACTTATTCGGCACACATAGGATGTTAGTGCCTATGAGACGGTCAGCGATGACGGTCGCTCTGGTTAAACTTTGAATCACCTTACCACCATCATTATATTTATGAATTGCACACTTGTTCACTGCACTGCACTGCACATACCGCACTAGCTTACGCTTTGCATGTGAGATGCATGTTAATCAATCTAACCGCGATTATCTGTTGAGTGTGGTAGTTAGTGACGCTCAGATGCTTTGATCGCGTCGCAACGATGACTGTTGAGAAAGTTGCTACACAACATAATTCTAACGTTGAGTCGAGTTCAAACTTTGGCTATCTTTTTAACTAGGCTCACTCCAGGCCAACAAGTTGATCAACTGGGAGTTCACATCAAGCCCACGAAGCTTCATAGGAAATAACAAAGGAAATTGAAGTAATTCCCGTAGCTCCTGACATGCTAGAAGGTGTCATCATCCTGGAAGATCCAGTTGATTTTATGCCTTCGAGATTAGATAAATCAATTCTCAAAAGGATTTGTGACTATCACAGAATTCCTTTTGAAGAAACATGAGTCCTAAGACGTAGTGATATGACTAACTTGTCCTTTGAAGGGTTCACGACCTGTAATAGATACATATGCTTTGTCAGGTGTGTTTCTCCATTTAATCCGTTCATTCTTCATATGCTGCATTATACTAGATTGGCTCCAAAACAACTGCATTCGAATAACTATGTTTTTCTTTTGGGACATACACTCTTTTTTGAAGCCATTAACCGTAAGCTAATAGAAAAAGATATCTGGTTTGCATACAACTTTAGACAAAGGAAAGGAAGCTCATCGCTGACTTATCTTGAAGCACTCTCGGGTACCCGCATTGCTATCGAAGGATGTAATAAGCTTAGCAACTTCAAGCATGACTGATTTTATATTCGCTATCCTCTGGACTATGCGTGGTGTTGGATTGGAGGACGTGAGTGTTGTTCTTAACTCCATCACTTATTTTTAATTTTTGCATTAACCAAGTCATGTTTCTCGATTAACGTGATTCTCCAAATGGTGTAGAGAATTATTTGAGGCTTTAAGCAAGGAATATGAAACTGCTGTGATAAAATTAGAAGAATCGATGAAATGCTCAAAGATGTACAACTCCTCATCATTAACGAGCTCCTCGACGGTTTCCATTGTTGGGTGACAACCAATGAAGAAGAAAATGAGGAATGTAACAATGTTGTCTTGTCGTTCCCTTAGTTGCAGGTTAAGGACTTGAGGAGGCTCAGGGCGACATCAAAGGAGAGATGGCAGGTCGTGATGATGTATCCAACCACGACGACGTGACTTTAAGTTATAGACCGAAAGTTAGAGAAGAAGTAGAAGCTTAACTATTCACTCCAAAGCGTCTATGCTTATTAAGCTTAAGATGATTATACTTATAAGTAGTTAATCTCTGTTTCTGTAGCAAAGAAGGAAAGTTTCCTCGATATTGAACGTTCAAGGGGCTTGAGGATCTTTCGCTTGAGTCTACACCTTTCAACTTCGAGAATGTTAATCCTGACAACTTCTTCCCCAGCTCTGAGTGAGATGTTGCCCCGATTAATGTTGGAGATGTTACTCCATCTATCAAGACTCAAAAACCTGATCCGTTAGGATACTTGCAACATAAAGCACAACACTAGAAAACACTTTTTAGAGTTCCATTTTGTTGAAGCCAATTCAAGTTTATTTTTTTTGCAAATCAAGTAGGCAGTAAGAAAGAATAATTCAAATCTTTGGAGGTGTTTTCTCCTAGTACTCAAAACAACCGGGTGGGCACACACAGTCAATATCGTAGCGACAGTAGAGATTTTGATTATTGCTTATGTCATGATGGAAGGAAGAGAGTATCAATATCATGAATATGACTTTGGACGACGGTCTATGTTTTCTTCTCATTTTCATAGAGGTTATGATAGGTCTGGCGGTCGTCTTGATGAATCTCGATGTAGTATGTATCTTGAGTTTCTTTTCACTTCCCAACCACCAGCAGATGCATGCAAATCTCAATCTAGACATGGTTTAGATCCCGAAGAGCAAAATAGCTTGCTGCACCAGACACCTGGGAAAGAGCACGGTAGAACTTCCATCGCTGAGTTGGATGCCATGGCCATTGAAAGAATAACGAAACCTAAGTCCGAATTCTTAAAGTTAACTTCTCCATGTTCAAGGTTGTCCCAAGTATTCATGCCACTCTGTCTGAGATTAAGAAGGTTTTGGACCTAGTTTATGATGCTTATGATCAATACATGTTGATGGTGAAGATGGCTGCGAGAATGTCTTAAGTCATCACTAAAAAAGAGGAGGAAACAAATTGTTTCAATCTCACGACCATTCACGATAAAGATACAATCAAAGCACATTAATAAGGAAATTAAAAGAGCTAAAGGTAAAACTTGGAGAAAAAAGTTGAAAACTTTGCCAAGGAACTTGAAGATGCAAGAGCCCGATTCCGAAAAGAACTATACATGACATCCCTTGTGACTAAATCTCTGAAGAAGGATGTTGAATCGATCCCCAAGGATTATTGGCAGCTTATAAAGGAAAGATGCTGAGCTTAAACCTAAACTCGTGGAAGTTGATAGAGTTGTGTTATAAGCTCAGTTGGAGACCTAAATGCACTGCGAAATGCTCGTTCAAGCGAAAGTGGATAAGGATAAGGAGATTGAAGCCATTAAGAAAAAAAATCTGATGTTGCGGTGGCTCGTGCTTGTAAAGAATTCAGTTCCATGGATTTGCATTTTTACGCTAAGATTCTTCACTATCGAGGTCTGAAACGACTTCCAAATCATTCGCAAACTATAGTCACAGCTTGAGGTTATGTGATAAAGGGTGAGGAGTTTGACTAAGTGCTACAATGTCAATGAAGAGTCGATCATGAGCCAAAAATGTTAAGAGAGGGTCGGCGCCTACTGATGAAAGACGAGGGAGAGGCAGAGAGGGAGTTGGAGAAAAAAAGATAGGCAAAAGTTTGAGCATCGTTCCTCGGTTCCTCCTGCCAACAATACGAGTCAGTCGTTGAGTAGGGTTGTAAGTTTTGTACGAATGTCCGACGTTTGTTCGTGTCCGTGACCGAAATACATCCGTCCGAGTTCGTTCGATTCTCATTTATGTCACGAGTTAGGACAACAAAATTTGTACGAGAAAAAATCACGTTCGGTACGTGTTCGTTCGAATTCGTCCGATTTCGTCGTAATTCGATACATGGTCGAGAGAAAACCTAATAAAAAGTATAAAATATGATATAAATAGCCATGTCCGACTGGGCCCGCTCGTGTCCGTGTCCAAAAAACGTATGTCCGTGTCCGACCGATTTCATTTAGGACACGAATTAGGAGAAGAAGATTTGTCCGAGAATTTTTTTCGTTTGGTCCGTGTTCGGTTCGAATTTTTTTAGGACAGAAACTGAACACACCTCCGTTCGGTCAGGTCCGACCGATTTACACCCCTATCGTTGAGTCAAGACATTTTTGTTTGAGATTCTTTTGCACAACATATTAGCTCAGATTCCTCTGCTGCTTAGACCTTTATGTCGGTTCCTGATATGTTCCAGAGGATCCCAACTCTAGAGTACAAAATGTTGACTCCAATTTTCGAAGGTGGGACTCCTGCACATGCTAATGAAGAGGTTGGAGGTATTCCTCTATTTTTCTTAGCATTTGAGATTGCGTGTGAGCGAGCCAACAATCTCTCTGTCGAATCTTCTGATTCATCGAAAAACTAACCGTAGTGGGTTATTCTGCTGCAGGTGGCTTGGAAAGTAAATTGTGACTGAAGATGCTACAACGAGGTCCAACCTTCGAAGATCCCTGCTTTCCTTATTAGCGAAGTCCTAAAGCCTTACTAGTGAAGTCCTAAAATTGGACGTTTACATGGTTGATTCCTCGATGGACATAAGCACAAGTGGTGTTCAACTCGAAACCAAGGAGGGGAGGGACTGTATTTGACGGAGGGTCTGAGCGCACAGGCAAGCACATCAAGGAGGGAATTGCTAGTAAGGAGGAATTGAAGTTGGCTAAACTTAAGAAGGAGCCGATCGTAACCATACCCAAATCGATCTCAATGTTAGCACAGGTGGATCTTATGGCAAGTGGCAGCCTAGCCCTTAAGAGAATATAAAGTCAAAAGTCAAACTTTCTTCCTTTTCGAAGTATATTCCTATTAAAGGTGGTTACGGTGTTTGCGGAAAAGAGCGCAAGATAAAGAGAAAAGACATGGGCTTTGGTTGAACCACGACCAGGAAGCCGCAAAAGGGTGAGTAGAAAGAGTAGCCATCTCTTCGGCTTTGGTTTTGTACAACTTGTGTAACCGTGTTTTGTTTTGATTGGTTGCGTTTGTGCAAGTATGATCCTCTCATTTGATTTGATTTGGAATACTCGTTCATTTTTGAGTTTTAGTATAAATAAAAACTTTGTTTGGTTTAGCCTTTGTGTAAATATACGAGTGCTTATGCTTTCCATTCAATGTACTTGCAACCAGTTATTCGTCATTTACACTTAAATTATATTCAAGCGCTCGTGAGTTCGAGCATGGATCGAGTATGTTGCTTTCAAGGCCTTCGTTCAATCATGGCCTTAAGTCATGTGGCGCACGATTGGGCGTCATATTCAGCCCTTTAAGTGTTTGAACACATGTCCTCTGTCACAGTGGAGTTATTATGTACGTTAAGTTTCGTTTGTTGGATTTGTACTCTCCTTTTGGTCATTTGGGTTGGAGTTAACATTTGAATGGATTTATCAGGTTCAATCCTAAGGTCTTACTCATTTTGAAGGATGGAGTTTGAGACAGTAATTCAAGCATACCTATTTTAGAATTAAACCCCACTGGCGAATCAAAGGCGAGAGTTGGTGAATGAGCGGTCGCTCCGCACTCGTTTTCATTTATACTCTAATCCAAGCTCTGATGATTGAAGTTGATCTAACGGATGGTCGCATCGCGTTTGCCTTAATTTAGTCCTTTTGGGTTGGTGAATGAATTCCCGAATCACGTTTGCGTAAATTTTATATTCCTTCCGTCAAGTCATAAAACATAGTTAACTAGTGGACGGTCAAATCACTCCGATGTTTAGTTTTATACTTATCCTTGTCGTGCTTTAAGGCTCAAGTCGATGAGTAGAAGGTCGATTCACATCTACTTTGGTTTATACTTTGCTCGTCGGATCATGAACGAGAATTAGTGAATGCGCAGTCTATTCACGCTCACTTTAGTTTGTCCAATAATGGACTTAGAGGAATTAGTTAGTACCAGGCTTTAGGTATCGTCACATTGGCATTTCATATTTTTAGATGCAAATCGGTCGTATCACAACTATTATACTACGTACTAACAGGTCACAAAACAAATATAGAAAATCAAGAGATTTTATTACAAATGAAGAAGAATTGGCGGTGTATGCCTTATTGCATTGTTTGAAACAAAGTGCGAAAGCAAACTCTGAATTAAATACAAATAAATGAAATTAATTCCATGTAAAAAAGCGTTATGCTCGCTATTTCGTTCTTTTGGTATTTCGTCGTTATCAACAATCGTTAGTTTGAATGTTTCATCACTAAGTCTCTATTTGTTGACGTATGGTCCTTCCGATCTTAAGCCCAAGTGAATAAGACTAGAGAAGATTCGCTTTAAGACAAGATCGTCAATTTCAAAGAACCTAGGGTGAACCTTAATGTTATAATATTGGGCGACTCCGTGTCTATGAGCAGCTGCTTTCAAGTAAGCTTACTCTCGTTTCTCATCAATCATTTTCTTAGATTTCAAGAGATCTTTGATTGGTTCTGTGATCATAGTCCGTCGATTGGTTCTGTGATCATAGTCCGTCACTCGATGAGAATGAACTTCCAATTCAATTGGAATTATGGCTTTAGAGCCGTAAGCAAAGACGAATGGAGTATGCTCAGTTGTAAATTTTCGGTGGTTTTGTAAGCCCACAGTGCTAATGAAAGTTCTTCAACTCACTTACCTCTAGCATTTTCCAAATGTTTCTTCAGAATGAACTTTTTGATTTTATTAACTACTTTGACTTGTCCCTTGGTTTGAGCATGTGTAACTGCTGCAAATCACTTTTCAATGTAGTGGTGTCGGCATAAGTATTTGAATTTAAATTATCGAATTGGGTTCCGTGGTCAACAGTGATGGTTTTTGGGATGCCAAAGCGAAATATTATGTTTTTAACAACGAAGTTGATTACGTTCTTAGTTGAGATAGTAGTTGATAGCTCAACATCGGTTCGTTTGGTGAAATGATTAGGTGCAATGATGGCGTATTTTGCACCGTTTTTAGAAAAATTTGTTGACTGTTGATGATGTCAATTCTCCAAACTACAAATGATAATGGATTGACCATTTGAGTAATTTCGTCGACGGCGTCTTGAAATCTTAGCAAACCTTCGACACTTATCGCAACATCGTGTATAATTAGTTGCATCTCGGTTGATGGTTGGCCAGTATGGTAAGCTTTGCACCCCAATGTGATCTCTATATTCACATTCGTGCACTTCTGGTAATGCTAGTTTGGTAGCGTTGTTGGCGACACATCGAAGTAAGAAAATGAAGAAACCCTTCTTATATATCGTTCCTTTTTGAATGATGTATCGTGAAACTTTTCGAAGGATTGACCATTTCTCGTTTTGAAGTTTCAAAGGATTTCCCATTGTAGGTAGCTTTTGATTGGAGTCGTTCATAACTCCTCTTCGGGCTCCGTCGTTGGTATCTTATCAATTTTCGTATAATCGATATTCAGAGCTTCTAGTACTTCGACTGAGATCAAGCCCATGAGTTGTAAATCCTCAAAACTGCTTAGTCAGCTAGTTAGCTTTCTCATTCTGCTCTTCGGGAATACATGTGACCGTGTAATGCTTGAACTCATTTAGTAGCTCATGTACCTTGTTAAGGTGAGTAAGTCACGTCTTTTGGTTTGAAACTCTCTTTAGGCTTGACATATAGAAATCACTGAAAATTTGAATAACTTTTATTTTCAACTCATAAGCAACCTTGAGCTCGACAATCAGTGCCTCATATCCAGCTTCATTGTTGATGGCCGGAAAGGCGAGTTTCAGTTCATAACAAATTGGGCGTTCCTCAGGAGTCGCTAATATGACTTCGATGTCCGAACATCGATCTTTGGTTGCTTCATCCGTATATAACTTTGACTTGATGATTGGTTCTCCACTGCTCTTCGAAGAGTCGTCTGGTGCAGTGAATTCAATGATGAAGTATACCAGTGCTTATCCGTGGATAGTTCTCTAAAAGAGATAAGTGATGCCAAACTGGCTTAGTTCACTATTTCATTTTAGTAACCTTCCATACGTCTCAAGGCGTTGTAGGACATATCGTAACGGCTAATCAGTATAAATGTTGGTAGGATAAAACCGAGGATATGGGCGGAGCTTTCTGGAAGAGATTAAAGGGCAGTAGCCAAGCTTCTCTAGCTTTGGGTGGTATTCTTCGGCGCTTGTTAATCTTTTGCCGACGTAGTAAAATGCCTTTGGATCCGATTCTCTTCATGCACAAGCGTGGAATTAATAGCAAGTATGGAAATAGCTTAATAGATAATCAAGTCATCGTGGTTCACATGCTTTAATAAGATGTGAGGTCTGTCCAAACCGTTCACCAAATTTTGAAACACGTCGATACAATCCTGCATCCATGCAAAATTTTGCTTTTTCGTTTTGATTAGATTGAAGAAGAGAACACATTTGTCTGTAGCTTGGGAGATGAATTGACTTAAGGCGACCACCTTCCCATTATGACTCCGAACGTATAATTTTCTTAGGAACTTTGATGTTTTGGATGGCAGCTATCTTCTTGAGGTTAGCTTCAATTTTGCGAGAGTTAATGATGAAATCCAATAATTTTCACGATGTAATGTCGAAAAAGCATTTGAAGGAATTGATTTTAATTTCGTATTTGTGGAAAACACTAAACTTCTTTGTAAAATCGTCGATGTTGTCGTTCAGTCATCGTGAAATTCATGAGCGTATCGTCCACGTATACTTACATGGATCTCACAACCTGGTCCTTGAACATTCTGTTGACCAGCCATTAATAAATTGCTAGCAATGTTTAGTTCAAAGGGCATGACGACGTAGCAATATAGCCTTAAGTCAGTGACATAGATGTTACGTTGGTCCACGACGTGCATCGGGGTTTGGTTGTAACAAAAAAACGTGTTCATGAATGATAGGAGTTCATGTCCAGTTGTTGGATCTACAAGTTACTCTATCCTCGATTGTGGGAAGCTATTTTTCGGTCATGCTTTGTTTAAGTCAGAATAATCAACGCATGTCCTTAATTTTGCGTTAGCTTTCTTCATGAAAACTGGGTTTATGACTCACTTTAGGTAGATGATATATTGGATAAAGCCGTTGTTTTTAGCAGATCTACCTTCTCTTTAGGTGCAATCGATCTCTACGGATTCATGTTGCATCTCTTTTGCTTTATAGGCATAAATTTTGAGTTGATGTTGAATGTGTAGCATACAATTAACGACGAAATCCCACACATGTCGATATTGGTTTAAGCGAATACATCCAGATTCGCTTGGAGGAAGTTTTCAAGTTCTTTAATCAATGCGAGGCCGAGCTACGATCTGTTCTTCAAGACCCATGATGAGTCGTCCTGGATCTTCTTATTTTCTCGAGTCTGTATATTTGTGGAGGCGACTATGCTTCCCAAACTAGGTCTTGGTTATTTGCTGCTCTATATCATCGTTCTTATTGCAGAATGCAGTTTATACATCTTTTCCTTTTCTCTTCGCCGAGCGTCTCGCCGCTTAGCGACATAGTACATGCTTTTTCGATGACTTGGTCACCTTTAACAATTTCGATGACTTGGTCACCTTTAACAATTCAGATGCCATTTTCAGCTTGAAATTTCATGCGTAAGCACCATGGGGTCAAATATGTTTTGAATTTAAATAGGGTCGATCGACCCAAGAAGCGTCGTAGGGAGAGTGAGTATCAGTCACTACGAAGGGATGACACTCTCTTCGGAGCTCTACCGATAACTTCACAATTCCTATTGGTTCATTTGCAGCTTGATGGAAATCATATATTCGAGCTATGCATGATTGTAGATCTTTGGCTTTTAACATCATCTGGTCGTATGCCTTTTTAAAGTGAATGTTCAATAATGCTCTTTGTTACAAGTGCAAGGCCGATTGTTATGTAACACGGTCGGAACAAAGCTCCTCCTTCCTCCTGCATAGGACACACTCCACTCTAATTTATTTCGTGATGTGGGACTATTTATTTAAACCGACATTCCTTCCTTAACAACATGCGAGATAATCCTAACACCAATCATGATCAAAATGATAAGGCAGATCAATGGTTAGAGCCTCAACCCCATCAAATTTTCTGTTTTTGAGAATGACGTCATCAATCATTATTTTTCTGTTGCTTGGTTGGACCCCCGGGAGGGGAGGGGAGCACTCCTTATATTCATCATGACATATTCCTCCATTTTCCTTTATTTTTTTGTCAACTGTATGTGGCCCACTAATGATGGTATTGATAACTACCACTATTTGCGAATTTCTCTACTTGGCAGCTACAAGCTTACCTGGTATACGTTGGGGTCCTTAGTCTCCTGCTCCTCCTGCGTGGACTTTGCATACTGCTTTAGCTTCCTCTCACAAATTAACTTTTCTGCGACATCTTTCAGATGACGATACATGCTGATGTTGTGGTCGTACATTTCATGAAACCTGTATTATTTCCAATATTACTCTTTCCTTCATCGATTCTCTAGCAGCGAATTTTCGATATCGTATAGTCAATAGTGTAGCAAGTCTTAAGGTAGATGTTCTCTAACGAGTTGAGCGGACTATGGTTGTTGAATGAAGGGATCTTCGATTGCTTTCTCGAGTCCCTTGCTCTGTCGTGGCCATTGTCACTATTATCAACTCGTTTCTGCTGATTACATATGTTCTGTATTTTTATATTTACCTTACCGAAATTATATACGGTCTGCTTAATCGCCACATTGCTTTCGACCGTGCTAGTTTGATTTTGACGAGGAATTCCTTCTTTAGCCCTGTTCCTTCTCGCTACTTCTTTGCGCAAGTACTGAGAAGCTTTGTCATAAACAATGCTTCAATAGGGGTTTTCTCTCAGGCCATTCACCAAAGTCGATGTCAAGATGAATGCCTCGTATCAGTGCCATGAAAATATCTTTTTATGGATTTTAATCTCAGTCAATGCGTTATGAAATCTCTTTAGAAACTTTATAACGACCCTCCATCTCTGTGAAAAATGTTAGAAATATACATGACATTTTTTGAACGAGTCATATGCATGCAAAACTGGTCCATTAACTTTCTAGCTAGCTGTTCAAAGGATGAAATGGTTCTCGGCTGCAATATAGAAAACCACAAAGTTGCAATGTCTTCCAAAAAGACGGAAAACACTTATATTTTGTACGCATATGCCATTCGTACTTATTCATAAACTGTCAGAGCGGCCAAAGTGGGCATGAAGAAATCTCTGTGGCTATTCAAGATATTGAGAGTGAAAGGATTGCGATTTGGGTCAGTTCCGCAATTGTCGTCTGTATATCCTTAGCTTTCCCTCTTGATTAGTTTTACCATCGTCGTAAAATCAGTTTGGATTTTCGTCATCTGTGACGGTTGTGATCCGACCCATCTGCCCGACTTATCTCACTCCTACATGCTTTATCACATCTTCTCGGTTCTCTTCACTTCGTGAGAATTCGGTGAGCTACACCATCACACTCATTTCTCTATTGTTGGCCAACGGCAGTGGCTTGATTCTCAACGTCCCGGTTAGTCAGAGGATGGTTAGCAAACATGTCGTTGACAAGTCGCGCACTAGCTTCTCTTTGTGAGGGATCAATACCGACCATGTATAGGGATTAGTATTGATCCGATGATGATTAGCGGGGTCGGTCCGATGCTCTTGCCAGGAGATCCAACTTCGTAGTCCTCAGTTCTTCGGTGCTAATCTTTGTGGTCATGGCCTGACGAAGACGAGCTTTCTAACTCATAGTCGAAAGGAGGGAAAAAGGAGCAGCAGTTGGTGAAAAGCAACTCAACACGTCCGGCGACAATGACTTGTTTTCTTTCGACTAGCCGAACGTGGCTCGGTGGTCTATTGGATTGTTGGGGCGTCAGACGCGACACCAACGCGGACAGTCCACCATTGTTGCGAATGGTACCTATGACTTCAAAAAAAGAAGAAGTGGAGGATGACTTATATAACAATGATAGTTGCAATTTGGATGACATTATTGATTGGACTTTATAACTTGTATAATATAGTTTCTAAGTTATTTTATTGTAGACTTAGAATCATGTTTGACTTAGTTTATTTGAATCTTGTCATTATAAACTTTATGATGTGTTATTTTCGCTTGACCTTCGTATTTTCAATTTATGACTTCTTATTTATGTTTTTTCTTAGTTTTGTCAAAACAAAATCTTATTCATTAAATTATATTCCTATTGCATTTTCTTACAAATATTTGTTAAATCACAGATTTACAACTCATAAATATAACAAGAAGGGTCAAATCCTTAAGACATGTTATATTTATCAATAATTTTCAATGTACGATATGAGATCATCAAATTTTTTCTTATAATTATAGCATTACATCAAATTTTCTTAATTCGTGCATAGCATCAAAGTGTTTGTATTTGGAGTATTGAACAGTTCGAATATGATATAAACTTTACAAAAAATAGCATTAAATGTCAAATAAGCACAATATATTTTATTAATTGTAAAAAGATGCAAAATTTAAAAAACAGAACAAAGCAGTGTGCGTTATGGCGCATAGCGCAAGTTTTGCATTGTCTTATGCTGTTGACTACCTTGAATAATTGATAAATCAAGAATCATAAACAGATTAGCATAACATCTTTTAACATCAAATTGATTAAAATAATGCAAAATTAACAAATATGAAAATAAATCTAGTTTTGAGCAATTAATATGCATTAAATACATATAATATATATTATTAACTTAATAAAACAATAAATACATGTATTTTTCTGTATTAAAATACAAA
Organism: Allium sativum; assembly: GCA_030737875.1. Taxonomy (NCBI): domain Eukaryota; kingdom Viridiplantae; phylum Streptophyta; class Magnoliopsida; order Asparagales; family Amaryllidaceae; genus Allium; species Allium sativum. The sequence goes on along the minus strand of CM060920.1, from coordinate 471,908,298 downwards.
TATAAATTATAGTGTTAACAAAAAATGGATGGATAATTTTTGAATGTGGATGTATTTGTACCCACATCCTTTTTTTCTTCTTTTCGATATCAGATATTTATCCGTTTTCAGCATACCGACGTGGATAGATTTCAAATTTTTAGGGTCCATTCAGAGCAAGGTTATCACGACGCCAAGTCGAGCCACTACCGTCTAGAAGACTAGTCGACAAGTCGTCTGACTAGTCGTGACTTGTCGATAAGTCTTTTATATACATTTATTTAATAGACATATATAATTAAAATTTAAAAACAAATCATTTAATTATTATTTTCTATAAAAAAAAGTCAGTTAACATACCTAGGCTAATTTTTAACTAAATACGTAAACTTAAGTTATAATATAATTAAAAACACATCAAGTAGTCTCTCAGTAGTCAATATTCTTTCTTCTAAAATCTGAACTAATATATAACATGCCCAAAAAAAAAAAATCGTGTTCCAATAAAAACAAAAAACAAAACGACGATCGAATTCTGTGTTACTCTCGGAGGAGAAGCGGTGAGGAGGAGGGAGGATGAGCAGCGGCGAGCCAAGACATAAGCAATTAGGTTTTTTTTTATCGACGATCGAATTCTGTGTCGAGACAAGTATCGACTTCGAATTAGTCAAATTAGGGTTTTGTGGGCTCGATTTTGGATTCGTGGGTTCAATTTAGGGTTTTCTGGCCCATCATCGTTGAACTGGAAAAGTCGACTGTCGTCGAAACTTTTCCAGCGACTTGTCGACGACTAGTCGTCGATGTGATAACAATGATTCAGAGGCTTATGCAAGCAAATCCCTATTTGTATGACTTACTGCATCACATCGGCAAATTTTAACAAATGCTTCATCATGCCATTTTGACAACGTTTGATGAGTAAAAACAATATATGCCTTCTTCATGCAGATTATGGGTCTTATCACACATTTTATTGTAATCAAGTTCATTGGAACATGCAAAAATCAAAATCAATGTCATTATCCGTCTTTTCATCAGTTCTCTAACTGTATTACTTATACAAAAAAACTAATAATACGCCAACTGCGTAGAACTGTATAAATCAACCGCTTGTTGAAATTCATCTTCATCTTTTGTTCCCAGGTGACTAGTTGCATATATATTAGCCAACTAAAAGAACCAAACATTTATGTGTTCTCCGTATCTTCAACATGTTTGTTCTCTTCCATAATAAATGCAATGCAACAAATGTTGTTATTGGAACTGAATCACCTACTACGATGATTTACTATAGCAAAGTTACTTGTACCAATGTGGATTACTAGGTGTTTCTTAAAACGTACCTACTTTGTTAACCATATCTCAGGGGAAAGTCTGTTTCGACGAAAATTTGACACAGTTGTTGATATAAGATCGCTACCATTGGATTGCTTACTAAATTCCACCTTCCACAAAATATAAAATGATCCAGTGGTCCAATTCTTTTGTGTCATCAATTATGTTTTATTTTGTGTTCAAATTGCCGGGCCCGTATCTAAATATGGTAATCCACATTGGTAAGAGTGCATCCTGCTCCAGTATTTGATCCTATCCCGTTATTATCATCTCTATGAATTTATTTTCTACAAGTAATTCATCATGTGAATTCATTTTACATGCTTACGGCTATGTTTTTGAAATTTGGTTAGTGCAAGCTGTGCAACAGAGAAGGATCGATTCAAATGATCCTCGGACATGGCGAACCATTAACTATTGAACACAGTCAAGCTGAAAAGTTTGCTCCTTTAATGGTGTTTGACTGCAGAGGCTATGAACCAATTGATTTCTCCTTTACTGATGGGTGGATGGCTGAATCAGTATGTGCTTATTTCTTTCACTTTCCTCAAACTATTAGTACTCTACAATTTTTATTTCTATTTTCAGTTGTTCACTTACCTCCTGAAAGGCTTATGTTTGCTTGTATAGACAATTATGTCATATAGATTTTTATGTTATTATTTTTATTGCAAGCTCGTTTGGGAGCTACTTAATTTCAACCTTCTTGAAAGACCTTTTGAATAAATAACTCCATTAATACAAGTGTTTGGAGATTGTTTGACCTTTAAGTTTTGATTAAATAGGAGTATAAATGTTTGGATGATGTTTGACTTTTAAGTTTAAAATGTGTACCGAATATGGTCATTGCGGTAATAGTAACTATTGCGATGAGAAAACCGCTGCCTTCCTGATACTGCTGGTAAATAAAAAATGACTCAATATTTTACTTGGTAAATGATTGTTGGTATACCAGTAAACCGATAAATTGTTAACTACTAATGATAAATTTACCAGTTGAATTTTTACTGCATTAAAATGTCGGCATTGAAAGAAAAATGGAAATATTTTATTCAAGATATAACTCCGTTAGTATTTATATTAAAATTTCGACTTATTGTAGTTAGCATAGAAAATTTTCTCAATTCATCATGTGTTATTTACAACAATATGGAATGATTACTTTGTCAATCGTAGAATTTAAGCCTACTAAAAATAAAAAAGAAATATATCACGATAATACTACAAACATGTTCTTAAAAGTTTATATACCTTCAAAAGTGTATGTGGCTAAGGTTTAACTTGAACAGTGAATAAATAAAATTAATATGACTATTAACTACCTAATTACCGGTTTTGATGGTTCTGTATCTTTATATTTACTGTTAGCATGGTTAATTTACTGTTGCAGTATCAATAGCATTCATATACCCATGCAACTTAATATTGGTTACCGATTGGTATTGATACGGTTATGTTAAATTTGCCGTTACCATAAGTCATAGTACTGAATATGTATATACGGGATATTACGTAACTGCGTGTATTCATGTAAAAAGATGTTAGAATGTTAAATAATGACATTTTGCTTGTAAATTACTTGTGATAATCTAAAAGCAACAAACAAGCGTCCATCTGGATGGACTTGTATAAGGTACATTTTAACTTTCTGAAAGCCAAAGCCTATTCGTTTTGGCTTTCAAAAAGCTAAAAAGTAGTTTATATAAATCGATCCAAACATGGCAGAACATCTATTTAACTTATAAGCAGTTTGTTTTGTCTTCTTGTAAGGGCTAACCTCAGGTAAGCAGTTTGCACTTAGTTTTGACGACTAGTGGGAAATTGCCAAATATTATCTACATATAAGAGTTTATTCTATTGACATATCAATTATGTTTTGTGTAGACTGCAAGTGGCCATGGGTTCGCCATCACTTTTTCAGCTGATGGTGACTTCTGTGAGTATGACGAGAGAGGGGATTGCGCTGTTGGGATTTCAAATCTTCGTTCAAGCATTGAAGTGGTAAGGCTTGTTGGATCATAGTAATCACCATTTATGTACTACTCTGTGTATCTGTAGTAAAATAAATAAACTGCTGAGATAGTAGTAACAGTACATGCTTTATGTGACATTTGCAGGCGAAAAAGACCGAACGACATGGCAAGACGACTTTCCGTTGATTGTGGTAGCCACTATATTACGTGTTGTTGTTTCTGTGTATGTATGAAAGTACAAGAAATAGAGAGTTAGATGGTCATGGCTGTTGATGATACATGCATTTATTGCTCTTTGGTTGGCCTTGAAATTCGCCACTGTGGTTCATGTTTCTGTGGGATCTAAACTCTGGGTAAATTGACACGCTGTTTACAAATAAGATTTTATGTTGCTGGTAGCCTTTGATGTTCATGTTCTACCACTGGTATATGTGTGGATGGGGGTGTTTTTTAAGCATGTCGAAGTATGTTTTGCTAATCATTACGGTTAAGCAAGTCTTTCAACTTTACGAAAACAACTGATTACCACGATTGCTTATTTTCTTTCAAGAAGTAGGAATGTTTCGTGCACAAACATTTTTAAATAATAACTACTGAATTATTTTTATATCAATAAATCATATTCAAGCGGTACTATAAAAAACATGCATTGGACTCTGCTGGGAAATGGTCATACACGATTATAAAATTAAAAATAAATAAATAATTAATTCAGTTATTGAACACAATTTGAACTAAGATTTTGTACTATTCAACGTCTTTTTATTTGAAAATTTTGTTATTTGAATTCTCTGGCTTCACCCCCTCCATCCTCGGCTATTTAGATTTGAAAAACTATTGTGTGGATAATTGCATAAATTTCTCCAATACCGATGTGTTGTGCAAAATATTGTTTTGATTTGCACAAACTCAAAAATTGCACAGTGAAATACAAAAGGCGCAGGAGCAATACGAAAAAAAAGTCGATTAATTATCAACTGCATACTCAATGAAAAATAATCATCAAATGAAACAAAATAAAAGAAATGAAGACACAAAGATTTAACGTGGTTCGGCTATTCATACGTCCACGGCCCAAACAACTATTCTTTCTTTCACTGAAGAGAGTACAAAAGAGAACACAAGAGAGAAATTACAAAATTATAGGTAGTAGATGGAGAGACAAACTTATAATTACAAATTGAATAATCAATTTTAATATAGACTTGTATGCACTCAAAACCCCTAATTGATTGAAAACAGAAATTGGGTTAACTGAAGAAGAGGATAATGGTGGATGCTCCCTCACATTCACAATCCACTAATATGAAGATTTAAATTAAGGGTGGGCATAAACCGCACCGCAATGCGGAAACCGCCCAGACCGAACCGAAAAAACGGTGCGGAAAACCGTACCGGATTCTCTCTCTAAAGCAAACAACCCGAACCAAACCGACTCGGAACGATACGGTTCGGTTGCGGTTTGAACTTTTACCAAACCATATTAAACCGAACCGAACCGCATAGCTACACCAACAATGTTATGATAAAAAAATTAACAAATTCCTATCTAACTTTTAGTTTAACGATATATATTCTATTTTCAACGTATGTTGTAGTTATATTAATTAAAGCTAACACTATGTGTTTTAATCTTCAGGTGACACAATGTTATACAATCGTAAATTGATTGTTGATGGAAGTAATTTTCTTGTTTTATATTTGATACGGGTTCAAATCAGATCGAACCAAAACCGGACCGTATTAGATCAAAACCGAACCGTTTGAACGGTTAGTATAATGGTTTGTATTTTTGATCAACCGTTTGATGCGGTGCGGAAGCGGTTTGAGCTTCAAACCGCACTGAACCGAACCGAGCCCAACCGTAATTTAAATAGGCTTTAGGATGGATGGTTTCCTGGAGATGAAGAGAATTAATTTTCTAATTGTCTTGAAACATTTCCAAATGTGCATGATTTGATTACAGTGTAAATTGAAAGTAAATATCTTGGTTTTCATATGTTTCCACTCTTGCATGATTCTCCAAGCCTATTCATTTATTTCTTCATATTAAAAAATCAATGAATTTATGAATATAAATCTTTCCTCATTTATAAATCCATTGATTGAATAATTGATTATGTAATCAATATGTTTCTTTACAAAATATTTTCTCAAATATTTCCACATATAGCATAATTGATTGATTGAATCAGCTAATTTATTTCTTTCTCCGTTAATACAATATTTGAATCACATAAATTCAACACTCCACTTGATTCAAATATAATCAAATCTCAACAAATTATTGGGTCTACACTATCAAGCTTAATGTGAACTACTTTGGGCAATAGTGCCCAAGCAAAGCTTCCAAATCTTTCCTATGCGTAGCAAAGATAAAAAATGCCAAAATTTCTTCAAAAAATCCGATGAAGGAGACAAACTTGTGGATACAGAAATTTGAGAGACTAACGGAGACTTCATAGCGCACTTCACCTTCTCCATCTTATATTGAGTAAGAACATACTCAATACTATCTACTTCAATCTCCTTCTAAAATTTTTTACTCGACTTCACCAAGTCTACCTTATCAAACTCAACACTAAGCTCCGAACAACAAATAACATAAAAATTTAAATTATCACTTTTACTATGCTCACAAACAAGACCAATAGAAGAAAAAGGCCTCAACTGCGACTGAGCTCCACCTAGAGTATGAATATATGAAATCTTCTCATCAACCATGGTACCATCGGTAATACCACTTTCTCTCTGAATATGGAAACAATTTGATGACTCTAAACATGTTTGAAAATTTTGTGTTCTCCTAACGTCATCACTTGATAGAGGCTCCACCTTCAATAAAGACTATTTGATGTATGCTAGTCACGATTCTCTTAGTTGTTTTGCACCACAACCAATACTTCTTCATTCCTTCTCTATAGCATAACAAAATGTGTTTGCTTCTACCATGCACAAGAACTTCCCCGATCCCGAAAGAGACGGAGGAGCCCGGATTGTGTTGAGAACACGACGCTTCAGAACACAAACGTGAGAATATTTTATTGCTATTGCAACAATTTACATCAGAGTACAAGATATATCAGAGTATGAATAAACAACACACAGCAGAAATACAATATCAGAGATTAAAATACACGGACTTAAAATGTATAAATACAATGTACAGTGGAAATACATCAACCAGCACAACTGAAAGAAATATACGAATACAAAGCTTTCCGAATATAGCTCCAGCCGTAATCCAGGATCCTGTGAAAAAATCTGCTAAACCAAACTACTAGCTGCCCGTATGGAAAATATGGGCACCCAGAGTTTAGGTAGAAACAATAAACTCTGAGTCAGTCATGTGACTGGTGTGAGAACTCAAAACAGTTATTAAACTTTACTTTAAAAGCGGAAAATTCACGGGACCACGCCGTATTACACGGAACGAGTTTACTCCACATGAATACTAGTGTAAAACATAAAACAACGCAATGCTTTTTGAAAAATGAAGCTATTATAAGATTCAGGTCCCATCACACAAAGCTAACATAAACCAGAGGATAGAGTTTTACCTTATAATAGCCAAACATGCTTAATACACTTTAAAACAAATCATTTTTGTATCACAATAAGTGCATAATGTCAAAACAACTTCAAATATAAATGTATCAATCATAGACGACATAATACCTCATCCTACTATGTCGCCATACTAGTTCTACAACTAAAACTGAAAAGTCAAGTATTGGAAATTGGATTTCCATCTATGAGTCGAGGCAAGAGATGTCTCCTCACCGATTCGAGACACTCTAGCACATGTCTCAGGATCGCACCTATGGGCAACCCTTGGATCTTCAGGGCCGGTCCACACCTAACGTTTGTGGATTAGTTATTCCTGAACAATACGTTTCCCGGTCCTATCGGACCTATCACTTGGCCATTGGCGACCAATCATATCCGAGGCGCCTCGCAATCCATCATCCACATAAGTAAAAATGTCTGGGATTCATACCATGACACCGCTTCTAGCTAGAAAGAAACGCATGCACTCCCTGCAGTCACTATCCCGTTTTTTACTCATATCGAGGTGTGAGGCTCGCGAATTAATGCTACAACACAAAGCTATGCTAACTAAAGCTGTGCTTTGATCATCATCCACAAGGTCCTGCTTTTCAACAAAAAGCCTTGATCATTTGCATCTTAACATGCCACATTATCAATTCATGTCATACAACTGATTTCTATCTATATATAACCTCTAAACTCATACGTCTCAGAGAAGGGTGTTAAGCAAGAAAATAAATTCTCCGCCACCAAACAGATACATATTTAATAGAAATCAATCAATATAGAACAAAGTACAATGTCAGACATAATCCATTTACAAGTTCGTTCTGGGTTTGAACGAAACCGGAGACATCTTATTCCTCGTCCCATATGTCCAATACAAGAGAGAGGTCCTTGCATATCCGATCGATCTCCAAGTACGTCTGAACGATCACCACTTATTACCTCATCTTGGGTGTACAGCCCAATCAAGACATTAGTAATCATCCATACGATGTGAAGATCTCCGATCTTCAACAACCATCTTCATTATCGACTTTTAATCGTCGTAACAGTTATTCAGAATGTGTTAAACCCTGTCTTTCCGAATAAATCGCGTGTTTTATAATCAATAATCAAGTGCTATAAAAACACATCATACGCCTCATTCCAATTCATGATATTCTTTTATTCAAATATTCACATTTTTAGGGAAAAGTTCCTATTAATTTTATCAAAGATAAGTTCATATAAAATACATTGCAAGTTCACTTCTCATCGGATTGGTTCAAAACTAGCGCCTTCCACCCACACGTGCAGCTGTACAACTTTCGAATTTTGCCAACTACTCTTTCTATTTCGTCACCACCTGCTTCACCCTAGGCCGACGGCTACTTTCGAGCTCCAGAAGAAAACGCTCGATCCACGCAGAACCCTAGCGCATTGACTAGAAAATTCTGGACTTCGAAAAGATGCATCGCAAGTTACACAGTCAGCACTTGAAGGAAAAGCACAAGCTCGAGCTCGCATTAATGTGTTCTAGAATATTCAGTGGGGGATTTCATGATGTAATTGATTTTATAAAATGGTCTGAAGAGTTTGAGGAGCGACTTGGTTTTTCTTATTTGCTTCATTGGTTTTCGGAGAAAAGTAGAAGAAAGCATCGTGTATTTATAATATTTTACATCCTTCATGGTTAAGTAATAGACGGTACATGCTAGCCAGAAAAACGGGGAGTAGGTTTGCAGAACATTTGTACATTGTTGAGTTTCTTAGTGAATAAGGTATACTTATATATTTATTTCTATAGTGTTAGGCTAGGTTAGCTTTGACATTTGAAGGAAACAAGTATGGTTTCGCTACTTAATCATGAAGGGATACGTAGTGTAGGGTTTTAATTTCAAACTTAGCTGATAGGTTAGGCGTATGGTGTTTTAAATTGATTTGATTATGGTGAGTGTGACTAAAGATTTTTAGTTATAAGTTTAGACGTACCCCGCTATATAGATCTTTGTCCGCATACGACTCGCCATCGACAGAAATAAATATACCGTCGCGCTCAACAGTGTGCCACGATCACGAGTATATAATAATATCGGTAGGTTAACTCATATTGTGAAACCCCCAAAATATTGAAATAGGGTGCAAAATACTCCAAATAAAAAGTTGTGTATTTAATTTATTAAAAATTACAGTAAAATTCTAAAAATTAAATTATCACTACGTCTCAAAAGAATCTTGTCTAAATTCAAAACCAATATTTAAATTATTCAAATAACCGTTATGGCAAAAACGATTATGTCACTGCTTTTCTAAATATTTAATTTGGATATAACTTACAATATATAATCCAGAATCTCGATTTTTTACTACCATTAGAAAGATACCATTCAACAGATTCCAACGTTTCTTGTTTCGAGGAAATCCGATTTATAATGAACCCTGTATAGTCGTTTGAAGTTCAGACTTTAAATTACGAACTGTCGCGACATTATAGGCTCGATTATATTTAATATATATTTTTATACGTCCAACTTCGATTTAGTTAATATATAAATTCACTTATATTACGAATTAAATATTTAAACTGATTTAAATATTCAATTACGAACCGGTAAAAATGCGGGACGTTACATTCCTTCCCCCTTAAAAGAATTTCGTCCTCGAAATTACTAAGGTAGGGAAAATGATATGAATCCTATTATAACTAGATTAAAAAACTTTGTTTCACTTCTTATCTTATGTTTCAACTGAATTTATTTCCATTAAATATTAATTTCTTCTTATTAATATTTTCGAAAATTCTGAAAAATTCCAAACAGCTTAAATTTTCGGAGAATTTCGCCGGCATCTCCTTTGCACGGCTCATTCGGTACCACTACAACTTACTTCTTGGACTTTCTCCAATTCAACAGAAAATCAAACAGCCAAACGGCTTGCCAAACGGGCTCATAAATCTTCTACTCACTATAATTTAAATATGTACCCTGTTGTTGGGCATCCAACTCTATCTCTTCCATTTTTTTATCACTTTAGCATATATCCATGCGTTTCCATTTGATCTCCAAACAATTTATCCTCAAAACAATCACTTTCTTATGCCCAAGCCAAATTCCATTTCAAACTCAAATTCCAAATTCTTACTCAACAATTCAATTCCATAACCATATTCAGTTCCATTTTCCATCAAATTTAATTTTTCCTTAACTGTTTTTATTAATCTCCATTTGCTTTGACAATCTTTACTTAACTTCTTAAGTAAAATTTATTTCCATTATTACAAATTCATCTTGTATACTTGTTTTAATTCAAAACAATATCGTCCCGGAAGTTTTTTTAAATAGCTTTGCCTTTCTAGAATAAATATTCCTTTTCAGGATTCAAAATAGTTTGTTTTCTCAAAACAATTTCAAAACACTATCTTTTGATAGTAATCCGTCACTTTAGAAACTCAAAAATGAATACTGATAATGCTGCAGTCATTATCAGAATTATTTTCCAGCTATCGAAGTGAGTTCAATACTATATTACTTTCAAAAACTCATTTTTAAACACTTCATTTTTGAAATTACATCAAAATATTCTTTCAAAATGCATGGAAAAACATTTCCAAATCTCTCCCAAGATTTTAAATTTTCCATATATTTAATTCAAAATTCATTTACAACACCTTTCCAAGTTTCTAGAGTTTTATTTCAATTCTGGTTTTAAATTCAGATTTAGTTCATCTAATTTCGCATATTATACTTATATAATATTTCGGTTGGTTATTTATATAACCAACTCAATTATAAATCTTATTCGATCATAATAACGATCAACACACCCAATATATATAATAATGATTCCAATATATTTTACTTCTTTTTATATTAGAATATATTTTGGGTAAATTATTTCATTTAACCAGCTTTTTAAAACAATATTATGTCGAATTTTCTATCCGAGTGTTTATAAATCCCTATCGACTACGTCAGCTAAACACGTCGATCTTGAATTTATATACCACTCAATAGATCAATCAACATAATATAAACAGTTTTTATACTAATTTACAAATACGCGCTCGTATATACACACTCAAACTCAATCTAGAGTATTACTAACTCCATCTCTATTGAGCTACGCCACAGAGCCAAGGTAATACTTAACCTTCAACTATGATACCAACTGTAAAGGCCCGTAAATCCGTACCAATTTGAGCTGACTAATATCCTACACATTCAACTCAAAGTGCACGAAAATACAGATCTTTAATAGAAAAAAATAAGTGGATGAGAAAGTTAAGATAGAACTAATAGAATAGAAGAAGAACATCAGAATCTAAACAGTATCAGAGCAAACACGAATCTCACAGCGGAACGAATAAAATATATTATATAACACTTTGAAATACAAATCTGAATTTGTATATACATACCATATCAGAATATAACTCATATACATCACAGCGGAAATAATCTCTAATAACTAGCGGTGAAGCTTCCTGCTTTGAGCTCCTCCAAGTGAATCTGCACAGCCTGAAGACTTGACTGCCCGTACAAATTTGGGCATCCAAGAGTTTAGGGAAAACACACAAAATAAACTCTGGGTCAGTCATGGGACTGGTGTGAGTAAATTCCAACCAATTTGTTTAACTTCGAAAAATCCTTTAAAAGAAAAAGTAATAGTAAGACCAGCCCACACATAAACACGGACGGTTTTTACCTTACTATAACCAAACCATTTCTGATATCAAAATCCAGTGATATTATAATAATGTCTAATCAAATAAATAATCAAATAGTAGAACGCTTGCATCTCATGCTCCACATACATAGTAAAAAAATCAAAAAAACCGCAGGGCGCTTGTTGGAGATTGGATTCCAACTATGACAAGGTATGGGACCACCTCCCGATCAGTGTACTCTAGAGGGGGATACACTGGGGTTAAACAAGAACATCTTGCAACCCGGCCCACACATGACCGACCACTCATTTAGCTTGAGTGTATCGATCATATTGTCACCCACGGTTGTCGGCCGTCCAACCGTAATCCGTAAGATACCAAATCGAAAGAAGAATAAATAATGAATTTTCTCTAGATCGATGACAAATATACCCTGCTTGGGAATGACCCACCTATCCATGCTGCCTGCCCGATTTTTGTCATTTTCCGGTTGTGAGGCTAGAGGCTACGTCTGTCTTCTCAGAACATCTGATCACCATTCACTTTGAATGCCACATCGTCAAACCCGTCAATTCACTAATCAATTTCCAAAAATATCACGGGTATAAAAAGATAAGAGGAACGAATTCCTCCACCACTAGACGTAATACCTTTAAGAGATCAAACGTACGTGATTTATTAGGTATACTCTGTCAGACACTCGTCCATACAAGTTGTCCTGGGACTGGACAAACAGGAAACACCATTCTGGAACGAAACGACCCTTGCATTTCACTCCATCTTTAATTGTCTTCAGCAGAATCTAATTTGCAGCACTTATACCTATACAAAGTGGTTTTCGGATAATATATCCAACCGGTCTCTCCGTATTGACAACGATGGTCAAAACACTTCGATAGTCGGTTATTTAACTATCGAAGTAAAGCAAAACATCCATTCAAATTTACACTAAGCATCAAACAAATCACTGGCCCTTTTATTTAACATTACTTTCCCCATTTTCCATATCTTTCCAGATATTTTCCAAAACCCGTTTAGCCCTTTACATTTCTAGGAAAGCATTTCCAGTTATTATAAACCTTTATTCTCCCATATTCTAGATATATATATTGTTAATGTTCGAAAAACATTCTCATCCTTTCACATTTCTTATTTTCGGTATATTAGAAAATATACGTTATTTACATTGGAAAACATTTCCAAATTCCATTTTAACTAATTAATCTGCAAACATTTGCTTTTTAAAACCTTATTCACTTTGAAATGTGAACATTTATTTCTTATAGAAATCTGATTTCGCTTATCAAATAACTCTTTATTTAGATAATAAATACCATTATAACTTAAATGTCGACTTCCTATTTGATTATAACTCGTTTAGCCTTCCTTTAGTTCGGAAATAACAATATATATTATTTGTTCAATATTCAATTACCATTTCTCGTATGATCCAGAACAATGTCGAATGACATGTTATATAAACTCAAATGTTTTTATCATATTCCCATATTTTAAAGAGTTCCCTTTAGTACGGGTAATATATATATATATATATATATATATATATATATATATATATCAGATCTCAATTATTTACTTCTACTTCCGACTTTGTATAATTCATTTACACTTCTTCGGGGAAAACATAATTATTTTCTTATCACTTGGGTTAAGTAAATTTCAAACCTTTCTAAAGAATAGTTATCATGCTTAAGCTTGGTTAACAACGTTAATTTATCGTTATAGTTTTAAAAATTTGCAATACGCTGTAATATTCCCCCTTTTATAACTATTGCAATACGCTGTAATATTTCTCCTTTTTATAACTAATGCAATACGCTGCCATATTGCCCTTTTATAACTAATCTCGACGTCTCTGTCCATTACAAACTAATACCATCCCTCGATAATAGTGAAGTCGTTCAAGTTGGGGTATTCTATTTACCTCTCAGACCTTGATCGACAACGTTCTTATCTTAGGATAGATAAAAGTACGTAACTATAACTTCTTACTTTAATATCCCCTAAACGGTATTTCTTATTTTATTTTGGAATATGGTTTTATAAAACCATATCCTTACTTTGAAAGCTCGATTGATTATGATTATTTACATTAAGCATTAACTCTTCGCTTCATCTTCCTTACACAATTCCATTTGTAATTAACGTTCTACTTTCCATTCGAATCATTTTACCTAATTCAAGTAAACCTCTCATACAAAAATCAATATTATCTTAAATGAATTCCATTTAAGAACAGTTTCTTTAATTAAAGAATCAAATAATAAATTAACTTCATCATTGCTGAAGTAAACAGTTTACTTCCTTATTAATTTGAAACAGATTAGTTGCTTACCTTCCACCTATTAACTAATTATATTAGTTCAATAACCATTTAAACTCCATTAAATTAAAAGGTAATTGTTAATTGAGAAATCTTATTGATTTAAACAATTAATTTCTAAGCTATTATCACTTGATTAATTGAAGATCAATTAATCAAATAATCGTTTTCTAACAAAACCGTTGATTTAATCAACTTCATATCATAAGTTAATTTATTACCCGATCTTAATTACTTCTTACCATCAGTTTAATATAATTGGTCTAAAACACTACTTAACCATTTGTCTTAAAATGGTTATCCTAAAATATTAGCTCACCGGTAATTATAACTTCTCGTACGTATAACCTTATATAAACTGTCAAAACAATCGTTTATATTTACTCTATAAAACTGACTATGGAATGTTTATAATAGAATTTCTATTATAATTTAAAACTCCGCTTCAATTATAAAATTATCATTTTTATAATTTAACTTCATTGATTTGTTTGACGGCAAATCAACGTCTTAACAAAAAGATGGATTTATGGTCGTCTGTTGCCAATTCCTAAATCAGCATTGTTTATTGATTTAGTCATACTAACATTGCATTTCCGTTCAACATAAATATCCAAACGGGTTTTTCAATGTCATTGGGTTCAAACAATGCATATATATATAAATAATATAAAACAAACAGTACATATAAATATTGAGGAATCCGGTTGGATTCCTCCAACCGGTTTCCTGCATCCACAGATGTTGGTCAACACAATTAACACTAATTCCATTCTAGGGAATATTATAATCGATGGAATCGGTATCCAACCAATGATGTGTATATATGCAACGATATATATATATTTCAACTAATTTAATCTAAACGACCATCACACAGCATTCAACCATTATTTATCACTATTAAAATCTAATTATAATATTTTAACGTAGAGCAGAGTCAATGAATTTACTCACCTTGGCGCGTTAACCGTTAAATAACGATTTGCGTCAGTTGATTATACTCGGTGCTTTAATTCGGTCTAAAATTGTAACGACCTCCAAACGATTATGAACCAGCTTCATAGCATTGCCACCTTCCGTGCTCCTGCAGTACGTTCTTCACCAACATACCGTTTTCAACTGTGCCTTAACTTTCAGAATATATATTTTCGAACTGTACTCTATGCCACAACTTTAAACTTTGCTTCCCTCCTGGTTTCTTTGCGAAAACATTCCACTCCAGTTTGCACCGTGTACATTCCCCTCTGGTTTTTGACATCCCCTTCACCGTGTTTACAAACCAGAAAACACATTCCTTAATATAACTCCATCAACACACTTGTTGCTACTTTCCATGCTCACGTATCCTCTCTTCTTTAACACATGGCTCCAAACGTTTTCACCCATTTATTTTCTTCTTTAATAATTGTTTAATCCTTGTCTCTATATTTATGGATATCAGCTAAACTCTACCGGTCTGCACATCATCCATGTTGCACGTTCCAACCATCACTGCCATATTCACTTTACTTCCCTGCTGAAACACTTCGATGCCTCAACTATCACCGACTCATGACTAGATATGCGTCTAGCCCAAACTTCCCATTCACTGATATCCACGTTTGCACTAAAGTTGGAAACATGCACCACTCCATCCCTTTGAATCTCGTTACAACTACAAGCATTATCACTTGTCACACATTTAACCCAAACGCCACCATGATCTCTTCTCTGACCAACTGGAAAATGTATTTAAGCCCTTCCTAGTTTACTCTAATGAACTATACACTAACTCCATCACAATATAAACACGCACATGTCTTCCTGTTTCTCAACTCTCCTCTACGGAACCCTGTATGCTACCCTTGCCAAAGCTTCAATTCCCCACTTACGTCCTTATCTTTCTCTTCCTAATATTTCTAATGCAAGATACCATTGTCCAACCAAGATGCTCCATATTTTTACACGCTATATTTTTCTCTACTATTGTTTTCTTTATTCTACTTATGCTAGTCTACTTAACGCATGCACCCTGCCCAAAACAACATCTGTACGTCCTTCCTTCTCTAATATATACAACTGCCAGTCAACACAATACCCCCACTTTGAGTCTTTCACGTTCGAACTTGGCCAAGAAGGAAGAGAACCCACTGCTCTTTCCATTGCAAGTTCACCTTCTTGTCGGATCGGCCCAAAACTAGTTCCTTTCATCCACACGTGCAGCTGTACGACTTTCGAATTTTGCCAACTACTCCTATTTCATCACCACCTGCTTCACCCTAGGCCGACGGCTATTTTCGAGCTCCAGAAGAAAATGCTCGATCCACGCAGAACCCTAGCGAATTGACTAGAAAGTTCTGGACTTCGAAAAGATGCATCGCAAGTTACACAGTCAGCACTTGAAGGAAAAGCACAAGCTCGAGCTCGCATTAATGTGTTCTAGAATATTCAGTAGGGGATTTCATGATGTAATTGATTTTATAAAATGGTCTGAAGAGTTTGAGGAGCGACTTGGTTTTTCTTATTTGCTTCATTGTTTTTCAAAGAAAAGTAGAAGAAAGCATCGTGTATTTATAATATTTTACATCCTTCATGGTTAAGTAATAGACGGTACATGCTAGCCAGAAAAACGGGAAGTAGGTTTGCAGAACATTTGTACGTTGTTGAGTTTCTTAGTGACTAAGGTATACTTATATATTTATTTGCATAGTGCTAGGCTAGGTTAGCTTTGACATTTGAAGGAAATAGGTATGGTTTTGCTGCTTAATCGTGAAGGGATACATAGTGTAGGGTTTTAATTTCAAACTTAGCTAATAGGTTAGGCATATGGTGTTTTAAATTGATTTGATTATGGTGAGTGTGACCAAAGATTTTTAGTTATAAGTTTAGACGTACCCTGCTATATAGATCTTTGTCCGCATACGACTCGCCATCGACAGAAATAAATATACCGTCACACTCAGCAGTGTGCCACGATCATGAGTATATAATAATATCGGTAGGTTAACTCATATTGTGAAACCCCAATATATTGATATAGGGTGCAAGATACTCCAAATAAAAAGTTGTGTATTTAATTTATTAAAAATTACAATAAAATTCTAAAAATTAAATTATCACTACGTCTCAAAAGAATCTTGTCTAAATTCGAAACCGATATTTAAATATATTCAAATAACCGTTATGGCAAAAACGATTATGTCGCTGCTTTTCTAAATATTTAATTTGGATATAACTTACAATATATAATCCATAATCTCGATTTGTCACTACCATTAGAAAGATACCGTTCAACAGATTCCAACATTTCTTATTTCGAGGAAATCCGATTTATAACGAACCCTGTATAGTCGTTTGAAGTTCAGACTTTAAATTACGAACTGCCGCGACATTATAAGCTCAATTATTATTAATATATATTTTTATACGTTCGACTTCGTTTTAATTAATATATAAATTCACTTATATTATGAATTAAATATTTAAACTGATTTAAATATTCAATTACAAACTGGTAAAAATGCGGGACGTTACACTTGATCTAACCAAGAAGGCTGCATATATATGAGAACAAAAAACCTAAGCAAATATCCAAATTTCCCCTCTAAAATATCTTAAGAATGTAATCTTTTATTTCTTTTCTTCTATGATAAAATCAATTAGTCAGTCAATCAATCAAATCAAGTAATTGATCAGTCAATCAAATCAATTAATTGACTATTTTCCTCTTTAAAAAATATTTGAATCAACAAATTAAACACTCCAGCTTGATTCAAATATCACATATCTCCAATAATCACCAAACAAGTCATCACTAGATCTTTCTCATCTTCGAATTTACAACCCTCTATTTCAAGGCTACGTGGTACACCCCGTCTGTTTCCGGAGTACAGTGAGACTCAATTGATTTTCAGACTATAATCACACCTAATCGATTTGAATAGGCTACAACCACATCTTCTTAATTAAAACAATTACAAACACATTTCACTGCCTACAAAAGATGCACCTATCACCTGAGGTGCACCATACAAAACTAACGACCTCAAAAGCATTTATAACATCAGAAAGATCTTCATCTTGTGAATTTTCTAAATCGACGCACGTCTGTCACTTGACTTGAGCTCCATCCTCGATCATCTTGGATCCCTCAAGCATCATCAACGTGAAGACCCCTTCCTGAAACATGAACCAAAACATCAAGGCATTGGCGAACCAAAACAATCATCTTTTTTGTCTTCTTCCATCTTCCCTCATCCCTTTGTAGTTATAGCCCCGCAATATCCCCACTTTAGCCTATAGCGTTCTTCAACCTCTATGTTATTTCATTTTAGCACTGATGAATAGTATATCCGCTTTTAGCCTGCTATTTTCCATTGCACCAGCTAAATCAATGCTTTTTAGCGTCCTCTTTAGCAAAATTATAAAATAGAGCTTGATTTGACTAGTTACCTTTTTAATAAATTCAGTAAATTTAGCGAAGGGCTAAATTTAAGGTATAAGTGCCTAATATATAGTAACAATCAATTACGCTTACCAAATTTAGCATGCATAACTATGATATTCCTTGATTTTATTATATAATATTAATTACTAATAATTTCTTATACACATATAATGTGAGAAAGATGATTAGTTAATTTTTAAATATTTGGATTTACATCTAATGAATCTTTTTGTGCCTCCGCTATATCCCAGCTATTTCTCCGCTTTATCCCGTGCTACACCTTTTTTGCACCTTCTCTGCTATAGAACCGCTAAGAGCTTTAATTACGTAGCCTCATCCATATCATAGGGTTTCATCTCATCTCCATCAATCAAATCATGAAGAACATTGAGGTATAAAACATCCACTATCTTAGGCTTTCAAATGCCCTAGTTTCTTTCACCATAATAACCATCTTCGAAAAAGACTTCATCTCCGACATATATAATCTTTAATCCAAAATCACTTCAAGCTGCGATGATCTGGGCTCTGATACCAATCTGTTGGGGGTTTAGTGCGAACTGTAAAACACAAAACACCAAAAAAGGATCTTTTTCATCTAATCACTTAAAGATGAATTTAATTGAATTCATAACAATACAATAGATCAGAAATAATAACAATACACAAATATTCCACCTAACCACCCTCTTTATTGATTTATTAAAATTTTGTTTACACTCAATGAATCAAAACAAAAATTAAATAAAATTACAATTGAATCAGTAACCTTATTGAGAAAGGAAAAGAATACCTAGATGACTAAAAGTATTGTTGGAGAAGAAAAGCAATGAAGAACGACGATAAACCCTTGAATCAATCTAGAGGCACCAACTGCGTCTATCAACAGTAAACGTGGATAACTTCTCTCAGCCCTAATCCCTTCATTTTCCTCTCCAGGGTGCAATCACTAGAGGCACAAAACCTTCCCAGATACATGGTTTTTGGTTTTTTTGATCTAACCAAGAAGGCTGCATATATGGAAGAATTGAAGACCTGGGCAAATATCCAAATTGTCCGTTTAAAATATCTCCATAATGTAATCTTTTATTTCTTTCCTTCTATGATAAAATCAATCAATCAGTCAGTCAATCAATCAATCAAATCAGTTAATTGATTACTTTTCTCTTCAAAAAATATTTGAATCAACAAATTCAACAGTGTATTTGTGTCATATGTATGTTTATTCTTTTGAGACATGATGTATATGTATATGGTTCGGATGTAACCATTTGAGATTGTAGCACATGTATATGTTGTATTTTGTGGTTGTATCTATATGCATTCTGTTATGTGACCCGTTATCTGTGATAAGTTGTAATTTGTTCTGAATACAATTTCTAGTCATCGTAGTTTTATTTTAGATGAACTGAGTAAGTCGATCTTCTTGAGGTAAGGAATATACAACCACTCGATGTATTCAATACTCGTCTAATATAAGATTATGGATGATCGCTCTTAACTAATCCTCTTATCCACTCTAATAAACAATATTACTTAGCAATGCTCTTTATTAGGGTAAATTTCGGAGTGGGGCGTTACATGAGACGTTTAAAGATAATGATTTATTGAGATCAAAAGGTACTGATTTTAAAGAAGAAAATGCTATAAATTCTTAGATTTATATTTTTTTTATGTCGTTCAATAAGTAATATATGTTTTTTTATTTTTTCCACCATAACTAGGATATGATAGAAATCTAATCCATTTGTAGCTTGGATTTGTTACAATCCTAGGGTGTATACTGCATAGTTTATGAAATAAAAAATTAGTCAAGATAAAATACAGAAGCACAACAGAAACGATGTGAGGGAGAAATGAAGCACTTAATAAAAAGTCACTAATGATAAATTTGGAATGAAATGAAGTTTGAGCAGTTAAAGTGGAGCGTGGTATTTTATTTATTTTTATTTTTATTTATTTATTTATTTTTTTGCATGAAATACCTGAGCGTGAAAGATAAAGGGAAAGTTTGGATAAAGTCCCTATTAAGTTTCAAAATACACCAAACATCCTTTATAAAAAAAATGTAAATTATGTCTATAAAATTAAGTTATCAAATAAGTGCATTAGTTGTATGTAATTATTCAATGAATAATTGCAGACATTCATGCCATTATATCTAAAGATTACAGATAATTCCGCAATTATTCACCAAAAAATCGTAGAAATTCCACAATTATTTGAAAAATTGTGAAAATTTCACAATTATTCAATGGATAAATATAGAAATTTATGCAATTTTTGGACATAACTGCTTAAATGTCTGCAATTATTCACTGAATAATTGCATAATATAAGTAGTCATCCTGTAATTAAATTTTAGGTAACTTACAATCTTTTTTGGTGAATAAGTTTTCGTGTATCAAGTTTGATTTTAAGGATCTAAAACTAATACATAAAAATATATTTGGAAATAGAATTGTATCAAAATTGGAGTTGAACTTCTAACACTATCAAAATTAGAGTTGGACTTCATGTAATTTGTGTTCGAATGGTTTCAATTTATATAACATGGACCATAATTCATATTTCATAACCCCGTACGGAATGCACGGTGATTATTTCCGTCTCCCGCGCCTTTTTTTTAAGAAGCCGCAAAAGGCTTTAGGGTTTCAAATCACTGCCCAATTCTTCCCCGGCAAATTCTATTTCAACCCAGCAATTTGCTAAGTAGCCCCCAGTTTTATAAAAAAATTCAAGGACCAAACTACCCCTTTTCAGTTATATTTTTTTTCTTCTGTTTTCAGACTACCTCGTAGTGCCTCTGCGTGGTTTTGTAGCGAACCTCGTAGGCGAACTACGAGGTAAGTAATTATACCACGTAGAGGCTCTATGTGGTATCATTACTTACCACGAAGTGGCCCTACGAGGTTCCCTATAAAACCACGTAGAGGCACTACGAGAAAGGGTATTATTCGATTTTTTCCAAATAAGAGTGGGGCTACTCAGCAAAATGATGGGTTTACTCGATTTTAATGTACTTTGGGGGCTACTCAGCAATTAGCTGGGTTGAAATAGAATTTGCCTTCTTCCCCAGCTATTCAATTGTATCAAAATCACGGCATTTTTTAGAAGTCTTACTCCAATCGCGAGTTTGAATCAGTTCAAGGGTCATTGGTCAAGGATTCCAAGAATGGATAGACCAAGAGGATCCCTGATAGTGTTAGAAGGATTGGATAGAAGCGGAAAGAGTTCGCAGTGTATAAAGCTTGTTAATTATTTGAAAGATACCGGAGTAAAGGTTGAAGCTTTGAGATTTCCTGATAGAAATACTAGTATTGGGCAGATGATTTCTGCTTATTTGGCAAACGAGAAGGAGCTGGATGATCGGGCAGTTCATTTGCTTTTCAGTGCGAATCGATGGGAAAAGAGGTATAATTTACTGTTTTGAGCCTACATGTAAAATATAGCGTTTTTACAGTGGATCTCAATGGTTGGTGTTATAATCTAGGAATTCAGATTAGTTGAGTGGACAGAGATATAATATATTCCTGGTCGGGGCTGTTTTAATCCCACTGAAATATTATTTGTAGTCGTCAAATCAGAGGTATTGACTGTAGAAATGTAATCAAGTAAGCCACAAACACCTCATCTCAAAATACTAGAGCCCATCTTAATTTTTTAATAACTATATGTGAAAAATATTTCAAGCCAGTCTATAATAAAAAGTAAAAATGTTTGAATAATTAAGTTAAGATAGTGATAGAATTTAGTTTTGTAGTTGATAAGAACAAACAAGCAAGTTGTTTTATTTATGGTTTGTCAGCTTATCAGCTAATTGTAAGCCTTTACATAAATAGCTTAAGCTATTTTTTTTTAATCAAACCGACTATTAGGGAGATTCGTTTACTGTCATTGTCCAAAATCAAAATTTCCAAAGTCAAAGCAATACCCCTCCTTTCTCGGAATCGTTTTCTCCCGTGTTTTTGGTGATTCAGATTATTGTTGATTAATTTAAAAATACAATATTTTTTTAAAAAATAATAATATAATCAAAATGGTTGGTTCCTCCACCGTTGTGCGGTTATACTACTATATACTAATATGGAGATACTATTAAAAATGATGCCTCGAATCCTCGAATAGCTGCCATAATTTAGGGATTCGTAATGAATCTAGGGTTGTTCCAAGATTGGGAATGAAAGAAGATCTGGGGGGTTCTATTCCCTGTTGGCTGTACAAATATGTGATCTTCGCAAGTTAGAAAATACCTGACATGAAAATATTAGACCTCATCTGAAAGGGGAGGGGGGGGGGGGGATCACTTTTTTGTAATTAGCTGTAAATTGCAGATTTCAACGAGTCTCTTTAGTAAAAACATAAATGTTTGTACAATTAAGTTAAAATAGTGACAAAATTCAGTTCTGAAGTTGATCAAAAGAAAAAGCAAGCTGATTTACTTACGACTCATCAACTTATTAGTAGTTTTAAGCCTCTAGATAATTGATTTATAAGCCATTTTTACGTGTACGAGTTATTAAAAGTAACGTTTATGTTTGTTGCCTGAATTTATGGTGTTTGATGGTATGAATCTAGGGCCATTCCAGTTTTAGAGTTCAGTTAATTAGCAATACGAGGCAATAAGAGTTTTTTGTTTGTGTGGTGCTGCCTTTGTATAGGAGTTTTGTATCTCAAAAAATTCCAACACATAGCTAATAGGAAGTTACGACCATAGGGTCCTGAGAGAAATGAAAAATTATTTTGGGAGACAAATGATTATGGATGTCGCAATTCTTAACATGCGCAAAACTAGAAATTTTTGTGGCATACCTAAAACCTTTGGAGATGCATTGGGTATGACAAAAAGTGATAAATTTGTTGTAGATTTTGGATGTGCGAACAACTGAATGTCTACACTTGCTTTGGTTAATGTGTCAGAGAGCTGGAGTTAGTACCGTGATAGGGCCTACAATTCTTTTTGTAGAACATGTTCAGATGTGGCATGAAATATGTTGAATGTGATGCTTAATAAGCCTGGTTGTCCCTGAGATTGTCATGCATATGATAAGGTTTCCTAAAATTAAAATATGTATGAATAATTCTCATTTGTTGATAATTGTAGAACTTTTTATATTGGAAGTTACAGAAAAAAGTCTAATTTAAATCCGCCAAATCTTTTACAGGATTCAGATGGAAAACAAGTTAAAAAATGGAACTTCACTAGTTGTTGACCGCTATTCTTATTCTGGAGTTGCTTTCTCATCCGCTAAAGGACTTGACATTGATTGGTGCAAGGTGATTTATATCAAATTTAGTAGATAAATATGAATTTGGGCATCTTTCATGTCATCATATACATGTAAATTTCTCTTGTAGGCTCCAGAGGTGGGACTGTTAGCTCCCGATCTTGTTCTATATCTTGATGTGTCACCAGAGGTAACCCATTCATGATTTCATGTTCTTTCAAATGCTGTACAAAGTCAATGGTGGCTCTATATTCACAATCGTCTTATCTTCATGATAGTCGAACCTTATTCCAGAAAAATAAAATGATACTATATTTCGGTACTCCCTTAAAGTCTTGATGGACTTGGAAAGTAATAACTAGTCTTTCACTTCATGGTACTAACCTGTCTCTCTTGTCTGTATTTTCCTCAGTCATGCAAATGCAGAATAGGGGGAAAATGCTGACGAATGATTATTAAATTGGTAAATTCTATTCAAACCCAGCGTTTTGCTGAGTAGTCCCCAGCAGTTTCACAGAAATAAAGAAACCCACCTTTTTACTGAGTAGCCCACTGTTCAATTTAAAAAAAAAACAATTATAGCCTTCTTCGTAGAAGCACTAGGTGGTGCCCTAAATGCCCCATGCAGGGGCACTGCGTGGTTCCCATAAGGCACCATGTAGAACCACTACGTGGTGTTTTCATGGCACCACGCGGCCCCCCTGTGTGGTTAGCGCGCTCTCTCTCTCTCTCTCTCTATATATATATATATATATATATATATATATATATATATATATATATAGAGAGAGAGAGAGAGAGAGAGAGAGAGAGGAGGGTTCCGCTACACCTCTTATATTGCACGTGAACTCCCCTCCTTAATCTCCACCACCCATTTCCCCACTCATTCTCTCTCTTCCCACTAAGAAATAATATATTCTCTCTCTCTCTCTCTCTCTCTCTATATATATATATATATATATATATATATATATATAACACAGAAAGGACATTTTTGTCATTTTTTTTATGAAAATGGGGGGCTACTCAGCAAATTCTTGTGTCTGGATAGAATTTGCCTATTAAAGTTTTTAAGGGGCATATTTGTGACCAATCATATTATTGCAATTATAGTTTTGAAGTTTTGTGGTATTAATTGTTAAAGGGATTCTATTTCAATTCATATGGCATTGCATCATATATTGGGCTAGTGTGCATTGACAAATCATATTGTTACAAAAATTGTGGGTTGCAATTTTATACATATCATCATTATAATTTTTGAAATGAATCAATTATTTGATATGCTGAACATTTAATGACATTGGTACGCTCAACTGCTAAGGCTCATCTGGAATACCTGTAGTGTAGTCATTAACATATCAAATTGAAAACAAGGGACTCCATATAATATATTTGTACTGCATGATCTTGTTTTTATGTGAATTACATGTTATGAGAATGTTGTCATCTATAGAAAGCAGCAGAAAGAGGAGACTATGGTTCAGAGAGATATGAACGACTTGAGTTTCAGCAGAAGGTTGCTGATTTTTATAAGATGCTTCGTGACCCAACATGGGAGGTAGTAGTTCCTCTCTCTTCCCCCACCCTCTCCCCCCCTCTTCCTATGCACATGCGTATGTTTTTTGTTTTGTGTGAGAAATAATTTATTCTGCACTCTTTTACTGCAAGTTGTAATTTTAGCCTTGTAGTAACTGTGCATGTATACATATATGTTAAACTTGTGTTGAAACACAACCATGTTCAAATAAAGAAGTGTAATTTGTATCCTAGAGACCTTCTTGGATTCTGTTATGGATATATAATTATTATGTAAAATAATTAGTTAATTGTATAGGTGGGATCTGTAGCCCTTCCATACCTCTTCCGCTTATTTGTGCCATTTCTTTGAAAGAAACCTATTTTTTGTAGATATAGTTTATTTGGTATTATCTACACATAATTTCCAGGTGTTCTGATACTTCTGCTACCTATAATAATAATAAACATTTTGATTATGAGCCCCTAAATGTATAAATTTAAATAAAAATGTAGTTTATTTTGTCAAAGTTAGAAGCATCAATTTTAATTTTTTGTAGATGATCTCGATCTTGATAAAACTAATGAACATTTGCTTTGCTTTGATTTTTTTGGACATAAAATATGGAATGACGATACGATGGTGCTATATAAGAAAGGAGTTGTGGAACCTCCATCACTTGCATGCATGCATGTACACATTACATTCATACACATGTCATATACATATTTACATGTGTATGAAAGATGTTTATTCTTTCTGTCTATAAGTCAATGCTGGACATTAAGGCTTAAATATTATTAAGTGAAATGACGATAATTGGAGAAAATTTAAGTGTATTTGTAACAGTTAATTTTGTTACTGTGTCATGAATCATTCTGATTAACAATATGTGCTTGTCTTTGTTATGTATATTTTTGAAAATGATATTTGCAGAATTCATAAATTTCTTAAAATTGCAGGTTGTTGATGGATGCTTGTCTTTAGAGACCGTAGAAGAAAATATCAGGAAACTGGCACTGGACTGTATAAGCACATGTCAGAAGGGGAAGCCTCTTAACGAATTGTGGCCGTTCAAATAGGTTCATTTCATTTTTTTTCCTTCTCTTTTTAGCTGCTTAGAGGCGATATTGACAGTTACTTTATGTGAAATATATATGCAACTATAGTTCAATAAATTTTTGCACTTCACATATTTCTGTTAAACAGAACTTCTGAGTGGTGTTGTGCAACCAGATGCTTAGCCATAAGCCACATATATACCTGATTTGATTGTGTTATAAATGTCATTGATCCTCAGCTAGCAACTTATATTCCCTTGATAGGCTGTGGTTGTGTGTGTACGTGCACACGTGTTTGGCTGTTAACAGCTGGACATGAGTAATGCCCTATCCGTATCCATATCCAAAATAATTTTTTATATCAGTCGAAGCCCAACCAATGGGGTAGTGCCGGTAAGCGGTGGCCTGAAAATGACAATTATGATGGGAAACTTACTGATAATGATATTAAACCATGAAATTGTTTCCACTTCCGCACTAGTGAACCTCTCCGCCATCGACTGGCAACATCACCACTGTGTCCAGTTGCCATGCCGTCATCCTAAACTGATAATTGTGGTAGACTATAATCCAATAATACTCCATGAGTTGCAATCTAACTAGATGGCATTTTGACATTTTCACTAACTATTCTGAGATAGAAAATTGTTTTTTGTATATTTTTATTGCTTTAATATGGTGATTATTTTCAATTATTATTAGTGAATGCGAGTATGTAAATTAAAAAACTTGTTTTCATAGCAAGTCCATATGAATTGAAAGACAACGAATGTTGCAAAAAAATAAATTGGCTACTTCTTAACAACCCGCTTAATCTTATAAGATATGGTAACCTAAGTAAAATGGACATTTACATTAAATTAATCATATATACATCTCTTAGTAATACAGTTAATATTCTTTCCCCTAATGGAAACACTAACATAATTTTAAGTTATTAGCAATTCAATGCTTATGATTCAGTCACATCAATGCATGAAGTAACAAGCAACACATGCAATTGAGTTGCACCACAAGAACTTTTTTGTATCGATACAAAGATAATATTAGGATTTTCAAAGGATATTCTTGGATGCAGATAGTGCCATGTCATCATCCGTATCCGAAATATTGAATATCCGCACCTGCGGTTGTGGGTGGATATCAGATATTATCCTGTCCATTGACATTTAATAAAATGTAAACATAGAGCTTTAGTTTAACTTAGAATTGTTTTGATCCTGATAACCATAAATAGAAGTACAATAAATAAACATAATGTAGCATAGATATAATTTACTATCTGATTATTTATTTTGTTGAATCATACGAATGGAATGTTACAGTTACTCTTTACAAAAAAAAAAAAAAAAACACCTAACTGATCGAGTTTATACACCACCAGTATACGTATATCAGTTGAACTTGTGGGTGCTTATTCTTTCAAACAGGTTGAGAGTTTATGTACCATCATAATCTAGTCAGGAATAAATATCCAAAATTCAGTGAATTGTTCCAAACCAAACACTCTTTGAGTTTACACACCACCATCAGACATATATCAGCTGAGCTTGTGGGTGCTTATTCTATCAAACAGGTTGTGAATCTATCTATGTTGTCATAATCTAAATTGGGACTGAATATCCAAAACACATTGAATTGTTCTGGATCCTCTTAGTTCAGGTTCTCACAATTGCAGTAATTATGTTTTCAAATTAATAATAATAATTATTATTAACAACCACAAAAACGCCGCCACCACTGCCATCGACAACAGCAACAACACTGGAATATTTTTCCAAATCTGTCTGCGTTCTTACTCAATTATTTCAGATATGTAGCGTTGCATGGATACTGGTTTGGTGGGCTTTATTCCTTGATGCAATTTGACCTTGTTAAGTGTTGTAACCAGACATAATTTTAACTGTCTTTAGCAGTGAGTCAAGGTACAACCTTAACTGAAATTATAAACTAATCTGGTTTGTAGAATTATGTGAATTTTCATGAACAATTGTTTGCTTCTGTCTTTGACTCTTTGCAACTGATTTCTTTCTTTCTTTCTTTCTTTTACAGTAATAATTAATCCTTTGCAATGGTTCAGTAAATAATTATTGAAGTAATAATTGAAACTTAAATTAAATTTCAATTTGACAGGTATGGGGCTGATGTCTAGATTGCTGGCATGCCAGGTGATTATTTTCAATAAGCAAATCTGGAAATTATTTATAAAAGACATAGCAACGGATACTTTTAGATACTAGTAGCGTTATATCTGCATACGGATATGCATTCGTTTTCACACAGGGTATTTGAATCTATGGCATATTTTCGTCTATTCGCTAACAAGTTGTAGATTTGAAGTATCGAATCATGTCAGTGGCAATCCTTGAATATATACTAACCATGTACAAGAAATAAATAACATGCTACTATAAGTAAGGTTTCAGAATGAATTTGCGCCATAAATATAACAGAATAACACAATTCCCATTCATCTATTTTATTATTAAAATACAGGATACTTTTTGGACGTGAATGTATCATGTCCACATCCTTATCTTAGTTTTCAAATATTAGGTATATTTTTTCTCAATTTTTGGACAAGGATGCAGATAAATTTTTGGTTAACATTGACAGACCTAATTTTTTGTAAACAAACTACTTTACGGTAAGATGTTGCATCTACCATCTTTTGCTTTAAATGAAGGAACAGTGCATTGATGTTATTATGGTGCCGAATCTTCCTGCTTGTTCACCAATTAAACATCTTTACAGCAGTAGCATTTAAAGATTGGGCTAGGCATGCTTGTATGTGCCATTTCAGATCACAAGCTTTGCTAACAAATAGACGGGGACTCGTTAGAAGTGCCATCTTTCTTTCTTGCTTTGGACCCCCCCCCCCCCCCCTTTTTTTTTCACACACACACATATGAGCATCGTTCATTGATACCTCAAAAGTGGAGCACTCCAATAGTCATGTTTTCCACCTCTCATTTACACTATTTCTCCTTCCATTGATTCTCTCCCTCCACTCTTAATTTAATGTAAACTAGAGGTGGAAAACATGGATGCTATAGGGGTGCTCCATTTTTGGGGTGCCCTTGAATCTCTCTCTAGAGAGAGAGAGAGAGAGAGAGAGAGATGATATGAGGGAATATGAATCTAGGTAGGGTATGCATTCATCATAAACTAAACTATGCATATTGTATCCAATAGGCGATATGATACTTAGCAACATATAATATTGGGATAAATAGTCTTACAGATTATTTGTTTTGCAGATTTGAACGCGTCAATGCTCTGAATGCTTTAATTCAGATATCATATGTTGTTTTTATTGGGCTTTGTAATTTTTCTAGACCTATGAATACTACGAAGGCTAGGGAGCTTTTATATGCAAAATGAAATGAAGAATAATGGATCACAAATGATGAAAGGTTGCATGCTCCAGCTAGCTGGATGGTCCACAACTTGACAGTGCATTTGATGTATTTCAGCTTAAATTAATTTTTTGTTGGGCGTTTTCATGGTGTTTTTATACCGATCTCACAACTTTTATTATCGCAGAAGAAACCGTGGATTAGGTTGGATCTTATTTGCTGCTATTAATTTCACTGACATCATTTTGATGGTATTTGCACTTAGTTGATTTGACAGTTTTTTTGTGTTTACGACAATCAACATGTTAACGTTTCAAAAAGTATGGAAGCTCAATCCTACGCTGTCATTTATATTTTGTTTCAGTTCTACCAATGACAAAGAATCCAATTTTGGTTATTGTATGTCGTAAAAATGGTTAACATCCCAGAACGACGAATTCTTTGTCAAACCTAAATTAAGTTGGATTTGCTTGAATTGCACCTTTCAATTTAGGGAAGATTTAAAATATCCATTAAAGTCATTTGGGTCTATTTATGTAGTTTTAGATGAGTTTAGAATGTCAAAAGTTCCTTTAAATTTTTTTGCTAGCGTTCGAGGCTTTCTTGGAGTCTGTCCATGTTGAAACAAAGATATTAGTCGAATGTTCGAAGTTTACGCTTCGTTAGGACAGTTGTTCATGCATGTCAGGGTCACTTCTAAGGCTTTCGAAGGTGCAAACTAGATCAATTTCCTTTATAAATGGCTTTTGATAAGAACTTGGGCCTCCATATCATAATCATACGCTTTTGTAGGGGGTTACCATTTCTAATTGGATATGTCGCTAAGAGGCTGTTGGGCAAATTCAGCGGTTTTAGATACCTTTAATAACCTTCGGTGAGTTTTTGATCTAGGGATTAGAGTCCTTCGAATGAGTTCAGGTTATCTCGTTTTGTTCATTGGACCCTCTTGATTGTGTCTATGGCTATTTCACTAGTTGATTCCTTTTGGAAAGTTCAAGACCCGTGCCTACAAAGTTAACATTACCTTAAGCAGTTGAAACCGAGCTTCTTTTATTAATGATTGAAATGTGTACAGAGACTTAAGTGTATTAGTTCCCAAAATTTCCTATATTAATTTGGCAAATTCTATTCGGATCAGGCATTTGCTGAGTAGCCCCCATTTTTTATTTTAAAATTTCGCTGGATAAAAATACTTTTCGTTAATTTTTTTTTTTTTTTTACCCGTTTTCATTAACCACGCAGTGCAGGTGTGGGGATTGTGATTCGTCCACGTAGTAGCCCTACGAGGTTGATATCATTACCTCGTAGTTGCCCTACGAGGTTAGCAACATTACCTCGTAAAGTCCCTACGAGGTAGGCAACATAACCTAGTAGTGACTCTACGAGGTAAAGGGTATTTTGGTCATGCGAAAGTTTTTTAAAAATTAGGGGGGCTACTCAGCAAATGTCTGGATCTGAATAGAATTTGCCTATTAATTTAGGAATTAAGATTATAACTCAGGAACTTAGATACAAGTGAGACAATGAGAAGTTCGTTATGATTTTGGACTTCTAGGGTCGTATTTATAGACGTGGGTTGACCCCTCTCTCCATCTTGGACCTTTGCTTTGATGCCTTCGTGGAAAAATGTTCGAAGGCTACATAAAAGCAACCTTAATAATCTGCAGTTTATACTTTTTGATGAGAACTTGCGAAGCTTTTGGGTCCATTGAGGGCAGCTATGAACAGAAAGGCTTGATATTGGCATTATTGAATATTCCTTTGAGAGTCTCCTGCGTTGGTGGTTCTGCAAGGCTTGTTCTCCTTATGCGTTAAGAATCCCTTGTTGGATTATAGAACCGGGGCAACCCCTCCGAATCAATCAAATGGTGTGTTTGGTTAGACAACCATGAACTAGTTCTCCTTTATTTTGTTTGATGATTGTTATTCTGGGAATGTATGCTCTTCAATTTTATCGAATGAGCTTGCTTTTGTTAAAAAGAGTTTTTTTTTCTCTTTATACCTGTGAATGTAGTAAGCTATGATGGAGTGTCTTTGCCTGGATTGGAAGTTTCGCCTTTGCTTTTGGCCCTATTGTTGTTATTTTGGTATTAACATTCCCTCTCCCTCCACTAGTGGATGTGTGTTTTCGACTTTTCAAGTCAACATTTCCAGCTGGCGATTTTTCTAAACGTCTAAACAATTTTCCCGCCTTTTAGTATTTTGATCCATTTAGTCGGATCTGATCTGATGGTTGTCCTGACTTTGGCTTTATCCTATAAATAACTTATTTTCTTTTTCTTTCCCATATATCTGCGATTGCAAAGAAAAATTCAAGTATAAGAATTAAAGTTTTATAAGAGGATTTTTGATTGTTTAAATCTATTCAAATCATCGTTAAGGTAAGCATTTTTTATCTCGACCTCGTAATAGATTTCAAGTTTTATAAGAGGATTTTGGGATTGGAACTCGATTCGTTCAATCTCAATCAGATATGACACTCCCTATTTTTAGGGTAAACGGGTTTAAACTCGTAATTACAGTATGATAATTAGAAAATGGCAGGTTAATTTGATAATAGGATCCTTTTTGTCCTTTCTTGAAACTCATTCGTACACCTTTTGTTATTGGAGAAATTTATTTTGTGATTTTTGTTGGAGAATGGAGTTTTGATGACAACAACCTTATTTCAATATTAATTGATTATAAAATATATACTAACATCTTTATCTAGAATATATACATATACACGTATATGCAGGAGTTGTATATATGAATTAATACTGAAGATTGTACAGTTTTAGAGATTCAAAATTCAGAGAAGATTTAAGACTCATGAGTAATCAAGAAATCAAGAGTTCAAGATAAATATAGTAATAGAGTCTAGTTTATATGTAAGACTCTGAATAACACTTCAGGTTCAAATTCAAATTTTTCTATCTTACCTTTGATTTTATATTTATATAGTTTTAAACTTTATAATTTCATAAATATGTTTATATAGTTTATATTTATGATTTCATATGATTTTCTACTTTATAATACTTATTTATATCACTATGTTTTTATTCAAGAATTTCCAGAATTATATATATAGTAAAACACTTGAGAATATTCAAAAATTCAAACCATATATGTAGACATACATAATACCCTATGTCGACATACAACTGTCATATTTTCAGTTTTGAAAGGAAGTGTCTTTACATCATTCGTAACGTTGCAGAAGCGTTGCAACCTTTCAATCTTATAATAGTGGTTGATTTCGAAATTTTTTATTCATTCTTCTTCTCCATCTTCATCCCTTTTCATTCCTCCGTTATTATTTCATATTTTTATGATTTCTACACTTATACTCTGCCGATTTCTATTCTAAATACATAAAACTTCTTCTCTTCTCACTCTCTACTCATTACTCTCTGAATCGAAGTGTTATTGAAGAGTTATAGGGCTGTTGTAATCATCCGGGGTTGTTTGGGAAACGGTGTGTTCTTTGCAGCCGTGAAATCAAGGAATGGAAACGATGTTAACCTTGTAGCCGGGAAATCAAGGGTGGCGGAAACGATGTTAACCTTGTAGCCGGGAAATCAAGAGTATTGTACTTAGATTTTGATCTAGTAATAAAAATCTGCGCAATACAGCGTTGCATGGGACTGGACGTAGGAGCAATCCGAACCAGTATAAATTCTGGTGCGTTCTTTCATTTTCTGCAATTTATTTTTGTTTATTTCTGTGTTTGTGTTTGATTTTGTGTCTGTGATTATCTCTGTAGCGTGTGATTGATATAGTAGATCATATAAGTTTTAGATTTTCTTAAATTCCTTGAAAACACTATTCACCCCCATCTAATGTTAGTTTTGCCTTAAGATCCATACCGCATTCCCTAACATTATAGAATAGCCAACGACGGTGTTTGATGGGTTTCGATAGGAAGGGTATTTAAATTTTAAAAGTATTATAATGGTTAGATTTTGTTGGGGACGAAATTTTCTTTTCTTTGAAAGGACTAATTAATTAAGGTGGCATTTGTTGATCGTTTGCCTCTTGTTTTTTAGTTCCTCTGAAGGAAGTGAAAAATAATTTTTCTTCAAATAATTGTCTTAAGTATTTATATTTCTTTATTATTTATATGAAACGATATAACCTAGCAGCACCATGGCCGATAAAAAGAAAGTAGTCAGGAAATCTATTTTGGATGTCCCTATTGCTGACAAAGGAAAATCTTCTTCCTCCAAACCGAAAGAGGCATTGAAGGGAGCTACTGCCATCACAAAGCATTCTTTCATCTCCACTCAAGCAGAAGTCAATTCAATATTGAATGACTTCGATATCTTGCGCGTTGTGGTTGTTCCTCCCGACGCAGAGGACATTATTGATAACCTTTCGGAAGGGTACTTTGCATTCACAGCCATTTACATCTAGCATGAGGGTTTTATTCATTTTCCATCTTCATTTTTTTCTTCCTTCAGCATCTTAACATCGCTCTTATCTAGCTTTCGCTCAACGTGTACACTTATTCACTTGGGTTGGAAGTTCTGTCTTTGTAATCAGATGACTCTTCCTTGGATGCTCTCGCTGTCGAGCAGTTAGTTTGCCTGGCGAAAGTGAGTAAGCTGAATCCCCAAATTTTCAGGTCGAATCCCATCAAAGCTCATCGAGGAAAGTATCAACAAGTCTAGGGACTGGGAGAACCAGTTCTTCTGTATTCAATACCCCCGACATCACTGGATCATTCTTTGACCCTAGTAATTGTTTTGAGGCTTTCGTTATCGCATATTGCATGCAACTTTCTTCTTTTACAAGATCTAATTATTGTTGTTATTATTTGTTTCCCAGGCACCATTCCAAAGACTCCCAGTGCCGAAACCAAAGAGGTTATAGATAAACTGATGGCATCTTCAACAACACTTGGGAAAAGAACTTCTTTGCTTACCCTCAGTATTCTAAACATTCTATTCTTCCTTCGGGTTAGGGGATCATCTGGTGACCCCCAATGATGCATCGTTTCGCGAAGGGGGTTTGCTCCTTAACACACGGTAATCAACACGATTTCTACAACATGTCTCTCATTAGCCTTGACTAGGCTGGTAAGCTTTGGATTTTTAAGTTTAAGAAAGGCCTTTACTTTGTTATCTAACTATGTAATCCTTTATATCAACCATTGCTTCACGCGCTCTATCCACACTCCAATTTCAAGTATCGCACATCCTTCGTCCCGAAAATTAGGAGTTGCACATGAAATTCTTGATTCTGGTGCAATTACCTAGAAAAATTGCTTAATATTCTTGTTGAAGTGCATGTTTATAAAAGAGCCAAAGTGACTGATTCTCATGTTGTCTCTGCTTCTCGTGGGAAAAGCGTGGGTGCCACGCCTGCTGTCGCAACAACTATAACATTTATTGGAGGTACCCAGCTGATTACCAAAGGTGAAACCTTGGTGACAACTCCCCTTACTAGGGATAGCCCTACAAATTATATTAACCTTTCTAGCTCCCATTTTCTTTGGATGAAATGCAAAGAGCATTGGGTCTTTCCTCTCTTCTTCTTTCTACTTCCGGTATCTTTGGCCTCCCTGCTTCTCCCCCTCCCGAAATTGTTTCAGACTTGGTGAAAGCCGTCATCAATTCTCCTTCGTTTGCTTCCTTGAAAATTCCCCTAAGTTCTTCTTCAAATCATAAAGCTATAATTGAACAACAACTTTCGCTATACTTCTTATCTTTGTGCCACTTTTTTGTTTTTTGTCTCCGTACTTTACCCTTTGCTTCTTCCAACTTGTCAAGAGTTGGTTTTCCTCCCGAGAATATACTACTAAATTCTCAGAGTTTGAGGAAGAGAACCAGGCTTTGAAGGGCCAAGTCTCTATTTTTCCCGCTACGAAAGATGAAGTATTAAATGAATTGCATCAAGAAGAAGTTATTATCTCTAAGAAGGAAAAAGCTATACAGACTCTTCTTGATCAAGACATCGGACTGAACATATCACGAGAAGAGTCTCAGTAAGAGAAGAACAAAATCGCATCGAAATGTGCTTCGGTTAGCTCTAGCTTCAAGAACAAAAAGGTGGATACCCAGTGCCAAAGGCTCCCGTACTCAAGCGTGAAAGGACTTCCCATGCAGTCTCCCATCCTAGTACTATTCTCACGGCTTTCCGGGCTCTGGGGTGGTCGATTAGTGCGCACAACCTTTCCCTCACATATGTGAAGAGGCCGGGATTCGATGATTTTCTAGCCAATTATTTTGGTGAAATTCTGACCAATACTTTTGTGAAAGCCCCTCATGCTTGCATACTTTGATAACATAGATAAGTTTCCTAATCTGAGTTTTCCTATTGTGCCTCCAAGATAATAAAAAATCTCACTACAAAGACTGAGATCTTTGGCAAGGGATCGAGGCTTCTTAAATGGAAGGAGTTAGTGCTGAAGAACCTCTTTCTTTCAAAGTCCCCTTGATTGATGAAGATGACTCTAACAGTGAAGATAATTATTATTGGGACGCCTCAAATGATGACAACGAAATGGGACACCAAAACGACGATGATGACGAAGGCCATCTTAACAATGGTGGAGGCGCTAAAGGAAGTGCCAACGTTCGAGGTGTTGGGGTTGAAAAGAGTGGTCATGAAGAGCGCCATGGTGAGGGCATAAGTAAGGACTCTCAACCCCCAAAAGAGAGTGCACCTTCTGGTAAGAATAAGTATGCTCCTTCCATCGAAGGCACAAGGCAATCAGAGCCTCTTGATAAGGTCAATCTTTTGTTAGCTCCTAACTTCAGCATTTCCAAGGGAAAAGGCTTAATGCTGCAATCTCTCCCTCCTATTTCCCAAGTATGATTTATTTTCATTAAAAGTACATTTAGTTGTTAGTAACCAAGTTAAATAACCCTTTACATATGTTTAGACACTACATAAACATCATATTTTCTTAGAGATAAGCTTAATATAAAGCAGTTAAAGGTAAATTCCTTACAAAGGAAATTAGATGAGCAAGTCAAAGATTATAATAACTTATCTGATGATTACTTTAGGATTGACAAGACACTATTGCCTTGATGACTTTCAAGAGTGACGAAGCGGTCCCTCACCTGAAAAGAGCACGTCTTTGAAATGAGAGGTTAAGGGAAGAAAACAAAGAATTGATGACCCTTTTAGGATGTTGATTTAGGAAAGGGAGCTCTTAGTGATTTTTTTTGTGGGAAGTCTTCTATCAACACCCGATAGTTCACTATTCATATCTTGGTAAGTTCAGCGGTGGGTTGCTTAGGCACTTCCACCATAAATATTTGAATGAGATAGGAATGGACCACTATCCTAGAGCAACTTGGAACCGACCGAAGTTCGCTTAATTTTGGTTGACCTTCCCCTGAAAAACACACATGCTATAAAGATAAGTTTATTCCATAAATATTTGAAAATTTTATTTTGTATAAATCATATTGAAATCCTGTAAATATTCAAATGATTGTCAGAATGAAAACGTTTTTATGGTCTTCTCATATCTTTAGTGTTATTTCCATGTATTGTTACAGAACATTCATTTTCAAAATAGTCCAGTTACAGGAGATCTTTTATCTAATTTTGTCAAGTTGCGTAGGGACTATCGAGAAACTACTTTACTGATTAAGACTTCGAAATTAGCACGGTATTGTTTTCTTAGAGATTTACATAGGCTACAAATGTCATGTCCTCGGTTTCATTTTGATTTTCTAGACGAAGAGAGAGTAGAGATTTTAAAATAAAGCAAGACTTTTCATTCAAAATTGATTAGTGGTCGAGACTCCCCTTCAACCGAGGGATGAGACTATAGCTTTTCCCCTCGGTTCTTACTACAGAGGGTATTAATATACCTTTTGATTCGACAGTTACCTTATCTGCCAATTCATTAACTAACGCAAAAAATGTGGTATTAAAACTTTGAATTTCATTTGATTTGACTCAATGTATCCCTTATTCCCTTACAACTTCTCATGAAATTAAATTTTTTATTTTTTGGCCAATGATTTTATTTGTGATTTTCTTATTAGGCTCCTTAACTAGCGATCATGACTTCATCAGAAGGTCTTTCTTCTCGTTTTTCAAAAAATAAAGATAAAGTCATAATTGATTATGGACAACGAAGGGCTTTTGACGATTCTGTTCCCAAAAAATTTGTGAATAATCCTCTTGCACTAGAGTGGTTTAGAAAGTTTCAGGATCAATATGTCCTAATTTAAAGTCTTAAATAGCATAAGAGGGATCTATAGGGCAAGCTAAGATAGCAAGAGGAGTCCCTCGTTGAGGAGAATCACTTAATAAAAGCAAATCCTTAGATTGATTCTGACAATAATGTGATCAAACTTCACCAAATTTGCGATTTGGAATTGCAACTAGGGAACTGTCAAACCACGTGTAAATCACTAGAGTGTTTTAGGTGGAGATATTCCCTATATAGTTAAAACCCTGCAATATCTATCCCCGCTATAGCCCATTGCTCTCTTCAACTGCTATGGTATTTCAATTTAGTGCCGATGAACAGTAGATCCGCTTTTAGCCTCACTTTTTTCGTTGCATCCGCTAAATTAAATCTTTTTAGTGTCCTCTTTAGCAATATTAATATATAGAGCTTGATTTGACTAGTTGTCTTTTTAA
This sequence comes from Allium sativum, assembly GCA_030737875.1. Lineage (NCBI taxonomy): Eukaryota > Viridiplantae > Streptophyta > Magnoliopsida > Asparagales > Amaryllidaceae > Allium > Allium sativum. Next base: position 471,870,267 of record CM060920.1, on the reverse strand, counting down.
AAAAATCAGTAAATTTAGCGTAAAAGGTTAAATTTAAGGCGTAAGTGCCTAATACATGTAAAATCAATTACACTCATCAAATTTAGCATGCTTAACTATGATATTCTTTGACTTTGTTATATAAGATTAATTAATATTAGTTTCTTGTACGCATAATGTGAGAAAGATAATTAATTAATTTTCAAATATTTGTTTTTACATCTAATGAATCTTTTTGCGCTTCTGCTATAATTTCCCCGCTTTATCCCCATTACACCTTTTGCACCTTCGCCGCTATAGAACCGCTAAGAGCTATAACTGCACAGGGTATTTCTGATTTTCCCATTCCTCCTTCCGAGACCTCGCCAAGTCCAGCTAAGTCTGCCGAACTTAAAAAGATAGCCGCCAAAAGGTACCCTCATTTAACAAATACTCTGAGGGGTTTGGATATGAATCTTGTAAGAGATTTGGACGAAAAGTTAAAACAATTTTTTTGGAGATCTTATAAGAATAAAGGGGAAGACGACATTGCCCATCGCATCTGTGGTTACGTTAACCAAGCTAAGGTGACGATGAAGGAAATATACTCCCTTATGAAATGTAACGCTGAATATTAAACAACAAATAAGATTCTAGTCGTATGAGGATGATTCTGGTGATTGTCGCGACATCATCAGTGTTTATTTTAGAGTTTCGAAAGTGAGATGACTATATAATTCCAATTGAAACGACAAAAAATACATAAACTAATTTAAGTGAGTATTAAGAAACGATTTGAGCTTTAAATTTAACTAATACAAGTTAAGCAGATTGAAAAGGTAAAAGTAAATCAAACGAATCGAAATTTAACTTAAGTGAAGTTAAATAAAATTGGAATAATAAAACCAATATGAGAATAGAAGATAAATTGAGCCAAATCAAAATTAATGTTGAGTTAATTGAAATCTAGTTGGTATTATATATGTGTGCATATATATATATATATATATATATATATGTGTGTGTGTGTGTGTGTGTGTGTGTGTGTTGGACGGGTTATGGAAGCTAAGAAGAGGAATAAAATTGTATACCCTACAAACAGGTACATATTTACTATATTGATTGAGTTTAATGATTTTATGAGTCGGTTGGCTTTTGGATTTCCTTCTTGATTGATGAGGGGCTAATTAGGCAAGTTGTAGTTATACCGATTAACCTGTACAAAAGAGGTTACGACGAAATTTAAGGCGTTAGCCGAATTTTGAGAAATTGGAAAGTCTTAGATACTGAATAGTTAAAGAACTTGAGTTGAGCAAAGGTTGAGTTGGATAAGTAAACGACCTTCGGTTCTATCTTCCTTTTCGGGACGGAAAGTTTTTAAGCGTGGGAGATTGTAACAACCCGTATTTTTGGGACCAATTTAAAAATTATTTTTAATAAATCTTACAAGGATTTACAGTTGATTTTAAGAAATAACGACTTGAAATTTATTTTAAAACGATGTTTAAATGTATATATTTAAAAAATTTAATTAAAACAAACTCGTGGCGTCGCGGTAGTTTAAGAAATTTAGTTTTGAACTTCAAATGAATGTACAAAATTAAAAATAAGTCGGATTTTTATAAAACAAGAAACATTGGAATATTTTGAACTTTATCTTTCTAATGGAAGTGAGAAACTGAGATTTCGTGTTATAAATTGTAAGGTTTGTCCAAATTAAAATTTCAAATAGTCGCTATGAATTCGTTTATAAATTATAACAACTTATTAAATATAATTAAAAGGATTTATTATAAAACCGAATATCGATTTGACGTGAATTTTGAAAACATCGAGTTATAAACCCAAGTATGTTTATTTAGAGCTGTATGATATTCTATTTGGATATATACGATAAGATTAACTTATTATTATTAATTTGAACTGTTTTTGAATTTATTAGTATTTTATTGGTTTTATTTAAGCCTTAAAAATAGCTGTATTTTCAAACGGCCTCTGTTTTTGACAAAACCAATTTTATTAGATCCGGAAAGTCAAATTATTGTTAAGTTTAAAATTTCAGGTTAGTTGGAAATTGTATGTAAGCGTGGTAAATATAAACGCATATTGAATTTCAGTTAAAATTCAATAAGCTAGAAATAAGCCATTTTTCAAACGGTCTCCAAATTCGACGAAACCATATTCATTAGAACAATACTTATGAAACATAGTTGTAATTCAAATTACGTATTTTTTGGAGTTAGTACGTGGCCGTGGTAAATTAAAACGTACGTTCAAATTCAATATCTAACGTTATATTGATTTATATTTTAATTTTGAGAAAAAACGATTGAAATGGTCGAATTAGCCTACGAAATCTATTCCATTGAGTTCGTAATATAGGTATTTGGCTTGGATCGTCGGTCATTGGGATTCGATTGGAGTTCGAAGCGTTAAACTTCACTGCTAAATATCATTGATAATTAAATAATGATAAATAATTTCCTATATAGGGGTCAACAAACCTAACTCTTCGTTCAGCCTGGTCAAGATGCGCCTCCACTAACGAACGACTGAAAGCTTTGAAAATTCGTCCCCATTTTCTCCTTATCCACACACCCATACCAAAAACTCCCAAATACAAAACCCTTCAGCTCGATGAGATCTGTAAACTAAACGGATGTGATCGAGTCTAGTTGTGTAAATCGATCAAAATTGCTGCTTAAACATGGCGCGTTCGCTGGAATTTTCTAACGCAAGGGGAGAGGCGAGTGCATCGTGACGCTGGCCGAGGATGGAGCTTGAGTGAGGCTTCGAACGGGGCACTCTTAGATCGATGGCCGAGGATCGGTGGAGGCGTGCGGTGGGGCGAGATTATTTGGAGCGTGGGTTGTCTGTTCGAGTGGGAAGATGAAGAATACGGTGATGGGGAAGAAAGCATAAATGATGGATTAGGAGAAAATTAATTAAATTATATATTTGGTTATATTAATTAATGTAATTAAGGTACAAATGACCATAACTTCTTCAAATGAAAATAAAATTGAACGATTTAATACGCGCTGGAATCGTCTTGACGAGATCTACAATAGAAAATTGATTTGGAGCTAGCTGCAGTTTTTGATTAAATTGAACATCTAGTTTAGTTTAGTTAAAACAATCGTTTAATAATGATTTCAAAACCAATCAATGTGAGAACTCTATCACTCAACTGTTTTGTTATGTTAATTGTTAGTCTACTTTGCGATCCGGCTACACAAAGATTGAGAGTTAAACATAGGTGGTGCCCAAATACTGGGAGAGTTAACAAAAGGGATCGGATATTGCATGTTTTCTTAGCTATGGTTCGGTTCATTTGATGATGGTTGTTGGATACAACACACCAGCCTCCGGATCGGTTTGGAGATTCCGAATCGAGCCTACTCCACCTCTCCATACAAACAGATAAGGCGATTCCTGCACATTGCTGCTGTGTCGGTTCTTTCCTCACACCCAATCCGAACCGAGTTTCCTTGACCAACTCGAACCGAAGATGGAAACAGCTACAACTTATTCCACATTCTTCTATGAAGGCGGGACGGTTACCCCATGTTCACCCATGAACTAGATGCGCTGTCATCATCTTAAAGCCTCTAAATCCGAGATTAAAGGCATGGACTCCACATATATCCGACCCGAAGATCTTTAAGGTTTTTTTTTGGCCTATATATACCCCCAAAAGCACACTATTTGAGGGATCTTTTTGGAGAAGTTGACCACTCAAGCTCTTACATCACCGAACTTCCTTAGTTAACTCAGATCACAATCGAAATTTTGGGTTGTGCTTCATCAAAATTGAGAGAGATTTTCCATTGTAAGAGTGAGATTGAACGATAATCATAATTGTATTTGTAGTTGAAGCATCAATCAAAAAGTATAAAGTGGACGTAGGCTCTTTAACACCAAACTACTATAAATCTTGTGTTCTCCTTGTTTTTTATTTCCATTCCATTTAGAATTTTTGTTTGTTCAGGTGTTAGAACCATTTTTGGAACTAACATTTTGGTGCTTTCACTGAGAAGGTTGAATTCTCAGCATTTTGAATTATCGTTCTACTATTTGAACCCTCAAGTTCAAAGAAGCTAATCCACTTTCTTCAGCGTTTTTGGAAGTTTTCCAACTAATCTCGAGAGATTTGGATATCATGACCAAAGGAAAATGAAAAGAGTTGCAAGTTGCTCGGGAAAGTGAGGCAAATGAAGATCAGCAAGCTATAGTTGTAACCAGGTCAAGAGGGCAGAGTTCAGGACCAAGCCGGACCGAAAGAGCATCACTGACCCGAACAGAAGCAGATGATCCGAACTGGACTAGTGATACCGATTCGGATTCCTAAACACTTCTAGTGGCTGCCCTCCGATCCAAACCGCAGAGGTAGTCGTGGCCCGATCCGAATGTAGTTGGGGCTGGAAACTCTACTCGAGCCCCTATAGATGCTCCGATACCGGCTGCGACAACTAGTGATCAGCCTATTCCCTCTGTGCCCGTCACACACATGGATCTCTCACGCTTACTTGAGATGCTAGACAACACCAGAGATGCTTTGGAGGCTCGTAAATGTGATAGCGTTCTTATGCGGGAAAACATGAAATGAATAGGGAAATAAGAGAGCTTCGTAGACAAAGATGCCCTCTCTAACCCATCGTCTCCTACGGATCATTCATCCTCTTCAGACAAAGAGCATCCACGTCAGAGGAAGCCATATGAAAGGCCCGCGAATCTGGACCAGTTGACATTCGGATCGTTGGGATCCCGCGAAGATGCGGCCCGTGTTCTAGGACCCAATGACCCAAGTTTGAGAGAACCAATGCTAGTACCGATGCGAGGATCTCACGTCCTTCCCAGTGATCCAAACATCACTAATCACACTCAGGGGCAGCTTCTCCAGCCCACTCATCCCGTGAATGACCGGGATCGTAGAGGGCGAGGAACTTCAGCTGCAACCCGGAACCAAAGAGCGCCGCCTGATGTAGGCATTGGACATATAAGAAGAAATCGAAGCGTAGACCCTAAGCCAGCTTTGACTAACGCAGAAGTGGAAGTGATGGTGTGACAAATCATAGTTGATAGTCGACATTACAGCAACGAAGACTGGGGCATCGAGCGTAGCCACACCCCATTTACTGATGATATTTTGAACTTTCAGTTTCCCCGATGATTTAACTTGCCACAAATGGATCGATATGGAGGGAGAACCGATCTCAGACAATATTTGATGAGATATTCAAGGTATATAAATGTCGCAGCGGCACCCGACGCTGTGAAATGTAAAGCTTTCCCAATATATCTTGAAGATGTCGCGCTAATATGGTTTACACGAATCCCTCCTCGATCAGTATCAAACTTTAAAGAATTAAGCGAACGCTTTATGAATCGGTTCCGACTCCATGCCCGAAAATCCAAGAGCGTTATTGAACTGTCCAGGATAAAGTAGGCCCCAGGTGAATCTTTGAAGTCATATCTAGATCGCTTTAACTTAGAAGTTACTAAAGTAAGCGATCCACATGAACCAACCGTTTTGATGGTGTTAATGATGGAGTTGATCCAGACACGGAGGATATATGGATGGAAAACCGCCATTGACAAGGGAAGCGTTCTACGAAAAGGCCAATATTCGCTTGTGGCAAGAGGAAAATTATTCCAATCGAAAGATAAAATCCGATGGAGTATCCAGAGAAGACTTTCAAAGTAATGTCGTAGTAAAACAGTCTGGTGATAATTCGGGGAAGGTCGAGGTAAGTGTCGGCAACAAAAATGAGGGAATAACAATCGGAATAGAAATTATGGAAAAAGAAACAAGACTCGAGGGAATAACTCTGAGAAAAGGCCTCGGTTTCAAATTTTCGAAAGCTACACGCTGTTGAATGACACTCTAGAGATCATATATCTAGATACTTATAATGTCTTACAGTACAAGAAGCCTCCGCCCAGAGACTCCACCGAGAAGGAGCTCACAACTAGAAATTTTTGTTTGTTTCATGGAACTCACGGACACTCTACTAACGAGTGTCGTCATCTAAGAGACGGTGTTGAAAAATTGCTTCGAGAAGGAAAGTTAGATGAGTACAAGGTCGCTCCAAGAGACAGGGACAAGGAGGACAAGCCCCAAATCAAAACCCACCTGCTTCCAAGCCTACAACTCAACAGAAGGGAAAAGGTATTGTTATAAACACCATAGTTGGAGGACCACACCCAGCTGGGTCCAGTGATAGGGCGATGGAATAGTATGTTAATGCAGACAAGAATCCCGAAACAGAGGAATGTAGCAACCTCGAAGAAACTGCACCAGTAAAACAGAAAAAGACTGCTACTGATGATATCGTCTTCCGAGACAGAGAAAGTATTGGGGTTGAAGCACCGAGCACTGATCCATTAGTAATAACTACCGTTATTGGACCTACAATAGTCGAGAAAGTTCTTGTGGATAATGGAAGTTCTGTTAACATCCAATTTAAGAAGGCTTTCGATCAGATAAAACTGGAAATGGAAGACTTAAAGCCATGTGAAGGTTGGATTTGTGGCTTTAATGAAGCCTCAACTGCCCCGATTGGAGTAATAGACCTACCGGTAGAGTTAGGTGAAGGAGAGCATAGAAGAGTGAAGATTCTCCATTTCTTCATCATGGACATCGACTCATCTTACAGCGCTTTCCTGGGACGGACGACACTTTCGGAGTTCAGGGCTTGCATTGCCCCATGGTGCCTGCTAATGAAATTCCCAACAGACGCTGGAGTGGGAATGATTCGAGGTGATCAAGTAACTGCAAGGGCCTACTATATGACAGAGTTGAAAATGTTGTGTAACGGAAAGAGTTCAGAACCTAAGAACACTTCCTCTCCTATTGAGGAAAACTCAGTATAGCAGCTAAAGACAATACCGCCTAGGGAATCGCCTGACGAAATTCCTGAAGATATCGATCCCAGAGAGGACGAGGAAGCAGGAACTAGAAAGGCGACACCCAACGAGGTGACTGTTGATATCCCAATCGATAGCGATGACCCGACAAAGGTCTTGAAGATTGGATCTTATTTGGATTCTTTTCGGACGAATGAATTAACTGATTTTCTGAAAGCGAACCTTGATGTGTTTGCTTGGACTCAGGCGGACATGTGTGGAATTTCTCCCGCGATTATGAGCCATTCACTAAGCCTAAACCCAAAGCATCCTCCAATGAAACAAAAAAGGCGTATGTTGGGCCCAGAAAGGTCAGCAGCCTTAAAGGAAGAAGTAGAGAAGCTAAGGAATAACGGGTTCATCCAAGACTCGACATATTCCGACTGAATATTGAATCCTGTCCTGGTCAAGAAATCAAATGGAAAGTGGCGAACATGCATTAACTTTTCTGATTTGAACAAAGCCTGCCCAAAGGATAGCTTTCCACTCCCCAGGACTGATCAGCTGGTAGACTCAACGACGGGACACGAACTTCTCTCCTTCATGGATGCATATTCAGGGTACAACCAGATCCTCATGCATGTACTGGATCAGGAGCACACTAGCTTCATTACGGACTTAGGGTTATACTGTTACGTGGTGATGCCATTCGGATTAAAAAAATGTTAGAGCCACATATCAACGCTTGGTGAATCGAATGTTCTATTAACCAAATCGGGAAAACAATGGAAGTTTATGTAGATAACATCCTTATGAAGTCCAAACAATCTTCCAATCACACAAAAGACTTGGCGGAGATGTTAGACATTTTTACGGCGGTACGGGATGAAATTGAACCCCTTGAAATGTTCATTCGAAGTCGCATCAGGACAATTCCTCGGATTCATAGTCAGTTCCCGGGGAATCAAGATTAATCCTGACCAAATTGCAGCGATCAAGAACATAGAAGAGCCATGAAAGATAAGAGATGTTCAAAGCCTGGCAGGGAAGGTTGCAGCGTTAAGCAGGTTCATATCTAAAGCCACTGACAAGTGCGTCCCATTCTTTGATTTAATCAAACAGGGAAACGTAATTTCGAATGGACCCCCGACTGTGTAGAGGCCTTCAAAAATTTGTTAGATTTGCTAGATAAACCTCCGATATTGTTAGAATTGATGGATCATGAGGATCTATTCGTATATTTGGCAGTGTCGTCTCATGCTGTCAGCTTAGCTTTGGTACGCGAGGAAGACAAAATCCAGAGGCCGGTGTATTACGTAAGCAAGAAGTTAGCTGCGGCAGAACACACTTATCCGAAAATAGAAAACTTGCTTATAGTCTCTTAATTGCATCCCGAAAGGTCCGTCATTATTTCCAAGCTCATCTGATAGTCATATATACTGATCAACCACTCAAATAGGTGTTGCAACAACCTAAAGCATCAGCACGATTGCTTAAGTGGAACATCGAGTTGAGCCAGTTCGATTTAAATTTCCAACCAAGGAGATCGATAAGGGGACACGCTCTAGCTAACTTCATAGCAGAATTCACAATCACCGAGGAAGATGCATTGGATGATAAGGCTAACCCTTAGGAGAAAAATTTAGAACTTAGTCCCTGGAAATTGTGTACAGATGGGGCTAAGAATGATCGAAGGTCCAGTGCCGGAGTTGTTTTAACTACTCCTGAAGGACGATTTATTTACTGTGCTTTGCAGTTGGAATTCTCTGCCACCAACAATGACTCCGAATACGAGGCCCTGATTACCGGGTTAAAACTCATTAAGAATTAGGGGTGACAATACTAGACATATTCTGTGATCGATAGTTGTCTGCTAAGTTTGAAAGGAACTCGAAGCTAGGGGACCTCGACTAATCACTTACCTTGAAAAAGTAGAGGAGTTACTCGACAATCTGGAGCATTATAGTATAACTCATATCCCACGGATAGAAAACCAGAAGGCAGACTGACTAGCTAAGTTATCAAGCTCTGACAATCCATAAGAAACGGAGATGGTTCCGATAAAGGTACTGAAATCACCAAGCTTCGATCAAATGGAAGTCAATCCAGTACTGGAAGATGAACCAGAAAGAGAGTCATGGATGTCACCAATTAAGAACTTTCTTGAAGGTGGAACGCTCTAACAAAAAAGCGTGAGAGACGAGCTATAATTCGTAAAGCTGCAAGATATGTCCTACAGCAGGACAAAACTCTTTACCGCCAGGGATTCTCTATGCCTTTGCTCCGATGTATAACACATGATGACATCAAACGTGTACTGAGAGAAGTACATGAAGGTGAATATAGAGATCACATTGGGGGCCAAACATTGACAAAGAAAATATTAAGGTATGACTACTTCTGGCCTACCATAAATAATGATGCAGCTGATTTTGCACGACGCTGCAATAAATGCCAAAAATTTGCAAAGTTCCTAGGGCACCTCCATGTCAGCTTAAATCAATGGTGAGCCTATGGTCGTTCGCTATGTGGGGAATATACATCATTGGAACCATGTCGATCGGTAAACGAGGAGCCAAATATGCAATCATGGTCTTGGATTATTTCACAAAGTGGGCGAAAGCTGAACCCCTAACTACGATCACGACAAAGCGGGTGATAAAATTTATGGTCAGGAATATCATCTGTCGATTTGGGATACCAAGAACCATCATAATTGACAATGGAATCTAATTCGATGGCACATAATTCAGAAATTTCTTCCAGAAGTATAAGATTGACAAGAGGTACACTGCAGTGGCTCACCCGCAATCAATTGGACAAGTTGAGGTGATAAACAAAACTATTAAGTCCATCCTCAAAAAACAATTGGAAAAAGCGAAAGCTATATGGGTCGACGAATTACCATTAACATTATGGGCTTATCGAACAACCTACAAAACGGCAACGGGTCATACCCCTTTTTCACTCTCTTTTTGATCAGAAGCGATACTTCCGGTGGAGCTTAAAGTCTGGTTAACATAAACAAAAGATTATAAAGTGGACGTAGGCCACGACTTGGCCGAACCACTATAAAATATCGCGTGTGATTTACTTTTCCTACATAAACCTTTTTATATATCCTGTGATTACTATGATATGAGTATGAGACACTAGAAATTTAAATCGAAGCCATAGCAAATGAGACAACCGTTTGCACAACAAGGTAAGAAGGACGGGAAGACGATGTCCCAAACTCTAACTCTCATAAATCGAGAAAGAGTATAAAGGACGGGAAGACGACATCCCCAAGGCGTAGAGGTGCACCGTGATAAGAAACCGCCTTGAATGCACTCTGACCTGACAGTACGACACGAGAGTATAAAGGTGCTAAGAACAAGAGCCAATGAGAAAGTACCCCGGTCCCACTGAAGGACAGGGAGCAATCCGACGTCGAACCTAATCAATCTCGAACAAGCCCTGGCCAGGCACTTTATTCAAGATTGATTAGGGGCATACACACCACATCCCCTGTTATTGATGGCTTAATTAAGCAATGATTTCTGCTCATTATATTTTGACATCTATACACTTGTAGGGAGTTGTTATTTACTACTTACATTTTAACACTTTGATCATTACTGAACTCAACTGAAATAAACAACAAACTTGCAAGTATTTGACATAGTGAGAAACAAACCATTTCATTTACGTGAGTGCAGGTTTATACAAGAAGATCAAATAAAGGGATGCGAGGGATGCACTCGCTACAACAACAACGGTCCAATGGAAAGTCAAAACAAAAGACAAAACCAATTTTCATTTGGACATTGGGACAGACTTAGCTTTCTTGGCAGCCTTGAGTTTATCCCTTTCTTCTTTTTCAGCTTCGAAAAAGATACGCTTCGGCTTCTTTTTCCCAGAAACAAGAGTGATGGGATCAGTAGAAGATTTTTTAGCAAGCTCTTTGGTTATTGACCTGGTTGGAATCTTGACAACTAACTTTGACCCAGGAGGAACTACCGCGAGTGGTTTAAGATTTTCGAGATCTACTTCCTCAACTTTGGCCTTCAAAAGCATATCTTTTTTTTCTTTCATATCAGCCAAGGTCAAGTCATCAGCATCCCCAGAGCCTCCAGTCATAACAACGTCATCATCTTCCTCATGACCATCATTACCGCCATCTTCTTTCAAGGCATCTATCATATCCCTGTCTTTGGGAGTCTCGGTGCTGGCGGGAAGAAGAACTTTGTCAGTAACCTCACCATTTTTGCCCTCAATGTTCCCTGCAGGTTCAGAGCCAGTAGCTTCATCCTTTTTCTCCTATGCCTTCGCAGCAGACTTTACTTCAGTAGCCTCTTCTGGCCGCTCGTCAATCTTCTCAGCTGTCTTTGGACCTGCAGGGCGAGAAGTAACGGTTATTAGCTCAGGAGATAAAGGATGTTCCTCAATCAATTATCCAACGATATGACGGAATGTTGAGATAGCCCTAAAAAATTGGGGTGAAAAGGTAGAGATACCTTCTGATGATTTTTCCATGTGAGTAGCTGGGATCTCCAAGGCTGTTTCAACGATTGGGGACAGGAAAGGTACTTAAGGAAGCCCTGGGTTCTTAGGATCGTACTCCTCCAACTCAGTGATCCCGGTAATTGCAGATGTGGACCCATTTTTAGTAGTGTGTTTTCCTTTAAGTTGGCGCCTCTCTTCCTCCATAGTAGCAACAATAAGCTTACGCCCTTCGGCTAAGCATGTCGCTTCCTCACCCCTCAAATACTTCACTATAAGCTTATCCTCGTCGATTGAATCCACCTTGAGCTCTTGTTTTCCCATTCGACCACCTGATCCCATACATATACCAGAGTGGTAGGGTAATCCTTGATCCATGCAATGTCTCGATGTCGGATCACCTGAGCAATGTATCCCATCATGGTCTCAACACTCTCATCCAACTCTGTTTAGGCTCCCGCAAGCTGACCGTTAATCTTTTCAACTTGTTGTAAAGCTACGTTCACATTTCCCCTGGCAAGGGTTGCCCATGTCTCAACCTCCATCAGTTTGGCCTCTAACTCTGCATTCTTCCCCGTTATCTCCTCTTTCTCCTGTTTAAGACGAGTACAAGCTGGCTTGGCACCTTTGCTTTCAGATTTAGCATCCTCGGCTTGCTTCTTTAAGTCTATGCACTCCTGGCCATAGGAATCAAGTCGGCGTGGTGACGCTTTTGTAATTCTTCAAATTGCTTCTTGTAAGTATTCGCATCGCGTTGCACAAGGGCAAGTTGGGCTTGTGCATCCTCGAGTTCCTTCTTGGAGTTTTCAATATCATTTGCATCATATTTGGCAGCATCCTTCATGGTTTTTACATCGGCTATCAAGTCCTGAATAATCTTGGACAAAGTCCGCGAGTATCTTTTCATCTCTTTGTATTAAGTATCCACTTCATCAACCTTGGCCTTAACCACTGTTTCCCAGTCATAGTCTAATGGCTTAAGAGCTGGAATAAAATGCATGTTCCCAAAGTGGTGATCGAGAAACTGTTTCTTCAGAAGCTCTAGTTTCGGCTTATTCTCATCGTCAAGTATGACTGGCCTTGTGGTGGTAATGTCAATGTTGCGACGCCTGGCACGATGGATGTTTTGACTTTCTCAGCTCCCTTACTTGGTTCTTTTTGCTTCTCTTTTGGATCAGAACTTTTCTTTGATGGCTTTTCCTGATGAGTTCTATCCTGGGAGGAAACTGCAGTTTTAGAAGTGCGTTTTTCCCCTTCATGGTGAGTAGAGTGGCTTTTATGTTTTTCTAAGTCCAAACGACGAGGAGATCGAGAATGAGAAGATCAATGAGGATGAGAGGGTCAATTCCTCCTGTCATCTCTATCCCAACTTTCATGCTGATCATGTCTTACACTAGACTCCATCGGGGGCATGCTCGAGCGAACATCTCTCATATAATAGCGGTGACGGGCCATCTGTCCTGCAAGGTGATATGAGTGAATGTTAGAATCAACATTAAAATAAAACACAAGTGTTGTGACGTGTAGTGCTAGGGTGCTGTGTATATCCTAAGTGACAGCCCCTCTAACAGACCAGAGCCTGGAGTTAGGCCACTGTGCATAGTTTCTCTGACCTTCACGGAGGTAACTTCTTCTTCGGAGGTGAAAGTATGGGGATTTGTTCTAAAATTTTCTGAAGTATAAATGGCCTTGGGTAGGGGGAAGTTTTCCCAAACCCCAGTATATAGAATCATCCACAGCGGAATCGTCTCCTCGGGGAGTGATTGACGGCGACTCTCTTGGAGAAATCGGTTTTTCAGAGATAGCTGCATCTTTGAGAGTGATATATTTGTCTCTATCCTTGTCAGCTGTGTTTGCTAATACATCATCTTGAGTTGAAGTGGGAGGACTTTTCTGAGGCATTGTTGGATCTCTTTAACTCTCTCCCTTCTCAGGTAAAATTTCAATTGGCCCCTCGACTGGAGGTATATATACATAGGGACCTTCTCCATGGCCTATACTATGAGTAATAGCAACTAATCTATGGCGGTGAAGATACTCATTCACTAGGTAGTCTCTGATGGTCAAGATTTTTGATCACCGTTGAGCAGTTGGTTCAAACGATCAATGTACACCGGATGCGTTTCCAGTTTCAGGTTAGGGACTGCAAGTGAAAATGAACAACAGTCAATAAATTTACGGAAGCGGTGGAAATTAGAAATTGAAGCCTGGAATCTTTACTTGATTTAAGCCATCTCATGGCACATCCTGGTTGTTGTTTGATATAGAACCATCCAGGTCTTGGATCACCAACTTTGCTGCTAAATGGAACACTAATGATTTTCCTTTTTGGTACTGATTCAAAATATACAAAGGAAGGGGTATCCTGGGTTAGATGCTTGAAGTTGTATAAGAAGTGAACATCCTCGAAGGTGAGCTATGTTCCCAGAATTTCCCTGTAAGCAATGTATAAGGTATACGAATAAGCATAGGAGTTGGGTTGGAGCTGCATTGCAGCAATCCGCATTTGTCTCGAAAAATTGACTATGAATGGTAGGAACAGAGGTATCGCCCTAACAAGTCACATTAACCTACTAATCGCCATATACCCTTCGGGTGGATTATGAGGCCGATCCATTTCAGTAGGCAACTCGGTATCCTTTCGGAGAATTCCATGTTTCAAGCATGGTCGACGCAACGGAGTGCCCAGGTTTGTCCAGAATGATGGCATGTTCGAACTCGCCGGGAGCGCGGCTATCTCCTACTCCTCCTTCCTCTTCTTCATCTATAGAGCCATCGCCTCCGGATGATGCTTCATTTTCATGAATCTCCATTTCATAGTCTGAACCCTCACTATCCCATTCAGGATCTGAAGTGGAGGGTATATCTTCAATGATGGGATTTTCAGATGGTCCCACAGCCTCTTTTCTCTCTGCTAATCTAGCTGAGCGTCTCTCAGTCATAATTGTTGTACTAACGAAGAGATGATAGGGATTAGAGTATAGCTGCCCATGCCCCCTGTGTGTGTGTGCACTAAGTTGTGAAAATGTGTACAATGTCGAATACAATATTAATAGAGAAGTAAAGTAGTATGAAAAGTAGACATATGATTATAAGGTCTAAATAGTTCAGTTCAGAAGGCTCTATCCTAACTGTGCATGATGTCACAAGCCATATTTAGTTTTGGTTAATTTGATTATAGCATGCTTGCATTCTATATTATATAACTGCGGATCAGATCAGATATTTATGTCATTTGCGGATCGATTCAGATGTTTTTGTCATTTGCGGATCGGTTCGGATGTTCACAGGCGGATCGGTTCAGAAGTTCATAGTACAAAGTATCACGATGAAGTGGGAATATTCATACAAGCTCGTCGGTTCAGTTCGGAAACAGAACCAAAATAAAGTTGGATTGAATCAGATCTAACGAAGCCAAAATGGTTCGGATCGATCAGTACCTATCCGATCCGGAGCATCTCTTTGGAAGTTGATCCCATCCCTTAGAGGTTTTCGATCCGAACCGATCCCGCGTCACCAATGCCTTCTTTTATGTATCCTTGGATAAGTTCCAGCTCCTTGCACTTCCAACCGAACCGAACCGATTCCACCCTTTACCATTGGTTTCTCTTCTTCGCCCCACTAAGGTGCTTAACTCGAACCCAACGTTTCCCCCACATTTTGCTTGAAAATATGTTGTTAAATCGAAGTTTCTCCTATTCGAATCGCTATCGCCGCCACCTAGAGGCTATGATGAAGTCGCTATCGAAGACGACGGCATGCCAGAGAAGCCACATCGTCAACATTGATGTCAAATCAAGTAAAAGCACAAAAATTGATGTCATTAATAAGTAAAACGCAAGGACAAATGGATTTTACGAAGATTTGAACCTACCTTTAATTTCAATTTGAAGTTGAGGAGGATTTCTAGGGATCTTGGAAATTAGGCTTTTCGTTATCAAGGAGTTTCGAACCAATTCACAACAACAGAGAAAGTGAAGAAAAGAAGAAGAAGAAAGGGGTTTAAAGGTTCGATATATATAATGGATGTAGATGTCTATTCGTATTCCCATTAGTATTGTATGGTAGCAATTAGTATTGTATGGTAGCAAGAGCGGACCGGGTGTGGGCTGTGCTCGATCATTTCGATCCGAACAACAGACAATTCAAAATTGATTTAAAGCCTTCAAGCCCATAAACACGGCAACGGTTCGAATATAAAGTGGATCAAATTGATCCAGCCCAAGCCAAAATAGGTTCGTTAATCTAATGACGTAATCCAAAATTCAAAAGGAAAGCAAAGAAATGCAAAGGAGCGTTGGACCAAATACATATGCATACCGAAAAGATTACCTGGAAGAAGTACGTAGAACTTGGAAGAAATATTAAAGCTTTCGGATGTAAACAGAAGTAGATGACTTATGACCTCATGGTGTATTTATAAGCTCTACAAATGCAAGAAAACACAGCTTCATGAAAAGTCGTAATCTTATCAAAAGGGATGACTATTGATTGGCGCTGGTTCGAGAACAGATAAGTTGGATATTTCGAAGCACGCTCCATCTCCAATGACCGCATACTTCGAGGGGCCAAAATGTTAGCCTACTTTGTGATTCGGCTACACAAATATTGAGAGTTAAACATAGGTGGTGCCCAAATACTAGAAGAGTTAACAAAAGGGATCATATATTGCATGTTTTCTTAGCTACGGTTCGGTTCGTTTGATGATGGTTGTTGGATACAACACACCAGCCTCCGGATTGGTTCGGAGATTCCTAATCGAGCCTGCTCCACCTCTCCATACAAACAGATAAGGATATTCCTGCACATGGCTGCCAGGTCGGTTCTTTCCTCACACCCGATCCGAACCGTGTTTCCTTGACCAACTCGAACCGAAGACGGAAACAACTACAGCTTATTCCACGTTCTCCTATGAAGGCATATATTCCGCATGTATTCGACCTGAAGATCTTTAAAGGGGGTTTTCTGCCTATAAATACCCCCAAAAGCACACTATTTGAGGGATCCTTTTGGAGAAGTTGATCACTCAAGCTCTTAAACCACCGAACTTCCTTAGTTAATTCACACCATAATCAAATTTTTGGGTTGTGTTTCATCAAAATTGAGAGAGATTTTCCATTGTAAGAGTGAGATTGAATGCTAATCATAATTGTATTTGTAGTTGAAGCATCAATCAAAAAAGTATAAAGTGGACGTAGGCTCTTTAACGCCTAACCACTATAAATCTTGTGTTCTCCTTGTTTTTATTTCCATTTCATTTAGAATTTTCGTTTGTTCGGGTGTTAGAACCATTTTTGGATCTAACATTATTATAATCATATTTAAAAATATATTTGAATGATTGTTTGAATACGACTGATATTGATTTGAATGATACATTCCTTGGAAATTATTTTGTGATAGTGAAGAGGGTTTGATTAATACACATATAGCTGCTGCTGATTTGGGAGCGTCCATTTCTTCATCGCCTTCTTCCCTGAGCAATTATTTCCCTTTTGTCCTAAATGCTACAATGTCTGCTCCTTCTTTTATTAGTATGGCTAGTAGATCTTATACTGCTATGTCATCAGCATCACCTTACTCTCACTTGGCACCTCCTTCTCACTTTATTCTTTCTCCACCACCCAATGTTAGACCATCTACTGCCTCACCACTTATGTCATCATCATTGGGTGGTAAGAAAAAGGGAAGAAAGAAAAAGCAACAATCTGATGATGATGATTTGCATGATGGGTTAGATTATAAACCAGAAGACGTTATGCCGGCAACTAATTCAAGGAAATCTGGAAGACATACCAGAAACAATCCCACTTATATGCTTGGGTCTCTTCAATTTAAATGAGCGTGATTTGTTATTCTTAGCATGGGGCGGTTGTTTTAGATATTTTAATTTGTTTAAGTCATTTTTCTGCTGGCGGCTAAAGTATTCTTAGCAATGTTGCCTCTTTGGTGGTTTGCTGCACATTAAGGGATTCTGTCAGTTGTAATACGGTTTCTGTTTTGGTAGTCTAAGGCTAGAAAATGTCAAGAGTCTGTATTAAGCTTTATTTGTATTCTTTGGATGTTACTCTTGAAGTAGTGAATAAAAACTTTCACTTGCCTTTCAAAAAAAAATATTTATTGCCTGTGAGAGCTTCTCACTTTAAATATTTATTTGCGTAGTTTAATTACAAACACATTGTTAAATAATTAGTTGTTAAGCGATCAAGTTAATATGAACTTGTGATATGATTAGAAAAGTAAACTGAATAAATTAGTAAGTTAAAATATTGGTAATATGTTAATGGTAGCTTATGTGAGAAAACTAAATTTAATTTAGTTAATAATCACAAATTATTATATGGTACATGGAAGCTTACATCACAAATTGTTTGCAAACTTGATGGATGAATTTACAGTTTTTATTAATATTATCGAACTGTGAATATGAGCGTTGTCGATAAACAATTATATTATAATTATTGGTTGATGGACGGTTTTTGATATGAACATGTTTCCATTATTGATGCAAAACTTTAGACCATGGATATGGAAATTTAAAATTATTGAATTTCAATCTTTTGGATTTTTAAATGAATTTTATATTCATTCAAGTGAAATTTGACAGAAAATTGGAAATGGGATTTTTAAGTCCGAACTGATTTGAAAACAAAGTTGTTATAATTTCAAACAACTATTGAAATGATTGAATTTGAATTGAAAGAAATTTTGATTAAAAATGACTTGTTTTAATTCAAATGAGATTTTGAATAGTAATTTAAAAATGTGAAACCGAGTTAAGTATAGAAACGACGTTTTAAACTCGAATGGATTTTTCCATTGTTCTTATTTATTTTTATAATAATTGTCAGAAAGATTTGGATTTCAAAATATTATATTCTGAAAAATATTATTATTTTAATATTACAATAATATGGATTATTCAGTTTTGATTTAAATTTGAATGGGAGATGGAAATCGTTTTCAAATGAGATTCTAAACATTTTATAAAATATGTTTAAATGAAATCAACGAATTTTATTATATATAATAAAATGTTCTGGATAGGACGAGTGGCGCAGTGACCGTTCGCGAATTTCAACCATTAACTTCAAATAAACGTAACTGGGGATCTGACCGTCGGATTCTCCTTAAACTGGAACCATTGCGTTCGTAATGAAAGGAGATTTCAAATGAAATAAGAAGTTTTAAAATCCAACTGTTATTTTAATATTAGTCCAAATCTGTTTTGGGGAAAAATCGCTATGAATGCAGTTCAGTGGCCGGAATTTGAAACCGTCTGCAAGAGCCATAATAAAATTATTAAAATATGAATAAATTATGTTAAATCATAATAAATGATTTGAAAGGATTTTTAGATTAAATATTCCAAGTTTTGGAAAGATAGAAGATATTTTTATTCTGATAAGTTATTAATCAACTAGAATAAAGAACTGAAAGGAGCTGTAATGGTTTCAGTATAACTAGAGTTTTCAAATATATAAATTGGATTGGATTAGAATGGAAATTATCTTTGGATATTTCGATATTGGATTCTGTGATTATATGTATATCGTTGAGGAATTTGGAAGATATAGATGTCGTTATTCCCTGTACGGTATCTGTTGGTTGCAGAATGTGATACTGATTATAAGTCGATACAATTTCTATTCAAAACCTTATTTTTGATATCAAATTGAACGTTGGGTTTATCGTGAATAGTGTCTTCAATAACACTGTTCTTAAACCAGTTGTAAATGAAGTTTTGGAATAAATAATTTAATTAAGATTTAATATTTTCTTCCAAAGTAAAGTTATCCAATTAATAAAAAATATTTGGAAATGAACGGAAATTTGATTTGGGTTTATCATAAATGATGTTTTAAATAAAATTTATGCTTTAACCTAGTCAAAAATGAAAATATGATTTGGAATAAATATTTTTATTAAGGTTTATTGAAATTTTCCAAAGTGAAGTTTCCCAATTTAATAAATTAAATTGGAATTGAATGGAATTCGATCTATTGATAATAGAGATGAACCTCCATGGAGAAAGTCCTTTACTATTTAAGGAACTTAAAAGGCTCTATTGTTATTCCGCTTATAGCATTAGTCTGGTATGGGAATTTATATTGATTATAAACTAGCATGATTTCCATGAAGATTCCATTTTGAATGGAAGTTGATTTTGGATTTATCGTGAACAATGTTTTAAATAACATTTATTTTTTAACTTAGTTAAAGTCAGAATTAATTTCCTAAAGTTGAATAAACATTAAATAATGAATTTTGGAGATTAAAACTAAGTGGATTTTTAATAAATCTTCAATTGGATTTGAAATATAACGAGGTAATTAAATTTATTAAGATTCGATGGGCATTAAATATGGAGTACCACCAGTTTTACTCAATGCAATAGTTGAATCTTTAATTAGATTTGGAATGAAAAGTGGTAATTAAATGTACTTTAACACGATGTATGTTAGATATGGAGTACCATCAGTTTTGCTCTATGAGATGAATAGGTTGGGAATGGGATAACGATATGAAATATTATCTTTTGCACAAGGCTCGTTGATCCCGATAAATTTTATAAACCTTAATTTGGTTTAAGTTTGTGAAAAGATATTATATAATCTTTTGCAATGATTTCTAAGGAAAAGATTTAAATAAGAAGTTTAAATGATATATATTTTTATGACAAGTTTTCTAATATTCCCAAAGAAGGATCTATGGTCTCATGGCGGCTGAAACTTCTCTTTCTCTTTCTTTAATTAATTCTCGATCAAAACATATTCTTCCCCAATCTTTATCCAGTAAATCAAACCTGATTGTGAAAGGAAATAAGGCGAATGCTCTTGCTCGTCCTGTATTGGTGTTTACGAATTCTCAATTTCGTTATGGCGGATGTTTTCGATGTGGAAGTGATAATCATTTTGTGAGGAGTTGTAGAAATCAAATCAGATGTTATAACTGCGGTCAATCGGATCATCGTAGTGGCAACTGTTCGATTTCTTCAAAAGAGGTACTTTCTTGTGAGTTTTTTGATAGATCTGCAGAGGATGATAGGGGTGTTGTGAGGAATTTGGGGCAAGGGTGAAATCAATTTTTGAACTCTGGCATGACATTTTTCAAATGCTTTAGATGTGGGGATCCTAATCATTTCGCTAAGGATTGTAGGAATTTGACCCGCTGTTTTGCCTGTGGTAAATCTGGTCATCGGAAGTTGAATTGTCCTATTATCTTTAGAGGGAAATCAACGTTGGACCTATTGCGCATTAACTGTTCGATGATTTGTCAGAAATTGATATCTTTCCTGAATCTTTATGATCTAATCTTTTCTAAAGAGAAGAATGGCGGGGCCTATATGCTTTTTGTGATGGCTTGGAATATTGAAGGTATTGTGGATGGTGTTCTTTGGCGTGGAGGAGTTTTTAACGAGTCATGTTTTGTGGCCTCTCTGCCTCTTCCGAGGGCGATGGACAGGAAAGAAAACGCTGTTTCTTTTTGTGTTAATTTATTGAAAGTGAGGAGGATTTTTTTGATTCGATATCCAAGAACAAGAGGAAGGGGTTATTGTTATTGAATGAGATTCTTAGGCTTTTCAATTTCATTAATACGGAAGTGAACTGTGGATTGGTGGCTGTTAATCGACGGAGTTTGTATAATCTTGTGGATGGGGCTGTTTTGAATCCTGTGGTCACTTGTAATTTGGAGATGGAGAATCAGTTGAATTCGGATAGTGGTGATGAGGGAGCAGTTCTTGTTAAAGACTGTGGTGGCGTGTACTTTGCTGAGGACGAGATGGGGGTTTGTGTGGGGAAATTGAGAGTCCTTCAGCACTTTGACTCGATGCTTCTCGACCCTTGTGTTCTGTCTTGTGTGAATCAGCCCTATGGGAGCTCGTATGTTGTTTGCCTTGTTAATGTAAGGGTGGACATGAGCGGTGGAGAGATGGATAGCTCGGATGTTTGCTCTTCATCAGTGGAGTGTTCCATTTATTGTGACGAGACTGAGGTTGAGTGGAATGTGGCAGATGAAGTTAGTTTACAAAATGGATTTGGGGTTTTGGAGGATGTTGGTGAAGAGGAGGGGATTGTTGTGAAGGATCATGAGTATGGTTATGCATCAGTTTGTAAAGGGGGGAAGCAGATTGCTTCAGATAAGGTGATTGTGAAAAATATGCCACGTGAAGATGAGAGAGCAGATTGCTGTGATGCTGTTTCAGATTTTCAAATTCTCGTTCCAATGTATTCTCCGTTGGAAAATATTTCATGTGCAGCTTGTAATAATGTTGTGTTTTCTGGAAAGGGGAGAGGTGGTTCTAGGGTGGTAGTGGGTTTGGCGAGTAATGAGGATTTACACATTGGTTTTAGTCAGACGAAGTTGGTGGTTCCTAATGGGACTTGCTCGTTTTCAAAGAATTTTTTTTATGTTCATAAGGGTAAGAGGAGAAGAAGATTTTCTGTTATGAAACATGATCTTTGGTCTTATATGAATAAGGGGAATTGCTTGAGTTCGATGCTTTCAGGGTTGAGTAGTAGGCTGGCCTCTTACTCTCACTACGATTCCATGACCTGTGATCAGATTAGGCCGGGGACTGAGGCGATTAATCAGTGTGGAGATACGGGTTCAGATAGATTGCAAGAGGATATTGGAGAGAAATCTCCAGTTGATATGCCTGTTTCTTCGACTAGGAAAGGCAGGCGCAGGAGAGTTTTTCCCAGTTCGGGATTGGTCCGACGTAGCAGGCGTGTTAGATCTTATACCGTCTCTTACCATGGAAAGCTCCCGAGTTAGAAGCTGGTAGCAGCAATTCAGACTATGGTAGTAGTTTTTGCTGTGGAGCTTTCTAGTGTGCTGATGTGGTTTGGAGATGGTTTTTGATGTGGAGTTTTCAGTGTTCGGTATTGGATTTGTGATAGTCTTTTCTTTTGTCTTTGTTGTTTTTCATGTTGTTGTTTCCTTGTTTTTTCTAGGCTGGTAGTCGGTTTTTGTAATCATTTTTCTTTTATAAATATATATATGTGTGCTCTCTTCTTTTCAGAAGATCACACATTTATCTTTCAAAAAAAAAGAAGTTTAAATGATATAAATCTTTGATAAGATAGACGGGGGTTAATTCCCAATGTAAAGAATATTTGAATAAAAGAATATTATGAATTGGAATGAGATGTATGACATGTTTATATATCACTTGATTTGAAAGATGCGATAGTTATTCGAAAAGACCGGGTTTAACCCATTTTGAATAACTAATACGACTTTTAAAAGTCGAAGATGTTGAAGACGATGGTTGAAAACCGGAGATCTTCACATCGTTTTGATTATTGTTGATGTCTTGATTGGGGTGTACAACCCAAGACGAGGTTATAAGTGGTGGTCGTCCAGATGTATTTGGAGATGGACCGGATTTGCAAGGGAATATCTCCTCTACTGAACATATTGGACGAAGAATAAGGTGCCTTCAGTTTCGTTCAGACCTAGAATGAACTTGTAAATGGATGTATGTATGACATAGTATTCCATGCCATATTGATTGATCTCTACTAAATATATATATGTTTGGTGGCAGATAATTCATTCTCTACGTTAACACCCTTCTGTGAGACGTATGAGCTTAGAGGTTATGTATTAATAGACATTAGTCATATGGTATGGAATGACACTGTGACATGCTGAGTGCTGCTACCAGATAGATCAAAGCTTGTTGTTGAAAATCAGAGCTTTGCAAATGATGATCAAAGCATGGCTGATATAACATAGCTTTATGTGTCAAGACGTGACTTCAACGAGCCTCACAACCCTTGAATGGCGATGTTGGATAATAAACAACATGTTGGAATCGGTTTTTCCCGACTCTAGCGTAAGATGCAGGGCTATGAAAGCCCATGTGAACGCCCGCACGACAACGGATGTTTCCTTGGGGACCCAGGCATAACCATTGTTTTGCAATGATTCTAGGTCGAGGACGGACAAAAGGTATGGATGTTTCCTGGGGGATCCAAACATAACCGTTGTGTATCTAGGGTCCAAAAATAAGATTCAGGAGCACCCTATAAAGGTGACTCCACTAAGAGGAATCCAATTCACCTCGATAAAGGTGATGGTTGGTCGCTTAGGCGATAAAGGGTCAGACGTACTTGATCTTGGATACCCCGATAAGGGGAAGATCTGAAAGATTAGGGTTCACCAACGTCTGAGTCATGGGACACCTGTCAGTGGTGTAAAGAAAGCCTCGTCATTGATGGAACCCAACTACCAATATGAATCTTCGTGGTTTTTAATTATAACCTATGTATGTAGTCATAGTACACTATGTTTGCTATGATTGAGATATTTATTTGTGAAAATGATTTTTACACTAGGCACTAGTAATAATAAAAGAAGAATTTGCGTATCTAGAATTTTTGGGATATTATTAGGAAAAACTCTTTCCTCCTATTTATGTTGCATTGTGTGATGGGATAGAGTCTTATAATAACTTCATTTACAAAAAAACATTGCGATTGGTTTATGATTTGTATTCATGTGGACGAAACCCTATTCCGTGTTATACGGCGTGGTCCCATGATTTATCCAACTTTAAAATAAAGTATAATAACTATTTTTAGTTCTCATACCAGTCCCATGGCTAACTTGGAGTTTATTGTTTCCCACCTAAATTCTGGGTGCCCATATTTTCCACATGGATAACTTGTAGTTTTGGTTTTGCAGTTTTTTTTATTAAAACAGGATCCTAGATTATGGATGCAGCTACATGCTAGATTATTTTGAGTTTTCTGTTATATATATTTGAGTATTCCGCTGTGTTGTAATTTATAATTCTCTGATATTTTTCCGTTGTGTATTAATTCATGTACTCTGATATCTTGCACTCTGATGTAAAATTGTTGTAATAGGAATGAAATGTTGTTTTGTTTCTATTCTGATGTGTTGTATCCCATAACGGTTCGAGGATTTTTGACTTTTGGATCGGACATGTGTGGCTTATGGTCGATTCCAAGGATGGGGATTTTTGGGTCATTATAGGAGGTATCAGAGCTTCGATTTACAAAGCTTTGGGGTTACAACGCATTATAAAGAATTCATCAAAGATAGGATTAGTAATATCCTATAAGAAAAACTCATTAGAGATGGGACCAGTAATATCCTATGATGAGTGACTCATTAGAGAAAGGGTTATTAATACCCTAAAATGTGTTGGAAGAGTATTATATATATATATATATATATAGAAGAAAATGAATTGGCGTATTCATGAAATGAACTTGACTTTGAAAGATTATATTTTAAATACAAAAAGGAATATGTTTTTAAAATATATGGATAACCTACCTGGTTATCTTATATAGAAAGTTTGAGTGTTTAATTTGACGTCGAGGTTGGATTATCGAGTATAAGAAGATTTTGCATATACGCCTAGCTAGCGTATATCAGAAGTCTTGAATATACTTGACTGATATAGAATCACATTCTAGGCGCTTGAGGAGGATTCTGGTGATTGTCGCAAGATCATCAGTGTTTATTTTTGAGTTTCGAAAGTGGGATGACTATATAATTCCAATTGAAACGTCGAAATATACTTAAAAATAATTTAAGTAAGTGCAAGAAACAATTTGAGCTTTATGTTTAACTAATACATGTTAAATAGATTGATAATGTAAAAGTAAATCAAATATCGAAATTTAACTTAAGTGAAGTTAAATAAAATTGGAATAATAAAACCAATATGAGAATAAAAGACAAATTGAGCCAAATCAAATTTAATGTTGAGTTAATTTGAAATTAGTTGGAATTATACATACATACATACATACATATATATATATATATATGTGTGTGTGTGTGTGTGTATGTGTATATGTGTATGTTTGACAGGTTGTGGAAGCTAAGAGGGGAATAAAATTGTATGCCCGAAAAACAGGTACATATTCACTGTATTGATTGGGTTTGATGATTTTATGAGCCGAATGGCTAGCCGCTTGGCTTTTGGGTTTTCTTATTGATTGATAGGGGATCAGTAGAGAAAGCTGAAGTTGTACCGATCAACCCGTATGAAGAAGGCTATGGCGAAATTTTTCGGGAATTTTATAGCGTTAGCCAAATTTTGAGAAATTGAAAAGTTCTTAGATACTGAAAAGTTCAAGAACTTGAGTTGAGCGAAGGTTGAGTTGGTTAAGTAAACAACCTTTGGTTCTATCTTCCTTTTCAGGAAAGAAAAGTTTTTAAGTATGGGAGATTGTAACAACCCGTATTTTTGGAACCAATTTAAAATTTATTTTTAATAAATCTTACAAGGATTTACAGAGTATTTTAAGAAATAACGACTTCAAATTTATTTTAAAACGAAGTTTGAACATGTATATTTTAAAAACAAAAATCAAAATGTACTCGTAACGTCGCGGTAGTTCTAGAAATTTAGTTCTAAACTTTAAATGAATGTACAGAATGGGAAATAAGTCGAATTTCTGTAAAACAAGAAACATTGGAATATTTTGAACTATATCTTTCTAACGGAAGTGAGAAATTGAGATTTCGTGTTATAAATTGTAAGTTATGTCCAAACTAAAATTTAAAATAGTTGCTATGAATTCTTTTATAAATTATAATGATTTATTAAATATAATAAAAAGGATTTATTATAAAACCGAATATCGATTTGACGTGAATTTTGAAAACATTGAGATATAAACCTAAGTAAGTTCATTTTAGAGCTGTATGATATTCTATATGGATATATATATATACAATAATATTTATTTATTATTATACATTTGAACTGCTTTTATAACGACCCGCATTCTACGCATCAGGGGATCATAGAATTCTTTCTCATGCAAAGTCGTATAGCCATGTAACTTTAGGAGACGACTATTCGGGTCATTTCCCATGTTCATGATTTTTTTTTGCCGATTTTTATATGACTGTTTTGCCCCTAGTTGATCTTGTTTCGGCCATAACTTTTGATTGGTAAGGAATTTTTACCTGAAACCACTTCCATTAGATCCGGATGATGGTTTACCTTTCCGTAGAGTGGTCACATTAGCAAACGGACTTACCGTTTGGGAGATATGGCTAAAACAAAGTTTAGAAGGTGAAAAATAGCTTAATTGGGCTTAACCGGGTGATTAGCTGCTAGGCCCATTGGGGAATTTCAGGATTAGGGCTATATGAGGGCTGATTAGGGTTACAGAAACCTTTTCCTTGTCATTTTCCATTCGCCACTTACATCTCTTCAACCCTAACAATGGCCTCCAACTCCTAAAACACCTTCTAATCACCGTTTAATCAAGTGTTAGCCTAATCTACATCAAATCAAGGCAAATTAGCATATGATTTGGGATAGAGCTGCTGGAACACACAGAGATTCAACCTATATCAGAGATATTTTCAGATCTAAAATTTATTTGTGGCTAAGGTGAGTGATTTGCATTGTTTTTCACTAATTACGACTAATTAGGGGTGATTAGTGATAATTAGCGAAATTATGGATCAAAAAAATCTGGAAAAATTTTTAAAATTCTAAAATACTATTTTAGGGCTCTGATAAAAATTTGGGTTAATTTGGTTAAGTTTTGCTAATCCTAAGGTTAGTTATGCTTAAACATGATTAAGGGGAAAACATGGGTTTTTGGGTATGTTTGTTCCATATTGACATGTTAAATTGTTGTTTAGATGTTTATTGTTGATTCTCTATGTTGCTATGACTGTACGGTATGATTTGTGATTGATTAGAAAAGTTGGAATGGTCGAAAACGCCGTCGTAAGGCGTAAAAAAGTCGCTGGAAAAGTTGCAGGAAATGTGCAGGGTTTCAGATCGGATCAGATATAGAGTTCGGATCGGATAGGAGAACTGGGCAAGGGAATTCAATTCGTATCAGAACCTAGAATAAGAGGAAAAGCATGGCAATAAGGAAGGCCACATGAACTAAAAACGGGATCGGATACAGAAGCTACGGATCGGATTGGAGACAGAGGAGGGAACCAGATCGAAACTTGGAGATAGGGTACCATACGAACCGAACCGAGGCAGGAGCACCATCCGAACCGAACCAAAGGGCTATGACTAACGAACCGAACCGAGCAAGAGTGACTGAACCGAACCAGAGGGCTATGACTATGGAACTTAATCGAACAAGGGTGACCGAACCAAACTAATGATGACTGGAGTGCTACGCATATTCAAACCAAACCAGGGTGTGGCTATGACCACCGAACCGATCCGAAGAAGACCAAAACCCGAGATGCAATGGTAGTCCAAATGAGAGGTTGTAA
The DNA here is from genome assembly GCA_030737875.1 of Allium sativum. Lineage (NCBI taxonomy): Eukaryota > Viridiplantae > Streptophyta > Magnoliopsida > Asparagales > Amaryllidaceae > Allium > Allium sativum. The sequence goes on along the minus strand of CM060920.1, from coordinate 471,842,718 downwards.
CTCAGGATCCAGTTAGGAACCAACGAGTTAACTTCATGATTGGGGTTTGCTGCGGGACGTGTGCTAAGAGGTTATCGACGTTCATCACTTTGATTCACCACCAAGACGGATGTTAGGCTACGTATCAGTGCAGTGGGTTAGTTATTACTCCATGGGGCATAGTGATCGTAGCATGGCTATGAGCCAGTGCAGTGAAGTCGCCCTGACTCCATGGGGCAGAGTGGACATAGGAAGGACTAATGGTTATGGATTAGTGTAGTGGAGTCACCATGATTCCAAGGGGCAGAGTGTATATAGCAAGGATTTGGCTGATCAAAGCGGTGGATATCGTATGCTTTACGCACCGAGTGAGAGATGTGAGGATGGATGCTATGCTTGATTGTTTGATACCACTATGACATGCACACCCCTCCCCCGTATCTTTACACCATACGTTAGTGTCACCTTAGAGTGTCGTACATCTTGTTGTCCTAACTCTTTAGTTGCAGGTCCAGGTTTAGGTATGGTTTAGTATACCTGTTATTGTTCTGTTTTGCTGCTTATCGCTCATACCAGACTTTTGTCTTACCCAGAGTTTTATGTCTCTTCTTATTACTCTGGGTGCTCTTAAACGGGCAGACTAGAGACAGGTTAGGTAGTATGCACGAGTAGCCGTACCGGAGACGAGCATGAGACTTCCACGTATGAAATATATATTCTCCCTGTGTCGCTGCTGGTCACTACTTTGGGCATTAGTAGTATACCTTTCTTATTTTTCTTTAGAGATAGTTTTCAAAGTTGTAATAACGATGATGTGGAACATAAGCTGTATTTTAAATTTTCCGCTGCTATGATGATTATGGTTTACTTCTCAGCTTATGCACTGTCTCGCGTGTTTCTGTCAAGTATGTTATTATTATATTTTATTTCATGCGCTGTGAGACATTCTACAGGTTCCTTGTTTGTTCAAATTCCCTTCTCTTCCTTTCTTTGACGGCCGTTCCACGCTGGTTGGACATCGGCACAGTGCACTTTTATTGGAAATGTCGGCTGGTGGTGGGCGGGTCGTCAAATTTGGTATCAGAGCTCTAGGTTGCGTATTTAACCTAGGGAGAGATAGTATACGTATATGAAAGCGCGTATTTGTGATATTTTGGTTTTCAAAAGCTATATATATACTATTAGTATATTTAAGGATGGAGTTGCACTGCACTGGCACCACTGAAGAGATGGTTAATCGTTTCTCCTTACAGATTGAACGATGAGCCGATACACGAGGGGTATTGGTAGAGGAGCTAATAATGGGAGCGCTCCTGATATGAGGATGATGTTCACTGACCTCATGAGAGAGATGCTTAGGTATGTTCAGAGGGCAGCTCCTAATGCTGCAAATGGTGGTGATGCAGCGCTGCAGGCGCCTAGGGTCGATTTCGCTAAGCTATGCAAGGATTACACTAGTCTTGGTGGGAAGCCGTTCCATGGAACGGAATCGGCTATAGAAGTTCAGGATTGGCTTGATAATTGTGAGCGCATCTTCGAAGATTTGGGTATCGAGGATGCGACGAAGAGAAATCTAGCATCCAGTCAGCTGCAAGGACAGGTGATGAATTGGTGGAATGCTATTAAGCCAGATACTCCAGAGGATCAAGTTATATGGGATCAGTTTAAGGCCCGATTCAGTGAAAAGTTTATCTCAGCTGCTCAGAAGTCAGAGTTGTTTAGGAAGTTCATAGAGCTTAAGCAGAATGGTAGGGCAGTCTCGGAGTATATTGCTGAGTTTGATACTTTATCGCAGTATGGATTATCTCTTATTGACACTCCCGAGAAGAAGAATGAGAAGTTCATAACAGACTTAGATCAGTACTTAGGGAAAAGGCTTATAAACCATATCGATGAGACGTTTGAATCGATTGTGGGGAAAGCTTTGAGATCAGAAAGTCTATACCCTAAGTCGAAGACTGAGGTTGCATCTGCAGAGGAGCCAAAACTGCAAGCAAGCGGTGGAGGCAAGAATGGTTCTCAGAATAAGAGAAAGCAGAATCAGACCAAGGATGGCCAGAAGAAGAAGAATAAGAAAGATGTTGAGTACTTTAGCTATGGCAAGAAGGGCCATTATGCTAAAGAATGTCGGGCAAAGCCAGCGGACAGGAAGTGCTTCAACTGTGGCCAAGTGGGACATCACAAGGATAAGTGTCCGCAACCCCCTAAAGAAAAGCAGATTGTGAAAGAATATGCTCTTAATGTTGTTCCTTCTTCGTCGAATGCCCCAACCGTGGCGGAGAAAGGAAAGAATGTCATCATTCAAGGTATGCTTTCTATTTATGATGTTCCTGTTCGAGTATTATTTGATACCGGAGCTTCCCGTTCCTTCATATCTAGTGACCTAGTAGATAGGTTGGGATTGGAACCCGAGATAGTCGATAGACCTCTAGCGGTGATGAACCCGATAGGTGGTTCGATTATCCTTAGCATGATTTGTCGTAATGTGGTCTTATCGAGTCATAGATGCATGTTTGTTTGTGATTTCTTTGTTTTGGGATTTACTGGGTTTGGCATTATTTTAGGAGTCGATTGGCTCCAAAGTTATGGGGTGTGGTAGACTGTGAGGGCTTTTTGGTGACAGTTAGAGCGGATGATGGGCGGAGGGTAGTGTTTGGTGGTCTACCTGGTGATGGGGTAATGGCTAGTTTTCTAAATTCCCTCGACATCCCCATGATGAGCTGTCAGATATGCCCGTGGCTGGCCAGTATCCGGACGTCTTCGAGGAAGTGACCGGACTTCCACCACACTAAGAGATTGGGTTTCGTATTGATTTAGTGAAAGATGCCAGACCTATAGTGATGCCACTTCGTCGTATGGAACTAAGGGAGCAGCGAGAGCTCGAGGTGCAAGTAAGCGATCTTTTGAAGAAGGGATTTATCAGAAGAAGTGTTTCTGAGTGGGGAGCACCAGTTGTGTTTGCTACCAAGGCAGATGGTTCCCTTCGATTATGTGTGGACTACCGCGAGTTGAATAAGGTGACGAGGAAGAATAATTATCCTCTACCGTGGATAAATGATTTTTTTTGATCAGTTGAGTGGCGCGAGAGTGTTCTCCCAGTTGGATCTCGCAACATATTTTCATCAGCTTAGGGTGGAGGCTGGGAATATAGCTAAAACGGCCTTTCGGACGCCGTCTGGATTCTACGAGTGGTTGGTCATGCCATTCGGGTTGACCAATGCACCAGCATATTTTGTGGATCTTATGAATAAAGTATTCCGAGATCAATTGAATAAGTTTATTCTTGTGTTCGTAGATGATATGTTGGTTTATTCGAGGACATAGGAAGAATACAAGGAACATTTAAGGATAGTAATGGAGGTGTTGAGAAAACAACAATTGAAAGCAAAGTTTTCTAAGTGTCACTTCTGGAGGAGGGGAGTGAGATTCTTGGGCCACGTTGTTTCAGAGAATGGTATTGCCGTGGAGCCTGCGAAGGTGGTTACAGTACAAGATTGGTCTACGCCCAAGAGTGCAACAGACGTAAGAAGTTTCTTGGGATTGGCTGGATATTGTCGTAAGTTTATCCAAGACTTCTCTAAGATAGCAGCACCGTTGAATCAGTTGACCAAGAAGAATCAAGCTTTCATCTGGGACGAAAAGTGCGAAAATGCATTCAAGAGTCTAAAGGAAAAGTTGACGTGTGCACCAGTGTTAGTCATTCCTAAGGGTAATGAAGAGATGACAGTACGCACGGATGCATGTGGTACTGGACTAGGTTCTGTACTGATGCAAGGAGGTAGGGTTGTGGCTTATGCATGTCGGCAACTGAAACCGCATGAGAAAAGATATCCTACCCATGATTTAGAATTGGCAGCGATCGTGTTCGCATTAAAGATGTGGAGACATTATCTCTTGCGAGAAAGATTCGAGTTGTTTACCGATCATAAATCGTTAAAGTATCTTTTCTCTCAGAAGGATCTAAATCTCCGACAACAAAGATGGTTAGAATTCTTGGCTTCCTATGATTTCGATATCGCATATACACCAAGGAAGGGCAATGCAGTAGCTGATGCATTGAGTAGAAGACATGCCAGTTTATGGGCTATGTTTCTGGAATGGAAGCAACTGGAGTATATCGCTGGGTATGATTTCAGACCAAAGTGCGAATTGGATCCAGAGATGTTAGCAAGTTTGATGATTAGACCCACTTTGATTGAGAGGATTGGTTCCAGCCTGAGAGACGATCCTAACCTATTGGAAATCATCTCCAAGTTAGAGATGGATATTGACGAGGAGATGAACATGTATGGGCTTGATCAAGATGGATGGATTAGAAAGAATGGAAGACTAGTTGTGCCCAATGTCAATGGATTGAGAGATGAAGTGCTTAGAGAATGTCATTACTCAAAACTAACCATACATCCCGGTGGTAACAAAATGTATCGAGACATGAAGCAGACCTACTACTGGGAAGGAATAAAAGAGACGTTGGGAAGTTTATATCCAAATGCATGAACTGCCAGTTAGTTAGAGCTGAGCAAAAGAAACCTAGTGGTTTGTTGCAACCATTAGAAATTGTAGAATGGAAATGGGAACAAGTCTCAATGGATTTCATTGATGGGTTACCAAGGACTAGATTGGGCCATGATAGAATTTGGGTGATTGTGGACCGATTGACTAAGAGTGCAAGGTTTGTACCTATCAAGTCGAATAGAACGACATCTAAGTTAGCGGAACTATATATGAAGTGGGTAGTGAGATTTCATGGAGTACCGAAAAGCATTGTGAGTGACTGAGACCCGTTGTTTACTAGTGGGTTTTGGAAGAGCTTACAAGAGGCTCTAGGGTCAGAATTTTATCTCAGTACCGCGTATCATCCTCAAACTGATAGTCAAACAGAGAGGGTAAATCGTATATTAGAAGGTCTCTTGAGAGCTTGCATATTGGATTTTGTTGGATCATGGGATGGCCATTTGCATCTAGTAGAGTTTGCATATAATAATAGTTATCAATCCAGTATTGGTATGGCTCCATTTGAAGCTTTGTACAGAAGACCGTGCAACACACCGTCATGTTGGTTAGAAACTGGTGAGAAGTTTGTGCTTGGACCAGATGTGATAAGAGAAACTTCAGACAAGATTAAGATCATTCAACAGCGAATGAAGGCTGCTCAAGATAGGCAGAAGAGTTATGTTGATAAGAGGCGAAAGGATTTGAAATTCTCCGTTGGTGATCTAGTATTTGTCAAGATCTCTCCATTAAACAATGTTATTCAATTTGGAAGGAGAGGAAAGCTGGCAACAAGATTTGTTGGTCCTTTCCCAATCCTCGAGTAAGTTGGGAATTTGGCATATAAAGTTGAATTACCAGATAAAATGGCAGGAGTTCATAACGTATATCATGTTTCCCAGTTAAGGAAATTCGTGCACGGCCCTGATATGACTATTTCACCTGATCAGTTGGATGATATCGAAGTAGAACCCGAGGCGGTTGGGAACCACAAGCTGATTCGTATTGTCGAGCACGATACAAAGCAACTTCAAAGGAAAGCGGTAAATCTAGTCAAAGTTCAGTGGGGCGAGAATGAGAATGACTGTACTTGGGAAACAGAGGAGAGCATTAGGAAGACGTATCCAGAACTCTTTGCCTAGTAAGAATTTAATTACAATTTAGTTTTCCGCATGCTAGGATAGACTTGTTTTTTGTTTTGTATGTTTGATTTTTGTGAATGGTTCGTAGGCATGCGGGATCCTTACTTGTTTCTTAGTTAAGGAATTTCAGGGGCGAAATTTCTTAAGGGGGAAGAATGTAACGACCCGCATTCTACGCATCATAGGATCGTAGAATATTTCTTTCTTTCTCATGCGAAGTCGTATAGCCATGTAACTTTGGGAGACGACTATTGGGGTCATTTCCCATGTTCATGATTTTTTTTGTTGATTTTTAAATGACCGTTTTGCCCCTAGATGATCTTGTTTCGACCATAACTTTTCATTGCTAAGGATTTTGACCTGAAACCACTTCCGTTTGATTCAGATAATGGTTTACCTTTCCGTGAGTGGTCACATTAGCCAAACGGACTTACCTTTTGAGAGATATGGCTGAAACAAGGTTTAGAAGGTGAAAAACAACTTAATTGGGTTTAACGGGGTGATTAGCTGCTAGGCCCATTGGGGAATTTCAGGATTAGGGATATATGAGGGCTGATTGGGGTTAGAGAAAGATTTTCCTTGTCATTTTCCTTCCGCCACTTACCTCTCTTCAACCCTAACAATGGCCTCCAACTCCTAAAACACCTTCTAATCACCGTTTAATCAAGTGTTAGCGTAATCTACATCAAATCAAGGCAAATTAGCATAGGATTTGGGATAGTGTTGCTGAAACACACAGAGATTCGACCTATATCAGAGATATTTTCAGATCTAAGATTTATTTGTGGCTAAGGTGAGTGATTTGCATTGTTTTTCACTAATTATAGCTAATTAGGGGTGATTAGTGATAATTAGCGAAATTATGGCTTAGAAAAATCTGGAAAAATTTGTAAAATTCTAAAATACTATTTTAGGGCTCTGATAAAAATTTGGGTTAATTTTGTTAAGTTCTGCTAATCCTAAGGTTAGTAATGCTTAAACATGATTAAGGGGAAAACATGGGTTTTTGGGTATGTTTGATCCATATTGACATGTTAAATTGTAGTTTTGATGTTTATTGTTGATTCTCTATGTTGCTATGACTGTATGGTATGCTTTGTGATCGATTAGAAAAGTTGGAATGGTCGAAAACGTCGTCGTAATACTTAAAGTAGTCGCTGGAAAAGTTGTAGGAAATGTGCAGGGTTTCGGATTGGATCAGATATGGGGTTCGGATCGGATAGGAGAACTGGGCAAGGGAATTCAATTCGGATCGGAATCTAGCATAAGAGGAAAAGCATGGCAACAAGTAAGGCCGCATGAACTAAGAACAGGATCGGATCGGGAAGCTACGGATCGGATCGGAGACGAAGGAGGGAACCAGATCGAAACCTGGAGATGGGGTACCATACGAACCGAACCGAGGCAGGAGCACCATCCGTACCGAGCCAGAGGGCTATGACTACCAAACCAAACCGAGAAAGAGTGACCGAACCGAACCAGAGGGCTATGACTACCGAACCGAATCGAGCAAGGGTGACCGAACCGAACCAATAAGGACTGGAGCACTACGCGTATTCAAACCAAACTAGGGTATGGCTATGACCACCGAACCGATCCGAAGGAGACCAAAACCTGAGTTGCAAAGGTAGTCCAAATGAGAGGTTGTAACTCAGGATCCAGTTGGGAACCAATGAGTTAACTTCATGATTGGGCTTTGCTGCGGGACGTGTGCTAAGGGGTTATCGACGTTCTTCACTTTGATTCACCACCAAGACGGATGTTAGGCTACGTATCAGTGCAGTGGGGTAGACAGAGTGATCGTAGCATGGCTATGAGCCAATGCAGTGAAGTTGTCATGACTCCATGGGGCAGAATGGACATAGCAAGGACTAGTGGCTATGGATCAATGTAGTGGAGTCACCATGATTCCATGGGGCAGAGTGAACATAGCTAGGATTTGGGTGATCAAAGCGGTGGGTATCGTACGCTTTACGCACTGAGTGAGAGATGTGTGGATGGATGCTATGCTTGATAGTTTGATACCACTATGACATGCACACCCCTCCCCCGTACCTTTACACCCTACATTAGTGTCACCTTAAAATATTGTACATCTTGTTGTGCTAACTCTTTGGTTGTAGGTCCAGGTTCAGGTATGGTTTAGTATACCTGTTATTGTTCTGTTTTGCTGCTTATCGCTCATACCAGACTTTTGTCTAACCCAGAGTTTTATGTCTCTTCTTATTACTCTGGGTTCTCTTAAACGGGCAGACTAGAGACAGGTTAGGTGGTACTATACCGGAGACGAGCAGGAGGTTTCCACGTATGATATATATATTCTCCTTGTGTCGTTGTTGGTCACTACTTTGAGCATTAGTAGTGTACCTTTCTTATTTTTCTTTAGAGACAGTTTTCAAAGTTGTAATAACGATGATGTGGAACATAAGCTGTATTTTGAATTTTTCGCTGCTATGATGATTATGGTTTAGCTCTCAGCTTATGCTGTGATGGCCCGCCCCGCACCAGCCGACATTTCTTTCGAAATGCGCTGTACCGATGTCCAACTAGAACGGGATGGTCGTTGAAAGAAAAGAAAAGAGAAGAAAGTAATTTGAAGCTATGAACCAACAAAGGAACCTATAGTATATCTCACAGTGCATGGAATAAAATATAATAATAACATAACTTTGACATAAAACAGGCGAGACAGTGCACAAGCTGAAAACTTAAACCATCGTAGCAGCGGTAATCCAAAATACAGCTTATGATCCAACATCCTTATTACAACTTCAAATAACTGTCTCTAAAGCAAAAAAGAAAGAAAAAGTACACTACTAATGCCCACGTAGTGACCAGCAACAACACAGGGAGAATATATGCTAATAATACGTGGGAGCCTCCTGCTCGTCTCCGGATCAGCTACTTGTGCATACCACCTAACCTATCTCTAGTCTGCTCGTTTAGGAGCACCCATAGTAATAAGAAGAGACATAAAACTCTGGGTTAGACAAAAGTCTAGTATGAGCCATAAGCAACAAAACAGAACAACAACAGGTATAATCCAATCATACCTGAACCTAGACCTACAACCAAAGAGTCATCACAACAAGATGTACAATACTCTAAGGTAACACTAACATATGGTGAAAGGATATGGGGGAGGGGGTTTGCATGTCATAGAGATAGCAAACAAATCAAACATAGCAACTGTCCTCACATCTCTCACTCTGTGCGTAAAGCATACAATACCCATTACTCTGTTCACCTAATCCTTTGGGCCATGACGGAGTCCAACCCCATATAACTATCACTACAAGCCCTAATCCGTTTCTCTGTGGTGAGCCAAAATTATAGGTATCGATAACCCCTTTGCACACGTCCCGCAGTAAAGCCCAATCATGAAGTTAACTCATTGGTTCCCGTCTGGATCTTGAGCTATAACGTCTCACTTAGACTACCTTTGCATCTCGGGTTTTGGTCATCATTCTCATTCAATCTCCGTTTGGTTCGGTTCATAGCACCAAGCTTCCATTCATTTCCATACTTCAGCTCAGATATGCATGGTTAGTGACTCGCATGGTTCGTGGGTCCTGCTCGTTGGTCGTGGGGTCCACTCGTGACCCATACCCTGGTCGTGATGGTGAGCTCGGTTCGTGACCTTTCTCCCGGTTCGTGGCCTTCATCCTGGTGGTTTGGTTCGTGACTCATGATCATGGTTCCAAACTTCAGGTCATGGTTCGCGGCTCGATACCCTAGGGCTCGCCCTATTCCTCACGGTCGGGGTGTGAGGGTTCGTCATCTTCCTTACGGTCGGGGTGTGAGGGTTCGTGATCATCCTCACGATCGGGGTGTGGGGTTTCTCCATCTTCCTCATGGTCGGGGTGTGAGGGTTCGTGATCATTCCTCACGATCGGGGTGCGGGGTTCGTAATCATTCCTCATGATCGGGGTGTGGGGTTCGTGATCCTTCCTCACGGTCTGGGTGTGTGGTTCGTGATCATTCCTCACGCTCAGGGTGTGGGGTTCGTGATCCTTCCTCACGGTCGGGGTGTGAGGGTTCGTGATCATCCTCACGATCGGGGTGTGGCGGGCGATCCGATCCGGTTCCTGCACAATTTCCTGCAACTCTTCCAGCGACTGTTTTACGCCATACGACGACGTTTTCGACCATTCTAACTTTTCTAATCAATCACAAAGCATACCATATAGTCATAGCAACATGTATAATCAACCACAAACACTAAGACAACAATATGATATGTCAATCTGGATCAAACATACCCAAAACCCATGTTTTTTCCCTTAATCATGTTTAAGCACAACTAATGATAGGATTAGCAAAACTTATCCAAATTAACCCAAATTTCTAACAGAGCCCTAAAATAATATTTTAGAATTTTACAAATTTTTCTAGAATTTAATTACGAATAATTTCACTAATTACCACTAATCCCCCTAATTGGCCGTAATTAGTGAAAACGATGCAAATCACTCACCTTGGCCACAAACAAACTATAGATCTGAAATATTATCTATTTTGGCTCGAATTCTAATGCAACACAACAGCTCCAACTCTGATTTGGTGTTATTTCCCCTTGATTTGACGTAACTTGGCTTAATCTTCAATTAGAAAGCGATTAGGAACGATTCAGATGAAATTAGAAGGTGGAGGCCATGGCTAGGGTTAGAGAAATATTTTAGGCGGCTGAAAAATGAAATAAAATTCGTTTTCCAACTGTTCTCAGCCTCCCCATAACCTAATACCGAAATGGGTTATGGGCCCTCTTGCTAATCACCCTAATTAGGTCCAGTTAAGCTGTTTTTCACCTTCTAAATTTTGTTTCAGCCATATGTCCCAAACGGTAAGTCCGTTTGGCTAATGTGACCACTCTACGGAAAGGTAAACCATTATTCGGATCCAATGGAAGTGGTTTCAGGTCAAAATTCCTTACCAATCAAAAGTTACGGTCGAAACAAGACCAGCTAGGGGGAAAACGGTCATATAAAATTCGGCAAAAATCATGAACATGGGAAATGACCACAATAGTTGTTCCCCAAAGGGACATAACCATACGACTTCACATGAAAAAGAAATAAATATTCTATGATCCTCCGATGCATAGAATGCGGGTCGTTACATATGCACTGTCTCGCCTGTTTTCTGTCAAGTATGTTATTATTATATTTAATTCCATGCACTGTGAGACATTCTACAGGTTCCTTGTTAGTTCAAATTCCCTTCTCTTCCTTTCTTTGACGACCATCCCGCGCTGGTTGGACATCAGCACAACGCACTTTCATTGGAAATGTCGGCCGGTGTGGGGCAGGCCATCACAGCTTTCAAATTTATTAATATTTTATTAGTTTTATATAAGCCTTCAAAACAGCTATTTTTCAAACAACCTCCGTTTTCGACGAAACCAATTTTATTAGATCTGCAAAGTCAGATTATTGTTAAGCTTAAAATTTCAGGTCAATTGGAATTCGTATGTAAGTGTGATAAATATAAATGCGTGTTGAATTTCAGTTATAATTCAATAAGATAGAAATAAAATCATTTTCGAAACGGTCTCCAAATTTGACAAAACTAGGTTCATTAGAACTGTATTTGTGGAACATTGCTAGATTTCAAATTTCATAATTTTTGGAGTTAGTATGCGGTCGTGATAAATTAAAACGTACGTTCAAATTCAGTATTTAACGTTATATTGATTAATATATTAATTTTGAGACAAACTGATTGAAACGATCGAATTAGCTTACGAAACTTATTCCATTGAGTCTAGAATAGAGGTATTTGGTTAGGGATGTAATTGGTTAGAATTCATTTGGAGCTCGGAGCGTTAAACTTCACCGCTAAGTATCATTGATAATTAAATAATAATAAATAATTTTTTATATGGGGTCAACTACCCTAACTCTTCGTTCAACCTGGTCAAAATGCGCCTCCACCAACGAATGACTGAAAGCTTCCAAAAATCGTCCCCCTTTTTCTCCTTATCTACGCACCCCTACCAAAAACTTCCAACTACAAAACCCTTTAGCTCGATGAGATCTATAAACTGAACGGATATGATCGAGTCTAGTTGTGTAAATTGCTCAAAATTGTTGCTCAAACATGGCGCGTTCACTGGGGTTTTCTGTCGCAAGGAGAGAGGCGAGTGCATCGTGACGCTGGCCAGGACGGAGCTTGAGTGAGGCTTCGACGTGGCGCTCTTAGATCGATGGCCGAGGATCGGTGGAGGCGTGCGGTGGGGCGAGATTACTTGGAGCGTTGGTTGCCTGTTCAAACGGGAAGACGAAGAACACAGTGACGGGGAAGAAAGGGTAAATGATGGATTAGGATAAAATTAATTAAATTATATATTTGGTTATATTAATTAATGTAACTAAGGTACAAGTGACCATAACTTCTTCAAATGAAACATAATTGGACGATTTAGGATGCGCTGGAATCGTCTTGACTAGATCTACAATACGAAATTGATTTGGTGGGATTTGGAGCTAGCTGCAGCTTTTGATTAAATTAAACGTCTAGTTTAGTTTAGTTAAAACAATCATTTAATGCCGATTTCAAAACCGATCAATGTGAGAACTTTCTCACTCAATTGTTTTGTTATGTTATTATAATCATATTTAAAAATATATTGATTGCCTGTGAGAGCTTCTCACTTTAAATATTTATTTGTGTAGTTTAATTACAAACACACTGTTAAATAATTAGTTGTTAAGTGATCAAGTTAATATGAATTTGTGATATGATTAGAAAAGTGAAACTGAATAAATTAGTAAGTTAAAATATTGATAATATGTTAATGGTAGCTTATGTGAGAAAACTGAATTTAGTTTAGTTAATGATCACAGATTATTATAATGTATATGGTAGCTCACATCACAAATTGTTTGCAAACCCGATGGATAAATTTATAGTTTTCATTAATATTATTGAACTGTGAATATAGTCATTGTTGATAGAAACGCTTATATTATAATTATTGTTTGATGGATGGTTGTTGATATGAATGTGTTTTCATTGTTGACACAGAAATTTACACCTTAAATATAGAAATTGGAAATTTATTAAATTTCAATCTTTTGGATTTTTAAAATAAATTTTATATTCATTCAAGTGAAATTTGACAGAAAATTAGAAATGGGATTTTTTAAATCCAAACTGATTTAAAACTGAAGCTGTTACAATTTCAAACAACTATTGAAATGATTGAAATGGAATTGAAAGAAATTTGGATTAAAAACGCCTTGTTTTAGTTCAAATAAGATTTTGAATAGTAATTTTAAAATGTGAAATCGAGTTAAGTATAGAAACGATGTTTTAAACTCGAATGGATTTTTCCTTTGTTCTTATTTATTTTTATAATGATTATCAGAAAGATTTGGATTTCAAAATATTATATTTTGAATTTTTTTTTTAATATTATATAATATTGATTATTCAAGTTTTGTTTCAAATTGAATGGGAGCTGGAAAATCGATTTTAATTGATATTTTAAATGTTTTATAAAATACACTTAAACGAAATCGATGAATATTATTTTAAATAATAAAATGGTTTGAATAGGATGAGTCGTGCAACGACTGTTCACGAATTTCAACCATTAACTTCAAATAGACGTAACGGGAGATCTGACCGTCGGATTCTCCTGAAACTAGAACCTTTTGGTTCATAATGAAAAGAGCTTTCAAATGAAATAAGAAGTTTTAAAATCCAATGGTTTGATTTTAATATAAGTCATCCCGCTATGAATGTAGTTCGGTGGCCGGAATTGGAAACCGACTGCAAGGGCCATAATAAAATTATTAAAAATAAATATAAATTATATTAAATCTTAATAAATGATTTGAAAGGATTTTTGGAAGAAATATTCCAAGTTTTGGAAAGATAGAAGATATTTTTATCTGGATAAATTGTTAATCCATTAGAATAAAGAATTAAAAGGAACTATAATGGTTTTAACATAACCAGAGTTTTCCAATATATAAATTAGTTTTGTATTTGAATGGATATCTTCGGATATTTCGATTTTGGATTCCATGATTATACGGATATCGTTGAGGAATTTGGAAGATTTAGATATCGTTATTCCCTATACGGTATCTGTTCGTTTTAGAATTTGATATTGAATATAAGTCAATAGGATATCTATTCAAAACCTTATATTTGATATTAAATTGGATTTTGGGTTTGTCATGAATTGTGTCTTCAATAACACTGTTCTTAAACAAAAATTGTAAATGAAGTTTTGGAATAAATCTTTTAATTAGGATCTAATGTAGTCTTCTAAAGTAGAGTTATCCAAATAATAAATATAAGTGGAAGTGAATGGAAATTCGATTTGGGTTTATCGTGAATGATGTTTTAAATAATAATTATTCATTAACCCAGCCAAAAGTGAAAATATGATAGGAATAAAGTTTTTAATTAAGATTTAATGGAATTTTTCAAAGTGAAGTTTTCCAATTTAATTAATTAAATTAAAATGGAATGGAATTCAATTTATTGTAATCAAGATAAACCTTCGTGGAGGAAGACATTTACTATATAAGGAATTTAAAAGGCTTTGCCGTTATTCCGCTTATAGTATTAGTTTGATGTGGAAATTTATATCGATTATAAATTGGTATGATTTCTATCAAGATTCCATTTTGAATGGAAGTTGATTTTCGGTTTATTATGAACAATGTTTTAAATAACATCTGTTCTTTAACTCAGTTAAAGGCAGGATCCTAAATTTGAATAATCATTAAATAATGAATTTTGTAGATTAAAGCTAAGTGGAATTTTAACAAATCTTTAATTATATTCGAAATGTAACGACCATATTAAATTTACCAAGACGCAATGGCCGTTAATATGGAGTACCTCCAGTTTTACTCCATGCGATAATTGAATCTTTAATTAGATTTGGAATGAAAAGTGGCAACTAAATTTACCTTTAACTCAATGGGTGTTAGATATGGAGTACCGCCAATTTCACTCCATAGGAAGAATACGTTGGGAATAGGAAAACGATATGAAAAATTATCTTTAGCGTAAGGCTTGTTGATCCCGATAAAGTTTATAAACCTTAATTTGGTTTAAATTTGTGAAAAAATATTATATAATCTTTTGCAATGATTTCTATGGAAAATATTTAAACAAGAAGTTTAAATGATATAGATCTTTGATAAGATATATGAGGGTTAATTCCCAATGTAAAGAATATTTGAATATAAGAATATTCTGAATTGGAATGGGATGTATGATATGTTTATATATCACTTGATTTAAAAGATGCAATAGTTATTCGGAAAGACCGGGTTTAACCCATTCTAAATAACTAATACAACGATTAAAAGTCGAAGATGTTGAAGATGGTGGTTGAAGACCGGAGATCTTCACATCGTTTGGATTATTGTTGATGTCTCGATTGGAGTGTACAATCCAAGACGAGGTTATAAGTGGTGGTCATTCAGACGTACTTGGAGATTGAAACGGATATGCAAGGGCCTCTCTCCTGTATTGGACATATGGGATGAGGAATAATGTGCTTTCGGTTTCATTCAGAACCAGATGAACTTGTAAATGGATATGTATCTGTTTGACCAAAATCTTGGCCTAACACCCAAATGCAGATCACAAATCACAGAGTGCAGAAAAAAGTAAATAAAGAGGAGACACACGAAGTTTTTATAGTGGTTCAGCTCAAACCAAGCCTACGTCCACTTTATCTCTTCTTAAATCCTAAGAAGTTACAAGTACAATTCTCTCGGTTTATATACGAAATCCTCATGTTTACAATGAAAAGAGGTAAGAAATCATCAGATTATACACAAAATCCTCGTGTTATAATGTGGAATTTGGCTTCTTTGCTGCTGAAAATGCTTTGCAGAGAGCAATGGTGGAAGTCTAGTCGTGAGCTGGAGTGGGAAGCTGGTGTCCACGGTCGGGTCGTGATCAGGAGGTGTACCACGAGCCGAGGGGGTTGATCCGAGGGTGCATGAGCCATACTCCGATCGTGTGACGCTTCGTTGCTTTATCCAGGAAATTGCCAGATTACACCAGTTTACGGAAACAGGCATAACTTTCAAACCGTAAGTCCGATTGAGCCAAACCAAAGCTCAAACTGAAGCTAATTCAGAGATCTACAAGAGTTATCAAGCTTAGATCTGTAATTGCTGTTTTCGGGCCCAAAAGAGGTCGTATGATAGGAGTTTTGGGCCTTTCTTCGTTCGTGATGCGATTTTGACCAAATCGCTGCTTGTCTTCTGACGATGTTCTCCATATCCGAGCGCGATGCTATCCAGATATTCCGTGTGACAGCTTTTTCCAAAAAGTGTGTCAACAAGTTTGCCCCCCAGAACATATCTTGCTGGTTGAAGGAAGATGTGTTCTGGATAGTCCAGGAAATCTATAAGCCATAGAAATTCGATAATGCCATGACCTTGCCGGGTCTGCCAGCTATAGATATAATCCATACCTGTAAAGAGATAAAGGAAAAACAAACGTTCCAAATCTTGGCGATATTATTCAAATTTTCTGAGCATAAACCATGCTTCGGCGTACATAAACCATACTCAAGGGACGTTTGAGTCATCCTGCCAAATCCTGGCAAGGTCCAACATTTCCAGGCATAATCCATACCCAGAAGTCAAAATCGAGTATAATCCATACCCGATTTCTTTTGTCACATCCTGACAAGACCGTTTGCAGGGCATAATCCATACCCTGGAGTTCAAACTGAGTATAATCCATACCCAATTTCTTTTGTCACATCCTGACAAGACCGTTTGCAAGGCATAATCCATACCCTAGAGTTCAAACCGAGTATAACCATGCTTGATTTCTTTTGTCACATCCGGACAAGACCATTTGTCGTTCCTAAGTATAATCCATACTTAAGATTCCAAAGTGAGTATAAACCATACTCAGACCTGAAGTAGAGCTAAGCTTGCCATAGTCTGACAAGATAGTCCGTCCCTAGGCATAATCCATACCTAGAGTTCCATAATAAGTATAAGCCATACTTTAATCGAAGTTGAGGATCCTGCCACATTCTGACAAGATACTTAAATTCTCCAAACATAATCCATGCTTGGAAAGTCCTTATTCAATTCAAAATGCAAAACCAAAGCAAATCTTGATTGGTTTGACACCGAGTCCAGAGCACGCTTTGGGGATACATCCTAACCCCGTATGTGTGTACTCCGATTCAACCAATCGGAAAACATAATGAAAGCAAAAAAAAATCTTAAAGCCTAAGAAAGGCAGAAAATGAAAGCTGATCTCATCCAGATCAGTTGATGATGAGCCCACGAGAGCTCGATCCAGGGTCATTCCCTCTCCGGGGAGCAGAAGATGGAAGCGCAGGTGCTATTGATGGTTTCACATACTCGGGCAGCTCTCCATGTCTAACCCATTCCTCAATCAAATCATGAAGATGTCTTCACTCATTCGTGTCATGTCCGTCCATATCGTGGAATAAGCAGTGCTTTCCAGAATCGTGTTCTCTTTGCGATGGCTCCCTCCTGGGAGGCTTTGGGTAGGAGACAACACCGTTTTTGTCCACGTAGATGTTAGAAAGTGAAGCAATGAGCTCAGCATACTTTTCATATCTGGGGCCTCTCCGGGGCTGAGTGTTGCGGTCATTCTTGACGGTGACTTTTCCTTTGCCATTTCCAGAATCAGACAGTTCTCCATCTTTGAGCCTGTTTACATCGAGAACTTTCTTCTCGGAAGTTGCATCTTCCTCATGCAAAAATCTATCTGATTCAAGGTAGAACTCGCTGAGATTCCGTGGTGTGTCTCGGTACAAAGATTTCTTGAATTCCGTGTTATCCAAAATGCCGGATACCGCTGCCATCAGTACCATTGATTGTTCAGGACGATCAACTGATGCTACTACAACATTGAATCTTTCCAGAAAGGAACGCAGAGTTTCTCTAGGCCTTTGCTTGATTGTGGTGAGTGACATGACGTTCTTGGGTCGTTCGATGTGGTCCCAAAACTGTTCAAGGAAGCCAGCGACTAACATATTCCAGCTGATGATCGATTCCTTTTCTAGTTGTCGAATCCACATGGCTGCTATATCAGTCAGAAAGAGGGGAAAACACTTAGCCATGACGTTTTCCGACGCCGATTGAACTTCCATATGCCGTTTGTAGCGCATCAGGTGCACGGTAGGATCCGTCCTGCCGTTGTATGGCTCCAGTTGTGGGAGTTTGAAATCCGGGGGATTGCGGGAATTCCTGTTTTCCTGAGTGAATGGGTTGTGATTGACGTCATCCACGTCATTCTAGTAGGTACGGCCTCTCGAGAGGCGTTGAATCAGATCAGCGAGTCGGTTGCCTTCAAAAAGCTGTTGCAAACTACCAAAATCAGAGCTGGTTCCCCTAGCGTTGAATATAGGAAAGGATGGAAGCTGTTGATGAGCTGTTGCCTGGGGATCGTGGATCGAGGGTGGCGACCCGACCTGGTTCGAGGGGTCGGTTCGTGAGGCAGGTTCGTGAAGGCCGGATCGTGGTTCGTGGGGAGCGAACTGAGGAGGGGCGATCCGACCCGGTGCTGGTAGCCTGTCACGAGCCGATCCCTGCTGCAGTTGAGTGAGAGTTTGCGCTCCAGTATCCATCCGATCTAGATCTGAAGTCGGTCGCATGCATTTCCAATAACGAGGGGGTTTCCCCCGAGTCCATGTGATGCTCGAGCCGCTTCTGTGGCTTCATTTACAATGACTTGAGCGTTGCTCGGCCTTCCATCCATCTGAGCGATGAATTGGTTGATCATTTCCTGTTGTTTTTGCAGGAGATCATCTTGCCGTGCCATCTGATCTCTCAGTTCAGTGAGAACTCCGTCCATCTCATCTCTGGTCAAGTATGCAGAAGGATCTTCATGAGAGGAAGCTTCCTGGCTTGCCTCGTTCCTTGTATCTTCAGCGTCAACATCATCAGCATGAGCGGAAGTTCCAGTCTTCTTCCTTTTGATTGCCATTTATCCAATAGCCAAAAAATCCAAGCAGAAGTCGAAGTTGTCGTGTGCCCCCCTTCCTGGCGCACCAAAATGTTAGACCAAAATCTTGGCCTAACACCCATATGCAGATCACAAATCACAGAGTGCAGAAAAAAGTAGATAAAGAGGAGACACACGAAGTTTTTATAGTGGTTCGGCTCAATCCAAGCCTACGTCCACTTTATCTATTCTTAAATCTTAAGAAGTTACAAGTACAATTCTCTCGGTTTATACATGAAATCCTCGTGTTTACAATGAAAAGAGGTAAGAAATCATTAGATTATACATGAAATCCTCATGTTATAATGTGGAATTTGGCTTCTTTGCTACTGAAAATGCTTTGCAGAGAGCAATGGTGGAAGCCATGAGGTGTTAGAGCCCAAAGATCCCTGAAAATGCCTTCAAATGGTGTATTTATAGCTGTAGTAGAGCTTCTGGGAAGACTAGTTCATGATGGGGTACGTGGCATCCGATCCAGGAAAATAGGAGTGTGAATAGCCTTGAGAATAGGTCAAGATCTACGCGTGTATTAGCAGATTCGGTGGTCGGTTCGTGGTCATGGGGTCGGGTCGTGATAAGGTCTCCACGAACTGAAGTCTGGTCGTGAGCTGGAGTGGGAAGCTGGTGTCCACGGTCGGGTCGTGATCAGGAGGTGTACCACGAGCCGAGGGGGGCGATCCGATGAGGGGCGATCCGAGGGTGCCTGAGCCATACTCCGATCGTGTGACGCTTCGTTGCTTTATCCAGTAATTGCCAAATTACACCAATTTATGGAAACATGCATAACTTTCAAACCGTAAGTCCGATTGAGCCAAATCAAAGCTCAAACTGAAGCTAATTCAGAGATCTACAAGAGTTACCAACCTCAGCTCCGTAATTGCTGTTTTCTGGCCCAAAAGAGGTTGTCTGATAGGAGTTTGGGGCCTTTCTTTGTTCGTGATGCGACTTTGACCAAATCGCTGCCTGTCTTCTGACGATGTTCTCCATATACGAGCGCGATGCTATCCAGATATTCAGTGTGACAGCTTTTTCCAAAAAGTGTGTCAATATTATCTGACATTATATTCTATGCCATATTGATTGATCTCTATTAAATATATACATGTTTGGTGGCGGAGAATTCATTCTCTTAACTTAACATCCTTTATGAGACGTATTAGATTAGAGGTTATATATTAATAGACATCATTTGTATGGTATGGAATGACACTGTGACATGCTGAGTGCTGCTAGTAGATAGATCAAAGCTTCTTGTTGAAAATTAGAGCTTTGCGAATGATGATCAAAGCATGGCTGATATAACATAGCTTTGTGTGTCAAGACGTGACTTTAACGAGCCTCACAACCCTTGAATGGCCGATGTTGGATAATAAACGACATGTTGGAATCGATTTTTCCCGACTCTAGCGTATGATGCAGGGCTGTGAACGCCCACACGACAACGGAAGTTTCCTTGGGGATCCAGGCATAACCATTGTTTTGTAACGATTCTAGGTCGAGGATGGACAAAAGGTATGGATGTTTCCTGGGGGATCCAAGCGTAACCATTGTGTATCCAGGGTCCAGAGAGAGGATTTAGGAGCACCCCGATAAAGATGACTCCACTAAGGGGAATCCAGATTTACCCCGATAAAAGTGATGGCTAGGTCGCTTAGGCGATAAAGGGTCGGACGTACTTGATCTTGTGAACCCCGATAAGGGACAGATTCGAAAAATCAGCGCTCACCATCGTTTGAGTCCTGGGACACCCATCAGCGGTGTCAAGAAAGCCTCGGTCATTGATCGAACCTAACTTCCAATTCAAACCTTCGCGATTTTTAAATGTAACCTATATATGTAGTCATAATACACAACATCTGCTATGATTGAGATATTTATTTGTGAAAATGATTTTTACACTATGCGCTAGTAATAATAAAAGAGGATTTCGCGTATCTAGCATTTTTGGGTTATTATAAGGTAAAAATCTTTCCTTCTGTTTGAGTTGCATTATGTGATGGAATGGAGTCTTATAATGGATTCATTTTTTTAAAGCATTGCGATTGGTTTATGATTTGTATTCATATGGAGGAAACCGGTTCCGTGTTATACGACGTGGTCCCATGAATTACTCAACTTTAAAATAAAGTATAATAACTGTTTTTAGTTCTCATACTAGTCCCATGGATTGCCTGGAGTTTATTGTTTCCTACCTAAACTCTGATGCTTATATTTTCCACATGGGAAGCTTGTAGTTTTGGTTTTGCATATGTTTTTAAAACAGGATCTTGGATTATGGATGGAGTTTTGTGCTGGATTATTTTGAGTCTTCCACTGTATATATTTGAGTATTCCATTGTGTTGTAATTTGTAATTCTCTGATATTTTTCCGCTATGTATTAATTCATGTACTCTGAAGTAAAATTGTTGTAATAGAATGAAATGTTCTTTTGTTTCTGTTCTGATGTGTTATATCTTATAACATTTCAAAATTTTTGGTTTTTGGATCGGACCTATCTGACTTATGGTCGATTCCAAGGGTGGGGATTTTCGGGTTGTTACACAAACAGAGCCTTTAATCATGCTCTTAAGACTTGAATTGAATCTGACGAAGTAGAATATCACACGTAAGGAGATAAAGCTTAAAGATACGCTTCATATCATTCTGGGAAGCCTCTCAGATCTGGCAATGTTGAAGAACTTAATGGTAAAGTTCATGACCTTTTGGTTTTTATTTCCTTTTCAACCTCTTTGAATGTAAAATTTATTAGTTGCAAATCACTTTGTAAATCATATGGACAAAACCTAGCTGCAACTTTCATTTCCTTGTAATTTATATGTATGAGTTTACACTTCTCGCTCCCTTTTTGGTGGCCTGTTTTCCTACACACAAGTCTATTACTTCTGTAACATTTAATGGATGGTTGAATAATAAAAATTTTAGTCATGCTTTTAATAAGTATATTCACAAACTTGGAATCAATTAAAAGATTTGTAGCCCAAATTCAGGTATAAATATTCTAGAAATCTACCTCTAAGAATAAAAGAGGACCGAATTAATAAAAGATTGAAACCTCTTTTGGCAATATTTAAATGATTCAAAACTCATATTTAAATATTTCAATAATGGAAGTCAGAAATCCACTTTTGGAATTAATAGAAGACTAAAACCTTTTTCAACATTAATTAGGGTATTTAAACAATGTAAGTCTAGAAACCCGCTTTTGGAATTTTGCAATCCAGTGCTCGTTTTAAGCATTTTCCATAAAGCAAAAGTAGGATATATTTTTCTATTACACCCCATACTTTTCTAAGCTCGAATTTCGATAAAAATTGAAACTCAGACTCATCCAAGCATGGATAGTATAAATCTGGTACCTGCAAACAGTGAGCATGATCATAATCTAAGTACAATAGGATAACAAGTATCGACTAAGGCAACTACCTTAACAGTGAATCACCACACCAATACCGAGCATGAGAGAACAACAATAAAAAATAAAACTTGAATACTTGCAAAGACCTCTCTTCCTCAAGATAAACTTGAGAATTGTTATGAGGAGAGGGTCAGAATAATAAGTTCTGGTAAGTAGAAAATGTAAAACACTATCCACAATACACAAATGCATCCCATTTGGTTTAATTCAATTATATATCTAATAAGACTAGTGATTCTAACCTAGTCTTTCGAATTGGAACAGATCGAAAGGAAAGTCCGGATACTCTAGAATGATATTTTGAAGATTTAACTTTAACAAGATTTAAAATTTCCAATTATATTTGGATGAAAACAATCTTCATATACTTGGTATTAAATTTTGCAAAAGAAATTCGTAATATACGAGGAATTTGTAGTATTGATTGAATATGGAAATTGATATTGAATATAAGTCGATGTAGTTTCCATAAAGTTCTTATACTCAAATTAATTGGTTTGGGTTTGTTCTGAACGATGTCTTAAATAACATCATCTTTAACATGTTAAAGCTTTAAAATACATTGTTTTGACTCATGTAAAGTTATGTTTTGAAATGGGGAATATTTATTTAAGAAATGAGAAAACCCTTTTAAATAAGATCTAATGAAATGATACTAAAATGATTTACCTAAGTAAATTTGAAAAGAAATTTTCATTTAGATTTGAAAAATCTTTGTTTGAAAGATATGATTTGAAATGGGAAATTAATGGTTGAAGATTTAATAAATCTTTTAATTAAAATTTAATAAACATTGTTGAAATATACCCTTAAATCAAATATGAGGTGAGTTAAGAAGAAATCTTTGTTAAGGTTTGATAATTCTTTGTTAAAGATTTAAGGAATGGGATTTATGGATTTAATTCTTAAATTAAGAAATAAATGATTATGGATTTTATTAAGTCAATAAAAGGTTTTGATTAACCAATTTAGATGGAAGAGACTTAATGATCATGTATATCCATATTGTTTTTAAAAAACAATGAGAAAGGTCGGGATCAGATTTGAGTGGTTCCTATCTGAAAACCATTTCGAATAATGATACGATGTAATAGAGAAAATGAAAATATTGAAGAAGATGGTAGAAGATTAGAAATCCTCAAATTGAAAGGACTGCCTTTTGATCTTCTCTTCACTGGGTTGCTCCAGCATTGAGATTACCCAATTCAACGGTAAGTCCGAACGTATTTGAGGAATGTCAGGATTGAAGGGCTATCTCACCTATTAATGGTCGAGGAATAAATTGCCTTTAATTTCGTTCTGACCCAAAACAAACTTGTATGGATGCTTATCTGACATTGCATTTTACGACATAGCAGTTGATCTTTACAAAACGTGTCACTGATTGGTGGTGGGGAAGACACTTCTTATTTAGCTTAATACACTTCTTTGAGACACCAACGAGCTCAAAGGTGATATGTTGGTAGACATCAGTTATGTGTTATGAAATGGCAACGTAGCATGCTAAGTGTGTAACGACCCGGATTTTTCGTGGTTGAGTAATTTATTTATTTAATTATTAGAAGATTTATTTAGAGATTTAATGACAAATATTCAATAATTTGAATATTTAATTAATATAAATAGTGAAGTAACAAATTTACATTCCAAAATAATCGGAATTGAGTTGAATTCACAATATTGTGTGAATTAGATAACATAAGGAATGTAACTGAGCTTAGATTAAAGTTATAATAACGAATATATTATTAAATGGAATTTGAACATATAATTTATAATATAATTTAAATAGTTTATTTTATTATATTTCTGAGATCGTAGCGAATTACTCGACATAACGATATTTCTATTTTTTTTCCTATAACAGTCGTAAATGAACGAAATTTCTGCATAGTCAATACCGCGATAACTTTAACAAATAATATACGAGTGAATGGCCTGTGCTTCGCACACGGAAAATGATTCGAGCTATAGTTACTTTGAATATCGATTGGTTTGTGTAATATTTCTGTTATTTTCTACCTTCAATGGATAGGTGTCTATAGTACCTAAACCGTATTGTAGATATACGTTTATGGTTTCCAAATATACAAATTGATATAACTATTGAAGTAAGACATTTTAGAATCACTTTGTGATGGCCCGCCCAACACCATCCGGGATTTCCCATAAAAGTGCGCTGTGCCGATGTCCAACCAGCACGGGACGGTCGCCAAAGGAAGAAAAAAGAAGAGAACTTACTGGTGAACTAATAAAGAACCTGTAGAATGTCTCACAGCGCATGGAATAAAATATAATAACAACATACTTGACATAAAACAGGCGAGACAGTGCATAAGCTGGAAACTAAAACTAGACATCATAGCAGCGGAAATCCAAACACAGCTTATGTTCACATCATCATTATTACAACTTTTCAACTGTCTCTAAAGCAAAGCAAAGGAAAAGGTACACTACTAATTCCCAAGGTAGTGACCCGCAGCGACACAGGGAGAATATCTATATATACCATACGTGGAAGCCTCCTGCTCGTCTTTGGTACAGCTACTCGTGCATCACCTGCTAACCTGTCTCTAGTCTGCTCGTGAGAGCACCTAGAGTAATAAGAAGAGACATAAAACTCTGGGTCAGACAAAAAGTCTGGTATGAGCGATAAGCAGCAAGACAGAACAATTACAGGTATACTAAACTATACCTGAACCTGGACCTGCAACCAAAGAGTTAGCACAACATACCGCTCAATACTCTAAGGTGCCACTAACATATGGTGTAAAGAATACGGGGGTGGGGGTGTGTATGTCATAGTGAAAGCAAACAACCAAACATAGCAACCATCCTCACATCTCTCACTCAGTGTGTAAAGCATACGATATCCACCACTTTGATCACCCTATTCCTTGTTATGATCACTTTGCCCCATGGAGTCATAATGACACCACTGCACTGATCCATAGCCACTAGTCTTCGCTATTTCCACTCTGCCCCATGAAGTCATAACAACTCCACTGCACTGGCTCATAGCCTTGCTACGATCACTCTGCCCCATGGAGTAGTAACTACCCCACTGCACTGATACATAGTCTAACATCTGTCTTGGTGGTGAATCAAAGCTATAGACGTCGATAACCCCTTAGCACGCGTCCCGCAGAAAAGCCCAACTCATGAGGTTAACTCGTTGGTTCCCAACTGGATCCTGAGTATAAACCTCCTATTTGGACTACCTTTGCATCTCGGGTTTTAGCCTCCTCCCTCCCCGGATCGGTTCGGCTTCCCCTTTTTCTTCGCTTCAGTTTGTATTCCCAGTTCGGTTCGTGGTCCATACCTCAAGTCCAAGCTCTTCGGTTCGGTCCGTGGCCTTCATCTTGTGGCGGTTCGGATCGGTCTTGGTCATCCCTGGAGGATCGGGTCGGCCTTCAAGTCCTCTCGTGGTCCATTAGTTCGGGTCGGAGAACTCCTGGCGGATCGGGTCGGGGCTTCTGGTATGAGCGGTTCGGTTCGGATAGGGTGCTCCGATTTGTGATCCTCCTTAGCCATCAATTCACGAATTTCCAGGCGATTCGGATCGTGGCAAACGCCTACGAGCGGTTCGAGTCGGGTAAAGGGGATCCGATCCGGTCCTTGTCTACATTTCCTGCAACTTTTCCAACAACTGTTTACGCCATTCGACGGCGTTTTCCACCAATCTAACTTTTCTAAGCAATCAAAAAGCATATCATACAGTCATAGCAACTTGTAAAATTGACCACAAACACCAAAACAAGAATTTGATAGGTTAAAACGGATCAAACATAGCCAAACCCCATATTTCCCCTTAATCATGTTCAAGTATAATTAATGATAGGATTAGTAAAACTTAACCGAATTAACCAAATTTTCTAATAGAGGCCTAAAACAATATTTCAAAATTTATCAATATTTTTCCAGATTTTTAACATGTATAAATTCGCTAATTATCACTAATTACCCTTAATTAACCATAATTAGTGAGGAACTATGCAAATCACTCACCTTAGCCACAAATAAAATACCAAATCTGAAATGATTCTCTGTTTGGGCGCGAATACCAAGGCTATACAGCAGTTTTACGTTGATTCTTGTGCTAATCCGCTTTGATTTGATGTAGATTTGGCTTAATTAGCGATTAGAAGGTGATTTGGGGTGTTTTAGATGTTGGAGGCCATTATCAGGGTTCCAAGAATGAAAGTGGCGGCTGTGAAAGTGAGAAAAAGAGTGTTCTCTAAACCCTAACAACCCTTAAATACTCTAAATCCCGATATTCCCCTTTGGGCCTAGCTGTTAATCACCTGGTTAAGCCCAATTAAGCTATTTTTCACCATTTGAAAATTGTTTCAGCCATATCTCCCAAACGGTGAATCCGTTTGGCTAATGTGACCACTCTACGGAAAGGTAAACCATCATCTGGATCTAATGGAAGTGGTTTCAAGTCAAAACTCCTTTCCAATCAAAAGTTATGTCCGAAATAAGATCATCTAGGGGCAAAATGGTCATTTAGAAATCAACAAAAATCATGAATATGGGAAATGACCCCAATAGTCGTTTCCCAAAGTTACATGACCATACGACTTCGCATGTGAAAGAATTAAATATTCTACAATCCTTCGATACGTAGAATGCGGGTCGTTACATTCTCCCCCCCCCCCCCCTTAAGAAATTTCGTCCCCAAAAATCCTTAACCCAAAACATACAAAGGATCCCGCATGCCTACCGGCCACATACAACAATCAAACATGCAAAACAAACAAAACAAGCCTATTCTAGCATGCGGAAAGACTAAATCGAGACTGAAATCTTACCAGGCGAAGAGTTCTGGATACGTCTTCCTAATGCTCTCCTCCGTCTCCCAAGTACAGTCATTCCCATTCTCGCCCCACTGAACTTTGACTAATTTCACCGCCTTCCTTCGAAGTTGCTTCGTATCGTTCCCAACAATATGCATAGGCTTGCGGTTCCCAACCGCCTCGGGTTCAACCTCGATATCATCCAACTGATCAGGTGAAATAGTTACATCGGGGTTGTGCACGAACTTCCTTAACTGGGAAACATGAAATACATGGTGAACTCCTGCCATCTTCTCTAGTAATTCAACTTTATATGCCAAATTCCCAATTTGCTCGAGAACTGGGAGTGGTCCAATGAATCTTGGTGCTAACTTGCCTCTCCTGCCAAATCGTATCACGCTCTTCAACGGAGAAATCTTGACAAACACCAAGTCGCCAATGGAGAACTTTAATTCTCTTCTCCTCTTATCAGCATAACTCTTCTGCCTATCTTGGGCAGCCTTCATTCGCAGTTGGATAACCTTAATCTTAACTGAAGTTTCCCTTATCACATCTGGTCCAAGCACAAACTTCTCACCAGTTTCTAACCAACACGACGGTGAGTTGCACGGTCTTCCATACAAAGCTTCAAATGGAGCCATACCAATACTGGATTGATAGCTATTATTATATGCAAAATCTACTAGATGCAAATGGTCATCCCATGATCCACCAAAATCCAATACACAAGCTCGCAAAAGATCTTCTAACACTCGATTCACCCTCTCTGTCTGTCCATCGGTTTGAGGATGATACGCGGTACTAAGATGTAATTCTGATCCTAACGCCTCTTATAAGCTGTTCCAAAATCCACTAGTAAACAAAGGATCCCGGTCACTCACAATTCTTTTAGGTACTCCATGAAATCTCACTACCCATTTCATATATAGTTCTGCCAAATTAGTTGTCGTTCTATTCGACTTGATGGGTATAAACTTCGCACTCTTGGTCAATCGGTCCACAATAACCTAAATGCTATCATGGCCCGACCTAGTCCTTGGTAACCAATCAATGAAATCCATTGAGACTTGTTCCCATTTCCATTCTGGAACTTCTAGTGGTTGTAACAAACCACTTGGTTTCTTTTGCTCAGCTTTAACTAGCTGGCAATTCATGCATTTGGGTATAAACTTCCCAACGTCTCTTTTCATCCCTTTCCAGTAGTAGGTCTGCTTCATGTCTCGATACATTTTGTTACCACCGGGGTGTATAGTCAGTTTTGAGTGATGACATTCTCTAAGCACTTCATCTCTCAATCCATTGACATTGGGTACAACTAGTCTTCCATTCTTTCTAAGCCATCCATTTCGATCAAGCCCATACTTGCTCATCTCTTCGTCGATTCCCATCTCTAACTTTGAGATGATTTCCAATAGGTTAGGATCGTCCCTCTGACTGGAACCAATCCGCTCAATCAAAGTGGGTCTGATCGTCAAACTTGCTAATATTTCTGGATCCAGTTAGCACCTTGGTCTGAAATCATACCCAGCGATGTACTCCAGTTGCTTCCATTCTAGAAACATAGCCCCTAAACTGGCATGCCTTCTACTCAATGCATCAACTACCGCATTGCCCTTTCCTGGTGTGTATGCGATATCGAAATCGTAGGAAGCCAAGAATTCTAACCACCTTTGCTGTCGGAGATTTAGATCTTTCTAAGAGAAAAGATACTTTAACGATTTATGATCGGTAAACAACTCGAATCTTTCTCCCAAGAGATAATGTCTCCACATCTTCAATGCTAACATGATCGCTGCTAATTCTAAATCATGGGTAGGGTATCTTTTCTCATGTGGTTTCAGTTGCCGACTTGCATAAGCTACAACCCTACCTCCTTGCATCAATACAACACCTAGTCCGGTACCATATGCATCCGTATATACTGTCATCTCTTCATTCCCCTTAGGAATGACTAACACTGGTGCACATGTCAACTTTTCCTTTAGGCTCTTGAATGCATCCTCGCACTTTTCGTCCCAGTCGAAAGCTTGATTCTTCTTAGTCAACTGAGTCAACAGTGCTGCTATCTTGGAGAAGTCTTGGATAAACTTACGATAATATCCAGCCAATCCCAAGAAACTTCTTATGTCCGTTGCATTCTTGGGCGGAGGCCAATCCTGTACCGTAGCCACCTTCGCAAGCTCCACGGCAATACCATTCTCTGAAACAACATGGCCCAAGAATCTCACTTCCCTCCTCCAGAAGTGACACTTAGAAAACTTTGCTTTCAATTGGTGTTTTCTCAACATCTCCATCACTATTCTTAAATGTTCCTTTTGTCCTTCCTCTGTCCTCGAGTAGACCAAAATATCATCCACGAACACAAGAACAAACCTATTCAATTGATCCCTGAATACTCTATTCATAAGATCCACAAAATATGTTGGTGCATTGGCCAACCCGAATGGCATGACCAACCACTCATAGAATCCAGACGGCGTCTGAAATGTCGTTTTAGCTATACTCTCAACTTCCACTCTAAGCTGATGAAAACCTGTTGCGAGATCCAACTGGGAGAACACTCTTCCTCGTCACCTTGTTCAATTCGCGGTAGTCCACACACAATCGAAGGGAACCATCTGGCTTGGTAGCAAACACAACTGGTGCTCCCCACTCAGAAACACTTCTTCTGATAAATCCCTTCCTCAAAAGATCGCATACTTGCACCCCGAGCTCTCGCTGCTCCCTTGGCGCCATACGACGAAGTGGCATCACTATAGGTCTGGCATCTTTCACTAAGTCAATACAAAACTCAATCTCTCGGTGTGGTGGAAGTCCGGTCACTTCCTCGAAGACGTCCGGATACTGGCCAACCACGGGCACATCTGACAACACATCATGCAGGATGCCGAGGGAATTTAGAAAACTAGCCATTACCCCATCATTAGGTAGACCACCAAACACTACCCTTCGCCCATCATCCGCTCTAACTGTTACCAAAAAGCCCTCACAGTATACCACCACCCCGTATATTTGGAGCCAATCGACTCCCAAAATAATGCCAAACTCAGTAAAGCCCAAAACAAAGCAATCACAAACAAACATGCATCCATGACTCGATAAGACCACATTACGACTAATCATGCTAAGGTTAGTTGAACCACCAATCTGGTTCGTCACTACTAAAGGTCTATCGACAATCTCGGGCTCCAATCCTAACCTATCTACCAGGTCACTATATATGAAGGAACTGGAAGCTCCGGTATCAAACAATACTCGAGCAGGAACATCATAAACAGAAAGCATACCTTGAATAACAACATTTTTTCCTTCCTCCATCGCAGTTGGGGCATTCGACGAAGAGGGAACAACATTGATAGCATATGCTTTCACAATCTGCTTTTCCTTAGGGGGTTGCGGACACTTGTCCTTATGATGTCCCACTTGGCCGCAGTTGAAGCACTTCCTATCCGCTGGCTTGGCTCGACATTCTTTGGCATAGTGGCCCTTCTTACCACAACTGAAGCACTCAACATCTTTTTTATTCATTTTCTTCTGGCCATCCTTGGCTTGATTCTGCTTTCTCTTATTCTGAGAACCATTCTTGCCTCCACCGCTTGCTTGCGTCTTTGGCTCCTCTGCAGATGCAACCTCAGTCTTCGACTTAGGGTAAAGACTCTCTGACCTCAATGCTTTCCCCACAACCGATTCAAACGTCTCATCGATGTGGTTAATAAGCCTTTCCCTCAAGTACTGATCCAAACCTGTTATAAACTTCTCATTCTTCTTCTCGGAAGTGTCAATGAGGGATAATCCGTACTTCGATAAAGTATCGAATTCTGCAATGTACTCCGAGACTGCCCTACCATTCTGCTTGAGCTCCAGGAATTTCCTAAACAACTCTGACTTCTGGGCAGCTAGGATAATTTTTTCATCGAATCGGGCCTTAAACTGATCCCATGTAACTTGGTCCTCTGGAGTAGCTGCCTTAATAGCATTCCACCAATTCATCGCCCGTCCTTGCAGTTGACGAGACGCTAGCTTTCTCTTCATCGCATCCTCGATACCCAAATCTTTGAAGATTCGCTCACAGCTATCCAACCAATCCTGAACTTCTATGGCCGATTCTGTTCCGTGGAACGGCTTTCCACCAAGACTAGTGTAATCCTTACAGAGATTGGCAAAATCGGCCCTTGGCGCCTGCATCGTTGCACCACCACCATTAGCAATATTAGGGACTGCCCTCTGAACGTCCCTAAGCATCTCTCTCATGAAGTCAGTAAAAATAGCCCTCATGTTAGGAGCATTCCCATTGTTGGCTCCTCTACCAGCACCTCTCATATATCGGCTCATCGTTCGATCCGTAAAGAGAAATGATTAACCATCCTCTTTGTGGTGTCAGTGCAGTGCGACTTCATCCTTAGCTATACTAATAGTATATATATAGCTTTTGAAAACCAAAATAATCACAAATACGTGCTCTCATATACGTATTATCTCTCCCTAGTGTCTTTCCCTAGGTTAACTACGCAACCTGGCTCTAATACCAGGTGTGACGGCCTGCCCCGCACCAGCCGACATTTCCCATAAAAGTGCGATGTGCCGATGTCCAACCAGCACGGGACAGTCGTCCAAGGAAGGAAAAAGAAGAGAACTTACTGGTGAACTAACAAAGAACCTGTAGAATGTCTCACAGCGCATGGAATAAAATATAATAATAACATACTTGACATAAAACAGGCGAGACAGTGCATATGCTGGAAACTAAAACTAGGCATCATAACAGCGGAAATCCAAACACAGCTTATGTTCACATCATCATTATTACAACTTTTCAACTGTCTCTAAAGCAAAGCAAAGGAAAAGGTACACTACTAATGCCCAAGGTAGTGACCCACAGCGACACAGGGAGAATATCTATATATATATATATCATACGTGGAAGCCTCCTGCTCGTCTCCGATACAGCTACTCGTGCATCACCAGCTAACCTGTCTCTAGTCTGCTCGTGAGAGCACCCAGAGTAATAAGAAGAGACATAAAACTCTGGGTCAGACAAAAAGTCTGGTATGAGCGATAAGCAGCAAGACAGAACAATAACAGGTATACTAAACCATACCTGAACCTGGACCTGCAACCAAAGAGTTAGCACAACATACCGCTCAATACTCTAAGGTGCCACTAACATATGGTGTAAAGAATACGGGGGTGGGGTGTGTATATCATAGTGAAAGAAAACAACCAAACATAACAACCATCCTCACATCTCTCACTCAGTGCGTAAAGCATACAATATCCCCCACTTTGATCACCCTATTCCTTGCTATGATCACTTTGCCCCATGGAGTCATAATGACACCACTGCACTGATCCATAGCCACTAGTCTTCGCTATGTCCACTCTGCCCCATGAAGTCATAACAACTCCACTGCACTGGCTCATAGCCTTGCTGCGATCACTCTGCCCCATGGAGTAGTAACTACCCCACTGCACTAATACGTAGTCTAACATCCGTCTTGGTGGTGAATCAAAGCTATAGACGTCGATAACCCCTTAGCACGCGTCCCGCAGAAAAGCCCAACTCATGAGGTTAACTCGTTGGTTCCCAACTGGATCCTGAGTATAAACCTCCTATTTGGACTACCTTTGCATCTCGGGTTTTAGCCTCCTCCCTCCTCGGATCGGTTCGGCTTCCCCTTTTTCTTCGCTTCAGATTATACTCCCAATTTGGTTTGTGGTCCATGCCTCAAGTCCAAGCTCTTCGGTTCGGTCCGTGGCCTTCATCTTGTGGCGGTTCGGATTGGTCTTGGTCACCCTTGGCGGATCCGCTTTGATTTGATGTAGATTTGGCTTAATTATCAATTAGAAGGTGATTTGGGGTGTTTTAGATGTTGGAGGCCATTACTAGTGTTCCAAGAATGAAAGTGGCGGCTGGGAAAGTGCGAAAAAGGGTATTCTCTAAACCCTAACAGCCCTTAAATACTCCAAATCCCGAATTTCCCCTTTGGGCCTAGCTGTTAATCATCCGGTTAATCCCAATTAAGCTGTTTTTCACCATCTGAAACTTGTTTCAGCCATATCTTCCAAACGGTGAGTCCGTTTGGCTAATGTGACCACTTTACAGAAAGGTAAACCATCATACGGATCTAATGGAAGTGGTTTCAGGTCAAAACTCCTTTCCAATCAAAAGTTATGGCCAAAACAAGATCATCTGGGGTCAAAATGGTCATTTAAAAATCGGCAAAAATCATGAACATGGGAAATGAACCCAATAGTCGTTTCCCAAAGTTACATGACCATACAACTTTGCATGTGAAAGAATTAAATATTCTATGATTCTTCGATGCATAGAATGCGGGTCGTTGCACACTTACAAATATACATTGATAGAAATTGGGAAATCTTTCTTTAATGGACGAGTTTGTAATGAACACCGAGGCTAAACAAATATTGGTAAAAGGAAAATAATATAACAAGCTATTTACTAAGATGGTCACAGTGCCTAACGGAAACAGAAGTGTGCGCTCCAAGTTTTTCCCAAAACCGTACTCTCCAAGCCTTGTCTCCGTGGGCATCAAGTCATCTTGTTTCTGTGCTTGCCAAGCATTTCAAAACCATAGGCATCAAGTATTTTCAAAACCGTGCACCCCATGCTGTTATAGTTCATGCGTCCTAAGGTAGTTTAATTCCCCTCATTCTCGTTTCCAGACGAATCTCTTGAAATCCCTGTCCCCAAAACCTCAATTCCTTTTGTTCCTCTTCTTCTCAAATCGCAAGTTCCAAAATCATTTAAAATTTTAATAAATCTTCTTAAATTTCAAAGTTCATATATTCCAAATCCTTGGAGTTTACTCTTTCAACTGTTATACATATTATGAGTTCAATCTAAAAGTTCTGGTGCTTGGGTTTGTGGTAGCGCCACTTAGGGCTAGTCATAGTTTAAAGTAGGGGAAAACTGAGGCGAGGGGGTGGTGGTGTTGACTTCCTGGTGGCGTGGTGCACGATGGGTGCTCAGGTGGTTGGCGGTCATCGCTACAATGAGTTAGTCAGTATTTGCAAGAAATTCGAATTTGGGTTTCGTGAGTCATCTATATGATGATGGAGGGTTGTAACTTGATCGAAGAGAGTAGGCAGGGCATCGACGGTCAGATTGGGGTGTGTATAGTGAAGTCCGGTGGGACCTAGGCTGTGTGTTGGAGGAATAAAGGGAGTATTCAAGCTGTCCATATTGTTGTGGGGTAGAAGAGGATTTAAGGACGGTGAAGTGAAGAAGGGAATCTGGAGAAGTGATGTTTGCTGTAGGGACTGTATCACTGTTGAGTAAGAATAGTGGATGGGTTCAAATTATAAATGGGGAGGATAGTAAAGGTAAGGTCCAATGTAGCTATGAATAGCTACAGCAACTTTAGAAAAATTCGAACATGAAAAAGAGAGAGGAGCAGACTCTATTATGAAAAAGAAGATAACAACAGAATGTGGATTATTGGAGGAAGAAAGGAAAAACTGGTGAGGTGAAAGCAAGAGCAGGTTTCGAATTGTTCAATGGAGACAGTGGCGAGCTAAAGATAAGGGGTGATAACGGATAACCATGGCTTATAGCCGATATCATTTACGTTTGTATATTACTGGGAAGAGAACGAGGTTAAATTCTTTAATCACAGCTTATGACCCATAATGGTAATCAGCAGTTTAGTGACTAATTATTATTATTAAATATAATTCTAACTTAAACAAAAACTGAAATCGCTATAACAATTGTAAATGTGAACAGAATTGAACCAGATCGATCACTTTGGAACTATAGCAAGGAGATTATATTGTGGAACTAACGTGGTTGGAAATTAAGCTATTGGAATTTCGTAGAAAATTCAAACGTTTGTTTGATTTTAACGAAACAAAAGCAGAGTTGTCTACTGCAAAATAAGGTAAGTAACCTCACTAAACTCTGACTCATTTATTTTTTATATAAACAAGTTTTAAATTTATTTATAGTAATTTTATACCGTATGATGGTTGTTTGGTTGCATGGTTGATAAAATTGGTTAATATAGTTATATCATTAATCGATTATTAATTCTGCTCACAATGATATTTCATATTGATGTGAAATTAAGGTTATTGATGTTCATTGACATCTGTGGATGCAGGGAAACAGGTTGGAGGGATCCAACTAGATTCCTCAACATTTTATTTAATGTTTTATTTACTTATTGTGATATATGATGTGGTATGTGACTGGTGATTGATTTTGTTGTGGTTGAATTACACTGGCCCCATAATTTTGGTATTTAAATACCGTAAAATATTTTAGAGTGTAGAAAAGAAATTTGAGATTTTAAAAGGGAATTTATAAAAAAAATAGAAAAATATAGAAATTAGATTTCAAATGGCCAGGAAATAGAAACTTGTTTAAGTGGATTAAACAAGAAGTTGATTATAACGATGTTTATAATTTAAGTACAATATTTATCATGGGATAAATTAAAATATAAATTCAAGTTGAATTTATATAATTAAAGTGGAAATTAGTTGACATCAATATTCGAAGCGTAACTTAAACGCAGTAATTGCAGAAGACAATTGAGTTGGGATCAATGAATTCAAATGGGAATTTGAGTGAGAAGGGAAATGAGAAATTAGTTTCACAAGGAAATAATGGGTTTTATTCCAAAGTTTGGAATACAAAATGAAACTAGATAAAATCGAAGGGATTTTTATTTCGAATATGCCGGATCTTATTTAAAAGGATTTATTTCAGAAAAGATATTTAAAATTTTATCTAGTGTGAATCTATCAAGAAACTAATCTTTCAATATTTGTATCTATGTAAATAAGATTACAGGTTTTTGAGATAATTTTATATTATTTTAAAAATTAAGATTTATAGATGTGAAAGGGATTGTAAGAATCAAATAAGCTGATTTTAAAAGAATGGAACGTATAGCTGATAAATACGTTTAAAAGGGAATTTGACTTGTTTTATATAATCATAATTATGTCAGTAGTTATCTTTATAAAAAAATTTGTAAATGGAGTAGAATATGATATGGGTTTATCGATAACTGAGATTTGGATCTAGAACGATATTTGCAAAGTAAAATCAAGTTGATTTGATAAAACGAATCTAGATTCCTATTAAGGAACAAGATTCATATTTGGAAGTGAATAACGATTTGAAAGAAATTATTTTGTGAATGGAAATAATAATAAGGGAATTTGACTTAACCTAAAATGATATATAAATTCCGATGTTCGGAATATAATCGAATATAGATTATTCGAGAGAGGGTTATTTATTAGAATTCGATTATAACGAATTTAGAGAAGTAGTTACTTTTACTTCCCGTTTGAATCAAATTTAACTATTTATTTACTTACTTATTAATTTATTTGTTGAAATTAATAAGTACAAGTTATATTTTTATAAACCAAATATTTGGGAACAGTGATTATAACACTGCTATTATAATAAATGTTTGTATAAATCTAAATAGTGATTATAACGCTGCTGTTATAATAAATGTTTTGTAAATCTAAACAGCGGTTTTAACGTTATCATTATAATTAACGTTTGGAAACAGCGATTATAACGCTACCATTATAATCAATATTTTTTCGTAAAAGAAGTGTATTCTTAGATTGAATCTGAGAGTCGCGTAAGCGATGTTTTGTTTGAAGTTGTGAGCTTTGACTATATCAAAATTGAGAATGTTGTTCAATTAAGGTCTGAGAGGTAATTATACCCCAACTTGATTGACTTCATGATTGATTGAGGAATGGTTAAGATTCGATAGTGAAGATTGGTTAGCGATATATTTAGTTAATAAATGGTAAATGGTCTGAATTATAATAATGATGTTTTTTATAACATCAGGTTAATTCAAAGGAATTTGAAATGTTTTTCCCAAATAAAAATGAAGGATATTTTCTACATACAAAAAAATGAGATGAATTGATCAACGAGGAATTAAGAAATGGAATATAGAAATATTTTCCGATATTAGTAAGGTATATTTTCTGAATATAGGAAATCAGGATTCGTGAATGTATAGAAATGTTTTCTAATTAGAATAAGAGATATTTTCTCGAATAAAAATTAGGATATTGGAAATATTTTCCAATAATCAAGAGAGACAATCGAGCTTTGAAAAGATCTGGAAGAGGGAAAAAGGAAATTTGGAATTAGTAATATAATAAGGGATTAATATAAAAAGGGGCCAGTATTGTTTGATGCTTGATCGGTAGAAATTACCATTTGGGAATAGGACCGTTGATTGTATGTATGTTTTCTTTGATAGTTAAATCACCGGCTATCAAATTTTTGATTTATTGTATACCTCTGTTGCCAATACGGAGAGACTAGGATCAGATTTATTGTCTGAAAACCACTCTGTATTGGCATAAGTGGTACGAAGCAACTTATGCTGAAGATAATTGAAGAAGGAGTAAAGTGCAAGGGTTGTTCTGTTAATCCTAGGTAGAAATTACCCAAGATGGAATAATAAAATGGTGCCTTCGGTTTGTCCAGTCCCAGGACAACGTATATGGACGAATGTCTGGCGACGTGGAATTCAAAGTAAATGATGGCAAGATGTTCTGTAAGATAATCGTGACCTCAAGCCTCATCAACCGGGAAATGACAAAAATCGGGCAGGCAACATGGCCATGTGGGTCATTCCCTTTAGGGGCATTATCACATAATCTAGAGAAAATTCATTTGCTTCTTATTATATTCGCTGCTGTATGCTTTCGGTAACGGTTGTTGATCACAATCGTTGGTGATAATATGCTCGATACATTTAAGTTAAATGAGTGGTCAGCCATGTATGGGCCAGGTTGCAAGACGTTCTAGTTGAATCCAGTGTATTCCCCTCTAGAGATACGCTATCGGAAGGTGGTTCCATACCTTGTCATAGTCGAATCCAATCTCCAATAAGCACCCTGCGGTTTTCGATTTTATATTATATATGGAGCGTAAGATGCAAGCGTTCCGCTAGATTCTATTTATTTGATGTAGACATTATTATAATATCAACAGATTTGATATCAAAATGTTTTGGGTTATCGTAAGGTAGAAACCATCTGTGTTTATGTATGGATCGGTCTTACGATTATCATTTCTTTCGGAAGGATTTTGAAAGTTAAACAAATGGTTGGAGTTTACTCACACCAGTCCCATGACTGACCCAGAGTTTATTTTGTTTGTATTCCCTAAACTCTTGGGTGCCCAAATTTGTACGGACAGTCAAGTAGTTGGGATTTTACAGATCCACTTGGAGGAGATTGAAGCAGGAGGCTTCACCAGTAAGCTATATACTATCATATCTTCCGTTGTGTACTATGTTGTATCTGGAAACAGGTGTTTATAACTGTTCCAGGAATAGCTGTCGTGCTCTGGTGATAGTATGTATATATAAATCAGATTTGTATTTCAAAAAGTTATGTTATATAATATATTTTATTCATTCCGCTGTGAGTTTGTGATCTTCGTTTTCTTCTATTCTAATATTTCTTTCTTTCTATTTCTCATCCTCTAACTTCTTTCTAATAATGATCCGTATTTCTGCGCAATTTGGGTTGGACGTGTGGTGTTATTATCCGACTCAAAGAGTATGGAAATTCTGGCCATTACAAAGTGAAAGGAGCTGCAGATGATCAAAGCATGGCTTTATGTAACACGGCTTCAAGCCTCACATATCGTAAATGATTGAAACAGGACGAATACCGCAAGGCTATATGGTTCGCTACCATTAGGGTATGATCATTCCCTTATAGATTGAAAGTTATACCATGGAATAGAGTCCAAGTATCTTTACTTATGAGGATGATGGAATACAAGTACCCGATTAAAGGTCAGTTACGACCGGAGAATGACATATTCGGTCAGTTGTTATCCAGTTAAGGGATAACCCAGTCTTGTGTTGGAAGAGAATCATTAGTTAATTCTAGGGATATCCCTCTAGAGGTGTAGCCATCGTGGATAAGGAAGATCTTTTGTCTTGGTCATTGTCGGAAATCCAATTTTCCAATACGAGTTATATGGTTTTAGTTGTATAACCTACTAGGAAATGGTAGCTATAGAAGGAATTTGATATTGTAATAATTCCATGCTAAGATTCTAATTTACTTGCAAATATTTTCAAATAATGTCATTAAGAATAAAATCAACTGTTTGGTATATAAAGGTTTTAGTTATCATAAGGTAAAAACTCGTTCCGTGTTTATTTGCTGTTTATTTGAAGTGAGGTCTTATGAGATACCCTTTTTTCAAAAACAACTATTGTAAGTTCTCATAGTAGTCACATGACTGACTCGGAGTTTATTGTTTTCCCTTTAAACTCTGGGTGCCCTTATTTTTCCATGAGGCAGCCTAGTAATCTGGTTAGCAGTAAGAGCACTTGGAGCAATAGTATGGAGCACTTTTTGGGTTGGAACTTGGTGTTGAAATTGGAACATTTTGGATTCATTCTTTGAAGTATTTCCGTTGTGTATTTTTCATTTCAATAGTACTTTGTAGATATATGAAACTTAGTTTGTATATATGAACTCTAATAAATCAGATAGTTTGATTTTATGTAAATTATGTTGAAATAAGAGCCGTTATGTTTCTCTTATTACCCCCGATAATCCGCCATTCTAACACTTGAGATTTCATCACGTGAATACCAAGGACGACTTACTGTCGATTTTTCAGGGATCGAGAAGACAAGTTGTCAAATTGATAATTCAAAAATGTGCACAGTTTCAATTAGATACATGTGGTTTATTATCTATTCAAAATGTATGGATTTTCTAGTCGTCGCATTTGGTATCAAAGCTGGGGTTTAAGTAAGAACCTTGGATTTTTTCGAGTGAAGTCTCATCATATATAGGATTAGTAATATCCGAGGCTGAGTAACTCATTAAAGATGGGGTTACTAATACCCAGAATGACTTTGAGAGTATTATATATATCAGAGAACACATTTTTAATTTCAAATAAAAATGATTTTTATTTTGAAAATTATATTTTGAATATAAAAGAGTAGGTTTTGAAATATATATAGTTAAATATATATTATAACTTAGACGATTAATTGAACAATCAAGATTGATTAAAATTTGAATATAAACGTCTTGCGACTAGAATTCCACAGATTAACTAAAGATGTTT
Source organism: Allium sativum (assembly GCA_030737875.1). Taxonomy (NCBI): domain Eukaryota; kingdom Viridiplantae; phylum Streptophyta; class Magnoliopsida; order Asparagales; family Amaryllidaceae; genus Allium; species Allium sativum. Next base: position 471,802,775 of record CM060920.1, on the reverse strand, counting down.
TCATATGGGATTGTAATTAGTCATCATCAACTAATTAGAATAAATAATCCAAGCATGCCTTGTGAATTTAATTTCACAATTTGATTATAAGGTAGTTGATGATATTATAATAAGTCTAAGAAAGTTCTTAGAATTTTGATAAGATTGTAAGAGTTATTACAACTATATCAGATAGACCATTATAATAGATAAGCCAATAAGCAAAAAAGGGAGTAGCCTAAACTTTTGGTAAAATTCAACTTCGTGTGGAAAGAAATCCTTGAATGGTTAAACAAAGGTTGAATTTAGAAGTTGGAATAACCCAAGATAAACTAAAGGTAGTTAAAAACTAAGAACTTAGTTAAAGAAATATTAGCGAGGCCATTTAAAAAAATGGTTAGGGAAAATTTTGAACCTAAGGAATTAAGATGAACTTATGTTAAAATATAATGTCGATGATTCTTATCAAAACATTTAGATTAGGATAAGAATCAGAATTCTCAATGATTTTGACAGTCAGTAAATTCTGAAATAATAAATACAAGTACCTTATGGATTAAGTTTCACGATTTGACTAAAAGGTATTTGGTAAATATACGGATTTAAAGTTATGAAGTTTATCCAAATCAAGTTATTTAGAGAAGATATTTGAATAAGCCAAGTTGGAAATAGCATAACTTTTTTTAGTTATCAACATCGGGAATTTAAAATGCGTGGTTAAGGGTTAAATACTAATGATTTTGAAACTTCAAAACATTAATGGGAACGAAAAATAAGTTTTATAGTTTATGTATTTAAAATGACTATAAAAGGTAACAAGTTGAATTTTTTCCCTAAGATAAACCAACAAGGAATTGGAAATAGAGGTACATTTAAGGAATGAACTGTATACACAGTTGAGGAATTTTGAAAAAGATGAGTAGGAAAGGAAAGAGAAAATTGAAATAATAAAGATAGATTATCTTCAAGAAAGATTATTTTTGAAATATAAGAATAAAGGCTTAAAGAAGGAATAATTCAACTAAAATTTAAGGAATTTAAATTCTAGAAAGATAGATGCATAAACGTACAAAATTTCTAGTCCTAAATCCTTTGTTAATTGTAGAAATTAACAAAAGGAAAGCGACTAGGGTTGAGAAAGTATTTAGCCCGGTTTATTTCTAGCTATGAGGAAGTCATTGACCTAGGAGATCCTTCAGGAGCAGGTTATCTTTCAGACGATGACTATGATATACCACGTCCAGTGATGATAATAGGAGATGATATAGGGATACCACCAGAGGAGCCTATTAAGATGATAGATGGTTTGAATAGGTGGATTCCAGGTTAGGATCAGGATGAGGGAGAGCCAGAGGTTACTTCGGAGTTTAGACAGATATAGTGGATAGATGAGGAGCCTGATGATTCAAATATATGGAATACTGACCCATTAAGTGAGGATGATGAGCAGGAGGAGGGACAAATAGAGACTATTTTTGAGTATAAGGAGCCTAAGTCAGCTAAGCCTGTACCTTCAGAGGAGGATTCCCGGTAGTATGATGATTAGTTATTAACAAATGATGAGAGTATTAACGAGGAGGATGATGAGAAGATAGTATGGGAGATGGATTTTCCTATCCCTATGACTCCAGAGTATATGGAATAGAGCAGTTCTACGAGCCAGTTGATTATTTTCATCTCGCAGGGTACATTTCATGGATTCCAAAGGGTCTGTAGTGGCATCCCCCGAATGGGACATAAAGCCAGAGTTTGTGGACGATGGAGAGGTCCTCGATGATGAGGCTAAGGTTTTTGATGGTGATATGGGAGAGATAGTCTATGAGGATATTGAAGAGGAGCCCAAGGAGATAGAGTTAACTAATCCATCAGCCAATGAGTCCGACGATTAGTTCGGATATTGTTGTGTCTTACTTGTAGATATTGTATATATTGGATCCCATGCTTGGATGTATGATTATCTTAAGTGCATGGCTCGCACTAGGATATTTTTGGGTTGAGATTTTTGAGGTTGTATATAGACCACCTCAAATGCGTAGTTCGTGCTCAGGTCGGTACGCTGGACTTTGTGGATAACTGTACCATAGGTGCATCTTGCGCTATGCTATGAGTATTGACTTTGGTATAAAATTTTGTTTTTGTTGACTTATGCTTTTTATTTAAGGATTTTACCCTTCATTTCCATTCCAAATTTTGAGGACGAAGTTTCTTTTGAAGGGGGATAATGTAACGACCCAGATTTTGACCATATTGAAATTTGCAGATTTATATGATTTTGAATATATATGTACTAAACTTGAAGTACGATTTAAATAAGTTGAATTTAATATCTATATTGATTTTGGAAAGTTTTATCAATTTACTGTGATTGACCAATTTATCGTATAATCTCGAAATAAGATTTTTATTCTTACAAATAAGAATTTATAACCAAACGAACTTAGATTTATTAATTTAAGATAATAACAAAACCTATTTCAAATTTGGTTTACATAATGATATAGTATATGAAAAACTGTGAAATGTGACCGGTAATTATTCTGATAAAAGTATCAGCCTTTATCAAAATAAGTTATTCGAATGTTGTATCGACATGTTAACTTTGTAAAACTTTATTAACAAAATTGTTAAACCTTTAATATAATATATAATACAAATGTCTTAGTCATAAGTAAATATACTAAGAACATGACATGTATATGTTCATTTTTAACATTTAAAAAAATAAAGATGAATAATCAAGTAACATGACATGTGTCTCTAACCTAGCCTTTAACATAACATGTGTCCCTAGCAAAAATGACATAACTACCCTCCCATAACCCTATATAAACCCACCCATACTTCATTATTTTCACAACATAAGAAACCCAAGCTTTTCCCTTTCATTTTCATGGCTTCCACCCTCCTTCTCTTTGCACTAACCACTTCTACCACCATCGTACCCTCCTTCACAGCCCACGACAGCCTACCTAGCCAAACCGATCCACCCTCTAGCTCCACCCCAACCCTATACCTCACACACCCTCCATTACCCACCTTACATGCCTCCTACCATACACCACTATGCCATGTCACCTTATATAAAATATGTTAGAGAAAAAAGAAAGAGATTTGAAGAGGTCGAATCTTAAGCAATACGAGTTCGTGATCGATTTCTACCATTAAAGTTTGGTGGACTGGAAATGAAGGTGAGAACTACTTTAGCCAAGTTTTGATGTTTATTACAATCATAATTTGATTATAAAATTAGTTGGTTGAATTATAAGTAATGAATGTTAATTACCGTAACAATTATATTGTAAATATGGTGAAAGTATTGAATGGTTGCTATGGATGAAATTATGGTTGTTATTGATGTTAATATGTCACCATTCATATGTTATGCCCAAATTTATGGAATTGAACGGATATTGGTTAAGCCTCATCCCAATTTGATAATATAAATAAATATTATATTCATTTAAGTGAAAATAAGGCGTGAAAAAAAATCGTAATTTTATATCTGATATTGGGTAGAAATTAAACTAAAGTGATTATGAAAAACTGTTGAAAAGGTGAAAATCAATTTGAAAGATAATTTGATAAAAAATGGCATGTTCAATTTCAAACCGAATAGTAAAATCAACTTGAAATAGTGATTTTGAATTTGAGTTAGCTATGTAAACGATGTTTTAAACTCAAATTGAAATTTCCATTGAGTTTATATTATGTTCAATTTGAGATTTGAAAAGTTCGAAATTCAAAAAGTTAATATTTGAAAAATATTAATAAATAATGTTACAATATTCAATTATAATAAATAATTGAATTAAAAAGTTGAAATATTGACTTGAAATGATGTTATATAAGTTTTAAAGAATTATAAAACATATTTGAAGCAAACTGGATTAAATTTAATATGAAACTGAAATATGGTTAGAATAGAGCATGTCGCGTTGCAGTAGTTCGCGAATTTCGACCACTAATTTCAAATGAATGTACATAATGCAAATTAAATCGAACTTTCCCAAAACGAAAAACATTTATTTTTAAATAGTATTAGTTTTCAAATGAAAAGGGAAAATTCAAATATCAATTTTATGTTATGAAATATGTTAAAATCAAATTTGAATAAAAAACGTGGTATTGTAGTTCAGTGACCAAATTGGGAAATCTATGGAAATGACTATTTTTTATTTATAAAAATAGGGAAAAATTATGATAAATCATAACAAATGATTTAAAAAGTATTTGGATTGAAATACATGAATTTGGAATTTAAAAAAGTTGTTTAACTCAAGTAAGCTATTTTCAACCTTTTTTAATAAAACTAATTCGCATCACTTTTTCCAATAATTGGTCACTTTTTCCAATAATTGTGAAATTTGAGTTAAATGTTGTAACTCCTATCAAAATCAATAAAGGATATTTATAAAATTTAAAAAGTATTTTAATAATAATTTGGTAGTTGAAATACTTAACCAAGTTTAAGAAGCAGATTTAACTAAAGTTAGTATGTAGAAATAACTAGTACATTTGTCCCAGTTCTGAGATCTAGAACAATAAACTGGGTGTATAACTAAGGCATCGGATGTAACGACCCGGGGAATTCACCGCCCGAATTCCAACAATAATACATAAACCCGAATTACTTGCCAGAACTCAAGTATCGGAAACACCAGATAGTTAATAGAAAGAAGTTAAAGGGTGAGAAATAGAAAGAAAGAAAGTTAGAATAGAAGAGGAAGAAGAACATGCAACATTAGAACACAGTGAAAATAAACAATAGTTATAAAATCCTAAAGCCTCCTGCTCCAAGCTCTCCAAGTATATCTGAAAAATCCCGACTACTTGTGTAATGGCTGGATTTTTCAAGAGTCTGATATTCATTTTAATAAGGAAATTAAAATGTATCTAGAGAACTCAACCAATTAAAATATGTATAATCACTTATATGTATATACTTATATGATTTATACTATAATTTAATATATACGAGATATATTGAATATGAATGTTTTAACAACTTAAGGAAATATTTGAATCACTTTTTATAACACTAGGAAGTGTAGGGAAGCTTGCAACATGAAATAAATATGGCAATTCCTATTTTACAACTAGTTTGTATAAGTTGTCATATACATAGAAATCCATACAAGTTATAAAGAGTTAAACTCTTATATATATATATATATTTATATATACATATATATGAGTAGATAAGGGATATGGCATGAAAGGATATATGTATATATCTCTATATATATACACGTATATATATACTACGGCCAAGAATGTATATAAGCAATTATATACACCAGATCATTTACTAAAAGATATAGGATTAAAACCAGAGCAAGATCAAGTCTAGACTCCATCACCTTAACCATAAAAGTGGATTAAACTATCTCATAATTCCCCTACACATAATATCTGCGGCATAGTAAGAATGCAAAACAAATATCAAGAGAGAAAATATCCATTCTCTTGTGTTTTGATTGGAAGGATTGAATCTTGCATTTAATGAAAGCAAGCCTTGCATTTAATGCAAGCATAGGGTCATATACTTAGTAGAGGGGTTGGTAGAAAAATCTCTTGTGGAAAAGTACTTTAATCTTGCTGTGTATATTTTGATCCATTCGAATGAGAGAGAAAGGGTAGGTAGAAGATGTGGCTTTTTACTGATTAAAAACAAAAGGGAAAAACTATAAATACATGACCAACTCCATGCACTTTCTTTTTACTCAAATACAAGGAAGTTGCTGAGAATTTTATCACCTTCAAGCTAGAATAATTCAGGAGCTTTTAATCGGTGAGTAAACCTCACTAAAGTCGTGTTTGATTTCAAGTTTATTGTAAACAGTTTTGGATGCTTTCATGTTTATATATATTACTGCAAGTTCATCAAATTGTTATCACCAGTAAAGATGCTAGTACACCAAGTTTATTTCATCATTTAACCAAGTATACAAGTGGTAGGAGGTTTGAGCAATGAGTTCATCACTTTAAGCATGATCAAGGAAAATACTGTGTTGTCTGTATCAAGAACAAACACCTCTGTTGTTAAACCACACCTTGATCATTCAAAACACAAACTATACGAGTATATACAGTAGTAATATGTATACTAAATCAATTACAACCTGTTTTAAACTTTGAGCATGAAGAACATGTTTTGAAAACAAGAAAAACAGAAGGAGCAGGATGTTCTCTGACTCAAACTTAATCACCGAAATTTCAATCACTATGGAAATGAAATACAGGGTTATAAATGTAATCGTAGTGCCAAAATATGATTTTTAAAATTGGTTTCATGATTTTTAACTTTGAAACAAGAGAGGATGGTTGAGATGGTCGGAAATGGAACTCTAACCAAATTCCGGCGAACGACGAAGGGGATGGCAAATTCGTGGAGCGTGGAGGAGGTGGAGACATCGGTGAACAAGAGAAAAATACTAAATGATTTTTCCATCGGGTGGTTGGGGCTGTCGAGCTCGATTTACTTTTTAATGGCAGAATGGGTTCGTCGAAATTGAAGAAGACGCGGGGGGCCCCACAGGCGATCGAGTTGGCTGAGGATGGACGTAGAGCGGCGTTGGGACATAACGAAGCGATGGGCGGCGGCGCGAGGTGTTCCGGTGGTCGGAGGAGGCGAGGCGAGGTCGGTTTAGGCGAGGTGGTTTAAAAAGCAGTTTACTGGAAAAATAGGTGGAGGGTGATTTTGAGGAGGAGGCGACTGGAGGTGGTGGTGATGGGTCAGAATTGATCAGTGAAGGCAACGAAGTTTGTGGGTGGTGGTTCGACGATGAGATGGCGACGTGGGGTGGTGTGCACGTGCACAGCTGCGCACGTTTGCACAGGAAAGTCGAGGGCAAATGGAGAAGAAGGGGGAAGGCCTGGTACGATGAAATTGTAGTGATCCATCGATGGATCACCGTGGATTTTGAGGGTGATCGAAGATTTGGCAAGTGGCCTGGCACGAGTTTTGGCAAGGGGTTTGGAGCTGATCGGAAAGGCTGGGCAAGGTGGGAAGGCAACGGATTTAGCAAAGGAATTTCGGTGATCAACCTGTGTTGATCACGAGTTCTTGAAGTGCCAGAACTCGACTTGGCAAATGAAAGGGAAAAGGATTTTAAATCCAACGTTTTAATTAAAATTGGTTTTAATTAAATTAGTAAATAAAAATACAATTAATAAATAATTAATAAATTAAATAAAAATGGATTTTTATTTAATTTGTCTTAGGCCAGTGGAACAATGAAAGTGACAGTGAGGTCAAGTATCGAAGTCGTCCGAAGGAGTTCAACGAGTTGAAACTTATGATATAAGGAAAATAAATTTAAATAAATTTATAAAACAATTTGTTTAAGTTTAAATAAAAGAAATAAATATTTGACAAATCAAATCAGAGTATAGAACATTGTCTGACAGTCAATGATAAACAAGATTTAACACCGTGTGCGTAGCACGGGCTTTTTCTATACACTTCCAAATAAGTGATAAAAACTGTATAACATCTTGTGTGCGTCGCACACACTTTAACTACACAATTGTAAATGATATTTAAGATATCCAGATATGAACCTGAAAACTTTATACTGTATATATAATTTTAAATACGGGATGTGCAAACTGAATTAAAGACAGTTAAGCTGAAATTAAATTATCGACTATAAAAGATATTTCGTACATCGTTCGAAGAGTCCGGAATTTACATTTCACTTCGACTCGGATTTATACGACGTATACCGAAATCGATAAAGATGAAGAATGCAAGGACTATTTCAAAATAGTATCTACGGTCTGTTCAATCCCAGAACAGATCCGAACAGTCGGATGTCTGACAACGTATATCGATCAGATTTTACACATCGACTTTACGTAAGTGTATTTTGTTGGTGGCAAAGAAATTCGTTTCTTTAGCCTTATACCCAGAATATGTTTGTGGAAACAAATGAGTGATCTATCAGATAGGACGGTGTGATATTCAAAGACGTTGAAGAATAATCCGTCAACGGTAACGTGACTTCAAACCTCACAACCCGAGAAAGACAATAGTTGGGCTAGGCAGCATGGCTAGTTGGGTCATACCCAAGCAGGGTATATTATCACCATCTAGAGTAATTCCTTTTGTTCTTAATCTATATTCACTGCTGTTACCTTCGGTAATCGGTGGGTCATTCCCAACCGTGGAGGTGGTAATATATCCGTTACACTCAAGCTAAATGAGTGGACGGTCATGTGTGGCCGGGTTGCAGGATGTTCTTGTTGAACCCCAGTGTATCTTCTCTAGAGTACACTGATCGGTGGGTGCTCCCATACACTGTCAGTTAGAAACCAAATTTCCAATAAGTGCTCGACGGTTTTAGATTTATTCTATGTACGTGAACGTGAGATGCAAGCGATTCACTAGATGGTATTTATTTGATAAATACTATAGTAAAATATATCAAACGTTTTGATATCCAAATACAAGGGTCGTTTTCCATATGTTAGTTATGGATTGGGCTTAAGTTTTCGAAAGTTATTAAATCGGTTAATACCTGACACCTTATTCCCTACCCCCCGTTACATCCTTTTAACTGTGTTTACTCACACCAGTCCCCTGACTGACCCGGAGTTTATTTTCTGTGTTTTCCCTAAACTCTTGGGTACTCATAATATTTATTATGAGTAGGCAAGTAATTCAGGTTGGCAAATGGAACCTCACGAAGTTCAAGTTGCAGGACAAGTCTAGTAGTTTAACTACACCTATGTATCCAGTTAGATTTGTATTTCCATATCATGATGTATTATTATATGAATGTACTATGATGATGTAAGTTGTTGATGTATTATGATGTACCAGACCCTATGATGTAATGTATTTGTATTTTTAAATTCCGCTGTGAGATTTCTGATAACTTCTTATTTCTTCTATTCTATTATTTCTATCTTTTCTATCTCATCTTCTAATTTCTTTCAATAATGACACGGTTTTCGGAGGGTCGAAAATCGCGCCGTTACAACTTGACTGCCCGTATAAATTTGGGCACCCAAGAGTTTAGGGTAAAACAAAGTGTGAATAAACAACTTAAAATAGTTTGAGAAAATAAATGATATCTCATAAGACCACGCCATATAACACGAAACGGGCTTTTTCCCTTATGAGAATCCAAAACACTTGATTTAACATTCAAAATCCTTTTGTAAGGAAATATAATCTTTATATCAAAACTCTTTTGATATTATAATAGTGTCTATCAACCACAACTAAATAATCATTTAGCAGAACGCTTTCATCTCACATTCCGCATGCATAATATATAATTAAAATCCGTGGGCGCTTATTGGGTAATGGATTCCAACTGGCAAGGTATGGGACCACCTTCCGATAGTGTATCTCTAGAGATGAATACACCGGGTTCAACAAGAACATCTTATAACCCAGGCTACACATGACTGGTCACTCATTTCGCTTGAGTGTACCGAATGTATTATCACCAACGGTTTGGATCAACAACTGTTTCCCGAAAGGGACAACATCGAAATAGGTTAAAGAAGTAAATGAAATTTCTCTAAATCAGGTGACAACACACCCTAATTGGGAGCCACCCACATAGCCATGCGACCTACCCGATTTTATACCATTCCTCGGTTGTGAGGCTTGATGTCATAACGCACACCTTTATTTACTTTGAATGTCACATTATCATACTCGCCAAATCACAAATTGATTTCTCCAAAAATACCACTGGTATACAGCTAAGAGAAACGAATTCCTCCGCCACCAAACGTAAATACGTTTGAAAAGATCAACTTACACGATCTATTAAATATACTCTGTCAGACATTCTTCCATACAGGTTGTCCTGGGACTAGACAAACTAAAGGCACTATTCTGTAAACCCATCTTAGGCAATTTTTTCCTAGGATTTGCCAGGACAACCCTTGCATAAACTCCATCTTCAATTATCTTCATCATATTTGATTCACAACACTAATGCCCTTACGGAATGGTTTTCAGATAATAAATCTGATCCCGGTCTCCCCGTATTGATGACGGAAAAACGGTAAAAACTTTAATAGTCGGTTATTTAACTATCAAAGAAAAACATCCATACACACAATGATCTTATTTCCAAATGGAAATTTTATTGATCAATCATCAATCAACATTTTTCCTTTTTAAATTAATTTTTCATTAATATATTCATTTCCCCATTTCCTATTTCCATATTTTCATAAATTTTTATTTCCTAACTTTAGAAAACGTACGTTATTAACATTGGAAAACATTTCCAATTCTTATTCACGCATCACTATCCTCCCACATCTACCAGTCTCTAACTGTAAACTTGTAAGAGAACAATTTCTTGAATATCAACCCCGAAGGCCGAAACCAACATCAGATCGTTGCTCAGAAAACCATTCAACTTAACTAATCTCCGGTCATTTTGTAATTTCCTTAATTCTGTTTCTTATCTTCTTATCAAATCATTGCTTACGCAACTCTTGGATTCAGTTTACGAAATCCAATTCTTTTATGAAAAACATTGGTTATAACGATAATGTTATAATCCCTACTTTCAAATTATCTAACTTGAAAATATAACTTTTGTTTCTTAATTTGAATAAATAAATAAACAATTAATTCATTAATAAATAAATAAATCTTGATTTAAAAATCGGAAAGTAAATAGTGTTGTATATAACGCAGTTGTATACACAATTATATGATTTTTGTTTGATGATAACAACCAAATATTTATTATTTTAAATGTGTTTGTTATTGTATTGTTTCATTTATTTATCATAGGCAGAAATATAATATTTATATTTAAATAGAATACAAATGTGCAGACATTCATATATTCATACAGTATTTTATTTAAATTGAATATTATATTTCAAACATTCAAACAGTACATCTATTTATAACTCCACTATTTGAATACATCACTGGTATACATTTCATTTCATATCCTTTTTCATATACACTACATCATTCTCCATTCATTGTATTTGTAAATAAATTGAATACGATAGACAAATTTGTTTGAACATAATAATTTTTTTTCAATCAAATTTGTTTATTACAAATATCAGTACAAATTTTTCTCATTTTTGTACATTTGTTCCTCACTACAACGCTCATCACTCTAGTATACAGTCATTGCTTACTACAGCATTTCACTCATTCACATTGCAATTATGGCACACACAAAAAAAAAAAGAAAAAAACATTTTTTTTGGTCCAATTAGCCCACAATGATACTAATACAAATCAGCATGCCAAAGAACAAAGCAAGAAGCCAAGCATGAAAGCAGGTGACGTTCATAAGTGTACAACGACGAAAAAAGGCATGTTTCAATTTACTTTTTGAACATTTGAAAATTTGGCAACCACAAAGAAACCAAAACACTTATTGGGCATGAAGAAAAGTTTAATGCTTTCCATAAAAATCAAAAATTTTATTTGGCAAGTGAGCAATTGGCTTTGCAAAACCCAGGGTGTTCAAATGAGTAGAAAAGAAACAGCAAGACTTTTAATGATTCCAGGTATGTACATATATAACATGTTTTGGAAATCTGCATGAATGTTCTTTTGGAAAAAGATAAATTGACAAAGGAGAATGTTGATTTGTTTGGCAAGTGAGAAATCACGATTTATAATTTTTCCAAAAATCACAGAGTATGTTTTTGGCAGAAAATCATTTAATTGCAGTGTTATATTGAAAGCAACAAATATGGAAAGTGGTCAACATTATCCAGGAATTCATATGAAAGTGTCATCAACCAAACATTTACATGCAACAATGGACAATGTAAATTTTGGTAAGAAAGTAATTTTGTTTGCAGATTTTATCAAACATCAATTTGGGGAAGGAATTCACATTGTAAAAATCACGCATGGACAATGAGAAAAGATTTATTTGTTTCCCACAAAATTGTGTCTCAATTTGGCAAATAATTATCTTTTGTTTCCTGTTTTAACAAAGATTTTGTGCAGAAATTAGAGAAACCTTTTTTGGGCAAAGAATATGATCGATTCTTTCCTGATAATCATTCTGAATCAAAATGAAGCCTTCAAAAATCAAGCAAGGGGCTCACAATCACATTTTGGGCATTTTTTTCACGTGTGCAGTTTATCATGGATGTCAACATTCAAACAAAATCATTCTTGGCAACAAATTCACACACACACACACACACACACACACACATATATATATATATATGTATATATATATATATATACAATTTACATGTATGTAAATGTTTGAACGCATAAAGGGTGAGGCATCACAGAGGCATGTTTTTAAATGCATAGAGCAGTGCATGCTAAAGAAATAGGATGAGCATAGCAGCATGGAGTTGGATATATTATATATATATATATATATTATATACGCACTTGTGTTTACAGTCATATATTTTGACATGCAAGAAGACTTCGACCAGACTCTATCAAGCATTTAAGAAAAGTGCTCATCAACAAATCACAGAATCAAGTTAATGGAAATGAATTAATTGCCTTCTTTCTTAGCAATTATAAATGTTCCTAATTTGATATTTATCATAAATTATGGATGCCATCAGAAATATTTATTGCATAGTCTAAATCAGCATACAGATTTTTTTTGGAAAGATTATATTCTCATTAGTTCCAGAAACTTATATCATGGAAAAACAATTCGAGTTTCAAAATGTTTATATATTTCAGCTAAGCATTTTAATGAAATCAGACACCATTATTTGGAAAGATTTCATCAATTATTTCGAATCATTTCTGGAATGTAATGAAATTCAAAATAGAAAATCTTTCTAGTAATTCACTATGAATTAATTTATTGTGGTATATCAATAGAGTGACAATCATGCAAGAAATTAAAGCTGAGGAATCCAATTCATTCAAGGAAAATCAAAAGGCCAAAATCATGCATACAATCAAGTCAAACCATATAGGAAATCAGAGTAATTTTAGGATTTCATAATCCTATAACTACACACTATTCCTCACAAGCAAATTCATCCAACTCACAAAAAACATCAATCAATTTCTCAAGAAAAATCAAAAGTCTTACAGAGTTGGAGCAAGAAAGATCAAGCTTCGAATTCGAGCATGAAGACAACATCGAACAACTAAAGGAGTGACAAATTTCTTGAATCAATCTTAAAGCTAATTCGAAGCAGAAGAAAAATCCTAGGCAACCGCCATTGAAGAACAAAGTTTAGAGCAATATTGTTTTGAAGAAGAACAAATGGGCCGGCCATGTTTTTGAGTCAAAGCTAAAAGGGGTTTTTCTAATTTGGTTTTTATTTTGTTGTATTTTAATTTCACTTGTAACCGTCCTTTGGTTTTCTAGTTTTGTCTGTAAAACTAGATAGTTACAGAGTCTGTAAAATTCTGGGATACGGATTACGGGTTTGTAATCTGGGGAAAATCTGATTCAGGGGTTTGAATCAGTCTAGGGGTTTGAGCGTAGGGTTAGAATAGGAGCAGGGGTTTGCGAGTGTACATGGTCTTGTATGCGGGAACTGTTCTATCACCTAGTAGAAACCTTAGAAATGCAGCAGTAGGCAGGGTTTTGCCGAAGCTGGGTATATCTGTGTGTGATTTATTTTCTGCATTTCAGTTTCTGCTATTTTCTGTGATCAGTTTATTATTATATATCTCGTTAAGTTTTTAATTCAGTTAAAAACTGTGAAAAACCCTATTCACCCCCCCTCTAGGGTTATTTTAGATCCAACAAGTGGTATCAGAGCAGGTATTCTTTAACTCTAGAGAAATGGTGAATCCTTGTTGTCAGTCGAAAGAGAGTCAGTCCAGTTCATCTCCAACTATTTTCACTGGAACAGATTTTTTAAACTGGAAATCCAGAATGGAATTTTATTTAAAATCTGTTAATATTAAATGTTGGGATGTTGTTATCAATGGGTACGATATGGTAGATAAAGTTTTTAATTCTCGTGCTACACATATTCTTTATTCTCATCTTGATGATAATCAATACAGTCTGATTTCCCATTGTTTAACTGCGCAGGAAATTTGGACAGCTCTTAATACGAAGTATGGTCAAATTGACAACTTCAGCTCAAAACCCCAGATTGTCAATTCAGACTCAGAATTCTGTTTAACAGGATTTACAAATGAGAATTCAGATGGATCAGATGATGGAGAATCAACGGTTACTGAAATTGAAAATTTCTCATACGAAGATTTGGTTTATATGTGTGTTGATTTAACTAAATCTGTTGATAAACTCAAATCTAAAAACAATACTCTAAAATCTAGGAATTCTGAGTTGAACAGCAAAATTGATGATTTGGAATCACGGCTTGAATATTTTAAAAACCTTTCAGATTCAGATTGTAAAAATTGTTTGAAATCGAAAACCAATCTTGTTCATCTCAATAAAAATATTCAAAAGTTTGAAGATGAAATTTTGGTCTTAAAAGCAAACAAGATTGAGTTATCAAATTTGAACAATCATCTGCAAAAGGAATTTGAAATTTTTAAAACTAAAATTCATTCCAAACTTGAAATTGCAGAAAAGGAAAATCTGTTGAAATCGAATTCGATTTTGAAAGAACTTGAAAACGAGATTGAAAATTTCAAGAAATTTGAGTCTGAAAGTCGAAAACATTTTGAGGCTGAGATTGTTGAATCCCAAACCAAAATAAAGTTACTCAAAGATGAAAATTTGGTTTTGAAATCTGATTTTAAAAGATGTGAGATCACTAAAAATCGTTGTTCAGATTTATTGAAAGAAAATGGTAATCTTAAAACTGAAATTCAACAACTTGAAACAATCTTGTCTAATTTTTCAAACGGTGAAAAATCTTTGAATATGTTGTTGAAAAACCAATTTTCTGTTCAAAATAAACATGGACTTGGGTTTGAGAAAAATAATGTTTTTGAAAGACGAATTACAAATGATTTGAAAAATTCTTCAAACAATCTTGAAAAGAATCAATTTGAAAATTTGAACTCTTATAATTTCAAAGGTTTTTTGAGTCAAAATCAAAATGAGAAATTGTTTTATAATAATCCTTCTAAACAATCCTGGATCCCAAAAGGAAATAAACCAAACTTCGTGAAATTCAAACAGATTTGGGTTGCTAAGGGTACAAAGGTTTATTCTGATGGATTGTTATATAAACAGGTTTGGGTACCAAAACGAACAAATACAACTGTGAGTGGTTTTACTGCCTTTGTTAGACCACTCAATCCTCTAAACAGTTAGCTACCAAAGGAGGCTGAGGAACAACTGTGCTGAAAAGAGAAACTGATTCAAACTACTTCACATCATTGAATCATCTACTGTTCCTTAGCAAAGTCTGACGAGTTAGAGATCCACAACGTTTTCTGTGAATCAGGTATGATCTCTGACCTCAACCTTGTAAATATTTTTTTTTTCCTACTTCTTCTACCCCTTTCTATTTTATTTTCTTCTATTTGTCTTTATTTGATTTGTCACTGCCATATCTTTGTTTATTCTGTGCTCCATTAACTTCCAATTGCAAAACTCATATTTATCTGGAAATTCATTTTATTTGTAGAAAACTCTCGTGTTTGTAATTATTTCCAGATCTTGAATTTATTTGTGTAAATATCTGCAATTGTTTTGAAGTTTTTTTCTGATTTATGAATTCATAACAGTGTTGATGTATTCTTGTCAAATCTTGAACACTGTTAATTAGAATTCTAAATTTTGAAGATCTGAAAATTTGATGAAGTTTCACACACCACTGCTGTTTTGAGTTTCTTCTAATTCATTTTAGAAAAGCTTGAAATATTACAGCACACCAATATTTATCAGTTGTGATAATTTCATTATTTTTCAGATTGGCTTGGATATTTTGAATTGTATTGAATCTGTGATACATCTTGGAATTCATCTTATATTCATGATCATTTTACTTGGAATTTGTTTGTTTGAAATCAACTGAAATTCATGATATTTTGAATTTCACACACTTCTTAAAATTAAAATTATCAATATTGTGTGACTGATTCATTATATCTCAAACTTTGACATCGATTCAATTCATTTCAAATAAACTATTGTTTAATTATGTAGATCATGAATATCTCTCATTTCTGATGTAAATGATCTGAAATAACTCTTCTGTTTGTCAGAAATATTTGTGTAAATTCTTTGAGAATTGGGATTTGAATGTCATTGGTATTTCATGAATATTTGACTTGAATACTAGTTTGTTTAAAATCATTTGAATTTATTGATTTATTGAATCACACACATATTCTGAATCTAAAGTTTACAAACCGTGTGATTGATTCATTGAATCCGGATATCTTCACAATTCGTTCAAATGATTTAAAATAAACTATATTTAATCCTGAATCATGAACAATTCTTTGACTGTTTGAAATATCTTTGGAACATCTCCTTGACAAGTCTGCTTTGAAAATGATTTTTCTGTGCTGCTCTGAAACTGTTTTTTGAAAAATGTTTGTTTTTGGAATCATGCTGCTCTGATTATAAGAAATAGATTTGTATATATTTTTTTTGGACTGCTTGATTTGGTATCAAAGGTTTATCGTGCTCTGATAAATGAAACTTGTGTGCTTGAGTTGCTTGCTTTGTAATTAAGTCTTTCTGTTGACTGAGATACCCTTGTTTAGCCACCAGTGTCTTTTTTAAAAAAAAAATATCCTTTTTAATAGAGACTACAAGTGGTATCAGATTAGGAAGTGCTGAATTTTGTTTCTCATCATGTATATATTTTTCTTTTCCCTCTTGTGCATTGTATAGCTTTTCATATTCCTCTTGTAATTGATTTTCAATTTTAAAACTATTTATTTTTTATTCATTCACAAATTGAAATCAATATCCATATTGTTCTGTATTTATAATTCATCAAAATATATCAGAATTTGAAATTGTGATGAATTATGACTACAATATATTTCACAACAAGAGGAGATCTTATTTAGATTTTCATGACGGTTGAATATTTATTATAATATCTTTGAACTGGGAATTATTTCACGAACATCTTCTATGCCTCTCATCATTCTGTCATTCATTATGAGTTTATATTAATGTGGAGAGTTTATATTTTTAAAATAATCTTAAAACAGTGAAAATAGTTGTGATGGAAATGTGACTGCATTATTTTTTTTCAGAATTAGTGAAAATTGAAAATTTTCAAGAATCCCGGTACAGTTCATGCATATTTCATAATATAATTAATTTAGAAATTTATTTCACAGTCCATTTCTGTACCTACCACATTTTCTATCATCCATATATTGGTTTTATACCAAGGAGTTTTTCTTTTTAAAAGCTAAAATGATAAATATATATAATAAATATATAAGTGTGTCTCTAACCTCATTTAAAAATCCAAGCTCTGGTCATGCATGGTTAAGAGACAACTTATAATTTAAGCTGCGACTGACCTCATTTAAAAATCCAAGCTCTGGTTATGCGTGGTCAGTGTGCTCTTAAATAAAATAAAAAGAAAAAGGAAAATTGTGCTATAAATTGAAATTAATTTGAAATTCTCCTTGGTGTTTATAAAAACCAGCCTATCTATCCACTTTCTAATCTGTGAAATGTGTTGAAATTTTATGACGTATTATGATTTGTTGATTGATAGGTATTGGAATTTGAGATTATTCGATTTTGTCACTTTAATTGAATTAATAATTATAGTCCCAAATCCATCACTGTTTTTTTTGTGCTTTAATTTTATAAAATTCTTTTGAAAATAATTGGGAAATATTCATATTTTTTATAACTCTCCTCATTTTTATAAAATTCATCGTATATCCGTCATTTTCTACAATGTGAAATATGCCACCTGTTCTTAGAATATTATGATTTTTGTTTGACTGATTGAGATTTATGATGACTGTTCTTCCTCTTAAGCTGAAATTATATTTTTAGTCATTTTTTCATCTGTATTTTAAATTCTATATCCTTTTGATGATAACAAAAGGGGGAGAATGGATTAAGATTTTGATTTATGAGTGAATATTTTAAAAATATTTTTAATTTTGAAAATTCATTATTATACATTCATTTCACTCATGCATAGTTATAGGGGGAGTTTCTGCTTTAGGGGAGCATTCAAATAGGGGGAGTTCAATAATCACTGTCAAACACATTTATTATATTCAAAATCTTCATATTTGTTTGTCATCATCAAAAGGGGGAGATTGTTGTATATAACGCAGTTGTATACACAATTATATGATTTTTGTTTGATGATAACAACCAAATATTTATTATTTTAAATGTGTTTGTTATTGTATTGTTTCATTTATTTATCATAGGCAGAAATATAATATTTATATTTAAATAGAATACAAATGTGCAGACATTCATATATTCATACAGTATTTTATTTAAATTGAATATTATATTTCAAACATTCAAACAGTACATCTATTTATAACTCCACTATTTGAATACATCACTGGTATACATTTCATTTCATATCCTTTTTCATATACACTACATCATTCTCCATTCATTGTATTTGTAAATAAATTGAATACGATAGACAAATTTGTTTGAACATAATAATTTTTTTTCAATCAAATTTGTTTATTACAAATATCAGTACAAATTTTTCTCATTTTTGTACATTTGTTCC
Organism: Allium sativum; assembly: GCA_030737875.1. NCBI lineage: Eukaryota > Viridiplantae > Streptophyta > Magnoliopsida > Asparagales > Amaryllidaceae > Allium > Allium sativum. The sequence goes on along the minus strand of CM060920.1, from coordinate 471,784,202 downwards.
TCACTACAACGCTCATCACTCTAGTATACAGTCATTGCTTACTACAGCATTTCACTCATTCACATTGCAATTATGGCACACACAAAAAAAAAAAGAAAAAAACATTTTTTTTGGTCCAATTAGCCCACAATGATACTAATACAAATCAGCATGCCAAAGAACAAAGCAAGAAGCCAAGCATGAAAGCAGGTGACGTTCATAAGTGTACAACGACGAAAAAAGGCATGTTTCAATTTACTTTTTGAACATTTGAAAATTTGGCAACCACAAAGAAACCAAAACACTTATTGGGCATGAAGAAAAGTTTAATGCTTTCCATAAAAATCAAAAATTTTATTTGGCAAGTGAGCAATTGGCTTTGCAAAACCCAGGGTGTTCAAATGAGTAGAAAAGAAACAGCAAGACTTTTAATGATTCCAGGTATGTACATATATAACATGTTTTGGAAATCTGCATGAATGTTCTTTTGGAAAAAGATAAATTGACAAAGGAGAATGTTGATTTGTTTGGCAAGTGAGAAATCACGATTTATAATTTTTCCAAAAATCACAGAGTATGTTTTTGGCAGAAAATCATTTAATTGCAGTGTTATATTGAAAGCAACAAATATGGAAAGTGGTCAACATTATCCAGGAATTCATATGAAAGTGTCATCAACCAAACATTTACATGCAACAATGGACAATGTAAATTTTGGTAAGAAAGTAATTTTGTTTGCAGATTTTATCAAACATCAATTTGGGGAAGGAATTCACATTGTAAAAATCACGCATGGACAATGAGAAAAGATTTATTTGTTTCCCACAAAATTGTGTCTCAATTTGGCAAATAATTATCTTTTGTTTCCTGTTTTAACAAAGATTTTGTGCAGAAATTAGAGAAACCTTTTTTGGGCAAAGAATATGATCGATTCTTTCCTGATAATCATTCTGAATCAAAATGAAGCCTTCAAAAATCAAGCAAGGGGCTCACAATCACATTTTGGGCATTTTTTTCACGTGTGCAGTTTATCATGGATGTCAACATTCAAACAAAATCATTCTTGGCAACAAATTCACACACACACACACACACACACACACACACACATATATATATATATATGTATATATATATATATATACAATTTACATGTATGTAAATGTTTGAACGCATAAAGGGTGAGGCATCACAGAGGCATGTTTTTAAATGCATAGAGCAGTGCATGCTAAAGAAATAGGATGAGCATAGCAGCATGGAGTTGGATATATTATATATATATATATATATATTATATACGCACTTGTGTTTACAGTCATATATTTTGACATGCAAGAAGACTTCGACCAGACTCTATCAAGCATTTAAGAAAAGTGCTCATCAACAAATCACAGAATCAAGTTAATGGAAATGAATTAATTGCCTTCTTTCTTAGCAATTATAAATGTTCCTAATTTGATATTTATCATAAATTATGGATGCCATCAGAAATATTTATTGCATAGTCTAAATCAGCATACAGATTTTTTTTGGAAAGATTATATTCTCATTAGTTCCAGAAACTTATATCATGGAAAAACAATTCGAGTTTCAAAATGTTTATATATTTCAGCTAAGCATTTTAATGAAATCAGACACCATTATTTGGAAAGATTTCATCAATTATTTCGAATCATTTCTGGAATGTAATGAAATTCAAAATAGAAAATCTTTCTAGTAATTCACTATGAATTAATTTATTGTGGTATATCAATAGAGTGACAATCATGCAAGAAATTAAAGCTGAGGAATCCAATTCATTCAAGGAAAATCAAAAGGCCAAAATCATGCATACAATCAAGTCAAACCATATAGGAAATCAGAGTAATTTTAGGATTTCATAATCCTATAACTACACACTATTCCTCACAAGCAAATTCATCCAACTCACAAAAAACATCAATCAATTTCTCAAGAAAAATCAAAAGTCTTACAGAGTTGGAGCAAGAAAGATCAAGCTTCGAATTCGAGCATGAAGACAACATCGAACAACTAAAGGAGTGACAAATTTCTTGAATCAATCTTAAAGCTAATTCGAAGCAGAAGAAAAATCCTAGGCAACCGCCATTGAAGAACAAAGTTTAGAGCAATATTGTTTTGAAGAAGAACAAATGGGCCGGCCATGTTTTTGAGTCAAAGCTAAAAGGGGTTTTTCTAATTTGGTTTTTATTTTGTTGTATTTTAATTTCACTTGTAACCGTCCTTTGGTTTTCTAGTTTTGTCTGTAAAACTAGATAGTTACAGAGTCTGTAAAATTCTGGGATACGGATTACGGGTTTGTAATCTGGGGAAAATCTGATTCAGGGGTTTGAATCAGTCTAGGGGTTTGAGCGTAGGGTTAGAATAGGAGCAGGGGTTTGCGAGTGTACATGGTCTTGTATGCGGGAACTGTTCTATCACCTAGTAGAAACCTTAGAAATGCAGCAGTAGGCAGGGTTTTGCCGAAGCTGGGTATATCTGTGTGTGATTTATTTTCTGCATTTCAGTTTCTGCTATTTTCTGTGATCAGTTTATTATTATATATCTCGTTAAGTTTTTAATTCAGTTAAAAACTGTGAAAAACCCTATTCACCCCCCCTCTAGGGTTATTTTAGATCCAACAAATAGTACTTTACCGAATTCGATATAATCGAATTTCAATGTATAACTCTCTTTCGAGTAATCTCTATTCGATTAACTCTCTTTTGAATAACCTATATTCGATTAACTCTCTTTCGAAAAACTTATATTCGATTAACTCTCTTTCGAATAACTTATATTCGATTAACTCTCTATCGATTAACTTATGTTCATTAACGTTTCGAACAACTGAATAAATTCAACATTTCAGGTCCACTAAATTTCTAAATGCGCTTTTGAATTTATCACCTCCAAAAATTTACCAATCTCCTTAAATAACCATTTTAATCTGCAAAACGTTTGCTTTAAAAAACAATACTCACTTTAAAACGTGAATAATATCCTTTTACAGAAATCTGAACTTGTTAAATCAAATCAACACATGATTTCATAATTTAAATACTAACACAGGTTCAAATTCCAATTACCAAGTCATTTTATAACTTCTTATTCACATTCCATTTTATTCATCAAATCTTGTTTACATGTCAACTTCATAGTTGATTTTAGTTAACAAGTTTATAATTCTCTATCGCCTTTATATTCGATTATAAAATATCAGTTTCCAGCCGAAAATTAATTATCTTGTCAAATCCCGATTTATTCAATATATAATTTCTTAAATAAATTATTTTATAACATTTGGCCTAGTCGAATTCTAATTATAAATCTTTATGGATTTTATTTTAATCCTATTCACATTTCGAACCTGGAAATAAATTCCGTTGTTTCCCTTTTTAAAACAAATTCCCAATTTCCCATTTCAAATTCACTGCTGGATTTACAATCCAAATTATCCACTGATAATTATTTTTATTTCATTTGTAAACATTTTTTATAAATCACACTACTTGTTTTTATTATTAATCAAGTTATTTATTTCTAGCCCATTTGAAATTACATTTCTATTTTAAAAATAGATTTTCCCTTTTCAAATTCATATTCCATCCTTTATAATTCCCTTTATAAACATTAAGTTTACATTCCATTCCCAAATATCGGTATTAAAACCGATTTTTTTACTTCTCTATATAAATTCATACTTCTATTTTCATTTATCCAATGATACATATTTTTCTTAATTCATAACCATTGTTTATAAATTACTCTTCTTAATTTATCTGTTAAAAACAGATTTCTATTAAATATTTACTTCAAATCAAGTTTCCTATAATTCTTTTATAACTCGTAATTCCCTTTTTATTCTATTAATTTTCCAAAAATTATATTTATTCCATAAAGTTCTTTATTTACTGCTTATTGCTTCGATTAAGTAATTTAACTAAAAACGGTCTTTTAAACTTCCATATAACCATAAATAATTTTATATAGAATTTCTTATTTAATTTTCAAATATCTCCTTTTAAAAAATCCATTTGATTTTATAAAATTCTTAAATTCAATATCCACTTCATAAATTCCTTTTTATATTCCAATATTACATATGGTATTTAAAATACCAAATAAACAGGATCAATATCATCCAAACACATATACTCAATAATAGATAATATATCACATATCACAACGTATGAAAAACAGTGACACAAATGTTGAGGAATCCAGTCGGATCCCTCCAAACTGTTTCCCTGCATCCACAGATGTTAAAAATAAATAACATCAATTTCATTTCAATATGAAACATTCTGACAAACAGAATCAATATTTAATTAACGATATATATATATAACTAGATCTATAATCTCAACCAATTAATTAGCAGTTCATCTAGACAATCAACACACAATAATCAACCATCATTTATCAATTCTAAAAATACGTTATAGAAATATAAACTGAGCAAAGTTAGTGAGTTTTACTCACTTTGGACGTTTATCATTAAATAACGATAAACTGTGTTGATTTGATTCAGGCGTTTAATTTCACCATAAATAGAGACGAGCTCCAAATCAGTCCAAATCAATTCCATAGTGTAGCCGTCGTCCATACGATCCCAATGAATCTTGTTTCGCTGAATTTCGATCACGTATGACAAAGATATTAATTTTATAATTTTGCGTATACATTTATATAATCTAATTTAAATGAATTAAATAACTAGGGCCTCACACTAACAATTCAGCCCAACCCAAACCATACCGCACCCTCTAACTTCTTCTTCCTACAAGCAAGTGCCGTGCTTCGGTAAACCCATACATCAACACAATTTTCTTTTCAACTCCTCCTAACTCCATTATCTAGCCGAAATCAAACCAACACCACTATGAGCTTCCTCCTCCTGAGGTCGACTCGTCCATCCCCAATGTACCATACTCGATACTCGAATTCTCTGTTGCGTCCCTCCGTCTCGCGCCATCCACCCTGAAAACCCATGACAAAAATTTGCATCGAATGCCATAAAAACTCGCATACACTTTATACTCGATGCAACAAACCCCACCCCAACACTCATTTTGTAACACCCCACCTCCGCTAGGGTCACTCACAAAGGGAATGCACTAGTTTTGGGGGAGCGTTATCGAGGTAAACAAACACAGAAATATTACAAGACAGAACATAAATAAAACAGCGGAAGAATCAAAAGCTAAATTTCGTTACTTTCAAAAAGAGTCAAAACCTTTTACATCCAAAGTACCAACTATTATTTTCCATTACAACAAATTCTGTCTTGCATAAATAAAGAAGCATAAACTTAAAACAACAAAAGTAGCTTAATTCCCCAAAGGTAGCAGAAATGCAGCCATAGCATAGCTCAAGATCAAACCGTACATGAGATGAATCGAAAGCAAGCGAAATCCGAGCTAAGTTCTAGAGTTTCCTCCCTGAGAACATGGGGGGGAACTAAAGAACAAGAGGCGAAAGAAAACGGGTCAGTCATAAAGACTGGTAAGCCCTAGTGACTTTCAACATAAAAACAGGTAAAGGTAACATGACATGTATAAACTGAAAGTAAACATAATGATGATGTCAAGATGGTCAAGATAGACTAAGATAGCATGATAATTCAAGTATAAATCAAGTATAGCATCACATGTTCAAGATTCGCTGCACCAACTGTACTAGTATCCCAAACCCATATATTAACCATGAAATGATCCCTTGGCCCAATATCATGAAATGACCCATTACTAGGTCCAACGGAACGATCCACTAATCGATCGGCTCCGTTCTAGCTCGTCGTGTGTCTATGTCATACGGCCCTATCACGAATGTAGTTACCTGTGCTAGGTCCACCATAGGGTGTATCAAGCCCTAGGGTGCCAACCACCGACACAAATCAAGCACACACAGTGTAAACCTACTGATGCCCAATGCCTGCTTTTTCAACTCCGGACTACGTGCACGACCATAGTCCGCCTGAACCTACACTGGCGAACCAACTCAGCCGTCGTTCTGGTTGCTTACAATCAGCCCAGTAATCGTGCCCCACTCTGCCTAGTTCCAGGGTACCATGATACATCTAGTGGGTTACTGTTGAAATGGACCGCGTAACTAGGGTTTCCGCCCAATAGGTTAAGTGTTGTCATTCAAGTTCGTGACTTAACCCGCCTACGTGTCATGTCAAATTGGCTAAGTGTTGTCGTTCAAGTTCATGACTTAGCCGTACGAATCATGTGTCAAGTTGGTTAAGTGTTGTCTTTCATGTTCATGACTTAACCCTATCATGTGGCATTAATTCATTAATGCACCCCCAACCTCTCACATCAGACCTGTTGTTGCGGTCACTGGATATGACGGGCGGTTCCTGACAGATTTACACCACAACTCAGTCTGACCTCGGGTTTTCAAGCGCGATATGACCAACTACCCACATTGGATCCTATTGTTTGCAGTAACTGGATTTGTCGGGCGGTTCCGGGCAGAATTACACTGCAAACTCAACCCAACCTCGAGTTGGCCATTTTCAAGTTCATTCTAGTGTCATGTCCATGTTCAAATTTCAGGTCAAGTTCGTGTCAAGTTTCATGTCAAGTTTCAACTTATGCCTATTATCAAGTTCATGATTCATGTTCATAACCAATTCATGTTTTTCCTAATCTACCCAAATCGTATTCCCATCGCATGTAAACGTGAATCGATCTAAATTACAAGTAAATCCAAATCTAGAAATAAAGGGAATAACATCAAAACTATGATAGGTACAAAGGACGACCATAAAGTGATAAAAGGGATTACAAGACTAGCATGACATAACTTGAGATAATTGGTTACAACATCACTGGCATATAGAAAATAATAGGATTTCAAGTCTAGCATAATAAGGTGATAGTCATGGCATAAGTTGATAGTCCCAAACTTGCAAATAATAGACTGATTCAACATCACAAGCATGATAATGTTATGGACATGAAAGAGTTTGATTTACAACATGAATAGGCCCAAACTGATTTAATAGCAATATTCCCAAATGTCAAGATCCAAGATGGAAACTAGAATAGATGTGAATCGATCATCATACTCAAGTCCAATTTCACTTTATCTCATGTCCAAATTACAATTAACAAGTTTAAATCTCAAAGTAACTAGAACTTATAGATCGTGGTCTAAGAAATTGAGATGTAGAAGTTGAATCTATAAACTAGTCGTCGAATTGTTGAATCTTGAATCTTGATTTGATTGTAGAAGCAAATCCCCAATATGCAATTCCTAGCCATAGTCTTCAAGAAATAGTCGTCATGTTTTATTTTATTTTAATTTAATTTAGAAGAAGCCATGTCCATCAATAATTTGTGCAGCATAAGGTTAGAGAAGAATGGTGTAAAGAGAATGAGGCTAGGAGGCTGTTTATATAGGATTAGGCGGACAAATCTGGTCACGAAACAAGTCTAAATACATTAGAATGCATCAGGTTCAAAAACTGGGTTTCGGGAGGCAGTTCGACCCCCAGGTCGACCATAGGGTCAACCTGGCCCCTGGGAGGTTGACCATAGTGTCGACCCCCAGGTCAACCTGGTCCTGTGCGGGAAAATTCCCGCCCAGTCTGCGTTGGAGTTTGAATTCGAATTTGAATTTTGAGCTGTTTTCTATTCTGAAAATTCCTGAAACTTTGGAGGGTCATATCTACCTCATACGGACTCCGATTCTCAAAAACTCGAACTCGTTTCCAAGCAGAATTTCGAGACGAACGCAATGGCGCAACCCATTTCCCTTGATTCTCATTTTAAAATTTAATTCTGCCTTGATTTATGGTTTTAACGTGTTATTAAAATTCGGGTTATTATATTCTCCCCTCTTTAAAGGATTTCGTCCCCAAAATCTTCAAGTTAAGAAGAATGAATCCTATCATCCAATCAACCATCTACTCAACCATCATCCACAAGCAACCATTGTCCTTAAAAGATTTCTAATTTTGTATGAAATTATGCAAGAGTGTGTGTATATGTACTTATCTAATGCAAAGGATCTGGCGGTTACTGATTCAGTAGACCTCCTTAATGCAAAATATGTTAGTGTAATGAGTCTAATATGTATGCAAATTCCTAACATACTTTATAATCTCTACATGAGTGCACAAACATTCATTCATATGCAACATCCAAATGATAGCATATCAAGTTTCCATCCATATACAAGTATAAGCACCCATGCATATGCAACATGAAAAATGTGACTGAGCCGATCTAGTGCCTAATGTGTGTTATGCAACCACAAGCAACCACTTGCAACCATTTGCAAACATCAACCATAACATGTTTCAAATAAATGTTTATATCCATAGGGTTCTACCTAAGTTCTCAAGATAGGATTGAGAAGATAAGCAAGATAAAACAAAGCATCTAGAAGAAGAAGTTAAAGATGTACCCCTAGAAGGTCCTACTTGCGGGCCTTGCCCTTGCTTCTTAGGGCAGTTCTTGCTGATATGTCCAGTATCACCACACTGAAAGCATGCTCCCATCTTCATCTTCTTCTTTCAACAATCCTGGACTATATGCCCATCAATACCACAGAAGTTGCATTTCCTTTTCTCACATGACTTGTTGTCATTATTGTTGTTGTTGTTCTTGCCTCCTTTCTCGGAGTCTACCTTCTTGTTTTGAGACTCATTCGCCTTGACCTCCTTCTTGCCATTCTTGGATTCTTCATTTAAGAGTGCCATGTCCACTAACTTTTCGTAAGTAGCCTCCATAGGTATGTGGGTCATAGCCAAGCTGTGAAGTGGCTCATTCAATCCCTTGACAAAACGAAGAGCCTTCTTATGAGGGGTATTCACTAAGTCCAGTCCAAATTGGGCCAGCTGATTGAATTGATTGACGTACTCCTTGACCGTCATACTTCCTTGCTTAAGAGATAAGAATTTTTCCAGCTATAGACTTCGTTCAGCTTGTGAGAGGAATTTCATCTCGAACCTTATCGTGAAATCCATCCATGTTTCAATAGGTCTTTTAGCGTCAGTGACTTCCCACCAATAGGAAGCTTCGTCTTTGAGCAACCATACTGCCAATTGTACCTTCTTCCTATCGTCCACCTCGAAGATAACGAACAGATCCTCAGTTTCTTTGAGCCAGTTCCTCGCTTCTACGAACGATTCAGTTCCTTTGAAATCCTTTCCACCCACGGCCCTAAAATCTCTACAGATCTTTGAGAAAGCAATTGCACGAGGAGGAGGAGGAGGAGCCGCTGCAGCTGGAGGAGGAATATCCACTGGGCCTGCATCGTTGGCCCTAGCCTCTAAGTAAACCAGCCAGGTATTGGCACGCCCTCTGGAAGGTTAAGATTCCCAGACATGCTGAAATGAAAAAGAAGAGATTCAAAACGAGGAAAAAAAGGATAGTGCTAATGGCTTTTGGGGAATAGCCTTTAAATAAAACAAGACTTTTCTTGAAAAATGCTTCTTTGTAAACGGTTTTGGAAATAGCTTTAGAAGGTTTAAAAAAAAAACTTTTGCCCAGTCTGGTAACCTTCTGCTCTGATACCAAGTGTAACACCCCACCTCCGCTAGGGTCACTCACAAAGGGAATGCACTAGTTTTGGGGGAACGTTATCGAGGTAAACAAACACAGAAATATTACAAGACAGAACATAAATAAAACAGCGGAAGAATCAAAAGCTAAATTTCATTACTTTCAAAAAGAGTCAAAACCTTTTACATCCAAAGTACCAACTATTATTTTCCATTACAACAAATTCTGTCTTGCATAAATAAAGAAGCATAAACTTAAAACAGCAAAAGTAGCTTAATACCCCAAAGGTAGCAGAAATGCAGCCATAGCATAGCTCAAGATCAAACCGTACATGAGCTGAATCAAAAGCAAGCGAAATCCAAGCTAAGTGCTAGAGTTTCCTCCTTGAGAACCTGAGGGGGAAAGAAAGAACAAGAGGAGAAAGAAAACGGGTCAGTCATAAAGACTGGTAAGTCCTAGTGACTCTCAGCATATAAACTGGTAAAGGTAATATGACATGTATAAACTGTAAGTAAACATAAGGATGCTGTCAAGATGGTCAAGATAGACTAAGATAACATGATAATTCAAGTATAAATCAAGTATAGCATCACATGTTCAAGGTTCACTGCACCAACTGTACTAGTATCCCAAACCCATATATTAACCATGAAATGATCCCTTGGCCCAATATCATGAAATGACCCATTACTAGGGCCAACGGAACGATCCACTAATCGATCGGCTCCCTACACGTTCTAGCTCGTCATGTGTATGTGTCATACGACCCTATCACGAATGTAGTTACCTGTGCTAGGTCCACCATAGGGTGTATCAAGCGTTAGGGTGCCAACCACTGACATGAATCAAGCATGCACAGTGTAAACCTACTGATGCCCAATGCCTGCTTTTTCAACTCCGGACTACGTGCACGACCATACTCCGCCTGAACCTACACTGGCGCACCAACTCAGCCATCGTTCTGGTTGCTTACAATCAGCCCAGTAATCGTGCCCCACCCTGCCTAGTTTCAGGGTACCATGATACATCTAGTGGGTTACTGCTGAAATGGACCGCGTAACTAGGGTTTCCGCCCAATAGGTTAAGTGTTGTCATTCAAGTTCGTGACTTAACCCGCCTACGTGTCATGTCAAATTGGCTAAGTGTTGTCGTTCAAGTTCATGACTTAGCCGTACGAATCATGTGTCAAGTTGGTTAAGTGTTGTCTTTCATGTTCATGACTTAACCCTATCATGTGGCATTAATTCATTAATGCACCCCAACCTCTCACATCAGACCTGTTGTTGTGGTCACTGGATATGTTGGGCAGTTCCGGGCAGATTTACACCATAACTCAGTCTGACCTCGGGTTTTCAAGCGCAATATGACCCACTACCCACATTGGATCCTATTATTTGCAGTAACTGGATTTGCCTGGCGGTTCCGGGCAGAATTACACTGCAAACTCAACCCAACCTCGAGTTGGCCATTTTCAAGTTCATTCTAGTGTCATGTCCACGTTCAAATTTCAGGTCAAGTTCGTGTCAAGTTTCATGGCAAGTTTCAACTTATGCCTATTGTCAAGTTCATGATTCATGTTCATAACCAATTCATGTTTTGCTTAATCTACCCAAATCGTATTCCCATCGCGAATCGATCTAACTTACAAGTAAATCTAAATCCAGAAATAAAGGGAATAACATCAAAACTATGATAGGCACAAAGGACGAGCATAAAGTGATAAAAGGAATTACAAGACTAGCATGACATAACTTGAGATAATTGGTTACAACATCACTGGCATATAGAAAATAATAGGATTTCAAGTCTAGCATAATAAGGTGATAGTCATGGCATAAGGTGATAGTCCCAAACTTGCAAATAATAGACTGATTCAACATCACAGGCATGATAATGTTATGGACATGAAAGAATTTGATTTACAACATGAATAGGTCCAAACTGATTTCATAGCAATATTCCCAAATGTCAAGATCCAAGATGAAAACTAGAATAGATGTGAATCGATCATCATACTTAAGTCCAATTTCACTTTATCTCATGTCCAAATTACAATTAACAAGTTTAAATCTCAAAGTAACTAGAACTTACAGATCGTGGTCTAAGAAATTGAGATGCAAAAGTTGAATCTATAAACTAGTCATCGAATTGTTGAATCGTTGAATCTTGATTTGATTGTAGAAGCAAATCCCCAATATGCAATTCCTAGCCGTAGTCTTCAAGAAATAGTCGTCGTGTTTTATTTTAATTTAACTTAATTTAGAAGAAGCCATGTCCATCAAGAATTTGTGCAGCATAAGGTTAGAGAAGAATGGTGTAAAGAGAATGAGGATAGGAGGCTGTTTATATAGGACTAGGCGGACGAATCTGGTCACGAAATGAGTCTAAATACATCAGAATGCAACAGGTTCAAAAACTGGGTTTCGGGAGGCTGGTCGACCCCCAGGTCGACCATAGGGTCGACCTGGCCCCTGGGAGGTTGACCATAGTGTCGACCTGGTCCAGGGTGGGAAAATTCTCGCCCAGTCTGCGCTGGAGTTTGAGTTCGAATTTCGAATTCGAATTTTGAGCTGTTTTTTATTCTGAAAATTCCTGAAACTTCGGAGGTTCATATCTCCCTCATACGGACTCCGATTCTCGAAAACTCGGATCGTTTCCAAGCAGAATTTTGAGACGAACGCAATGGCACAACACGTTTCCCTTGATTCTCATTTTAAAATTTAATTCTGCCTTGATTTATGGTTTTAACATGTTATTACAATTCGGGTTGTTACACATTTCTTCGATCGAATCCCCTATAGCTCGCCAAACCAAACCCTAGCTAACACTTTCCACAACCAGCGAACAACTATTCCATCAAACCCAACAAAACTTATACAGGCTTGAAAAGAAATCTCTAGGGGTTTCTATTACACAAGCTTTGCAAGTTATCGATTTATATATGATTGTTTTTTATTTTTAAGTATCACGATTTTTGGTTTGTGAAAGGAATAGTGGTGGCTCATGTATTTGGCTAGAGGAATGTACATTGACCTAGGTTAGAAAAATTTAAGGTTATATTTGTAGAAAGATCTTAATATTAATTTATTCAATTATTATATAAATTTTAAATCAATCTTTATGTGTATTCATCGTTTAAAAATTCATATAGTCACATAACATATCCAAATTCAACGAAAATGGACATACAGCTACAGTTCGACATTACGGACCCAATGAAACTTGTTTCATCGAATTCCGAGTCCGTTTTCTCACACAGCATATTTTTAAAATCAAATTATTGACTGTTGTTCACATTTAAATTCTGCATGGTCGCATACTGACTCCAAAAATCATGAAATTTGAAATTTAACAATAAATTAATATTCTGGGTCGAACAAAATTAATTTCATCGAAAACAGAGGTTGTTTGCAAAAATGGTTATTTTAAAGGCTCTAAATAAACCAATAAAATATTAATATATTCAAAAACAAATTTAAGTTAATATTACTAAATTAATATTACCGTATATATTCACATCGAATATTATCTTGCTCTAAAATAAATATATTTGGATATATAACTCGATATTTCGAAATTCGAGTTAATTGATATTCAATATAAATAAAAATCCTTTTTATTATATAGATAAATCATTATAAATTATAAACGAATTCCATAGTGTTTTTTGGAAATTTTATTTGGACATATGTAATAACCCGGAAAATACGAGCCAATTTAAAATTTTTGAATTGATTATTTCAAAGCAATTTGAACTATTGAAATAGAATATTTCAATAAATTAGTGAGTTAAGAATAGTAAGTCAGTTTGAAAATTGATATTTTACAAATGGCCTCGGAATTCGACGAAACCACTTTTGTCGGGTCCGGGATGTCAAACTATTACTAGGTTTCAAATTTCATAATTTTTCGAATCAATATGTGAGCGTGGCAAAAGAAAACGCGTTTGACCAGTTTCTGTTGAATTTAATCGACAGGAAATTGGCCATTTTTCAAACGGTCTCAGAATTCGACGAAACTAGTTTTGTTAGGACCGTATCGTCGATACGAAACTAGAAAATATTTTTCGGGAATTTTTCTAGTTAGTATGTGACCCCGGTAATTTGAAATGTACGTTTAAAATTCAATATAAGGATTTAAAAGGTAAATTCAACGGAAACTGATTGTAACGATCAAACCAGCTTACGATACATGTCCCATTGTGTTCGGAATGGGGGTAAAACGCTAGGGACGACAGGCGGTGGACCTCGTTTCGAGGTCGGATATAAAAGTCAACCCTAGTGCAAATTTAAATAATTAAATAATTAAATAAAATAATAAAAAAATAAACTTCTCCCCTTTTCTTCTGCCTTGGCCCCCCCCCGATCATTTATCCAGAAACAAAAAAAAAAAAAAAGAAACCCTAAAAAAAAATACGAGCCGCCGACGAACCCTTCGCCGAAGCCCCCACCGCCTCGTCTTCCCTCCTCCCACCAGACATCGCGACATCCAATCGAGCAACCCCCTGAACCACCGACGCACCCTGCCGCACCCTGCCGCGAACCTCGTCGCGACGCCTCCCTGAGTCGCCTGAGCCGCCCTCGACTTCCCTCCTCCCCTTCGCATACCACGGTAAGCATTTACTTTATATTTATTTTCATTTTTGTTTTATGATTTCTGATTTATAAAACGATTTAAAATTAATTACTGTATATTTCTTTTAGTTTTAAAAACAGAATTTTTAAAAGTTTTGAAAACAGAATTTTTAAAGAGAATATAAACCGATTTCTTTTAGTTTTAAAAAAAACTATTTTTAAAAGAAATTTAAAACTGCATTTTTTAAAAGAATAGAAAAAAACTGCATTTTTCTAAAAGAAATTTAAAACTGCATTTTTTTTAAATAAAGATAAAAAAAAACTGCATTTTTAATAAAAGAGAAACAGATTTTTTATAAAAGAGTTTCAAAAACTGTTTTGAAAATAATTTAAAAACGGTTTTGAAAAGAAAACAAAAACTGATTTGAAAAGGAAAAGAAAACTGATTTTATTTTAAACTTTGAAATTAAAAAGATTTAATCTTTTAGTAGGAAAAAAATTTGAACTTTTAAAAATAAAGATCATATTTTTAAAAAGAGAAAAGACAGAATTTTGTTAAGTAGAAGAAGTAAGATGTGATTCTTATATTTTTAAAGTAATAAAAATATAATTTTTACATCATAGGAATATTAAAAATATAATCTTTGTTTTTAAAATATAATCTTTATATATTGAATAACATAGTAAAAATTCGATTTTTACTTATGTAGAGAATAAGGGAAACGAAAGCGACAAGAAGACGAAATAGACGAAGATTTCCATAAAGGAAGAGTTGTGTTATTGGATAGCTACTGGTGAGAAATTCTCACTCTTCAATTTCCATTTTTATATATATATATGTGTGGAAAATAAAAGTGAATTGCTATATATAAATATTTATATATATATATATATATATATATATACGCCCCCTCGTCCACAAACCATGGACGATATTTATTGGTTGAAATTGTTGTGAAAATTGGTTGACGGCAAATTGTTGTTTGGGAAAATTTTGTGGTTGGTATTGAATTGATTGTGGTTGAAATATACCCGTTTGTGAATGGAAAATATTTGGTTGAAACCACATAGGATTAGTTTGTGGTAATGAAATAAATATAAACATGCCGCCTGCGTGCGAATTAGATGCATGATCCCCATTGTCAAAAACCGCGAGGTTTTAAGGTAGAGCGAGGAGCCGTACTAGGGACGGTGCCGGTTTAACTACCCTGCCGTTATGCTGCCGAAATTTTGAATAATCTTTGTGTGTTAGAATTATTTTCATATGTTGAAATTATTTACATGCATTGAAATTAAAGTCATATATTGAAACTATGTCCATGTGTGGAAATATTCATGTGTTGAAAAGTGTGGTGTGAAAATAAAATTCATTTGTGAATGAATGAAGTGTATAAACAATAAAAATCACATTTTTATATATATATGAAGTAAGAAAAATATTCGCTTTATATAAATAGTTTCAACAATCAAAATTTCATCTTTTCAATAAGAACAACATAAATAAATTGTCCATGTGTGGAAATGCTCATTTGTTGAGAAATGTGTGGAGTGGAAAAGGTTCATGTGTTGAATAAAAAGATTGAACGATAAAAATTACATTTTTATTGAAACTATGAAGTGTTGTAACCATACGTTGGTTGAATAAATATTTTAAATGATAAAAATATCATTTTTATCATATGTGTGATATGCTAAAGATATGCAGACGATGAAACAAATATTTGTGATAGAAATATTATTTCTAACATGCATAGGAACTAAATAAAATAGTCATGAGTTGAAATCTATTTTTGTTCGCCAAAATTATCATCTTTTGAAATGTGAAGTGTTAAAAATAGCCACTGGTTCGAATAAACGTGCATGAGTTGAAATATACATTAACTAGCTAATGATATGATTTTAGCCTATGCATGCGATATTAGAATGAGTGGTATTTTTAAACCAAAGCAAGTCAAATATGAAGTTGAATCGAAAATGATAAATTTTAGAAATTGTATATATGTGCATGCATATCTGTTGAACAGGTTATAGCAAAGGGGCTAGAGAAGAGGAATAAAATTTTGTGCCCGACAAATAGGTACACGTTTACAGATTTGTTTGGGTGATGATTTTGAGCCTGTTGGCTAGCCGCTTGGCTTTTTCTTTTTCTTTTTGAGATTAGAAGGACCGGGAACGCTATTTGCGATTTCCCGATGCCCCCGGTACAGGGGAGGTTATGGCGAAATTTTCCAAAATTTTAGGGTGTTAGAAAAATATTTGAAGTGAAAACGATATAGAAATTATTGAATGAACTATATTTATATTTATATTTATATATAAATATAAATATAATTAAAACGAAACGTGGCCGTGCAGTTCATATTTTGAAACCGTGATTTCAAATGACTAGTGCGGAAGATCCGACCATTGGATTTTCCCGAAACCTCAACCGTTGGGTTCGCCTTGGAAATATCTTTCCAACGGCACCAACTTTGTGAAGATCCGACGGTTGGATTGTCTGGAATGTTTAATTCAAAATTAGTGAAAAACAGCGCCAGAAACGATTATATTTATATATATATATAAATATAATTAAATTAAATCGAATAACGACGCTGCAGTTCGTAAATTGAAACCGTAACTTCAAATGGTTAGTGTGGAAGATCCGACCGTCGGATTTTCCTAAAACTGGAACCGTTGGGTTCGTTTTGAAAAGACCTTCCTAATGATATAAAATTTGTGAAGATCCAACGGTTAGATTTTCCTATATGTGTAAAACAAAATTAGTGGAAAGCAGCGCCAGTGCATCGCCACGACCTGAAACGTCGTTTAATTAATTATGGCCGTTTTAAATTAAATTAAAATGGCGATATATCGTTATTAAGTACTATAGACGATATAGAGTGAAAATAAACCAATGTTGTTGTGTTTGCTTGATATGTGATGGTTGGATGTATTTGACGTGAAAATTATAACTAAACAACTGAAATGTGAATGTTGAATAGTTCAACCTTGTGATTAATTGGTTTGAAAATCTAAATATACGTGGGTTATTTGAAAAGGCCGAGAGTATCTCATTTCAAATAATCGATCGACGTTGAGAAGTCGAAGAGTCGAAGACGACTGAAGACCGACGATCTCCACGTTGGATGGATGGGCGCTACTGACGCTCGTGATTGGAGTAGCTACCATGAAGGAATTGAAGTAGTAACCGTCCAAACATAGTGTTGATTGTACGGATATGCGAGGAATTGGTGCCTCCGGTTTCGTTCAGACCCAGAACGGACTTGTAAATGGACTGTGTGTCTGACATTGGATTTTGTTCTGTGTTGATTGATCTCTGTTAAATATATATCTGTTTGGCGGCGGAGAATTTATTCTCTTGCTTAACGCCCTTCTCTGAGACGTATGAGCTTAGAGGTTATGTATTGACAGAAATCAGTCGCATGGAGTGGATTGCCTGTGTGGCACGCCTAAGTGGCATGTGATCAAGGCTTCTGTTGCAAAGCAAAGTCTTGTGGTTGATGATCAAAGCATGGTCTGTGTGACTAGCTTTGTGTATAGCGTGAATTCGTGAGCCTCACACCTCGGTATGAGTCAAAAACGGGAGAGTGACTGCAGGGAGAGCACGACGTTTCTTTCTAGCTGTGGTGGTGTCAGTGACCTACCAGCCCTGACATTATATATACTTTTCACCTGTGTGGTTGTTGGAATGCGAGGCGCCTCGATATAGGTCTGTAAGGACCGGGAAACGTGTGTTCAGGAATAACTAATCCTCAAAAGTAAGAGAGGACCGGCCCTGAAGATCCAAGGATCATAGTGGGGTCCTGGGACATTTGCTAGAGTGTCTCGAATCGGAGAGGAGCTTGCCCCTTGCCTCGACTCATGAAGGAATCCAATTTCCAATACGATATGTGCGGTTGTGATTGTATTACTAGTATGGCGACATAGTGGTATGGGTCATTTATGCCGCCTATGATTGATATTTATGATTGAAATCGCTTTTGAAACATATATGCACTAGTAATAATATCAAGCACTTTTGTTTTATTCGTATGAAGCATCTTTGGCCATTATAAGGTAAAAACTCTATCCTCCGGCTTGCGTTGCATTGTGTGATGGGACCTGAGTCTTATAATGGCTTCATTTTAGAAAAAGCATTGCGTTGATTTAATCATTTACTTTACTTCATGCACTAGCACTCATTGGAGTAAACCCGTTCCGCGAAAGTGGCGTGGTCCTTTGATTTGCCTTATTATTGTTGTTAATAAGTTGAATAGATTTCTCATACCAGTCCCATGACTGACTCGTAGTTTGTTTCACCTTGCAAACTCGGGTGCCCTTATTTTCACACGGGCAGCCTAGTTACAGGTTTCTGATGCACCTTTTGGCTCATGGCGAGGCTCGACTACACCGTGCTGACTTGGATTTTCTCCGCCATTATTGTATCTATATTATGATTCCGCCACTGGCGATGTAGACTGATATTCCTTTTGTGTACTCTTTATGTATGATTCCGCCTCAGGCGATGGTGACTGATTATGTATCATTATGCACTAAGTTGTATCCTGTACTGTGCTTCTCTGATGTGATATTATCTATATGATTCCGCTGTCATATGTGTGTAAATTATTCTAATTTCTGTTTATGCTATTATCTGTGATCTGCTAATGATGATTAATGTGTTATATTCCAATGATTATCCTTAACACCGTGTCACGGGGTTTTGGGATCGTCACAGCTGGTATCAGAGCTTTGGTTAACCTTAGTTCTGGAGTCTAACACATTAAACACTTCGTCAAGATAGAATCAGTAGTATTCTAAGGCGAGTCGCTCATTAGAGATAGGACTAGTAAAGTCCTAGAATGAGCTGAGCAGAATAGCAAAAACAATTGATCAGTCCATCGTTATCTTTCCATAGGGATTTCTGCTTAACTATGCAATAGACTATTATTTCTGTTAACTGACTTTTTCGTTACTTATACAGAATTTGACAAATGGCTACCAGAGGAGCCGCTGCTAGAGGAGGCCGTGCCGGCCGAGGCCGAGGTAGGGGAGAAATCCCAGCTCAAGAAGGACCTTTGATACAACCTCCGGCAGCTCAATACTTCGAGCTCGACCGAGTAGCTAAGAGATATAAGAACTTAGGAGGCAAGACCTTCTCGGGGACTGGCACCGTAATAGAGGCCCTTGCATGGCTCAAAACATGCGAGAAGATTCTTGAAGGCCTAAGGCTAGGAAGCGAAGACAAAGCTACTATAGGCGCCTGGCTTATGCAGGAACAAGCCGAATTATGGTGGGACTCTCTTACCGCCGGGAATAGAGAAGCTGGAAGAACATGGGATGGATTCAAAGAACTCTTCAAGGAGAAATATGTCCCAGAGCAAGCTTTAGAAAGAATGCACGATGACTTCGCCAATCTCCAGCAAGGGGATCTTTCCGTGCAAGATTATCTGAACAAATTCACAATGCTGTCGCCCTATGCTCCCGAACTTGTTGCTACCGCGAAATCCAAGAATAAGAGGTTTATCTTTGGGCTGAATCGTCAATATCATGATAGAGCAATGGCCCATGTCAAGCTGGATTTCAACGAGCTAGTGGAAATGACCTGCAACTATGAAGACCTTGATCAAAGGCATCTGGATCAGGACCGCGCTAGAAGTCAAGCAGGAAACAAGCGCAAACCTACTGCAAATCAGGGCGAGTCAAGCCAAGCAGCATCTTCAAAGCCTCAGACTGGCAATCCGCCACGAGGAAATTGCTTTAATTGTGGTAAGCCGGGGCACTACTCAAACGTCTGCACAGCTCCGAAGAGGCAGAGAACAAACTCTCAAGGCTCGAGCCAAGGCTCTCAGAACCCTCGCTCGTGCTTCAACTGTCGCAAGACCGGCCATCTGGTCAAAGACTGTCCTTTGCTAAAGAAAGCTACTGTAGCTCATGTCTATGACGGGTCTAGCCCGCCAGCTGCTTCCGATGGAGCAGGTAAACCCGATGTTTTGGGAGGTACCCTTACAATTAAAAATATTCCTGTTTCTGTATTATTTGACACAGGTGCATCCCGTAGTTTTATTGCTAAAAACACAGTGCACAAACTAAAGTTAAAACAGCAAAAGCTTAAAGAATCGGTTGAAGTTCATAACCCGATAGGGGGTCCTATTACTCTCAATTCCTGTTGTAAAGTGCCAATCTCTTATTCTTCCTATAAGTTTCCTTTCAATTTAATCGTTATGGATTTTCCCGAATTCGATATTATTCTCGGGCTGGATTGGTTAACGAAACATGAAGCCGAAGTGAAGTGTGCGGAAAGAATTATTAAAATTCGAACGAAGCTTGGATATATTACAGTTCCCTGTCATGGTTCGAATCCGAATAGAGAAGAATTTTGGTCAGCATTAGAACTTATCCCCACTTCCATAGAAAAGATTCCGATTGTTAGCAACTATGCGGATGTGTTTGAAGAGGTTGAAAATTTACCTCCGCAAAGAGAAATAGAATTCCGAATCGATCTAATTCCTAATGCCAGACCCGTGGTGCATCCAATCCGTAGAATGACTCCGAAAGAAAAAGAAGAATTAGGCGATCAAACTCGTCAACTGTTGTGGAAAGGTCTAATCAGACCGAGTTTTTCTAATTGGGGTGCAGCTGTCGTGTTTGTCCCAAAGTCAGACGGTACTCTTAGATTATGTGTTGATTACCGAGACCTCAACAAACAGACGCTTAAAAACAAATATCCACTACCCCGCATTGATGATTTGCTAGACCAATTGAATGGGGCGAAAGTATTTTCTCGAATGGACCTAGCTACAGGTTTTCATCAATTGAGAATAGCAGAAGAGTGTGTTCCTTTGACCGCTTTCAGAGGTCCAGACATATTTTATGAATGGTTAGTAATGCCGTTTGGCCTTTGCAACGCTCCAGCATACTTTGTCGATCTAATGAATAGAGTGTTCAGGGGAGTTCTGAATAAATTTGTCCTCGTATTCATCGATGATATTTTAATCTACTCCAAATCAAAACCCGAGCATGAAAAACACTTAGAACAAGTATTGGAGATTCTAAGGAAGAACGTCTTCAAAGCCAAATTTTCTAAATGTGTCTTCTGGCAAGAAGAAGTTAAATTTCTTGGCCATGTCGTGTCAGGGAAAGGAATTTCTGTTGACCCAAGCAAGATAACAGCGATTCAAGACTGGAAACAACCCACTACTCCCACAGAAGTTAGAAGTTTTATGGGATTGGCTAGTTATTATCGGAAGTTCGTTAAGGATTTTTCGAAGATATCCGGTCCATTAACGAAGCTCACAAAGAAACATGAGAAGTTTAAGTGGACTTCCGACTGTGAAGAAGCTTTCCAGGAATTGAAATCGAAGCTGACAACCGCTCCAGTGTTAACTATTATTGATGGCAATCAGGATTTAACGGTTTGGACCGATGCTTCTATTAGAGGTCTTGGTGCAGTGTTAATGCAGAGAGGCCAAGTAGTCGCTTATGCAAGCCGCCAATTGAAACCGCATGAGAAGAATTATGTGACTCATGATCTTGAGTTGCTAGCCATCGTATTTGCCTTGAAAATCTGGAGGCATTACTTATTGGGCGAGAAATTTATACTGTACACAGATCACCAATCGTTGAAGTATTTATATACCCAAAAAGATCTGAATCTGAGACAGCAGCGTTGGCTAGAATTTCTTGCAGCGTATGACCTTGATATCTTGTATACGCCGGGAAAAGCTAACGTAGTAGCGGATGCGCTTAGTAGAAAAACCGCAATTGTTGCCCATCTTATAATTACACCTGGATTGATTGATAGGATATCTGTTCTTCAGAAAAGTGACAATTTTGCGAAAGAGATGGTAAAAAGGATTCAAAGGGGCGAAGGCTCTAGTTTCCAAGTGGATACAGAAGGAGTTTTGAGGCTGAATAGAAGAATATGTGTTCCCGACATTCCCGAGCTTAAAAGAGAAGTACTAGATGAATGCCATAAATCCAAATTTTGCATCCACCCTGGGGTGAGTAAAATGTACAACGATATCAAACGCACTTTCTGGTGGAAGGCGATGAAAAGAGATATTTCTTTGTATGTTAGCAGATGCCCTACTTGTCAATTGGTCAAGAGTGACCAACAAAAGCTAGCTGGACTGTTGCAACCGTTGGAAGTCCCAGGCTGGAAATGGGAACAGATTTCCATGGATTTCATAGATGGTTTGCCGCGAACCAAGAAAGGTAATGACAGTATTTGGGTAATCGTAGATCGCTTCACGAAGACTGCCCATTTTATACCTGTCAGATCCAATAGAACTGCCCAAAGTCTAGCACAGATATATTTCAAAGAAATTGTTAAGCTGCATGGAATTCCCATCAGCATAGTCAGTGATAGAGATCCCCTATTTGCTAGCAAGTTCTGGGAGGCTTTCCAGACAGAATTGGGGACAAAACTGAATATGAGCACCGCTTATCACCCCCAAACAGATGGCCAAACTGAGCGGGTGAATAGAATTTTAGAAGATTTATTGCGGGCTTGTATAATCGATTTTGGTGGGTCATGGGAAGATCATTTGCATTTGGCAGAATTCTCATATAACAATAGCTATCAAGCAAGTTTGAAGATGTCACCTTTTGAAGCATTATATGGCAGACCCTGCAGATCTCCAGCATGTTGGGTAGAACCTGGCAACAGACTTGTACTAGGACCCGATATGATTAGGGAAGCATCTGATAAAGTGGACTTCATCAAGAAGCGATTGAAAACCGCCCAAAGCCGACAGAAAAGTTATGCAGACTCTAGAAGGAGGGATTTGACATTTGCTGTTGGCGATCATGTTTATTTAAAGGTTTCTCCGATGAGAGGAGTAATCAGATTTGGTAAGACTGGGAAGTTGGCACCGAGATTTATTGGTCCCTTTCCTATACTTGAACGAATTGGAACTCTTGCTTATAGGGTTCAATTACCAGATTGGTTGCCTGGAGTGCACAATGTATTTCACGTATCTCAACTTAGGAAACATGTGCATGATCCGGATCTTGTTGTAGAAGAATCAGCGCAACAGGATGTGGAGATAACTCCAGAATTAGCACTCAGAAGAGAGCCATTAAAAATAGTTGGCAAAGAAACTAGAGAACTCAGGAGGAAAAAGATTCATCTAGTCAAAGTGCAGTGGTGCAGTGATCCTAGAGACTGTACTTGGGAAACTGAGGAAAGCATTAAGCAAGCTTACCCCAACTGCAGAGTGGATATCTCTGACTAACTCCGGTGCAAGGTACCTTTACCATACTTTGCATTTACATTTTATTTCCTACTTTACTGTTGTTTCCTTTTCGAGGACGAAAAGTTTTAAGTAGGGGAGATTGTAATAACCCGGAAAATACGAGCCAATTTAAAATTTTTGAATTGATTATTTCAAAGCAATTTGAACTATTGAAATAGAATATTTCAATAAATTAGTGAGTTAAGAATAGTAAGTCAGTTTGAAAATTGATATTTTACAAATGGCCTCGGAATTCGACGAAACCACTTTTGTCGGGTCCGGGATGTCAAACTATTACTAGGTTTCAAATTTCATAATTTTTCGAATCAATATGTGAGCGTGGCAAAAGAAAACGCGTTTGACCAGTTTCTGTTGAATTTAATCGACAGGAAATTGGCCATTTTTCAAACGGTCTCAGAATTCGACGAAACTAGTTTTGTTAGGACCGTATCGTCGATACGAAACTAGAAAATATTTTTCGGGAATTTTTCTAGTTAGTATGTGACCCCGGTAATTTGAAATGTACGTTTAAAATTCAATATAAGGATTTAAAAGGTAAATTCAACGGAAACTGATTGTAATGATCAAACCAGCTTACGATACATGTCCCATTGTGTTCGGAATGGGGGTAAAACGCTAGGAACGACAGGCGGTGGACCTCGTTTCGAGGTCGGATATAAAAGTCAACCCTAGTGCAAATTTAAATAATTAAATAATAAAATAAAATAATAAAAAAATAAACTTCTCCCCTTTTCTTCTGCCTTGGCCCCCCCCCCCGATCATTTATCCAGAAACAAAAAAAAAAAAGAAAGAAGAAACCCTAAAAAAAAATACGAGCCGCCGCCTTACCTCGAGCCGCCGACGAACCCTTCGCCGAAGCCCCCACCGCCTCGTCTTCCCTCCTCCCACCAGACATCGCGACATCCAATCGAGCAACCCCCTGAACCACCGACGCACCCTGCCGCACCCTGCCGCGAACCTCGTCGCGACGCCTCCCTGAGCCGCCTGAGCCGCCCTCGACTTCCCTCCTCCCCTTCGCATACCACGGTAAGCATTTACTTTATATTTATTTTCATTTTTGTTTTATGATTTCTGATTTATAAAACGATTTAAAATTAATTACTGTATATTTCTTTTAGTTTTAAAAACAGAATTTTTAAAAGTTTTGAAAACAGAATTTTTAAAGAGAATATAAACCGATTTCTTTTAGTTTTAAAAAAAACTATTTTTAAAAGAAATTTAAAACTGCATTTTTTAAAAGAATAGAAAAAAACTGCATTTTTCTAAAAGAAATTTAAAACTGCATTTTTTTTAAAAAAAGATAAAAAAAAACTGCATTTTTAATAAAAGAGAAACAGATTTTTTATAAAAGAGTTTCAAAAACTGTTTTGAAAATAATTTAAAAACGGTTTTGAAAAGAAAACAAAAACTGATTTGAAAAGGAAAAGAAAACTGATTTTATTTTAAACTTTGAAATTAAAAAGATTTAATCTTTTAGTAGGAAAAAAATTTGAACTTTTAAAAATAAAGATCATATTTTTAAAAAGAGAAAAGACAGAATTTTGTTAAGTAGAAGAAGTAAGATGTGATTCTTATATTTTTAAAGTAATAAAAATATAATTTTTACATCATAGGAATATTAAAAATATAATCTTTGTTTTTAAAATATAATCTTTATATATTGAATAACATAGTAAAAATTCGATTTTTACTTATGTAGAGAATAAGGGAAACGAAAGCGACAAGAAGACGAAATAGACGAAGATTTCCATAAAGGAAGAGTTGTGTTATTGGATAGCTACTGGTGAGAAATTCTCACTCTTCAATTTCCATTTTTATATATATATATATATGTGGAAAATAAAAGTGAATTGCTATATATAAATATTTATATATATATATATATATATATATATACGCCCCCTCGTCCACAAACCATGGACGATATTTATTGGTTGAAATTGTTGTGAAAATTGGTTGACGGCAAATTGTTGTTTGGGAAAATTTTGTGGTTGGTATTGAATTGATTGTGGTTGAAATATACCCGTTTGTGAATGGAAAATATTTGGTTGAAACCACATAGGATTAGTTTGTGGTAATGAAATAAATATAAACATGCCGCCTGCGTGCGAATTAGATGCATGATCCCCATTGTCAAAAACCGCGAGGTTTTAAGGTAGAGCGAGGAGCCGTACTAGGGACGGTGCCGGTTTAACTACCCTGCCGTTATGCTGCCGAAATTTTGAATAATCTTTGTGTGTTAGAATTATTTTCATATGTTGAAATTATTTACATGCATTGAAATTAAAGTCATATATTGAAACTATGTCCATGTGTGGAAATATTCATGTGTTGAAAAGTGTGGTGTGAAAATAAAATTCATTTGTGAATGAATGAAGTGTATAAACAATAAAAATCACATTTTTATATATATATGAAGTAAGAAAAATATTCGCTTTATATAAATAGTTTCAACAATCAAAATTTCATCTTTTCAATAAGAACAACATAAATAAATTGTCCATGTGTGGAAATGCTCATTTGTTGAGAAATGTGTGGAGTGGAAAAGGTTCATGTGTTGAATAAAAAGATTGAACGATAAAAATTACATTTTTATTGAAACTATGAAGTGTTGTAACCATACGTTGGTTGAATAAATATTTTAAATGATAAAAATATCATTTTTATCATATGTGTGATATGCTAAAGATATGCAGACGATGAAACAAATATTTGTGATAGAAATATTATTTCTAACATGCATAGGAACTAAATAAAATAGTCATGAGTTGAAATCTATTTTTGTTCGCCAAAATTATCATCTTTTGAAATGTGAAGTGTTAAAAATAGCCACTGGTTCGAATAAACGTGCATGAGTTGAAATATACATTAACTAGCTAATGATATGATTTTAGCCTATGCATGCGATATTAGAATGAGTGGTATTTTTAAACCAAAGCAAGTCAAATATGAAGTTGAATCGAAAATGATAAATTTTAGAAATTGTATATATGTGCATGCATATCTGTTGAACAGGTTATAGCAAAGGGGCTAGAGAAGAGGAATAAAATTTTGTGCCCGACAAATAGGTACACGTTTACAGATTTGTTTGGGTGATGATTTTGAGCCTGTTGGCTAGCCGCTTGGCTTTTTCTTTTTCTTTTTGAGATTAGAAGGACCGGGAACGCTATTTGCGATTTCCCGATGCCCCCGGTACAGGGGAGGTTATGGCGAAATTTTCCAAAATTTTAGGGTGTTAGAAAAATATTTGAAGTGAAAACGATATAGAAATTATTGAATGAACTATATTTATATTTATATATATATATAAATATAATTAAAACGAAACGTGGCCGTGCAGTTCATATTTTGAAACCGTGATTTCAAATGACTAGTGCGGAAGATCCGACCATTGGATTTTCCCGAAACCTCAACCGTTGGGTTCGCCTTGGAAATATCTTTCCAACGGCACCAACTTTGTGAAGATCCGACGGTTGGATTGTCTGGAATGTTTAATTCAAAATTAGTGAAAAACAGCGCCAGAAACGATTATATTTATATATATATATAAATATAATTAAATTAAATCGAATAACGACGCTGCAGTTCGTAAATTGAAACCGTAACTTCAAATGGTTAGTGTGGAAGATCCGACCGTCGGATTTTCCTAAAACTGGAACCGTTGGGTTCGTTTTGAAAAGACCTTCCTAATGATATAAAATTTGTGAAGATCCAACGGTTAGATTTTCCTATATGTGTAAAACAAAATTAGTGGAAAGCAGCGCCAGTGCATCGCCACGACCTGAAACGTCGTTTAATTAATTATGGCCGTTTTAAATTAAATTAAAATGGCGATATATCGTTATTAAGTGCTATAGACGATATAGAGTGAAAATAAACCAATGTTGTTGTGTTTGCTTGATATGTGATGGTTGGATGTATTTGACGTGAAAATTATAACTAAACAACTGAAATGTGAATGTTGAATAGTTCAACCTTGTGATTAATTGGTTTGAAAATCTAAATATACGTGGGTTATTTGAAAAGGCCGAGAGTATCTCATTTCAAATAATCGATCGACGTTTAGAAGTCGAAGAGTCGAAGACGACTGAAGACCGACGATCTCCACGTTGGATGGATGGGCGCTACTGACGCTCGTGATTGGAGTAGCTACCATGAAGGAATTGAAGTAGTAACCGTCCAAACATAGTGTTGATTGTACGGATATGCGAGGAATTGGTGCCTCCGGTTTCGTTCAGACCCAGAACGGACTTGTAAATGGACTGTGTGTCTGACATTGGATTTTGTTCTGTGTTGATTGATCTCTGTTAAATATATATCTGTTTGGCGGCGGAGAATTTATTCTCTTGCTTAACGCCCTTCTCTGAGACGTATGAGCTTAGAGGTTATGTATTGACAGAAATCAGTCGCATGGAGTGGATTGCCTGTGTGGCACGCCTAAGTGGCATGTGATCAAGGCTTCTGTTGCAAAGCAAAGTCTTGTGGTTGATGATCAAAGCATGGTCTGTGTGACTAGCTTTGTGTATAGCGTGAATTCGTGAGCCTCACACCTCGGTATGAGTCAAAAACGGGAGAGTGACTGCAGGGAGAGCACGACGTTTCTTTCTAGCTGTGGTGGTGTCAGTGACCTACCAGCCCTGACATTATATATACTTTTCACCTGTGTGGTTGTTGGAATGCGAGGCGCCTCGATATAGGTCTGTAAGGACCGGGAAACGTGTGTTCAGGAATAACTAATCCTCAAAAGTAAGAGAGGACCGGCCCTGAAGATCCAAGGATCATAGTGGGGTCCTGGGACATTTGCTAGAGTGTCTCGAATCGGAGAGGAGCTTGCCCCTTGCCTCGACTCATGAAGGAATCCAATTTCCAATACGATATGTGCGGTTGTGATTGTATTACTAGTATGGCGACATAGTGGTATGGGTCATTTATGCCGCCTATGATTGATATTTATGATTGAAATCGCTTTTGAAACATATATGCACTAGTAATAATATCAAGCACTTTTGTTTTATTCGTATGAAGCATCTTTGGCCATTATAAGGTAAAAACTCTATCCTCCGGCTTGCGTTGCATTGTGTGATGGGACCTGAGTCTTATAATGGCTTCATTTTAGAAAAAGCATTGCGTTGATTTAATCATTTACTTTACTTCATGCACTAGCACTCATTGGAGTAAACCCGTTCCGCGAAAGTGGCGTGGTCCTTTGATTTGCCTTATTATTGTTGTTAATAAGTTGAATAGACTTCTCATACCAGTCCCATGACTGACTCGTAGTTTGTTTCACCTTGCAAACTCGGGTGCCCTTATTTTCACACGGGCAGCCTAGTTACAGGTTTCTGATGCACCTTTTGGCTCATGGCGAGGCTCGACTACACCGTGCTGACTTGGATTTTCTCCGCCATTATTGTATCTATATTATGATTCCGCCACTGGCGATGTAGACTGATATTCCTTTTGTGTACTCTTTATGTATGATTCCGCCTCAGGCGATGGTGACTGATTATGTATCATTATGCACTAAGTTGTATCCTGTACTGTGCTTCTCTGATGTGATATTATCTATATGATTCCGCTGTCATATGTGTGTAAATTATTCTAATTTCTGTTTATGCTATTATCTGTGATCTGCTAATGATGATTAATGTGTTATATTCCAATGATTATCCTTAACACCGTGTCACGGGGTTTTGGGATCGTCACAGCATAACTCATAATCTAACAGATGAAATCTTGAATTTTCTCTTTCATTAGAAAAATATCGTTCAACAGATTCGAACATTTCTTGTTTCACAGAATTCCAACTTAAAACGGATTCTGTATATTCAATTGAAGTTCAAAACTCGATATTACGAACTACCACGACATTACGGGCTCGATATAAATTATATATTATAATTAATACGTTCTAAAGTCATTTATAAATAAATTCGTTATTATAATTCAAATCTAAACTTAACCAAATCTCTTATACTATCCAATTCACAAAATACTGTCAATTTAACTTAATTCCGATTATTTCGAAATAGAATATATTATATTTTTCTATTATTCATATTAATTAAATATTCAATATTATTTAATTCAAGTCGTTTTAAAATTACCAAACCATTATTTAAATAATTAAATAAATAAATTATTCGGTCGTTAAAAGTACGGGATGTTACATCGGATGTAGCTACCAGTGCACTGAACTTACCTGGCCAATGTTTATTTATCTGGACGTGGGACAGATTGGAAAGAAAGACCAGATACTCTAGAATGATATTTTGAAGATTTAACTTTAATAAGATTTAAAATTTTCAATTGTACTTGGATGCAAACAATCTTCATATACTTGGTATTAAATTTCGCAGAAGAAACTCATAATATTCGTGGAATTTAAAAGGTGAATAAATCGTTATTCCGCCCATAGTATTGATTGAATATGGTAAATTGATGTTGAGTATAAGTCTTTGTAGTTTTTGTAATGTTCTTATATTTAATATTAATTGATTTGGGTTTTTAGTGAATGATGTCTTAAATAACATCATCTTTAACCTGTTAAAGTTTTAAAATGTAAATTTATGTTTTGAAATGGGGAATATATATTTAAGAACCGAGAAAACCCTTTTAAATAAGATTTAATGTAAGGATACTAAAATGATTTCCCTAAGTAAGGTTGAAAAGAAATCTTCATTTAGATTTGAATAATCTTTTTTGAAAGATATGATTTGAAATGGGAAATTAATCATTGAACATTTAATAAATCTTTTAATTAGGATTTAATAAACATTGTTGAAATAATTCCCTAAATCAAATGTAATAACTCAGAAATTTAGAACCAATTAATTTTTTATTATTTTAGCTATTTTAATGGATTTTAAATACTTAAAATGATTCATTTTAAATAATAACGACTAAAAATTTATTTTAAATCGAAGCTAGAAAGAATAAATTTATTTTAATTATAAAGCGAGCCTGAAATGGTGTGGTAGTTTGAAAATTCGATTTCAAATTTCAAATGAATGTATAGGATTCAAAATAAACCGGATTTCAGTAAAACCAAAAATATTTGAAGTTGTTTAATTATATCTTCCTAACGAATGTGAAAAAACTGAGATTTCATAATATAAATTGAAAGTTATTCCTAGTATAAAATTCAAAATAGTCGCTATGGAATTTATATATATTTTAAATAATATATAGCCCTTAAAAATAGCCACTTTGAAAACGACCTCCGTTTTTTATGAAACCACTTTTGTTGGATTCAGAATGCCAAATTATTGCTAGATTCCAATTTTCATAATTTTTGGAATTAATATGTGAGCATGGTGAATTTAAACGCGTTTGGCACTTTTAGTTTGAATTTAATCGACTGGAAAATGACCATTTTTCAAATGGACTCCAAATTTGATGAAATTAATTTTGTTAGGACCGTATCATCAAAACAAAGCTAGATTTATTTTATGGGAATTTTTGGAGTCAGTATGTGGCCCCGGTAAATTAAAATGTAAGTTGAAATCGATTTTGGACGTTATATTAATTTATATTTTAATTTTGATGAAAACTGATCGAAAAAGTTGAATTTGCTTACCGAACATATTCCATTATGTTCGGAATGGGGGTATTTAGCTAGGCGCGACAGTCGTTGGGTTCGATTTGGAGTTCGAATGGAAAAGTTACTTTATGTGGAGAATAATATATATATATATATATATATATATTCACTAAACCCTAGATTTCATTAGAAAAAACAAAAACACCCCGTTGCCCCTTTTTCAGAGCCGCCACCCAACTCCAGTCCGCCTCTGCCGCCCTCCACTGTCGTCGGCCTCCCCTAGCGCTGTCGCACCCTCTCCTCTGGCCATCAGACTCCGTCGCCTCATCCTCCCCCTTCTCCAGTTCAAAACCCCCCAAACCCTTGAAAACCCGTCGCGCCACCCCACTGGACCCGCCACCAGACCACCGCGACACCCCCTATCCACCAGAAACCTCCGCCACCCATCCTCCACCACCCAGCACTGCCGTGGGACCCCCCATTCGCCAAAAACTCAATTTTCAACATTTACAGTTTTGCAATAAACACCCTGACCTTCCCGAGCCCATATCTTCCAATCCGTGTGCTTTCTGCCAAAACACCACAATACCAAAATTGAAGAGCTGATTTTCTCTTCAATTTGAGTATATAGAAGTCAGATTTTGGATTGCAGAGTTGTTCAGAAAACGCGTCCAAAGTCTGCTGTCTAAATACTGTCTTTTCGCGAATTCTGGCGAAATGGACCAATTTCGGAAAAAAGTCCACTAGGCGTGAAACGACCTGAACTTCCCCGTGAAGGAAAGCACGAATTACTTTGAGAACATGACAAATCAGAACACAAACAGAAAAACATTTCATTGTTTATTACAATAATTCCATCATAATACAAGAATATACTAAGTATGCATAAAGATTACACATTAGAGAAATATCAGAGATTTCAATTACATTACAAGCAGCGGAAAAATAATACAAACACAACTGAAAGAGATAAACGGATACAGAGCTTTCCGGATATCGTTCCAGCTGTAAACCAGGATCCTGTGAATATAAATCCACAAAACCAAAACTACTAGCTGCCCGTGTGGAAAATAGGAGCACCCAAAGTTTAGGTTAAAACAATAAACTCTAGGTCAGTCATGTGACTGGTGTGAGAACTAAAACAGTTATCTAAAACTTTACTTTAAATCAGATATATCAAGGGACCACACCGAATAACACGGAACGGGTTTCCTCCCAAGAATACCATTGCATATAACAAAACAGCGCAAAGCTTTTTGGAAAAATGAAGCTATTATAAGACCCAGGTCCTATCACACAATGCAACGCAAGCCGGAGGATAGGGTTTTCCTTATAATAGCCAAACATGTTTGGTACGTTAAAACAAATCATTTGATGTTATTATAAGTGCATAGTGTATAAAACAACTTTCAATATAAATGTACCAATCCTAGACGGCATGGGTACTATATATCATGTCGCCAATACTAGGCTCTACACTTAAAACCGCAAATGTCACATATTGGAAGTTGGACTGTGAACCAAGGCAAGGGATCGTCCTTACCGCTTCGATACAATCTAGCCCATGTCTCAGGAAATTACTCTGTCAAGCCTTTGGATTGTCAGGGCCGGTCCACTCGATGTGGATTAAAATGCCTGAACACTATGTTTCCCCGCCCTATGGGGCGTAAACTGGTCATATCCCGACCAAACTATCGGCCCGGAACGACCGATATAACCGAGGCGCCTCGCTATCCATCATCCACATAAGTAAAATGTCAGGGCGTGTAAAACCCAAAACACCACTCCTAGCTAGAAAGAAACGCATGCCCTCCCTGATGTCCTCTCCCGTTTCTGGTTCACACAGGGGTGTGAGGCTCGCGAATTAACACTACACAAAGCTACGCTATATTAAAGTCATGCTTTGATCATCAACCACAAGACCCTGCTTTTCAACAGAAGCCTTGATCATTTGCATCTCAGCATGCTACACAGGCAATTCACGCTATGCAACCGATGTCTATCAATCACACAGAATGAAATCCGATGTCAGACATACATCCATTTACAAGATCGTTCCGGGTCTAAACGAAACCAAAGGCACCTTATTCCTCCCCCATATGTCAAATACAAAGGAGAGGTCCTCGTATATCCGGCCGATCTCCAAGTACATCTGGACGATCACCACTTATTACCTTGTCTTGGGTGTACAGCCCAATCAAGACACCAGTAATCATCCAAACGATGTGAAGACCTCCGGTCTTCAACCACCATCTTCATCCTCGACATATCGTTGAATCAGTTATTCAGAATGGGATAAACCCGGTCTTTCTGAATAACTCGCATATATAATAAACAAGTGCTATAAAAACACAACACACGCCTCATTCCAGTCTAGAATATTCCTTTATTCAAATATTCTTATACTTTGGGAAAGGTTCCCATTAATTTTATCAAAGATAAATTCTTTAAATTTATTCTTTAATCTTCCTTTGGATATCATTTCAATCTAATTAAAGATGCATTAAAACTCCACTTGGTTTTAATCTTCCCAAAAATCAATACTAACGATTGTTTAACTTGGGAAATCATATCCTGCCTTTAACTGGGTTCAAGAACCAATGTCATTTAAAACACGGTTTACGATAAACCCAAAATCACTTTCCATTCCATCATCCTTTAACCACAAATTAACAAGTGAATAATTGCCTAAGTATTAACCCCGAAGGCCGAAACCGACATCAGATCAATACCCAAGAACCATTTAACTTAACTAATCTACAGTTAGTTTCTGATTTCCTTAACTCCATTGGGTCTAAGAAAAGTATTATTAAAGATACCATTCACGACAAACCAAAATCACATTTCATTCCATCAGCCTTTAACCGTAAATTAGCAAGTGAACAATTCCCTAAGTATTAACCCCGAAGTCCGAAACCAACATCAGATCAATACCCAGGAAACAACTTAACTTAACTAATCTCCAGTTAGTTTCTGATTTTCTTAACTCCATTGGGTCTAAGAACAATATTATTAAAGATACCATTCACGACAACCCAAAATCGCATTCTATTAACAATGGAATCTTACTGGAAAACAAATCGATATATATATATAT
This sequence comes from Allium sativum, assembly GCA_030737875.1. Classification (NCBI taxonomy): domain Eukaryota; kingdom Viridiplantae; phylum Streptophyta; class Magnoliopsida; order Asparagales; family Amaryllidaceae; genus Allium; species Allium sativum. The sequence goes on along the minus strand of CM060920.1, from coordinate 471,750,249 downwards.
ATATATATATACTCGATATAAACTTCCATATCCAACCGATAATATAAATGGAATAATGACAAGGCCTTTTAAATTCCATATATATTAACCGTCTTCCTCTACAGAAGCTTACTTCGATTATTACCAAATCGAATTCCATTCAATTCCAATTTAATATGTTAAATTGGAAAACTTTACTTTGGAAAATCTCCTTTAAATCTTAACAAAAGATTTATAAATTCCAAATCCCATTTCACTGTAAATCAGGTTAAAGAACGAATGTCGCTAAAACACAGTTCACAACAAACCCAATTCACATTCCATCAGTCTCTAACCGTAAATTAGTAAGAGAACAATTCCCTAAGTGTTTACCACAAGGCCGAAACCAACATCAGATCAATACCCAGGAAACCATTCAACTTAACTAATCTCTAGTCAGTTTCTAATTTTCTTAACTCCATTGGGTTTAAGAACAGTATTATTAAAGATACCAATCACGACAAACCCAAAATCCAATTTGATATTAAATACAAGGCTCTGAATATAAAATATATCGGCTTATATTCAATATCAAATTCTGAAATCAACAAATATCGTATTGGAATAACGATATATCTATATCTTCCAAATTCCTCCACAATATCCGTATAATCACGGAATCTAATATCGAAATATTCCAAAGATAATTTCGATTCAAATCCATTCCCATTCATGTATTGGAAATCCTGGTTATTTTTAAAACCATTTCAAATCCAATTTATTTATTTAAAAATATTGGATTTTTAATTCCTGTTCAAAACTAGTTCATTTCGACAAAAATATATTTTTATCTTTTCAGATATGGAATTTTTCATCCCAATTCTTTCCAAATCATTTCTTATGATTTTACACTAATTATTGTATTTTAATAATTTTATCAAGGCCCGTACAGTCGATTTCCATAAATGGCCATCGAACTGCACTTACAGCGACCTTTTCCAAATTTGATTTGGATATAATTCCAAATCCAACCGTTAGGTTTCAAATCTCTAGTATTCATTAGAAAGCTCTTTTCGATACGAACCCAACGGTTCCGGTTTTAGGAGTATCTGGCAGTCGGATCTCCCGTAATGTCCGTTCGAAGTCAATGGTCGAAATCCAATTTCCAATACGTGACATTTCAGTTTTAATTGTAGAGCCTAGTATGGCGACATGATATATGGCAACCATGCCATCTATGATTGATACATTTATATTTGAAGTTGATTTTGACACTATACACTTATAATAGCATCAGATGATTTGTTTTAATGTACCAAGCATGTTTGGCTATTATAAGGGAAAACCCTATCCCCCGGCTTGCGTTGCATTATGTGATAGGACCTAAGCCTTATAGTAGCTTCATTTTTCAGAAAAGCATTGCACTCTTTATAAACCGTTTTATGCGTTGGTATTCTTGGGAAGAAACCCGTTCCATGTTATATGGCGTGGTCCCTTGATTTACTCTATATTTAAAGTAAAGTTTTAAATAACTGTTTTAGTTCTCACACCGGTCCCATGACTGACCTGGAGTTTATTGTTTTAACCTGAACTCCGGGTGCCCCTATTTTCCGCACGGGCAGCTAGTAGTTAGGTTTTTGCAGATATTTCTTTTCTAGGATCCTAGATTTATAGTTGGAGCTATATTCGAAACGCTCTGTATTCGTGTATTTCTTTCAGTTGTGTTATGTATTATTTTTCCGCTGCTAATGTAATTTAAATCTCTTATATTTTTCTGATGTATAATATTTATTCATACTCAATTATATTCTTGTACTCTGATGTAAATTGTTGTATTAGCAATGAAATGTTATTCTGTTTGCGTTTGAATTTGTCGTGTTCTCATTACAATCCGGGCTTTCCCGTAAGGGCGAGTTTGGGTCGTTTCATCAAATATGAGGTGAGTTTAAGAAGAAATCTTTGTTAAGGTTTGATAAATCTTTGTTAAAGATTTAAAGAAAGGGATTTATGTATATAATTCTTAAATTAAGAAATAAACGATCAAGAATTTTATTAAGTCAATGAAAGGTTTTGATTAACCAATTTAGGATGGAAGAGACTTAACAATCCTGTGTATCCATGTTCTTTTTAAACAACGATGATTATTCGAAAGGACCGGGACCAGATTTGGGTGATTCCCATCCGAAAACCATTTCGAATAATGATACGACACAATAGAGCAATTGAAGATAATGAAGATGATGGTAGAACTTCGGAATCTTCACATCGAAAGACTGCTTGGTTATATTCCCTTCATCATGTTGCTCCAGTATTGAGATTACCCTATTAACCGGTAAGTCCGGACGTATTTGAGGAATTTCTGGATTGCAAGGGATTTCTCATGAATGTTTTTATAACTTCACATTTTATGGCATAACAATTGATCTTTACTAAACGTATCGTTAATTGGTGGTGGGAAAAACACTTCTTGTTTAACTTAACACCCTTCTTTGAGACACCAAAGAGCTCAAAGGTGATATGTTAGTATACATCAGTTATGTGTTATGAAATGGAAATGTATATAGTGTAGCTTTGTGTAATATGACTTCAATTCCCACATCCCGTAAATGACCGAAACTGGATGAATGCAGCAAGGCTATGTGGTTCGCTACCATTAGGGTATGATCATTCCCTTTTAGATTGAAAGTTATACCATGGCATAGAGCCCAAATATATTTACTTATGTAGATGATGGAATTCAGGTACCTAGTTAAAGGTCGATTACGACAGGGGAATGAAATATTTGGTCAGTTGTTATCCTGTTAAGGGATAACCCAGTCTTGTGTTGGCAAATAATCATCAGTTGATTCTCGGGACATCCCCCTAGAAGTGTAGCCATCGTGGATAAGGAAGATAATTTGCCTCGATCATTGTTGGAAATCCAATTCTCCAATACGAGCCGTACGGTTTTAGTTATATAACCTACCAGGAAATGGTAGCTATAGAAGGAATTTAATAAGGGAAAAATTCCATGCAAAGATTCTAATTTACTTGCGAACGTTTTGAAACAATATCATTAAAAATAATATCACCTTTTGATATATAAAAGATTTTGGTTATCATAAGGTAAAAACTCACTCTGTGTTTATTTGCGGCGTGGTCTTATGAGAAACTTTTAAAAAAACTACTATTATAAGTTCTTACACTATCTCCATGAGTGACTCGGAGTTTATTGTTTCCCTTCAAACTCTGGGTGCCCATTTTTCCGTAGGGCAACCTAGTAGTTAGGTTAGTAGTAAGAGAACTTAAAGCAATAGTATGAAGCCCTTTTTGGGTTGGAGCTTAGAGTTGAAATTGAAACATTTTGGATTCATTGTTTGAAGTATTTCCACTGCGTATTTGTATTTTAGAAACACTTTATAGATATATGAAACTGGGTTTGTATAAATCACCTAGTGTCATTTTACATAAATATGTTGTAAACTATGTTGAAATGAGATCTATTCTGTTTCTGTTATTGCCACCGATAAAATGCCTTTGCAACACTTGAGATTTTGTCATGTGAATACTAAGGACGTCTTATTGTCGATTTTTCAAGGATCGAGAAGATGGGTTATCACATTGGTAATTCGAAAATGTGTACAGTTTGAATCAGATATATATGGTTCATTATCGATTCAAAATGTATGGATTTTTAGATCGTTATAAACAGGAAACAAACAATTCAAATATGTGTTTCACAGCTATTCTCGATTCCGAAGTTATTGGAAATTGGATCTAAAAATAGACGCGCATTTATATTAATTTGTTTGTAATTACTTGCTTGGATGGTTGTTTGTTTGCTTGTCTTGTTTGAAATTTTTTAAGTTTTCAATTCAAATTCAACATTAAAATTTTAAGTGAAAAATAATGTTATTTTAATAAAATGTTATTTAAAAGTAATATTATATTTAATACTATCTCAGGAATTATATAAAAACATAATATATAAATATATATAATCAAATAAAAATGAAAATACATGTCTTTTGAAAAATGGGACACATCTTGAAATGTCCTATCCTACATGTCGAATGCCTCTTGAAATTTTCAAATTCAAAATTTAAACTTTTGAATCCCCCTCCACCTTCTCATTAACTCCAATGTACGAAAAAGGTGTCTCTTGACCATAAAACATGCATATATATTTTCTATTTATTTCTCTATTCTTATAATCTCTTTCCACCTTTATTCCAAAATTTCAAATTATCTTCATTAATCTCTACTCTTCGCAATAACTCTATATTGGCTTTCTCAAGCACCCCGTGCACTATGAGGCTGTCTAAGGCCACCAAAGGCTTTCTTTTCAACAACCCGGACGCTGTCAAAGATTACATCAACAATGTAAACTTTGGTAAAGTCAACATGGGAAATTTTTCTATTTTTAATGACTTTCTGTCTTATGAACAAGAAATTCACTTTGATCAAAACGGTGTTTGTAGTTTAATTGACTCTCGGAAAAATGATTATATTTGTTATGCAAATCTCATAAAAATGTTTTATACTAACTTGAATTGAGGCTTTTACGAAGGGAATGAGAATAAAATTTTAACTAGTGTAAGAGACACTCAAATTGTTTTGGATTGTGAAGTGTTAGGAAATATTTTAGGTTGTAAGAGCATGAAAATGGATCTTTCAAATTTCAAAATTAATAAACATGACCAAGAGGCCTTTCACCATATATTTGAGGATGATGAACATTTGGAATTTAAAAAAATGTAATTTTCGACCAAATGCAAGTAAATCTACTTCTTCAATATGCTATTACACCTCGTTTGGGAAATTTCAACAACTCAACAGTGAAAGTTTGCAAAACTTTTTTGGCTATTTATGGAAATTACAACATCAATTGGTTTCAAGTGATTTTGGATGAATTTCAAGCCAAAGATTTTTCAGTGAGTGAAAATACGCTTTATCATGGAATTTACCTTATATATATTTCCAAATTTTTTGGAGTGGATTACAAAGTATAAGAGTTTGTTTCCAAAAAGGTCTTTAATTCCAGAAACATATCACTTGTGAAGATTCTGCGAGTGTTTCAATCTTATGAAATGCTTTCCGAAAAAGATGAGAGGTTGGCTATAGAAGAATAAGAAATGGAAATCGAAGAAGAGGAAGAAGAGGAGAATACTTCCTTCGAAAGCATAGAATATTCCGCTAGTACCTCCAATTCATCTAACAAAATCATTCTTAAGAATCAAAAGACTATAGCGGAAAATCAAAAGATTTTGAAGAGATCGTTGGTAAGAAAATGAAAAGGATCTCTATAAAGATGAACAAGTTCTTTGAAAAAGAAACTTGCAAGCTTGGATTATCTTCATCTTCATCATCCTCTGCTGAATTCTAAGTTTTATTTTCATGTTGTAGTAGTTCTATTTCTATCGTATTTCAATTCCATGTTAAGTATCATCTCTATGTAATAATGTTTAAAATTAGCAGTGAAGTTCTTATATTTTTGTTTACTATCTCTAAAACATCTTTAGAATGATTATTATTGTGTTAAAAATAAGTCTATAAATATATATACACTAAAACTCAAAACAAAACAAAAATGCAAAATTTACAAAATTTAAAGGGGACATGTCAACATGTACTACCACCCATGTCGACTACAACTGTCAAATTTTCAAAATTGTTTTAATTCAAAAATTGTCTTAACTACCTTATGTCCGTTCATTATAAAAAGAAATCCAAAACCTATAAAAGTCTATTTCTTCCATAAAAACTTAAAATTTCATTTCTCCTTAATATTAATTCATTATCCTTTAGTTTTATCAATTCCATGGCTTCTCCAATTCATAGTTTAAGTGAAAACCTTAAAGAAACTCTTAATTCTTTCAAAAATATTCTCTGTATCATTCTTCGTAATCAATGACACTTAGAATTGAGTCAAATGTAGATGATTAAAAATCAAGAGAGACATTTTGATAACATTCGTTGAATGATCTCTGCACTAAACAAAGAAGAAGAAAATAACAATTTGAAAGGAACTTTCGTCAAAGAAGATGAAGAATGGGAAGCATTAAAGGAAGATCCAACCTTCGAAGTAGAAGGATAGGTGGAAGTTCCAAGAAATGCTTGAATTTATGTTTGAGTTTGGTATGTTTGATTTAATTTGAATTTGAATAAATATGTGTGTAACTATTTTGACTGATTGTGTGAAAACTTAAATGGTTTTATTGATTATATAAGCATAATAGTTTGGTTTGGATTGCTTAAATATTGACTTGATTAATTACTAATTACTCGAATCATATTATTAATTGCTTTATAATATATGATGCATTGATTCTATTAATAGTAATACCATAGTTTTAATGGGTATTGAAGTCATTTTTAGTATAGGTAAACCCTTATATTAGATTAAGGGGGAGTATTATAGGCTAGACATAGAAATATAATTTTTATCGACGACAAAGGGAATTTTATAAAATAAGGCTTAGATTAAGGGGAAGTAAGTAGTTTTAAAAGGATTTATTGGGGTTAGGGGGAGTAATTAAAGTATCAATATATCAGGTAATGATATTTTATAAACAAAGGTGTCATCATCAAAAAGGGGGAGATTATTAGAGATTAAGATGATGATGATAATGGTTTTGATGATAACAACGTTGTTTTAACTATCATTATAATAAAATATACACTGTTGTATAGAACTATATATATATATACATATATGTATATATAGTGCATCACGTGTGGTTGGAGAGAAATCAGCGGATCTTCCAATCAAAACACACAAGTGCTGGCCGACGATGGAAGCTGATAAAGATGGATTGGCGATTCCGTATGTATGACAGAAGATTTGGGGATTCGGAGGAAGAAGTAGCAGTTCGGTGGGCATGCCATTTCGACCTAGGCTGAGTTGGGGATTTTGTTTCTTCGTATGTTCAAAGGGAGGCTCGAGTGTGAATGTTTGTAAGCAAGGGGGTGTATACTGTTGTTTTCATGTTTTGTGCTTTCTTGGAAATGTATAAGAATCGTTGCGCTCTTTTTCCTTACTACACTGGTAAAGTTTTTTAAGGAGGCAGGTTTCTTAGTGTTCTTTTCGTATTTAATAAAGAACCCATTTTCAATATATATATGTATATGTATGTATGTATATGTGTGTGTGTGTGTGTAGGATATATATGCAGGTATTGATATTGAAGACTGTATAGGTTAAAGATTCAAGATTACAAAGAAAAAGATTTCATGATTGGAGACTCATGAGTAACAAGAGTTCAAGAGTGCAAGAAATCAGGATAAGTTATAGAGACTAGAATTTTTGTTAAAACTCTGTAATAGCACTTAAATCTTTATTCTAATTTTCTCACTATTTTAGCCTTATAGTATTTTAAAATGTTCTTAAACTTTTATTTTTAAATTGATTTCAAAATTACTTCCTGTTTATTTATTTTTAATATTTAAATTTATTTCTTGGCTTTTAAATCTAACTCCTAATTTAAATATTTAAGATTTTCTCACTTATATTTTTGTTTTAATTATATATGTTTACTTAAGTTTTAATATTATCAATCCCTTATATTCATATTTATAGTTTTATATTTGAGTTTTGAAATTTTTTATATTTATATTTATAGTTTTATATTAAACTTTATATCACTTTTGTAGATTATAAATATATTTCTCTTAATCTATATTCTTACTCTACTACTTAAATATATAAGAAAATAGTTTATTTAAACCATACCTTGAATTATTTACAATGATATACATTGTTTTCAAAAAATTAAATTTCAAAATTTTATAAGGCACGTCGAAATCACCTATGCACCTATGTCGAATAGTAGCCATTATTTTCAAATTTCAAAAGATGTCTCTATTTGTTTAAATCTACTCCTAAAGAAACATGACTGTTTATTCCCTATAAACACCCATCTAAATTCAATTTCTTTTAAACTAATTTCATTATCTTCTTCTTCTCTTTTCTACGGGCCATTAATACTCTTAAATTTCAAGTTTTTACAACTACACTTTACTAAAATTCAAAGATAATTAAACCAATTCATTTCTAGTTTGATTCTATACCATTCCCTCACAAAGAATTAAGTGCTATTCTAAGTTATAGGAGTATTTGAAATCAGAGATCATAAGATCAAAGTTCTATCGAGTCTTACTTCCAAAATGATACTAAAAAGGTGTGGTTGTAGTCCAGTCAAATCAACTGGGTGTGACTGTAGCTCGTACATCAATTTGGTGAGATTGTAGCTCGGAAAATCAAGTGAGTCTCACTGTACTCCAAAAACAAGAGGGGTGTACCTCGTGGTTGATTAACATGTAAAAGTATTTATTTTATGCTATTATATTTTATCTTTTGTATATAAATAAATATTACTTGGGTATTATTTTTCCTCTTTTATAGGTATGCCTGCTAAGCCACATGCACTCATAAAAATAGAAAATAGAGATCAGATTGTTGTACACACACACACACACATATATATATATATATAAACATACATACATATACTTATATGAAGACTTGCATATGAAGATCTCACATCAAATTACTTTTTGGACAAGGAAATAATTGGTAGAAATAATATGCATATCACAAATCAAGGAAGACTAGACAAGCAAGCAAGAGGAAAGGCCAAAATTTACCAGATTTAACTAAGGCCCATTTGTGATTGTATTAGGGTTTAGGTCGGCTAATCTATCCCATAAATACCCATGTATTCTCATCATAAAACTTCATTCAAGAATCGAGAGTTTTTCTTTTCTATACTCCTCTTAGATCTAGTAAATTTGTGTTGACTATTCAATTAGATTTGGTAGAGCACAATTTACTATTGCAAATTACTTTTCTCATTAGTGATTAACCGTCAGATTAGATTCAAAGGTAATCCTAATTTTACTTTATGTTTGTTATTTCTATTCTGCAATTTTAATTTTTGCATTTTATTCTGCTTTCCTAGGTAATATTGAATTTACTATAGATTTGATTAGATTCAAATCTGTAGTGAATTCAATAGTAGTTTACTTGTCTTTCCTATTTCAATTGATAATTGTGATTTGGTCATCGGTTCAATTAGATTTATTCAAAATCAAAATGCAATTTCAATTTTTATTTCAATCAAATCCTCCATATTCGTCTAACTCCCGGACAAAATTATATAAATAATAAATTTAAATTTTCCTCTCTGTGTTCGAACTTCATACTACACACCTGTGCGCTTCTAGTAATTTATAATAAATTAGCACTTTTCTATTCCATAGAAAGTGTCAAACAAGTTTTTGGCATCGTTGTCGAGGAGGCAATAATTAGATTTTATTATTTATTTGATTTTCGATTCATGTTAGTTTTTATTTTTTCTTGTTTTTGTTTTCTTTTACTTATACAAAAAAAATCCTTATTGGTTAGATTTGGTATTATTTAATGATACCGTAATCTGCTAAACAAGAGAAAAAATACATGCTAAATTTCCTTGATTTTATGCCCTTTTTTCATCTATTTCCTTTCTTTTTTTTCTTCCTTTTTACAAATTCTTACAAATATCTAGAAAAGGAAAAAATTCTTGCTTTCCTTTTCTTCTTTTCTTCTCTCTTGTGTTTCTTCCGCCTTGAAGTTCTTTGTCGCACGTTCATCCACAAACAATCTCCTATTACATCACCACTCAAACTCTCCTTGCCTTCACTTATGCAAACCAAAGTCATCGTCTCAAACCAAAACGTCACCAACTACATCACCTCAAGCCCGAATTCCACGCACCTTCCTAAACCCTGCACCAAGCTGAAGTTCTGCCAGTCTTTCAATAACATCACCACTTCAACCCATCACTCCCAAGCCATCAGCCGTCATCAAAAATCATGCACAACCACCATCTGACAATCCATCTTCACGCATTCCCTCAACTCATAACATCCACCGTCAGATCATTCACTGACCAACCATCCAAATATCAACATCCAAATATCATCACCACCTCCTTTTATAGTAATCTTACATCATTTCTGACCATCTCTAGACGCAAACTTTACAATCTGATTGAATACAAAACCCAAGGATGAACGCCCTCTATCACAACAGCCTTCAACACAATACCCCAATCCGAAACCCAAACAGCCCAGTCACCTCCATTAACACCTCAAGCAACATCTACCACAATCTATCCACCACAGTCCCGACAACTTCCATCGACAACAACTCTCACTGCCCACCAAGAAACTCCACCTTTGCCAAATCTCTCACATCCAAAAACCCAAATAACGAATTGATTGCAACACCCAAGAACCCAACTTTTAGAATCTAATTTGAGAGAAATTCGAACATACCCGATCCTACCCTGATCCGAGTCAAAGAGGAATTCCAAACCCCCTCCCCCGGTCTGATTTCAATTGTTGCTCATGAAAAAAAAAGGGCGATCTTTTTTGGTTTGGGCATGATAAGTTACGAACTTGCAGTTCCTTTTATTGAGGGGTTGTGTCTATTTATGGTTTGGGGAATAAGAAAAAGAGGTACTGGAAATCAAGGAAAGTACGTTTGTTTTGTGAAACCAAAGAAAGTGGGCATGTGCGCTTTTATTTGTGCTCTAAAGTTAGAGTTGTTTTTGATCGCTTGAGTATTGTCCGTGTGTTTTAATTTTATTTCAAAGAGCTCGTGTAGATCGAAAAGTTAGAGTTGTTTTGGTTTTCTTTCTTAAGTATATGTGCGTGGTTTTACTTGTTTTCGCGTGGTTTGTTCACTTTTATTAGGTCACCTTTTTTATTTGAGTTGTTTGTTTCAGTGTTTTATTAAATTCAGCTCTTTGATTGCTTAGGTTTTTTGTTTTACTTTTAGTTTAGTTTTATTTTCAAGTTTTTTATTCAAAAAAGGTGCAAAGAAAAAGGTTCAATCAAAGCAACAAATAAAAGGAATCAAAATCGAGCAAAGCAAACAGTGGATTTTAATTACTCTAGATGGACTATCATACCCCACTGTAAAACAAATAAACTCTATAGATTCTGCGGCTGCTTAAAACTATAGAAATTGCTTGTAAAAAATTTCTGTAGGTGTAGCATCTTGATTGTACAATTTATTTATTCCCTACAATTACTCTTGTCTGATTGTTGTGTTGGCAGAAATTTCTGAATAAATTTGGTGAAGAACAAATTTCTGTAACTAAAGTCATCACTCTTATCGTTTTTCAATTATAAAACTTGACTAGACGTGCAAAATAATTAACTACATGAGTGTATATTATGAAATTGATTCTCTCAAGGGTATGATCGTGAATATATATTAGCTCAATTTATTGAACTTTTAGCAAAACAGGTTGCATACTACCCATAAAACATTGGTTGTATCCCTTTGTATTTATACTATACGTGAACAACCATAAGACGCTCTTCCCCCTTCAAGTCAAGATTATCAACTGATAAGACATACTTGAGCACGTTATCTATTTTGCAATAAGAGCTACTTGTGTCAAACTTAAGTTTTGATTCTCTATATTCAATAACAATCGATGAAAAGAGTTTTAGCCACCATAATTCTCCTAGGGGGTCTCAGATAAACTAAAAAATTCAAATGAGATGGATTACAATTGAATAAATCAAAAAAATTAAAATCTCAATGTCAGAATGGAAAGACCCTTATCTCTTCTAGATCTTTGTTACCCAACTAGGATTGTTCAACCTTCTGTCATAATATTTCCACCAATCGAAGGAAATTTTGAGCTTAATCATTCTTTTTTTTTCAAGGGGTACCAAAATTTACTGGTTCTAAAAATGCTTATGAATTTTTAAGTGAATTTGAATTGTATTCATACACAACTAAAATGCAATAATTATATAATGAATCAATCAAGCTAAGGCTAATTCCATTCTTTTTTAAAGATAAGCAATAGATCAGCTCAAAAAGAGCTTTTCAACTCAAAATAAAGCCAAAAAAAAGAGATAGGTCATAAATAAAAAATATCTAAACTCTGCAACACTACAACCTAAAAATTGGAAGAAGAGGTATGAACTGAGGGGGAGGAGTCTACAGTTTGACCAGTAGGAACTAAAACGTTAGTAGTACCACAACCATCATGAGAAGGTAAAACATGATCATTTGACAGAGCATAATAAGAAGCATCCAAAGCCTGGACAAACATAGGCACATTGGACTATGCAAGCTCATAAAGTGTACAGTCATGTGAATGAATGGATGTAGAGATCCGAGCATGAAGATTACAAGCGAGTGGGCCAGCGTGATTCAAGGACAGATTGATACGATCCAAATCCGAGACTGGCAGAGCAAATGACGGGTCCGGAACCGGAGCAATGGCATCACCTAAACCTGACTGAACAACAGAGAAAGAAGAAGGCACCGCAAGGTAGGATTTGCGGACCTAAACGCTATTAGGAATAACTTAGCACTACCAATGGACGTGACTGAAAATCTTACAGTGATCACAACAAGGCGGTTTACATTCATACACGACTAAAATGCTCAACAACTCGCCGTTGAAAAAGTCAATGTTAACATATTGTGAAAAATCGAAGGGAGCAGGTACTTCAATAAGCAAACGGGCATACCCAATCTTAGACGCAGATTTCTTGACTATATCCACCCGTAAGGGTACCAAGCACACTGGCGATAGCACATATGATGTCAGAATCATATAATTCTTCCGCAATGCCAAAACGAATCCAACTAGGTAAGGAGCGAAACACATCCTTAGAATAACTAATTCCCGGACTCCACTTTTTTAACATAATTACCCTCGAATAAAATAAATATGGTCCACCATTAAAAATACGTTCAAGATCTCTAACCTTTTCAAATTTAGCAAGAAAAAACCATTCTTCCTTGTGAGCAACTCAACCCCACCTACCAGTTTCCAAACTCGAGTTATATAAGCTTTGAGATGGAAAAAGTACGACCTTGATCCAATAGTATATAACACTAAAGAATTACCCCATTTGCGGTTGGCTCTAAGTAGCATGGGTTCAGACACAAAGGATCTCCTCTCATTGTTAATGATCTGAGGCTTAAAGGATTTGGGATAAGGAGAATCAACAGCAGAGGGGGGCTTACTAACAGGCGCTACTTTCCAGTTATAGCACGAAACCATAGTTGCCCCCACTGCCTTGGCACCCATAGAAGACATGTAGCAGCATTGGCAAGGGAAGGAAACTCTGGACTGGAGGAGGATGACCCCTACTTGCCCGAAGGCGCGTCGAAGCTCTTGTATGCAATCGGTTGAAGGAGGAGTAAAACCTAAAAATTACACGTATATCTTTTACAAGCCAAAATTTTGTTTGGTCATGAAAGGAAAACTGCAGGCGACTTAGCAAAATCAAAAATGAGAAAGAGGAGTATAGAGATTGCAGGTGATTAGGATAGACCGAATCAGAAGAAGATTTGGAAAACCCTAATCATGAAATCCCCCACCATATATTGTTTGAAATTTCATTCCCCTTTGCTAATTCCATTCACACCACTTAAGTGCTAAAATATGGCTAAATTCTCTTCCAAAATATTCCATAAGAAGTTGGGATTAATTTGTCACTATACTCTTAATTTTTTTTCCCATTTCATAAAACCCTAAAAATCCGAACCAAAATAAACCAGTTCTCTCAAAACAAGGGGGAATTTTTTCAAAGTACTTTGAGAGATTCAACTCATTATTATATAGTTGTCGTCATTGTGCAATTCCCAAACATCATTATGTCAAATAGCGTATGAAGGGCTAAATTATCAGACTAGAACACAAATAGAATCAATGTGTAGGGGAGAATTTATGTCTAAAACTGTCGATGAAGATTGGGAATTCTTAGAAGATTATTCTAAAAAGGACATGCAATGAGAGTCAATTCATGTTCCCATTCGTACTTCTACTAGAGGAGTGCATGTCGTGAATCCAATTCATTTCTCCTCAGAAACTTAATCTCTTCAAATTATAAACGGACAACCCCATTCTTACCTTCAAGATCAAGTCAATGCCATAGCTCAAAATAGTCCTCACTCGTCAACATATAACCCTAGTTGGAGAAATCATCTAAATTTCTCATGGATAATCCCAATAATGTTGCAAATACATCTCACATGATACCGAATTCGAACTACCAAGCCCCTTTTTTCTTCTAATCCTCAAACTTCTCAAATTCCACCTCAATCCAAGCCTTTAAGTCAACCATATAGGCATTCTAACTTTCATTCATCAACTCAGTCTCCTCAATCTTCTCGAGAAGTTGTTCGATTAGAGAAACAAATAAACGATCAAGATGCTAAACTCGAACCGATGATGAATACGATGAAGGAACTAATGAAAAGTAACGAGAAAGGAAAATTTCCTAGTCGACCCGAGGTGAATCCAAAATACAATTCTCGTAATGCGAATTTGTGAGGACAAAAAACATAATTTGTTCAACTCGGTCATCACTCTTAGGTCCGGAAAAAACGATTGACAATAATGTTAGCAACCCCAACAATCATTCAATTTCAACCCCAATTGAAAAGCTTGACACTCTTTCGATGGCAACCAAGGCCAATTCTTCTAAACCTATCAAATCTCCATCTTCTTCGAATGTTGGAAATCCAAGCATCTCTTTTTCTAATGTCGACAACCCCGACAATATATCTTCCTCTAATATTGACATCCCTTCTTCTAGACCCTTACCTCCTTCATTGGCTATATCAAAACCTTCTTCTTCGAATGATTAAAATTCTAAAAGAGTCTATAAACCAGTAGCTCCATATCCTCATAAACATAACAATAAGAAGAAGGATGCAAATTTCCAAAAAAACACTTGAATTTTTCAATAAGTGCGTGTCAATATTCCTCTCTTAGACACCATCGAATAAATTCCTCAATATGCAAAGTGTCTCAAAGAGCTATGCACTTGAAAACGTGCCACTAGTGCTCTTAAAACTGCCTTCTTGACTGTGAACACTAGCTCTGTTTTCTCAAATCCGTTACCCATCAAGTATAAGAAAACTGATTTCCCTACAATCGGTTATAAAATAGGAAATACTCATATCATTCACGCCTTACTAGATCTTGATGCAAGTGTCAATCTTCTTCCCTACACTGTTTATCGTCAACTTGGCCTGGGGAAGTTGAAACCCACGAACATCATAATTAAACTAGTTGATGATCTGTCAAAAAGCCATTGGTTATAAATGAAGATGTTTTGATTCAAATTGAACAATTCTATTTCCCTAAGGATTTCATAGTTTTAGAATCCAAGCCCGTTTCAAATCCTGATAGCCAAATTCCATTTATTTTGGATCGTTCCTACTTAGCCACCTCAAAAGCTATCATAAATTGTAGGAGCGACCAACTTCGACTATCGTTTTGGCACTTAACCATTGAATTGAGTAATTTTCGTCAACCCAAAGAGTCTAAAATAGGAGAAGTCAACATAATAGAAATAGTTTTAGATGACATGTCTGATTTATCTCCTCAGAAAGCTTTACTTTCCTCAATAGACATGTCCACTATGTCTTTCGAAGTACTACTCGAAGAAGTGCTTAATTTCTTAAATGACCAAAATGAATCTAGGCAATGTCTCGAAGACAATCTTAGTACCATCGAATGAAATGGTTGTTAAAAGTTCAAGTTTATGGGATTGTGATAGTGTTCAGTTGAATAATATGAACCCATGACATGAGAAAATTTTAATAGGAAGAATTTTGATATCATAATTCACCGATATACCTATTGTACCTCATAAATCAAATAATAAATCATCATGCATTATTTTCGATAGAGGCAAGTGAGGGGGGAGGAATAATCATTCATCATAGAACTTTCACCATCACATAGATTTCACATTGCATATTATTTTCATTCGCATATAGTTGTCAAACTGCATTTCATTTTACAAATCGTTTTGCTTCTCATTCACTTTTGGGTACAATCTTTCAATTTAGGAAACGTGTTTACAGTATGGACATTGTTTTGACCAAGTGTGAGGGGGGAGTATGCATCGCATTTTTTCTTTTCTTAAAATTCTTTTCATTTTCATGCATTTAGGTAGGACCATCATACATTTTAGGTCGTAGTAAGATGCCATTTTTTGGGAAATATGACTCATTTCAGATTGGTACAACAAAGCAAGTTAACTATTTCTTTGGTCAGTTGACAGTAATTTTTCTCTCTCAACTAAGTTCAAATAAGAAATATAATGAAAAGTTGAATTACAAGCAATAATAATGTAATCTGTATATAGGGGGATTTTTAGGTGATGGCCATGAAGTCTATTCTAAATTATTGTCTTTGTTTAATGAGTAGAGGACTTAAAGTACATGTATTGGCTTTTCGAATCTTTAAAACTAAGTTGTGTTAAGCTAAATCCGTGTGACTCTCTCTTATTCTTATGTTTAATAATAATAGTAATCCAATGTTATCCAACATTGCATGTAAATCTAGCATTTGTGTGCAAACCCGCCAAACTCTTTCCCAACTCTCAAGTTTGCCTGCAAGGCAGTGCATGGTTGGTATACTGTAACACCCTGTAATTTTAAAGCATGACATAATGGATAATCAGAGAATACTTAATTTTTATAAGAATAATTAAGGGAAACGGGTTACACCATTGCGTTCGTCTCGGAATTCTGTTTGCAATAGAGTCCGAGCTTGCATAAATCGGATATCATATGAAGAAGTTATGAAGCTTAAAAGATTTCAGTTTAAAGCAGAATTTAAATTAAAATAATAATTAAAAGTCAAAAATGAGTTCAAAAATCAAAATCAGTAAAACATGGGTGAGCGGGAAATCTCCCGCTCTAAGGTGTCGACCCCCCTAGGGGAGTCGACCCCCCCATAGCGTGTCGACTCCCCATCTGCCCAGATCTGGCAGACATGTTTTTGAGGTCTAGTACTGATGTGTTGTTCTGGGATTGGCTGGATGACGTGTCTTTCTAGTTTGGATGGTTCTGATGGATCCTAATCTAATCTAAGGGTCCTAATTCACCTAGAGCATCTATAAAATACCCCTAAACCTGATCCTAATCACATTGTCATTCATCCATGGCGCCTCTATGCTACTCTAGTCTAAATTAAAACTAGCCTCTCTTCTCCTCTCCAAAGCAAATCAGAATTAGAGTATTCAAATTGGAAGATAAGAATCAAATTCTACAACAACGGTTTAGCTAATCAAATTCAGAAATCGGAATTCAGAACTATCCTCTCTCCAAAATCCTATCGATGTGAGTTTATGACACTTTCACATATAATTTAAATTAATTGTGATAGGATTGTAAATTGGATCTAATGTATATGCCTATGACTGAGATGGATCTTATCAAGTTGTAAATCATCATATTTTAGATCCATTGCCATATGCCTTTCTGATCCAGTTTATCAATATATGCATGTTTATGTTTCATATGCATGTTCTTATGTTTACGCCAATTTTGATGTTAATTCTCTTCTCCTCTTCTTTTCCATTTTTTTATGAGATTAGGCTAACTTCGAGCCTAACATATTTTGTTGAGATTTGTGTACGAATAACGATTAGAAAAAGTTTGGGGAAATTTGTAATAAAATAAGATTATTGGCATAAATCAATTTAGGCATAATTGTGTATAAATTATATACATGAGATTTGGCATAAGTTGGATTGGGATAATTGGATATAATTTGTATACATGAGTTTTAGTAAGAATTGTTAATATCGATGAACGCAAATTGATTTGGGCGTAATTTGGCATAACATGTATACGTAAGATTATAGGAATAATTTGGATTAAAATTATGAACATAATTTAGATTGGAAATTATGGGTAATTGGGATATAATTTAATCCAAGATTTAAAGTTGGGACTTGAATCAAGAAAGTGATAATGAACGTATAAGACACGAGGTTAGATTCAAATTGCGGTATAAGACTGCCCAGAACTGCCCGACACATCCAGCAACCACAATTTTGTAATCTAATATGAGAGGTTAAAGGCAGAAATTAAATACGTAGTAATGCAAAGACACGAGGTTAGATTCGGATTGCGGTATAAGACTGCCCGGAACGGCCCGGCATATCCAGCAACCGCAAAATGGCAATCTAATGTGGGAGGTCTTGCAAGATTACGGTTATAATGAATTAATGAACACTTAACCAAGATAAGACATGCAGTAAGACATGGGGGTTAAGTGGGTGACATGTGAAATATAATTAGAAGCACTTAACCAAGGTGAAACATGTGATTAGACATGGGAATAAAGAGGGGTTAAGTGGGAATTCCTAGTGGGGACCAAGCTTAGGAGGGAAGCTTGTGTCAAGTGTGGGGACCCTTTTCAACTAGTAACCCATTTAGTATTTTTGTGAGCTCGAACTAGGTCGAGGACGGGACACGCTTACTGGTTTGATCGTAAGAGGTCAATAAAGAGTTAGCAGTAGCAACGCAAGTCCAACGGAGTCATGTGCGTGCGTGGGTCCGGGCTAGTAGGTAAGACGTTGTTGCATCGTGTAGGTATAAGTCGTGCATTTTTAGTAGTATTGGGTTACCACTTTAGGGAGTGATAGACCCTACTGTGGGACCAGCACAGGTATCTACGAGTTAGGGAGCCGATCGAATAGGGAGGGCAGGGGGTACAACTAGTAGATATAGGAGCAGGCGGCACCTATGACAGTAGCTAGGAGTACACGAAACTACCATATTATTATTATGTTTAGTAAGAGGGATCAACTTTCAGTTTGGAACTAGTATTGGTGCGGTGTATGAATTATCTTATAGTGATTAGTAGCGCAATCAATGTTATATCTTGTTCATCTTATTTACCTTGTCATATCTGCTTATGTTACAGTCATCTCTTATATCTAGTTTATGTTCTTATCCTGTTACTTTACTGATTATATTGTTAAAGTCACTAGACTCGCCAGACGAATGTCTCACCCCTTTTTGTTTCGCCTCTTTTCTTTCTTCCCTCTCACCTCCAGGTCCTCAGGGTGGGATTGGTGAAGCTTGACTTGGATTTCTTTCTCCTTGAAGTGCTTGGAAGTGTTGAAAGTAATGCTCAGCTTTATCTCTTTTCCATTATGGCTATTTGGAGTGCGATTATGATTTTATTTTTATGCACTCTGATAATCATTCTGTACAAGATGGATATTTGGTGTACTTGACTCTAGTATGTGGTTTTGATGTTGTAACCAAACATGTTTTGCTTTTCCGCTGCAATGAAAAAAATTTGAATTTTCTTAAGTACCATTTTATATATCTATCTTGTGATATTCTTTTCTATACTCTTATAATACTCCATGAAAGTTAATGCATTCCCTTAGTGAGTGACATTAATGGACGTGGGGTGTTACACATGGTATCAGAGCTGAAGTTTACCAGAACAGATAAAAAATTTGAAAACCATTTTCAAAAGCATTTTTTTTGAAAGAAGTATTTTCAAAAACATGTTTTAAAGAAGGCGTTTTCAAGAGAAAGGTTTATTATGAAAAACATAATCCCCAAAAGCCATATATCTATCTCTCGATTCTCTATTTTGAATCTCTTTTTCTTTCGTTTCAGCATGCCTGGGGATCCTAATCTTCGAGAGGACGTACAGATACCGGGATGGTTCCGAAGGTATCTAGAGGCTAGGGCTACTGCCGCAGGCCCAGCAGACGTTTCTTTGAGATAGATGATGGAAGGAAGGTTCAGCTAGCGACTTGGTTGATGGAGGACGAAGCTTCCTTTTGGTGGGAAGTAACTAATGGAGGACGCCCAGTGGAGACATGGATAGACTTCAGACGAAGATTCAAATTGAAATTTCTTTCACAAGCAGAGGAGAGTTTATACATGGAGAGGTTCTTGGCTTTGAAACAAGGGAGTTTGTCTGTGAAGGAGTACATTAACAAGTTCAACCAGTTAGCAAGATTTGGTATGGAATTGGTTAATACACCACATAAGAAGGCTTTGAGATTAACCAAGGGTCTGACTGAACCATTACACAGGTTGGCTATGTCCTACATTCCTTTGGGGGATACTTTCGAGAAACTTGTTGACATGGCACTGATGCATGAAGAGGAGAAAGGTGCTAATGTAGTTAAGGCACAGGATAAGAAAGTGGATCCAAAGAAAGCACAGCAATAACAAAAGAAATGTGGTAAGGATAACAAGGGCCAAGGGAAGAAAAGGTGTTTTAATTGTGGAACACCAGGCCACTTAAGCAAGGACTGCAGGAAGAAGAAGAAGATGGGTTGCTTCCAATGTGGTGAGGCAGGACATATGATTAAAGACTGCCCAAGGAGGCAAAGACATGGGCAAGGACAAAGGACAGGATCTACTTCTGGAGGGCAGGTTCATGCTCTCATGGCACCAGGACAGGAGAGAGGCAGAAACATTTCTGTTGAAATTTGATTTTCCTTTTTTATCATCCTGTTCGAACTTTATTTGATTCTGGCGCTTCACATTCATTTATATCTGCTTCATTAGTCGAAACACTGCACCTAAATACTAGTTTAGTTATGGATCCCATTGTAGTCTCAAATCCTATTGGGGGTGCGGCTCATCTTTCTATGTTATATCGGGATTTGAGAATATATGTGTATGGCATTGAGTTCGAATGCAACGCTTATGTGCTTGGCTTCACGGGTTATGGGTTAATTCTAGGAATGGATTGGCTAACCAGGTATGGTGCCATTCTCGACCGTGAAAAGAGGGTAGTTAGACTGTTGACTAGTTTGGGTAATACTCTCGATATTTCTTGTGACCCTAAGGGTTCTGTTATGCTTAGCTACCTAGAATCTCTTGACACATCAATTGATGATTTGCAATCTGTTCGAGTAGTCTGTGAGTATGTAGATGTCTTTGAGGAGGTTAGGGGCTTACCTCCAAAACACGAGATAGATTTCCTTATATACTTGCTGGACAATGCAAAGCCAGTTGCATTGCCGGTGCGCCACATGGCTCCAAGAGAAAGGAGGGAGCTAAGTAAACAAGTGAAAGAGTTGCTTGAGAAAGGGTTCATAAGTAGAAGTATCTCGGAGTGGGGTGCTCCTTTTGTTTTTGCTACAAAGGCTGATGGTTGGCTTAGACTGTGCATGGACTATAGGGAGCTGAATAAGCTCACGAAGAAGAATAGACACCCATTGCCGAGGAAAGATGATTTGTTCAATCAGTTGGTTGGTGCTTCGGTTTTCTCGCAGTTGGACTTAGCTACAGGATTTCATCAATTGAGGGTAGCTGAGGATAGTATAAATAAGACTGCTTTTAGGACTCCCGGTGGTTTCTTCGAATGGCTCGTCATGCCTTTTGGTTTGACGAATACACCTGCATATTTCGTAGACTTGATGAGTAGAATGTTTAGGGAGTTTCTAAACAATTTCGTGGTGGTCTTTGTGGATGATATTTTAATATTCTCTAAAAGCGAGGAAGAATATGCCCTATATCTTAGGGAAGTCTTAGAGACCCTTCGAGCACATCAACTCAAAGCTAAGTTCACCAAATGTCATTTTTGGGGGAAGGAAGTGAGGTTCTTAGGGCACGTGGTCTCCAAGGAAGGGACAGCTGTGGATCCCGCGAAGGTGGAAGCAATCCATGATTGGAAGGTTCCTAAGAATGCAACAGAAGTAAGAAGTTTTCTTGGTTTGGCGGGCTATTACAGAAAATTCATCAAGGACTTTGCTAAGATATCATCCCCACTTACACGGTTGACGACAAAGAATTTTACCTTTTCTTGGGATGTTGACTGTGATAATGCTTTCCAATGTTTGAAGAGGGCATTGACGACAGCTCCAGTTTAAGTTTTGCCTGATGGGAGTAAACCGTTCACAGTGTATACCGATGCTTGCAGGACAGGGCTTGGTGCAGTTTTGATGCACGAGGGAAGGGTGATATGCTATGGTGGAAGGCAGTTAAAGGCACATGAAAAGAATTGCCCTACCCACGATTTAGAGTTAGCTGCCATAGTTTTTACGCTTAAGTCTTGGTGTCACTATTTGCTTGGTGATAAGTTTGAGTTGTATACAAACCATAAGTCACTAAAGTACTTGTACTTCTAAAAAGATTTAAACTTAAGGCAAAAAAGGTGGATGGAGTTCTTAGCATCCTACGATTTTGAGATTGCCTATACCCCTGGCAAGGGTAACATTGTTGCTGACGCCTTGAGTAGGAAGAAGTTGACTTTGAGTCCTTTGTTTGTCGAGCGGTAGAGTTTAGAGTATATCTCTACCTTTGAATTTAGACCCTCTATTGATTATGTACCCGGTTTGTTGGCATCGTTAGAGGTACGACCACGCTTTTGGGACAAATAGGTGCGGTACAGCGAGATGACCCACAATTGATAGAGATAGTAGACAAGCTCATAAGAGGGGAGTCTTCGAGCCATCTTAGTAGGTATACTATCGATAATAAAGGTTGGTTGCGTAAGAATGGGAGACTTTGCGTACCTCGAGACAAGAGTTTGAGAAAAACAATCCTTGAAGAAGCACATCGTTCTAAGCTGACCATACATCCCGGTGTAGACAAGACGTATAGGGACATAAAGTGAGTTTTCTTTTGGGTTGGAATGAAGAAGGATGTGGCTAAGTTCGTTTCTAGATGCTTAGTATGCCAACAAGTCAAGGCTCAGCAAAAGAAGATTGGTGGTTTGCTTCACCCTTTAGAGGTTCCACAGTGGAAATGGGAAAGTGTTTCCATGGATTTCGTCGACGGGTTGCCGAGGTCAAGGAAGGGTAATACAGGGATTTGGGTAGTAGTAGACAGACTTACCAAGAGTGCCCATTTCATTCCCGTTAAGAGTAAAATAACAACGACATGGTTAGCATATGTTTATCTCTGAGAGATAGTTTGTCAACACGGCATACCTTCTAGTATTGTGAGCAACCGATATCCCATTTTCACCAGTGAGTTTTGGAAGAGCTTGCAAGAGGCGGTAGGAACGAAATTGTGTTTGAGCACCGCTTATCACCCTTAGATGGACGGTGAATCAGATCCTAGATGATCTTTTGAGATTATGCATCTTGGACTTTGGAGGGACATGTGAGGAACATCTTCCATTAGTAGAATTCGCCTACAACAACACCTATCAGATTAGTATTGGCACGGCACCTTTTAAGGCTCTATATGGACGACCTTGCCGATTACCGACTTGTTGGTGGGAATTTACAGATAAGATTTTGCTTGGGCCCGAGATGATTAGGGAAACTTTAGAGAAGATAGACTTGATTCGAAGACGCATGAAGATGGTGTAGGACCGGCAAAAGTCATATGCTGATAAGAGAAGGACCGGTCTTGAGTTCAGTATTGGAGACATGGTCTTTATTAAAGTATCACCGCTGAGTAATATAGTTTGTTTTGGGTCTGTAGGGAACAAGGTTCGTAAGGCCATTCCCCATTACAGAAAGAATTAGACAGATGGCCTATAGAGTGAAGTTTCCTGAGAAGCTTAGTGGTGTTCATGACGTATTTCATGTGTCACATTTGCGGAAGTGCTTACATGATACCGTGAAAGTAGTAGAGCCGAGAATTCTTAGAGAAGTGGAAGTAGAGCGAGATGCCACGATTAGACGAGCTCCTACATGCATCCTTGGATCTGAGGTCAAGAAATTATGCAACCGAGAGGTCAAGTTGGTTAAAGTCCAATGGGGAGATGATCAAGGAGACGCGACTTGGGAGACTGAAGACAAGATACACGCGTCGTACCATTTCCTTTTTGAGGGTATGTTCTTAACTTCTCCTTTTTCTACCACTTTATTTATACTTATACTATCGCTTAGTGTATCCTCTCGATTATACCTTCGACCCTTAGGTAGAAAATCCTATGGTTGTAAACATGTGTTTGAGACATGTTATGCTTGGTGGATGCAAGTGGATGCAAGTGGATGTAAGTGTTTGCTAGTGGTTGCTCGTGGATGCATTTACACACACATTAGGCACTGGACCGGCTCAATCACTTTCATATTGCATACGAATGAGTGTGCATATTTAAGTTATTGGATGTATATTGAATGTGTTATCATATGGATGCTGCATTTGAAATGAATGGTTGTGCACTAATATAGAAATGATATGTATCATTAGGATTCTTTTGCATACATAATGGATGCATGGCACTATCATGTTTTACATTAAGAAGGTCAACTGAATCAGTAGCCCGCCTGATCTTTGCATTAGATAGGGGACATATACACACACTTTTGCATATGTTCATATAAAATTAGAAATCTTTTAAGGACAATGGATGCTTGTGGATAACGGATGAGTAAATGGATGATTGGACGGTAGGATACATTCTTACTAACTTGAAGATTTCGGGGTGAAATTCTTTGAAGAGGGGAGAATATAACACCCCGTAATTTTAAAACATGACATAAGGGATAATTAAAAAATACTTAATTTTTATAAGAAGAACTCAGGGAAATGGGTTGCGCCATTGCGTTAATCTCGGAATTCTGCTTGGAATAGAGTCTGAGTTTGCGTAAATGGGATATCATATGAAGAAGTTATGAAGCATAGAAGATTCCAGTTTAAAGCAGAATTTAAATTAAAATAATAATTAGAAGTCAAAAACGAGTTCAAAAATCAAAATCAGTAAAACGTGGGTGAGCGGGAAATATCCCGCTCTAGGGCGTCGACCCCGGGGAGTCAACATAGGTGTCGACCCCCCATCTGCCCAGATCTGGCAGACGTGTTTTTGAGGTCAAGTGCTGATGTGTCGTTCTAGGATTGGCTGGATGACGTGTCTTTCTGGTTTGGATGGTTCCGATGGATCCTAATCTAATCTAAGGGTCCTAATTCACCTAGAGCATCTATAAAATACCCCTAAACCTAACCCTAATCTCATTGTCATTCGTCCATGGCGCCTCCATGCTGCTCTAATCTAAATTAAAACTAGCCTCTCTTCTCCTCTCCAAAGCAAATCAGAATTAGAGTATTCAAATTGGAAGATAAGAATAAAATTTTACAACAATGGTTTAGCTAATCAAATTCAGAAATCAAAATTCAGAACTATCCTCTCTCCTAAATCCTATCGCCATGAGTCTATGTCACTTTCACATATAATTTAAATTAATTGTGATAGGATTGTAAATTCGATCTAATGTATATGCATGTAACTGAGATGAATCTTATCAAGTTGTAAATCATTATCTTTTATATCCATACCCATAAATCTGCCATATGCCTTTCCGATCCAGTTTATCATTATTTGCCTGTTTATGTTTCATATGCATGTTCTTATGTTTACGCCAATTTTGATGTTGATTCTCTTCTCCTCTTCTTTTCCTTTTTTAATGAGATTAGGCTAACTTCGAGCCTAACATATTTTGTTGAGATTTGCGTACGAATAACAATTGGGAAAATTTTGGGGAAATTTATAATAAAATGAGATTGTTGGCATAAATAAATTTGGGCATAATTGTGTACAAATTATATACATGAGATTTGACATAAGTTGGATTAGGCTTAATTGGATATAATTTGTATACATGAGTTTTAGTAAGAATTGTTAATATCTATGAACGCAAATTGATTTGGGCGTAATTTGGCTTAACATGTATACATAAGATTATAGGCCTAATTTGGATTAAAATTATGAACAAAATTTAGATTGGAAATTATGGTAATTAGGATATAATTTAATCTAAGATTTAAAGTTGGGACCTGAATCAAGAAAGTGATAATGAACGCCTAAGACACAAGGATAGATTCGAATTGCGGTATAAGACTGCCCGAAACCACCTGGCACATCTAGCAACCGCAATTTTGTAATCTAATGTGAGAGGTCAAAGGAAGAAATTAAATACGTAATAATGCAAAGACACGAGGTTAGATTCGGATTGCGGTATAAGACTGCCCGGAACCGTCCGGCATATCCAGCAACCGCAAAACGACAATCTAATGTGGGAGGTCTTGCAAGATTACGGTTATGATGAATTAATGAACACTTAACCAAGATAAGACATAGAGTAAGACATGGCGGTTTAGTAGGTGACATGGGTGACATGTGGAATATAATTAGAAGCACTTAACCAAGGTGAAACATGTGATTAGACATGGGAATAAAGAGGGGTTAAGTGGGAATTCCTAGTGGGGACCAAGCTTATGAGGGAAGCTTGTGTCAAGTGTGGGGACCCTTTTCAACCAATTACCCATTTAGTATCTTTGTGAGCTCGAACTAGGTCGAGGACGGGACATGCTTACTGGTTTGATTGTAAGAGTTCAATAAGGAGTTAGTGGTGGCAACGCAAGTCCAACGGAGTCATGTGCGTGCGTGGGTCCGGGCTGGTAGGTAAGACGTTATTGCATCGTGTAGGTATAAGCCGTGCATTTTTAGTAGTATCGGGTTGCCACTTTAGGGAGTGATACACCCTACCGTGGGACCATCACGGGTATCTACGAGTTAGGGAGCCGATCGAATATGGAGGGTAGTGGGTACAACTAGTGTAGATAGAAGCAGGTGGCACCTATGACAGCAGCTAAGAGTACACGAAACTATCATATTATTACTATGTTTAGTAAGAGGGATCAACTTTCAGTTTGGAACTAGTATTGGTGCGGTGTAGGAAATATCTTATAGTGATTAGAAGCGCAATCAACGTTATATCTTATTCATCTTGTTTACCTTGTCATATCTGCTTATGTCAAAGTCATGTCTTATATCCAGTTTATGTTCTTATCCTGTTACTTTACTGATTATATTGTTAAAGTCACTAGACCCGCCAGACGTATGTCTGACCCCTTTTTGTTTCGCCTCTTTTCTTTCTCCCCTCCCCAAGGTCCTCAGGGTGGGATTAGTGAAGCTTGACTTGGATTTCTTTCTTCTTGAAGTGCTTGGAAGTGTTGAAAGTAATGCTCAGCTTTATCTCTTTTCCATTATGGCTATTTGGAGTGGGATTATGATTTTACTTTTAAGTACTTTGATAATCATTTTGTACAAGATGGATATTTGGTGTACTTGACTCTAGTATGTGGTTTTGATGTTGTAACCAAACATGTTTTGCTTTTCCGCTGCAATGAATAAATTTTGAATTTTCTTAAGTACCATTTTATATATCTGTCTTGTGATATTTTGTTCTATACTCTTATAATACTCAATGAAAGTTAATGCATTCCCTTAGTGAGTGACATTAATGGACGTGGGGTGTTACATATACATTGGTCTCATTTTATGAGTTAGACATGTAAGGATTACCGATATCTTGTTGACAAAGTCTATGTCAATCTGCCTGTATGGTTGGTATACCTTGGTATTTTAAGTTAGGTGTATGTAATTAATTATAAATCTTCATTTTTATAGATATAGAGAATACACAATGATGCTTGAGCACTTCTTGACGTTATTGATTTGACTAGTCATACACAAGGAAATAAAAATACCACTTTGCAAAATATGACGAGCAAACTAAGAATTTACTTCATGGTTGCACTATGTTATCAGCCGAACCAACTATCCAAACTAGAATTTAATGTATGAAAACTTGAATTATGTTGAAATTTTTTAATGAGTTGAGGAACCAAAAATTTCTATAGATTGATTTCAAATTGTATACTACTATATTGCAAGTTTTCAAAAAAAAAAGTTGTGTTTTCATTTGCATATGTCTGTTGCATTCATGTGGTTGCATTAGAACCACACATACTGCATTCGGATTTTGTGGGTAGTATCCGCTGAAAAGACACCCTTGTCTTATTAGGGCACTTGGAGGTTTATCGACCTATTACATATGCTCAATGCAATCGTGTTTCCTACAAAAGTGTGACCTATTTAGTTTAGTTTTTCAATTTTATTTTACTCGAGGACGAGTAAAAGATAAGTGTGGGGGTGTTTGATTAACATGTAAGAGTGTTTATTTTATGCTCTTATATTTTATCTTTTGTGTATAAATAAATATTTCCCAGGTATTATTTTTTCACTTTTACAGATATGCCAACTAAGCCACATGCACTCAGAAAAATAAAAAATCGAGATCACATTGCTATACATATAGGCTTGTAAATGAAGATCTCACATCAGATTACTTTTTAGACAAGGAAATAACTAGTAGAAATAATTTGCATATCACAAATCAAGGAAGCAAGAGGGAAAGAGGAAAGGTCAAAACTTACCAGATTTAACTAAGACCTTGTGATTATATTAGGATTTAGGTTAGCTAATCTATCCTGTGAATACCTACGTATTCTCATTGTAAAACTTCATCCAAGAATTGAGAGTTTTTCTTTTCTATACTCCTCTTGGGTCTAGTAAATTTGTGTTGTTTATTCAATTAGATTTGATATAGCGCAATTTACTATTGCAATTTACTTTTCTCATTAGTGATTGACCATCTAATTAGATTCAACGGTAATCCTAATTTTACTTTCTGTTTGTTATTTTTGTTCTGCAGTTTTAATTTCTACGTTTTATTCTGCTTCCCTAGGTAATACTGAATTTACTATAAATTTGATTAGATTCGAATTTGTATTGAATTCAATAGTAGTTTACTTGTTTTTCTTGTTTCAATTATTAATTGTGATTTGGTCATCAGTTCAATTATATTTGTTCTGAATCAAATTGCAATTTCAATTTTTATTTCAATCAAATCCTCCAAATTCATCTAACTTTCCCACGAAATTATATATATAATAAACTATAATTTTCCTCCATGTGTTCGACCTGCATACTACACACTTGTGCACTTATAGCAATTTATAATAAATTTATGCTTTTCTATTCCATAGAAAGTGTCAAACAGTGGTCTGTGAAATCGGGGATTGTAATTTGAATATTATTTGGAAAGAAGTCTGCATAAAGCTAAATTTGTTTGGGACTGGATGTATGGTAATTCCAAACTAGTATAAAAATCGAAGTGTGTTCTTTCATTTACTTCTTTTACTTTTTATTTTGCGTCTGATTCTCTGATTTTTCCTTATTTATGATTTGCATTTGTTTCTGATATATTCAAAAAGATTTCATAAATTCCATTAAATACTGTTTGCCCTCTCTCTGGTGTTAAAACTGCTTTAAGATCTATGATCCGCATTTCCAACACTAGCTCACTATACAAATGAAACAAGAGAGAAGTAGACTGCTACGGCTGCTAAATATGCAAATTAGAATAGGAGTTAGGCAGAATGCTAACTACTAACTACTCACAAGAAATAGCCCCTCCATAGGAAGAGGATCAACATGTGTTGTTGTTAGGACCAACGACACGGGTGAAATTGAAAACCACCAAGGTAAAATTAGGCACATAACGTGAACTAGATAACTGGAAAATGAAATCTTTATCCCAAGTCATTTCATGAAACTCAGATTTGTTTATTTCGCCAACATCACATATAGTAATAAGCTCAATACTATCAGCAACTATTTCATATATCAACTTTCTTGGATGACATATATCCTCAGTGATAAGCTTGTAGAAAGTTTCACTAGTAGGAGAATATCTCTCACGCCAGGTGGTCTATATACCTACTTTCTAAGAGGTGGACGCATGAGGGCCTGCTTAAGAGTAACTGGCATGTCACTAGCAAGTTTATAATCAACAATGTTGTGACCACAGGTGTGGCAAGCAAGTCAAATATCGGGCTTCCCACTATAACTGACATCCTATCAACTATAATAGCCTTGTTATATTGAGGGTGCGGTATGTCTAAGGTGATTTCAATCAAAGCTCTCGCAAACATTCTCTAATAACTATGCTAGCATCGAAGCTCCAAAGCTTACCAATTCGACTTGTTATCTAATTAATTCCAACTAAAGTGTGAAGGACGGTTGGTATGTGTGTGATATGATCCCTGACTGGAATAAGTGAGATATGCCAATAGATGGATTCAAAGAAGTGAATAAAATGTTTGCCATCAATTATTGAAGAATCAAGTTCTAACATGTGCCTTCTCTACTCCGTTAAGGTGAACTTAAAATAGGACACGCCATCAACAAAATGTAACGACCCAGAAAATCTGAACCAATTTAAAATTTTTAAATTGGCTAAAATAATGGATTTAACTATTTAAAATAAATATTTTAAATAATGGCAATGAAAAGTGAGTTTGAATCGACAGTTGAAAACGAATATAATTGATTTTAATTATAAACAAGGCCTGAAATGGCGCTGCAGTTTCAAAAATTGAATTCAAACTTTGTCGGACTGTACCGGGTGCAAAAACAAACGGATTTTAGTAAAACCAAAAATATTTAAATTTGTTAGTGAATACCTTTCTAACGAATCTGAAAAATCGAATTTTCATAGCGGAAAGCAAAAGTTATGGCCGAATGAATTTTCAGAAAGGTCGCTATGGAATTTAT
The DNA here is from genome assembly GCA_030737875.1 of Allium sativum. Lineage (NCBI taxonomy): Eukaryota > Viridiplantae > Streptophyta > Magnoliopsida > Asparagales > Amaryllidaceae > Allium > Allium sativum. Next base: position 471,720,139 of record CM060920.1, on the reverse strand, counting down.
ATAGCCCGTGAAATAGGCCATTTTGCATACGACCTCGGAATTCGACGAAACCACTTTTGTTGGATCCGGGATGGGAAGTTATTGCTAGGTTTCAAATTTCATAATTTTTGAAGCTAGTATGTGAGCGTGGCAAAGGAAATTGTGTTTTGGTCAATTACAGTTAAATTGGATCGACCAGAAATGGGCCTTTTTGCAAACGGCCTCAGAATTCGACGAAACTAGTTTTGTTGGGACCGTATCGTCAAAACATAGCTAGATTTATTTTTCTGGAATTTTTCGAATCAGTTTGTGGCCCTGGCAAATTGAAATGTTCGTTCAAATTAAATATTGAATATTTTATATTTTAATTTGAATGGAAACTGACTGAAACAGTCGAATGGGCCTTCGAAACATATCACATTGTATTCGGAATGGGGGTATAACGCTAGGGACGATAGTCGTTGGGTTTCGATTGGTGGTCGCGTCAGAAAACCCCCTTTAAAACCCACCGGCCAATCAGAATTAAAAAAAAACGCGGAATTTCTCTCTCCCCGACCTGCGATCGACGACGGCCACTGCTCCCATCTTCCCAGCCATTTTCCGACCGCCTCATCCACTTTCAGCCCCTCCGCCAGTTAAGGTTTTTGTCAAGCTCTCCCTCCTCTTCAAATCCGACCTGGTCTCGCTCCCCCTCGTGCAGCCGTCAGCGAGAACCAACGGCTCAAAGTGGCGCGTTTCAGGCCGCCGCCACGAACGGCAGGGGCAAACGAGCTGGCCAACTCCCCCACGCGCGCGAAGCCCTCTCCTAGCCCTTCGACACTACGAAGGCCGATCGTCCTCTAGCTTCACGGATTTCGCGAGAAATCGAAACCTAGTTTCGAACAAAACAGTGGAGGTTCGACTGTTAATTATTTAACTGATTTCGACAGTTTAAAACCGTTGCAAACTTCGAAAAATCATATCTTTTTGCTATGTTAACGAAATTCGATGAAACAGGAAACATCGTGACCGTGTGGACGCCTTCTACATTTTAGAAGAGACCGCATATTTTTCTGAGCCTTCTGTTATTTTTGGTGGAGTGGAACCCAATGTGAGATTTCTGATTTAAAAACAATATGGAAAAACGACGATGTATAAATTATACAGTCGAGGTATGGGTTATATAAGCGTTGTACACCTCTTGTATAAGCGTTGTATAAGTTGTACGTTCGATGTATAAGTTATATATGCGTTGTAAAAATTATATATGTGTTGAAATAAAAATGAATTGCTATATATAAATATATATATATATATATATACGCCCCTCGTCCACAAACCATGGACGATATTTATTGGTTGTGATTGGTGTGAAAATTGATTGATAGCGAATGGTTGTTTGGGATTGTTTGTGGTTGATATTGATGGATTGTGGTTGAAAAATACCCATTTGTGGTTGAGAAATATTTGGTTGAAACCACATAGGATTAGTTTGTGGAAATGAAATAAATATATACATGCCGCCTGCGTGCGAACTAGATGCATGATCCCCATTGTCAAAAACCGCGAGGTTTTAAGGTAGAACGAGGAGCCGTACTAGGGATGGTCCCGGTTTTAACTACCCTGCCGTTATGCTGCCGAAATTTTGAATAATATTCATGTGTTTGAATTATTTTCATTTGCTGAAACTATATTTATTCATTGAATAGGAAACCTTCATGTGTTGAATCGATATTCATTCGTTGATTAGAAATTCATGTGTTGAATGGTATTCGTGTTTTAAATATAAAAATCACATTTTTTATCTATATATAGAAACTATAGAAAACCTTCATGTGTTGAATCGATATTCATTCGTTGAATTGAAATTCATGTGTTGAATGGTATTCATATTTTGAAATAAATTGTTTCAAAATAAAAATCACCTTTTATCAACTATATGGACTATGTAAAATAATCTCGTCTTAAAAGAAATTGTTTTATAAGAAAAATCCTATTTTTATTACCTATATAAACTATATAAATTAATAGTGTTTTGAAATGAATTGTGTTACAATAAAAATCACATTTTTATTATATATATGAATTGCTGAAATGTGAAGTGTTAAAAATAGCCACTCGTTCAAATAAGTATGCATGAGTTGAAATATTCATTAATTAGCTAGTGATATGATTTTTGCCTATGCATACAACATTAGAATGAATGGTGTTTTTGAACCAAATGGAATCAAATATGAAGTTGAATGGAAAATGATAAATGATAAGAACTGTATATATGTACATGCATATTTATTGAACAGGTTACAGCAAAGGGGCTAGAGAAGAGGAATAAAATTTTGTGCCCGACAAATAGGTACACATTTACTGTTTTGTTTGGGTGATGATTTTATGAGCCTGTTGGCTAGCCGCTTGGCTTTTTCTTTTTCTTTTCGACATGAGACGCCCGTGTGGCTATTTGGGAATTTTCCCAGCCCCTCCCGTACAAAGGAGGTTATGGCGAAATTTTCCAAAATTTAAAGGCGTTAGTGAAATAATTGAAGTGAAAACGATATTGAAATTGTTTAATGAACTATATTTATATAAATATATAAATATAAATAAAATTAAAAACGAAACGTGGCCGTGCAGTTCGTGTTTTGAAACCGTGATTTCAAACAACTAGTACGGGAAATCCGACCATTGGATTTTCCCGAAACCGCAACCGTCGGGTTCGCCTTGGAAATATCTTTCCAACGGCACCAACCTTGTAAAAATCCAACGGTTGGATTGTCTGGAATGTTTGATTCAAATCTGAAGAAAAACAGCGCCAAAAACGATTATATTTATATATATAAAAATATAATTATATTTAATCGAATAACGACGCTGCAGTTAATATTTTGAAATCGAAACTTCAAACGATTGTACCGGGAGATCCGACCGTCGGATTTTCCTGAAACTGGAACCGTTGGATTCGTTTTGAAAAGACCTTTCTAATGATGTAAATTTTGTGAAGATCCAACGGTTAGATTTTCAGATATGTGTAAATCAAATCTGAAGAAAAACAGCGCCATGACCGCGTTATGGCCCGAAGCGTCGTTTTGAATAAATTGGCTATTTTAAAATAAATAAAAATAGCGATAAATCGTTATAAAATATTATAAACGATATGGAATGGAAATAAACTGAATTTTCTCGATTTATGTGGTGTTTGATGGTTGAATGTGTTTGGTGTGAAAATTACATTAAAGAACAAAATTGGTGTTGTTGAATGATTTAACCATCGAAATAAATTGATTTGAAATTCTAAATATACGTGAATTATTTGAAAAGGCCGAGTTAATTCTCATTTCAAATAATTGACCGACAATTGAAAGTCGAAGATGAAGACGGTGGTCGAAGACCGGAGATCTTCACCTCGTTTGGATGGTAGCCGAGGTCCTGATTGGGAGGCATCCCGAAATATGGATAATGAGTGGTGATCGTCCAGACGTACGTGGTGGTCGATGGGTTTGCGAGGTATTTAGCGCCTCCGGTTTCGTTCAGACCCAGAACGGACTTGTAAATGGACTGTGTGTCTGACATTGGATTTTATTCTATGTTGATTGATCTCTATTAAATATACATCTGTTTGGCGGCGGAGAATTTATTCTTTTGCTTAACGTCCTTCTCTGAAACGCACGAGCTCAGAGGTTGTATATCGATGGACATCAGTCGCATGGCATGAATTGCCTGTGTGGCATGCTAAGATGCAGTGATCAAGGCTTCTGTTGAAAAGCAAAGTCTTGTGGTGATGATCAAAGCACCGCCGGTGTGGCGTAGCTTTGTGTATAACGTAAAATCGCGAGCCTCACACCCCGGTATGAACCAGAAACGGGAGAGGACATCAGGGAGGGCCTGCGTTTCTTCCTAGCTAGGGTGGTGTCAGTGACCTACCAGCCCTGACATTTATATACTTTTCACCTGTGTGGTTGTTGCTGTTGCGAGGCGCCTCGGTTTGATCGGACGATCCGGGTCCGATGGAGTCATTCGTTGGCTCGTTTACGCCCCCAAAGGGCGGAGAGACGTAGTGTTCAGGCATAATAATCCACATCGGTGGACCGGCCCTGACGATCCAAGGCTTGCCTGCGCGCTTGCCTGAGACTCGGGCTAGGCAGTCTCGAATTCGGTAAGGACTATCTTTTGCCTTGGTTCATGATGGAAATCCAATTTCCAAATACGACATCGTGCGGTTTTGATTGTATATATATATATGGCGACATGATATATGGTACCCATGCCGTCTATGATTGATAGTTATGATTGAAATTGTTTTTGAAACATATAAACACTAGTCGTAATATCAAATGCTTTTGTTTTATTCGTATCAATCATATTTTGGCCATTATAAGGTAAAACTCTATCCTCCGGTTTGCGTTGCATTATGTGACGGGAACTGAGTCTTATAATGGCTTCATTTTTATAAAGAGCATAGCGTTGTTTCAAAGAAAGATTTGTTTTAAAGCACTGGCAATCCAATGGAGAAAACCCGTTCCACGAAAGTGGCGTGGTCCTGTGATTAGCTATATTATATATGTGTTGAGTAGATTTCTCATACCAGTCCCATGACTGACTCGTAGTTTGTTTCACTTTCAAACTCGGGTGCCCCTTTTTCTTCACGGGTAGCCTTGTATTCAGGTTTAGCTGGTTCTTTCTGGATAGCTGGAGCTGAAGATGGATTCTATCATTTATCTCTTTTTATGCTGTTCAGCTCCTATTGTACATATTATGTTTGTTTTCCGCTGTAGACATTTATGTATAGCTGAACTGTATTTTTACTAAGTATATATGATCCTGTATACTGTGTAACTCTGATGATTACTTTTATCCAGTATATTCTATTGTTCATTATCTGGTGTATTTATTTAATTCTGTTCTGCTATTATCTGTTTTTGTGTTATATTCCACGGATTACCCTTGCCACCGTCAGTACGGGGTTTGGGGTTGTCTCAATTTGGTATCAGAGCTTTGGTTAAGCTTACTTCTGGAATATAACATTTGAATGAACTCTTCAGAAATAGAACCAGTAGTGTTCTAGGACGGGTAACTCAATACAGATAGGATCAGTAATATCCTGGTATGAGTAAAGCAGAATGGAATACACCCCAGTAGACACATTTACATTGAAGTATTTGTCTCTATATTTTGAAATATCTTTTCCGTTGACCTGACACTTTGTCTGCTAATTGCAGACGCACTAGAAAATGAGTGACAGGAACAGAAGAAATAATCGTATGGCTCGACCAGCTAATGAGCCAGTTGTGCTCCCGCCGCCAGAATCCGATATAGAAGTTCTATTCAAGAGATTTCGAAATCTGGGTGGATCGCCATTCTTAGGCAAGGAATCCATTATGGAAACACAAGCTTGGATTCGTTCTGCAGAAAAGATCTTTGAGGGTTTAAAGCTGAGAGACGATCAGAAAAGACTACTGGCGTCTTGGGCACTCAAAGAAGAAGCTTTGTTTTGGTGGGATTCAATTATTAAAGATAATCCAGAAGGTGATATCACCTGGGACAGATTCAAACTGATTTTCTTAGAAAGATTTACTCCTCCCGAAGCGACCGAGCGATTATGCGATGAATTTTCTTATTTGATACAAGGTGATATGACCATTCCAGAATATCATAAGAAATTCAACGAACTTGCTCACTTTGCTCCTCATCTGATTCAAGATCCAAAGAGGAAAAATCTGAGATTTATTCATGGCCTGCAAAGGAGATATCAGAATAGTGTGCTGAGGAGTGTGAAGCTTCCTTTTTCAGAAATGATTTATATGGCTTATCAGTATGAAGATCTCCATAATAAAGGCATGTTGTGCGACGAAGAAGAAGTCTGTTCTAGTGACAAAGCAGAGTCTGAAACTGATCGTCCAGAGGCCAGTACAAAGTCTGATGTCAGTAAGAAGCCCAGAGCCAAGAGAAAAAGGGATAAATCTGAAAAGGAACCGGCAACGACTGCCACATGCTCTAACTGCAATAAACAGGGGCATCTGACTAGGAAGTGTAAAACCTCGAAGAAGCGAAAGGAGGGTGGGTCTAAATCCAAGGGCAAGTTTCCTGTGACTCGGGAGTGCAATCTTTGTCATCAGGCCGGTCATATAAAGCGAGATTGTTGGCTGTTAAAAAAGACCAAAGAGGCTCAGGTAAATGAAGTGGCCGAAGTGCCTGCATCTTCGCCTGCTCAGGAAAGGGCTGATGTTTTAGAAGGAACGCTTACTGTCAAAAACATTCCAGTCAAAGTACTGTTTGACACAGGCGCGTCACGAAGCTTTATTGCCAAGAGTGCAGCAAAGAAGCTGGATTTGAATTTGAGGAAGCTAAAGGAACCAATGACTGTCCAGAATCCGGTCGGGGGTTCTATCAATCTCAGTTGGATTTGTGCAGTACCTGTCTCCTTTTCTTGCTATAAATTCCCTATTATCTCTATCGTCATGAATTTTAATGAATTCGATATTATTCTGGGATTGGATTGGCTAACCAAATATGAAGCAGAGGTTAGATGCGCCGAGAGAGTTGTTAGGGCTAAGATTAAATCAGGGAGTTATATAACCATACCGTGTGAAGGTCAGAAATCAAATAGAAAGGACTTCTGGGCAGCTCTAAATGTTTCTCCAGCCCAAATAGAAAATGTCCCTGAAGTCACAGAGAATATTCCTGACCTCATCACAGACATTCCTGTCGTCAAGAACTATGCGGATGTGTTCGAGGAAGTTGTTCGCTTACCTCCGCAGAGAGAAATAGATTTCAAGATCGCTTTGATTCCCAATGCAAGGCCGGTAGTTCACGTTATTCAAAGAATGTCCTTGAAAGAGAAAGAAGAACTAGACAATCAAAGAAGACAACTAGTATGGAAGGGTCTAATTAGGCCTAGTTTCTCTGATTGGGGTGCAGCAGTGGTGTTTGTCCCAAAATCAGACGGTACTCTACGTCTATGTGTGGATTATCGGGATCTGAACAAACAGACAATAAAGAACAAATATCCATTGCCGCGGATTGATGATTTGTTGGATCGATTAAATGGAGCACAAGTATTTTCACGAATGGACCTAGCTACAGGCTTCCATCAACTTCGAATTGCCGAAGAGTGTGTTCCAATGACAGCGTTCAGAGGCCCCGACTTATTCTACGAGTGGTTAGTAATGCCGTTCGGCTTATGTAACGCTCCCGCTTACTTCGTCGATCTAATGAACAGAGTATTCAGAGGAGTATTGAATAAATTTGTTCTAGTTTTCATTGACGATATTCTAATATTCTCTAAATCATAGGCCGAACATGAAAAGCATTTGGAATAGGTTCTGGAAATCCTCAGAAGGAATGTGTTGAAAGCAAAGTTTTCCAAATGCATATTCTGGCAAGATGAAGTGAAATTTCTAGGCCACGTTGTATCGAAAGAAGGAATTGTTGTGGATCCAAGCAAAATCACAGCTATTCAGAATTGGAAACAGCCCAGTACCCCCACTGAAGTCCGCAGTTTTCTCAGATTGGCTAGCTATTATCGGAAGTTCGTTAAAAACTTTTCGAAGATATCTGGTCATTTAACAAAGCTTACGAAGAAGCACTCTAAGTTCAAATGGACTCCAGAAAGTGAGGAGGCTTTCGAAGAGCTAAAGTTAAGACTAACGACAGCTCCAGTGTTAACCATCATCGATGGCAACCAGGATTTAAAGGTCTGGACTGATGCTTCTAGAGAAGGCCTTGGCGCAGTGTTAATGCAAAGAGGCCAAGTAATTGCTTATGCTAGCCGTCAACTGAAGCCACACGAGAAGAACTACGTAACTCATGATCTTGAGTTGTTGGCTATTGTGTTCGCTTTGAAAATCTGGAGGCACTATCTTCTGGGTGAGAGATTTGAACTGTTTACAGATCACCAGTCGTTAAAGTATCTGTTCACTCAGAAAGACCTGAATCTGAGGCAGCAACATTGGCTGGAGTTCCTTGCAGCATACGACTTTGAAATTATATACACTCCAGGGAAAGCCAATGTCGTGGCCGATGCGTTAAGCCGAAAGAATGAGATGATCGCCAGTTTTATTATCACGACTTCATTGATAGATAAAATATTTGCTCTTCAAAAGGATGATCACTTCATTCAGAAGATCAGAGAGATAATTCAACAAGGCGAACCCTCGAGTTTTCAAGTTGATAATGATGGGATTCTAAGGCTCAAAGGTCGAATATGTGTTCCTAACATTCCTGAGCTTCGGAAGGAAGTACTGGACGAATGCCACAAGTCGAAACTTAGTATCCATCCAGGAGTAAGCAAAATGTATAACGACATCAAACGCACTTTCTGGTGGAAGTCGATGAAAAGGGACATTTCCTTATATGTTAGCCGGTGCCCTACTTGCCAGCTAGTCAAAAGCGACCAACAGAAATTGGCTGGATTGTTACAACCACTAGAAGTTCCTGGTTGGAAGTGGGAACATATTTCTATGGATTGCATTGATGGTCTGCCCAGAACCAGAAAAGGGAATGACAGTATTTGGGTGATCGTAGATCGCTTCACGAAGACCGCCCATTTCATACCTGTCAGATCAAACAGAACTGCTCAGAGTCTGGCGCAGATATACTTCAGGGAAATAGTTAGACTACATGGAGTGCCGCTCAGTATAGTCAGTGATAGAGATACAATATTCACTAGCAAATTCTGGGAAGCATTTCAAATCGAACTGGGAACGAAGTTGAATTTAAGCACCGCTTATCATCCTCATACAGACGGTCAGACTGAGAGGGTAAATCGTATTTTAGAAGATCTATTGCGGGCTTGTGTTATGGATTTCGGTGGATCATGGGAAGACCATCTGCATTTGGCTGAATTCTCTTATAACAACAGCTACCAGGCGAGTCTGACAATGTCGCCATTCGAAGCATTGTACGGTAGACCGTGCCGATCTCCTACTTGTTGGGTCGAACCCGGTAATAGACATGTGTTGGGTCCTGATATGATTCGAGAAGCCGCCGACAAAGTCGATTTCATTAAGAAGCGATTACTTGCCGCTCAAAGCCGACAAATGAGCTATGCCGATAGAAGAAGAAGAGATATATCCTTTGCTGTTGGCGACTATGTGTATTTGAAAGTATCGATCGCCGATGAGAGGAGTTATCTGGTTCGGTAAAACTAGAAAGTTGGCACCCAAATTCATTGGTCCGTTTCCTATTCTGGAACGAATTGGAACTCTCGCTTATAGGGTTAAATTGCCTGACTGGTTGCCTGGAGTTCATGATGTATTTCATATATCTCAACTTCGAAAACACGTTCATGATCCAGACTTGATCGTGGAAGAGGCAGCTCAACAGGACATTGAAATTACTCCCGAACTAGCTGTGAGAAGAGAGCCGCTAAAGATTATCGGCAAAGAAACCAAAGAGCTGAGGAACAAGAAGGTTCACTTAGTCAAAGTGCAATGGAGTGGAGATCCGCGAGATTGTACTTGGGAAACTGAGGAGAGCATTCAGAAAGCTTATCCTAGATGCCGAGTAGATATCTCTGATTTACTCTGGTGCAAGGTACATTTACCCTACTTTGCATTACCATTTAATTCTCTACTCTGCTGTTATTTTCTTTCCATGGATGTGAACTTTTAAAATTCTATGGTCTGAATGATTTTTAAAAGAGCATAGAAATTAATTTATATGGTTTTGAAAGGTTGAAAACAATTGGATTGGTTGTTGTGTTGTGTGATTGTAGATTTATCAAACCACTTTCGACTTTGTTCCTTTTCGGGGACGAAAAGTTTTAAGTGGGGGAGATTGTAACTACCCAGAAAATCTGAACCAATTTAAAATTTTTAAATTGGCTAAAATAATGGATTTTAACTATTTAAAATAAATATTTTAAATAATGGCAATGAAAAGTGAGTTTGAATCGACAGTTGAAAACGAATATAATTGATTTTAATTATAAACAAGGCCTGAAATGGCGCTGTGGTTTCAAAAATTGAATTCAAACTTTGTCGGACTGTACCGGGTGCAAAACAAAACGGATTTTAGTGAAACCAAAAATATTTAAATGTGTTAGTGAATAACTTTCTAACGAATCTGAAAAATCGAATTTTCATAGCGGAAAACAAAAGTTATGGCCGAATGAATTTTCAGAAAGGTCGCTATGGAATTTATATAGCCCGTGAAATAGGCCATTTTGCATACGACCTCGGAATTCGACGAAACCACTTTTGTTGGATCCGGGATGGGAAGTTATTGCTAGGTTTCAAATTTCATAATTTTTGAAGCTAGTATGTGAGCGTGGCAAAGGAAATTGTGTTTTGGTCAATTACAGTTAAATTGGATCGACCAGAAATGGGCCTTTTTGCAAACGGCCTCAGAATTCGACGAAACTAGTTTTTTTGGGACCGTATCGTCAAAACATAGCTAGATTTATTTTTCTGGAATTTTTCGAATCAGTTTGTGGCCCTGGAAAATTGAAATGTTCGTTCAAATTAAATATTGAATATTTTATATTTTAATTTGAATGGAAACTGACTGAAACAGTCGAATGGGCCTTCGAAACATGTCCCATTGTGTTCGGAATGGGGGTATAACGCTAGGGACGATAGTCGTTGGGTTTCGATTGGTGGTCGCGTCAGAAAACCCCCTTTAAAACCCACCGGCCAATCAGAATTAAATAAAAAAACGCGGAATTTCTCTCTCCCCGACCTGCGATCGACGATGGCCACTGCTCCCATCTTCCCAGCCATTTTCCGACCGCCTCATCCACTTTCAGCCCCTCCGCCAGTTAAGGTTTTTGTCAAGCTCTCCCTCCTCTTCAAATCCGACCTGGTCTCGCTCCCCCTCGTGCAGCCGTCAGCGAGAACCAACGGCTCAAAGTGGCGCGTTTCAGGTCGCCGCCACGAACGCCAGGGGCCACCGAGCTGGCCAACTCCCCCACGCGCGCGAAGCCCTCTCCTAGCCCTTCGACGCTGCGAAGGCCGATCGTCCTCTAGCTTCACGGATTTCGCGAGAAATCGAAACCTAGTTTCGAACAAAACAGTGGAGGTTCGACTGTTAATTATTTAACTGATTTCGACAGTTTAAAACCATTGCAAACTTCGAAAAATCATATCTTTTTGCTATGTTAACGAAATTCGATGAAACAGGAAACATCGTGACCGTGTGGACGCCTTCTACATTTTAGAAGAGACCGCATATTTTTCTGAGCCTTCTGCTATTTTTGGTGGAGTGGAACCCAATGTGAGATTTCTGATTTAAAAACAATATGGAAAAACGACGATGTATAAATTATACAGTCGAGGTATGGGTTATATAAGCGTTGTACACCTCTTGTATAAGCGTTGTATAAGTTGTACGTTCGATGTATAAGTTATATATGCGTTGTAAAATTTATATATGTGTTGAAATAAAAGTGAATTGCTATATATAAATATATATATATATATACGCCCCTCGTCCACAAACCATGGACGATATTTATTGGTTGTGATTGGTGTGAAAATTGATTGATAGCGAATGGTTGTTTGGGATTGTTTGTGGTTGATATTGATGGATTGTGGTTGAAAAATACCCATTTGTGGTTGAGAAATATTTGGTCGAAACCACATAGGATTAGTTTGTGGAAATGAAATAAATATATACATGCCGCCTGCGTGCGAACTAGATGCATGATCCCCATTGTCAAAAACCGCGAGGTTTTAAGGTAGAGCGAGGAGCCGTACTAGGGACGGTCCCGGTTTTAACTACCCTGCCGTTATGCTGCCGAAATTTTGAATAATATTCATGTGTTTGAATTATTTTCATTTGCTGAAACTATATTTATTCATTGAATAGGAAACCTTCATGTGTTGAATCGATATTCATTCGTTGATTAGAAATTCATGTGTTGAATGGTATTCGTGTTTTAAATATAAAAATCACATTTTTTATCTATATATAGAAACTATAGAAAACCTTCATGTGTTGAATCGATATTCATTCGTTGAATTGAAATTCATGTGTTGAATGGTATTCATATTTTGAAATAAATTGTTTCATAATAAAAATCACCTTTTATCAACTATATGGACTATGTAAAATAATCTCGTCTTAAAAGAAATTGTTTTATAAGAAAAATCCTATTTTTATTACCTATATAAACTATATAAAATAATAGTGTTTTGAAATGAATTGTGTTACAATAAAAATCACATTTTTATTATATATATGAATTGCTGAAATGTGAAGTGTTAAAAATAACCACTCGTTCAAATAAATATGCATGAGTTGAAATATTCATTGATTAGCTAGTGATATGATTTTTGCCTATGCATACAACATTAGAATGAATGGTGTTTTTGAACCAAATGGAATCAAATATGAAGTTGAATGGAAAATGATAAATGATAAGAACTGTATATATGTACATGCATATTTATTGAACAGGTTATAGCAAAGGGGCTAGAGAAGAGGAATAAAATTTTGTGCCCGACAAATAGGTACACATTTACTGTTTTGTTTGGGTGATGATTTTATGAGCCTGTTGGCTAGCCGCTTGGCTTTTTCTTTTTCTTTTCGACATGAGACGCCCGTGTGGCTATTTGGGAATTTTCCCAGCCCCTCCCGTACAAAGGAGGTTATGGCGAAATTTTCCAAAATTTAAAGGCGTTAGTGAAATAATTGAAGTGAAAACGATATTGAAATTGTTGAATGAACTATATTTATATAAATATAAATAAAATTAAAAACGAAACGTGGCCGTGCAGTTCGTGTTTTGAAACCGTGATTTCAAACAACTAGTACGGGAAATCCGACCATTGGATTTTCCCGAAACCGCAACCGTCGGGTTCGCCTTGGAAATATCTTTCCAATGGCACCAACCTTGTAAAAATCCAACGGTTGGATTGTCTGGAATGTTTGATTCAAATCTGAAGAAAAACAGCGCCAGAAACGATTATATATATATATATATATCTAATCGAATAACGACGCTGCAGTTCGTATTTTGAAATCGAAACTTCAAACGATTGTACCGGGAGATCCTACCGTCGGATTTTCCCGAAACTGGAACCGTTGGATTCGTTTTGAAAAGACCTTTCTAATGATGTAAATTTTGTGAAGATCCAATGGTTAGATTTTCATATATGTGTAAATAAAATCTGAAGAAAAACAGCGCCACGACCGCGTTATGGCCCGAAGCGTCGTTTTGAATAAATTGGCTATTTTAAAATAAATAAAAATAGCGATAAATCGTTATAAAATATTATAAACGATATGGAATGGAAATAAACTGAATTTGCTCGATTTATGTGGTGTTTGATGGTTGAATGTGTTTGGTGTGAAAATTACATTAAAGAACAAAATTGGTGTTGTTGAATGATTTAACCATCGAAATAAATTGATTTGAAATTCTAAATATACGTGAATTATTTGAAAAGGCCGAGTTAATTCTCATTTCAAATAATTGACCGATAATTGAAAGTCGAAGATGAAGACGGTGGTCGAAGACCGGAGATCTTCACCTCGTTTGGATGGTAGCCGAGGTCCTGATTGGGAGGCATCCCGAAATATGGATAATGAGTGGTGATCGTCCAGACGTACGTGGTGGTCGATGGGTTTGCGAGGTATTTAGCGCCTCCGGTTTCGTTCAGACCCAGAACGGACTTGTAAATGGACTGTGTGTCTGACATTGGATTTTATTCTATGTTGATTGATCTCTATTAAATATACATCTGTTTGGCGGCGGAGAATTTATTCTTTTGCTTAACGTCCTTCTCTGAAACGCACGAGCTCAGAGGTTGTATATCGATGGACATCAGTCGCATGGCATGAATTGCCTGTGTGGCATGCTAAGATGCAGTGATCAAGGCTTCTGTTGAAAAGCAAAGTCTTGTGGTGATGATCAAAGCACCGCCGGTGTGGCGTAGCTTTGTGTATAACGTAAAATCGCGAGCCTCACACCCCGGTATGAACCAGAAACGGGAGAGGACATCAGGGAGGGCCTGCGTTTCTTCCTAGCTAGGGTGGTGTCAGTGACCTACCAGCCCTGACATTTATATACTTTTCACCTGTGTGGTTGTTGCTGTTGCGAGGCGCCTCGGTTTGATCGGACGATCCGGGTCCGATGGAGTCATTCGTTGGCTCGTTTACGCCCCCAAAGGGCGGAGAGACGTAGTGTTCAGGCATAATAATCCACATCGGTGGACCGGCCCTGACGATCCAAGGCTTGCCTGCGCGCTTGCCTGAGACTCGGGCTAGGCAGTCTCGAATTCGGTAAGGACTATCTTTTGCCTTGGTTCATGATGGAAATACAATTTCCAAATACGACATCGTGCGGTTTTGATTGTATATATATATGGCGACATGATATATGGTACCCATGCCGTCTATGATTGATAGTTATGATTGAAATTGTTTTTGAAACATATAAACACTAGTCGTAATATCAAATGCTTTTGTTTTATCCGTATCAATCATATTTTGGCCATTATAAGGTAAAACTCTATCCTCCGGTTTGCGTTGCATTGTGTGATGGGAACTGAGTCTTATAATGGCTTCATTTTTATAAAGAGCATAGCGTTGTTTCAAAGAAAGTTTTGTTTTAAAGCACTGGCAATCCAATGGAGAAAACCCGTTCCACGAAAGTGGCGTGGTCCTGTGATTAGCTATATTATATATGTGTTGAGTAGATTTCTCATACCAGTCCCATGACTGACTCGTAGTTTGTTTCACTTTCAAACTCGGGTGCCCCTTTTTCTTCACGGGTAGCCTTGTATTCAGGTTTAGCTGGTTCTTTCTGGATAGCTGGAGCTGAAGATGGATTCTATCATTTATCTCTTTTTATGTTGTTCAACTCCTATTGTACATATTATGTTTGTTTTCCGCTGTAGACATTTATGTATAGCTGAACTGTATTTTTACTAAGTATGATCCTGTATACTGTGTAACTCTGATGATTACTTTTATCCAGTATATTCTATTATTCATTATCTGGTGTATTTATTTAATTCTGTTCTGCTATTATCTGTTTTTGTGTTATATTCCACGGATTACCCTTGCCACCGTCAGTACGGGGTTTGGGGTTGTCTCACAAAATAAACGCACAAGCCTCCTCTCAATTTCCACTTGATACGATAATGTTCACGGACTTATAACTAGCTTTGGAATCGAGAAAAAATCAGATAAAAAATTCCTTCCATTGCAAGACCCCTTCCGGCATAACAACGTTTGATGGGATATCGCAATCTGAAAATGGGCTCGGCCAATAGACGGATTCAAAGAAGTGAATAAAAGGTTTTCCATCAATTATTGAAGAATCAAGTTCTAACATGTGCCTTCTCTACTCCGTTAAGGTGAACTTAAAATAGGACACGCCATCAACAAAATAAACGCACAAGCCTCCTCTCAATTTCCACTTGATACGATAATGTTCACGGACTCCTAAATAACTAGCTTTGGAATCGAGAAAAAATCAGATAAAAAATTCCTTCCATTGCGAGACCCCTTCCGGCATAACAACGTTCGATGGGATATCGCAATATGAAAATGTGAACTTTCATAGCACATAATCTCCAGTAATTCACGGTAGGTAAGTGAAGAGGGAAATCTAGAATTTTAATGTAGTTTTGACTAGGGCAATATCACATAAAGGTTGGGCGCGCTGAGAACTAGGACATTGCGGCGATGCATTGGGAGGCACAACCACATTATTAATGGCGATATCACAATCAGTACAAGTATTATTAGCTTTAACAAATTCCCAATAGCCTTAACGCCAATTTCCTCATAATCTTTAAATTCTCAGTTTCAAACCATGGAAGTTGCGTACTAGCTATCGCAGCGTTGAAGACAAGGGTGAGTTCGGACGTACTAGTTGAGGAAATGCCAAAAGTCAGCATAGCAGACAATACCAGATTAGATTTATTGGGAGATGGATCGCGTTTGGTTGAAGTGGCTTCACACTCGATGGAAAAGGACTTTGTAAATTGGGTTATAAAGGAAGAAGCAACACCAACAAATGTCTAATCTTTTTTTCTTTTTAAGCATCGTAGCCACAAAAATCAGTGAGGACGGAGGGACGTGAGATGCTAAGCGGAGGGAGAGAGGGTGAGAGATGTATAAGATGGAGATTAGTGGTGAGGAAATGGCCCATATGGAAAAGGATACTCTACCGAGGTTCAAAAAATCACAGCCTTGCATATCGCCCTGAGTTATCTTTCATATCAAATAATTTATATAACCACAGTATAATTCCAATAATTAACTTGAAACTAATCCCAATGTTTGAATTCAAGTTATTAAAATTTTAAAATCAATATTTTAGTGTTTAAAGTTTATTAAATTCTTCAACATTAAAATTTTAGGTCATTACAATGTCGATTGCATAAGAACTCACCATATAATGTGATGTTAATTGGATAAAGGAGCTGACTATATTTAGGACAAATATTTGTAAAGGTAATGGATAGTAACAACTGGAAGAAATATTGAGACATATGAATATTTGAATTGGTTTGAATTGATGAATATTTGCATAGAGCTCACTTTCTGTATGTGCATAAAGGGAATAACGGGTCCATAACATGAAAAGGGAAGAAAAATACTTGAACTATGAAAAGGTATGGCTACATGAATTAAGATGAAATAAACTTTGAAAACTTTGCTTCCCATGCAAGTGTTTGTTGGATAAATTTTTGCTTGGAAGACAACCTGAATTCTCCTAGGAAAATATTTAGCAGATATTTGTTTAAGAAGCAAACGGAATCCCTCAAGGCAAACATCTAATAGACAAATATTTTCACTTATAAAATTATTGCCTAAATATATGACATGTGAATGTTAATAATAAGATAATAAGACTTGTTGATTGAATTTGCAATTTGCTAATGTGGGTTGTGCTGAAGACTGGGCAGCTAAAGGGCTTAGCAGTTCTATAGCAGTGGAGGTGCAAAAAGGTATTGCAGGGATAAAGCGGGGCTATACCGGAGACGTAAAAAGAACCATTAGATGTGAAACCAAATATTAAAAATTAATTATTTATATTTCTCATGTTATATGGTTAGAAGAAACTAATGTTAATGAATATTATATAATTAAATAAAAGAATATCATGGTTACACACACTAGATTTGATAATTATAATGTATTACACACTTATGCCTTAAATAAGCTCTTTGTAGTAACTTTATTTTTTTTTTAAAAGAGAATTAGTCAAATCAGGCTCTATATATTGACAATGCTAAAGCGGATGCTTAAAAGCCTTGATTTAGCGGATGCAGCGGGAAATAGCAAGGCTGAATGCAGTTCTATTGTTCATCGGCGTTAAATTGAAATAGCATAGCGGTTGAAGAGCGCTACGAGATATAATGGGTGTTGACGTGGAAAAATGGTCACACGCCAACACCCAATGTGTATGCAAGTGCGTTAGCAACACAGTAATCCAAATGAGTAGTAAAGTAGAGTAAATGTGTAACGACCCGGATTTTGAGCGGCTTTGGTTATCGACGTAAGCTCGACGTCGATAACCAAAACATCGAAAAATCCTGGTAATTAATGAAAGAAATTAGAAGGTGAGAATAGATAAGATAGAACTTATAGAATAGAAGAAGAAGAACATCATCATCAGAGTAAACACGAATCTCACAGCGGAACGAATAAAATATAACATATAACATAACTTTGAAATATAACAGTTACGTATACAATAGCACTTATCAGAGTACAACACTTACAACACAGCGGAAATAAACTATAGCTATATGATTCTGAAGCCTCCTGCTCCAGCTCTTCAATGTATCTGCAAATCCCGACTACTTGACTGCCCGTACAAATTTAGGCACCCAAGAGTTTAGGGAAAACAACAAAGTAAACTCCGGGTCAGTCATGGGACTGGTATGAGTAAAACAGGTTAAACAGGTATATGAACAAGTAAACGATATCTCATAAGACCACGCCGCAGAACGGAACGGTTTTTTCCCTTATGAGAATCCAAAATATCTTTATATCAAAAACCTTTTGATATTATAATAATGTCTATGTACAAATAGATATCAACTAGCAGAAACGCTTTCATCTCACGTTCTACATATATAGTATACAATCAAAATCGCAAGCACGTATTGGGTAATGGATTTCCAACTATGACAAGGTATGGAACCACCTTCCGATCAGTGTACTCTAGGAACGATACACTGGAGTACAACAAGAACATCTTGTAACTCAGCCACACATGACCGACCACTCATTTCGCTTGAGTGTATCGAATGTACATCACCAACGGTTGGGATCAGCAACCGTTCCCGTATATATATGGGACAACATTGAAAGATTTTAGAAACAAATGAATATTCTCTAGATAGGTGATTATACACCCTACTTCGGTGCGACCGACTTAGCCATGCTGCCTGCCCGATTTCTGTCATTTACCGGATGTGAGGCTAGAAGCTACGCATATCTTTTCATATCATATCTTCATTTACTTCGAATACCACATCGTCATACCCGCCAAATCATTATCGATTTCTCTAACGGTATCACGGGTATGAAGCTAAGAGAAACGAATTCCTCCGCCACCAAACGTAATACGTTGAAGAGATCAACATATAGGATTCATTAGGAATACTCTGTCAGACATTCGTCCATACAAGTTGTCCTGGGACTGGACAAACCGAAGGCACTATTCAGTACATCCATCTTAGGCACTGTTATCTAAGACTTATACAATAGCCCTTGCACTTTACTTCGTCTTCAATTTTCTTCATCGTATTTGATCACAACGCTTATGTCAATACGGAGTGGTTCTTCGGATAATAATCCAACCGGTCTCTCCATATTTACAACGTAAAATGGTCAAAACTTTGATAGTCTGTGATTTAACTATCAAATGAAAACATGTCCGTGTACAAACAACGATCTAAATTCCAAATGGAATTATCGACCCAATCATCAAACACATATATATATATATTTAGATATATTCATATTTCCTTATTTTCTATATTTAGAAAATATTCGTTATCAACGTTGGAAAACATTTCCATTGTTTATTTACGTATCACTATCCTTCCACAACTATCAGACTCTAACTATAAACTAACAAGAGAACAACTTCCTAAGTATAAACCCCGAAGGCCGAAACCAACATCAGATCGATACTCAGAAAACCATTCAACTTATTAATCTCTAGTCAGATTCTAATTTTGCCTAACTATATATCCTTTAACTCCATTCGCTCAACTCTAGATCGCAGCGATCACAATGGTTACGCCTGATTCCCTCAGGAAACATCCGACCGCCGTAGGCTATTTACAGCCCTGCGAATTACGCTAGCAGTCGTGCTAAATGGCGACTCATCCTGAATAACTATGTTTGTTTTAACTCTAACTGTTTAACTCTAACTGGTTTTACTCTGTTTTGACTAACTCAATTTATTTACTCGACTGACTAATTCAACTCGATTACCCTAACTTGATTTACTTATCACGATTAACTGAACTAATCACTTTGATTAACTCGACTAATTCACTTTGGTTAACTTAACCAATTCACTTAGTTTAACCTAACTATTCACTTAACTCCTGTCGAATAAACTATATTCTATAACTCCTCTAACTCTATTCGAATAAACTATATTCGATTAACTCCTTTGATTTAACTCTAATCGATTAACTCCCTTCGATTGAAACTAACATCGATACTCCTTTCGATGAAACTAACATCGATACTCCTTTCGATGAAACTAACATCGATTAACTCCTTTCGATGAAACTAACATCGATTTACTTTATTCACTTTATAAAGATTTCCTTTTTAACAACGTTTTCTTTTCAATTCTATTTGTAAATGGTTTACAAATATTCCCTTTTCAAATTTATTCTTGAAATATTCTAACTCCTTAAATTCCCGGGAAAATTCGCCATAACCTCCTTTGTATCGGGAGCATCGGGAAAATCCCCAAACCCGCCACACAGGCCTTTCCATTCAAAAAGAAATGTTTTGAATTTATTTCCTTTTTAAAATATCTCCTATTTATAAATATCCCAATTTCCTAAATATTCTATTTTCAATATCACTTTGAAAATTTCCTTATCTACATTCCGGTATGTTATGGTATTCAATCATATCAAATCACGATGTTCAATATCGTCCAAGCACATATAATCGCCCACAGATTTCATATCACATCATATAACAATATATGAAAAACAATAAAATAACTGTTGAGGAATCCAGTCGGATTCCTCCAACCTGTCTCCATGCATCCACAGATGTTACACAATATGATTATCATCACCTTCAGTTCAATATAAATTATTCTGATAAACAGAATCAATATATAACTATCTAACTGTTTATATATATTATATATATATAATATTTCATTGACTGACTAGCAGTTCAATCAATCAACCAACACACAAAAATCAACAGATGATTAACAGTTCTAAGAATACATTATAAAAATACAACTGTTCAGAGTTGGTGAGTTTTACTCACATTTGCGCGTTAACCGTTAAATAACGGTTTGCGTTATTCGACTCAGTCGGACAATTTATTTCTCCATAAATTGTAATGAGCTCGGATTCACTCCCGGTCAGTCTCATTGTGTTGCTCCCGTCCATACGATCCTAGCGTGACCAGTTTTGCTTCATAAGGCCCATACCCCCCTTTTAATTAACCGGATCCCCTACACGTTCTTCCCCAATTCACTAATACCGTAGCCTGCTCCTCAACTTCCCCCTTTGACCCCACGTTTTACCAATACCGCCCACTAACGTAAATAACCCGACCCGCCTCATATTAAAACCAGACCACGTGTCCCTTTCTTTCTTTCCCCTTTCAAAATTCACGCTCCAGGTATCCTACCGAAACCTCCAACCCACTTCAATCATTGACCGCAACTTTGACCCCCTCATGCTTCCACCTCGGCCAACAATACCCACCGCTGACCTCTCCGTTCAACCCAGCATCCCAAGCCGAACTCAACAACCACCTCCACATCGACCCCTCTCGCCATGAAAAACTTTGACCTGCTCCCGCTGCCACGAAGTCGGACTCCACCACAGGCCGCTGTTGCTCCTCCTATCGACGCCATCAGAAGCGCCTTGTCACCAGGAAGTCATCGCACCCCTCACCTTGACCCCACGTCCCCTGTATTGCCTAGGAATGCGAGCTCTAACCACAAATGCCCCAAAACCGAACCTCAACAATTTAGACCGCACCAAAAACTGTGTATACCCAATCGAAGCCCTCCCTCTCACGAGTTTAACGCATCCGACGTTGTCTGATTTCGTCAAGTTTTGAGCTCCATTTAGTTTTCCGAAGGTTGGAAGAGTTATGAAAGTGGCGGCTGTCTTATTTCGTTTACTAGAGGATTTTGTTTTTAGGTCTTAAGAGATGAAGTTAAGGGTATTTATAAAGTAGAAGGGTGTAGATATTCTTGGTAGGATATTTTATGGAGATATTTGTGAAGAGAATATTCTCGGCATATTCCTTTTCGTTAATTCGTTTTCCGTTTAAAACTAACACAAATAATCTCTACATTGAGATCTAATACTTATCCTTAGCATAGAAAAATATTCCGGATCCAATGGGAACAGGTTTCGTCGAATTCCGACACAGTTTGCGAAAATCCTTTAGAAAATATCGATGAAAAACACCGAGCATTAATTCATTAAAATTACACAAAAAATCCTAAAAATATGAAGCCTTGACGTTTCACTAGACCTCTTCCTAAAGTTTCGTATGAAACTTGTTTCGTTGAATTTCGAGTTCGTTTGACTAGTTAACCATTCAGTTTAGTTTGTTTCTAGTTAAAAGCATAGTGTACCGTACTATGAAATATCCTGTTCACGTAGGGACTGCTATTAACAGAAACAAAGATACCATTTAAATAAGTGACGTGCTCTGGTCCCAAAAATGTAATAACACCGGTAGATGGACTCATATTGTGAAACCCCGAAATGTCGATACAGGGTGCCAAATACTCCAAATAAAAAGTTGCTTATTTAATTAATTAAAAATTACCATAAAATTCTAAAAATTAAATTATCGTTATGTCTCTAAAGAACCTTGTCTAGATTCAAACCCGATCTCTAGTTATATCGAATAAACCGTTATGGTCGATAAACGATTCTATAGCGACTATTTTAAATTTTGATTTGGACGTACATCAAAATCTACACAACGAAATCCCGATTTTTCTCTTCCACTAGAAAGATATACTCCACCAGCTCCACACGTTTCTTGTTTCACTGAAATCCGGCTTAAAACGAATCCTGTACATTCAGTTGAAGTTCGAATCGCCAATTTACGAACTGCAGCGCTATTTCAAGCTCTATTATAATTATATTATAATTATACGTTCAAACCGTCGTCGATTGAATATATTCGTTATTATATTTCGAATCGAAACTCCACAAAATCTCGTATGCTATTCAATTCACATGATATTGTGAATTTCACTATTTCCGACTATTTCGACATTATAATATATTATTATATTATAATTATTAATTAAATATTCAATATTATTTAATTAAACGATCATTAACTTCTCTAAATCACCAATTATATAATTAAATAAATTAATTATATACCGCAGAAAATGCGGGTCATTACATTCTTCCCCACTTAAAATAATTTCGTCCTCGAAATTGCTAAGTTAGAGGACGACCCTATCTATTGGAATTCCTAAGATTTGTTTACCCCTTATTTCTGATTTCAACTGAACCAATTAATATCGACAAAAATATTTATTCATTCCGACTAACTAAAATTTTCAAAAATTCTGAATATTTCCTAACACTTTAAACTTTCGAAAATTTCGCCAGCATCTCCTTTGTACTGGTCAATAGCTCAAACTCCAACTCGCCTCTCTGGGCCTTCTTCAACCCAAAAGAAAATCAAACAGCCAAGCGGCTTGCCAATTCGGCTCATAAATCCCAAACTCATATAAAATATAAACTTGTACCTTTTTGTCGGGCATATCATTATATCCCTACCATTCATTACCACTTCTGCATATAACAATGCACTACCAACCTGATCTCCAATCAGTTCATTCTTAACACAACCATTCGCTTATTCAAGCCGAATTCAATTTCAAATTTCATCCTTGATTTTCAAATCCTAAGTCCAGCTAAATTTCAAATTCTACTTAACTTAATTCAAGTTAAATTTCAATTTATTTTTACCATCTTATTTCATTTAACTTCATAAGTTAAATTTAAATTTCAAATTCCTGGATTTATTTCAAATCAATTTGAAATCATAATACCTATTCAAAATATTTGAATTTCTAAACACTTGTTTTCTCAAAACAATTCAAATCAAAATCTTTTGTAGTAATCCACCACTTAGAAACTCGAAAATCACACCGATGATACTGCGCAGTCACCATCGGAATTATTTTCCAGCGATACAAGTGATTTCAATACTATATCATTTTCAATACCATTACTAAATACTTCCATTTTGAAAACATTTCAAAATCTCCCAGGAACTTAAAATTTTCTTATTTTAATTCCAAATTTGATTTAAATTCATATTTAATTCATCTTATTTCATATACTTTACTTATGTGAATTCTGATTAGTTATTTATAACCATTTCACTTTTATAATCTCATTCGATTATAATTACAACCAATATATCTAATATATGATAATATATTACATATCCATACTGTGTCGGTCCATCGTATTCAAGTGTTTATTTACTCCTACCGATACAGTGGATCAAACTGATCGACCAGAACTCATAAACAACTCAGCCAATGAATCTCCACAATATAAAACCATTTTTATATCAAATACAAATACAAATACGAACTCGTATATATACACTCAACTCAATCTAGGGTATTACTAACCCTATCTCTACCGAGTCACGCCACAGAGCCAAGTAATTCTTAACTTAAGCTCTGATACCAACTGTAACGACCCGGATTTTGAGCGGCTTTGGTTATCGACGTAAGCTCGACGTCGATAACCAAAACATCAAAAAATCCTGGTAATTAATGAAAGAAATTAGAAGGTGAGAATAGATAAGATAGAACTTATAGAATAGAAGAAGAAGAACATCATCATCAGAGTAAACACGAATCTCACAGCGGAACGAATAAAATATAACATATAACATAACTTTGAAATATAACAGTTACGTATACAATAGCACTTATCAGAGTACAACACTTACAACACAGCGGAAATAAACTATAGCTATATGATTCTGAAGCCTCCTGCTCCAGCTCTTCAATGTATCTGCAAATCCCGACTACTTGACTGCCCGTACAAATTTAGGCACCCAAGAGTTTAGGGAAAACAACAAAGTAAACTCCGGGTCAGTCATGGGACTGGTATGAGTAAAACAGGTTAAACAGGTATATGAACAAGTAAACGATATCTCATAAGACCACGCCGCAGAACGGAACGGGTTTTTCCCTTATGAGAATCCAAAATATCTTTATATCAAAAACCTTTTGATATTATAATAATGTCTATGTACAAATAGATATCAACTAGCAGAAACGCTTTCATCTCACGTTCTACATATATAGTATACAATCAAAATCGCAAGCACGTATTGGGTAATGGATTTCCAACTATGACAAGGTATGGAACCACCTTCCGATCAGTGTACTCTAGGAACGATACACTGGAGTTCAACAAGAACATCTTGTAACTCAGCCACACATGACCGACCACTCATTTCGCTTGAGTGTATCGAATGTACATCACCAACGGTTGGGATCAGCAACCGTTCCCGTATATATATGGGACAGCATTGATAGATTTTAGAAACAAATGAATATTCTCTAGATAGGTGATTATACACCCTACTTCAGTGCGACCGACTTAGCCATGCTGCCTGCCCGATTTCTGTCATTTACCGGATGTGAGGCTAGAAGCTACGCATATCTTTTCATATCATATCTTCATTTACTTCGAATACCACATCGTCATACCCGCCAAATCATTATCGATTTCTCTAACGGTATCACGGGTATGAAGCTAAGAGAAACGAATTCCTCCGCCACCAAACGTAATACGTTGAAGAGATCAACATATAGGATTCATTAGGAATACTCTGTCAGACATTCGTCCATACAAGTTGTCCTGGGACTGGACAAACCGAAGGCATTATTCAGTACATCCATCTTAGGCACTGTTATCTAAGACTTATACAATAGCCCTTGCACTTTACTTCGTCTTCAATTTTCTTCATCGTATTTGATCACAACGCTTATGTCAATACGGAGTGGTTCTTCGGATAATAATCCAACCGGTCTCTCCATATTTACAACGTAAAATGGTCAAAACTTTGATAGTCTGTGATTTAACTATCAAATGAAAACATGTCCGTGTACAAACAACGATCTAAATTCCAAATGGAATTATCGACCCAATCATCAAACACATATATATATATATTTAGATATATTCATATTTCCTTATTTTCTATATTTAGAAAATATTCGTTATCAACGTTGGAAAACATTTCCATTGTTTATTTACGTATCACTATCCTTCCACAACTATCAGACTCTAACTATAAACTAACAAGAGAACAACTTCCTAAGTATAAACCCCGAAGGCCGAAACCAACATCAGATCGATACTCAGAAAACCATTCAACTTATTAATCTCTAGTCAGATTCTAATTTTGCTTAACTCTATATCCTTTAACTCCATTCGCTCAACTCTAGATCGTAGCGATCACAATGGTTACGCCTGATTCCCTCAGGAAACATCCGACCGCCGTAGGCTATTTACAGCCCTGCGAATTACGCTTGCAGTCGTGCTAAATGGCGACTCATCCTGAATAACTATGTTTGTTTTAACTCTAACTGTTTAACTCTAACTGGTTTTACTCTGTTTTGACTAACTCAATTTATTTACTCGACTGACTAATTCAACTCGATTACCCTAACTTGATTTACTTATCTCGATTAACTGAACTAATCACTTTGATTAACTCGACTAATTCACTTTGGTTAGCTTAACCAATTCACTTAACTAATTCACTTAGTTTAACCTAACTATTCACTTAACTCCTGTCGAATAAACTATATTCTATAACTCCTTTAACTCTATTCGAATAAACTATATTCGATTAACTCCTTTGATTTAACTCTAATCGATTAACTCCCTTCGATTGAAACTAACATCGATACTCCTTTCGATGAAACTAACATCGATACTCCTTTCGATGAAACTAACATCGATTAACTCCTTTCGATGAAACTAACATCGATTTACTTTATTCACTTTATAAAGATTTCCTTTTTAACAACGTTTTCTTTTCAATTCTATTTGTAAATGGTTTACAAATATTCCCTTTTCAAATTTATTCTTGAAATATTCTAACTCCTTAAATTCCCGGGAAAATTCGCCATAACCTCCTTTGTATCGGGAGCATCGGGAAAATCCCCAAACCCGCCACACAGGCCTTTCCATTCAAAAAGAAATGTTTTGAATTTATTTCCTTTTTAAAATATCTCCTATTTATAAATATCCCAATTTCCTAAATATTCTATTTTCAATATCACTTTGAAAATTTCCTTATCTACATTCCGGTATGTTATGGTATTCAATCATATCAAATCACGATGTTCAATATCGTCCAAGCACATATAATCGCCCACAGATTTCATATCACATCATATAACAATATATGAAAAACAATAAAATAACTGTTGAGGAATCCAGTCGGATTCCTCCAACCTGTCTCCCTGCATCCACAGATGTTACACAATATGATTATCATCACCTTCAGTTCAATATAAATTATTCTGATAAACAGAATCAATATATAACTATCTAACTGTTTATATATTATATATATATAATATTTCATTGACTGACTAGCAGTTCAATCAATCAACCAACACACAAAAATCAACAGATGATTAACAGTTCTAAGAATACATTATAAAAATACAACTGTTCAGAGTTGGTGAGTTTTACTCACATTTGCGCGTTAACTGTTAAATAACGGTTTGCGTTATTCGACTCAGTCGGACAATTTATTTCTCCATAAATTGTAATGAGCTCGGATTCACTCCCGGTCAGTCTCATTGTGTTGCTCCCGTCCATACGATCCTAGCGTGACCAGTTTTGCTTCATAAGGCCCATACCCCCCCTTTTAATTAACCGGATCCCCTACACGTTCTTCCCCAATTCTCTAATACCGTAGCATGCTCCTCAACTTCCCCCTTTGACCCCACGTTTTACCAATACCGCCCACTAACGTAAATAACCCGACCCGCCTCATATTAAAACCAGACCACGTGTCCCTTTCTTTCTTTCCCCTTTCAAAATTCACGCTCCAGGTATCCTACCGAAACCTCCAACCCACTTCAATCATTGACCGCAACTTTGACCCCCTCATGCTTCCACCTCGGCCAACAATACCCACCGCTGACCTCTCCGTTCAACCCAGCATCCCAAGCCGAACTCAACAACCACCTCCACATCGACCCCTCTCGCCATGAAAAACTTTGACCTGCTCCCGCTGCCACGAAGTCGGACTCCACCACAGGCCGCTGTTGCTCCTCCTATCGACGCCATCAGAAGCGCCTTGTCACCAGGAAGTCATCGCACCCCTCACCTTGACCCCACGTCCCCTGTATTGCCTAGGAATGCGAGCTCTAACCACAAATGCCCCAAAACCGAACCTCAACAATTTAGACCGCACCAAAAACTGTGTATACCCAATCGAAGCCCTCCCTCTCACGAGTTTAACGCATCTGACGTTGTCTGATTTCGTCAAGTTTTGAGCTCCATTTAGTTTGCCGAAGGTTGGAAGAGTTATGAAAGTGGCGGCTGTCTTATTTCGTTTACTAGAGGATTTTGTTTTTAGGTCTTAAGAGATGAAGTTAAGGGTATTTATAAAGTAGAAGGGTGTAGATATTCTTGGTAGGATATTTTATGGAGATATTTGTGAAGAGAATATTCTCGGCATATTCCTTTTCGTTAATTTGTTTTCCGTTTAAAACTAACACAAATAATCTCTACATTGAGATCTAATACTTATCCTTAGCATAGAAAAATATTCTGGATCCAATGGGAACAGGTTTCGTCGAATTCCGACACAGTTTGCGAAAATCCTTTAGAAAATATCGATGAAAAACACCGAGCATTAATTCATTAAAATTACACAAAAAATCCTAAAAATATGAAGCCTTGACGTTTCACTAGACCTCTTCCTAAAGTTTCGTATGAAACTTGTTTCGTTGAATTTCGAGTTCGTTTGACTAGTTAACCATTCAGTTTAGTTTGTTTCTAGTTAAAAACATAGTGTACCGTACTATGAAATATCCTGTTCACGTAGGGACTGCTATGAACAGAAGTAAAGATACCATTTAAATAAGTGACGTGCTCTGGTCCCAAAAATGTAATAACACCGGTAGATGGACTCATATTGTGAAACCCCGAAATGTCGATACAGGGTGCCAAATACTCCAAATAAAAAGTTGCTTATTTAATTAATTAAAAATTACCATAAAATTCTAAAAATTAAATTATCGTTATGTCTCTAAAGAACCTTGTCTAGATTCAAACCCGATCTCTAGTTATATCGAATAAACCGTTATGGTCGATAAACGATTCTATAGCGACTATTTTAAAATTTGATTTGGACGTACATCAAAATCTACACAACGAAATCCCGATTTTTCTCTTCCACTAGAAAAATATACTCCACCAGCTCCACACGTTTCTTGTTTCACTGAAATCCGGCTTAAAACGAATCCTGTACATTCAGTTGAAGTTCGAATCGCCAATTTACGAACTGCAGCGCTATTTCAAGCTCTATTATAATTATATTATAATTATACGTTCAAACCGTCGTCGATTGAATATATTCGTTATTATATTTCGAATCGAAACTCCACAAAATCTCGTATGCTATTCAATTCACATGATATTGTGAATTTCACTATTTCCGACTATTTCGACATTATAATATATTATTATATTATAATTATTAATTAAATATTCAATATTATTTAATTAAACGATCATTAACTTCTCTAAATCACCAATTATATAATTAAATAAATTAATTATATACCGCAGAAAATGCGGGTCATTACATTCTTCCCCACTTAAAATAATTTCGTCCTCGAAATTGCTAAGTTAGAGGACGACCCTATCTATTGGAATTCCTAAGATTTGTTTACCCCTTATTTCTGATTTCAACTGAACCAATTAATATCGACAAAAATATTTATTCATTCCGACTAACTAAAATTTTCAAAAATTCTGAATATTTCCTAACACTTTAAACTTTCGAAAATTTCGCCAGCACCTCCTTTGTACTGGTCAATAGCTCAAACTCCAACTCGCCTCTCTGGGCCTTCTTCAACCCAAAAGAAAATCAAACAGCCAAGCGGCTTGCCAATTCGGCTCATAAATCCCAAACTCATATAAAATATAAACTTGTACCTTTTTGTCGGGCATATCATTATATCCCTACCATTCATTACCACTTCTGCATATAACAATGCACTACCAACCTGATCTCCAATCAGTTCATTCTTAACACAACCATTCGCTTATTCAAGCCGAATTCAATTTCAAATTTCATCCTTGATTTTCAAATCCTAAGTCCAGCTAAATTTCAAATTCTACTTAACTTAATTCAAGTTAAATTTCAATTTATTTTTACCATCTTATTTCATTTAACTTCATAAGTTAAATTTAAATTTCAAATTTCAAATTCCTGGATTTATTTCAAATCAATTTGAAATCATAATACCTATTCAAAATATTTGAATTTCTAAACACTTGTTTTCTCAAAACAATTCAAATCAAAATCTTTTGTAGTAATCCACCACTTAGAAACTCGAAAATCACACCGATGATACTGCGCAGTCACCATCGGAATTATTTTCCAGCGATACAAGTGATTTCAATACTATATCATTTTCAATACCATTACTAAATACTTCCATTTTGAAAACATTTCAAAATCTCCCAGGAACTTAAAATTTTCTTATTTTAATTCCAAATTTGATTTAAATTCATATTTAATTCATCTTATTTCATATACTTTACTTATGTGAATTCTGATTAGTTATTTATAACCATTTCACTTTTATAATCTCATTCGATTATAATTACAACCAATATATCTAATATATGATAATATATTACATATCCATACTGTGTCGGTCCATCGTATTCAAGTGTTTATTTACTCCTACCGATACAGTGGATCAAACTGATCGACCAGAACTCATAAACAACTCAGCCAATGAATCTCCACAATATAAAACCATTTTTATATCAAATACAAATACAAATACGAACTCGTATATATACACTCAACTCAATCTAGGGTATTACTAACCCTATCTCTACCGAGTCACGCCACAGAGCCAAGTAATTCTTAACTTAAGCTCTGATACCAACTGTAACGACCCGGATTTTGAGCGGCTTTGGTTATCGACGTAAGCTCGACGTCGATAACCAAAACATCGAAAAATCCTGGTAATTAATGAAAGAAATTAGAAGGTGAGAATAGATAAGATAGAACTTATAGAATAGAAGAAGAAGAACATCATCATCAGAGTAAACACGAATCTCACAGCGGAACGAATAAAATATAACATATAACATAACTTTGAAATATAACAGTTACGTATACAATAGCACTTATCAGAGTACAACACTTACAACACAGCGGAAATAAACTATAGCTATATGATTCTGAAGCCTCCTGCTCCAGCTCTTCAATGTATCTGCAAATCCCGACTACTTGACTGCCCGTACAAATTTAGGCACCCAAGAGTTTAGGGAAAACAACAAAGTAAACTCCGGGTCAGTCATGGGACTGGTATGAGTAAAACAGGTTAAACAGGTATATGAACAAGTAAACGATATCTCATAAGACCACGCCGCAGAACGGAACGGGTTTTTCCCTTATGAGAATCCAAAATATCTTTATATCAAAAACCTTTTGATATTATAATAATGTCTATGTACAAATAAATATCAACTAGCAGAAACGCTTTCATCTCACGTTCTACATATATAGTATACAATCAAAATCGCAAGCACGTATTGGGTAATGGATTTCCAACTATGACAAGGTATGGAACCACCTTCCGATCAGTGTACTCTAGGAACGATACACTGGAGTTCAACAAGAACATCTTGTAACTCAGCCACACATGACCGACCACTCATTTCGCTTGAGTGTATCGAATGTACATCACCAACGGTTGGGATCAGCAACCGTTCCCGTATATATATGGGACAGCATTGATAGATTTTAGAAACAAATGAATATTCTCTAGATAGGTGATTATACACCCTACTTCGGTGCGACCGACTTAGCCATGCTGCCTGCCCGATTTCTGTCATTTACCGGATGTGAGGCTAGAAGCTACGCATATCTTTTCATATCATATCTTCATTTACTTCGAATACCACATCGTCATACCCGCCAAATCATTATCGATTTCTCTAACGGTATCACGGGTATGAAGCTAAGAGAAACGAATTCCTCCGCCACCAAACGTAATACGTTGAAGAGATCAACATATAGGATTCATTAGGAATACTCTGTTAGACATTCGTCCATACAAGTTGTCCTGGGACTGGACAAACCGAAGGCATTATTCAGTACATCCATCTTAGGCACTGTTATCTAAGACTTATACAATAGCCCTTGCACTTTACTTCGTCTTCAATTTTCTTCATCGTATTTGATCACAACGCTTATGTCAATACGGAGTGGTTCTTCGGATAATAATCCAACCGGTCTCTCCATATTTACAACGTAAAATGGTCAAAACTTTGATAGTCTGTGATTTAACTATCAAATGAAAACATGTCCGTGTACAAACAACGATCTAAATTCCAAATGGAATTATCGACCCAATCATCAAACACATATATATATATATTTAGATATATTCATATTTCCTTATTTTCTATGTTTAGAAAATATTCGTTATCAACGTTGGAAAACATTTCCATTGTTTATTTACGTATCACTATCCTTCCACAACTATCAGACTCTAACTATAAACTAACAAGAGAACAACTTCCTAAGTATAAACCCCGAAGGCCGAAACCAACATCAGATCGATACTCAGAAAACCATTCAACTTATTAATCTCTAGTCAGATTCTAATTTTGCTTAACTCTATATCCTTTAACTCCATTCGCTCAACTCTAGATCGTAGCGATCACAATGGTTACGCCTGATTCCCTCAGGAAACATCCGACCGCCGTAGGCTATTTACAGCCCTGCGAATTACGCTTGCAGTCGTGCTAAATGGCGACTCATCCTGAATAACTATGTTTGTTTTAACTCTAACTGTTTAACTCTAACTGGTTTTACTCTGTTTTGACTAACTCAATTTATTTACTCGACTGACTAATTCAACTCGATTACCCTAACTTGATTTACTTATCTCGATTAACTGAACTAATCACTTTGATTAACTCGACTAATTCACTTTGGTTAGCTTAACCAATTCACTTAACTAATTCACTTAGTTTAACCTAACTATTCACTTAACTCCTGTCGAATAAACTATATTCTATAACTCCTCTAACTCTATTCGAATAAACTATATTCGATTAACTCCTTTGATTTAACTCTAATCGATTAACTCCCTTCGATTGAAACTAACATCGATACTCCTTTCGATGAAACTAACATCGATACTCCTTTCGATGAAACTAACATCGATTAACTCCTTTCGATGAAACTAACATCGATTTACTTTATTCACTTTATAAAGATTTCCTTTTTAACAACGTTTTCTTTTCAATTCTATTTGTAAATGGTTTACAAATATTCCCTTTTCAAATTTATTCTTGAAATATTCTAACTCCTTAAATTCCCGGGAAAATTCGCCAAAACCTCCTTTGTATCGGGAGCATCGGGAAAATCCCCAAACCCGCCACACAGGCCTTTCCATTCAAAAAGAAATGTTTTGAATTTATTTCCTTTTTAAAATATCTCCTATTTATAAATATCCCAATTTCCTAAATATTCTATTTTCAATATCACTTTGAAAATTTCCTTATCTACATTCCGGTATGTTATGGTATTCAATCATATCAAATCACGATGTTCAATATCGTCCAAGCACATATAATCGCCCACAGATTTCATATCACATCATATAACAATATATGAAAAACAATAAAATAACTGTTGAGGAATCCAGTCGGATTCCTCCAACCTGTCTCCCTGCATCCACAGATGTTACACAATATGATTATCATCACCTTCAGTTCAATATAAATTATTCTGATAAACAGAATCAATATATAACTATCTAACTGTTTATATATATTATATATATATATAATATTTCATTGACTGACTAGCAGTTCAATCAATCAACCAACACACAAAAATCAACAGATGATTAACAGTTCTAAGAATACATTATAAAAATACAACTGTTCAGAGTTGGTGAGTTTTACTCACATTTGCGCGTTAACCGTTAAATAACGGTTTGCGTTATTCGACTCAGTCGGACAATTTATTTCTCCATAAATTGTAATGAGCTCGGATTCACTCCCGGTCAGTCTCATTGTGTTGCTCCCGTCCATACGATCCTAGCGTGACCAGTTTTGCTTCATAAGGCCCATACCCCCCTTTTAATTAACCGGATCCCCTACACGTTCTTCCCCAATTCACTAATACCGTAGCCTGCTCCTCAACTTCCCCCTTTGACGCCACGTTTTACCAATACCGCCCACTAACGTAAATAACCCGACCCGCCTCATATTAAAACCAGACCACGTGTCCCTTTCTTTCTTTCCCCTTTCAAAATTCACGCTCCAGGTATCCTACCGAAACCTCCAACCCACTTCAATCATTGACCGCAACTTTGACCCCCTCATGCTTCCACCTCGGCCAACAATACCCACCGCTGACCTCTCCGTTCAACCCAGCATCCCAAGCCGAACTCAACAACCACCTCCACATCGACCCCTCTCGCCATGAAAAACTTTGACCTGCTCCCGCTGCCACGAAGTTGGACTCCACCACAGGCCGCTGTTGCTCCTCCTATCGACGCCATCAGAAGCGCCTTGTCACCAGGAAGTCATCGCACCCCTCACCTTGACCCCACGTCCCCTGTATTGCCTAGGAATGCGAGCTCTAACCACAAATGCCCCAAAACCGAACCTCAACAATTTAGACCGCACCAAAAACTGTGTATACCCAATCGAAGCCCTCCCTCTCACGAGTTTAACGCATCCGACGTTGTCTGATTTCGTCAAGTTTTGAGCTCCATTTAGTTTGCCGAAGGTTGGAAGAGTTATGAAAGTGGCGGCTGTCTTATTTCGTTTACTAGAGGATTTTGTTTTTAGGTCTTAAGAGATGAAGTTAAGGGTATTTATAAAGTAGAAGGGTGTAGATATTCTTGGTAGGATATTTTATGGAGATATTTGTGAAGAGAATATTCTCGGCATATTCCTTTTCGTTAATTCGTTTTCCGTTTAAAACTAACACAAATAATCTCTACATTGAGATCTAATACTTATCCTTAGCATAGAAAAATATTCCGGATCCAATGGGAACAGGTTTCGTCGAATTCCGACACAGTTTGCGAAAATCCTTTAGAAAATATCGATGAAAAACACCGAGCATTAATTCATTAAAATTACACAAAAAATCCTAAAAATATGAAGCCTTGACGTTTCACTAGACCTCTTCCTAAAGTTTCGTATGAAACTTGTTTCGTTGAATTTCGAGTTCGTTTGACTAGTTAACCATTCAGTTTAGTTTGTTTCTAGTTAAAAGCATAGTGTACCGTACTATGAAATATCATGTTCACGTAGGGACTGCTATGAACAGAAACAAAGATACCATTTAAATAAGTGACGTGCTCTGGTCCCAAAAATGTAATAACACCGGTAGATGGACTCATATTGTGAAACCCCGAAATGTCGATACAGGGTGCCAAATACTCCAAATAAAAAGTTGCTTATTTAATTAATTAAAAATTACCATAAAATTCTAAAAATTAAATTATCGTTATGTCTCTAAAGAACCTTGTCTAGATTCAAACCCGATCTCTAGTTATATCGAATAAACCGTTATGGTCGATAAACGATTCTATAGCGACTATTTTAAATTTTGATTTGGACGTACATCAAAATCTACACAACGAAATCCCGATTTTTCTCTTCCACTAGAAAGATATACTCCACCAGCTCCACACGTTTCTTGTTTCACTGAAATCCGGCTTAAAACGAATCCTGTACATTCAGTTGAAGTTTGAATCGCCAATTTACGAACTGCAGCGCTATTTCAAGCTCTATTATAATTATATTATAATTATACATTCAAACCGTCGTCGATTGAATATATTCGTTATTATATTTCGAATCGAAACTCCACAAAATCTCGTATGCTATTCAATTCACATGATATTGTGAATTTCACTATTTCCGACTATTTCGACATTATAATATATTATTATATTATAATTATTAATTAAATATTCAATATTATTTAATTAAACGATCATTAACTTCTCTAAATCACCAATTATATAATTAAATAAATTAATTATATACCGCAGAAAATGCGGGTCATTACATTCTTCCCCACTTAAAATAATTTCGTCCTCGAAATTGCTAAGTTAGAGGACGACCCTATCTATTGGAATTCCTAAGATTTGTTTACCCCTTATTTCTGATTTCAACTGAACCAATTAATATCGACAAAAATATTTATTCATTCCGACTAACTAAAATTTTCAAAAATTCTGAATATTTCCTAACACTTTAAACTTTCGAAAATTTCGCCAGCACCTCCTTTGTACTGGTCAATAGCTCAAACTCCAACTCGCCTCTCTGGGCCTTCTTCAACCCAAAAGAAAATCAAACAGCCAAGCGGCTTGCCAATTCGGCTCATAAATCCCAAACTCATATAAAATATAAACTTGTACCTTTTTGTCGGGCATATCATTATATCCCTACCATTCATTACCACTTCTGCATATAACAATGCACTACCAACCTGATCTCCAATCAGTTCATTCTTAACACAACCATTCGCTTATTCAAGCCGAATTCAATTTCAAATTTCATCCTTGATTTTCAAATCCTAAGTCCAGCTAAATTTCAAATTCTACTTAACTTAATTCAAGTTAAATTTCAATTTATTTTTACCATCTTATTTCATTTAACTTCATAAGTTAAATTTAAATTTCAAATTTCAAATTCCTGGATTTATTTCAAATCAATTTGAAATCATAATACCTATTCAAAATATTTGAATTTCTAAACACTTGTTTTCTCAAAACAATTCAAATCAAAATCTTTTGTAGTAATCCACCACTTAGAAACTCGAAAATCACACCGATGATACTGCGCAGTCACCATCGGAATTATTTTCCAGCGATACAAGTGATTTCAATACTATATCATTTTCAATACCATTACTAAATACTTCCATTTTGAAAACATTTCAAAATCTCCCAGGAACTTAAAATTTTCTTATTTTAATTCCAAATTTGATTTAAATTCATATTTAATTCATCTTATTTCATATACTTTACTTATGTGAATTCTGATTAGTTATTTATAACCATTTCACTTTTATAATCTCATTCGATTATAATTACAACCAATATATCTAATATATGATAATATATTACATATCCATACTGTGTCGGTCCATCGTATTCAAGTGTTTATTTACTCCTACCGATACAGTGGATCAAACTGATCGACCAGAACTCATAAACAACTCAGCCAATGAATCTCCACAATATAAAACCATTTTTATATCAAATACAAATACAAATACGAACTCGTATATATACACTCAACTCAATCTAGGGTATTACTAACCCTATCTCTACCGAGTCACGCCACAGAGCCAAGTAATTCTTAACTTAAGCTCTGATACCAACTGTAACGACCCGGATTTTGAGCGGCTTTGGTTATCGACGTAAGCTCGACGTCGATAACCAAAACATCGAAAAATCCTGGTAATTAATGAAAGAAATTAGAAGGTGAGAATAGATAAGATAGAACTTATAGAATAGAAGAAGAAGAACATCATCATCAGAGTAAACACGAATCTCACAGCGGAACGAATAAAATATAACATATAACATAACTTTGAAATATAACAGTTACGTATACAATAGCACTTATCAGAGTACAACACTTACAACACAGCGGAAATAAACTATAGCTATATGATTCTGAAGCCTCCTGCTCCAGCTCTTCAATGTATCTGCAAATCCCGACTACTTGACTGCCCGTACAAATTTAGGCACCCAAGAGTTTAGGGAAAACAACAAAGTAAACTCCGGGTCAGTCATGGGACTGGTATGAGTAAAACAGGTTAAACAGGTATATGAACAAGTAAACGATATCTCATAAGACCACGCCGCAGAACGGAACGGGTTTTTCCCTTATGAGAATCCAAAATATCTTTATATCAAAAACCTTTTGATATTATAATAATGTCTATGTACAAATAAATATCAACTAGCAGAAACGCTTTCATCTCACGTTCTACATATATAGTATACAATCAAAATCGCAAGCACGTATTGGGTAATGGATTTCCAACTATGACAAGGTATGGAACCACCTTCCGATCAGTGTACTCTAGGAACGATACACTGGAGTTCAACAAGAACATCTTGTAACTCAGCCACACATGACCGACCACTCATTTCGCTTGAGTGTATCGAATGTACATCACCAACGGTTGGGATCAGCAACCGTTCCCGTATATATATGGGACAGCATTGATAGATTTTAGAAACAAATGAATATTCTCTAGATAGGTGATTATACACCCTACTTCGGTGCGACCGACTTAGCCATGCTGCCTGCCCGATTTCTGTCATTTACCGGATGTGAGGCTAGAAGCTACGCATATCTTTTCATATCATATCTTCATTTACTTCGAATACCACATCGTCATACCCGCCAAATCATTATCGATTTCTCTAACGGTATCACGGGTATGAAGCTAAGAGAAACGAATTCCTCCGCCACCAAACGTAATACGTTGAAGAGATCAACATATAGGATTCATTAGGAATACTCTGTCAGACATTCGTCCATACAAGTTGTCCTGGGACTGGACAAACCGAAGGCATTATTCAGTACATCCATCTTAGGCACTGTTATCTAAGACTTATACAATAGCCCTTGCACTTTACTTCGTCTTCAATTTTCTTCATCGTATTTGATCACAACGCTTATGTCAATACGGAGTGGTTCTTCGGATAATAATCCAACCGGTCTCTCCATATTTACAACGTAAAATGGTCAAAACTTTGATAGTCTGTGATTTAACTATCAAATGAAAACATGTCCGTGTACAAACAACGATCTAAATTCCAAATGGAATTATCGACCCAATCATCAAACACATATATATATATATATATATTTAGATATATTCATATTTCCTTATTTTCTATGTTTAGAAAATATTCGTTATCAACGTTGGAAAACATTTCCATTGTTTATTTACGTATCACTATCCTTCCACAACTATCAGACTCTAACTATAAACTAACAAGAGAACAACTTCCTAAGTATAAACCCCGAAGGCCGAAACCAACATCAGATCGATACTCAGAAAACCATTCAACTTATTAATCTCTAGTCAGATTCTAATTTTGCTTAACTCTATATCCTTTAACTCCATTCGCTCAACTCTAGATCGTAGCGATCACAATGGTTACGCCTGATTCCCTCAGGAAACATCCGACCGCCGTAGGCTATTTACAGCCCTGCGAATTACGCTTGCAGTCGTGCTAAATGGCGACTCATCCTGAATAACTATGTTTGTTTTAACTCTAACTGTTTAACTCTAACTGGTTTTACTCTGTTTTGACTAACTCAATTTATTTACTCGACTGACTAATTCAACTCGATTACCCTAACTTGATTTACTTATCTCGATTAACTGAACTAATCACTTTGATTAACTCGACTAATTCACTTTGGTTAGCTTAACCAATTCACTTAACTAATTCACTTAGTTTAACCTAACTATTCACTTAACTCCTGTCGAATAAACTATATTCTATAACTCCTCTAACTCTATTCGAATAAACTATATTCGATTAACTCCTTTGATTTAACTCTAATCGATTAACTCCCTTCGATTGAAACTAACATCGATACTCCTTTCGATGAAACTAACATCGATACTCCTTTCGATGAAACTAACATCGATTAACTCCTTTCGATGAAACTAACATCGATTTACTTTATTCACTTTATAAAGATTTCCTTTTTAACAACGTTTTCTTTTCAATTCTATTTGTAAATGGTTTACAAATATTCCCTTTTCAAATTTATTCTTGAAATATTCTAACTCCTTAAATTCCCGGGAAAATTCGCCAAAACCTCCTTTGTATCGGGAGCATCGGGAAAATCCCCAAACCCGCCACACAGGCCTTTCCATTCAAAAAGAAATGTTTTGAATTTATTTCCTTTTTAAAATATCTCCTATTTATAAATATCCCAATTTCCTAAATATTCTATTTTCAATATCACTTTGAAAATTTCCTTATCTACATTCCGGTATGTTATGGTATTCAATCATATCAAATCACGATGTTCAATATCGTCCAAGCACATATAATCGCCCACAGATTCCATATCACATCATATAACAATATATGAAAAACAATAAAATAACTGTTGAGGAATCCAGTCGGATTCCTCCAACCTGTCTCCCTGCATCCACAGATGTTACACAATATGATTATCATCACCTTCAGTTCAATATAAATTATTCTGATAAACAGAATCAATATATAACTATCTAACTGTTTATATATATTATATATATATATATAATATTTCATTGACTGACTAGCAGTTCAATCAATCAACCAACACACAAAAATCAACAGATGATTAACAGTTCTAAGAATACATTATAAAAATACAACTGTTCAGAGTTGGTGAGTTTTACTCACATTTGCGCGTTAACCGTTAAATAACGGTTTGCGTTATTCGACTCAGTCGGACAATTTATTTCTCCATAAATTGTAATGAGCTCGGATTCACTCCCGGTCAGTCTCATTGTGTTGCTCCCGTCCATACGATCCTAGCGTGACCAGTTTTGCTTCATAAGGCCCATACCCCCCTTTTAATTAACCGGATCCCCTACACGTTCTTCCCCAATTCACTAATACCGTAGCCTGCTCCTCAACTTCCCCCTTTGACGCCACGTTTTACCAATACCGCCCACTAACGTAAATAACCCGACCCGCCTCATATTAAAACCAGACCACGTGTCCCTTTCTTTCTTTCCCCTTTCAAAATTCACGCTCCAGGTATCCTACCGAAACCTCCAACCCACTTCAATCATTGACCGCAACTTTGACCCCCTCATGCTTCCACCTCGGCCAACAATACCCACCGCTGACCTCTCCGTTCAACCCAGCATCCCAAGCCGAACTCAACAACCACCTCCACATCGACCCCTCTCGCCATGAAAAACTTTGACCTGCTCCCGCTGCCACGAAGTTGGACTCCACCACAGGCCGCTGTTGCTCCTCCTATCGACGCCATCAGAAGCGCCTTGTCACCAGGAAGTCATCGCACCCCTCACCTTGACCCCACGTCCCCTGTATTGCCTAGGAATGCGAGCTCTAACCACAAATGCCCCAAAACCGAACCTCAACAATTTAGACCGCACCAAAAACTGTGTATACCCAATCGAAGCCCTCCCTCTCACGAGTTTAACGCATCCGACGTTGTCTGATTTCGTCAAGTTTTGAGCTCCATTTAGTTTGCCGAAGGTTGGAAGAGTTATGAAAGTGGCGGCTGTCTTATTTCGTTTACTAGAGGATTTTGTTTTTAGGTCTTAAGAGATGAAGTTAAGGGTATTTATAAAGTAGAAGGGTGTAGATATTCTTGGTAGGATATTTTATGGAGATATTTGTGAAGAGAATATTCTCGGCATATTCCTTTTCGTTAATTCGTTTTCCGTTTAAAACTAACACAAATAATCTCTACATTGAGATCTAATACTTATCCTTAGCATAGAAAAATATTCCGGATCCAATGGGAACAGGTTTCGTCGAATTCCGACACAGTTTGCGAAAATCCTTTAGAAAATATCGATGAAAAACACCGAGCATTAATTCATTAAAATTACACAAAAAATCCTAAAAATATGAAGCCTTGACGTTTCACTAGACCTCTTCCTAAAGTTTCGTATGAAACTTGTTTCGTTGAATTTCGAGTTCGTTTGACTAGTTAACCATTCAGTTTAGTTTGTTTCTAGTTAAAAGCATAGTGTACCGTACTATGAAATATCATGTTCACGTAGGGACTGCTATGAACAGAAACAAAGATACCATTTAAATAAGTGACGTGCTCTGGTCCCAAAAATGTAATAACACCGGTAGATGGACTCATATTGTGAAACCCCGAAATGTCGATACAGGGTGCCAAATACTCCAAATAAAAAGTTGCTTATTTAATTAATTAAAAATTACCATAAAATTCTAAAAATTAAATTATCGTTATGTCTCTAAAGAACCTTGTCTAGATTCAAACCCGATCTCTAGTTATATCGAATAAACCGTTATGGTCGATAAACGATTCTATAGCGACTATTTTAAATTTTGATTTGGACGTACATCAAAATCTACACAACGAAATCCCGATTTTTCTCTTCCACTAGAAAGATATACTCCACCAGCTCCACACGTTTCTTGTTTCACTGAAATCCGGCTTAAAACGAATCCTGTACATTCAGTTGAAGTTTGAATCGCCAATTTACGAACTGCAGCGCTATTTCAAGCTCTATTATAATTATATTATAATTATACATTCAAACCGTCGTCGATTGAATATATTCGTTATTATATTTCGAATCGAAACTCCACAAAATCTCGTATGCTATTCAATTCACATGATATTGTGAATTTCACTATTTCCGACTATTTCGACATTATAATATATTATTATATTATAATTATTAATTAAA
Source organism: Allium sativum (assembly GCA_030737875.1). NCBI lineage: Eukaryota > Viridiplantae > Streptophyta > Magnoliopsida > Asparagales > Amaryllidaceae > Allium > Allium sativum. Next base: position 471,678,256 of record CM060920.1, on the reverse strand, counting down.
TATTCAATATTATTTAATTAAACGATCATTAACTTCTCTAAATCACCAATTATATAATTAAATAAATTAATTATATACCGCAGAAAATGCGGGTCATTACATTCTTCCCCACTTAAAATAATTTCGTCCTCGAAATTGCTAAGTTAGAGGACGACCCTATCTATTGGAATTCCTAAGATTTGTTTACCCCTTATTTCTGATTTCAACTGAACCAATTAATATCGACAAAAATATTTATTCATTCCGACTAACTAAAATTTTCAAAAATTCTGAATATTTCCTAACACTTTAAACTTTCGAAAATTTCGCCAGCACCTCCTTTGTACTGGTCAATAGCTCAAACTCCAACTCGCCTCTCTGGGCCTTCTTCAACCCAAAAGAAAATCAAACAGCCAAGCGGCTTGCCAATTCGGCTCATAAATCCCAAACTCATATAAAATATAAACTTGTACCTTTTTGTCGGGCATATCATTATATCCCTACCATTCATTACCACTTCTGCATATAACAATGCACTACCAACCTGATCTCCAATCAGTTCATTCTTAACACAACCATTCGCTTATTCAAGCCGAATTCAATTTCAAATTTCATCCTTGATTTTCAAATCCTAAGTCCAGCTAAATTTCAAATTCTACTTAACTTAATTCAAGTTAAATTTCAATTTATTTTTACCATCTTATTTCATTTAACTTCATAAGTTAAATTTAAATTTCAAATTTCAAATTCCTGGATTTATTTCAAATCAATTTGAAATCATAATACCTATTCAAAATATTTGAATTTCTAAACACTTGTTTTCTCAAAACAATTCAAATCAAAATCTTTTGTAGTAATCCACCACTTAGAAACTCGAAAATCACACCGATGATACTGCGCAGTCACCATCGGAATTATTTTCCAGCGATACAAGTGATTTCAATACTATATCATTTTCAATACCATTACTAAATACTTCCATTTTGAAAACATTTCAAAATCTCCCAGGAACTTAAAATTTTCTTATTTTAATTCCAAATTTGATTTAAATTCATATTTAATTCATCTTATTTCATATACTTTACTTATGTGAATTCTGATTAGTTATTTATAACCATTTCACTTTTATAATCTCATTCGATTATAATTACAACCAATATATCTAATATATGATAATATATTACATATCCATACTGTGTCGGTCCATCGTATTCAAGTGTTTATTTACTCCTACCGATACAGTGGATCAAACTGATCGACCAGAACTCATAAACAACTCAGCCAATGAATCTCCACAATATAAAACCATTTTTATATCAAATACAAATACGAACTCGTATATATACACTCAACTCAATCTAGGGTATTACTAACCCTATCTCTACCGAGTCACGCCACAGAGCCAAGTAATTCTTAACTTAAGCTCTGATACCAACTGTAACGACCCGGATTTTGAGCGGCTTTGGTTATCGACGTAAGCTCGACGTCGATAACCAAAACATCGAAAAATCCTGGTAATTAATGAAAGAAATTAGAAGGTGAGAATAGATAAGATAGAACTTATAGAATAGAAGAAGAAGAACATCATCATTAGAGTAAACACGAATCTCACAGCGGAACGAATAAAATATAACATATAACATAACTTTGAAATATAACAGTTACGTATACAATAGCACTTATCAGAGTACAACACTTACAACACAGCGGAAATAAACTATAGCTATATGATTCTGAAGCCTCCTGCTCCAGCTCTTCAATGTATCTGCAAATCCCGACTACTTGACTGCCCGTACAAATTAAGGCACCCAAGGGTTTAGGGAAAACAACAAAGTAAACTCCGGGTCAGTCATGGGACTGGTATGAGTAAACCAGGTTAAACAGGTATATGAACAAGTAAACGATATCTCATAAGACCACGCCGCAGAACGGAACGGGTTTTTCCCTTATGAGAATCCAAAATAACTTTATATCAAAAACCTTTTGATATTATAATAATGTCTATGTACAAATAGATATCAACTAGCAGAAACGCTTTCATCTCACGTTCTACATATATAGTATACAATCAAAATCGCAAGCACGTATTGGGTAATGGATTTCCAACTATGACAAGGTATGGAACCACCTTCCGATCAGTGTACTCTAGGAACGATACACTGGAGTTCAACAAGAACATCTTGTAACTCAGCCACACATGACCGACCACTCATTTCGCTTGAGTGTATCGAATGTACATCACCAACGGTTGGGATCAGCAACCGTTCCCGTATATATATGGGACAGCATTTATAGATTTTAGAAACAAATGAATATTCTCTAGATAGGTGATTATACACCCTACTTCGGTGCGACCGACTTAGCCATGCTGCCTGCCCGATTTCTGTCATTTACCGGATGTGAGGCTAGAAGCTACGCATATCTTTTCATATCATATCTTCATTTACTTCGAATACCACATCGTCATACCCGCCAAATCATTATCGATTTCTCTAACGGTATCACGGGTATGAAGCTAAGAGAAACGAATTCCTCCGCCACCAAACATAATACGTTGAAGAGATCAACATATAGGATTCATTAGGAATACTCTGTCAGACATTCGTCCATACAAGTTGTCCTGGGACTGGACAAACCGAAAGCATTATTCAGTACATCCATCTTAGGCATTGTTATCTAAGACTTATACAATAGCCCTTGCACTTTACTTCGTCTTCAATTTTCTTCATCGTATTTGATCACAACGCTTATGTCAATACGGAGTGGTTCTTCGGATAATAATCCAACCGGTCTCTCCATATTTACAACGTAAAATGGTCAAAACTTTGATAGTCTGTGATTTAACTATCAAATGAAAACATGTCCGTGTACAAACAACGATCTAAATTCCAAATGGAATTATCGACCCAATCATCAAACACATATATATATATATATTTAGATATATTCATATTTCCTTATTTTCTATATTTAGAAAATATTCGTTATCAACGTTGGAAAACATTTCCATTGTTTATTTACGTATCACTATCCTTCCACAACTATCAGACTCTAACTATAAACTAACAAGAGAACAACTTCCTAAGTATAAACCCCGAAGGCCGAAACCAACATCAGATCGATACTCAGAAAACCATTCAACTTATTAATCTCTAGTCAGATTCTAATTTTGCTTAACTCTATATCCTTTAACTCCATTCGCTCAACTCTAGATCGTAGCGATCACAATGGTTACGCCTGATTCCCTCAGGAAACATCCGACCGCCGTAGGCTATTTACAGCCCTGCGAATTACGCTTGCAGTCGTGCTAAATGGCGACTCATCCTGAATAACTATGTTTGTTTTAACTCTAACTGTTTAACTCTAACTGGTTTTACTCTGTTTTGACTAACTCAATTTATTTACTCGACTGACTAATTCAACTCGATTACCCTAACTTGATTTACTTATCTCGATTAACTGAACTAATCACTTTGATTAACTCGACTAATTCACTTTGGTTAACTTAACCAATTCACTTAACTAATTCACTTAGTTTAACCTAACTATTCACTTAACTCCTGTCGAATAAACTATATTCTATAACTCCTCTAACTCTATTCGAATAAACTATATTCGATTAACTCCTTTGATTTAACTCTAATCGATTAACTCCCTTCGATTGAAACTAACATCGATACTCCTTTCGATGAAACTAATATCGATACTCCTTTCGATGAAACTAACATCGATTAACTCCTTTCGATGAAACTAACATCGATTTACTTTATTCACTTTATAAAGATTTCCTTTTTAACAACGTTTTCTTTTCAATTCTATTTGTAAATGGTTTACAAATATTCCCTTTTCAAATTTATTCTTGAAATATTCTAACTCCTTAAATTCCCGGGAAAATTCGCCATAACCTCCTTTGTATCGGGAGCATCGGGAAAATCCCCAAACCCGCCACACAGGCCTTTCCATTCAAAAAGAAATGTTTTGAATTTATTTCCTTTTTAAAATATCTCCTATTTATAAATATCCCAATTTCCTAAATATTCTATTTTCAATATCACTTTGAAAATTTCCTTATCTACATTCCGGTATGTTATGGTATTCAATCATATCAAATCACGATGTTCAATATCGTCCAAGCACATATAATCGCCCACAGATTTCATATCACATCATATAACAATATATGAAAAACAATAAAATAACTGTTGAGGAATCCAGTCGGATTCCTCCAACCTGTCTCCCTGCATCCACAGATGTTACACAATATGATTATCATCACCTTCAGTTCAATATAAATTATTCTGATAAACAGAATCAATATATAACTATCTAACTGTTTATATATTATATATATATAATATTTCATTGACTGACTAGAAGTTCAATCAATCAACCAACACACAAAAATCAACAGATGATTAACAGTTCTAAGAATACATTATAAAAATACAACTGTTCAGAGTTGGTGAGTTTTACTCACATTTGCGCGTTAACCGTTAAATAACGGTTTGCGTTATTCGACTCAGTCGGACAATTTATTTCTCCATAAATTGTAATGAGCTCGGATTCACTCCCGGTCAGTCTCATTGTGTTGCTCCCGTCCATACGATCCTAGCGTGACCAGTTTTGCTTCATAAGGCCCATACCCCCCCTTTTAATTAACCGGATCCCCTACACGTTCTTCCCCAATTCACTAATACCGTAGCATGCTCCTCAACTTCCCCCTTTGACCCCACGTTTTACCAATACCGCCCACTAACGTAAATAACCCGACCCGCCTCATATTAAAACCAGACCACGTGTCCCTTTCTTTCTTTCCCCTTTCAAAATTCACGCTCCAGGTATCCTACCGAAACCTCCAACCCACTTCAATCATTGACCGCAACTTTGACCCCCTCATGCTTCCACCTCGGCCAACAATACCCACCGCTGACCTCTCCGTTCAACCCAGCATCCCAAGCCGAACTCAACAACCACCTCCACATCGACCCCTCTCGCCATGAAAAACTTTGACCTGCTCCCGCTGCCACGAAGTCGGACTCCACCACAGGCCGTTGTTGCTCCTCCTATCGACGCCATCAGAAGCGCCTTGTCACCAGGAAGTCATCGCACCCCTCACCTTGACCCCACGTCCCCTGTATTGCCTAGGAATGCGAGCTCTAACCACAAATGCCCCAAAACCGAACCTCAACAATTTAGACCGCACCAAAAACTGTGTATACCCAATCGAAGCCCTCCCTCTCACGAGTTTAACGCATACGACGTTGTCTGATTTCGTCAAGTTTTGAGCTCCATTTAGTTTGCCGAAGGTTGGAAGAGTTATGAAAGTGGCGGCTGTCTTATTTCGTTTACTAGAGGATTTTGTTTTTAGGTCTTAAGAGATGAAGTTAAGGGTATTTATAAAGTAGAAGGGTGTAGATATTCTTGGTAGGATATTTTATGGAGATATTTGTGAAGAGAATATTCTCGGCATATTCCTTTTCGTTAATTCGTTTTCCGTTTAAAACTAACACAAATAATCTCTACATTGAGATCTAATACTTATCCTTAGCATAGAAAAATATTCCGGATCCAATGGGAACAGGTTTCGTCGAATTCCGACACAGTTTGCGAAAATCCTTTAGAAAATATCGATGAAAAACACCGAGCATTAATTCATTAAAATTACACAAAAAATCCTAAAAATATGAAGCCTTGACGTTTCACTAGACCTCTTCCTAAAGTTTCGTATGAAACTTGTTTCGTTGAATTTCGAGTTCGTTTGACTAGTTAACCATTCAGTTTAGTTTGTTTCTAGTTAAAAACATAGTGTACCGTACTATGAAATATCCTGTTCACGTAGGGACTGCTATGAACAGAAGTAAAGATACCATTTAAATAAGTGACGTGCTCTGGTCCCAAAAATGTAATAACACCGGTAGATGGACTCATATTGTGAAACCCCGAAATGTCGATACAGGGTGCCAAATACTCCAAATAAAAAGTTGCTTATTTAATTAATTAAAAATTACCATAAAATTCTAAAAATTAAATTATCGTTATGTCTCTAAAGAACCTTGTCTAGATTCAAACCCGATCTCTAGTTATATCGAATAAACCGTTATGGTCGATAAACGATTCTATAGCGACTATTTTAAAATTTGATTTGGACGTACATCAAAATCTACACAACGAAATCCCGATTTTTCTCTTCCACTAGAAAAATATACTCCACCAGCTCCACACGTTTCTTGTTTCACTGAAATCCGGCTTAAAACGAATCCTGTACATTCAGTTGAAGTTCGAATCGCCAATTTACGAACTGCAGCGCTATTTCAAGCTCTATTATAATTATATTATAATTATACGTTCAAACCGTCGTCGATTGAATATATTCGTTATTATATTTCGAATCGAAACTCCACAAAATCTCGTATGCTATTCAATTCACATGATATTGTGAATTTCACTATTTCCGGCTATTTCGACATTATAATATATTATTATATTATAATTATTAATTAAATATTCAATATTATTTAATTAAACGATCATTAACTTCTCTAAATCACCAATTATATAATTAAATAAATTAATTATATACCGCAGAAAATGCGGGTCATTACAAAATGCGGGAGACACAGCTTTTTATAGTGGTTCGGCACTAACGCCTACGTTCACTTCATAGTAGTTATTTATCATATCTTAGTCTATTACAATTGATGTGCAAGTTTAGACCATATCAAGTACAAAGTATCACAATAAAATAACAATGTCCTTGTTAATTCCAAATTTGGACAAAAACGCCCTTCTTCCTCCTCCTTGAGATGATTTGACTTGGTCAAGTACGTCCAATTTGTGCTTCAATGTCCAAGACGTGCAAAAACCCAAAAGTAGTATCATTATCCTTGTAAATGTACCAAGTATGATGGAGAACGTGTATGTCACGTTTTAATAGTCCATGCCATGTCCAATGGCCATAGAGAGAAGGTGGTTTCCATTAATAGGGCTCTTGGAGCTCTAGAAGGCCAAAAATTCCAAGAAAAAAAGATGCAAATGAAGGCCAAGACTTGGGGTATTTATAGGTGAAGTTAGGTAGTGGAGTAGGTGAGATTTGGGGACCGCATAGCTGAAATTTGCATCCCAAACCTGACAAAAACCAAAAAATCGCATCACCCAAAGGGGGGCCTCGGAAATTCTTACATCCCTCCCTGGGATGTGAAATTCACATCCTCGGGATGCGAAACTCAGATCCCGAAGGACGCGGATTTCGCATCCACGAGGATGCGGATCTCGCATCCCGGAGGATGCGGATCTCGCATCCCGAAGGATGCGAATTTCGCATCACGGAGGATGCGAGTCTTGAAATGAAGGGGGAGGCGATGCGAGAAGGGTGATGCGAGATGGTGGGATGCAAGGTGAGATGGATGATGCAAGATTTGGTCGGCTGGCCCTCGGACCCCACCGGCGCTGCACCAAGACCAGTTGACGGCTCGCTTTCGGGTCGGAGGACGGCTCGCCTTTGGCTCGGCTAACGGCATGCCTTCTACATGAGTTATGGTGCAAAGCATCAAGACAGATGTTCTCGGACGCAAAAGTGGTCGTCTGATAGGAGTTTCAGACCCTTCTAAGTTTGTGATGTGACTTCGACCAAACTGCTTTGTGTTTTCTAACGATGTTCTTGACGCTTGAACGCATTGCTAGCCAGAAACTTGATGTATGACAACTTTGACCAAAAAGCATGTTAACAACAGGGATTTTGCGAGCCTTTGACTGCATAAGTTGAAAACGAGAACGGGAATGGTAAGGTTGATTAAATGGTTAAAATTAAGGATATTGATACATGGTTCAAATCCAAAATGTAAAGGTTGATAGTTTGATTGAGAAATTCAAATACATAAAACAAAAGACTGTTTGTATCCCACGAGATGGTCATTGTTTTTGGATCAAACACACGATATCATTCTCATCTTTGAGACTAGAAGTGCTTATAAATTATAACTAATAAAAAAATTATTTTTATAATTTGATTTGACATAAGCTTGAATCATGTAACTTTTAATTAATTTTAATATGATTAGAAAAAAGGCATCAGATCATTTGAGCCGAAACACCATATATCATATGCCCAGTTAAATGTTTGTTATGCACATTTTAACCTGGGAGGCAACCTGAATTCTTGTGAAAACCCAAATTTCAGCAAGTCCGAATTTTTCGCAAAATGCCAAAAATCCAAGTTCACTGAAACCCGAGTTGGTTTGTTTAGTATCCTGCAGAAAGGCAAAGATAAAATATATCAGAGTTCACAATAAAATATCTCACGACGGAATGAATAAAAATATAATAGTAAGTAAATACTTACCCTAACAATGACACTGTCTAATAAGTGTCTGCAAGTAGTATAATCTCTGCCATCTGTCTAACCTGCGGGTTTGTTATGTGGAAGGGGTCAGAACAAAAGTTCTGCTGAATGGACAAATTATACTTTCTATAAATAACATTACATATACAGTTCTATCACCGGTTTACCTTTACATAATTATTTCAGTTTATTATGCTTCCGATTTCACGTGTAAATCGTACCTATCTACTCTCAAGTAGATTAACCTAATGAATTATATATACGTAGCTATATGCCCAATATATCGAGATACTCCCATAGTACCCTTCTCGAGTGGTCTACATCGTCATACTGTGAAAACATACAATACCTCCACCGTCACGCTACGAAAGCGTACTAGACCATGCTACAAAAGCGCACTATGTCTCCATCACTACGACATGAAAGCGTACCAAGCTTTGCTACAATAGAGAATAAGGTCCCACCGCTGTGCCATAAAGGTGCCAAAACCCGAGCTCTTCCAAAAAACATGGTCGGAGCTTTCTATGTCGGTCAAGAACGGCTTCATTAGGCCTATAATACAGATATCAATATTGTCCTGTCTTTCTCGATAGCTATGGCCCTACCCATTGAATCTAAATTAATCTGAGAATAGGAGTGAATAGGGTTTATTGCAATTTTGCAAAATATAAAAATTATCACAGCACAAATCACAGTAGAATAAATAAATGCAGAAAATAACCGAAGCAGAATTTTCCCAGCTTCGACAAACCCCTTCCTACTGCTGCATTCCCCAAGGTTTCTTACTAAGAATTAAAACAATGTCCCGCATACAACACCTGTACACTCACGACCCCTCGTTATCGTTCTAATGCTATGCTAAAAACCCTGCACTAATCTCAAACCCTGAGATCAGATTTTCTGTAACTATAAATCCTATAGTTAGAATGTAGTTTACATAAAACTAGAAAGAAATGAATCGATTACAAAAATGCAACAACTAAAAAACAATAAAAAAACAAAACCCTAGAACCATAGTTAAAAACAAAGAATTATTAAACAAAGATCGACCTACCTTTTATTCTTGAGCCATGTCATTTAAAACATCGGCTACTCCTTATTTTCAATGGTCGTCGTTCCTCTTTTGATTAAATCGAAAGTAGGGTTTCACCAATTCGCAACTTTTGTTGCTCTGCAAATTATTCTCTATTGCCTTGATTGCTTAATGCTTCTTATCATTCAATTTGGCTTTGAGCTGATCAAAAACACAAGTGAGTAATTCTGATTTTTTTTTACACTTGAATTTGTTACTAAGTTTTCTATGCTTCTACCAACGATAAAACAGGTGTTTTTATAGGGTTTAAAACCCTTAATTATCTCTGATTTCACGCCAGTAGATCAGGTCTTGATATTGCGTGATTCATGCTTGATTTCCATGGCACTGAATTGCTTTGTATATTTGGCAATTTGACATTGTGCCTTCTATGAATTTGCTTGCCCTGTATTCATATTTCTGAAAGAATTAATTTGATGCTTTCTAAAAAAATTGAAGCTTGCCAAATATACCAGATTTGATTTTTGATCCTTTCTAGAAATATTATTTCATTATTGTCGGTTATAACATATTTCAATTCTGCCTTTATTTCTTGAGTTCATTGATAAGAATAGAAAAGGCATGTTTACTAAATTTGCTCATATGTACTACAATATTTTTTAACATGACCTGATCTTTATGTTGCACCCTGTTGACCTTTTCCTTATTGTACTTTGTTCATTTTTTGTTTCACTTGGGCTTGGATCTTGCATGCTGGTTCATGTCGAATTGAGTCGTGCTTGCACTGTTTAATCTGCACTTTTCATGCTATTCTTGTGACTTGTATATTTTACACTCAATTGTGCTATGTTGCCTTGTTGAATTGTATTATTGTTGTGCACATATATGTGCTCTTGAAATGCTTTTGCACAATGCTTTATGGTTTCTGTCCATTCCCTGCTTTTGCATTATTACCATGTCACTGCTCAATAATTGATGATCACGACAACATTTGATTTACTTTCCATGCTTCCAAGTTTTGTATCATTTCTCTGTGCAAGTTGAACCAACGTAGCTTGCTGCTGCTTGTACACATTTGTTGTGCTACATGTATATGTGCAGCATGTATTTACTTGTGCTTTGTACATGTCGTTTTCTTAACATTTGCCACTGCCCATGTGTGCTTGCTTCTTGGTTTATTGGCATTTTCATTTGATTTTGATGCTGCTTCATTATTACCCTGACTTGATCCATATGCATGCAAAACTCTGATTTAGTTCCTTTTGTTGAACTATGCATGTATTCGAGCTGATGCTTCCAGTTCATGTTGCTTATACTTTGTGTTATCTCGGCTGGTAATTGTATAATGTGCATGGCTTTTGCACTTCTATATGTGTTTGAACACTCTGCATGTATTATTTGAACTACCTTTTGACCTTTGATGGGCTCGAGCTAAAAATGCTCTATATAATTGGGCTTGACCCTGTGTTGCACCCTTGTACCATTGTTGGCCTATGTACATGATGCTCTTGCTTGGTCTTGTTTATATTCGTTTGCTATTGTGTTGATGGCTACATCACTTCTGTATGCACTTCGATGGCTCTGTGCAATTCCATTACCCTTAGCTCTATTCTGTTATACCTTGCTTGATATATGCATATGATCACTTTGTTGCCATATTTGAAATTGATCACTGATTTGGTTTTGTACCTGTTCACCTGAAAATCACTGTATATAAGTGCAAATATATTTTTCTATTTAAATCAGAGACCAATATACGATGTGCCGTGGCTAGTCAAGATCAGCAGACCACAATTGTGAGTTGAGGCCGGTCTTGATCAGCAGACCACTATAGCTGTGTTGAGGCTGATCTACGAGCACTTGTATTCAGTCTACCTTGTGATATTTATAGTGAATCACTGTGAATATCACAAGCAGTCTAGACTAATATATATATATAATATATCTGGTCAAGTCTAGAAATATGATGAGAAACACACCAAAATTCTGAGGTGAATAAAATTTAAAATAAATTTATATTTGTCAGTAGAATTTAAATCTTTTTTCAATTTGTTGTGTGTATTTCTGTGGCAAGTATACATGTGACTGGACTGGATCTGAAGCAGTTTAAAGAAACAGTGTGTCAGTGCATGAGTGAATGAATGTGTGTGAGTGAAATCTGAGTGTTGCAGTGAGGAAAGAATGCAGTATGAAATTGAATGTATTACATCACAGTGGAACGTTCAATAGTGGAGTTAGAAATATGTACCAATTCAAATGTTGAAATAAAATATTTATTTAAAAATATTATTCTTATATTAAGTTTTGTGCATTAGCATTTTATTCAAAGTAAATATTTATTTTTTTATATAATATAGTATAGAATAGTACAGTTACAAACACATTTATAGAATAATATATGTTTGTTATCATCAAAGAAAAATCATGCTATTATATTCAACACCACCGGCTACGATTGACGATAATAGGTATCCGACGACCGACTATCCTTTGTTGGGTCCTATGTTAGGCCTACCACCTTTGGCTTTGGGCATTCCTTAGACATATGGCCTTCCTTATGGATGTTGAAGCATCTCTCATTAAACTCCTTTGTTAGGCCTACCACCGAGGGTCATCACAAAGTATCATCACATCCCGTCGAAGTCTTGCACATCTTTCTAGTCCCGTCGAATAAGTTGCACATCCTCCCACCACGTCTACGAATGCCTATGACGATTTACCCCGATGGGCTCTTCATACCCATGGATTGGTCCAAATGCATATCATTATATTGATCAGACCCTATGTCTAATTTACCCATTATATGTTTCACTTACTTTTCTTTTCGTTGATTCACTATATTCATTATTTTGTTTAATCTTCTTAAATCAACTTCACTAGTTACCATAGAATATTGCCTAATTACAAGACTAACATGGAATATCTTTAGGCTTAACAAACTTAATTTCCAATTTCCTATTCATTTACAGTAAGCTTCAATTGTTTCTTTACACTTTTCCAAATTATAATCTTTATGTTATTATCTTTCTTATACGTTATTCCCACTGAACTGTGCTCGTTATTCCAGTTATAGGTTGACATTAAGCCTTTATCTTTTTATAACCTCATTCAATTATGTTATCCTTTCTTCTTCTATCTTTACAATTTATTCTTTTAGGAAGTTAGGTCTATTTCCAATTGATTGGTTACCAAAACTGTATAGAATCTGTTTCCATAGTTTAAGGTAACGGCTGACACCTACAATTGCAAGACGTGTCTTTCAGTTATTTTTAGGCTACTGAATAATGCGCAATATGGCTAAATCAAGTTTCGAAGTAATCCATGCCTTTATTTATTGTTAAACTTGCAATTATGTTTTCACTTCTTTTTCAAACCAAACCAAGGAAATATATTCTCTTTTTCTTAACCAATCAATCTAGGATATTTCAGACTTCCTACTTTAATTGGTATACATTAATTCCTATTTTCAGCTTATTTCTCCCTTTTTACATTATTGCAGCTAATTTGGACACAACTGGTTTATATCCTTTATCCAATCTCAACAATTTCTATATTCATTCCATTCTAAATTTGAAAGGTAATCTTTTCAACCAACATATAAATTCTCAAATTTACCATTTAACTGCAAATTTACAGTTTGTAATATTAATTTTGTTGTGCCATAATTACTACATCCCCTTTTGTTCATAATTCCAATTAAATCATGTTTTCTAATGCGCGCAAACAAAAAGGATTATAATTAGTCATATAAATTTGACATACAACTATATATATATATCATTGTTTCAAGTTTATGTATATTTAGCGCATAACCAAAAGTCAACATAAACTTTATATATATATATATATATATATATATATATATATATATATTCCGATGTAGGAAGGGGAAAAGAGGAAGAAAAGAATATACTATAAATTCTTACAGTAATCAAACGATGTAATAGACTATTATAAGAAAATATAATTTAAATCCACTCACCTAGGATTTGCACTCTAAGTTTTGGATCTGATCCGGATTTGCATTTACCTTTACCGATCTATGGAATTTAGGCATCTACATCTTGAATCTACTATATTTTCCTTAAATTCTTGAATTAGAATTTCTAATCTAAAATATAAATTATTTTGGAAGAGTTTGGAGGAGAAAAGAAAATAACAGAGCTCTGGCGTCCTCTTAGAAAATATGAGTTGGAATCTAGGCCTTATAGGTTTATTTATAGTTATCCAAAAGAACTGTGTCCATCCGATTTAAAAAATATGAGATGGAAGCTAGGTCCTATAGGTTTATTTATAGCTATCCAGAAGAATTACGTCCATCTGATTCAAAAGAAATAAATAAAACCACATAAAAATATAAAATGCATCGGAACTAGCCTGGATGGGTTGACCCATAACGTAGCTGGGTCGACTCCTGGGTCGACCTACTTCAAATACGGGTCGACCCATATATGATTGTAAAAATCGTATATTTGGGTCGTTTACTGCATGCTTGATGTGGCGTTTAAAATTTTCCTTTTACGTTATTTTCTTAACCATTTTGATTTATTTTTAAATATTATTTTCCTGTTTTGAAGCGAGTTCTTATTCAAATTCAAATGTGCAATCGATGCGCACAATAACAATTCTTTTAATTCCATGAACATTATTTTTAATGCTTATTCCTACCATCTTAACACACATTTTATTTTCAAATTTCAAACGCGTATTACTAATACATGCATGTCCATCTTAAATAAAAATATTACTTAATTAGTGTCATTCAAACATCGCTCTATTACATGGTTTTATACCATTTATGATGCGCATTACTTTATAATTTATGTCTAAATATGTTTATATTAAATATATCTATGTGTGTTCACATTCTAGAATTAGTTATTTATTTCCAACCTTTGACGTTATTTCCAATGTTTCTCTTTTAATGTTGTTTATGTCATGCGTTGTCAATTGAAGGAAAATTTTCTCTTTTAATATTAATTTCTTTCCCTTCTTTAATTTAATCCTTTCTATCACACACATGTTTTATTATTTTATTAAATGGTTAAGTTTTTACACATGTTAACATTAATAATTTTCGATTACTTTCAAATTCAAATGCACATTGTTTATGCAATTAATATGCGCATATATCTTATTATTATTTATTAAGGTACCAATTATTAATCTCCATTCATTCTTCTGTTTCTTTTTATTTAACTATATATACACTATTGTGCGTTTAGTTTGCATAGTGGAAACTTTTTATTTATTGTTCATTTTATAACATGCGTTTATTTTCAAATTTCAAACGCACATTACTCCCATAACTTTTTTTGTTATTAAAATGCGGGGTTTTACACTCCCACCCTTAGGAAATTTCATCTCTGAAGTTTAGTAAGGGTATAATTTGCTACCATAATATGTACATTCATTTTGCAACCATTTATGCACTAGTACAAAGTGTAACACAACATAAAACAACATGAGTGTAATTAATGCCTAAGCAATACCTCTTATATGAATGCAAATTTTCTTGAAAACATGATGCACATCCTAAATACACGGGTAATTTCTATATGAATGCAATATTTCAAAAATAAAAAATTTACCTTTTCATCCAATTTTTCCCACACTCTAACAAAATAAGAATGTGGCTCATCCAATTTTTGCATCAAAACCTTACCAACCAACTTTAATTTTTTGTAGGTCAGAGAAATCTAATTTTCTAAATTTGATCTTTTATGTTAGAAAAGGAAGAAAATGAAAAATTACATATTTTCCATCTACTTTTACATACCTTTTTCCCCATACTCGGAAACCTTAATCGCTAACCTTACGAAAAATTCTATTTTTTATTCCAAGCATGATTTATATAAGAAAATTTTCATTTTTAGTTTTCCAAACTAACTTTGGAAGGAATCATTTTCTTTTATTGTTCTCATTTGTTGCAGTTGTCGTCTTTAGTACTTTCTGCAAATTTTGTTTGATTTTCTTTTAATTGTTCATCTTTTTGCTTTCATTTTCATTTTATTTGTAATATCCTATGTTTTTGTTTTTATTTAGTGTTTATTACAAACATCTAGAAAGAAAATATCAACCAAAAAAATTATGACATTATCAGGGTTCGGGTTCAATAAACAAACATTAATGGCGACAAAAAAACCTCAATTCTTCTTCCCGTTTTCTTCGATCTCCTATCCTTCAAATCCGTTCAACTCACTTCTCCTTCAACCAATTTCAATCTCCTCTTTCTTTCGCCCGTGTGTTTGTTTACTGAATCCTATTTTTGATTTTTTTTATTCGATCCCTAATCATCTTTTTGCCCAATTTCTGTCCTTTTCGCTTTGGGTTTTGTAACCCATTAACACTCCTTTCAACACTTCTAGCCTGTTGCGTGCTGACGCTCCTGGGACTATCGGGCCTCTTCGAAACTTGTGTAGTTAGATCTCATGTGAAAATGTGGATCTTCTGCACTTGTATCGGCAGTGTTTCAGGTGGAAACAAGACCGTTTCGACTTGCTCAGATCTGAAATAAAGTATCAACGTGAAGCTCCCATTGAGGCAGCAACTTCCTGGACCTCCAATCGTTTTCGCGTTTTGCTCTTATTTTTTTGGTATGCCTTCTTATTTACCAAGAGTATGTTACATTGTCTGCTTGGTGACTGTAATGGAGTTTTGGCTTATCAGTTGACGTCGGGGTTGTGATGGGCCTATTCTAGGTTCTAGATATTCAATGTTGAAATGGTTGTCATCTTCTTGGTATTTTTGGTTGGTTGTAGGGATCTCTGGTTGCAGTTTTGTATAGTTGTACTGGACTGTGATGTTGGGTAATGGGAGACAATTGCGTAAGAGTTAGCATGTCACATTTCAAGGCAATTTCTTAGGTCTGTTTTATTTGGTTTAGCATCCAGGTGTGCTCGTCCACTTCTTCATCTCAGACAAACATGGTCAAGCGTTAGCTCTCGACTTGCCGTCATGATGGTACTGTGCCTTCCGCATACCTCCACCTTGGCAGGCCAATTGTCATTCCTAGTCAATTTTTTGCATATGGAAGATGCTTATGTCATTTGCTTCAAGCTTGGATTCATGTCATTCTTCTATGATACAAGTGCAGCAGCTTCACAATTTGGGTGTACAACATAGTGGAACTGTAGTGATGTTGTTTTCTTAAACAATGATTGGTTTCCTGTACTTGTGTATCTTATTGTGTTTATTGTACTCCTATGTTATATTCACTTCTTTTGAAGTAAGTAATAAACTTTGTAAATCTACATGCATGGATTCAAGGTTGTAATGCATAGTCTAGAAATAGTGTCTAGCTCCAGTCCTGTAATCTAGTTTAGATATGATGGACGAACCACCTTAAACTCCGACAGTGGCGGACGGACCACCTTAAAACCCGAACTAGTAGGTTGGTAAACTACCAATCTTCTGTAATAGTGGAATTATTATTTATTATAATAAAAAGTATTTGTGATCACTTACAAAACCTGTCGGCTTTGCCAAAAAAATGTCAACTAAACTGTTCTATTTTTCTACAATAAAATAGAATACTACATAGGAGTGCAAATCTATATTAAAAGAAAATTTGCCCTTTTCTATCCATTTATCCTCTTCTCCTAAACCATGCAAGTTTTAAGATTTCCTTTAACTTCTTTCTATTAAACAGTAAACACTTGGAACTTTTTTTTTCAAAATTTCTTTTTTTTTCAATTCTCCTACATCACTGCATAACCTTTGAATGATTACCATTTCTCTTTCTTGCAACTAATTTCTCCCTTAAGACTTTACTACTCAAGTTTAAGGTTGACACACATCTCAAAATAATTCTCATACATTAACCACCAATTCATGCACACTACTGGAACCACTCTCACTAAATTATCTTTAATCCAATAAATTTTTATATTCTCAAAATTTTTCTTAGAATTTAAAACCAGGAAAGATAGGATTATGCACTTTAATTTAGTTGGAGCTCTTATTTATTTAATATATATTTATTTTCCAAGCGGAGTTAACAAAATTAAGTATATATAATTTTTTTCTAAAGAGGACTTTTGTGTTCCGTGTAAAGCAACAAGGGAACTTCGAAAAATTATTTAAAATAGGTAGCACAAAATATGATACTTCACCTATATTCTAAACTCCACTTTCACTGCACATTTCCTTTACTTTAACAAAACATGTTTACTTACAAACTTATTTATTCATGAAAACTTATCTTACAATTCTTTTTTGTTCCAATAATTCAAAGTGTGTCACAATTCGTTCTTTATAAAAGATTATTATATCCTCTCTCACTTAAGATCACTATGCACCACATATGTCCATTTATATTTGTGCTTTCTTATTAGGTGAGCAAACATTTGGTTCAGCTTGGTTTTACATAAAAAAATATATAACCAATCTAAAACCAAATAACATTTAAACCAAACCGAACTGAACCGAACCAATTTAAAGTGAAACCGAACTTAAACCAAACCGAATTAGATTGGTTTGGTTCAGTCCGTTATTCGGTTATTATATTTTTACAAAATTGAAAATAAACTGCCTTATACACTGTATAAAACGGTTTATAATTGCATGCAATGACAATGCATTTTAACAAAAATTAATCACTGGTGAATTAATTTGGATAGGGTACTAACTCAATAACATTCAGTAGCCAAAACATAAGTATAAAAAAAAAATTGAAAATATTGACCCAAACAAACTACATTTCAAAATTAACCATCACTGAATTTCGGCAGAATGCAGGATATTCCAAAGTAACCAAAATGATATTTGATAGTTGATACGCCAAAAGACACTAAAAATAAACTGGAAAACTGAAAATCATTTGCTGCCATGCTGAAGCTTTGTCATGCTGAAGCTTTGCCTTTCAAATGTAGACGATCTGTAAGAACTACAAACAAATAGTATGTGATATTTAACTATAAAAAAGGGTGTGTGCATACATTTATGAAAGGAGAAATAAACTAAAGCAGCAGTAAGAACATATAAAACTGTTAGAGTTTGTGCCCTAGAGGCAATTCATTTGATGAGATTGATAACACTGTTGATGTTATTATTTTAGTTGGAATAAAATATTATTCTATTATATTGTATTTACTGCGTAATATAAATAATAATATAATAGAAGTCCTTAGAATAATAATACGGAATTATATATAGTTCGAGTAAGACTGAACTTGAGATTATATAATGTGATAAGTATTATAATTCTTAAATGCCCCTAGTCGAGTTTTATTGTTAATATAGGACAACGATAAAGCGTTAAGACTAGTATGTTGATTGACTGATGATCACATATCATTGATCATTAATATACGTGATATTAATGTCAAAACATAAATACGTGTTGGAGAATATCGTATTGGGCTGACCCGCCGTGAGATAACTCCATGAAATATAATTAACAGTATCATGAGTTATTCTCATAGTGACAGTGATGTAATGGTCCTCAGACCTGAAATCATTATAATTTTATTCGAGGATATTTGTGTTTTGATATCATCTAAAGTTGTTATTTCATAACAGAGTAACGATAATGGTGATTATTGGATATATCTCAAATCGAATGAAAATTATGAATGATCCAGATGGAATTTAACCCTACGATATATTCTAGTGATATCCATGGGCCTATTGATTGAGTGAGACTGTCAAATGTATGGCCATGCTCAAATACTGTTTTGTTTTAAACAGTCTACTCATCGATCAAGAAAAACAGATTAAATTATAAAGAGGATGATACGATCCATGCCTTGAGTTTAATCTTGGATATATCGGTTAAAAGGATTATATTACATTGATACACTGGTCACGAAAAAAGGAAGGTTGTATCGAATCGATAATTTTATTATTACTTGGGTAGCAGCGATGTATTGCTAGATGCCAATCACTGTTTATGGTTTTAAATACGATTTAAAGCCATTGCCAACGTTGTAGTAATCTAAAGGGTCACACAAAAGGAACGTTACGAATGAGAAACTGATTTGGAGAAATAAAATATCAATTTGTTGATATTTTATCTGGGATTGGAACGAGTATTAGGGTGGTTCCTAATTTTAAGGTTAATACTTCTATTTTAAAAGGGGGTTTTTACTTTCTTATAAAAAAAGAGGTATGACTTAACTTTAAAAAGGGGTGTTAGATAAGATCAAAAACCTAGGCCGCTTATAATATAATTTTCAAACCCTAAAATTTGTCATGGCGGCTAGCACCGCAATCATTCATCTCTTCTTCAATCTGATTGATGAAGGGAACGTTCCAGTGGACTCCTCTAGAGGCTCTACACTTGGAGAGCTCCATCGATGCTTCCGATCTTCAGTGTGTTCGAATATCTCGCATCAGATCCGAACAATTCAAATGATTCAAAATTGAGGATTTTCACATTCAAGCAAGGTATGAACTTTTCAATTTATTGGTTTGCATAGATCTGAATGTTTTAAGTGTTAAAATGAAATTAATTTAGGGTTTCGATTAGATTTAGTAAACCCTAAATTCCAACAATGGTATCAAAGCAAGGTTTGCGGAAATTGATAAATTGATCCTTGTTTTTGAGTTTTAATGTTAGAATTCAGGTATTATTGATTATTTAAAAAACTTGGATTCTAAATCTAAAGGAATAATCAATTCATCGGTGAAATTGTTTCACTGAACATTAAGATTGTCTTTGATACATTTTATAAAACGTTTTACTGTGACCAAATAATTTTGATATAAAACTTAGAAATGCAATTTTTGGTTAAATCTGAAAATCGACTAAGTTACAATTTGTTTCTACTTTGTTGATCAACATAGGAGTCCAACATCAGTTGATTAACCGATTGTAATTATTTGAAATGATCGAATGGGTCTGTATGTATATTATTTTCTGATATAATTTCATACATACTTGATTCAGATTTGTATTTTTGAGTTTTAATGCCAGTTAATAATCAAAACTTGTTTGATTTATGTGTATTAAAACCTGATCCTTTATTAAGTGTACAAAATTTAAATCTGAAATCGTTTCAGTTGATCTCAAAAGGAACTAACAACTTTTTTTTATACAAATTCCTGATGAAATTGTTTCATCATATACAAAATGTTGTTCTGTTAGATAATCTGAAAGGATAATATATTAATATTTGATATTAAAATAATATTTAGATTGCCAATTTTAATTGTTAAAACATAGAAACTTATTGATTAATAGTTATCTATGTAAGTCCTGTAATCATATACATAATTGGTTTTAGAACTGATTTGAAAAACTGTTTGACAGTAGGTTTGGGTAATTAAAATCCTTTTGAATTTGTATTTTATTAAATCTGGGTATCAGCAAGGACATTACAAACTCTAATGGGTATTTAAGATTGCCAAATCTTAAATCAAAATGTTTGATAGATTTCATAGACGGATTTTGTCATTTTTGGGATCAGATCGGTTCTACTGATTGATGAATCAGTAAAATATCATAATGACGAATTTTGATTCAATAAAATTATTATTGGTTATGTCTGATACTTCACCTAGTTTTAATTTGTTATTACTTTGTTAATCAGCCATATGTTATGTATTAAAGCCAATGCCCAGTTTTTTATAAGGTTATATAAGTAAGGTCTGTTATAATGATATGTTTGTAAAATGTATGCATTATAAATACAGGGTATGACTATGCTATATCATGTTTGATTTAGATTTAGAACCTTTGCTCATGATTAATATTCCTGCAATCATATGAATGATTTGAATTAATGCAGGATATTATATAATAATTTGATTATATATATAAGCCTATCTAGGCAAACAATGAAGCGTATCAAATAGATGTATATGTATAAATTAGCATTAATGATGATGTACTCATATGTATACATGTTAACATTTCTTGTTAAAATTACATATGGATTTTAATTGTATCATTCATTCAAGAATGTTGATATTAGAAAAACAATTATAATTCTACTTGTTTTAAAATGTTTGAACACATTTAGTATACATATTTATGGTGATAAATATGATGGATATCAATTTTAAGCTTTCGGGGTAACTGCAAATTTGATTTGCTGTTTGTTGCTATAAAATCAAAAGCTTGTTCTGATTTACCCCCTTTTTTTGGTCATCCACAGATATTTGATATTATTATGGATTTGAACATTTACAGTATATACAATCTGTTATACTACATTGAGGCTAATGTAAATAAGTATTAATTTGTTAGCACTTGTTTCCTTACCAAACTGATGCGTAAATGTTTCAAACTTCGAGTATGATTCAATATACTTTTACACAAAGCGGATTGTGTTTGTAAAGGTATAACTTAATGTAAAATCTTATTAGTTATATTATATATACCATAATGCACTGTCATGTACTTTATTGCAACTGAGCTGTTTTTCATTTCAAATTCAGAATTTGAAAAATGATTTCAATGCTACTTGATAGCTGTAACAAGTATAACTTGTTTTCTATTTTATAATGTTTGCATTTGAATGTATGGGTTCGGAAATTGTCTTCAAAATTGCTTAATTCCAAAGGTATAAAAGTTATACCAGATACATATTTTACATTAACAACTATGTAATTGTTATAGTTGCTTACCTCTATTTACATGTATTAAAGCCCACATCAATGATCATTTAATTTTCTTGTAAATCTGATTTGCAATAAAATTATAAATTTGCTTACCCTTCCTTGAAACTAATGTCCCATATACTGTAGTATTATGATCTGGTAACACAAATGCATATTTCTGGAACATGTATAGCAATTCCTTATAACCAATGTTTAGATATTAAGTTGCAATTTTATGGAATCTGTAAAAGGGAAATTGGTATAAAAGTTATACCATGTCATCTTTACATATATATACATATATATATATATACTGCTATTCATCATAACTGATGCATAGACATCTAGATACATAATTAATATGTTATATATGTAAAATCCAATTGTATAAAAGTTTACCGTATCCGCAGTGTCAAAATTCATTCTACAGATACCTGAAATTCCATAATACTTGAAAAGTATTATGTTTTATATATCTTGATTTGAAATGATGATCTTGTACATATCACATTTGGATGTGATTATATATAAACTTACATGCTTTCTTACACATCTGTGAATGTCTGTCTCAAGCTACTTAACGCAAAAACGAGATAAGTTTTATATGTAAACACATATATATTTATATATATTTATATATACATTCGATGTATATGTGTGAGTTATTGCGTGTATGTGTGTATGCTAAATACATTCGATGTATTTTAATCATACTGACCCAATGAACTGAAACTGTATATGACAGGTAGTTGGTAAAGCTTGCTGAAATCGTTTCAGTGACAAGCAATTCCATCACTCAACATTGGCAAGAGCATCTTCAAGCAACACTGCATAAGAAAGTGTAATTCTAGTTAGTATACACTGCATAAGACAGTGTAAATACATTTTATATACATTTGATGTAAATTTAATATATGTAATAAACATTAATCTGTAGTGTTTACTAAGAGAAATTCGCGCTGAACAGTTTTGTATTATATGACTGAATTGTGAAGTGTATATATAATGTTTTATTAGAACAAATCTGAATACTTGTTAAAGGGTTTGACCCTACATAGTTTAATAGTTGATTCTGTGTGTATTGTGTTAATCTGTCATGTTAGAACTGAATGCTTATATTTAAAGCCTGTAACATACATAAATAATTTTTGTTTTGAGTTCAAGTTGTAATTTAGAGACAGATTAATATATAAATCTCTAAGTTTCCGAAGTTCTGGAAATGTTGCATTTATACACATGTTATGTATATAGTAGAAACATATAGTCATATATTGTTTTGAATATATATATATAAATATCCAGAAGCTTTGTAAAAGTCATTTGGAAATAAAATTGGTTAATTATAATTTTATATTAGATTTCAATAGAATTTCTAATACTAGACCTAAAATAACCAATAGTTTTAAAATGTTCAAAATATATGTATAGGAATGGTACCTATATAATTTAAACATATACATTTATAAGATTAATATATATGTTATTTAAATATTACGAATATAAAATACATACATTTAATATATGTAAATAACTCTAATATAGGTTTCCATTACGAGTTATAAATTCCCTCTAAAAGCAAATTTTGTTATATTAAGTCATGGTGATGTCTTCCAATAATATACTCATCACTGTCCAAAATCACTGGATGTTACTAACGCCAAAGCGTTGTGCACCTTTTATTTTGGTTATATGCGATGGAGTAAAATGTGATGCTCCAATCTATTATTGGGTCTGACTTAAATAGGCTGCATAATACGATTATGGCCTTAGAGACAAAAGCATGAATTATTCTACATTTTGAGCAAATGAATAATACTGAACAAAATGTTCAACATGCGATCCAAGAGTTATATAGAAAAATATAATTGACATAAGATGTCTACCTAAAAGGTTGTGTTTTGATTTTAGCCAGAGCTGAGTCAAGGCATGACTAGATATGGATCTTGGAACACCATTACATGTATATAATGATTTACATATATAAACAGAGGGATGTTAATTTGAGTGGGAGCGTATTTTAGTTTCAATTACATATTTATGTTAATATAAATTTTGATTGTCAAAATTTTGTATTAAATAAATAATACAGAATCAGTTATTATTTTATTATCTAATGTAGATATTAAATAATAAATAACTCGATAATTTAAATTAATCCTTAAGAAGGATATAAATTGAATTAAATCAAATTTCTTGACTAACATTGAAATTTGAGGATTGCCCTCAAACAAATCAAACATAATTGTTCTATCAAATATAGAGGATCTAAAACCAAAGTCAAAGTATGACTTCAACTGAATAAGATATAAATGTTATAATAATCTACTTATACATACCTAGTATTAGATACTAGATATAAATCACATAAATGTACGTTGATTTAAAGAAATTGCAGAATAAGTAGAAATCTGATAAAATGACAAGTGGACTTACGAATGGAAATGAAACAAAAGTTGTTGGATTGTCCACAACAAGTTGATTCTTGTTCTATATACTGGCTTAATTAAATAGATAAAATAATTATTATTATGAAATTCCATTTAAAATAAATGTTATTATAAAATTTGTTTAGACAGGTTTAAATTTCATTTGTAGTAAAAGAACAATTGTTGTTCATTTTATTTAAATGAAATATCTAATGGAATTTCACAAATAGTTAATGAATTTTATAAATCTTTAACTATAATGTACCTGACATAAATACCAAGTGGATTAAATTTAGTGATTTAAATCCAACATACTTTTAGCATTACCAGTTAGCCAATATAAACAAGAAAGTATATCAAAATCCATAATGATGGAATTTTGAGATCATTTGATTTTGAATTATATGAAGAATACAAATCTTGTTTATTAGGCAAAATAACTTAATCACTTTTTCACTTGACACAGTGATTGAGTGACAAGTATTGGGTCTCGAACATAATGATGTATATGGAGCAACGAATACATAAGCTAGAGGTAGGTTTTATTACTTCATTATATTTACTGATGATATCAGTAGAAATAGATATATATATATATATATATATGTATATATATATATATCTTAGGAAATACATATCATAATCCTTTGAAAAGTTCAAAGAATTCAAAGTGAAGTTAGAAACCAATTTTAATAGAAAATAAATATTTTTCGAATAGTTCGAAAGAGAACATTTAAGCCAATAAATTTAATGACTATCTGAATGAGTTTGGAATTGTTTCACAACTCTGTCCACCTAGAACACCATATTAGAATGGTATGTTTGAACGGAGATATCGAACCTTATAAGATATAGTACGATTAATGATAAGTCATATAGATCTTCCTATAAGTTAAATTTAGAACAATTATATTAAATCCCACTAAAACGATTTGAAGCTGCCATATAAGATATGAACTAGGAAATGTCTTAGTGTGTCTAATACGAAGATTTAGGATGTAAGCCGTTTGTTAAACGTCCTTCCTCTGATAAGATCGGACCCAAATCAGATAACTATTTTGTGGATATAAATTTTCTGAGAATAAAATGTTTATTACTTGATTTGGTATCCTTGTGAAGGAGAGTCAGTCTCTTAGATACCGATGGGAATAAAACAGAATTCGAGATATATCGAAAACCACAAGATACCATTAAATCTTGTAAGTGGGAGTGACACAATAACTCTAATGTTATTTGATAACACATTGATTATTGTAAATGATGTTAGTTTAAAAACAAACAAAAAATTGATTCTAAGAAAGAAAATGTTTGGATTAAGAAGTTCATGATTGAACTTAATTCATTGTTGATCGAATGATACACATTGCGATAACAATATGGCTGTTGCTCAGGCCTAAAACATTAAACTCATCATCAATCCAAACATATATATTTTAAGAAATATAATTCTTATGTGAAGTTGTTCACAGAAGAAATAAACATATCTACAAAGTTACAAAAGTTTTAATGTTGCAGACCTACAGAATTAAATTCTGTCGCAGCAAAAGTTTAATAGACACGCTAGTTTCATAAGTATACGATACATAAATGATTGACTCTAGTGCAAGTGGGAGATTGTTAGAGTTTGTGCCCTAGAGGCAATTCATTTGATGAGATTGATAACACTGTTGATGTTATTATTTTAGTTGGAATAAAATATTATTCTATTATATTGTATTTACTGCGTAATATAAATAATAATATAATAGAAGTCCTTAGAATAATAATACGGAATTATATATAGTTCGAGTAAGACTGAACTTGAGATTATATAATGTGATAAGTATTATAATTCTTAAATGCCCCTAGTCGAGTTTTATTGTTAATATAGGACAACGATAAAGCGTTAAGACTAGTATGTTGATTGACTGGTGATCACATCTCATTAATCATTAATATACGTGATATTAATGTCAAAACATAAATACGTATTGGAGAATATCGTACTGGGCTGACCCGCCGTGAGATAACTCCATGGAATATAATTAACAGTATCATGAGTTATTCTCATAGTGACAGTGATGTAATGGTCCTCAGACCTGAAATCATTATAATTTTATTCGAGGATATTTGTGTTTTGATATCATCTAAAGTTATTTCGTAACAGAGTAACGATAACGGTGATTATTGGATATATCTCAAATCGAATGAAAATTATGAATGATCTAGATGGAATTTAACCCTACGATATATTCGTAGTGATATCCATGGGCCTCTTGATTGAGTGAGACTGTCAAATGCATGGCCATGCTCAAATACTGATTTGTTTTAAACAGTCTACTCATCGATCAAGAAAAATAGATTAAATTATAAAGAGGAAGATACGATCCATGCCTTGAGTTTAATCTTGGATATATCGGTTAAAAGGATTATATTACATTTTTACACTGGTCACGAAAAAAGGAAGGTTGTATCGAATCGATGATTTTATTATTACTTGGGTACCAATGACATATTGCTAAATGCTAATCACTGTTTATGGTTTTAAATACGATTTAAAGTCATTGCCAACGTTGTAGTAACCTAAAGGGTCACACAAAAGGAACGTTACAAATGAAAAACTGATTTGGAGAAATAAAATATCAATTTGTTGATATTTTATCTGGGATTGGAACGAGTATTAGGGTGGTTCCTAATTTTAAGGTTAATACTTCTATTTTAAAAGGGGGTTTTTACTTTCTTATAAAAAAAGAGGTATGACTTAACTTTAAAAAGGGGTGTTAGATAAGATCAAAAACCTAGGCCGCTTATAATATAATTTTCAAACACTAAAATTTGTCATAGCGGCTAGCATCGCAATCATTCATCTCTTCTTCAATCTGATTGATGAAGGGAACGTTCCAGTGGACTCCTCTAGAGGCTCTACACTTGGAGAGCTCCATCGATGCTTCCGATCTTCAGTGTGTTCGAATATCTCTCATCAGATCCGAACAATTCAAATGATTCAAAATTGGGGATTTTCACATTCAAGCAAGGTATGAACTTTTCGATTTATTGATTTGCATAGATCCGAATGTTTTAAGTGTTAAAATGAAATTAATTTAGGGTTTCGATTAGATTTAGTAAACCCTAAATTCCAACAAAAACCTCCTAAAATATTTGAGAGGAACGCCAAGAGCGGAAGCTTTTATCTTCAGTCCAAGGTTCACAGAGCAAAGGAAGCTTAGAATCTGTATATGGAAAAGAAGAGAATGATATAGAGCCTAAACAATAATCACATATATCATCCTCTTATCCATGAGAAAAATAAATGTGCACATGTTAGTTTAAATATGTTAGTGAATGATATTCTCCTTCATTTCAGTTCACATAACTGCACAGGTTAGTTTTGGGTTGTTAATTAAGTCAAGAATAAGTAACAGATGAGCAATTTTACTTTTCTAGAAATGAAAGGCAAATTTCACCAAACGACTTAAAATGCATTACACACGAAACCACTTAAAATATAAAACTCATGTAAACTGTCAAATAAAAAACTTAAAATGCATTCAGAACCGTCAAATATAAAACTCATGTAAACTACAGATTATGTACATCCAGCAGAATGTACCCCATTAATTTACAAAGTTTTGGATAAATTTGAATCATGGGAAAACATTCTACTATCAACTACTAGCAGGGTTCGATTGGTTCATATAACATTATAGTTGACTTCTTATTTATTAACTTCCTAACTTTGTTTTGACAAAACTGAACATAATATATGTACTTTTTCAGAGGAAGATATCATAAAATAACAAAAGTTGTAACAAAGCAATTTTAAACAAAGTTAAAAATACTTTATAAGTACATCATTCAAACTGAAATGCAGCATTCATGAATTATTCCATAAGCTGAAAGCAAAAAATAAAATGCAGCATTTAAACAACTGCAGTAAAACTACTTTAAAAGTACATTAAACATACCATTATATTCCAACAAAACAACGCCGAGCATATTACCCTTTTCACATGTCGTTAATGGGATCCAAAGCTAGCTTGCTCGCATCTGCATATGATGTAAACAAAGTTAAAAGTAGTAAACATGCATAAGTACATAAAATTATATAAAAATATAATAATTATTTTACCAACTTCTAGTTGTTCCATGTAACTTAAATCTTCTACTAGATCAATTTTACTTGCAGAAAAAAAGGTACGCAACCAGTCTTCTATACAAATAAGAGACCGAACTATTCTATATGCAAGTGAACTTCTAAACGGATCAAGAACACGTCCACTTAGATTCGGAAGCTACCATTGATATAGGAACAGTTAAATATCACGAGCCATTCTTGAAAGGATGGGGAATCATAAACTATTAACCTTCCAATATTCTAATATGTCGAACTCCATACAATCGCTTTCATTATCTTCATTCGGATATTTCTCTAATTCGGATCTATTTACTCCAAAGTTATCTAATGTTTTTAACCTTTTAAACGTGCTCTCAAATCTAGCACATCTTCGTCAATCCAATGAGTTGTCAAACACATATAATTAACTTGTTGTATTGAAGTCCATGTATCAGTAGTGAGACATGCATATTGACACGAGTCATGTAATATTGATTTCAATTTAGCTTTTTCTTCAAGCAATATTTCATAGCAATCTCTTTGAATAGTAAATCTTGATGGTCGACGAAATTGAGGTCCAAATGCAATTGATAACAATATTTTAAAACCAACGCCTTCAGTTGACTTAAATGGAAGCTCATATAGAATAAAATAATATGATATAGCTTTTCTAATCTCATTCACATCAAATTTCCAAGTTTTCAAGGATCCACCATTGTTGTTTTCTCCCATATTAAAATTTATTTGACCCGGTGTTGCATCTTTGTTACAAGCAAAATCCTTAAAAACGGAAATATGAATTTTAAACTTGACATGCCATTTTTATTTGTATCAGAACAATACTCTTTTTTATAGTAATTGCAGCGAGCTTTAAGTTTACCTTCATCGTCTATGAATTAACTCATACAAGAAATTATTATTAATTACTCCATAATAGTAATATTAAATAATTATTATTTATTTATTGACTATGAATTTATTAATTATTTAATTAATTATTATTTATTTATTACTTATACATATTCTTATTTCAAATTAATTATTACTTATTATCCATTAGTTTTTTATTATTAATTTATTATTATTATTTAATATATTTTTATTTTTTAAATATTAACTATTTTTGTTCGTTAAGTATTAATTATTATTATTTAATTTTCAGTTATAACTATTACTTTATAGTATTTAAAATTTATTATTAATTAATAAATATTAATATTAAT
The DNA here is from genome assembly GCA_030737875.1 of Allium sativum. Classification (NCBI taxonomy): domain Eukaryota; kingdom Viridiplantae; phylum Streptophyta; class Magnoliopsida; order Asparagales; family Amaryllidaceae; genus Allium; species Allium sativum. Next base: position 471,648,618 of record CM060920.1, on the reverse strand, counting down.
TATTATATAATTACTAGTAGTTAATCATTTAATACTAACTAAAAATTAATTATTAAAATTTAATCATTAAAAACTGATATTTATTTTTAATACTATGTTTTTCGCAACTGGGTTCACCAGTAGTAAAAAAATACAGTTATTGCAACTGGTTAAACAGTTGCTAAAGATATTTTTTTGCAACAAGCTTGGAAGTGCAGTTGCAAATAATACTTGCAACTGTTATGAAAGCACAGTTACCAAAGCATGTTTTTGCAACTGGAATGGAAGCGCAGTTGTTAAAAATATGTTTTTCACAACAGAAAGCAAAGGCATGTTGCTAAATCTTATCTATTGCAACTGCTACGAAAGGTCTGTTGCTAAATATGCTACATAATCATTTGTAGTTGGATCAGATGCTGAAGATGAGATTTATTGTGCCAACATGATAATAGTTTTCCCCTTTATGGAACTGAAATATAGAATAACATTGAATAAGAAAATACAGTTAACATTGAAAGACTTTCAATTTATGTCTTCTCCATAAATCGCAGCATATGATTCAAGAAATACATGTTCAATATTACATGTTAAAAGAGAATGCTATTATATTACAGTAAGTATATATGATTCAAAAAATCATATATATACTATGTGGAATTTGTCTTCAATCATATTACAGTACACGATTCAATAAATCATATAGATTACCGTTGTAAATCTTCTCCAGAAATCGCTATTATATTACAGTACGTGATTCAAAAAATTGTCTTCAATTGAGCAGTTAAGCGCATACAGTTCAAGAAATACATGTTCAAGATAAAATTCACCAAGCAGTTTCTTACCTATATGAATCAGTGACAACGGCCGTGAATTGCTGCAGATCGAAGGCAAAAACTGCCAGACTCGAAATATGGTTATGAACTGGTTACCGAAAGGCACAAACCCGCGTTAGCACCATAATCGCAGGCTCAGGCGGAGGAGATTTTGGAATTTCGAACTCGAATTTGGAATTAGGGTTTTAGTATATGCGAATTTCAAACTCGATTTTGGAAGTGGGTCGGTATCGATTAGATTGGATTTGTGGATCAGGAGGAGCCGAGGAGAGTAGCTGAATTGGGGAAGAAGATGTAAAGATAAAAGGAAATTCTGAGCTCAGGCTATAAACATAGAGGGTCCTATGTTTGAATGAATTGTACGCATCGAATTCTTCAATAATAATGAAAGTTGGAACTTGGAAGATGCGAACAAATGGAAAGGCTGCTAGAAATTAATAGGAAAGAACACGCAAAATATTTCTAAACCGTTACTACTTCGGTTTGTTCGGTTGAGCCAAACTCCATTTGTTTAAATCCAAAACCAACCAGGAAAATCAAAGTCAACTAAAAATAAAAACCAAACCCGACCAATCTGCAAAGACAACCAAATCGACCAAATTAATTTGGTTTGGCCGGTTAATTCGGTTTGAACCAAAGTATGCTCACCCCTTTTTCTTATAACCACTTATACTACTTAGCCACACAACTTGTTTATGCAATTGTTTATAAAAACAAATTTGCATAATTTTATCAATTTTTTTAATGTAAATCTCAATACTATAAACCAGTAAATTTATGAGAACAACATTTCAATTTGAAACTTGAAAACTCTTCTAGAAATTTTTCTATTTTTTTTCCAAGTTCTTTCAAAAGTATAATGTGGGGGCAAATTGGCTATGACACCCTACCCCCTAACTAATGAAAGACCATTCAAAGAGGTAAGTGATCGTCCCTAGCAAACGATCTAAACATCTATGTGGTCCCTCATCCAATGACCCGATATTGAAGATCTTTGGCCTCTTGGTTTAGCTCAAGTCTTTCCCGAACTAGCTCCGACTAAAAATGATAGGTATACAACGACCTATTATCCTTTGTTGGGTCATGAACACAAAGCCTGCCACCCTGAGGCGGCCACCGAATTATCCTAGAAATCATCCCAATCAGTCTTTAGGCCGCCCCCAACGACAGATGCAACCAAGACATACCCACCAGATGGAATCGTACAGACCATGCCTTTGTGGATACAGCTTCGTTAGGCCTACCACAAAGGGCCATCACGGATTATCCTCACATCCCATCGAAGTCTTGCACTTTCTTCCTATAATGACCCACCTTTCCGGCCATCGAAAGTCGACACAGAACAGGACCACCGTATTTCAATGTCGGACACTCAATCGTTGAAAATGCAATTTGTTAGAGTAAAAAGAAAAAGAAAAGAACAGAAGAAACACAAAATCACATAGCGGAAATGACAATATATAATAATAATAGATGGACTGTCACTCCAAGAAATAATGTATATCAGAGTTAAAAACAAATCCTATCAGTTGGACAATTATAAAATTCTTACCATACAAATGTTGAGAATTAAAATATTACAGCGGAAATAAAATAGTATTATCAATGAACTTCCAGCTCACCTTCATGAGCTCTACATCCAAATGAAGACAACCTGGAAAAAGCTCGGTCTGACCCCGAGAATTATAATGAAATAACATTCGGATCAGTCTGGAATGAGTAAACTCACGAAAAAGAGGAATATGTAATAATTTTGTGAGACCACGCCACTACTAGCGGAACAAATTTTTACATCACAAGAACAACAAGCATAACGACATCCGCACAAACAGAACAAACTGAAGCAATGGATTAAGGTCATATATACTAATGCCAACATTTCCTCTTTCCTTTTCATTATCCTTTCGTGCATGTCATTGAGCATAATTCCTACCTCCTCTCTAGTAAGCTAGATATAGGGGTTTCCTCCTCAGAAAGCCTCCTGACTTCACTCATTTCCAACACCTTCTGCTTGAGAGAGACTCCTCCTAGTCCTAGCTATTGTTAGTCCCTTAGCTTTCCAAATCCAATCGAAGGTTCCTTGCTTTCTGATGCGCCAAAATGTTAGACTCATTTTTGTTAAACAAGCACTAACATCTAAATGAATATAATCACAAATCAGAGTTTATAACCACATAGCGTAGAAAAGTAAATGAACACTACTTTCATAGTGGATTGACAAATTCTTACATTCATCCACTCGGCGTAATCTCTTATTTATACTGATAAATTACAGTTGCAGTTGAGTTTGTATAGAAGTGAAGATAAGAGGTTACGCTTTTTGTCCGCAGGGATTTGACTTCCACCTAGTTTCCTTTTGACAGTCCTTCTTGGTTTCTTGGTTCGATTGTCTTTTGTAGTTGTTGCTTGTTTGTACTGTCTTTTGTTTTCTTGCTTGGCGTTCTTGGTGAGTGTTTTTTTGTATGTTTGTTTGTTTTATGTGTTTAATAAACGTGGTAGCGGTCCACTCAACCCCGCTTGCCTTACAAAAAAAGAAAGAAGTTAGGCTTTTGGTTTGGAAAGCATCCATAAAAGTTCCATTTTTGTGTCCCAAATGCTCTATTTATAGTTGTATGTGAGCTATACACGATCTTGTAAAACGACAAATTAAAACATTTTCGAAGTTATATAACGCTGTTTCAAGAAATATTTAGCAAGCATAATTTCCATAACCCCATTTCAAGGATCTAAAGCTAACGCTTTGATTAAAAAATTACAATAGCTCCTTTAGACTTTTAGGTATTTTATTACAAGTAACAATTACTAATTTGCAGTGACAACAAATATTTCACGCGTAACATAAAATGATCACAGTAACATAAAATAGGCAGTTCAATAATTGTTAGAGTTTCATATTGTACATTTAAAGCGCTTAGCAGATTCATTGCGACGAAGGTTCAAAAAATCACAGTGGGGATAAAACGATGAAATGCCAGGATATAACAGATGACTCTAAAATACCGCATATAACTCGTTCTTAATGTTTTTACGTATACATGAACGATAATTAAATGAAAAATTAACACTCAGTTTAACTATAATTAGTACATTCTTAATCATAAATAAATATATGTACAAATATCTATAAATAAACATAAACTACTATTTAACTTAACTAAATTTAATTGAATATTGTAGTATTTTTATTTTTTAAAATATGTTATGAAATTAAATTAAAAAATCTAACATCATAATTTTCAATGTATATATGTCATTTTTTAGTTCATTCCTTTCATCAAAGATATAGCGGGAATAGCGTAATATAGCGGAAATAACGGAATATATCGAAAATAGAGGAATGTAGCGAAGCTTGAAGTGTAGATGTTATTTGAAAAAAGCGTAACGGTAGCAATCCACTACAGGGTATAACGGGGTTATAGCGAATAATAACAGGACATTAACTGCACAGATTTCATGTCTTGGTACGAACTATGAACGTGGCAAGCCCGAATAATATTTAAATTTGACCTAGTAGCAATTTCTGTAGGATAAAAAACTGTACATTTTCAAGCAGAGTATTTAATGCATCTTACCACTCATGCCTGTGATCCTTGACAACTAAACTTCAAAACCAATGCAAGCATAGCTCACACATGATTCTCGTGTCTTTTTTCATGATGTATATCTCTAAAAGTGAGATCAATGCTATGTCTAGAAGATATGCAGCATGAGGTGGAGAAAAACAAACACGCACAGAGGACGTGGATAAACCTACTTGCCATTTCCATCCAAATCATACGTTTGACCGACTTATAACAACGGTCCGCATCATAGAAAAATTCAATCACAAAACGTTTCCATCCTGATTATTTTCAAAAAAGTACTTATGGCAGTACATGCTAATATTACAAATTTTAGATTTCTAAATGTACAACATACTACATGCCAGTATTTGTTTATCGGTGTATCTCTTTAATTAATTTAACATACTACATTAGCGTCGGTCGATACCGGTCATTAGTTTAACAATGTAACTCTTAAAACTTGAACAATATCATAAAGCTCTTCATATTTAACAATTTCAACCGGATCCAGTTGATGGGTAACAATAATTATGGAAGGTCAACCACGATTGCTTCTGATTCAACTTGGCACAAAACACTCATCCAATATGTGCAGATTTTTTTGCTTTTATCTACCATAACACTTATAGCTGCCAGTGAGTACCAAGCAGTGATGTTACTGCATAAGGCTTCGAGATGCAAAGGAACGGTATTGTTGCATGGACAGTGGAGGTCGGAAATTGTCCTCCTGCATCACCAATGAATCAATTGTAAGCACTGGCACACAAAAGCAATAAACGAGATATAAGCTGCAAAATAAATACACACACAATAAAGCATAAACTTCTGAATGAACAAGGCTTGGACTGAATTGACCAAGATACATCATTTAATATGCTTTCTAGAAAATAGCGTCCTACTCATTATTTTTTGGATTGTAATAAATTGTCAGATTTGAATCCTTAACCAATCGGGATAACAGATATTGGCTCAGTATGGTTGAGAATACAGCAACTCTTGTTTACTATCAAAAAAGGAAAAAATTATTAATTGATTTTTATATCTGATAAAAGAAGAAAAACTAAATACAGCGAACGAGCAAATGATTGTGGTTTTCTTTCTTCTTTTTTCCTTTTTTTTTTTTTTCTTTTTTCTTTTTTTTTTTAACATTAAACTACCAGCAATCATCAAATAACAAATATGCAAACTTCTTGACATCCAGTGGGTTGAAAATATCAACATATTCAGTTGTACTAAATCTGTATACATTCATTAATTTACACTGACATGTCTGATTATAGTTCCTATGGTAAGTCTGACATTTTGGATACCTTTCTTCACTCGTTCTTTCGTAATTTCCCTAATCTTTAAAAGAGACAGTTGAGTCTGGTAATTGATATTCAAAAGATGATTCAGTCCACACTCCCAGGAGAAAGAAAGCAAACCACTTTACTTAATTAATGGAAAGCAGTCAGTTCATAATGTGCACAAAATCATGCATCCCATTTCCACTGATAAAGACTGATATATTGTCTTGTCTTTAAACGGCACAAGCTAAAAATTTCTCAAAAATTAACCCTATAACAAATTTCTTTTTCACAGAAAAGGGGATGTAAAGTTCACATTAATTGAACTACTTGGGCCTTTTTTTTTTACAGTAAATACACACAGCTAAAGATATCCACTGTAGAAAAAAAATTATTTTGACATGAGTAGGAGTTTTATTACAGGAATTATACACAGGGAAACTTGGGCTTGTCAATGGAATAGATTCTGATCAGCATCTGATCAATGTTTACAGTAGTCAAAGATATTTGAATCTGAGCCTTTGATTTAAAACCCAAACCCTGAATCAACAAATTATTTTTACGTATGTTCTTTCGATATAGTATGTTTTTCCCCCTCTCTTTTCCCAAAGAGGTTCTTTTCACTACAAAATGCAGTTTCTTTCTTTGAAAATGGGATTTTTCATATAAGATAGAAAATCTTTTTGTATGCAATGGTGCTTTAAGAAAACCTTTTTTGGGAAATGCTCTAGTTAACAGAATTATCTTTTCAGGTGTTGTACTCATTTGAAGAAAATATTTTATAAGGGTAAACTGGCAATGCCAACCGATGAAGCAATGAAGGGGCATAGATACAATGGGGATCGACTTTTTGGCACAGATAATTGATGTCAGGCATTGTCCGCTATCATATATGAATAAAATATGTTCAGCACCACAGTTCAAATGGTTAGACGCTATGACTTTGTTGCATGAAGTCACAAGCTTGAATCTTACGAAGCGTGATTTGAACAACAGCACATATGTTGACTTGTAGTACGTAATATACAACTTAAGAATTGCAGTACATCTACTGAGGTGCCCAACTATATTTTATTTCTAGAAAAAGCAAATATATAAAATATGCTTTTGGAATTGTATTTACTTTAAATGATACATTTTCCAGTCTAATTGGGAAGGTGAGTTGCATGTGTTGACCTTGTTTATAACAAGATTGTAGGGTAGGGGTTAACCCATCTATGGAATGGGTTACATTGGCAGGATAAATTTTGAACACGGATCAATATGAACCCCAAGCTTACCACCATGTTAGACTAATATACTTGGCGTCTAGCACTCCACTTCACATACCAAAAAAAATCATGTAACATTATTAAAAGACTCATGTGATAGAAGTCTAGCAATGCATGTTACAACCTAATCAATTGCATATAATATTTAAAAGAAATTATTAATGTTGACCGAATGTGTAACAATACTTTATCTACTTTAGAAATATGTATACTAGCTAATAATTTGGGACTACAGAAATAAAAGAGAAAATATACTCGATGCGAAATAATGATGATATACTCACTCCAATCTGAGTCACAAAATAACAGGCCGAACATCTGACTGCTGGAGCTCCATGAGGGTACATCAGCCATGCCCAGCATTTAGCGCACTTTACAGTACCAACCTGATGCTCTACGAGCACAACACAAACACAACATAAGCAAGATGAGTGACATGATGTTTAGATGATTTATAACCTATGGAGTGCTTCTGCTTCAGTACGCAAGGTAAATGAGCATAACCAACAATGCACATGATTTGCATACTGAAAGGAAACACTACGATATGTATTTACAACAATGCAAAGAAAATTGTTCAACAACATAAAAATATAGAACAAACCTTCCAGTACAAAGTTAACTGTCTGGCAACATGGGCATTTCACATGTGTGGTACCTTGAGGGTATGAAAGTAATCGACGACAACTTCCACAGACCACCTGACTCATTCCTGCAATACAGACGCCACATGAAGAGTGTAGACACAAAATTCTCGACTCAGCTGATCGAAAAAGGAGGCATGTTACACTTAAGCATTGTATAAAGGGAATCAAATGTTCCCTGCTTTATTTAATATGACCACTAGGTTCCCTATTTCGGAATATGTAAAGGAACCATGCAGGTGCTGAAGTTTATGCTTTTGAAAAGAAAAGAAAAATCAAGTCAAGTTATGAAAAGTCATTTAGAGTTTCCAAATTTTAAATGGTTAGAAAAAATAGATGTTGTAATATCACATGTGGAAAGAGCAAACCAGTTTTAGTTTATGAAAAATGCAAAAGATTTTCATAGAGGATATGCTTCAAATATACCATCTATAAAAGAAATTGGACGAACACATTTCAAAAGTTTCTTTTTACATTTTCATAAATAATCTCCTACAAAAATGACCATGGACGGTTATGACATTGCTGAACCTCTTACCTATTCCCTCGAATATGTTGGTGCAATCAAATGTTTCGCCACAGTACTTTTATCTTTTCTCTATTTCTTTATCTATTCCCTACCACTGATAAAAGAAATTGATTGTACAGAAATTCAATTGTTAACTTTTCAAAATGTGAAGTTATGTTGTTAACCTTGACTGATAGAAATGACGAATGGAAAAGATAGACAAAAGAGCGAAGAAGAGTGGATGAATACCATCTTCTAAATTATAACAAATAAAATCTCAGAATAAAATTATTTGATATGTAAGTGTATGCATGTATGAACATGCACAAGCACATGTACGTGTGCATTGTGCATGCCAGTATACTTGTGTTCATAAGAAAACTCTTCGAACCTCGACAACGATGGGAAAAAAATAAGAAATAAAACAAAAGCAATATGATATCAATGGGGAAAAAATATATTTACTTAAGCGCTAAACCAGGGGTTCAAGAAAAATTTAAAGTCTGTCAATTATTTTATAAAGAGCACCTTATATTTACCGATAAAGGAAAAAGAAAATGATATCATTAAAATATTTATTTCATAGAAAAACAAAAAATAATTGCACATTAACGAAAATGCAAGTTTACAAGAAAAACATACAATATCGAATAGTCGATAATGAGAGAAATGAAATTCATCATTTAAAAAAAAAACACGTTGAAGCAACCAAAATTCCAGGGATGAGATAAAAATGGAAATGAGAACATCTGTGAAATAGAAAACTAATTAACATTTTCAATAAACTGCAAGGTAGACAAACAAGTTCATAAAGAATTTTTAAAATTCAATGATGATCGAAAACAGAGTTGGAAAACAAACCATTTGACCATACAAATAAGGCACACATTAGACCAAAATATTCTCAGAATCTTTGAAATCTGACGACGGAAGGGGAAAAAATATTAGTACACCCAAAAAAAGTACATGCAGAAAAATAAAGTTGTTCGTACTTCTAAAATATGCAAATTAGATCTGTTGACGGTTACATCTAAATATGTGTGAGAGAGAACAAACAATGATTCTGCCATATCCGAATTCCTGAATAAGGAAAAGTGTGGAAAGAGACATAATAAAAGCATGTTTAAAATTGCTTGTGCTTTAATATATTGACCAGGTATTGAAAACGATTTCTAAGATATATGTAAAATCAAGAAATTAAAAAAAATACACTAATTGATTGAGATTCAACCAATTCAATTTAATATACTAAGGAAAATTAATTGATTCACACGCGAATTATAGGTATATGTAAAGATCTCATGGTTAATTGAACAACTATTTATCTCCAAAGAAATTTTCATGCTCCCAACTATAGTGTATAACACTCGCCAACGGCTACGTTATTTCAATTTGGTGCTATTGTACTTGTACAGTAGATCTACTTTAAGACCCGCTATTTTTCCTGCTAAATCAAAACCTTGTAGCACCTGTTTTAGCAACATTAATGTATGAGTTCGATTTGACTAGTTCTATTCGAAAACAAGTAAAGAAACGTTAGGGTAAAGACCTCATTTTAAGACATAAGTGCTCAATATAAGTTATGATCTATCATAGCCAACAAAAACGATGTGAAAATGAGAATAAATTAACTATAGATATTTATTTTTATATCTAGTGAAGCTTTTCGCACCTCCATTATTTACCGATATAGCCCCTTTTGTCTCTGCTATAACATTTTGCACTTCTACCGCAATAAAACCACTAAGCGTTTTATCTGAACAGTGCTAAGTGAAAATTTTGTTTCGATATAGTTGTGCATCCTCTATTAGTCAACCCACAAATATACAGTTTTTCTTATTGTATATCTCTTGCATTCACTTTCTTTGAAGAAATAAAAATATAGTTGAGTCCATGAAAGCAGGTATTCAGCAAACTAGGTAAAACTTTTGTCTTTCCTGTTTTCCAATGATGTTTACTGTTGATACAATTGCATTTGTTAGATATTATTGTTGGTGGACTTGGTTGTTGATTTCTAATGGACAAGCTAGATCCTTGGGATGGCTTTCTGCAGCAGTCATTCTGTAGTCGTCAATGATCATTTCTATAGGTGGTATGAACAATTTTGGAGTCACCAATTTTATATAAAATGAGATTTTGGACGTGAAAAATGAAGATTAATCGTATTGTTCTTTAACGATTTTGTTCATTTAGATTAACAAATAAAATCCATAAACGCATTGAGGATAAGAGAGATATGAATAGTTCTTAATCTAAGGGTCTTGCTATAGTAAGAAGATATCGTTATCGTACTTTACATGGAAGTGCCAACTTTTAGGAATAAGATAGAGAAGAAGAAACCTTCAATTTCGGCTTTTATAGTGATAGTGATACATCTTTGTTTTCTTCAACCAGCATTTCATCGTTAGGAAGTAGAGGTTAGCTGATTGATTGTAAACTTCTTATCACATGACATCATATTTGAGTTGTTTTACTTTTGCCACTTACATCGTGATATAATAGTTGAATGCTTCATATAGGGATTCGTACATCTCGTGTTGTTGGCACAGCGAGTACGAATGGCAATTAGTTCCAACTCAACAGAAGCGGACCCAACCCGTCGAGTGTTGGTTTTAGGTGGGTTGAGTTTTGTTGGGTTCAGACCATATATTTTTTATCCTAGACTCAACTCAATCCAAGGTTCAGCTCATGTCGGCTTCCATTGGGCAATAACACTAAAGATGTTACATTTTGATGTTTTTTTTTTTTTTTTTTTTTTTTGTTGAAGTCTTTTGCGTGAGTTCGGGTCAAGTTGGAGTGGGTCTTGATGGCATATTTCATCAACCAGACCCGACAAGAGACCCTTCGAGTTCGGTTTAAGATATCTAATCTTGTTAGGACTAACATGGATGTTTGACATTTCCAATGTTGCGTAGAGGCTTTTTGTCAAAGACAGATGACAACAAATTGAGAGCGATGAAGAATTTTTTGCAGTGAAGAAGGATGTTTGAGTTAGCAACATATATGTGCTTCATGAAGAGATCTTTGGAGGTCTAGTGGTCTCTACTGACTCCAATATTCAATTCTACTCAATTGTGGCACCTTCGTTTATATCATGTTAATGAGGGAAAATCTTGATGTATTGTAAAATTGAGTGTTGACTGATGATGTTTGTCGGCCGAAGCTTACGGTTTGTGGATGTTGTGTGCTTGGAAAGAATAAGATGCATGTCACATTTGATGTTGAAATACTAAAGCTGCAAAATTTCTAATGTATATTCATTATTATGTGGACCCACCCTAATTGCATGTTTAGATGGAAATGTTACTTCATCGATAATTTTTTGAAATATCTATTTATATATCGTGAAGGTAAAAGATGAAACATTTGCTTGATCTCATAAATTGAAGACCTTGGTTAAGAAGCAGCCAGGTAAGTGATTAAAAATTCTCAAAATAGGCATCAATCGTGAATTCAGATCACAAGAACTCACAAGCTATTGTGTAGGTTTAATGGTGTTGTCGAAGATGTCGTAATTTCTGCAAAGTCACAAGATGGAGTAGTTGATAAGACGGGTCAAATTTTGTGACAAACTGTGACGAGCTTGCGATTGGCTGCTACTTCCCACAGAGACGACAGGTATAATGGTATTCTTCATCAACTGCACACGTTTCATTGTCATAACATGAAGATCTCCGAGGAGATTCAAAAAAGCAAGCATGCAAGTATTTAATTCATTAAAATGTTTGTTGTACAACTTGCATTTGTGATGAGAGACATGGTGAGTTGTGACCGATAGACATGATACGAGATGAGAAGTCTTCGTTAAAGGCGAAATGTTTATTTAGTGATGTCACTATGAAAGGAAAACATCTAACACGTTTGAGGTCATCTCTTAATATGGAATGAAGAAAGAGGAACCATGCAGTGTTTCTTTTGTTTATCTCCATAAGTATGGCACTTACGGGTTCGTTTTCCATGTTGGTATGTTGAAGGATTTTGGAATTCAATTATTATTTCCATGCACTATGCTTGATGTGGTGCACATTTCTCATAGTTGAGGAAGAAGGTGAAGTGGAAACTCTGTTTGACCAGCGGTGTCCAAACTTATCATTTTTGGCTTGAGCTTGAGGCCATGTCATGTCATGGGACATAACCCAACAACGTGTTAACGGATGGTGTAGGAGAAGGATGATTATATTTGAGTTCAGGTAGAGCTTCGAAACAACCTGGTCCAAATATATGTTGAGTGAAGAAGGAAAAGATTAATCGACTGATTCAATCAATTAAACACATATAAAAATAAAACTTAGCTGATTGATACAATCGATCAAGTAATATGCAATATAAGGACAAAGAGGCAATAAAAAATTAATTAGATTAGTTAATGATGGAACAAAAGGAAATAAGAATACCACATGCAAATTATAAGTATATGGAAAGATCTCACAGTTAATTGGAGAAATATTCATCTCCAAGGAAATTCTAACGCTCAACTAATGCTTCATCTAAAGAAGTAGTCGCCCTCTATTAATCAATCCACAATCTTACAGTTTCTCACTTTGTATATCTATTGTATCCTTTTTTTTTTCCTTTCTTTTTTGAAGAAATAAAAATATAGTTGTTGAATCATGGACATTTGTCATATGCTGAATCACGTTAGATTTTCATGTTCCTTTTATTTTACTTCCTGGTGTTTATCGTTCTTATTATTTTCTATGACTGATATTGTTTAATTAGTAAGCAAGCTAGTTTTTGGAATAGCTTCAAAGATAGTTATGAAGCTAGTAAAATATCCACAACACATTGGTCCAGGTCTTTTTTAACATAAGTTAAAACCCATCATTTGACGTGAATTGTGTGCCTTGAAAAGGATTCCTGCGAGTATAAAAAGACATTTCTAGTTAGATTTGCATCTAAATGGTGCAGTTTTTCTTCATAATCAAAAATATTTTAGCCTCCCAGAAGTAGATCTACGTGTACACGAAATGTTTATCTAAACAGTGCCTTTTTTCCAATTAAACTATATTTTAGGTATCCATGCTTCTCTTCTTTAATGACAAACAAAATTAGCCCAAGTTGACAAGCACCTTATCCAAACTGGTAGAACACTTGGACAAGACACAAGAAGTCATGGGTTCGATTCCCGCCTTACGAGGTTGAACCCACTTGCTATGTAGTATGTTATACGTGCTATTTAAGCTTTATATACAAATGCACCCTATATCAAAAAAAAAAAAAAAAGCCCAAGTTTTCCTGATTTTTTTAAGAGTTAACCTGACCAATTCAGCTTGATACAAATTCCCATGAAACATAGGTATAAAACCAAACTAGCTGACTGATCGATGGTGCCACTCCGTTTTCTCTTCTTTGTGCATCAAAGATATAATGAATAATAGAAAATCCATAAATCTAACATTCTTAGGTGAAACAAAATATTCACATTGTGAACAACTTGGTAGTAAACACAACTAGTTTAATGTTTGGACAAACACTGATTTTATCAACATTTAACTTATTAAGAAATTTTGTCAACGACTAATCACTGCAGGGAAGGCAAATGGAACAGTTGATCAATGAACTCCTTGCACGAAATTAATGAAGATATTGTTTAAGATGCAAAAATTAAATATGAAAAAGAAAAAAATAGAATAAAGGGAAGAGGAAAAAAAAAACCTGGAACAGGAGCAGGGATATATTGTGAGCCAAACTTTTCCCATCCAGGAGGTCGCGATATTTCTAGAGAGCTACCCATGTCTTTTTCTACTCCTGAAGAGCCTAGAGTATAATTTAAAATTATATCCAATGTCAAGAATTTCGTACATGTTTTCTCCTTTGTTTATGTGTACATAATTGTTTTTTTAGATGAATAATCAAAGCAAAAGATATGTGGCGAAAGATTAAGTCAACTAGCAAAGACAAAATTTATCATGACCAACTCTTTTAGTATCACAGGATAGTCAGATTCAGGATGTTTTTCCTTGCAATCTTTTTCTACATGGATCTTTATGCACTGGAGGGCAAGGGATTAAATGGAACATTTTGTTGTGGAATTACATCAAAAAAAAAGGAGATAAACTTGCGATAGAGCAATACCATATAATGTTATCTCCCTAAAAGTAATACATTAGTTATAAATATAAACTATGTGCTGGCTTTAGAGAACCTGGTATAGCGGGCGTAGGAGGAGCAGATCCAGGTACAATATCATCCCAGCCAGAAGGAGGGTGAGAGTGGTTTGTTGAAATATTCGCATTCTCTAAATTTTCTGAAGAATCTGAGAAAATTCTTTCTCGATAAGTTTACATCACCACAAAACTCCATGATAAAGAAAATGGGCTTACATCACTCTTTCCATATGTTTGTTTCGTTATACGAAGTATACAATGTTATTTATTTTATTTTTATTTTTGGATTTTTATGCACATGAGGATATTAACAAAAGAGATAAAAATGGTGATAGAGCAATACTAACAAAGTTTCATCTGATTCAATAGACTTTACAAAATCAATACATTAGTCATTATCTAGCTTTAGATAACCTGGTATAGCAGGTGTAGGAGGAGCATATCCAGGCCTATTTGGTGAGACATCCACATTCCCTATATTTTCTGAATAATATGAGAAATATGTTTCCTTCAATGAGTTTACATCACCAAAAAACTTGGTGTAAATCAATACTATGGAGAAAATGAGCTTGCATCCCTATTTCCATGCGTTCATTTAGGTAATGTCTTTCCTATTTTTCCTTTTTTTTAAATACCTGTATCACCTTGTTAAATTTTAGAGCGATTTGCATAGTGATCTTGTACAATTCAGGACAAAACACATTAAAATAATATTGGTAGTTTCCTCTTATATTAAAGACCTGGAAAATTTTGATAAACAACAGGTGCTTCTTTTTTGTGATGTATATCATTACGGCATCACGTTTTTATTCCCCACTTGGAAACCAAAAAGTATATGCATGGGAAATGAATCCAAGGAGCCAAGAAAAAAACAAACACATGATTTATTTAATTTTATTTTCAAATCCAAGACCTTTGATCATATTGCCTAAGGTCTTCCAGCTGTACTAGTGGTTATTAACTCATTATCATTCAAGTGATACACATGAAGTTCTTTCTGCCAAAAGAGTATTTAAAGAGATTTACATAGGAGATTCAGAAGACAACCAATGGAAGGATCCCTCCCCTGTGCATTGTGTTTTAGTCTTACAACAGGTGTAATGTTTACAGGTATGTCCAATTCATCAATATCAAGAATAAAAATAAACCTTCAAGAGGACCGGGGCAAGGACTAGTTTGTTTCTAACCTGGTGGCACTGAGGTTGGTGGCAAGTTACATGTGTTGTTTCCTAAGTTTATAGTTGTGAACAATTATAGAAATTATTAGCTAACAAAAGAAAAAGCAAAGTAGAGGCATAAATTTAAAATAGATAAGACCAAGATAACTAAAAATGAAATTTAAACATTTTTTTTTTATAAATTTGAAGCAACAAGACATTTACAAAAGTTTGCTTTATTCTCAATATTAAAATGACAAATGATTATTAAGATGGAAACACAGGTGATGGTGTGCTAAGATATGGTAGGAAGAAAATGTATTAAAATAACTGCAAACAGTTAATGACACTAAGGAACTCGTATTAAAGAACATCCAATGAAATTATTTCAGATGTTGATAAATGACATTAGAAATATGAGCAAAATACAAACATAGTATGAATACACATCTAAATTTCACATTTTAGAATAGAGTTACAAGGATCTTGCAAGAATATCAAAAAGAAAGTAAAAAGGTGATATTAAGGAAACCTGGAATATGAGAGGGAGCTGAAGGAACGGTTTCAGGTATAAATTCTTCCAAGCGCAAACCAGGCAGGTGGGAGTTTTCTGAGGAATAATCTGTCACTTTCTCTGAATTTGCTGAGTCTGGAAAAAAAATTGATATTCTGAATACTAACATTATTAACATCAAATAAGAATCTCACAATTAAGTTGTTAGTGTTGAACATCTCTACTATTAATAACTGAATCCCCTCACATTCAGCCGTATCCAAAGTAATTGAATACCTACCACCTTTCCAGATTTTTTTTTTTTTTTTTTTTTTTTGGTTAATTTGTAGCTTCAATCATCCAAAGAGTTATTTCCCCAAAGTTCAAGATATTGGCTTTGATTCAGTGTCAGCTTACGAGGTTATAAAAATACCGATCAAATTCCTTTTAAATAATAACAAATCTCAAAATCAAACATTAGTACTTAGGTTATGGTATATATATATATTTTTAATCAAAATATGCAATAATGTTACTAAAATGAAATGCCCTGCCAGAAAACCAAAACAGGGTTATCAAAATTTGAAGTTTAAAATGACACATCGATCATGATTTCCACTTCACCTTCTGGGTTCTAATTTATATGGTAATATTAGCTTCATTTGTTTATTGTTTTGTGTGTGTATATTAAAACTAATACATTCCTTCCTATCCACAAAATTTTGTTCTTTCAACATTACAAATATATGTCAACCAAAAAAAGGGCTATAGACTGTAATGCTTATATAACCAATATCAACCAATATTATTGGGAAACACCAGCTACCGACTTGGTATAAACAACGTATAAAAAATATAGATGGGTTCACATCTTGCATGCACTAATTTTAGTCCTATATAGCTGAAAGATGGAGATAGGCAGCAGAGTATACAAACTATGGCAAAGTGAATTCACCTTCCATTGGAGCAAGGTGTTTACGTTCACTTGCCTGATTAATCACCATTTAGCAGCGATTGTAATACAATATATTAACTGATTTCAAAGAAGAAAGAAAAACAGCAAATGAACATCTAAGAATTTACAATGGTTGAATCTGGGTTCTTAGAAGAGAGAGCAGTAGACACTGTATATAACTAGAACAATAAAATACATAGTAGTTTTAGCATACTCCATAACAGGATAAACAGGTAAACACAAAGGTCGATAACGTCCAAACTCCAAAGTCATATTGAAACTCAATCATGCAAATTTATTAGGATTCCTACGTTGCAGAAATCGGTAAAACATACAACTAATGCCTACCATGTATGATAAGTATTGATATCATAATTTTTATTTATTCCTGTATACAAACTAGACGTCATTACAAATGTTATGAAATATATTTTAAAAAATGTAAATGAATTTCCAGTCCGGCTTCCTACCGAGAAATATAGTGTTTTTTAAAATCAATGTTTAGTGAAAAAACTCATGTGGCATCTTTATAACGACACATTAAAAAAATTGTAATTTATAATTCAAATGCTTGGTAAATGAAAGGATAAAAATAGCATTTAAGTATTAATTTAACATAACTTCACAATTCAACCACCAATAAGATAACGCAATTAACTTTCACATTTTTTTCTCAGATTCATTTTTTAACCATAAAGACGTTTTGTACACAAGTAAAAGTGTAAAACTACTGTAAATTAATTTGTTTGGAACATGCAGCTCGATGCTTCAAAACAAACATATAGATATTTCACGAGAATATTGATTACAATGTTAAATTTGTTTTGTATGTGATAATATGTTTGCTGATACAAATTATACATACAAATACCAACTACAGATGGGGGAAACAAAGTATTTGCCAAGTTTTAGCCAATCAGGTAATAAAATGCAGCAGGACCCCAACATAAGTTTATATTTTTATTATAATTTTGCAAAAAAATGTAAGTTATATGCAGATTAAACTTATACTTTTCTGTTGAAGATTGAAAAGGAGAAGTATTTATCAATTTAAGCACTAATGGTTGACAAAAAGTAGCATAACTGTAACCTATATTTTTATTTTGTAAACATCATAAGTTCCACATATAGACATATATATATGCATGCATGCATATGGTGAGAGCACGGTTTTTATATGCACATTTTGGAGAAGTACAAGAAGCGTATGAGTCTGCACTGTGACACATCATTGCTATATTGGATAGCAAAAGGTAGCACAGCTGTAACTTAAATTTGTTTTCCATGATTAATTTGTAAACACCATTAGGTTTACATGTGTCTGTATACACATATATGTATGTACATACATATGGTGAGAGCATGGTCTTTATATGAACTTTTGGGCAAGTACAAGCACTGTATGAATCTACATTGTCATGCGTTCATGTGCTTACATACACACATATGTATGTATTTACGCATGTGTGCGTATATCTATGCATGTATGTGTGTGTGCATATGCATATTCAAGCATATATGCATACCTGGAAGAGGAGCAAGGACATGTGGAGGGCCAAAACTCCCCAATACAGAAGCTTGCGACATTGTTGGAGAGCTACTCGTGTCTTTTTCAATCCTTGAAGAACCTATAATATAACTGTTATTTTAACATATATGCGCAATATCCGATGAGAAAATGATCAAAAATGTTTAAATAATCTAAGTTTTTGTACATATATACCAGTGTATTAAAAAACGTGCCTGAGGCGCACCTTGAGGCGCGCCTCGAGGCGAGGCGTTGGCAAAAACGCCTTGAGGCGCATATCAAAAGGCGTTTTACCTCCGAGGCTTAAGCCTCAACCAATTAAGGCGTAAAAAACGCAAAAAAACGTTAAAAAAACGTAAAAAAAAGGCAAAAAACGTATAAAAAAAACTGGTTTAAGAGACTTTTTTTTCTGTCTTTTGTTTGTTGTGTTTCATTGAAAAGCCATTTTAATAGTTTCCTCATTTCAATTGTTGGCTAGGATAATTTAAAATGAGCAAACATGATATTGCATGGAAGTGGGTCAAAGATTTACCGAACTCTACAAATTCAAAAAACTTTCTTTGTGGATTTTGTGATCATATATGCACGCACCGGAGGAAGATATCATTTGATCTTTTGCAATTTATATTATATATGCAAGGATAATTGTATTTTGTTTGAATTGCTTTGAATGCTTTATGGTTTTTACTTACTATTTGACGCTTAATGTTACTCCACATTAAAAGTTAATTATATGTGTTGCGCTTTTCTTTTACCCGAAAGGCTTACGCCTCAACGCTTCGAGGCTTACGCCTCGCCTCACGGATCCGAAAACGCCTCACGTACGCCTTTTGCGTTTTAAAACATTGATATATACATATAGAGAAGAGGGATTCATGGCCACTTGTATAACATCTTTGTAGCCTTCCTTTTTGTGTCAAAACTTTCTGTAGTTTTGTAGATATAACCAGTACACCACCAAGAATCAAAATCACCTAAACAAATATTTGGATCGTTTTGAAATTTTTAATTCCATTAAAATACATTTTTAATCAAAGTTTACATAATAAACATGTGTGCATGCGTGTATGTATACGCAAGTACATATTACGACATACTGGTTTAGTGGTTTGTTATTTTGAATGACTTAAAAGTTAAAGGTATCAAAACGACATTTTTTATTTTTGGTAGATAACCAGTCAGGTAAACAGATGATTGTATCCACAAGATTTTGTTTCATTCCTTTTTCTGTTTGACAAGAAAGACCGACTGGGTCTGCAGAAGGACTATGTAAGGAAGGACTATAAATTCCGACTTATATATAAACATCCACACACACAAATACATACACACACTCACATCTCCCCCCCCCCCCCCTCCCCCTTTCATATGGCACCCCTTTTGCACCCCAACAATACCCACACATTTATAGTTAAATAAGTTAGTGGGGGAAAGAGAATTAGTGGGAAGAGAGGGAAATGAGAATGTGTGGTGGAAATCAGGGACTTATAGGGGTGTTACACTATTTGGGGTGCTCTTGGTCACATCTCTCTCTCTCTCTCTCTCTCACACACACACACACACACATATATATGTGTGTGTGTGTGTGTGTGTGTGGCACGCATAAACACGCGCATGCATATAATATAATGCTGTGAGTAGGCAATAAAGTACTCTGAACAAAATTAGCACGGTGAAGTTTATAGATTCCAAACTGTATGCCCTTAGACATCTCACATCTTCATTATTTGTGTGGGAGTATAAAAACAAAATGGAAGGGTTTTTTTTTTTTTTTTTTTTAGGAATTATAATAAACCAGGATGATCAAAGCTGGTGAAGGAGCATTAATATACAATTTCAAGTCATTTCAAATTGGTTTTACATGCATTTATCATCAATATAAAATAGTTGTCTTATGCTTTTGAAATGATTATTAAAAAATATGGAGATACTTTCTAAAGAAATAAAAAATGTTTATATATATACGGTTACCACAACTAAAAAAACCTCTAAAGAAAATAACTGGTAAACTCAATCATTTCAGCATATTGCGACTTGCATAAGGTGTAGCTAGTTACATATTAAAGTCGTTATCATCTTAAATTCTAAACTGAACATGATACCAATCGTTACGATTACAAAATTTTGGAAGAGAAATTTCATAAACAAGTGCATGTTCACAGTAGTTACTGACAAATAATTTTACTAAAAACTGGAAAATCATGACCAATATTCAATATTTCAATCATTCCTTTACATTTATATCCCACATTTTGACTCTAAAATCTAGAACATCTCCTTTTATTCTCCAGGTTCTTAGTGGCTTCAAAATGCTTGCTTTAATAGGATTAATTGGAACAAAGGTGAATAAACATAATCAAGTTAACAAAAATTGTGGGTACTTCCAAAAAACATGGAAACAAAGAAATAAATCTAATAAAAAGATGCACAAACAGATGTGAAATGTAAAAGAGAACATGTATTATTTGTTTGGAATTCTCAGGAAGCAAGCTTACGATCAAACTTCGAATGGAGAACCCAAAAACCAACATGTTTCACCAAAAGACTCATTATTTCTATAGTAGACTTGAAATTTGAACAGATATGGAAGTGGAAATGTATGGTACTCAAATTCTAAAGTAGACATGAAATGACACACAAAATTAACTATTCAATGACAACGGCGTAAGTATTATAAACGCTTGAATATTTATTGGAATTTATAATGTTTATGGTTTATCACTTGATGTTTGTAGCTAAATAATATTCATATTTCAATTTAAACATCCCTAAATAACTCCTTTTTTTTATTAAAAAAAAAAACATTCCCGTAAAAACAACTCAAATATTAAAAACTAAATTTGAAAAAGGGAACCACCTTCCTGTTAAGGGTAATAAAAGAGCAAAATAATATGATTTCCATTTCTTATTTATTCACTAAACAAACACGTATAAATAATTCTTCGACCTTGTTTCCAATCTATTCTACCAAATTTTAGTCATGCTATCAAAATAATATGACCTCCGTTTCTTATGTAGTCCCCCCCCCCCCCCCCCCCAAAAAAAAATTCCCTCCCCCTCCCCATGAGGCGTTTTAGGTCTGTAAGGCATAAGTTTTCAGGTAAAAAATAAAACGTTGAACATATAAGGAAATTTGACACTTTAAATTAACACATGCAAAGAACGAAGTACAATCGTTTAGGCCTATCTTTCTATCTTTGACGTATCTTTTTTAAAGATTAAAAATATCACAACTAGCATCCATATGATTCCAGTTTTGATCTCCCCTCCCCTCTCCCCATGAGGCGTTTTCATGTCCGTAAGGCATAAGTTTTTCAAGTAAAAAATAAAATGCCAAGAGCTATACTCCTTGAAGATCCCATCGATTACTGGCCCATGGGGTCACGACGATGGATGAGCCCAAGCTAAAAGGGTTGTGCGCCAAGCATGAGATATCATTCGACCAGGTTCGGATGCCCGTAGTCTTACAGACATTGTATGACCCTCCGGATAGCTACATGGCATGCTCTTGTGATATGTGCATCGTCGGTTACGTCCCTCCTTTCAGTCCGTTGTTGGGAGTATTCTTTCCCAGATGAACTTAGCACCGATGCAGCTGCACCCGACAGCTTATGCTTATCCTTATGCATTACACATTCTTTATTCCAAGTATCTTCATTCAAAGCCTAATATCGACAACATTCGATATTTCTTTAGCTTCAAACATCGCAAAGACACTACATCGTTCACTTTGAAGCAATTGGTAATAGTCAAGTCATAATGGACGAATGGAGTAAGATGAGGCATAAAATCAGACCGGTTTTACATTCCCCAGTCGGAGGGTTTCATCAAGCGATGGCTTAAAGACAGTAAAATGTCTGCAGAAGTTGTTTGCTTTCAACTTGGAATTGATCTCCTCTGACATTACATGTTTTCATTTGACAGGGACTTTGGACAGGCTATCGGCAAAGTGTTTTTGTCAAGGCCAGTCACTCTGCGAACAATCCCTGAGGCCAAGAGGCGGGTTCAGAGATGCATAATTGATGAACAACTACATTGATTCAACTTGCTTGGTGCCAATAGAATCATAGGTTTAGGTGGTGCCTCAGTCGGAGATGGTGAGCCCAAGTGGTCATGCCCTCAGTCAGGGGGCCTGTTCTAGTGAACCCCACGACGAAGTCCGCGTCGGAGTACCACCGAAGAGGCAAGAATTGGCGCAAGTCAAGGTGTTGTGCTTGAAAAAGGGATAGAGAAGGAGAGCTTGTCTCCTATTGTCGAAAAAGAAGTGACCAAGAGGTCAGCCTCGGAACACACACCCCAGCCCAAGTCTCTAGCCCATGACATCGGATTTGCAAAAACTGATGATCCTTGCAAGGGTTAGAGCGATTTTCCACTGTCATCGGAGCAGTTTCATTTTAAAGATTTAGACCCTCAACTTTTTTCCCACATTAGAAGGGGAAATGCCCCCATCGATGTCGGGCAGATTACTCCATTAAGCAAGACGCCGACATTGGATCCGTCGGGTAGATCACTAGGACACACACAGCACAAGCACTGCACGTCACAATACTTGTCCACTGTTTGATATCTTAGTTCTGGCATGAGCTTATTTTGGTTTGCAGGTAAAATGCTGAGGCAGTACGACTACTAACGACTCCGTCGCAGCTTATCTAAGAGTGAGATTCCTCCGAATATAATTTTGACCATTAGCGAGAACACAAAGAGGACCGCGATAGAAAGGAAAGGAAAGAGAAAGGTGTCATCACGACTACAAATACCACTCCCGTTCCCATTCTCCGACCCTCCGAGACATTTCCAGACCTAAGAGCCATAAAGATAGCCGCGGAAGTGACCAGTCAGTTATCAAGGCTCAGATCTCTCAAAAAGGTTCCTCTAGTGAACCTCATCCCAAGAAGGCTTCAGAACCCAAAGATAAAGGAAAAGAAAATTCATGTCGTCTACCAAACACAAGTTTAAGGCTACAGCAGTCGCAGAGCTTATAATGTTAGATTCATCAGTGCAAGAGCAGAAGAAAGAGCTTGAGGCTCAATTCCCGCAATATTACTTCGGAAGAATGCACTTCCTACCTCTTTTTCATCCCATTCCTTAAAATATCAAAGAGCATCTCAAGAAAGAGGTTGAAGATGTACGCAGTCAGTATCGCGAGACGTGTAAATATGTGAGGAAGTTATTCGAGATCATCAAGTTCCTCGAACTTGACATTGCAAACATGAAATAGAATGGGACTGCGATAAGAATTCTCTGGCCTACATGGACAAAGAGCTCGAAAAGAATCAAGCAAAATTAATGGTTGCTGAGTAGACTGCTGAAACTTATAAGAAACATTCATAAAGAGCTTAATGCGGCTAGTATAAGAACATAATCTATTGAGGACGATCTGAAGGCAGAGATGACAAAGGAGTTTAGGGATTAGTTGGAGGAGGCAAGAAAGATGACAAAGGAGTTCAACCCCCGGTTTTGGGCTTTTATCCTTGAGTCCTCAGATATAGAGATTTATCTTGGATTGAGGATTATCCCTAGACTCTTGCCGATGCTTGAAGCAAACTTGTAGAAAAGGAAAGACGTGCCTCGAAGGATGGGTCTGTTGACGAGGAGCTTATAAGGCGATTTCTAAGGGACAATGAAGCTGAGATTTTAAAGAATGGGAAGAAGTTGCTAAAAGAAAAAGAGGCGCGGAGCGACTTCGGGCTAAAGATAAAATTGTGGTTGAGTGAAGTTCTGGGGCGACATAAGACAATACGACGGCGACTCAATCACCTAGTTAGGTGGTCAACGAATCGACGCTAAGACTTCATCTT
Source organism: Allium sativum (assembly GCA_030737875.1). Lineage (NCBI taxonomy): Eukaryota > Viridiplantae > Streptophyta > Magnoliopsida > Asparagales > Amaryllidaceae > Allium > Allium sativum. The sequence continues at coordinate 471,624,496 of CM060920.1, read as the reverse complement.
CTACGCCAGCCGTTGGGTCTTCTTTTACTGGTTAGAGCATTGTTATCATGGCGAGCGACTAATCGTCGACTAGTCGACAAGTCGAGCTTGAGTCAGTGACTTGGACTTACGACTTTGATTTTGTTAATATTTCGGGCGACATGGACCGACTAGTCACTAGTCAGACGATTAGGCGGTTCGATTTAACAGACTGGTTTTCAATTGGGTCCAAAACCAAAGAAAAAACAGGTCAAAATGGAGAATCGAAATCAAAAAACGCGAACAAAAAATTAATTAATAAAAATCGAAAGTTCGAATAAACCCTAGTCTTCCATCTCGTGTCGCCGCTTCGCTTCTCGTGCCACCGTTTTGCTTCTCCTGTCGTCGTTGCTCTTCCAATTGCAGCTACCTCCTCTCTCCAGTGTCGTCGCAATCGACTCAGATATTTTTTTCGTTGCTTCTATTAACTGTTTTTTTGCCTAGCCTGTACACTTCAATTTACTGTATACTGTTAGTTGTTTTTTAAGCCTACATGTACACGAACTGTTGTTGTTTTTTTTTTACAGTGCAGATGGTTGCAGAAATACTAACAAATATTGAATCTTATGATCCCACCAAGGATCCAAGCGAAAGGCTAAATCAACAGAGATTGAATGAAAATATGGATTTTGGCCTGGTTAAAATAAAAAGGATGTGGTTCAATGCATTTTTTGTGGTAAGCAAATGCATTCAGGAGTTAGAAGATTGAAACAACATATTGCAGGTGGATGTGCTGATGTAGCGGTATGTCCGAAAACTACTACTGAAATTATGAAAGAAATGAAAGACTATATTGATAAGCATGCAAAGTCTGTGACATTGGATGATCTTGGTGATGATGATGACATTCATGAAGTTCAACCACGTGATGAGACATCAACAACTGCTTTTAATTCTATACCAAATATCGAAACAGTATCAAAAAGAAAGAAAACGATTTTTACAGTTCCACAATCGATGCCAACAAAGTCTACTCCAAAAGACCCCTAAAAAAGTCATAGAGAAAAGGCATAGCAAGTGCCCATTCCAAACTACACTTGAAAGTTCCACAAAGACCGAAGAAGAAAATAGAGTGAAGATGCACATAACAAACTTTTTCTCTGAATGTGGCATATCATTCAATGCCACAGACTCTAGAAGCTATGAGATAATGGTTGAGTCTATAGGACAATTTGGACCGGATTTGAAGCCGCCAACTTTTCATGAGTTGCGGATGCCATACTTGAGAAAGCAAAGAAAGAGACAGACAAGTTGAGAGAAAAACATGAAAAAGCTTGGAAGCAGTATGGTTGTACACTTATGCCTGATGGATGGACCGATGAAAGAGGAAGACACTTGATTAATTTTCATGTTAACGGTCCGGAGGGGACCTTTTTTTGAAGTCAGTTGATGTTTCAAGTAAGATATAAGATGTGAGAATGTCGGCAGATCTGTTTGAGGAGCAAACTGATTTGATTGAGAGAGACAATGTTATTCAGATAGCTACATAACTTGTTCAATGCTATTCGATTTTTTTAATATAAAAATTGTAGAATGTTGGCAGATCCGTTTGAGGAGCAAATTGATTTGATTGGGAGAGACAACGTTGTTCAAGTAGCTACATAATTTGTTCAATGTTATCCAAATTTTTTAATATAAAAATTGTACGATTAACTGAAAATGTCATGTGCATGCTTCTAGGTTGTGACAGATGATGATGCTAATTTTAAAGTGACGTGAGGATTATTATGTCAAAGGATTTGAACGCTTTATTGGACTTCTTGTGTCGCACATTGCTTAGACCTAATGCTAGAGGGTATTGCCAAGATGAAGGAGTTCGATGCTACCATCAAACATGGTAAAGGAATAACAACATTTGTGTATAGGCATGGTCGACTCTTATGTGCTATGAGGGACAAGACATCACGGAGATATATTGTGAAAACAGAAGCTACAAGATTTGCTACGGCATTTCTTACATTACAAAGTTTATACAAAAACAGAGATGCCTTGAGAAAGTTGTTTGGTGGCGAAGAGTGGTTCAATTCTAAGTTTGCTAAAACTATCGTCGGAGGGAAAGTTCATAATATTGTTCTTTCAACAAGGTTTTGGAATAGTGCTGAGGATTGCATTAAAGCATCACAACCACTTTTGGTTGTATTGAGGATTGTTGATGGTGATGAAAAACTGAGTATGGCAGAGATTTGTGTGGCAATGGATTATGCCAAGAGTAAGATCAAAAGTACACTTGAAAAAAAACCAAGACTTGCTAGTAAGTCTTAAGCATTATTGAGAGACGATGGTCGTCTCAAATGGAAGTAGATTTGTATAGAGCGGCTTTGTTTCTTAATCCGGGAAGATATTTTGATATCAAAGAAAATGATCTTGGCTACTCTTCACGATTGCGGATGAAGTTTAATGATGCTCTTGAAATGATGGTGCTTGATATCAGTGCGATGGAAATGATTAGTGGTCAAGCCGATCAATATGAAAATTCAAGAAATTCTTTTGGGAAGCAATTGTCAATTCGCCAAAGGAAAACTAAGAATCTACGTAAGTACATCAATTTTCAAGTTAATATTTATGAATTTACAAATTGTCATACCATTATAAATGGGGTGTTCATGAAAACTTATTTTTATTTATTCTAGTTGATTGGTGGAGTGCATTTGGTGGGCATATTATTGAGCTTACAATATTTGCAAAAAGAGTTATTGGCTTTTGTTGTTCCTCATCCCGTTGTGAACGTAATTGGAGCATTTTTAAGTTTGTAAGTAGTTTTTTATTCTTTTTTACAAGTTATGCATATTTATTATCATTGTTATTTATAATGTATATTTTATTTAGATTCATACCAAAAAAGGAATACATTGGGGCATCAACGTTTAAATGATTTGATGTATGTACTATACAAAAGGAATATTACAACAAGATTACAAAAGAGACGCGAAAAGGGTAAAAAATTTGATCCTTTGATTTTAGATGATTTCCAATGGGATAATGAATGAGTAAATGGAGAAGTTGTTGATTCCGATGATGTGGATTGGCTTGTCGTAGATAGAGCGTTAGATGCATCGAAAGGCATTGATGGTTCGTCGTAATCCTATTAGGGGTGGTAGTATTGATCAGCTGCAATTACCTACGTTACACGTAGTAGTGGCTCATCTTCCCATGTGAATTATGTTGAGATGGAACAAGGTCCTCTCATTTTAAATGATGATGAGGATGCTGATGATGATTATGGACATGAGTCAACTACTATTCAAGAAACTAGTGATTGTGAGACAAATGAAGAAGTCAAGCTAGATGACTTTTTTAAAATTGATTGTCTCGTTTGTATTGTTTAAGTTGCACTGTATTAGGTTCCACGCTTGTTGAAACTTCATTTTGTTTTGTGTTTCCTTTGAAATTTGCAATCTATTATATTCTATGCATCATTTGCTCTTTTTTTGTCTATACATTGCTATAAATTTTATACATCATCACGTATACTTTTAATTAATTTATCAATTGTCATTACATAACATGGTACATAGCAACAATACATCACTACATATTTTATACATCATTTTATATAACATGTTGTCTTGCAAGAATCACTTAATATTGCTAGCAAGTCACTAATATTGATGTCTATCAACGGTTGTTGTCACTTCATATTGTTGCCCTGCAAGAAGCAAGAGGTATATTAGTACATGTTTGAATTTTTATGCATATGTATTAATTAGAAATTTATAATTATATATATGTATATATTTATTTATTTATCGACTAGTCTACGAGTAGGCCATTAGTCGACTAGTTGGACCTCTGTCGACTCGACTCGACTTACCGCCGTTATAACCATGGGTCAGAGTTCAGAGACCGTTGAAGAATACGATCGCGACTTCCCGACTCCAAAGACGTTTAGGCTATTGACCCCTTTAGCGAAGTTCCTGACACTCCCGGAGTCATTGACGGCGATTCCGCTCAAGGTATATCTTTAGTTTCCCCGCAGTTTGAGAGAATCCGTATTGCGTGTCGGCGAGCTACGGAGGCTATAGCCGAGATGCACATAGTTCCAAAGGGACTAACTATTGTCGCACTTCCTGCTACAAGTACTCGACAGGTTCAGACCTCCCCCCCCCTCCCCTACAGACGCAATCCAAGGCTTTTGATAAGCCCCAAGTGCCCCTACTGACATCCAAGAGAAAGTAGGGATGATCGACGCTTTAAAAGGCTTAGACGGCAATGGGTCTTATATGTTGAGGGTGAGGAAGATATAGTTTACACAGAAGAGTCCTGAAAAACCGGTGCATCGAGTATGAAGGAGCCGCATGCGTTACAACAAAGGAGGTTTCTCGCTATAATAGTGTCCGGGGTTATCACACCAGATCCCATACAGATGATCTCTCATTCCCAACTGGTAGTCAAAAGTCGAAAGACAAACCGGATGTGACTGCATAGGAAATGAAATCAACCCGTGGCAGAGAACTAAGAACTAAGAACCAAGAAGAAATTTGGTACCTCATTTAGTTATAAGAACTAAGAACTAAGAACCAAAAAGACAAGGACAAGCCCAGGAAAGACGACGATGGATCCGGGGGTAACTAAACAAACCCCCCAAGTGTAAATTTATGAAAGATTCTACCTTGGAAAATCTTAAGAAGCAGCAAAAGGCCGATGACAAGAGCAAGTGAACATCGCTTGTAGTTGTGACTCTTTTTGTTTTGTTGGCCGAGATCTGTGTGAGTGTGGCCCTCTTTTTTGTCTTAACATCCGTATAGACCTACATGTATTGATAAAACAATGTCTTTTTGTCTGTAAATCGTTAAGTGTTTTCGCTTTCCATTTAATGTACTTGCGAATTTAAAGTTACACCTAACATGTCTCATTTAGAGTAAGTGTTGACCAAAAGGCAATGCAGTGTGTATATGCCCCCAATTAACTTCGAGTCACGCACCCTTGCTTGAAGTTAATTTCATCAAGCATATACTTATGCCCTTAGTATCCGTAAGGCTAAGCCAGAGTAATCGAACGTCTTATCCTTGAATTTTATACTCTCCCGTCGATAATCAGGTTAGAGTTATAGGTTAAGCAGTCTTAAGTTCTGGCTCCCCATTCATGCTTCCCTAGCAATTTATACTTTTTCTCAAGTCGCTAAGAGTTAAAGTTAATTACGGAGTGGTTGTATCACATTCACTTCTGCTTTGTTCATTCATCTTAGTCTATAGGTGAGGATCGCCAAACGAGCATTTAAATCATGCTCGAGTTCGATTAATCAGTTGTAGGATCAAGTACGCTCGGCAAACCGTGAGCAAGTGAACTCCGCGGGTGATTAGTCACACATTTCGTTCAAGCATTGACATAAGTTGATCGCATCACAGCACTTAGCTATGTAATTATATACAGTCATAAAGCATGGAACGAGTCTAAGAGCTTTTATTTATGATATAAAGACAATCGACGAGTCGTACCTTATTAATTGTTAGAAAGCGAAGTATTATTTACAAAAACAACTGAAAGTAAAATAATGTTGCATATGTTAGGCATTCCATGCTCTTGGAAATCAATCGCCATCAACAGCTGAAAGCACCGTTTTCGAGTTTTTGTTAGATGACGTATGGTCCTTCCCACTTCGAATCCACATGGACGGCGTAGGGGAAGACACGCTTTAGGACGAGGTCGCCAACTTCGAAGGTTCTAGGTCGGACCTTCGTGTCGTAGTATCGAACGACCCGATGTCTCTGTGTTGCAGCTCGCAAGTCGGCTTCCTCTCTCATCGATCATGTCAAGCGACTCCAGGAGGAGTTCCTTATTAGTCAGAGGATCATAGCAAACGACTCGATGAGAGGGGACTTCGAGCTCGACCGATATGACTGCTTCAGAGCCATAAGCTAATGCGAATGGAGCATGGTCAGTCGCTGACTTGTGGGCCGTTTGATATGCCCAAAGGGCTAATGGCAGCTCATCGACTCATTTGCTCTAGCCTCCTCCAATAGCTTCTTCAAGACGGACTTAATGATTTTGTTCACTGCTTCGATCTATCCATTCGATTGCAGATGGGCAAATGTTGCATATCTCTTCTCGACGCGATAATGTCAGCAGAAATCATTGGTTTCTGAGCTATGGAATTGGATTCCATTATCAGTTATAAGGGTCTTGAGAAGTCCAAATAAACATATGATGTTTCTGACGAAGAAGTTGATTACTCGTTTTGTCAAGATTACGGTTAGTGATTCAGCTTCAGTCCAGTTGGTAAAAAAGTCGACTGCCACGATCACATACTTCACTTAGCCTTTGAAAATTGAAAAGCTACCAACGATGCCTATTCTCCACACCGCTAAAGGCAATGCACTAACCATTTTGGCAAGCTGACCAGGCGAAACTCTCGAAAATTTGGCAAATCTTTGGTACTTGCAGCGATGTCCTGAATAATCAGTTGCATCTTGGTTGATGGTAGACCAGAAATAACCATACCGAAGTATCTTCGCCAAAATTTGCCCCTCATGTAGTCGCCGCACTCGTTTCGTGCACTTCTCGCAGTACACGTTTAACGTCGTCATGTGCTACACACCGGAATAAAGGAGCATATAACCCTTTTTTGTACAACATGTCCATCGGATGATGTATCTCATGGCTTGACGCAACAGGACACGCTTTTCACTTTTCCGCTCAGGTAGGGTTCCATGCAGCATGAAGTTTTTGATGAGGGTCATCCAGGATTCCCTCTCAGACTCAACAGTCAGCGCCCGGTCAATTTCCATCTGACTATGCTTGGGGTGTTCAATGTCTCGATTAGAACTAACTTCATTTGTGAGAACTGACTAGCTTGGTCAACAAGTCGGTTTTCTCATTCTAACCACGAGGAATATGTGAAATGCAGTAATATTCAAATCGGGTTAGTAGCTCTTAAACTCGATTAAGGTATGGTGAAAGTTGTGCCCTTTGGCCTGGAATTCCTTCCTAACTTGGCATACGACAATCTATGAATCAACGAAAATTTGGATCGACTTCGCTCTTAGCTCTTTGAAAGCTTGAGCCCAACAATCAGGAATTCATACTCGATTTCATTGTTGATCGCAAGAAAATTCAGCTTCAAGGCTAACAGATCGATTGTTCCTAAGGAATTACCAAAACAACTCTGACACCAAAACATCGATCGTTTTGGGCTCCATCTGTGAATATTTTCCATCTAGCGGTTGGCGGTTCAACGTCCTTAAAAATGTCATCCAAAGCCGTAAATTCCGTGATGAAATCTATCATTGCTTGTCCCTGTATGGTCTTTGTGGAATATATGCGATATCAAATTAACTTATTTTGATATTCCAATTGAACACTCTCCCAGATGCCTCAGGTCACTAAAGGAACTACAGTAGCGACTGGTGTCACTAAAGGACCTACAGTATCGGCGGTAGTGACGTAGCTCTTTGGATGCTATCAGTAGGCTATAAGCCAGTTGTTTAATCTTCGGGCAGTTGCGCTCAGCCTCTGCCAATCTCTTACGTATGTAGTACACCGACCGCTGGATCCAGTTGTCTTCACGTACGAGTGTTAACCTAACGACATGCAGGAATACCGCCTAATACACAAAAAGGTCAACGTAATCAATCAATTTTGATAGTATGGAAGGCCTCTTCACGTGATTCAACAAAATCTGAAAAGCCTCGACGCGGTTTGGAGTCCAAGAAAAGTTACATTTTCTTCTTTTTATCAAGTCAAAGAAAGAAATGCACTTGTTTGTCACTCTAGATATAAATCGGCTCAGAGCGGTCATCTTCTCATTCAGGCTCTACATATGAACCCAAGAATTTCCACGATGTAACGCTAAAAGAGCATTTCAAAAGGAACATCTCTGCTAAGTCTCCTACATGGTTGGCCGATCATAGTGATTTTGCGAGCATGTCGTCTACGTAAGCCTCCATTGACTTTCCAATCTGGTTTTTAAATATGTGATTGACTAACCGCTGATATGTCGCTCCAGCATTCTTCAAACTCAATGGCATGATCACATAACAATACAGTCCAAAGTCCATGATGAAACTCGTATGTTTTTTATCGGGTGCATGCATAGAAATTTGGTTGTAAATATATGCGTCCATGAAAGAGAGACTCGTGTCCAGCTGTAGAGTCCACAAGTTGGTCAATTCTTGGAAGTGAGAATCTGTTCTTGAGGACATGCCTTGTTCAAATCAAAGAATTTAATACATGTCCGCCACATTCTATTGGACTTTTTTACAATAACTGGATTTGATACCCAATTGGGGTACAACAAATCTGGAATAAATATGTTGCTCTTGAGCTTCTCAACCTCCTTCAATGTTGTCGACCTCTCCAGACCGAGCATACGCCTCTTCTGCCCTACGTGGACATATTTCGGAACAGTATTAAGCGAATGGCTTATGATGGGCGGTGAAATTACACATGTCAATATGAATCCATGCAGACATGTCAAGGTTTGCTAGTCAATTCCCCCGTATAAAGGGATCCAGAGTGGAATTCGATTTTCAAGACCTTAGAAGGACCATCGTTATCAATTGAAATCGTCATCGTAGTCTCGTTGGGTGTCGTCCTTTGGTATCCTGACTCCTCGTCCTCTCTAGGTTAATGCCTTTGAATTGACGGCTATACCATCCGGACCAGGATTTGTCCCGTGATTTCCATCCAACAAAACCCTTGACGCAGAGATGAGTATCAACGGTCTTTCCCTTCTCTTTGCTACAGACATCTTCATATTCAGCCATGTAGCACACCTCCTCATATAACTCTGACTCCACTCTCAGTCGGGAGTTTCAAGGGCATGCATCAAGGAGCAATGCAAGCTCTAAAATCGGCAAGGGCCGATTGGACCAAAAAGGCATTGTATAAAGAGTATATGTCCAACACAACAAATGAAATGATTTGTACTCTCCTATGGTCTCCATCACCAAGTTTTACCGATAGTTTAAACATACCTACCAATTCATTCGTAGATATGTTGAAACCATGTATTCTGGCATCATACGACTTTTAAATGCGTAGCCTCCAGCATCATCTGGCCATAAGCTTTCTTCGACAAAATATTTACAGAACTCTCATAGTCAACAAGGATTTTCCGTAGCAAAGCAGGGTCAATCAAGGTCGATATTACCAATGGATCAATACTTGGGGCTTTTACCACATTTGCATCTTTATCTCGGAAGACAACATTGTCTGTCATCGTCCTCCACCGCTTCACTGGAACAGCTTCATCTACGGCGTTACACTCTTCAACCTCAACGTGTTTTACCGCATTGACATACCCTTAGTGTTATGGTTCTAAGCCATCTCTGGCGATGAATCAACAATTTGAAGTGCTTTTCTTGCGTATTCTTGATGAACCAGTGTCTAGATATAGATGTAGAAGAATTTGTTTGAGAAGTAATAAGCCCCTTTGACATCTCTTCATCTGCAAAGAATTCACGACGCGAAAACACAGAGACAAAGGACTGATCTTTGAATAGAAAGAAGAATGGCTCTGTAGGATCCCAAATGAATTAGTTTATCCGAAAAAAACCTTGTTCTTTTGAACGATCTATCTCGTGTACTTTTTCCTCAAGATTCAGAGAATTGAACTCGGCAGCCATTTTACCACTTGGTAAAAAAGTCGACTGCCACGATCACATACTTCACTCCGCCTTTGAAAATTGAAAAGCTACCGACGATGCCTATTCCCCACACCGCTAAAGGCAATGCACTAACCATTTTGGCAAGCTGACCAAGCGAAACTCTCGAAATTTTGGCAAATCTTTGGTACTTGCAGCGGTGTCGTGAATAATCAGCTGCATCTTGGTTGACGGTAGACCAGAAATAACCATACCGAAGTATCTTCGGCGTTACACTCTTCAACCTCAACGTGTTTTACCGCATTGACATACCCTTAGTGTTATGGTTCTAAGCCATCTCTGGTGATGAATCAACAATTTGAAGTGCTTTTCTTGCGTATTCTTGATGAACCAGTGTCTAGATATAGATATAGAAGAATTTGTTTGGGAAGTAATAAGCCCCTTTGACATCTCTTCATCTGCAAAAAATTCACGACGCGAAAACACAAAGACAAAGGGTTGATCTTTGAATAGAAAGAAGAATGGCTCTGTAGGATCCCAAATGAATTGGTTTATTCGAAAAAAACCTTGTTCTTTTAAACGATCTATTTCGTGTTCTTTTTCCTCAAGATTCAGAGAATTGATCTCGGCGGCCATTTTACCACTTGGTAAAAAAGTCGACTGCCACGATCGCATACTTCACTCCGCCTTTGAAAATTGAAAAGCTACCGACGATGCCTATTCCCCACACCGCTAAAGGCAATGCACTAACCATTTTGGCAAGCTGACCAAGCGAAACTTTCAAATTTTTGGCAAATCTTTGGTACTTGCAGCGATGTCCTGAATAATCAGCTGCATCTTGGTTGATGATAGACCAGAAATAACCATACCGAAGTATCTTCGCCAAAATTTGCCCCTCATGTAGTCACCACACTCGCCTTCGTGCACTTCTCGCAGTACACGTTTCGTCATATGCTACACACCGGAATAAAGGAACAAATAACCCTTTTTGTACAACATGTCTATCTGGATGATGTATCTCACGGCTTGACGCAACAGGACACGCTTTTCACTGTTCCGCTCAGGTAGGGTTCCATGCAGCATGAAGTTTTTGATGAGGGTCATCCAGGATTCCCTTTCAGACTCAACAGTCGGCGCCCGATCAATTTCCATTTGACTATGCTTGGGGTGTTCAATGTCTCGATTGGAACTAACTTCATTTGTGAGAACTGACTAGCTTGGTCAACAAGTCGCTTTTTTCGTTCTAACCACGAGGAATGTGTGAAATGCAGTAATATTCAAATCGGGTAAGCAGCTCTTAAACCCAATTAAGGTATAGTGAAAGTTGTGCCCTTTGGCCTGGAATTCCTTCCTAATCTGGCATACGACAATCTGGGAATTGGCGAAAATTTGGATCGACTTCGCTCTCAGCTCTTTGAAAGCTTAAGCCCAACAATCAGGGATTCATACTCGATTTCATTGTTGATCGCAAGAAAATTCAGCTTCAAGGCTAACAGATCGATTGTTCCTAAGGAATTACCAAAACAACTCCGACGCCAAAACATCGATCATTTTGGGCTCCACCTGTGAATAGTTTCCATCTAGCGGTTAGCGGTTCAACGTCCTTAAAAATGTCATCCAACGCCGTAAGTTCCGTGATGAAATCTATCACTACTTGTCCTTGTATGGTCTTCGTGGAATATATGCGATATCAAATTAACTTAGCTTGATACTCCATTTGAGCACTCTCCCATATGCCTCAGGTCACTAAAGAACCTATAGTAGCGGTTGGTCGGTGTAGACCTTTATGGGGTGAGCCGGAAAGTATTGACGTAGCTCTTTGGATGCTATCAGTAGGCTATAAGCCAGTTGTTTAATCTTCGGGCAGTTGCGCTCAGCCTCTGCCAATCTCTTACTTCCGTAGTACATCGATCGCTGGATCCAGTTGTCTTCACGTATGAGTGTTGACCTAACGACATGCAGGAATACCGCCAAATACACAAATAGTTCTACGTAATCAATCAGTTTTGATAGTACGGAAGGCCTTTTCACGTGATTCAACAAAATCTGAAAAGCCTCGACGCGGTTTGATGTCCAAGAAAAGATGGACTTCTTTTTATCAAGTCAAAGAAAGAAATGCACTTGTCCATCACTCTGGATATAAATCGGCTCAAAGCGGCCATCTTCTCATTCAGGCTCTACATATCTCTAATCTCCCGGAGCTCCTGGATATTTGAATTGCTTCAATCTACAGGGTTGACTTCAATATGGACCCAAGAATTTCCCCAATGCAACGCTAAAAGAGCATTTCAAAGGGAACATTTCCGTTAAGTCTCCTACATGATTAGCCGATCATAGTGATTTTACGAGCATGTCGTCTACGTAAGCCTCCACTGACTTTCCAATCTGGTTTTTAAATATGTGATTGACTAACCGTTGATATATCGCTCCAGCATTCTTCAAACTCAATGGCATGATCACATAACAATACAGTCCAAAGTCCATGATGAAACTCGTATGTTTTTGATCGGGTGCATGCATTGAAATTTGGTTCTAACCGTATGCGTCCATGAAAGAGAGAAGCTCGTGTCCAGCTGTAGAGTTCACAAGTTGGTCAATTCTTGGAAGTGAGAAACTGTTCTTGAGGGCAGGCCTTATTCAAGTCAAAGAAATTAATACATGTCCACTACATTATATTGGACTTTTTTTACAAGAACCGAATTTGATACCCATTTGGGGTGTTACGAATCTCGAATAAATCTGCTGCTCTTGACACTGTTATCACGTAGACGATAAGTCGACCAGTCAAGTTCGACGACAGTCGACTTGTTCAATTCGACGAAAGTGGGCTTAAGCCGACCCAAAAACCCTAATTTCTCTGATCGACATCGATAAAACCTAAAACGAGATTGATATTTGTACCAGACCAGATTGATAACATCAATAGCAAAAAAAAAACCTAATTGCTCCACGCACCTCGTCGTTGCTCCTCGCCGATGCTCCTCGTTGGCTCCTCCTTGTTGAATTTTATGATCTATTATGGATATTATTATGATCTATTATGGGTATTTGTGGGTATTATTATGTTGTGAGTAGGATCTATTATGGATATTTGTTGAATTTGAATCTATTATTATGTTATCGTTGTTGAATTTGAACTTATTATAAATTTATAATTATATCTAATTATATTATATATTTAAGTCTAATAAATATATGTATTAGTCGGGCGATTTGTCAACTAGTCTTCTAGACGGTAGTGGCTCGACTTGGCATCGTGATAACCTTGGCTCTTGAGCTTTTCAACTTCCTCCTTCAATGTTGTCGATCTCTCCGGACCGAGCATACGCCTCTTTTGCCTTATGTGGACATATTGCGGAACAGTATTAAGCGAATGGCTTATGATGGTCAGTGAAATCATACACATGTCAGCATGAATCCATGCAAACATGTCAAGGTTTGCTAGTCAATTCCACCATCTAAAGGGATCCAGAGAGGGATCTGATTTTCAAGACCTTAGAAGGATCACCGTTATCAATCGAAATCGTCATCATAGTCTCGTTGAGTGTCGCCCTTTGGTATCCTGACTCCTCGTCCTTTCTAGATTGATGCCTTTGAATTGACGGCTATACCGTCTGGACAAGAATTTGTCCCGTGATTGCTATCCATCAAACCTTTGACGTAGAGATAAGCATCAACGGTCTTTCCCTTCTCTTTGCTACATACATCTTTATATTCAGCCATGTAGCACGCCCATCCTACCACCTGATCTACTCATATAACTCTGACTCCACTCTCAGTCGGGAATTTCAAGGGCATGCATCAAGGAGCAATGCAAGCTCTAAAATCGACAAGGGCCGATTGGACCAAAAAGGCATTGTATAGAGAGTATATGTCCAAAACAACAAATGTAATGATCTGTACTCTCCTATGGTCTCCATCACCAAGTTCTACCGATAGTTTAAACATACCTACCGGTTCATTCGTAGATACGTTGAAACCATGTATTTTGGCATCATACGACTTTTAAATGTGTAGCCTCCAGCATCATCTGGCCATAAGCTTTCTTAAATGAAATATTTACAGAACTCTCATAGTCAACAAGGATTTTCCGTAGCAAAGCAGGGTCAATCAAGGCCGATACTACCAACAGATCAATACTTGGGGCTTTTACCTCATTTGCATCTTTATTCCGAAAGACGACATCGTCTGTCATCGTCCTCCACCTCTTCACTGGAACAGCTTCATCTGCGGCGTTACACTCTTCAACCTCAACGTGTTTTACCGCACTGACATACCCTTAGTGTTATTAAAAGCGCGCAATGCGTACACATACGCGCAACGATGCGCACCTGAAGCGCATCGCTTAAGGTATGCGATACGACTTGAACTATGCGCGCTTTTCTCGATTGTGCAACGCGCAGTAACGCTCCAAGTATGCGCGCTCAGTTGAAGCTGTGCCAAAAAGCAGGGAAAAAAGGAAAGAAATGTAATTGACAAGCTTTGATCAGGTTTGATTGTCTAAAATAATTATGTTTTCACTGATTGTGACTTTTAACCCATACACGCTTCAAATATCAGCCAAACAAGATCTTACAACGGCTTCAACTCATACAATGACTAAATAATCTTCTCTTCTTTAATCTTTCTTTTCTTTTTGATATATTTCATCTATAACTTCTATCTTCTTTTGTTTTCTTTTTTATTCTTTTAATTTCTCTACTATGTGTTTGTCAATTAGTCTCAGTGGGTCTCTTCAGTACTGAAATGGTTCTTTAATGGCGTATGTAGTTTGTTATATCCTTGTCAATTTGTCTCATTGAGTTCCTTCATTATTGAAATGAGTTCTTTAGTGTTGTATGTATATGTTTGTATTTATAATATATATATATATATGTATATGTTTGTATTTATAATATATATATGTGTGTGTGTGTGTGTGTTTATATATATATTACATGTGCACGTATATACAAATTATATTTGGTACTTTGCTTTACTTGTTTTAATGGGGTTCTTCGTTACTATTGTTTATCTTGTGTTTATACTATATATACACATGTACATACAAGTTACTTACATGGTTTGAGTAGTTATGTACAAGTTTTCATTCTGCCTATATAAACACATAGCTACTGATTTTTGCATCATAACTCCACGATTTCTTTAACTTTGTTCGTTTTATTAAATTAGTTTGTATAAATATAACAACCGCCATGCATTTCTTTCTAATACCACATTATATGTTCTTTAATGTTTGCAGTCTCTTTGTTTGATGTAGTGACAATTTGATTAGCATATGTGTGTTATTTTCTATTACTTCATAACATTTACATTTTTTACATGTGCAAGATATGTGCATCTATAATTTATACATTATGCACTTTTCTTTAATGAAGCGCGCGTTTCGCGTTTGCGCGTTGCGCTTATGCTTCAAAGGGCCTTGGCGCTTCGGTGTGCGTTTCTCGTTTAATAACACTGCATACCCTTTTGTTTTGCTGGGCGGCTGCTTTGAGAACCGCCTGACCTTGTCGATTGGAGTCCAAAGTCTCATACCCTTGTCCCTTGGAGCAACTCAATATTCGTCCAACTTTCCATCACAAATCAACTTTTCAATTATATTTCCGAGATGACAGCATTCGTTTGTCGTATGATCCTACATTTCATGAAACATACAACTTTCTCGTCTATTTTCTTTCTTTGTGGACTCTTGGTGCAGGCTTTTGCCTTTCGGTACTACACTGATGCAGGTATCCAACTACACATTCCAATGAGTCGTTCAATGGCGTATAATTGTATAACATTGGGAATCTAAGTCGCTAACTGCATCTCTTTTCTGATCGCGCCACCTTCTTTGTCGCCTTTATGCTGATTGTCATTTCTTTTGTTCTGATTCTGAACATTCACCCGAATTTTTCTAGAATTGTCTCCAAAATACTTTCGTGCCACATCGGTCTGCATCCCCCTCATTCATAGAAACGTCAATTCACCTTTTTTGGGTTCTCTCGGCTTCTTCAATGTGCAAAAACTGGGAAGCCTTCTCATAGAAATGATCCAAAGTAGACGGAGACTTTCTCATCAGCCATTTTCCAAACTCTATGTCAGGGTCGATGCCTTCAATTAATGCCATCTAAATAATTTTGTCGTTAGGATTTTAATAATTTCGATGACAGCGATATTGAAGCGCTCTAGATAGTCATTGAGCAGCTCCCAGGAGCTTGGTGTATGTGAGAGAGTGTCATAACATGTTTCGACTTGGCAGTATGTAGACGGAATTGACCCATGAACTTTCTGGTCAGATCGTCGAATGAGGGTACCGACCATGGCGATAGTCTCGTGAACCACATCAGAGTTACCCCATCCAAATAAATTGGGTAGGCCTTGCAATTCATAGCCTCAGAGGCTTGGGTCGATTTCCATATATCATTTGTATCGCATCAAATACTGGCCAGGATCAGTCTTCCCTGGATAGTTCGATATCTACTGCAAGTTGAATTTGGGCAAGAACTCGACATCCAAGATATCGTCTGTGAAAAGGGTGTACCTACGATCAATTCCTCAATCTTTATTGTTGAATCCCCGACTGTCATGCATGATCTGCCTAACCGTGACAGTCAAGTCTAGAGTGCGAATGATAGGTCCAAGCTCTAAATGAATATCACATTTAGGCCTCCTCGTCTCCTTCTTAGGCAAAGTTGTATGCCCCTCCATCTGAGTAGCACTTTCTTAACTCATGTTGCCCTGATCAGTCACAGGGTGCGAGAGGGGAAGTGTAGGAGCACTAGAAGGTATTGGAGCATCGAGGTCACGCGACGTAGCAGCAGCATCAGGTCGCCAGGAAGTCGCAATATCTAATTCGGCATTGTTTAATACGGAATGGTCGAAGCTGAACCAGATAGGTAGGAGCAACCTATCTCAGTTCAGCATGTTGAACTGGATGGGTTGGATAATTCCAAAGTCCTTGCATTTCCAGTATGTTGCTGCAGCGCCTCTCTGCTTCTGTCGGATGACGATGACTCCTTTGAATGGTAGCACGTCGGAGTAGGAGCTCTCTGACTCCTGAAATCATTCCATTGCGCAGCCATCCTATTCATGGCTCGTCTTAGCATGATATTCTCATTCATTTGCTCATTCAAATCACTGCTAGTCTCGTTCAGCTTTCTCATGATCTACATAATATCATCGCGCATCACTGGTGCAGAAGTTGGCGCGGGAGCAGCGAGTGTGACAGTAGCAGTGGTCGCCATTGCATTTCCAACATCAACAGGTTGTTGGGTTGCATCATCGTAAGAGATTGTTTGTTGGTCTGAAGGAGTAAGTGACTCTTTTGGACACCATTCTGATGGAAAGTAAAAGAAGCAGGATCTTCTCAACGAACTTGGAAATTCGTTAGTAGATATAAAGATCCTAAGATTAAGAATTTAAATTTCTCAGTGAAAGCACCAAAAATGTTGACACCAAAAATGGTTTAACATACCAGAATATGAAAGTAAAGAATGAGATTGAAGAATATAAATGTAAAATGAGCAAAATAAAGAGAACATACAATTTAGATTGGTTCGACTAGAATTTGTCTACGCCCACTTATGATTTTCATTATATTTTTTAACTAACTTAATGATAACAATGAGTGAGAGAGAGAGAGCGCAAATCTCGAATACAGTGAAATACAAAAAAGTATCAAAAATTGAATAAGTCCTCAAATGGTGCTCCAAGATGGTAATTATAGGTGATGTGCATATTTGGTTCGACCAGGCGAGCACGCGGAAAAATTGGAGTGGTGCAGTGGGTGGGCAGAATGGGACGCGTCACACACGTCCGTCATTCTGGTTTGGCATAGCCCGGTTCGGCATCTATCATGCCGACCTGAGGTCGTGCCAAACCGAATGACAAGAGAAGTAGTGGCATGTCGCTTGGCCGACCCAAAGATGCCGAACCGGAAGGATGCCGATCCAAAGACATGATGCACTGAGATGAAGTCATTTGGATGAAACGTGACTATGCCAATTCGAAGTTATTGCTTCCTGGTCGATCCGATGTCTGGCCCAACCGAGATGACTCGCCTTTGATCACATGGAACTTGAGTTCGTTTGCGCTCGAATCTTGAACAATCTTGCTACGACCATTGTTGTCAAAAATCTTAAAATATTACGATTTGAATCCAGTTTCAAATAGAATCCCTCCCTTAACGATTCGATTTGTATTCCGATTTAAATCAAGTTAATATCATATATTAGAAAAATCATTCAATCCAAATTGATATATGCAATATATTTATTTGGATTTACAATTCCAATTCTAATCATTTCCAAACAATTTAAATCAGAATAAGAGTGAATATTTTTTTTCTTTAAGGTTTAGATGTAGAAGTTTAAACATCAAAATCAATTTTAAAGTGTGTGTAAACTTTGAAATGTATGTTTTTTGAATCTAAGATTTACAACTTAAATCTTGTTTCGATCTATAGTTTAAAATTTATGATTTACGATTTGAATCTCATTTTGAAAACTTTGGCTGTAACGAACTAAGAATGTGACGACCTTGAAATCTCTACACTTTTAACCAAAAAAAGGGTCATGTACTTGCATAAATTTCATTATTTTCATTTTTGATTTTACATGCATTCACTTTCTATGACTTAGTTAAAACCAGTAACAAAAGAAATGAGTTTATACCTTGTATCTATCATTTCGGCATAGATATTTGATTATTCTTTTTTTAACTTCATAACAAAAAAAAAATGAAATAATGGGTTGAGATCAAAATATTTTTCAACAAAATTAAAATAACAATGTGATTCCTCACATTCCATTTTTTCTTAAATCTATGTTTAAGTATTTTGTTTAAACTTGATATATCATGCATTTGTCATAGATGAATATGGTGCGGTCTACTGCAAAACTTTTAATTACACTGAATATATTGACTTGTTGTTATTGCATTTTTTGTTTATTTATTACACAATCAATAAACATCAAAAAACTAAAACTTTATGAGTGTATCAAAATTAAATATTAAATACGAAATTCATCTACGCAAAAATTAGTAAGGACAAATTTTCAAAATAAGCTTGTTTTTAAAACTAATAGCAAATTTATGCTGGTTTTGAAACAATTTGCAGAAATAGGCTTGTTTTTGGCAATAGTTGTCCAAAAACAAGCATACTTCTGCAAATAGTTTCAAAACTAGCCTAAATCTGCTATTATTTTTAAAAACAAGTCTATTTTGAAAATTTGTCCCTTATATTTTTATAAGGGACACACTTCACAAGTGCGCCCACGTGTATTTTTTTTAAACAACTGGCCACCTCAGCGCTGAGGTGGACAAAACAAGCCTATTTCTGCAAATAGTTTTAAAACTAACCTAAATCCGCTATTAGTTTTAAAAACAAGGCTATTTTGAAAATTTGTCTAATTAATAAATCTCAAATTATTAGTTACACACACAGATATATATACATATATGTATGTATATGCATATATATGGGAGGTTATTACGATGGGAAGTCAAGTTGCGTCGATAGAGTTCCAACTAGTCGGACTAGTCATAGACTAGTCGACAAATAAATATATATATATATATGTATGTACGTATTATGTATATATTAATACATAATTGCAGACATTTAACACATGAATATAGATAAACCTGATTGCAATTAACCAGTTAGACTCCAAAATCATTGTTGCTCGTGATTTAGGGCTTCGACTCCGTGATTTCGGCTTCGACTCCAGAATTGCAATTAACGGGTTGACTTCGTGATTTAGGGCTTTGACTTCGTGATTTCACCTTTGACTTCCTGATTTAGGGCTTCGACTTTCTGATTTAGGGTTCAAGCTCGACTAATGGCAAGTCGACTCTTACAATCGATGCTCCAATGTCGAATAATCGACTAGTCGAGCGTCATAATAACAACACTGGGAGCGGCTATTTGAACACAACTATTTCACACAAATCAGGAGACACAAAATCTCAAATGTTAGATTAATTTGTCTTTATGTAGGGGGTGGAAATTAG
Source organism: Allium sativum (assembly GCA_030737875.1). Lineage (NCBI taxonomy): Eukaryota > Viridiplantae > Streptophyta > Magnoliopsida > Asparagales > Amaryllidaceae > Allium > Allium sativum. The sequence goes on along the minus strand of CM060920.1, from coordinate 471,604,940 downwards.
GGGAAAATCTAATGGTTGAAAATTTGTGTCCCTCAATTTGTGTCAATTGTTTGTGTTTAAATAAACTTTCCATGTATATAGAGAGAGAGACAGGTTCAAATGGCACCCAAAACAGTGGAGCACCCCAATAGCCTCCCTATTTTCCACCAAGTATTTCTCCTCTCTCTCTCTCTCTCCTTCCACTCATTCTCTTACCTCCCACTAACTTAAAATATAAACGAAATGTGGAAATCAGAGGGCTATTGAGGTGCTCCATTTTTGGAGTGCCATTGAACCCTATATATACTTCTTTAAAAATATCAAATCCTAAAAAATAACAAACTCGGTATATACTTTACTGTCTAGCAAAAATGACAAAACTTAACCTTTATTAAGTATATAAATTATAACTCATATAATAAAAACTATATACCTTAACGAAAATAAGAAGATGAATTGACAAATTATTTGTCTTGACAAGTTCATCATGAACTGCATAAAGAATTCATTTTTTTAACATTACAACTTAAATACAAACTTTGTATTTTCAAGATATCAAAACGTGTACCAGTTTCAAAAAATATTATGATATGCAAAGCAGGTCATTAGTCTAAAGAATTGGCAAAGAAAATGGTAACACCTAAACTATCAAGAATGAACTCGGACATCATAAAGATGGAGATAACCTGAAATGGCAGCTGGAGATGGACGAGGTTCTAGGTCAAACTCTTGCATGGCTGGAGTCGGAATGTTCTCCGTTGAACTACTCGTATTCGTGTGGGTGTTCTCTAGGTCTGCATCTATATATTACATAGTGAGTAATCATAACTACTGTTACTACTCACTCAATCAGGAAATTGATGAATTTTCATATAGCAAGATGAGCCTGCTACTATAAAATAAATTGATTTGAAGCTTAACACCATGAATCAAAGAATAATCTTGGAAATTGATGAATTTTCATATAGCAAGATAAGCCTGCTACTAGAAAATAAATTGATTTGAAGCTTAACACCATGAATCAAAGAATAAACAAAAGATTAACTTGGATAATCTAGAAGAATGTGTCATTCCCCTGTCTTTCCAGTTAATGGAAATTGAATTTAATGTATTTGATGAGTACAGTTAAATACACTTAATATTCATAAGATTTCATACTACTGCTGATCTAGATATTAAGAATGAAGACTTCCATAACAGATGCACAACAAACAAAGAGGAAAATACCCATGTACATGCAATTTTCCCATACTATCCAACCATTTCCTGCTCAACTTCCAAGCCTTAAGTTCAGGCATTAGCATGTTAATGCAACAAAATCACAAAATATATATTCTAGCAACTGAGTATAGCTATACTCAAAAATTCATCTCTAACAAAACAAAATAAAAAGAAATTTCTTGTAACCTGTATGTGATGGCAGAAATAAGAAAGCAAAACGATGAACAAACAGATCATTTATGTATATTTATTTTCTTAGAAAGTTCAAAGGGAAATGCTGAAACTTCAAATATTAAGTTTTCTTCTTCTTCTTCTTCTCTCTCTCTCTCTCTCTCTCTCTCTCTCTCTCTCTCTCTCCCTCCCTCCCTCCCTCCCTCTCTCTCTCTCTCTCTCTCTCTCTCTTTTTAAAACTTATAGTTTTATATATGCACATGCGACTGTGTCCATATATGTAATGCATATATGACTATAAACCAAATGCCCTAATACAAAAAGGCTAGTGAATCTATATGAATGTTATTATCTGTAACAATTTGGATTTTCGTTAAAGGTTACTCTAAACGCTAGGTGGATATTACAAAACTAAATTAGTATGCCATTACAAAACTAAGTTAGGACCCCTCCAGCTCGGTAAAATCCACCTATATCGAAGTTCTCAACTTAAGAGAAGGATAGTTCAGGAACTTTCAAGCATAGATGTAGGACTTTTTATTTGTAGAACTGCACGTGTCTTTCCCTAGGTTTGTGGAATCTTAAATTTAATGTTTTGTACTTACTATTCATATACATGGATTAATAAGCATGAGCCAAATGTGCAAAGTCAGACGGCAAGTGCAATGCCCACAAGCTAATGAAAATTGGACCCACTGGACCTATTCAAATTGGTAGCATCATACAGCCCACAAGCTAATGAAAATTTCTGTAGCAGTTTTAGGATGAATCCCGCTATGTGTGTTGTTTAAACATATGCAGCCTTTCATTAACATCTTTCTTTAAAGAAAATTGCAGTGATGGAAACTTTAAAGGAGAGTACATTAAAATTTCAGTAAATGCACACTGATATCAGTAGTAACTTTTTCACAGAATTAAGATTAAAAATGCAGTAAAACCATGATTGAAGAAAATATGTACAATAAATACATCCAGGAACTAAAACATTGAGGAAGAATTTTCAACTGAACGTAAATGTCATTTTGCATTGACGACTACTAGCTTAGGCGGCAAAGATCTAGACTGTGGATCTAGAGAACCTGAATTAAACTCCCATGTCGTTCAATTGCCATTAAAAAAAACTCACTTTGCATGATATATCTAACAAATAAGCAATAAGGTAACACCTAGAATAATTTGAACTAACTCAGACATCTAAAAATAGAGATAACCTGAAATGGTGGTTGGAGATGGAACAGATAAAAGGTCAGACTCTTGGATAATAGGAGTTGGAACGTTTTCTGCAGTACTCATATTCATGCGGGCATTCTCTAAATATGCAACAAAAATGTCATTTTGTACAATATATCTAACAAATAAGCTAAAAAAAAGGTAACACCTAATGTATATAATATGGAGAATGAACTTGGACATTATAAAGAAAGCGATAACCTGAAATGGTAGTTGGAGATGGATCATGTAGAAGGTTAGACTTTTGAACGATGGGAGTTTGAATGTTCTCTGTAGAACTACTCATATTCATGTTGATGTTCTCTAACTCTGCAACAGTAACAAATAATCATGGCAACTACTACTGGGAAAAATTAAGAGTCTAAGACGTTGATATTGAACTATCATACAGTCGTATAATTGCAACAGTTCAGTAATTTAGCAGAGTGAATAAAAACCAAACTTGAACTGACTAGGATACTCTAGGAATTCTTAAAATGCCTTTTCATCTGGATCGATGGAAAATAAATTTTATGTTTTTCAATTAGCACAGTTGGATACATTTGACGTTTGTGATATTTCATATCTTTATTAGTAGTTGCTTTGGAAGCGCGAGCTTTTGGTCCGATCACAAACTTTCAAAATTGCCATTAGATATTCTTCATTTTTATATGTTATTAAAAAATAGGATTCGCAATTAATCCCTTTTTACAAATTCAGATTGCAATTTTATAAATATTAATAAATTTTAGTATCATTTAAAAATAAGCATCATAAAAATAGAGATAACCTGAAATGGTAGTTGGAGATGGAACAGGTAAAAGGTCAGACTCCTGGATAATAGGAATTGGAACGTTTTCTGCGGTACTCATATTCATGCGGGCATTCTCTAAATATGCAATAAAATTGTCATTTTGTACAATATATCTAACAAATAAGCTAAGAAAAAGGTAACACCTAACATATATAATATGGAGAATGAACGTGGACATTATAAAGAAAGTGATAACCTGAAATGGTAGTTGGAGATGGATCATGTAGAAGGTTAGACTTTTGAATGATAGGAGTTTGAATGTTCTCTGGAGAACTACTCATATTCATGTTGATGTTCTCTAACTCTGTAACAATAACAAATAATCATGGCAACTACTACTGGAAAAAATTAAGTCTAAGACGTTGATATTGAACTCTCATACAGTCGTATAATTGCAACAGTTCGGTAATTTAGCAGAGTGAATAAAAGACCAAACTTGAACTGACTAGGATACTCTAGGAATTCTCAAAATGCCTTTTCTTCTGGATCGATGGAAAATAGATTTCATGTTTTTCAATTAGCACAGTTGGATACATTTGACGTTTGTGATATTTCATATCTTTATTACTAGTTGCTTTGGAAGCGCGAGCTTTTGGTCCAATCACAAACTTTCAAAATTGCCATTAGATATTCTTCATCTTTATATGTCATTAAAAATTAACCTTTTTTACAAATTCAGACTGCAATTTTATAAATATTAATAAATTTTAGTATCACTTAAAGATAGGATTTAACAAATAAACATTCTTTACAACATCATTCTTTGTTCTCTGTTCATTAATAATACTGATAAAAATTAAAGTAACAAAAAATTAGATATTGCAACTAAAAACTATAAAAAAATACAAACTAAATGCACATGAGAAATAGCAAAAAGAGCTATCCAAATTTATATATAACTTTGCCCATATGGCATATTGTCTTGTTTATTTTTTTTCTCTGCTTCCATGTCTTGGTTTCAATAGTTCGCTTATTAGTACTTTGTTTGTTGATACGGCTAAATCGATACTACAAGCAACTGTGCATGGTCATATTATCATGCAAAAAATGAAATTATATGTAACTTGATACCTGAATATGAAGATAAAAAAGAATTGGATCATGAACGAATTAATTATCTGTGTTCATTTATATTGTTAGATATTCTAAAGTGAAATACTGAAAGCTCAAATATCAAACTGCCATTTTACTTTTAATTTCAGATTAACTAGTCCCGGGTTATAGCCCCATGTGTACAAAACTCTAACCTTAAATGTGTGTATTTGTTTGTGTGTATCATAAAATAAATAAATAAATCATTGGCTGGTTCTATTTGAACCCACGTTTTTACTGAGTACATTGTTAGATATTCTCTATTGTTTCAGACTTTCAAAATCTTTTTCTTATTCCTTGCGACGAGAATCCAAAGATGAAGAAAGGACTACTGTGTAAACAAAGATTTTGAGAGCAAGCAAATCACCAATACATCTTCCCTTTCTTCATCTAGAAACGCAGATCAAGAACGATTTTTACGCTTTACCCTTATTGGCTAAAACCCTAACCATGCACTGTTCGTTTCATCCAAAAATAAACTCACATTCTCATGATACGACCGTATCCAACACGTTAAAATTGTCAAAAACAATAATATCTTACTTTTCGAGTAAAAAACTTACTGAAGCAAGGTTGACTGAGGTGGAGGTTGGATTTGCTTCGTGACGCTTGTTAAGAGAGAGGATCGGTGCTATTCTAGGATAGGCGGCTGAATCGAGACGGGGAAGCATGATTTGGGCTTATTGTCTTCCAGAAAGAAAGGAAAGCGCCTCCTCCCCTTTGGCAATTTGACGATCTGCGTTTTCTATTCACGGAAAAATTTGCGAAAGTTCTAACTTGAATTTCATTATCGGTTCCGGCTACTGCCACCCGTCCTTCACCCCATGTATACCATTTAATAATAAATTGTATAATTTGTCAATGTTATGCGACGATTAAAATTTTTTTTGTCATGTATGATGTTTGAGGTTAAATTACAAACAATAATTAAAGTTAAAAAGTGGACATGTATGTGATTTAAAAAAAACTAAAGATATGAATTACAAATAATGATTAAAATTTACTAACAATGATTAAAAATTGTAAAGTAAACGATGTATATAACTATGTATTTTGAGACCGAATAAATCGACAGTGCACGAAAATTGCAAATGGCTGAATAATAAATAATTAAATCATCGCTGTAGGAGGTGTTAATTTAAATAAATCAATGCTCGGATTAGAGAGTTAATTAGCAGTACCAACGCTAAGCAATCAACGGCGCTGTCTACAAACGTTAATTAATTTGATCAAGATGTTAAAGAAAGAGCTGCACAAATAAACTGCAATTTTGAAATTAGTGTAAAGAATAATAATAAAAATGTGCTAAGGGCTTTTTTGGAATAAGCGGGGTGAGAAGAGAAAAAGTTGGGGGTGTGTTTTATTTTCTATTTACCGGGGGGTTAAGAGTAAATAACGGTGTTGGCATGCTTTTTAGTCAAAGCCGTCATACAGGAAATCTCTAGTTAACGATACGTTCAAGTATTGAGAACATCGTCAGAAGACAGGAAGCGATTTGGTTGAAGTCGCATCACAAACAAAGAACAGCTCGAAACTCCTATCAGACGACCTCTTTTGGGCCCATTTCCGTGAACGGGTGTAGGCTAGCATCGAAAACTGAGACCATGGCACCGGCTCGCCTCCCTAGGGCTCGCCACTCCCACTCAACTCGTGGGCCACCACCCGGCTCGGGGTGGACTCCTAAACCACGACTCGCTCGTGATGCACACCTGAACCACGACTCGCTCGTGATGCACACCTGGACCACGACCCGACCGTGAATGTCAGCTCCAGCTTCCCCTGTCAGCTCGCCACCTCGGTTTGCCCATGCACCCCACGAACCGCCTGGGAACAGTCACGCTATACACGATTTTGACATATTCTCATGTCACATCTTCCTCTAATCGACCCGGATCTCATTACACATAGCATGGCACGACTTGGAGAGGATTTCTCCAAGTTTTACACCTTATTTCGGGATTTTTGGGATGCGTGCCACGCGTCCCACAAATCGGTTTCAGGAAATGGCTATAAATACACCATTTTAAGGCATTTTGAGGAGCTTCTTCTGATCTTTTGGTACTAGCACCTCTCGGACTCCATTGCCAAGAAGAGAAGGACGTTGTGTCTTCTTCAAATCAATCTAACACGAGGATTTCGTGTATAAAATTACTCTCTTTTCTCTTCTTTTTCATTGTAAACACGAGGATTTCGTGTATAAATCGAGAGAATTGTACTTGTAACTTCTTAGGATTTAAGAAGAGATAAAGTGGACGTAGGTTTGGTTAGCCGAACCACTATAAAAACCTCGTTTGTCCCTTTTTATTTACTGCTTTTCTACATTTATTCTCTCTGATCTGTGATTGTGAGGACTTCACACCGCATTTGGGTGTTAGAACTGGATTTTGGTCTAACAAACGGGGTGTGAATAGACGGACCCTTTCCTTATTGAATTATTGCAAATTCTAATACAGAGATAGCCCCCTCATTTTTATAAAAAATATCAATGACAAAACTGCTCATTTTCAGTTTTTTTTTGTCTACCTCGCAGTATCCCTACGTAGTATTGTAGAAAACCACAGAGGGCTATTACTAGGTTCCTAACCATACCTCGTAGATCCCCTACGAGGTATGATTATGAACCACGTAGTGACCCTGCGTGGTCTCCTACAATACCACGTAGAGTCACTATAAGGAAGGTTAATATTAGTTTTTGTAAATTAAACGGGGGACTACTCAGCAAAATGATGGGTTTAGTTGTTTTTGTAGAATTTTAGAGGGCTACTCAGCAATTAGCTGGGTTTAAATAGAATTTGCCTTGAATTATAGTTTCAATGACGAAAGGGAAGAAATATCATAATCGATTACGTTAGTCTAGGTAGGAGTGGTCCTAGTAGCCAAGCCTTCTCTGGAAAGACGAGACTGGGAATATGATGAGAGATGCGCACTCGTGGGAGGGAAAAGAAGGAGCTAGCGAGAGAAAAGGAACTGGAGGACCGAGAAAGAAAAGAAAAGAAAAGCTTATTAAGGAGAAAGAAAAAGAGCGCGAGAAAGAAAAGTGTCGTCATGACTTCGCTCCTTCCCACGATAGGTCCTTTCGAGGAGATGTTAAAACAGTCAACGCGTATTCTCAAACAAAAGTCTCTCAACATAGACTTCCCACTGGTCCGGCTTAGTCATTGCAATCTATTATATCCAAAGGTCGGGATTCCACTGTCCCTGCCAAGCACAAAGATAAAGGGAATCAGATATCCAATCCTTTTGAGCAGGAGATGACTCCGGTAGAAGGACAAAGGAATTAAAGAAGGCATTCCCCCATCATTATTTCTCCTGAATGGTGTTCGTACCTAACCTGCAGTTGGTTCAAGAATCATTTGGCGATAGGTTAGGACGGACATTAACTTCATTCTTGTTCAACACCAGGAAACGCTAACTTATTCAAGGCAGCTGTTTGAGGTTATCAAAGGCTTGGAGTTGAACATTGCTAATATGAATCAAGAGTGGGACTTTAACAAATGCATTATTGAGCACACCAAAAAAGAATTAGAGGAAGTGTGAGACTCAATTGGCAACCACTGAGGAGCTATACGACAAAACCAAAGCAGAGCTTGACAATGTGTGGATGAGGCTCAACGCTGAGCTCAGCCAGTGGTCTTTTTTGATTAAGTCGGCCAAGGATGGTCTGAAGCTAGTGAGCGAGCAGTGTAAGTCCCTCAATGTGGAGAATGAGTGGTTGAGGAGGGAGAAATGGCAATTGGAACTAGAGAATGCAGATCTTAAAACAATATTAGTCGCCTCAACGAAAAAGGCGGAATAAAATGCTAACACTGCACTTAAGTCCGCTTCAAACTTTCAAATTCAGCATGACATAGAGACCTGAGAGCTTAACGAGAAGGTGGTGGAGCTAGAAAAGATGCAGGAAGAATTCGACAACCAAGTGCTTACATTTTATGTCCGAGGTCTTCGATATTGGGACTTATCATAGGTTGTTGATTATCCGCAGACATTAGTCGACGCCTGGGAATTGTTTGTGGAGGAAGAGAAGAAGGCTTCCGCGGAGGGTGTGGTAAACGAAGAGGAGCCGAGAAATCAATTCCTAAGGGGTGATGAGTCGGATCGACTTGCCGAGAGTAGGGGCTTTTGAAGGAGGAGGAGGATGTGGAGCGATTGAGACTAACGAGAAAAAAAATCTATCGAGTGGGAACCCGGCACGGGCAAGGGCTATGTCATTTCCATATAATTGATCAGTCAACCTACCCTTGTCGTGGATTTAACTATCGAAGAGACAATCATCCCGCCTCCTCCAGCCAATTCTTCAAAGGTAGTCGAGGAGTACAATCTCGATGAGCCAGAATGTTTTCCGTGAAAGTTGTTGACTCCTATCCTTAATGTCAAGATTCCTGCTACTCCTCGGGTTGCTTCAGCCGAGGGTATTTCTCTCCTCAACTCCAAAAAGTGGTTATGACATGTCGCATACCAGCCCAACTTCCAATCGAGAGAACCGTTGTTTCACTAAGATAGATCATTGCTCTCATTGCTCTTTCTGCTTTAGGTACACCTCTGAAGAAGACTGCTTATGTGGCTGAAGCAAAGACAACTGAAGAACATTAAGTGCCCATAGGTAAAGGTGCGGGGAAGGAGGAGGAAATGATAGATATAACAACCTACCCGGAATAGGCCTGAATTCCGACCCATAAAAGGCCCGTTAGAACTTATAACCATTCAAAATGGATCGTTGGTTCCTATAAGGACATACTAAAAACATATATAACAGAGCAGTCTAAATGAAATCAGAGTCTCACACAATGAAAGGAATAAAATATATTAACTCAAATTAGATATACCATAAATTTAAACCACTATCAATGTCAGATACAACGAGTCTCAATAGATAAAAAGGTACATCAATAATTATCACAATGCATAATGATAATAATAGTAGTACTGCCATAAATAACTAAAGCCTCCATCATCGGGCTCCACCTCCTAGCTTCAAGCATCCTCACCTATTAGCCTGTATATGTTAAGAGGAAGGAGGTCAAAACATAAAGTTCTGGTGCATGAAAAACATATAAGTTTAGGAATGACTATTTCCTATATTTGGCAGTGTAAATTATGTCTACACAAATAAACATACACAACTAGACATATGAAGTGGACATCCTTACAGTCACTTAAGGCTTACCTGCTAATCTAAGGACTTACATCCCTACAGTCACTTAATACCTCACAAGGCGGACTATACATGGCCACTTAAGGCCATTACCTATTTTATTAAGGGTGGACATCCTTATAATCACTAATACCCTATGGCGGACCCTAGTCACTTAAGACCTCATCCATAACGTCAACGTTATTAAATTTATACTCTCTTGTAGGTCGAGACATAGTAATGGCCACTTAATACCAGGTCTAGGTAGGAACACAACTTCATTTAAGACCCTCCTGACAGAACATCTTGTTACTATCTAGTTGTCCCTACGTGCGAACTCCTAGCCAATTAATACTTCCCTTAGACGGTGGTTCCTTTAGACTATTTATATAAACTGTTCCCAGGTCAACCCTCACTAAGCTCCTATATAAGAAGCGGACATTACTTTGAGAACTACCCTACTTATACGCTATCGTCTAACAAGACCATTTAATACATTATAAGAGAAAGGCATACCCAAAAACCACTAAAACCTAGAACGGCAGGCCTCATGACTTTGGTCTAGAACCAAGGAGTAAACCTTAGGAGTGGACTTAGTCCTAACCACTAATTTAGCAAATTATCTGCAATAGTAGAAATAGGTTTAACTGACTTGTTGAGACTGTTCTCATATTCGGTCAATTTAGCAAATTCTTCAACTAAAATCATAACATTTTGGATAAACTGATCTTGAGTCTTCACAACATTAACTGCTTATTGATTTCCAGCTAGTTTTTGCTTATTCTGAAGCTTCCAACATTCAAATTTAGTGTGCCCTGGCTTCTTGCAATATGCACATGACTTCACTATCTGATTTTCATATTCAAGCATACTAACCTACCTTTTGTATGAGTTCTGATTAGGTTTCCATGATTGATGTTTGTTAGTTGTATCAATCAAACCACTGTTGTGCTGAACTGATGGAGTTGGATTTGAACTTAAGACTTCAGTTCTAAGAATCCTCCTAAACACATCATGCAATGATGTCACATCCGATCCATATAAAACTTGAGGCTTAACAGATTCATACTCAAATGGGAGACCTGCCAAAAATCTCATAATAGCCTCCCTTTGTTTCTACTCCACTTTAACATCAGCACTGATAGGAAGTAGCAAATTAAACTCTTCATATGTCTTCTTGAATGTCAAAGTAATTCATCAATGACTGATCTTGTTTTTCCACTCGATAAAATGACTTGCAAATCTCATAGATTCGGTTTATATTTCCTTATCCAAAATAAAAAACTCCAGATAATCCATAGGTTCTTTCACGAACTCACAATGATTCACCAAAATGATGATATCACTCTCAATTGTATTTCAGATTTAAAGAAATAAACGAGCATCATGTCGAAGCCAAATCACTGCGTCCTTTTCAGATGGATCGGCTTCAAGTGGATCTTCAACTAGATGATTATCTTGATCAATGTTGTGTAAATACAATCGACTCGTTTTACTCCAATCAAAGTAATTTGATTTACTCAAATTATGCTCAATTATCTTAGATATCATCGGCGTGACCTCCATCACCGATTTGGTCTCTGCCATGATTCACAAATAAGATTGAGAAATAGATATAAGCTCTTGAAATTAATTCAAGGATTGTTGCTCTGATACCATGATATAAGAGTAAGAGAAGATAAAACTTTCTCGTTAATTTTCACAACAACAATACAATGATATATACTACAAGGAATGGAAGACCAAAAACAATATTACAACAATGCTACTAGCAATTTTTCTCAGTATCGCCTTCTCGGTATCGCCTCCTGGTACCGCCTTCATTACTTCTTGTATCGCCTCCTTATATTTAACTTCTTGGCTTCAGTATCGGTTTCATATCGGTTTCTTGTATTAACTTTTTGGTTTTAGTATCGGTTTGTATTGTCTTCTTGGTTTCGGTATCAGCTTGTATCATTTTCTTATATTTTTATCTTGGTTTCGATATCGGTTTACATTGCTTCTTGGTTTGTCTTCCTGATACCGTCTTCTTAGCTTCGATGTCGACACCAAATTGTTTGTTCTAACACCTTGATGCCGATAGCATATTTACACCCAACACACCAATATATACATATTTACATATATATATATATATACAAATTTTACTCACAACACTCCCCCTCAAGTTGGTGCATAGACATTCATCATGCTAAAATTTCTATACAAATACTTGATTTTAGCACCATTCAGTGCTTTCGTAAACATATCAGCTACCTGCTCCTCAATCTTGACATGCTCTGTCAAAACAAGACCAAGTTGAATCTTCTCCCTAATGAAGTGACAATCAATTTCAATATTCTTCGTTCTCTCATGAAACATAGGTTAGATGCAATATGTATTGCATCTTGATTATCACAATAGATAGATACTGGTTTAACAATATTTATTCCAACTTCATGCATAAGATGATCCATCCACATCACTTCACAAATTGCCTTAGCCACAACTCTATATTTGGATTCAACGCTCGATCTAGAAACAACATTTTGTTTCTTGCTTTTCCATGAAATCAAAGTTCCTCCTAGAAATACATAAAACCCAGACATAGATTTCCTATCCATCTTTGTTCTTGCCCAATCAGCATCACAAAAACGTTCAACCTTTGCATGTCCATGATTCTTATATTCAATTCCTTTTCCAATAGTTCCTTCAAGATAACTCAAAATATGTTTCAGTATGCTCCAATGATACACAAAAGGAGATGCCATAAACTAGCCTACGACACTAACAACGAAAGCAATGTCAGGTCGTCTAACAGTTAGATCGCTCAATTTTCCTACCAATCTCCTATATTTCTCTGGATCTTTGAAAAACTCACCATTTTCTACTATGTTACAGATTATGGAATAGGAATTGTGCTAGGTGTAATACCTAAATTTCCAATTTCTTCCAGCAAATCAAGAATGTACATTCGTTGAGACATAACAATACTCCCATTATCTCTTATAATTTCCACAACTAAGAAATACTTCAAGTCTCCTATATCTCTAGTGTGAAACTGATTGTAAATAAAGGTTTTAAGGGATGAAGTACTTTGTTCATCATTGTTAGTTATCATAATATTATCAACACAAACCACAAGTAAAATTATACCAGATTCGGTATTCTTATGGAACACTGAATGATCACATCTATTCTTTACCATTTCAAAGGTTTCCATTGCACTAATGAACTTTCCAAATCAAGCTCCAGGACTTTGTTTAATCCATATAGTGTCTTCTTCAACTTGCACACTAGACCACTCTTCCCTTGTGCAATGAACCCAAGGGGCTGAACCATGTAAACTTCCACTTCTAAATCACCATGAAGAAATACATTCTTTATATCAAGCTGATGTAATTTCTAGTTATATGTTGCTGCTAATGGAATAAACATCCAAATATAAGCTAACTTTGCTACTGGAGAAAAAGTTTTAGAATAATCCACTCCATAAATTTATGCATATTCTTTTGCAACTAAGTGTGCCTTCAATCTAGCAATTGAACCATCAGAGTTTGCTTTTATAGTGAATACCCATTTACACCCAATAGGTCTCTTATTTTCAGGTAACTGAACTAAACTTTGTGTTTCATTATATTAAAGAGCATTCATTTCCTCAATCATAGCAGCCCCCCATCCAGGATTTGATAATGCTTCCTCAACAGTTTTAGTTATAGTAACAGATTCAAGAGAAGTGATAAGTAGACGAGGATAAATGTATATATGAGACAAATGAAGAAATAAGATATGTGCACTAACGTGTTCACTTTCTTAGAGCAACAGGAAGATCACTATTGGGATTAAGTGTAGAACCAGGTTCATGTTCAAGTGGAGGAATTGTATCAGATGTAGATGAAGTTGTATCATGAGAAGGTAATACACTAGTTTCAACGGAGTCATTGATATTGTTCTCTTCTTGTATAAAACATGATATTTCATATATAAGAAAATCATCATTCCCCCTGACTTTCCTGACTTTTATAAGGTAACTTGATGATAACTGATAGAATGGTGTTTCCTCAATGAAGGTGACATAAATCGATATAACATATTTATTTAGAGAGGGGCAAAAACACCTATATCCTTTTTTGCAAATGAGAACAACCAAGGAATATACATTTGACATATTTTGGATCAAATTTAGATATTTGTGGCCTGACATCTCGAACAAAACATGTACACCCAATTTTTTTTGGCTTAATAGGATATAGCGATTTTTCTATAAAGAGAATTCAATATGGTATATCACCGTTAATAACAGTTAAAGGCATACAAAAACATGTCGTGGAAACAACATTAGCCTAGAAACTCTTAGGCACATTAATATAAATTAACAATGCCCATGCCGTTTCAAGCAAATATTTATTCTTTCTCTTAGTAACTCCATTTTGAGATGATGTGTCAACACAAGATATTTCACGTAGCATTCCATTTTGACTCATGTAAGTTTGAGATAAACATGAAGTATACTCCTTTGCATTATCACTCCTTAAAGTTTTAATAGAAGTATTGAATTGAGTTTTGATTTCAGCACAGAATGGACAAAATACTGAATACAATTCAGATGGATTTTTCATAAGAAACAACTAAGTCATACGTGAATAATCATCCATAAAAGTAACAAAATATCTAAACCCTGATTTAGAAATCACAGATGATGGACCCCAAATATCAGAATGAACAAGCTCAAAAGGACAACTAGCTCTTTTATTTATTCTTAGACTCAAACTTACACGATGATGTTTGGCATACTATCACGATTCACAGTTCAGTGACTGTAATGATTTAAATTGTGGACACAACTTCTTTAAAAAGGGTGATGATGGATGCCATAATTAATAGTGTGTCTTTAAGGCTTGAGAAATACTTGAATAAGCAAATGATTATTGATTTGTGGAAGGAGCATCGAGTATATACAGTCCCTTTGACTCACGCCCTCTACTAATAATTTTGTGAGTCACGAGATCTTGGAATATAAAGTAAGATGGGAAGAATGATAGAACAATTCAATTATTGTGTTATTTGACTGATAGAGAGTATACTGAATGCAAGTTTAGGTATATATAAGACGAATGTTGATAGGGAAGGTGAATAGGTTGGACTTACTATTCCAAACCCTTGAATTTTTGAAGAGGAACTGTTAGACCAAAATATGGTTCTAACACCCAACAACTAGAAATCGTAGAGGATTATAACTAGAAATAAAGTAAAAGGCAGTGAACACACACGTATAGTGGTTCGGCGTTAACGAGTCTATGTCCACTTTGTGTGATTCTGACTGATTGATGATTACAAGTACAATCTGTGTATTAACTCTCTCTCACAACTACAATGATGAATCTCTCAATATCAATCAAATAAAACTACAATGATGGAGTTCTTAGCTTCATATGATTTTGAGATTGCTTATACCTCTGGCAAGGGTAATGTGGTGGAAGACGCACTAAGTAGGCAGGGGGTGGCCCTGAGTCATCTGTTTGTGGAGGGAAAGAGCTTGGAGTTCATATCAGCTTTTGATTTTAGACCCTCCATCGAGGTTTTGCCTGATTTGTTTGCATCCTTGGAGTTACGACCGACCCTTATGGATCAGATAGGAGCTTCGCAACAAGGTGACCCACAGATTTTTAGACATCATGGATAAGCTCAGAAGAGGGAAGACTTCTAGTCACCTCAGTAGATATGTCATAGATGAAAAGGGGTGGTTGCGATGAGATGGAAGGCTTTGTGTTCCTCAAACTGGAAGCTTGATAAAGGCAGTCCTAGAAGAAGCCCACCATTCTAAGATGATTATTCATCAAGGTGGTGACAAGATGTATAGAGACATGAAGAGTGTTTTCTTTTGGGCTGGGATGAAGAAAGATGTGGCCGGATTTGTTTCTCAATGTTTAGTTTGCCAGCAAGTCAAAGCTGAGCAAAATAAGCCCGGTGGATTACTTCATCCGTTGGAGGTTCCGTAGTGGAAATGGGAGAGCGTCTGTATGGATTTCATGGATGGGTTGCCTATATCGAAGAAAGGTAACACCGGTATTTGGGTGGTAATGGATAGACTCACTAAGAGCGCTCACTTTTTTCCAGTTAAGAGTAAGAGGATGACATCGTGGTTGGCAGCAATTTATGTTTGTGAGATAGTTCATCTTCATGGAGTACCTTCCAGCATCGTGAGCGATCGTGACCCCATCTTTACCAGCGAATTTTGGAGGAGCTTACAAGAAGCATTAGGTACACAGATGTGTATGAGCACCGCTTATCATCCTTAGACCGACGGACAAACGGAGAGGGTGAACAGAATTCTTGAAGATCTTTTAAGGCTGTGTATCCTAGACTTCGGAGGGACTTGGGAAGAGCATCTTCCTTTAGTAGAGTTTGCCTATAATAACAGTTTTCAAGCTAGCATCGGCATGGCACCCTTCGAAGCATTGGACGGGCGACCCTGTAGATCGCCAACTTGTTGGTGGGGATCTACAAAAAGATTATTACTTAGACCAGATATGGTTAGAGAAACGTCCGAAAAGATTGACGTTATTCGACGGCAGATGAAGACAGCTCAAGATAGGCAGAAGTCCTATGCAGACAAGAGAAGGACTGACATTGAATTCGAAGTGGGAGACTTGGTTTTTACCAAAGTATCGCCTTTAAGGAATGCGGGTCGCTTCAGATCAGTAGGGAAGTTGGCACCTAGGTTTGTGGGACCATTTCCCATAACCGAGAGGATTGGCCAAATGGCCTACCGAGTAAAGCTCCTAGAAAATCTATCCGGCGTTCATGACGTTTTCCACGTCTCTCATCTGCGGAAGTGCCTACGACACCGCATAAGTTGTTGAGCCGAGTATGCTGGAAGAAGTCGAAGTGGAACAGGAGGCGACAGTCAGACGAGTCCCTACCCGTATTCTTGGGTCAGAGGTTAAGAAGCTGCACAATAAGGAGATCAAGTTTCTAATGGTTCAATGGGGAGAAAACACAGAAGATACGACTTGGGAGACCGAAGACAAGATTCGTGCTTCGTACCCTTTTCTTTTCGAGGGTATGTTCTTAACTCTTTTTCCTAAGTTTTATCAGTGCATGTTTCTGTCAATAGAATATATCTTATCCGTCGTATTTTCGACCTTTAGGTAGGAATCCTATGGATGTAAACATGTGTTTGAAACATGTTATATTTGATGGATGCAAGTGATGCAAGTGTTTGCTAGTGGTTGCATGTAGATGCATATACACACATTAGGCACTAAGATCGACTCAATCACTCTCATACTGCATATGGATGTGTGTGCATTTTCTTTCCTTTTATGAATGGAAATGGATGAGTTAGCATATGGATGTTGCATTTGGACGAATGAATGTGCACACATATAGAACTTATATGATATGATAGGTTTATTTGCATACATATTGGATTCATGGCAGTAACATACATTGCATTAAGGAGGTCAACTGAATTAGTAGACCACCTGATCTTCGCATTAGTGTTAGGGCATATACATACACCTTCGCATATATTCATATAAGCATTAAAAATCTTTAAGGACAATGGATGCCAATGATTGGTGGATGAGTAGATGGATGGTAGGATATGCATTCTTCTCAACTTAGAGATTTCGGGACGAAATCCTTTGAGTAGGGGAGAATGTAACACCCCGAATTTGTACCGACACTAAAAGAGGATAAATTAAATAATAATTAATTTAATATTCAGAATTAGAGGAAACGGACTGCACCATTGCGTCCGTCTCGAAATTCTGGTCAAGATAGACATTTGGTTTGCGTAAAACGGACACCGTATGAGGAAATTATGAGGGTTTTGAGTTTGTATACGTGTAGAAAAATTATATACATACATATGAGTCAGAGATGAGTCAGAGCCGAGTCAGATATTTATCCAGAAAGATTCAAATTCGAAAAATTCGTCAGAGCGGCAAAATTCCCGCTCTAGGGGGTCGCCCCCCAGAAGGGTGTCGACCTAGGGGTCGACCCACCCACGGGGGTGTCGACAACCCTAGGGCTGAGCTGGCAGTCGGTTTCAAAGGGCTCTGTGGCTATATATATGTGGCTATTTTTCATATTTTCTTTCATTGGAAGTCATGGCGACCAAACTCTGCCGGAGTCTGAACTGAACTAGGGTCTCTTATCTTATTCTATCAACTAAAGCATATCAAATTTTGAGATTCAAGCATAGACTCAGCACCAACCTTTTTTCTATCATCTTAGCAATCCAATCACAGTAAGTTTTAGTTGCTTTTAGGTTTAGATAAATAAAAGTGAATTATGAAAGAGTGTGATTTGGATACGTTGTAAACCTTGAATCTATGTAATTGTTAGATCTTATGCTATGTTATGATAGTTCTATTTCTCTAGATCCAATTCAATTATGATTGTTCTATTATGGATCTTGGTTTGTAATTATATTATGGTTAATATAGATCTGCTAATTTGGACAGTTATATCATTGGATAGATCTAATCATTTATGTAAATCATGAACATATGTCACCTTGAATTGGTTAGAATTGGATCTAAACCTTTGTCTTAATTGTAACTTTTATGACATGATATGATGTGTATGTGTGTAGATCTATTTCTAAATTAAAAGATCTAATTTATGTGGACATTGAAATTGATAGACAGATCTAGATTATCACCTTATGCTATCATGTTAGATCTATTTTATGTGATCTAAAGTGTCACCTTATGTTATCAAGTTAGATCTATTTTATGTGATCTAAATTATCACCTTGTTGTGATGACAATTTCATGTCCATGCCACTATGTATGTTCACCTTGTTATCATACAAGTTTATGTTGATGCCAAGATGATCATTTTAGTTATATTTCCCTTATTTTCCCTATTATCGTTTATGACTAGGCTATTGTCTAGCCTAGGCATGTTGCCAATTTTGTGAGGGCGCTAGTTAAGGAACGAGGAAAAAGGGTTAAAAAGGGCATAATTTGAATATGAACATTTATGGACATGTAATTCAAATTATTGGGTAAAATAGGTATTGACATCTATAAAAGGAAAGGATTAATTAACTGATTTAATTAATTAAAAATGGAATGTTTAGTAATTACAATTAGGAATTGTAATTGTACTTATGACATGAGGTTAGGTTGCATTAGTGGTGGAAGTCTGCCCGGACCCGACTGGCATATCCAGCATCTACACGTTGTAGGCCTAATGTGGGAGGTCTAGCCCATTATGACCATAATTGGACATGGTGTTGAATTGGACTACTTAGCCTAATTTAAAGATTGTATGATTATGAACTTAAGTCAGGGTTAAGTAAAATTGGATTGGTAGTGGGTGGGTTAAGTAAACTAGAGGGGTGGGTAATATTTATATATAGGCCCACGAATTTAACCCAATAAGATTATGTAATTAAAGACACCTTGTGGTATACATAACCGATAGATAACGTAATGAAGTTATGTAATTAAAGACACCCTTTGGGGTAAGCATAACTGGTATAGGGCTATGTAATTAAAGACACCTAAGGGTATACATTTTCAGTGGAAAACCTAGTGGGGATACAAGACAAGGGGGAGAGCTTGTGTCATATTGTGTGGGACCTATTTCAGTCAGTAATCCGGAGTTGGTATCAAGTAAAGAACTCCGTACTAGGCGGAGAAGGGGCACGCTTACTGATTGATTGTAAGAGATCCAAACGAGACGGATGGTGTGGGCGGTGCAAACCGACCGGGGACATGTGCGTGCATAGGCCGGGCAGAGGGGGATAAGACGACTGTGACACCAGTAGATATGGTTGTGCACATCTTGGGTTGCCACTTTAGGAAGTGATACCTCCTACTGTGGGGCCATCACAAGATATCTACGGAGTAGGGAGCCGTTCGGTTAGGGTAGGGGCTAAGGTATACTTGGACGTATGACCTAAGCCTATCAACTTATAGTGGAAGGCATCATCTCATTTCAGTTATACTATTAATAGTGCAGAGTTATCATTAGTAAGGCACATACACCTTATCTTGCTTACCTTTGTCACACCTGCCATTTATGTAGTAATCTCTCTCTTATCCACTTTATATGCCTATCATGTTGCTTTTATTTATCTACTGGCTAAAAATAACTAGACTCGCTAAACTTTATGTCTGACCCTGTTGTTTCTCCTTCTTTCTTCTGTTCCCCCCTCCCCCAGGTTTTCAGGGAGGAAACACTCAGACTTAATCAGGACTCAGATAGCATCTTGCTAGGAGCTACGTTTGAAGTACGGCTCAAGTTCTTGTGTCTACTATCGCTAAACTCTTTTAATTTGGGGAAAATTATGTCATATTCTTATGTACTCTGATAATGCAAGACAGAAGTTATTTTATTGTAATGGTTTTTGTGACTTATGAAATTATGGACCACTGTATTATGCTTTATGGTTGAAATAAAAATTTAAATTTTCCGCTGCTGCCTAATTTATATCTGTCTTGTAATTATTTTGTGTCTGTTTACCTATAGCGCTTCACGAAACTTAATGCATTCCCTTAGTGTGTAACAGACGTGGGGTGTCACAACATGCAGGAGCAAGAGTTTCGGGTGAGTGAGTTCGGATTTGAGGGATGGAGAGGAAATTACGAGGTCATGGGTTTGTGTGTAGAGTCACTACTCACGGTGATTTTATCGTTCATGCTGATGATAATTTGTGGGTCATTTCATGAATGAGTAGTAGTTATTGAGGTAAAGAGGGGATGATGGAATGCTCACAGTAACCTCCGCGTTGAAGAATTGCGTATGAGTGTTGAACGTGAAGGATGACTTGTGGTTGTGATGTTGAAGACGAAGTTTTGGAAGAGTAACATACTTTGATGGATCGGATCGTGGTTGCGATGGGAGATACTCATTCATTCGGGTCTGTGATCAACGACTCGATTCCAGCATGTCCAGTGATTACTCACGAACCGATCTCGTTGCGAGCACTTAGTCTTCCTTGCTGGCGAATCATTGGACATGAGCAGATAATGAATGTGAGCTTTTGTTTGCAGATAATATTGATTACACAAGTGGAACTTGTTCACGAGTAATAATGGGAGAATTCTGTTCATGAGTGGGATTTTGAGAGAAAGCTTTGAGCGAGTGAACCTGCTATACTGGGTTAACGATCGATCCAAAAAAGATTCTGAAAATTGAGTCGATATGCATTCATGAGCCAATGTATACTCACAAGCTGATTCCATTACATTTGGTGAAGGCCCACGAGCCGGTGTTGCTATATATACCCATGAGTTGGTTTACAAACATAATATAATACATGATCACGAGCCCCACACAATACTTCAATTACTCGTGGACCCTTGTATTTGTGTTGAGAACTAAATCACGAGCCCCACCTAATGCTTAATCACGAGCTGACCCCTGTATTCGAACCAAGAACTGGATCATGAATGTTTTATGATTTTTAAATTGTTCGTGGCCACGAGCCGACCCTTGTAAGCGAGTCAAGCAATGTATGCGAGCCTGAACTGATACATGATCCCACTTATGTTTGCAACTCCATCCATATTTTAGTAACACAAATCAACCAAGCATGTTAACACACATCTCAACTAAAGTTTAACCGCAGCTTAAATAAATTGATGGACAGTTAGGATAAAGCCTTCTAACATATCTTTCTGGACTGAATAGGCACATAACTGAATAATAAATGCTGACTAATCACGTGTTTATCTGTTTACTTCATGTTTTTTCTTTCAGTAATGCACACACCGACACATACTAGCGCACACACATGGGGGTCATGGGTAACTACACTCTAACTGTTAATGTTTATCCATCAGTACAATAGATATGTCTGGTAGACATTCGACGAGATTATCTAAGAAGAGTACAGCTCTTGAGTCCTCTAGCTATTACAATCCTGATGTGCTCCTTTCTAAATCAGATTGGGACCTCTTTGGATCAGAGTATGAAATAGATATTAATCAAGATAGATCATCAACTGGGAGCGCAACATCACTTGATGAGGAAGAGGAAGGTGGAACTGGAGATGATCGAGCTCCTGATGAGTTTGAGAATGCAGTAGTACTGGATAACCCAATAGATTCCATAGCTTCCACACTTGATGAAATAAAACTTAGAAGAGTTGTCTAAAGCACGGGATCCCATGGGATGATATTAAAGTGGCGAACGAAACGGATAGACGTCATGTCGTTCCAGAAGGGCATATGGCTATCAGCAGAGTGATGTGCTCAGTAGGTGCTATAAATCCGTTTTCGCCAATCGTCGTCGAGTTTCTAAGACGATTACACATAGTTCCGATGCAACTCCATCCCAATGCCTATGCTTCTCTATATACTTTGTATGTTACTTACATGGAAATTCTGGGAACCAAGCTCTCTTTCGAAGATATGAATTTCTTCTATCATTTCAAGCATCATTCGAAAGAAACTCCATCTCTTATTTTCTTTGAATCCATACCAGAAAGAAAAGTTTTGACTGATGGGCATAGCAGCTTAGGTGATGTTAAGCCCAAATGGTTTTATATCAAATCCAAGTTGGATGTGTAAGAAGGTGGCTTCAGTCGAGTAAGTTCCAGATTCTTAAATCTCTGTTTTCGCTACCCGAACTGTTGTGCTAATATTTCTTTTCCGTTAAGCAGTTCCCAATTCCAAAAAAGAGGAGCGTGAGATATACGAAGACCGCTTGGCTCATCTTAAGAAAAGCAATTCTGGTTTCCTCAGGATCAGAAAATGTATCATGGATGACAACTTGCATCGACACCACTGATTAGATATCAGACGAGGCCTCAGCCATAGAGGCATACCCTACAGATACGTGCCCTCGGTAGAGGTACCAACTGCAACTTTAGTTAAGAGGGGAGAGAGTTCGAAAGAACCAACAGTGCTTCGAAAGAGTCCTTCTCCCACCCCAACTCAGGACGATATACTAGCAAACATAGCTGCTGTAACACCCCAGAAATTTAACAACATTAAGAGGATAAATTAAAGAATAATTAATTTAATATTCAGAAATAAGGGAAACGGACTGCGCCATTGCGTCCTTCTCGGAATTCTGGTTCAGATGGACACCAAGTTTGCGTAAAACGGATAATGTATGAAGAAGTTATAAGCTGTAGAAGTTTGTATACGCGCAAGGAAGTGTGTGTGTGTGTATATATATATATATATATATAAATATAAGCAAAATCATCTCCGGAATTCAAACCGATTCAAAAACAGTTAAAAGCGGTGAGCGGGAAAAATCCCGCTCAAAGGGTGTCAACCCCCTTAAGGGGTGTCGACATAGGTGTCGACCCCCTATATGGGGGTAGACATAGGTGTCGACCCCCCCTCCCGTGGCTCCAGAAGCTTCTTCTGACGTAGACGATTTTGATGGTTTCTGGTCTGATCTGATGGCCTTGGTTGCTCTGCTACTCCTATATAAAGAACCCTAAACCTAGGTTTTATTCACAGAAAAATAATGGTGACGGCGAAGCTCTACTGCGATGGAAATTAAAATGGTTCTTCTCCTTCTTCATTTTCTAAATCAATTCAAAGAAGATTACACATATTCGAAGATTGCTACAACAAATTTAGCGATGGCTATAACAACTTATTCAACATGTTCTTCGCAGAAAATTCACTGTGAGTTCATGTTGCTTTTAGATCTAAATATATAAATAGTGATCTTGATATGTATATAACAATGGGATCTTGAATCGGTGCCTAATCAGTTATATTATGACATATTCCATTGAACTGTTCTCATATGTTTATATCATCACCAAGTCTAATCTTGTCATATTATGTCAATTCAGTTTATGCCTATTTCTATCGTTATGTTGTTGATTTGTTATTATGCATGTTCTGATTCTCTTCTCTCCTTCTTTTCCTTTTTATTTTTATATAGACAGGCTACCTTCGAGCCTGGGCCTAACGCTGAAAAATGCGAACGTGCGAAATTGGGAATAATGGGAAATGACATAATTTGGGGCATAATTGGTATTGGAAAATATGGATCTAAATTTGGGCATAAAATTGGAAATATACGAAGATGGGTTTAAGGGCATATGTCTTGTTGGATAATATGAATTTAGGCATGCATTGGAATATATGTAATTACGGAATTGGGTATAAAATGGACATGTCTAAATATTGATTTGGAACGTAAATTTGAACATATGTGAACATGAATTTTAGGCATAAATTATGTGAAGGTGGGTTTGGGTATAAATTACATTGAAAGGGGGTGAATATGGACTTGGGGCATAAGTTGGAATATATGTGGGTTTGGGTTTGTGCAATATGTATATATATATATATTTATACATACATACATACATATATATATGTACCTTAATTTATGATAAGGGGCATATGGTGCATAATTAAAAGGTGAATTAAAAAAAGGCATAAAAGTCTATAATTTGAATAGTGAATCAGACATAATTCAAATGGGGAAAGGTTTAATTGATTAATTAATTAATAATGGAATGTTTAGTAATTACAAATAGGAATTGTAATTGTACTTATGACACGAGGTTAGGTTACATTAGTGGTGGAAGTCTGCCCGGACCCGACCGGCATATCCAGCAGTCACTAGTGTTGAACCTAATGTGGGAGGTCTAAGTACGTAAATACGAATCGGGCTAAGACATGAGGTTAGACCCAACTGTGGAATAAGATTGCCCGAACCCGACCGATATATCTAGTATCCACAAGTTGTAGGCCTAATGTGGGAGGTCTAGCCTATTATAACCATAATTGGACATGGTAATGAATTGGACTACTTAACCTAAGTTAATCCATTAGGATTGTATGATTATGAACTTGAGTTAGGGTTAAATAAAAATTGGATGGGTAATGGGTGGGTTAAGTAAATTTGAAGGGATGGGTAATATACGCATATAGGCCCATAAACTTAAACCGATGAGGTTATGTTATTAAAGACACCTAGTGGTATACGTAACCGGTAGAAACAATAAAGTTATGTAATTAAAAGGACACCATTTAGGGTAAGCATAACTTATGAGGAAATGAGACAACCTGAGTAATAAAATAAGAGGTACTTAATTATAAGTTAAGTAATCTAGAAGTCTGGAACCCGCTGATGTGAACAACATGCTTAGGCTTGTCCTAGGGACAAGAGGAAATTATAACATAGGTTATAATCAATGGGTTGGGAGACTTGTTAATGGGCCTTAGTTAATAGAACTAAGTTAATAATTAAACAACAATAAGTTGTATTGACAATGTAAAAAGGAATTATGATTAAATAAGAAAGAACGAGGAAAACTTATAAGATAAATTATATTTAATCATAAATAATGACTGACATGTTAAAAAGAAACATGTAAAATGAGACTTACTTAATTACACATTAAATAAAAACATGTTATTGTAATGATGTAACCAAGCAAGAATATAAAATAGATTGTGGATTTCAGACCTTGGGCCACAATCTAGAGAATAACATGTTGTGGGCTTATTAATAAACTTAAATGGATTAAGTTATATGATTGAAATAATAAGCAAGAGAAACTTGGTAATTTGAATATGAATCCAATATGAATGGTAATAACCAAGTTAGATGAAAACCCGGTGAAGTAAGGCAAGCGCGTAATAGAATGTTTTAAACATAGGGTCTAATAATATATTAAAATGAGGCGCTTGGACCAGTCCATACATTTGAGGGTGAATAACCCAACGGGGTAGATCATCGAGGTGTTATAAGGCACGAGGGGAGCGCACATTCATCTGATTGTTATGATGGCTCCGAAGGACTGGAAGGGGAAGCACTCGGCTTCCTGAGACGTTGAAGGTGCTCCTGGTAGTCCTCTGTGGTGGTGTAGTTTTGGACTGTGCTCACAGAGGTTAGGTCTGCGCGTAACTAACAGGTGGATGGGCCTTGACTGCAGAGGTAGCTATGCAGTCAGAATGCTGTGACGAGGTGACATCAGGGTGATTCGAAGGTTGCCTCAAGAGGAGGTGGAAGGTCAGGACCGACAAGGATAGTAGATCGTCGGATACCCATCATCGGCAGCTAGCGGGATGCGAAAAGACTAGAGCTAACCCCAAGATATCATTTCACCTTTCACTATCGAGGTACGGGGTTGAGGGGAGACGCCACATGGATGTTTAGATTGGTTGTTTTAGGGGCGATCGCTTAGCTCTATAGTCTTTACCAGTTGAGGGAGGGGCCGAGGTGTGGCCATAGCCACTATGGAAAACAGATCCGAGGATTATCTGCATTTGAAGGCTCTTAAAGACGGGCCTATACAGATATAGAAAATCTCCCGACCGAGTTCTGTGTTTAGCCCTGTCACGGAACTCGGTGCACATTAGAGGACGTGCGATCGCGGCATCGAGCTACAATTATAGTACATATGTGGGACAGTCTAGATACATGCACATCAGCTCTGGGTGACGTATCGTAGACTAGAGGGCATTACTCCGATCTGGAGTCTGATTCGATCGATGGTGGCAGTCCGTACGCTTACGTAGCATAGTAATGACAGGTATATGCGGAACATAACATTGTTATGTAGACTCCGACATAGGATGAGGGACTGCGTTCACTTCTGTTACGTTACGATGGAGACCGTGCAAGTGGCTTACCATGGGATGTATCTCAATATTGAGAGATAACTACATATGTTGTATTAGGTGAATCCATGGAAAAGTAAATGGGTACGATGCGCGTATAAGTCTTGAGTGCTATTAACCCAAGTAACCTAATAATCAGGAAAATGTAATTGAATGATATTAGTAGGGATCATTCAACTTCTGATATACTAGTATTTGCGCGGTGTAGAGAAATGTATTCAAGAAGTGTAATATATCCTGTTCATCTTACCTTGCTTAGTTCACACTTGTTATTATTATCTTGTTCTTCCAGTTTTTGTATACCTACCATGACACTTTTATTTATTTATATTTAAAAGTAATTGGACTCGCCAGACTTTATGTCTGACCCTTTTTGTTTCCTCTTCTCTCTCTTCTGTCCCCCCCCCAGGTTCACAGGGTGGAAGTGCTTAGAGTTGATTTGGATTCTTTTCAGCTTAGCTTGGACTTTGGATATTGATGTATAGCTTTGATTCATTGTTAACTCCCGTATGGCTTTGCTTGGGAAATATGGTTTATGTTTTTGTACTCTGATATTTTTGGCAAGATAGATTATTAAACATGTAACTATTTATTTCAAGCCTATGATGTAAATTTAGTATTTGGGACCATGATGTTATGATTTAAATAGAGTTTTTGATTCCGCTGCTATTTTACATGTCTGTCTTGTGCTATTATGTTCTTATTTACCTACAACGCTTCACGAAAGTTAATGCATTCTCTTAGTGAGTGACATTAACGGATGTGGGGTGTCACAGCTGCCGAAGATAGGCATAAATACATTACTCCCGAGGATGCTGCCACCCCCGAAAAACCAACTTCTCCGAGAGAGCCGCCATTGGCCAAGTCTCGAGGCGCAGATTCTTTCATGGATGATTCTATCCATTAGGGTTTGGGGAAGCTTCCCCTGCCCGATGTCATTTACACCTCAAGATATTGGAAAAGACTCTTTCTTTCCCACTTCCGAAGAAGATGTCGCTCCCGTGAAAGCCAGGGAAACCACACAAATAAGCCTAGCTCCAGGCTTCGGTCTGTTGGGGAGATCATTCAAGATAGGCACAACACACCTGCACTGCACGTTACAACACTCATATACGATATTAATCCTGATTCTAATATTTATTTGTGTAAATTTGCAGAAAAAATGTCACGTCAATGCTATGATATCAGAAAAATCTACTCAAGCATGCCCAGGTTTGAGTCCAATACAGAACATGATCAACATGAAAGTCGTGGTAGAGATGACAGGAGGAACCGCCCACTTCAGCATTACTGATCTTCTTGCTCCCGGTCTCCACATTGTTCGGACTTGGAAAAGCACAAAAGCCATTCTATGCATCACGAGGGGGGCAAATACGCTCCTAAAACTACAACCTCCTCCAAGGACAAAATCCATCAGGAGAAGTCGTCAAAAAAGGCTCTGATCCAAAAGAGAAACAAAAAGAACCGGGTAAGGAGCCAGAGAGGCCAAAGAAGGGTAAAACGTCTATCGTGTCATCTAGGTGTCGCAATATTGACATTACTACAACAAGGCTGATTATACTTGACGATGAGAACAAGGCCAAATTGGAGCTTTTGAAAAAGCAATTCTCTGATCAAAACTTTGGGAACAAGCATTTCGTTCTATCTCTTAAGCCAATGGATCCCGATTGGGAAAAAGAGGTTAAGGACAAGATTGATTTTGTCGATACTCAGTACAAAGAGAGGAAGAGATATTAGTGGACTCTCTCGAAGATCATTCGGGACTTGTTGGCCGATATTAAATACATGAAGGATAATGCTGAGTTCGACGCCAAAGCCATTGAGGATTCTGAGAAAGACCTCGAGGATGCTCAAGCCAAGCTTGCATTGGCACAACGTGACGCAGACGATTTCAAGAAATAGTACGAAGAATTAAAACAACGCTATCATAACGAGCTTGAGTCCCATAGTCAGGAGCGCATTGATTTAAAGAAACAACTCGATGATGCTAAGTTTGAGTGCAATGCAAAATCAGCTTGCGCTCGTCTTGAGCAAGAAAAGGCAGGATTGGCAAAAAGGAATGCCGAACTAGAGGCCAAGTCTAGGGATGTTCTAGCTGAGGGGAACACTAACATTCCCCTTAAATCTGTCGAAGATACCAATGCACAGCTAGTTGTAGCTCAAAAGAAAATAGACGGTTATGGTGAGCTCATGGTACAATTTTTTGCCCAAGTGATCCGTCATCGCGACATTGCTTGGATCGAGGACTACCCAACAACTTTCGTTTACGTGTGGGATCAAGTTGTTGAATGGGAGAGAAAAGAGCTCAAGGTGGACTCTATTAACGAAGAGAAACTCATGGAGAAATATCTGAAGGGTGAAGAGTCGGTACGCTTGGTTGAAGGGCGTAAACTTACTGTTGCTGCTATAGAATAGGAAAAGTGCCAAGCCAAAGGAAAAGAAATCATTGCCGGTTCTTCTTCAGCTGCCTCCGGGGCTACTAAAGCGGAGGGGTATGATCCTGAGAATCCTGGGATTCTTGAGGCATCTTTCTTGTCTCCCATTGCCGAAACGATCTCTGAAACCCCTGCCTTTCAAGTTGAGAAGTCGTCTAAAGGTATCTCCACTTTTTCACCTCAGTTTGTCAAAGCTATCTCAACTTTCTGTCATATTGTTGGGCAAACAATTGAATAAACCACTTTTTCTCCAGAGCTGATAACTGTTACTTCTCATCCTGCAGGTGTAAAACCAGTTGGAAAGACTGATGAACAACAAGGAGACATCACTGATTCAAAGTCCGCTGAGAAGGCTCAGGAGAATAAGGAAGAATCCACTGACTCAAAGTCTGCAGAGAAGACCAAGGATAAAAGAGAAGAAGTAACTGACAAAACTCTCATGCCATCTAGCACTGAGATTCCCAAAGATAGGGATATGATAGACGCCTTGAAAAATGATGGCGGTAATGATGGGAATGAGGAAGATGATGATGTTGCCGTAATTGGAGGCTTGGGAGAGGCCGATAACATAACTTTGGTTGACATGAAGGCAAAGAAAGATGCACTTTTTAAAGTTAAGGTCAAAAAGGAGGAGCCCCTTAATGTCAATCCTCTTCAAGCAATTGCTCCTCAGTCAGGATTAGTTGTCAAGCTTTCTACCCGATCAATAACTGGGAGTTTAATTCAGAAGTCCACGACCAATCCAAATGCGCCTCCAGTTAATAAGGGTAGAAAGAAATGTATCCTAACCGAGGATGAGCGAGAGGAGAAAGCTAGGCTCAAAGCTGCAAAAAAGTCCAAAATCTCCCCAATGTCCAAGTAAAACGTAGTTTAGTCCTTTCCATTTTTTTCCACTGGCATGCCGTTGTTGTAATGAGTGTGGCCCTCGCGTCTTTTGATTAGTTTTCCTTGTATGAACCTGCATTTATGTAAATAAAGTGGCTTTTTCTTGTGATGTCAAATGTTTGCAAGCATGTCAGTCATTTCGATTGAACGCATTAACAGTCAAAACATTATTAATATATGTAACAAATAGTAAATCACATCATAGATTAAGCAAGAAGTCCTATACGAGTTTCCCTACCAACAATAGTCTGTGCAACATAAAAATTCTTGGTAAACTAAGTAGCGAACAACATGGAGATGTAATAGGTGTGTATGGCCCCAATCAATCTTGAATAAAATGCCTGGCCAGGGCTTGTTCGAGATTAATTAGGATTTTCGTTAAATTGCCTCCATTTATTCAGTGGGGTAAGGATCCTTTTTCTTGGCACTCGTTCTTAGCACCTTTACACTCTCTTGTCGTATGCCCAGGTTAGAGTGCGATTAAGGCGGTCTTTATTCATGGTGCATCATCATGCCTTGGGGGACATCGCCTTTTCGTCCTTTATACTCTCTCCTTAATCATGAGGGTTAGAGTCTGGGACGACGTCTTTCCGTCCTTTACACTTGATTATGCAAACGGTCGTTTCTTTCGCTTTGGTTTTCCTCCCACACTTTATTTCTTAAGGGGGGGGGGACTTCTTTGGTTCGAGTGTTTCACTCATGTTCAACTTTCGATTTAAGTTTAATGTTTCATATCCAGAGCGAAATAATCACAGGATATAATCAGATAAATACAGTGAAAATAAATGACACGCAATATTATTATAGTTGTTCGGCCAAATCATAGCCTACGTCCACTTTATAGTCTTTTATTTATATCAACTAGACTTTTCTAGGCAAGTCATGCCATTTTACACAGTTTATAAAACAAAAGAAAACAGTACAAACTTAAGTCAAGTACTGCCGCAAATGTTGGGCATTCCATGCTCTGGGTATTTCTTCACCATCTACGGTCGTTAACTTGAAAGCTCATATGTCAAGTTTCTGTTGAATGGTGTACGGTCCCTCCCATTTCAAACCCAGATAGATAGAGGTTGGGAAGACACACTTCAGTACTAAGTCACCAGGTTCAAAGGTCCGAGGATGAACCTTCCGGTCATAGTATCGTGCCACTTGGTGTCTATGTATCGAGGCATGCAAGTTCGCTTTATCTCTTTTCTCCTTAACCATGTCCAAGGATTCAAGGAAAAGCGCTTTGTTTGTCATCAGATTGTAATGCATTATCCTGTGAGAGGGGACTTTCAACTCCACCGGAATGACCGCCTCTGATCTGAAAGAAAGTGAAAAAGGGGTATGACCCATTGTCGTCTTGTAAGTTGTTCGGTAGGCCCATAATGCCAAGGGCACCTCGTCGACACACATGGCTTTTGCCTACTCCAATCGCTTTTTTAGAATGGACTTAAATGATTTTGTTTATTGCCTCGACTTGTCCATTTGATTGAGGGTGAGCTACTGCGGTATATCTCTTATCAATCTTGTATTTCTGGCAGAAATCTATGAACTCAATGCTATCGAATTGGGTTCCATTATCAGTTATGATGGTTTCGGGAATCCCAAATTGGCAAATTATATTCCTAACCACAAAATTTATCACCTGCTTTGTCATAATCATGGTTAATGGTTTGGCTTCTGCTCATTTTGTGAAGTAATCTACGGCCACGATTGCATATTTTTCTCCACCTTTGGTGATTGATAGGCTTCCAATAATGTCTATCCCCCACGTGGCGAACGGCTATGGGCTCACTATTATTTTTAAGCTGATTGGAGGGTGCTCTGGGGACCTTTGCAAATTTCTGACATCTGTCACAGCGTCGTGAATAGTCACCTACATCTCGATTTACTGTAGGCCAAAAGTAGCCATACCATAATATCTTCTTTGCCAGTGTTTGACCACCGTTGTGATCTCCACACTCACCCTCATGTACTTCTCTCAGTACATGTCTGATGTCGTCGTGTTCTATACAACGGAGCAAAGGCGTCGAAAATCCCTGACGATAAAGAACCCCATCTTGCATAACATATTTTGCGGCCTTACGAACCACAGCTCATCTTTCATTCTTCTTGATTGGGAGTGTTCCGTTTTGCAAAAAGTTCTTTATCGGTGTCATCCATGATTCTCTCTCCAGCTCAGTTTCCAGTACCGGATCGATTTCCATTCGATCGAAACTTGGGGACTCTAATACCTCAATCGGGACCGTTTCCGTCTCTTCCGGATTGTCAGAACTTGCCAACTTAGCCAATCGATCCGCTTTCTGATTTTCTGTCCGTGGAATGTGAGTTATATTATAATGCACCAAGTTGTCTAGCAACTCCTCTACCTTTTCAAGATAAGTGATGAGTCGAGGTCCTCTAGCCTGGAATTCCTTTCGAACCTGGCAGACAGCAATTTTAGAATCATAGAAAATGTCTAGTGTGATCACCCCTAATTCCTTAGCAAGTTTCAGCCCGGCAATTAGGACTTCATATTCAGAATCATTGTTGGTTGCAGAGAATTCTAACCGCAAAGCGTAATAAATTGATCGACCTTCAGGAGTTATTAAAACAACTACGGTGCTAGATCTTCGATCATTCTTAGCCCCGTCCGTGTATAGCTTCTAGGCCCTGAGTTCTATTCTCTATTCTAAGGGGTTGGCTTTATCTTCTACTATATCCTCCTCGGGGATTGTGAATTCAACGATGAAGTCGACTAAAGTTTGCCCCCTTATCGATCTTCTGGACTGGAAGTTTAAATCGAACTGGCTCAACTTGATGTTCCATTTAAGCAATCTCCTAGATGCCTTAGGTCGTTGCAGGACCTGTCAGAGCGGATGATCAGTATACACAACAATTGGATGAGCTTGGAAATAATGATAGAGTTTTATGGATGCAATCAGGAGGCTGTAAGCAAGCTTCTCTATCTTTGGATAATTGCACTCTATTGCTGCTAACTTCTTGCTTACATAATACACTGGCTTCTGAACTTTGTCTTCTTCACGTACCAAAGCTGAACTAATGGCATGAGATGACACTACTAAATATATGAATAGATCCTCATGGTCCACTGGCTTAGACAATATTGGGGGCTTCTCTAGCAGATGCAACAAGTTTTGAAAGGCTTCTACACAGTCGGGGGTCCACTTGAAGTTGCGTTTCCCTCGTTTGATCAAATCAAAGAAAGGAACACTCTTGTGTGTGGCTTTGGAAATGAATCTGCTCAATGCAGCTATTTTCCCCCACCAAGCTTTGAACATCTTTGATCTTTCGTGGCTCTTCTATGTTTCTGATTGCTGCAATCTGATCAGGATTAATCTCGATTCCCCACGAACTGACTATGAAACCGAGGAATTTTCCCGATGCAACCTCGAAGGAACATTTCAAAGGGTTCAGCTTCATCCAGTATCGTCGTAAGATCCCAAACATTTCCGCCAAGTCATTCGTATGATCGGACGATTGCTTAGACTTCACAAGCATATCATCCACATAAACTTCCATTGTTCTCCCGATCTGGTTATAGAACATTCGGTTCACCAAGCGTTGATAGGTGGCTCCAACATTCTTTAGTCCAAAAGGTATCACTACATAATAGTACAACCCCGAGTCCGTGATAAAACTAGTATGTTCCTGATCCGGCACGTGCATAGGAATTTGATTATATCCCGAAAACGCATCCATGAAGGAATGAAGTTCACAATTTCCCATTGGATCAAAAAGTTAGTCAATCCTGAGGAATGGAAAACTATCCTTTGGGTAAGCTTTGTTGAGGTCAGAAAAGTCAATACAGGTTCATCACTTCCCATTTGATTTCTGAACCAGGACGGGATTTGATATCCAGTCGGGATATGTTGAATTTCTGATGAACCCATTATCCCTTAATTTCTCCACTTCTTCTTTCAAGGTTGTTGACCTCTCTAGGCCCAACATACTCCTTTTCTATTTCACTAGAGGATGCTTTGGGTTTAAGCTTAATGAATGGCTCATAATCAAGGGAGAAATTCCATATATGTCTGCATGGGTCCAAGCAAACACGTCAAGGTTTGCTTTTAAAAAGTCAGTTAATTCTTTCATTCGAAAAGAATCCAAGTGAGATCCAATCTTTAAGACATTAGTCAAGTCGTCGTTATCGATTGGAATGTCCACGGTAGCTTCATTAGGTGTCGCCTTCCTATTTCCTGGTTTTTCATCCACTCTAGGATCGATATCTTCAGGCAGGTCGTCGAGCGACTCGCTTGGCAACATCATCTTTAATTGCTACGCTGAGTTCTCCTTAGCTGGAGGAGAAGTATTCTTAGGCTCTGCATTTTTTTTGTTGCGCAACATCTTTAGTTCCGCCATATAGTAGGCTCTTCCAATGACATGGTCTCCATGGATCATTCTCACTCCAGCTTCAGTCGGGAATTTCATTAGTAGGTGCCAGGGTGCGATGCAGGTTCTGAATTCTGAAAGAGCTGGTCGGCCTAAGAAAGCATTGTAAGGCGAATCTATATCCATTATCATGAATTGGCGGATCCTTACTCTTCGATGCTCTCCTTCCCCCAGTTCTACTGGCAAATCTACCATTCCGATAGGGGAGGTTGATGATCCATTGAAACCATGGATCCAACCTCCATATGGTTTCAAATCCTTCATCTCTAATTTCATTTGATCAAAAGTATTTTTAAACAAAATATTGACAGAACTTCTGTTATCCACAAGAACTTTCTTAACTACTGCAGTTTCGATGATGGTAGTTATCACTATAGGATTGGTACTAGGGGTTTCGATACCAACACTATCTCTATCTTGAAAAACAACATCTCTATAGTCGTTTTCTACTGCTTCACCAGTGCAACTTCAAGGTTACTGCATTCCCCTACTTTTGGATGTTTGGTCGCGTTAACGTACTAATCCATTGTTCTGTTGCTAAACCCAGCTGGGTGTGGCCCCCCAACTGTGGTATTGATGACAATATTCCTTCCCTTCGGTTGGGCAGTGGGTTTGGAGGTAGGCTGGTTTTGATTTAGAGCTTGTTCTCCTTTCCCCTGTCTCTTGGAGTGACTTTGTACTCATCTAGCTTTCCCTCACGAAGCAGATTTTCAACAACATTCCTTAAATGGCGGCACTCATTAGTAGAATGGCCATGGGTCCTATGAAACAAACGGAATTTCCCTGTTGCGCGCTCCTTCTCAGTGGAGTCCGTGCGTGGATGTTTCTTGTATTGTATAATATTATAAGTATCCAGATAGATGTTTTCCAGAGTGTCGCTTAACAGTGTGTAATTCTTGAAAGTTTGAAATCGAGGCCTCTTGTTGGAATTGTTCTCTCAATTCTTGTTCCTTCTACCACCGTTTCTACCTTGGTTACTATTTTTTTCATTTTTGTTACCAACATTTACCTCGACCTTTCCCCGATATCTCTGGATTGCTTGGTAGCAACATTACTCTGAATGTCTTCCCTGGGAACTCCGTCAGGCTTTCTCTTTCGGTTAGCATACACTTCCTCTCGTCGTAGGCGAATGTTTGTTTTTTTATAGAATAGTTCCCTGGTCAATGGCGGTTTCCCGGCTAAATACCCCCCGAATTCCGTATCCTTGCCAACTCCATCTATTAAGGCCATCAAAATGGTCGGCTCATGTGGATCATTCACTTTAGACATAGCTGGATAAAGAAATCCAAATATGACTTTAAAGATTCACTGGGAGCTTGCTTGATCCCGGATAGCTCAATGACACTCTTGGATTTTCGTGCGTAGAGTTGAAATTGGTTCATAAAACTTTCACCTAAACCTTTGAAGTTAGAAATTGATCATGGAGGGAGTCGAGTGAACCATATTAACGCGACATCTTCAAGGTAAATAGGGAAAGCTTTACATTTTACAGCATTAGGTGCTGCCGAAACATTCATATACCACGAATACCTCATTAGATGCTGTCTTGGGTCAGTTCATTCTCCGTATCGGTCCATTTAGGGCAAGTTAAATCGCTGGGGAAATTGGAAGTCTAGGATATCATCAGTGAAAGGGGTATGACTGCGCTCAATGCCCAATTCTTCATTTGTGAAGTGTCTGCTATCGGCCATGATCTGGTGTACCATCGCTTCTACCTCTGCATTGGTCAATGCAAGCTCAGGGTCCATACTTCTGGTATTCCTGGCATGTCTAGTCCCTACGTCAGGTGATTCTCTTTGGTTCTTGGAAGCAGCTGAGTTTCCTTGTCCTCTACGATCCCAGTTATTCACGGGATGAAGAGGTTGAAGGAGCTGCCCTTGAGTAGGATTAGCAATGTTGGGATCTCTGGGAAGGACATGAGATCCTTGCATTAGCAATAGTATTGGTTCTCTCAGGCTCGGGTCATCGGGTCCTAACACACGAGTTGCGTCTTCACGAGATCCCAATGATCCAAAAGTTAATTGTTCAAGATTCTCAGGCCTTTCATACGGCCTCCTCTGACTTGGACGCTCCTCATCCGAAGAGGATAAATGGTCTGCAACAAGGCGATGAGTTGTGGACGGTACCCTCTGTCTACGTAGCTCATCTAGTTGTCGATCATGTCTTTCGTGTTTTCCCGCATAAGAACGCTATCACGTCTCTGGGCATCTAAGGCATCATTGGTTATGTCTAGCATGTCAAGTAAGCATGAAAAATCCATGTGCAAGACGAGTGTAGAGGGAGTAGGCTGATCATTAGTTGTCATGGCTGGCATTGGAGCATTTACAGCAGCTCGAGTAGAAGTACCAGCCTCAACTATAGCCGGTTCGGATCGGATTGTGGTAGTAACCAGATAGTCAAATCTTCCAAGTGACCCAGCCTGGGATCGGGTCGTGGTCGCTCCCTGGAGTCGGGTCGTGACCTCCTTACCCGATCGGGTCGTGACTTGGTTTCATGGTGCCACTAATATTCCATCTTCATTCTGGGTCGTGGTCTCTACATGGGGTCAGGTCGTGGTCTCCCTATGGGGTTGGGTCACCTCCTGAGAACCGCAAGCCGGCGAACCTGCTTCAACCTGTTCCTGCACACTTTCTTTATTAGCTTCGTTCACTCGAGAGGTTTGTGAATCCTTAGTTGTCTTTAGAGCCATAATTAAAGTTCTGATTTTATTGAAATCAACAAAATCTTCAAGCACGGTAGAAATGTGGACTATCTTCTTTGAACTTGGGAATCCAAATAGTAGAATAAAAATCCAATAGGCTGAGAATTCGGTTTCTCAGTGAAAGCACCAAAATGTTAGACCAAAATATGGTTCTAACACCCAACAACTAGAATTCGCAGAGGATCATAACTATAAATAAAGTAAAAGGCAGCGAATACACACGATTTATAGTGGTTCGGCGTTAACAAGCCTATGTCCACTTTATATGATTCTGATTGATTGATGATTACAAGTACAATTGACGTATTCACTCTCTCTCACAACTACAATGATGAATCTCTCAATATCAATCAAATAAAACTTAGCAAATCAGAGTTAAATCTGAATAGAATAGAAGAGTAATAATAATGGTGGATGCAATCTCTTAAAATGGCCAAAGATCCCAAAAAATGGCAAGTTTTGGGCTATATATATAGGCAAATTCTGCAGATGGGTCGTAGGATGATGTGGCGCTCATCCCGAAAATCTCGGGGAGGTTCGTGAATGAGTGGAGAGGCAGTTATTGAGGCGGTTTGTGACACATGGAAAAGGATCTGTGCTTTTCGAGTAGTGGAGATCGTGGGAGAATCGTGTCTTCATTTTAGCCTTGAAAAAATGGGGTCGGGTCATGACCCTCGGGTCGTCGGGTCGTGACCCCAAGACCCGAACTGGTCTTCAGCCTTTTTTATTGTGTTAGTTTCTTTATACACGAGCTCGTGGTCACGAGCCAGATACCACGACCCGAATACTTCTGACGATGCATTGCGAGCCGAACCTTCTCTTCTGGAAAAAATGAATATATAAATTATTTTTCAACTTGATTGTATATATCCAAGCTTTGTGTTACTTGATCTAAGCAAGCCAATAGGAACCATTAGCTAAAGTGACATTACGATTAGGAGTTTGTGATTGAAAACTCGAGAAAAGTCTATGATTACCTGTCATATTATCTGTAGCATCAGAATCAATAACCCATTGAGTTCTCCCTAAATTGACAAAACTGCTATTATCTACAATTGTAGAAATAGGTTGAACTGACTTGTTGAGACTATTCTGATATTAAATAAATTTAGAAAATTCTTTAGCTGAAATCATAACATTCTGGATAACTTGATCTTGAGTCTGCACAACATTAACTGTATGTTGATTTCCAGCCATCTTTTGCTTATTTTAAAGCTTCCAACATTCAAATTTAGTGCGCCCTGGTTTCTTGCAATATGCACATGACTTCACTATTTGATTTTAATATCCAGGCATACTTACCTCCCTTTTGTATGAGTTCTGATTAGGTTTCCACCATTGATGTTTATTAGTTGTACCAATCAAAGCACTGTTGTGTTGAACTGATGGAGTTGGATTTGAACTTGAGATTTCTATTCTAAGAATCCTCCTAAATATATCATGCAATGATGTCACATCCGATCCTGATAAAACTTCAAACTTAGCATACTCAGATGGGAGACCGGGCAAAAAACTCATAATAGCCATTTGCTCCCTCTTTTCTGTTGAACTTTAGCATCAACACTGACAGGAAGTAGCAAATTAAACTCTTTATACGTCTTCTTGAATGTCATAAAGTAATTCATCAGTGTCTAATCTTGTTTCTCAACTCAATAAAATGACTTTCAAATCTCATACATCTGGTTTATATTTCCTTTTCCATAATAGTAAAACTCCTAATAATCCATAAGTTCTTTCACAAACCCATGATGATTCACCAAACTGATGATATCACTCTCAATTGTATTTCGAATTTGAAGAAATAAACGAGCATCATCATGAAGCCAAATCACTGTTCCCTTGTCGGATGGACCGGCTTCAGGTAGATCTTCAACTAGATGATTATCTCAATAAATACTTCGAAATACAATCAAATCATTTTACACCAATCAAAGTAATTTGATTCACTCAAATTGTGCTCAGTTATCTTAGATATCATTTACATGACCTCCATCACTGAATTGGTCTCTCCCATGATTCGCGAAAAAGTTTGAGAAATAGATTTGAGATCTTGAAATTAATTTAAGGATTGTTGCTCTGGTACCATGATATAAAAGAAAAAATTATATGAATGAGAGAAGATAAAACTTTCTCATTAGTTTTCTTAGCAGCAATACAATGCTATATATACACTACAAGGAATGGAAAACTAAAAACAATATTACAATAATGCCACTAGCAATTCTTTCTTGGTATTGCCTTCTCAGTATCACCTCCTAGTATCGCCTTCATTACTTCTTGTATCGCCTCCTAATATTTACTTCTTGGCTTCTATCAGTTTCGTATCGTTTTCTTGTATTATCTTTTAGGTTTCGGTATCGGCTTGTATCGTCTTCTTGGTTTCGGTATCGGCTTGTATCGTTTTCTTATGTTGTCTTCTTGGTTTCGGTATTGGCTTGCATTGCTTCTTGGTTTGTCTTTCTGGTACCGTCTTCTTGGCTTCAATGTCGGCACTAAGCTATTTGTTCCAACAGCTTAATGCCGATAGCATATTTACACCCAACACACCACTATATACATATTTACGTAAATACAACTTTTACTCACAATAGGGTAAAAGTAGAATTAGATACAAATTCAACCTTCAAAATCATGCTCTAATCCTTCTATTAATATATATATATATATATATATATATAAGAATAAAGTGAATCAGAGTCTCGATTATATATATTTATAAGTAGAATCCACAACTTGAATCTATATTAACCTTAGAATATAGAGGTTAAAATTGAGGTTATAGAAATAGTAGAGAATCCTAGCCTTATTTCTCAAATTAGCAATGGCAAAAGGGCGATATGGATGCGTAGAGAGAAATGAAAGTAGGGTTTAGAGTGAGGCTAGAGAGTTATATTTATAGTTGCAAGTGTAAGTATCGACCGTTGGATTATATAGATTTAATATAGACGGTCCAACTAATGCAAATTATGTAAATCTTCCAAACAAAACGAACATCCACCACTACTTCATCAAGGAGGGCGGTTGACCCTTTTTATAAGAGGGCAGTCGACGCCTAGGTCGATCTAATGGCCCTTGTTTTATGTATCGGAGGATCGTGAAATAATTATATTTTATTTCCTAGTGGTCGGATCATTTTTAGATTTTGGTATGTTGTTCATGGGGATGTGAGATTGTCCATGATTTTTATTGAATCGATTTATGACCATTTTGAACTTGTGAATATTTTTTAGATATAAATTTTGATAAGGATTGAGTCAGGTGAAGAAATCGGTCTCGTCGGATCAGAATGGTGGTTTACGATTCCGTAGAGTGTTCATATTAAAATTTTGGTTCATCGGTTTGGGAGGAATCACTGTTTTAAGTTTTAGCTTCTGTTAGGTAGACTAATTAGCAGCTAATGGCGTGATTAGTCAAGCCTATTAGGATAATTACCTACAACAGTAAATAGAGGGGATTGGGGAAGAATTAGGGTTTCTCTCTTCATTCAAACGTTAGGTTGGACGCTTGCAATTCTCCGGTTTAACCTAATCCGTAATTTCTGCATTCTATCATTTTAATTCATCATAGATTGCATCTAGAGGCTAGATCGTCTCCAAGGAAGATTAGATCATCTCTATTTCATCGATTTTAGGGGTTTTTTTTATTACTGTCCAGATCTGATTTCACCGGTATTGCATTGGATCTAGAAATTGGTGAGTGATAAATATCTCTCATATAGTAACTATGGTTCATATGGGTAAATTTGGATCAAATTCATATGTTACATGCTAAATTCACCTTATATCTGATCATATATGTTTAACTTAGAATTAGATGTCTTAAAAAACCTAATTTGACCATGTTAACCAGATATTTGTTAGATTAATTGTACTTATGCATATGTTTAGATCCAATTCATGTGAGATCCATTAATTTATGTTATGTTTATGATATGTGCATGCTTGTATGATCAAAATATGATGAGTCATTGTTCATTTTGATTTAATTGATTGTATTGTTTGAGTTTTTTGCTAGAATTGGTTTTCTTAATCTTAGGATTAAAGAACAAAGCAAATCAGAGGTTTAGGTGATCAGATTCAGATGAAACTTGGTGGAGGAGCTCTGGGTGACAAAGAGAGACGACATGAATAATTCATATTGAAACTCACTAAGTACATGAACCGGCACCGGTCCATACTCGATGTATTGGTACCGATCCATATAGGTTAGTCAGATGGCTTCGAACTTTTGGGCG
Organism: Allium sativum; assembly: GCA_030737875.1. Classification (NCBI taxonomy): domain Eukaryota; kingdom Viridiplantae; phylum Streptophyta; class Magnoliopsida; order Asparagales; family Amaryllidaceae; genus Allium; species Allium sativum. The sequence goes on along the minus strand of CM060920.1, from coordinate 471,564,132 downwards.
AGGCTTCGTGATAGTAAGTTGAGGCGGCACACAAATTTTGAAGTCATTTGGATGAAGATTGATCTCTCATTTAATTAATTACTGGACTTAGTATACTAGGCTCCTTTAGTTCTTTGCTTATATATGATAGAGTTGGTTCAATAATGAAATGCTTCATTGTTCTACCTGATACTGCTAAAAAGGTCCTAATTGATTGAGCTATCTGACAAAAGCTCGGGAAGGGATGGGTCGAAGGTTGACTTCTTGAGTGTTATGATGGATTGGCATAGGTTTTTGCTGGATGAATGATATGATTCGATATTGGACCGGTTATAAGCACATAGGACGAGGGCCATAGAAATGTGTACGCTTACCATTTTTGGCTAAGTGTATGGATGGTGCTAGTCCATGGTCATTGGATCAGTACTAATCCATCATATAAAGGCGGTTGAAGCCCAAATTTAGGGGACTGTATTATGGTGCCTTCTAGGGGTTGCTAATGAAGTTTGGTTAAAAAAAATGGACTTCGGGTGGTTGACATGCAACTCAATGATGGATAGCGCTTCGATTGTGAACTCAAGTGGGAATGGTTGGAGCTATATTGATGTAATACTGGACGTGGGACGATATATAATTTAGTGTGCGAGTGGATTTGCTCAAGTAGGATCCAATCAAGGATGATAATGGAATTTATTCAGAGGTAGCTTGGACTATGAAGATATCATCGAGAAAGAAGGCTCGATAGATTTGAAGTGTCAAGGAATCGTTGATTATCAAAGATTCCAGTAGACTCAAAGCAGCGGTATCATGGGAACACCTATTAGGATCAGGTAGGATCGTGTATCCTGGATCGAGCTCAGGAAAGAGTGAACTAATTGTCTCAGATGATTAAGGCAAACATGTGCAAGTAGGCTATATGGTAGTCTGGCTAGAACCGGGGTTTCATTTAGCCCTTTTGGTCGATGAAAGCAAGTTCGATCATCAATGGATTCAAGGCTTTAGTCGGTGATAATTAGGATATTGGTTGCTATGGTTAATTGTGTATTTACTTCTTTGTTTTCTCTGGGTAGGATATCACCGTAGGTCGTCGAAGAGAAGTGGGATTGGGAAATGTTCTTTCCTATTCTGGAGTGGCATATGATAGATGTATCATGTGTTAATCCTTGTGTTGTTGGATAGATCAGATGATTGAACTATCTATACTCATATATTATCCTGTGTAACTGTTATTAGTTATTTTATCGCTCACTAAGACTGTTGTATGACTCAAGGTTTTATGTTTCCAGCTTATTATCTTGGTTTGCTCATCAACGTTGATGGTGAGCAGACTGAGATAGTAGGTAGCAGGTTTTGGTGCCGATGATGTTATGCGATGATGAACAGGAGGCTGACATACTATTATTACCTAATATGTGGATAGTTTTGTTATTTTCTCTATTTGTTGAGACTTTATTGACACTGAGAGATATGTAGTGAGGCTTGATGTACAAATTACTCTTTTTAACAGTGGTTTTGTACTGATGACTCTGAGATATTATGAGATTTGAGTTTATATTCTATTGTGCTTCACTACTATATCCTGTTGTATATTTTCTATTATATGTTATCCATGCGTTGCGAGTTACACGACAGGTTTATTTCAAGTTATTCTTCCCTAATGATCGTCCCATATTGGCCTAGCATGACATACAACACACTTCCTCTTAATTTGGTGCAAGAGTTATGGGGTCGTCATCACATTTGGTATCAGAGCTTTAGTTAATCGATTTTACCTAAAGTTCACGAGCTTAAAAACATATGAGAAACGTTCTTGTAATTTTTAATCAATGATAACTATATTATACTAATTATAGTATATAGTTTAGTAGGTTACTAAGCACTTGAACACCAGTGCGACTTTTCTCTAATGTGAATTGATCATTCTCATTTTAGATAGAGAACGAATCGATAAACTTTGAGACACGCTAATAGGGATGAGCCTACTAGTGGATGGGTAGGCGAAGGTAGTCAGTCGGGAGTTGTAACTACTATGCCTGATTATCCTATTATGCTTGAGGCAATGATAGCAACAATCATGAGAAGGATTGTAACACCTCGGAGAACATACTTAATTTAGACAAAGGTTAATTCAATTTAAACATAAACAATAATAATTAATAATATGTTCAAAGGCTGAAAATTGAATTTTGTACAATTAGGAATTTGTCCATGAAAGTATTATAGTTGCGTTCATGGCAAGATTCTGATCCATTTTCATATTTATTTGCTGAAAATGGAGTTTGTATGAAAAATTTATTACTTAATTAAGTTGTACGTATATATTAACATACATAAGTTTGAATTTCAAATAAATATATATACAAGCTGGGAATATATTAAATAGGATAAGCATGAAAAGAATATTCCCTTTTATTTCAAACTTATGTGTATATGTTGACACACAGCAGGGGACAAGAATAAATTAAATAAGGAAAGAAATAAAGAGAATTAGTCAAGGAACGATCAAAAGTAACGTTCTAGAGGAATTTCCTCCTGGGCCTGACCCAAGAAAGAGGGCCAACCGCCCCTTTAGGAGGGGTGTCGACCACCCAGGTCGACCAACCTCCGAGAAGGCATCGACCGCCATCTTGTTGGGAAGCCTAGTGAGGGTTGTTTTATGTAGGGACTTATTGATAATATATATCAAATGGACTGTTTAGATTTAATCAAACTAATAACAGTTCATACACATGATAGCAACTATATAGACCCTCAAACCCTCATTCTAAACCCTACAGCCATTTCTCTCAACTCCTTCATTATGCCTTTCTTCTGTCTCTAATTTTAGAAAGCTTGAAGGATTTAGGTTTCTTCTGGTTCTTTAAATTTATTCTAGTCTATTCTATCTTCTCTATCTTATTCTAACATTACTGTTAGATCCAAAATCGGCTCTAACACCCAAGTTGTTTAATTATGCAGAAATTAATATTAGAAAAAATGCTAGAAAAGACACAAGATTTATAGTGGTTCGGCGTTAACGAGTCTACGTCCACTTTATGTATATGATTATACTTGGAATCAGAGTACAATCGATGATTTATCCCTCAATCTCACTCTTACAATGTTTATTCACTCAATAATTTCGAGACAACTCTGAATAATAATGGAGGTGTAATAATTGTGGATTCAGAACTCAGAATTGCCAAAAGGCCCCCGAAAGATGCCAAATTCTGGGCTATTTATAGGTGATTTCTTCAGGTGGATCGCGGTCATACGTGGCACACATCTCGAGAATCTCGGACTGGTTCGTGGCTTGATGGAGAATTGGTCAATATGACAGTTATGGACAGGTGTCATAGGATCCGATGTTTGCGGATCGTGGTGGACTTGGTCTTGGCCATCTCCTTGTCTTCTGGACTTGGATCGGATCGTGTAGAAGAGGAGATGACGGATCGGATTGTGGCTACATAGGGGGAGCGATCGCGACCTCGAGGAAACGCAGCAAACCGAAGTATAAGGAACGATTGCGATCAAGTCTTTATAGATCAAAGTAGTGAAGCATCATGTCTTCTTCGTGTGTGGACCTTAGTGGCTTGGTCAAAAAGCTAGCCAGTATTTTTCCCCCTCGAAGTATGTTTTATCGGGGATGGAACATGCTTCGAAATTGCAGAGGCATCTTTTCATAAAGCGATACAAACTAGCGGCCGTGTCTGTCTGAATGGTTGTACTTCTTCCAGAAGTCGCGTCCCTCTACGATTATAAATATTGGGTTAAGCTATCGATCATTTCTTTGCTCATTAGACAGTTCTCATCTTTGGAGTGTTCGGAGGCTTCATTGTCAAATTGCCAGGTAAACTTTTAAATCTTCACAAGTGTTTCTGAATCTTCATTTTTGACATTTTTTTTTGAGTCGGAATGCCGAAACATCCCACGGTACGCGGGACGAGTTACTCGTTTCGAGTTGGTGGTCACCTGGGCTTTCCTTGCGAGATGCGGTGTGCTCGTTTGCTTCAATCACGATTCGTGTGAGGGGGCTCCCTTCCTTTTCTTCGTTGGGCTCAGGTCTGTGGCCCGCTAGTCTCCTCGGTCCGAATAGGACAAAAACTGGAATATTAACGGTCGCGGTTTTGTCTATATAAACCGGGCCTCCCCCTTCATTTCCCTTTCTTCTTCTTTCCGTTGCAGCCGCCCCTCTCATTGAAACCCTAACCTCAATCTTCAAAAATTCACTCATCTCCTAACTTTTAAAAAGGTAATCATATTAAAAATACTTTCATGTACTTTCGCATTTATTCTTCTTTGAGCTTTCACTGTCTTGAAAGGAGGGAAAGGTGGAGTTTTGTGGTATTCAAGGTCTTGGAGGCTGATGAGGCGCCATGGGTTTTGCTGTCCTAGTTTGTGAGCAAAGAAGAGGAGAGAAGAGGAAGAAGGGGTAGGCTAGGTCAGTTCGTGGTAGTGGCGAGATGGAGAGAGAAAAAAACGGAGTTGTTCTGAGTAGTGGATCGGGTTGTGAAGGTGGCAGGGCAATGGCTCGTGAGGAGGATAGATGGATGGATCGCTGGTTTGGCTAGCAGATCGGATCGTGGACACGAAGGAGCATCGATTCGTGGTAACACGAAGTAAAGCTGGCCGCGAGGGGTTGTCACGATCCGTTATGGTAAAGTATGACGGATCAAGAATTCCAGCGCTCCGATTTCTGAAGCTCCTCCACGATCCGAAGCTTCTTCACGATCCAGTACATGCTTCATGATCCGACGAGGCATGACAATTCGATCCCTATCTTACGAGCCAATGCAACGAACGATCCGATGGACTTGTTGACTAAATAATACAATGTAACCTTGATATACAAATGGACGGTTAGGCTAGAGCCCTCGGGACTTTCTGAACTGGACAACATTATGATCTTGATTGCTTATGACGACTAATCCTTCGATGATCTTGTTAACTTTTATGCTTTTCTTTAATGCATGCACAGGCACACACTTGCACTTGCACACACGGGGAACGGGTAACTGTATTCTAATCTCTCATGTTTGCTCACCAAAACAGCAATGTCGGATAATCGTTCTCCTGAAAGATCTGAAACAGCGGTGGACCCGGAGGTGTCGGAACACCATAATCCCGAGGTTCCTCCAATTAATCAAGAGGATGAGGATTTTGAATCCGAATATGAGGCTGAGACAGTCAAATTCATCTGAGAGTACCTCGCTAGAGGAGGAGTCCGAAGTGGATGACCGAGCCCCCGATGAGATTCCCGGCATTCTAGGAATTGAGAAATTCACTGACTCTTTGGCTTCCAAACTAGACGATATAAAACTTAAGAGAATTTGTTTGAAACACGGGATCCCGTGAGACGATGTGAAAACACCTGAAAGCGGAGATAGACCTCATCTTGCTCCAGAAGGGTACATGGCAATCAGCCGACTCATGTGTTGGGTCGGCGCTATTCCTCCGTTTCCTCCAATCGTCATTGAAACCTTAAGACGATTGTGTATTGCCCCTATGCAGCTTCATCCCAATGCTTACGCAGCCTTGTACACTCTATATGTCGCGTGTATGCAGAGATTCTGCAAACTGAGCTTACTTTTAAAGACTTGAAATTCTACTATCTTTTCAAGCATCGTTCCACAGCGACTCCAAATTTCTCTTTCTTTGATTCAGTGGCCAACAAGAAGGTTATGTCTGATGGTTACAGCAACATAGGGGATCCCAAAGCTGATTGGTTTTACATAAAACACCAGGCTGGGTGTGCGAGGAGGTGGCTCAAATCTAGTAAGTTTCGAGCCCTAGATGCATGACTGAATTACATAATCGAAGTATTAACATGTTTCCTTTTCCTTTGCGCAGATTACACATTCCCCAAGACAAAAGGCTCAGTGTATAACGATCGATTATCCCGTCTTCTAAAAAGCAAGTCTAACTTCTTGAGAATCAAGAAATGTATTACTAACAAAAACCTTCACAAACATCATCTTTTGAACATAAGATTCGGACTTGGCGCGGGCAGCAAACCTTACAAGTATGTGCCCCCAGCTGAAGGAGAAGGAACTTCTCAAGTTGCAGAGACGACTACTCTTCGCAAGAGTCCTTCGCCGATGATTAATCAGGACGACGAAGATTTAAACGTGTATAAAGGAGATGAGGGACGAGCTGGTAAATCAAAGGAGGTTCCAACCTCCGAGGGGCAGTCTCCACTGAGGACTTCATCGCCACTTGAGTCTGTCGCTCACGTCGAATTAACGGAGGAACAGGTTTTCGGGGAATTGAGTAAAATTCCTTTGCCAGATGATATTTATACCCAAGAAGATTTCGAAGGAGAACCAATTTTTCCCCTATTCGAAGAGACGGGTGCCTCGGTTGGAGAAATAGAAGTTACCCAGACGAGCCTAACTTCGGGCCCTGGTCTGTTTTCAAAAAAGGGGATTCCACGGGATGCACAAAACACATGCACCATTCATCATAACACTCTTTTGCTACTGTGGTTCGCAGTTCTAACACGCACTTGTTTTCTTTGCAGGAAAAATGTCTCGCAAACAGTCTTATTCCTACCGTTCCCTTCGCGAGGGCACACCAAGCCTCCTTCCTGATCCTGAGCACACTCGTAGCGATAGTTGGGGAAGGGATAGTCGTCGACCCCGGGATTCTCACCAATCTTATCCCGGACGACCTCGATCTCCGTCGAAGCAAAGTTATGGAAAGCCACCTAGTCGTCCAATGCCACCAGCTGGGGGGAAGCAACTTCCTAGAGATTTAACCCCTCCAAAAAGCACTCCTTCTCACTCCCAATCTTCTAAGAAACACGCCGAGCCAAAGGACAAGGATAAAGATGAGGTCAGGATTATAGAGAAGGGGAAGACAGTTCCTACTTCCTCTGGTGAGCGTGGCTTGGACACTACTGCTGCAAGGGATGTTGCCCCCAGTTCTGAGATCACGGCCAGGTTAGAGCGTTTACGAAAACAGTTTCCCAACATTTACTTTGAGAGAATGGTGTTCGTCCCAGATCTTGAACTGGTCCCCGAGGATTGGGACACATAGGTGATAGGGTATGTGTGCCATGCAGCTAAACAAACGGGGTAATGAAGAAGCATGCTGCTACACTCTCTTCTATTATCCGCCGGATGGAGACGGACGCAGCCAGAGCCAGAGTAAAGATTGACAATGATGCTAGGGCTAGGTGCAAAAATGGAAAAAGAACTGGAGGATGCACAAGCCCAACTGGCTTTAGCTCGACGAGACGCAGAGAATTACAAGTCTGAGTTGGAAGGTGCCAGGGAGCGCTTTTGCAACGAGCTTGACTTAAATAGCCAGGAACGGGTGGCCCTGAGGAAAGAAGTGGAGGATCTCAGGGCGATTAACACTGAACTGAAGACAGTACAGGATCTCTTTTCTGCTAAGAAAGAGGCTTGGGAGAAAGAGAGGGCGAGCTTAAAAAATGACCATGCCCTTGCGAAGAAGGAGAAGGAGGTTCTAAATGACCAACTCGCTCAAGCTGAGGAGTGGGTAGCTGTCGCCGAAAGCAATGCCAATAGCGCTCTTGAGTCAGAAACTGCTGCGACTGATAAGCTTGCTGAAAAAGAGAAGGATATAGATAGCTTTGAGGAATTGTTGTTCGATTTCTTTGGTCAAGTTACCAAGCATCGAGATATCTCTTGGATTCCCGACTACCATGTTACCTTGGCCAATATATGGGACGCAATTGTCGAGGGCGAGAAGCGGCGACTGGGGGTCGACGAAATTGACGAGCACAGCTGATGCAAACCTTTCTCAGAGGTGAAGAGCCTGAGGCTTTAGAGGAAGGTAGACGCCTTATCCACGAGGAAATGGAGAGGGAGAAGAGCAGGCTCAAGGGTAAGGATAAAATCGGCGAGAGCTCAAGCTCGGTGGTAGAGCCCAAAACCTCTGAGGTTGAGGGATATAACCCCGATGATCCGCTGATCCCCTTAGCACCTACCCCTCCGATTGTCGGGACCACCAGTGCAAATCTGGGAGATGAGTCGGCCGAAGGTATCTCCACATTTTCTCCGTAGTTCATTAAAGCAATCGTAACTTGTCGGCGTCTCATGGGACAGATGACTGACATGGCCACATCTCCTCCCAATTTGCTAACCTTTACTTCTAATGGTGTAGGTACTAAAGTGGTCGAAAAGGGTGCAGAGGAGAAGGCAGAGGCTGAGAAGGTTGAGGTTCCCCCGGGCTCTGGTATCGAAGCTTCCGAGGTTCCAAAGCAGACTCGGGGCTCAACAAGTGATAGAGTTACAGTAGCACCCATGGAGTCTGGCACTGGCGCTCCTGCAGACGCCGAGATCATTGTTGCTTTGCGCGACACAGATGGCGGTCATAGATATGAGGAAGAGGAGGTAGAAATCATTGATGAGGCCAAGGGTGATGATAGCGAAACCTTGGCTAACATACAGGCTATGAAGGAGAAGCAGCTAGCTCTTAAGAGGGAGGAACATAATCCTGTGTTCGTGACCCCTATTTCTGAAATTGACCCCAAGACCGGTTTGGTTATAAGATTCTCTTCTAGATCAATAACTTCATAGCTTGTCTCTGAACCTTCCAGTCATTCTCCGGAGCCCCTTGTCAACAAGAGGTAAAGGAAGAAAAGCGATCGCTCCGGTACTGATAAAGAGGAGTTAGAGAAGCAGAAGAAGGATAGGAAATCAAAGCCATCTCCCAAGCGCAAATAGAATACAACTATCGGCTCATGTTTTAGTTTTAGGATTTCTTTTGGCCAAAAGATGTAGTCGTGAGATTGGCCCTCACTTTTTGCGTAGTTTTTTGTTTTTTGTACATCCGTTTCTGGTAAATAAGGACCTACTTCTTTTGCATCATTGTGTTCCTGCAAATTCATCATGTGAGCAGAGTTTAAGTAATCATAATTGAAACTTTCATAGTTAAATGTTAAAGTTGTAAGTAACGATCATTAATCATAACGAAAACAATCATCGGGAAATACTTGTGCTAAGTAATCGTGTAGTAATGCACATATATATTCCTAATTGATCGTCATTATAGTGCCTGGCCAGGGCGTGTTGGCGATCGATTAGAATTATATTCATACTACCCCGATCTTCCCATGGGGTAGTGGTTCTTGCGGCGCTAAGTCTCTAGTGCTTTTATACTCTCCCGATCCTTCAGCGGGTTAGAGTTTGCGTGGCACTAAGTCTCTAGCGCCTTTATACTCTCCCGATCCTTCAGCGGGTTAGAGTTCGAGCTCGATTTTATGGTCTGCTCACCGATCCTTCAGCGGGGCAGAAATTCTAGGGGCGCTAAGTCTCTAGCGCCTTTATACTCTCCCGATCCTTCAGCGGGTTAGAGTGTTGCCAAGGCGGTTTTATCACGGTGCACCTGCACGCCTCGGGGACGTCATCTTCGCGTCCTTTATATTCTCTCCCTGATCTCGGGAGTTAAGTTGTAATGCAATTTACCCTGCTGTACCTTTTGAAGCTTTAATCATCGCGAACTTTCCGATTTGCCGAAAAACATTTTGAATTAGCTATTTTGAAATTACTGAATAAATTTAAAATAATTCCCGAAATGGTAACAGTATATATATTGATCAAAATAAAAGAGTAGATAAGAAATGGTGCAGTAAGGGTAAATAACACACAACATTTTTATAGTGGTTCAGTCGAATCATGACCTACGTCCACTTTATAATCTTTTTGTTCAAATAACCAGACTATTCTTAGGCAAGTCGAGCCTTTTTACATGGTTCTAAAAAACAAAAGAATAAAAGCGACACTTTTTATGTCAGGTAAAGCCGCAAATGTTGGGCATTCCACACTCTGGGGATTTCATCTCCATCTATGGTCGCTAGCTTGAAGGTTCCATTATCAAGCCTTCGTAAAATGGAGTACGGTCCTTCCCATTTCAGGCCCATATGTACCGGGGGTGGAAAGACACGTTTCAGAACCAAGTCTCCGGGTTCGAATGTGCAAGCTCGGACTCTTCTTTTGTAGTACCGAGCTATTTGTTGTTTGTGCCTCAAGGCACGTAAGTCGGCTTCGTCCCTTTTTTCCTCAATCATGTCCAGGGATTCAAGGAGCAACTCATTGTTGGTCATCGGGTCGTAATAAATGGTGCGATGGGACGGTACTTCTAACTCGACCGGGATAACTGCTTCAGCTCCAAAAGCAAGGGAAAACGGGGTGTGACCCGTTGCCGACTTATACGTCGTTCTGTAGGCCCATAGTGCCAGGGGCAATTCATCGACCCACGTAGCTTTGGCCCTCTTCAATCTTTTCTTCAGAATGGATTTAATCACCTTATTTGCCACTTCAACCTGTCCGTTTGATTGCGGATGTGCCACAGAGGTGTATCTTTTCTCGATGTGATACTTCCGACAGAAATCTCGAAACTCCGTACTGTCGAATTGGGTCCCATTGTCAGTTATGATGACTTTTGGAATCCCAAATCGACAGATGATGTTCTTAATGGCAAAGGTGATCACTCGTTTGGTCGTGATCGTGGTCAAAGGCTCTGCTTCTACCCATTTAGTAAAATAATCCACGGCCACAATAGCGAACTTTGCTCCGCCCTTTGCTATGGGGAGGCTCCCAATAATGTAATTTCCCCACATAGCAAAAGGCCACGGGCTAATCATTGTATTCAACTGGTTAGGTGGCGCCCTAGGGATTTTGGAGAACTTCTGGCAAGCATCACAACTTCGAGCATACTTGGCTGCATCCTTGTTTATAGTGGGCCAGAAATAGCCGTATCGCAATATCTTCTTTGCCAATGTTTGTCCTCCTGTGTGGTCGCCACACTCACCTTCATGGAATTCCTTCAGCATACACTTGATGTCGTCATAGGCAACGCACCGGAGGAGAGGCATCGAGAAACCTTGCCTGATAGGACTTCGCCTTGCAACACATATCGGGAAGCCTTCCGTATGACGGCGCGCCTCTCGCTTTTCTTACTTGGGAGCGTTCCATTCATCAAGAAATTCTTCAAGGGGGTCATCCATGACTCCCTTTCAGGTTCAATCTCCAGTACTGGATCAATTTCCATCCGATCCACACTGTGGGACTGTAGTACTTCGATCGGGACTAGCTCCGTATGTTCTGGACTATCGGAACTAGCCATCTTTGCTAACTTGTCCGCTCTTTGATTCTCTGCTCGAGGGATGTGAGATATACTGTGGTAATCAAAACCGTCCAGCAACATCCTTACTTTTTTCAGATATGATATCAACCTTGGACTCTTAGCCTGAAATTTTTCATTAACTTGGTTCACGACTAAATTGGAGTCACAGAAAATGTCTAGCTTTGTAATCCCTAGTTCTTTTGCAAGTTTCAACCCGGCAATCAGAGCTTCATACTCGGAATCATTATTGGTCGCGTGGAACTCCAATCTACGAGCGTAGTATATTATCCGTTTCTCTGGAGTTTCAAGGACCACTCTGGCACCTGATCGTCTGCCCTTTTTAGCTCCATCAGTATATAGTTTCCAGGCATTAGGGTCAAGGAGTAGCTTTGGCGGATCGTTTTCTTCAGTTTCTGCATCATCTTCTAGGATGGTATATTCTGCTATAAAGTCTGCAAGTGCTTGCCCTCTTATCGACCTCCGAGGTTGGAAGTTCAGGTCGAATTGACTCAGTTCGATGTTCCATTTGAGCAATCTTCTCGATGCCTCTGGCCTTTGTAGGACTTGCTTAAGCGGGTGATCAGTATATACAGTAATGGGATGAGCTTGGAAGTAGTGACGGAGCTTCCTAGATGCGATCAGCAAACTGTATGCGAGCTTTTCTGTCTTTGAGTAATTTCGTTCTGCGGCTGCCAATTTCTTGCTCACATAGTACACTGGTCTTTGCACCTTATCCTCTTCTCTTACCAAAGCCGAACTGATCGCATGGGGTGACACTGCCAGATACACGAATAAATCCTCGTGATCCACAGGCTTAGACAGTATCGGGGGTCTCTCCAGATGATTCAACAGATTTTGGAAAGCTTCTACACAATCAGGAGTCCATTTAAAGTTGCGCTTGCCTCGTTTTATTAATTCAAAGAACGAGATGCATTTATCTGTATCTTTCGAAATAAATCTGCTTAGCGCTGCCACTTTTCCAGCAAGGCTTTGCACATCTTTAATCTATTTCGGTTATTGGATATTTTGGATTGCTGTAATTTGATCTGGATTGATCTCGATTCCACGCGAGCTTACAATGAACCATAGGAATTTTCCAGATGCTACCCCAAACGAACTTTTCAAAGGATTCAATTTCATCCCATATTTTCGGAGAATTTGAAACATCTCTGCCAAATCGTGGTATGATCGGACGACTGTCTGGACTTTACCAACATATCGTCGACGTATACCTCCATCGTTTTCCCAATCTGGTTGTAGAACATCCTATTCACCAACCGCTGATATGTTGCGCCGGCATTTTTCAGACCGAAAGGCATTACCACATAGCAATATAATCCCAAATCTGTAATGAAGCTGGTGTGCTCTTGGTCTGGGACATGCATAGGGATCTGATTATATCCTGAATAGGCATCCATAAAGGAAAGGAGTTCATGACCTGCAGTTGAATCTACTAATTGATCGATTCTGGGCAACGGGAAACTATCCTTCGGACAAGCTTTGTTTAAATCAGAGAAATCGATACACGTTCGCCATTTTCCATTGGCATTTTTTACCAAAACCGGATTCGAAATCCAGTCAGGGTACGTCGAATCTTTAATAAATCCATTACTCTTCAGTTTCTCGACTTCTTCTTTCAATGCGGCAGACCTTTCTGGACCCAACATTCGCCTTTTCTGCTTGACAGGAGGATGTTTCGGGTTAATGCTTAGCGAATGACTCATAACCGAGGGAGATATCCCACACATGTATGCATGGGTCCAGGCAAATACATCCAAGTTAGTTTTCAGAAACTTTGTTAATTCCTTGGCTCGAACAGGATCCAACTGGGATCCAATCTTCAGGACCTTCTCTGGGTCACTATCATCGATTGGTACATCCACAGTTGCTTCATTGGGAGTCGCCATTCTGCCCCCAGGATCTTCATCCTCTCTGGGATCTATGTCTTCGGGCAACTCTCTGGGCGACCCTCCCAAAGGTACTTCCTTAAGTTGCTATGACGATTCCTCCCTTGGAGGGGAGGAGCCACCTTTTGCTTCTATATCTCTTCCTTTGCGGAGCAGTTTTAACTCTGCAATGTAGCATGCTCGTGCCACAACTTGATCTCCTCTAACAATACCCACACCGGAATCCATGGGAAAATTCATGCAATAAGCACCAGGGTGCAATACAGGCCCTGAATTTGGCTAGGGCCGGTCGTCCCATGAAGGCATTGTTCGGCGATTCAATATCCAAGACCACGAAGGGGAGGATCCTCACTCTTTGGCGTTCCCCTTCCCCAAGGGTTACTGATAATTCCACGTATCCTATTGGAGCGGTCGAGGCCCCATTAAATCCACGTATCCACCCTTCACATGGCTTTAAATCCTTCGGCTCGAGTTTCATTTGGTCGAACGTTTTCTTGAAAAAAATGTTGACGGAACTCCCGTTATCTACCAAGACCTTATGAACTATCGCTGGGCCAATGGTGACGGTGATCACCAACGGATCTTCAGTTGGGGAGTGTACTCCAATACTCTCTCGTTCGCGAAATATGACGTCATCGGACATCGTCTTTTGTTGCTTAATCGGAGCGCTGTCCTCGGGGTTACTACACTCTCCCACTTCGAAATGCTGTTTAGCCGCATTTATATATTGATCCATAGCTATGAAACTGTGCCCTGCTAGGTGGAGCCCACCAATTATAGTATTGATAACGATATTTTCCCCTTTTTGCTGAGCCGTCGGTTTAACAGTAGGTTGGCTTTGGTTTGGGGCTTGTACAGCTTGCCCCCTGTCCCTGGGAGTCACCTTATACTCATCAAGCTTCCCTTCTCGGAGCAGCCTTTCAACCACGTCTCTCAAGTGACGACATTCGTTTGTGGAATGACCGTGGATCTGATGAAAAAGACAGAATTTCCCAGTTTCACGCTCTTTCTCGGTAGAATCTCTCGGAGGAGGCCTTTTATATTGGAGGACATTATATGTATCCAGGAAGATGTTCTCTAATGTATCATTTAACGGTGTGAAGTTCTCAAACGGTCTGGACCGGGATCTCCTCTGAGAGTCGTTTCCTCGATTTCTCTTCCGATTATTGTTATTATTATTCCCTGATTGGCGACCGCTGCCTTGATTCTTGTTCCCAACGTTAACTTCAACCTTTCCTGAGCTATCTCTCGTTTGCTTGATGGCCACGTTGCTTTGGATATCTTCCTTATCAGTAGCTTTTCTTTTTCGATTAGCGTATATCTCCTCCCGACGCAGGCGAATATTGGCTTTTTCATAAAATGTTTCTCTGATCGGGGGAGGTTTACCAGCCAGATATCTTCCAAACTCGGTATCTTTATCGATGCCATCGATCAAGGCCATCAACACAGTTTGCTTATGAGGATCTTTGACTTCTGTGACAGCCAAGTTAAAACGATCCAAATATGACCTCAGGCTTTCATCCGGTCGTTGTTTAATGAGGGATAGCTCGATCACATTCTTAGACCTCTGGGCATGAAGACGGAATTGGTTTACGAATTTCTCACTCAATTCCCTGAAGCTGGATATTGACCGTGCTGGAAGGCGGGTAAACCATAATAACGCCACATCTTCCAAGAATATAGGGAATGCTTTACATTTAACCGCGTCTGTAGCTGCAGCGACATTCATTGACCAGGAGTACCGCTTTAAATGCTGGATGGGGTCAGTCCTGCCTGTATAGCGATTCATGGTTGGCATATTGAAGCACCTCGGGAATGTAACATCCAGTATGTCGTCAGTAAAAGGTGTGTGACTGCGGTCTATGCCCCAATCTTCATTCCTTTGTCCATGGCTATCTACCATGACTTGCCTAATCATTGCTTCAACCTCTGCATGGGTCAGGGTAGATTCGGGATCAGCACTCCTTGCTTGACGTCCTCCTCTGGCGTTTCTTTGACGTGCTACTATAAAACCTGGGCCCTGAGCAGAACTCCCTTGCCCCCTGTTACCACGATCGATCATGCGACGAGCGGGAGACATGCCATTCCTTGGTGGTAGAACAGGCTCATTTAAGTTGTGGTTACTAGTTCCCTGATTAAATGCCTCCTTTTCATAAGACAAAAGTGACCCAAATCGAAGTCGTTCTATATTTTCGGGCCTTTCTAACGGGGGCCATCGTTGGTTCCTTCGGGGCTCTTCAGATGATGACGTATATTCCGGAGAGAAAGGGTGAGCTGGAGGTGGTGAAACCTGCATTTGAATATCGTCGATTCTTCTGCCTAAGGCAGTTATATTTTGACGCAGCAATGAGCTCTCCTACCTTTGAGCGGCCAGTTCATCGGTTTGCCTGTCCAATGCTTCAAATATTCGAGTTAAATGTCCCTCGGTAACTGGGGCAGAAGTATCAAATTGATCATCAACATTCTCTCTTATACGTAAAGAACTTGGGCCAGGTCGAGCAGTTGTACCAGCACGAGAAGAACGAGCCTTGACCTCCTTTCCGGGTTGGGTCGTGGTCTGATTGTCACTTCGGATCGCACTACCCTTGTGTCGATGGTTCGTGGTGGTACCCTGAGATCGGATCGCGGGGGATTAGATGGGAGGATGGTGGCGTTGTCCTGGGATCGAGTCGTGACTCCTTTAGAGAACCGGATCGTGGCCCCCCCTTCAGGTCGGATCGTGGTACCCTCTTCGACTCGGATCGCCCTCACATCATCGCGATCCGAAGGCTCTTCTTCGACCTGCTCGTGCACACCTTCCTCGATCGCTTCATTCGTAGCTTCGTTCGCTTGCGAAGCTCGTAATTCCTTAGACTTCTTTCCAGCCATAATATCTGGGTATCGCTGAAATCTTCAAAAGTCGAAACTGTTGAGTTTTGGACTGTCTTCTTCGGACTTGAATATCCAAACAGTAGAGGAACAATCCAACGTACTGAGACTTTATTTCTTAGTGAAAGCACCAAAATGTTAGATCCAAAATCGGCTCTAACACCCAAGTTGTTCAATTATGCAGAAATTAATATCATAAAAAATGCTAGAAAATCAGAAAAGACGCAAGATTTATAGTGGTTCGGCGTTAACGAGCCTGCGTCCACTTTATATCTATGATTATACTTGGAATCAGAGTACAATCGATGATTTACCCCTCAATCTCACTCTTACAATGTTTGTTCACTCAATAATTTCGAGACAACTCTGAATAATAATGGAGGTGTAATAATTGTGGATTCAGAACTCAGAATTGCCAGAAGGCCCCCGAAAGATGCCAAATTCGGGGCTATTTATAGGTGATTTCTTCAGGCGGATCGCGGTCATACGTGGCACACATCTCGAAAATCTCGGACTGGTTCGTGGCTTGATGGAGAATTGGTCAATATGACAGTTATGGATAGGTGTCACAGGATCCGATGTTTGCGGATCGTGGTGGACTTGGTCATCTCCTTGTCTTCTGGACTTGGATCGGATCGTGCAGAAGAGGAGATGACGGATCAGATCGTGGCTACATGGTGGGAGCGATCGCGACCTGGAGGAAACGCAGCGAACCGAAGTATGAGGAACAATTGCGATCATGTCTTTATAGATCAAAGTACTGAAGCATCATGTCTTCTTCGTGTGTGGACCTTGGTGGCTTGGTCAAAAAGCTAGCCAACAATTACATTTAATATTTATTTGGAATTTAGATTCATATGTATATATATAATATTTTAATGGAGGTTCTTATATATATATATATATATATATGAAAGTGTTGGAGCATACGTTCGTTCTTAAAGGCCAAATCCAATTTCTGTTTTATTCAATCTTGTTACTATTATTCCTAATAGATTTGTGTGTGGAATCCATCTACGTTACTATTTTCTATAATTTTATAGTTATGGATTTGGATTGTTGTGCCTTGGAGGATTTGGGATATATGAAAAGAAAATATGATTAAAACCATCAAATCCTCCATTTATTTTACTGTTAGTAGAAATGTTCAATTTAGTTATATTTGGGTTTTGGGTTGTTGTAATAATAAAAAAAGAACATGATTCTTTTTGTATGATTTTCTATATTGTTTAGATTCCTTTTTATTCTATTTTCATGTAAATTCATATGCTGATTTTTAGGAAAAAGGTAAAGATTTGGATAATTTTTTAGATTTAATAGGTTTGAATCTCTATTTTTCATGATAGAGGATTTGAAAATGTTATTTACAATATATCCAAATATTAAGGTTTTGCATATAAAAACATAAGAAAAAGAATCCATTCAAAAAAAGAATTATAAACATATATATTTGATGATATGTTTATCTTTTATTATTACAATAATCAATTCAAAGCCTGGGTTTGCAAGTTTATATATTGTTATGATTGTTTTTCCCATTTTATTGTCATATGCACACTTATATTATGGTTGAGGAAAATATGGAAAAATGACTGGTATACCTTAAGAATTTAATAGTATTGACATTTCAAATACATTATGAGGACGCTAATCTCGTTTTCTTAATTTACGTTTATATTTATCTATATCTATAATGTAATCAACATATAATAAATGTGTATTAAGTGCATTATAAATACAATTAAATTAGGAATAGAATTTGAATGTCCATATAGGAATTTGTATGTTTGTATATGTGTAAGTTATGGCTTAATTAGTATTAATGAAACATAGATACGAGGTTAACCGTTACTTGTAGTAGAAGTCTGCCCGGAACTGACTGGCATATCTAGCATCTACAAATAAATCTGGTTAATATGAGAGGCCTAGGTGTCATGGGCCATTATAATTAGTATGCTATGATGCGAGGTTAAGCCCAAATTGTAGTAGAAGCCTGCCCAGAACCGCCCAACAAATCCAGCATCTACAAATGGCAGGCCTAATTTGAGATGCCTAGTGTGCATATATATATACATATATATATATATGCGGAGTAGGCATGCCTTGGGAAAAGGCATTAAGTGGCCGACCTATCTGTTGTGGGGTATTAAGTGATTAGGAGTACGTTCGTTCCTAAGGTTCACTCACTAGTTCAGAACCCAAGTCATTATTCCTGCCCTTCAAGAAGTAAATGGTTATTGAGTCCTCCTTTCTCTTATAAGGTATTAAATGGTCCTGATAAACAATAACGTGTGTTGGGTAATTCTCCAAGTAATGCCCGCTTCTTATCTATGGGCTAGAGAGGGCTGACCTAGGGATGGATTATGTATACATGGCCTAAGGAACCACCATCTAGGGGAAGTATTAAGTGGCTAGGAGTTCACTCGTAGGGATAGCTAGATAGTAACAAGAGGGTTCGCCAGGGGGTTCTTCTTATAAGAAGTCGTGTTCCTGACCCAAATCCTGGTAGTAAGTAACCATTACTATTTCTATCCCTACAAGAGAGTTACCATTTATAACGATTAACATTAGAACGGAGTCTTAATTGGCTTGAGGTTCGAGGTTGGGTATTAAGTGACTAGAAGATGTCCGCCCTAAATAAATATTATATTAAGTGAATATAGGAAGTGCCCACCCTTAACTTAGTTTTTATGGTATTTAGTGACTTTAAGGATGTCCGCCTTATATGTTTGCCGTATGTGTTTGTTACGAAGACTTAACTTGAAAAGTTTACAACTGCCAAATATAGGAAATAACCTTTTTAACTTACTTGTATTTCATTCACCAAAACTTTATGTTTTGACCTTCCTCCTCTTAACATTAACACGAAAACAGGTGATACATGTGATTAAGGATGGAGAACGATCTCTTAGAGGAGGAGTCTCTTGAAGATCTAGTTATTATGGCTATTGCTTATTTACTATTATTGCTATGTGATTGGAATGAATAATGTACCTTAAAGTTTAAGACATGTTGTATTTCTGAATTGTGGTTTTTAAATAATTGGTGCATCTTATATTTATGCTATTATATTTTGTCACATCTGCTGTGTGAGTTTTTTATTTTTGTTTTAGACTGCTCTGTATATCTATTTAAGTTAATCCTTATAGGAACAAACGATCTATTTAGAGTGGCTCTAAGTTCCAATGGGCCTGTTCTATGTTGGAATTTAGTCCCATTGCAGGTAGGTTGTTATAAGGATGCCCACTCTAGAAACGGCAGTAGAGCGTGATGTTCCTGTGTAGGCACCTAGGGTTGTTGATTTTACGATGCTCTGCAAGGATTGTACTTTCTAGGTTACAAGCCGTTTTTTGGTATGAAACCTACTGTTGAGATTCAGAATTGGTTAGATACCTGTATTCAGATTTTCGGAGATTTGGGAATTGACGGTGCAACTAAGAGGAAGCTTGCATCGAGGCAGCTGCAAGTTCGAGCAATGAATTGGTGGAACTCTATTATTTTGGAGACTCCAAAGGACCAGATCACTCGGGATCAGTTTAGAACTAAGTTAGAGGAGAAGTTCATTTCTATGGTCCAGAAGTTGTACTTTTAAGAAGTTTGTTGAGCTTAAGCAAGGAGGTAGACCGGTATTTGGGTATGTGGCTGAATTCGAAGTTTTATCGAGGTATGCTCGTTTGTATAGTGAAATTCATCATTAAAAGTATGAGAAGTTTATCTCAGGCCTGGATGAGGGACTTGGGAAATAATTGATCGACCATTTTGATAATCCTTATGAGAAGTTGGTCGAGAATGTTTTGAGGAAGGAGAGTTTGTTTCCTCAGAATATTGAGGTCGTTGTTGTGAATAAGGAGGAGCCAAAGCCACAATATGGCACTACAGGAAAAGTGCCTAATAACAACATTCACCGTCAGCATCAGCATTTGACCTTGAAATGCATTCCTTATCTTTAGTTTGTTCTTTTCTAAACATTATCCGTTTTTTACCAAAAAAACCTCTTAAAAGAATAGTTAAGTGCATTCTAGTGGCTGGTAAAGATTATTGTCAATTCCGAGGACTTCACCGAAATTCTAGTTTCCAATTTTTCACTTCTAGACTTTACGTTTTACTTCACAACCATTCAATAACTTTGCCTCGTCGAGACTTTGCTTGGCATGAAAGAAGGGTAGTACTTATCTCAAAGTATGTCTTACATTGACAGGACATGCTTTCAATAAAGATAAGTGCCTTGTATTTAAAAGATATGCTTTGAATAAAGATACGCTATCGACTTCAAATTCCAATATGAGTAGATGTATTCATCCTTTAAACTATTTTTGTGAAGCAATGCAAGTTCTTTGAGTTGTCTTATTGCCTTAAATAACCATATATTCATGTCCTTTAAATGATATAAAAGTTGAAGTTTCACGTTAAAATATAAATTTTAGATTCGAAAACCCTTGAAGTTTCTCCATTCATATAGCCAAGGAGGACTTTTTTCACTTCATTATTTCCGTTTTCATTTTAATTACTTTATACTCTCCTTCTTTTTACAATTTGGTATTAACTCGTGAGTCCTAACCCACTTTTTTTTTAGTATTCTTCTTTCCTTGCATTGCTTTTAGTTCCTTTCCCTTTCTCTCTTATTTTATCTAGACCTGTCAAAAATTACCCATACCCACTTACCTAACCTATTTGCCCTCCTTCTAACAATCCTGTTGGGTCAACCCATTAATTAATTTTTATTAAATGGGTCATAAAAGGGTTGACCCATTTTTAAAAGGGTTATAAATGGGTTACCTATTTACCCGTTTAACTCTTTACATACAAAGTTGTTATTTATTGGTTTAAACTGTGTAACTTCTTCATACTGTCTCGAAATCAAACGGGATTCCGACTGATTAACTCCAACCTAAATTTTCAAAAAATCAAAATTAAAAAAAAATCAAACTTAAAATTTCAAAATTTCAAAATTTTAGATTTCAAATTTTCGTATTTCATGTTTTAGATTTTCAAATTTTAGAAATTTCAAAATTTTGTATTTTAAAATTTCAAATTTTCAAAATCTTAAAATTTCAATTTTCGAATTTTCCAAATTCATATTTCATATTATAAAATTTCGAATTTTTAATATTTCAAAATTAAAATTTTAAATTTTAAATTTTAAATTATCAAAATTTTAAATTTCAAATTTCCATATTTCAGAATTTGCAAATTCATATTTCAATTTTTTTTCCAAAGTTCATAATTTAAATTTCATATTTCAAAAGTAAAATTTTAAATTTCTTAATTTCAAATTTTGAAGTTTTCAAATTTGAACTTTAAAATTTCAAATTTGGAAATATTGAAATTTTCAAAATCTCAAATTTCAAATTCGATTTTCACAATTTAAAGTTTCAAATTTGAATTTTTAAAACTTTTTTAAAAATTTAAATGAATGTTACGATTCTCCAAGGTGATTAATGGTTGGACTTAGAAAATAACAGAATACATTTAGATGGGTTAAATGGGTAGCCCACATAATAGGTGGGTTAGGTCAGGTAAATCTTTATGTTAAATGGGTCAAAAAATGATTTGTAAATGTGTTGGGTCAAATTTTCCTTGACCCTCATATGATCCTACATGACCCATTTGGCACCCTTAACTTTGTCCAGTACGTTCCCTTTGCAATTTCAACTTTAATCCATTGCCATCCTCGATTTAGTCTCCATTAACATTGTCATAGCCCGTAACTTTGTTGCTGACTATCTTTGCCATCTACAATATCATCTCGTACGAGTCATGTAACGACTTGTTATTTTTGGACCTTTGGTTTCTGAAACAAAATGATAACTTTGACTAGAGAAGTGTAAAAACCAATGGTTCCTTAGGTGCTTGATACAAGAAATTAAAACATAAGGTATATTTTTTCCTTTAGAACTCATGGTGGAAGGAACATAAATTATAATTTTATACATCACCATGCCATTCCAAATCAATCCATAATTAAGTTTCACACATCACTGATATATACAATACAAACTCAAATCCATCCAGTATATCAAATATCTTACTTATATTCATATCATCACATACACTTGTTAATATACATAACATGCGTTCATTACCTAAGCCTCCAATGTAATTGTAGTCTAGTTTGTCTCCATCACTCTATCAAGTATCATAAACAAGGGGAACATGGTAGAAAGTTGGTCAGTACAAAGTTTGATGAGTGAGTATAATTGAAATCAAAATTTACTGCACCTACTTCATAATAAAACATGATTAAAACATGTCATTATATAATTTAGCTCATGCTTGTCTCGTATCAAACCAATAGACAGTCATGTTTACAAGGTTGCATATAGTCGTGTCACTACATTCGTTCTAAAGAGAGGTGACCAAATTCACACTCGTCAGTGGTAACTAGTATAGGAAAACCTAAAAACTCTTATACCCACCGCCTAGTAACAATTGCATTGCTGCCAACCCACAACATCTTGAAGCATGTATCCCTCCATTTTAGCTTTACTATAAATACATAACTAAAACTAAATAGATATAATTATAAATATTTCCTCATTGAGGCATGCTATATCCATATGTTAACACATATGCTAGGATATGTCATTTACCTTTTCATTTGAGCCAATCTATAGAGCTTATAATTTTATATTCTATGGCCAAAGTTAGGTCCAGGTTCATATTATCAAATTTACTCAATGACCGATGTGTTGGTGTGGCAAACGATCCACCGATGTTTATGTTTGTCTACCTAATTTTAAATTTTAATTCGTATCATTCAACTCGACAATAATCCTAGCATCCTCCACGCGAGTTCCAAACATTAAACATAAATAAATATACTACATAAGTCATATTCATAGTTGGTTTGGTTTCATTACCAGGTTCTTATGTTTGAAAAATAACTATTTTGACCTTTTTTAAAATGAAAAAAACACCCTTATAATTATTTTTAAAGTTCTCTAGGATATTTCGGCACGACCTTGACCCAATTGGATTTGAACCCAATTCAATCGATTTCCAATTTGAATTGCAATACATCATCTCTAACATGATTTTCCAAACTAAGATGTTGGCTGCTATTGAATTTGAGGCTTGTGTTAAGGAATGCAGATTAAGGATCTTAAGGCAAAACTAACACTAGAGGGGGGTGAATAGTGTTTTAAGGAGATTATGGAAAACTTAACCAATCTTGAATTACTATATGAATCACACAATGATTATCACACCAGAAATAATTACAAACACATAAACAATCATAGACAAAAATATAAGTAAGTATAAAATGCAGAAAAGGAAAGAACACACCGGATTTTATACTGGTTCAGATTACTTCTACATACAGTCCGACGCAACGCTGGATTGCGCAGAGTTTTATTAATATTTGGATCTAATTACAACATCCTTGATTTCATAGCTATAAGGTTAACACCGATTCCACCACCCTTGATTTCACGGCTACAAGGTTAACACCGCTCTCTTTCCTTAATTTTCGGGCTACAAGGAACACACCCTTTCCCAAACAATTCCCAAATGATTACAACAAACCTATAACTCTTAATTAGCACTTCTAATCAAAGAGTATTTGATATAGATTGAGAAAAGAAGAAGTTTGATATAATTTGAGTAGAAATCGACAGAGTATAAATGTAGAAATCAATAAATTAAAGTATAATAATAATGGTTAAAGATAGGATGAAGATGGAGAAAAAGAAAGTGATAAAAAATTCGAAATTAACCCCTGAGTTTAAAAGGTTGCAACGTTTCTGAAGCATTTCAAATAATGAAAAGACACTTCCTTTGAAATTTGAAAAAGTGACAATTATATTTCGACATGTCCAAGTATGTATGTTGACATATATAATGTATTTTGAATTTTAAACATTTTAAAAGTGTTTAAATTAATATATACATATTCTTAGGTAGAAGAGAGTATGCAGATGGAAAGATTCTTAGCACTTAAGCAAGGAAGTATGTCTGTTAAAGAGTATGTCAATAAGTTCAATTAGCTGGCAAGGTTTGGTCTGGAGCTGGTGAATACCCTGCACAAGAAAGCTTTAAGGTTTGCAAGAGGATGAATTAACCTCTTCAAGCATTGGCATTATCTCACATACCTATGGAGCAACTTTTGAGAGACTGGTTGATATGGCACTGATGCACGAAGATGGTAAGGATGAGAAAAAGGAGGCTAGGTGTAACACCCTGAATTTCAGTTAATATTAACATTCACAAATTAAAGAATAACTAATCCCAGATGTGGGAATTAGGGGAAACGGGTTGCTCCATTGCGTTCGTCTCGGAAAAATACGCGAAATAGAGTCCGAGTTTGCGTGATTTGGGGTCCGTATGACCAAGTTATGGCCCAACGAAGTTTTCAGAAAATTCTAAGTTCAAAACAGATTTAAATTTCAGATCCAAAATTCGAAATTCAACACACAGGGGAAGGCAGGAAAATTCCCGCGCAGGCCAGGTCGACAGGGGTGTCGACTGCCCAGTCGACACCACCCCAACCCATGTCGACTACCCAGTCGACACGGGTGTCGACCTGGGTACTCGACCAGGTTGGCCTGGGTGCAGCCTGAAGGAGTTTGGGCTGTGTTTGGGGGCTTGTGACGAGATCTGACGGCTCTAACATAAATTAGGGTTAATTTAAGGGCCTAAACGACATCCTAAATCTATAAATACACCCTAAGACTACCCTAATCCATACTAAAAATAGATACAATGTCGTCATGCCGTCAAAATGCAAGTAGAAGTAGCCTCCATCAAATTTTAGAAGAAGATAGCTTCTCAAATCAACTTCTAATCAACTCTAGCAACTTAATCTTCTTCATAGGAGTGCTAATCAACAAGTTGTGAGTTTCTATGCCTTTAGCAAGCAATTGCTAAACTAATTATGATAGGATATAATGAGGTTATGGTTATGAATGTGGATCAATGCAAGTTATGTTATCATATGCTATGTGCTCATGATGTTAGTTATGCAAGTTTTATGCTATATGTCCATGATGCTAGTTATGCAAGTTTTATGCTATATGTTCATGATGCTAGTTATGCAAATCACTATGATAAACATTGATCCATTATGACACCATGTTATGCAAGTTTGGTGTTTGATTATATGCAAGTTCATATATGACATGCTATGCAAGTTTGGTGTTTGATTATATGCAAGTTCATATATGACATGTTATGCAAGTTTGGTGTTTGATTATATGCAAGTTCATATATGACATGTTATGCAAGTTTGGTGTTTGATTATATGCAAGTAACATGTGCAAGTTTACACCTTTGTATGATATGAATACGTATGCAAGTTTACCCCTTTGTATGATATGCATACATATGCATGTTTACCCCTTTTTATGATATGAGTAACATATGCAAGTTCATCCCTTTTTAGACCTATGACATGTATGCAAGTTTATCCCTTTATGATAGGTCTATGACATGAACATCTATGCAAGTTACCCTCTTTATGACATATGTGATTCATGCAAGTTTGGGTTGATTATTTATGCTAGTTGGGTTTGATGCTATGGTCATATATGCAAGTTGACACCTTTAAAACCCATGTTGAGGCTAATGTTATGCTAAGTTGAACCCATTGTATTTGTGATGTATCTTCCCTTTTAAGTATGTCATGTTAGCGTATTACGTGGGGAACGATGGGGTTAATATTCATGTTAACAAAATTGTGGTGAAATTGGTATGAAGTTGCATACCATAAGTGGATGGACATAATTGAGTCAATTATGTACATCATTGAATTGGAATTAATTAGGGAAAATTAATTCAAAATATGGGGGTGATTAATTAGGTGTAATTAATCGACTAAGACACGAGGTTGGACCCTTTTGTAGCATAAGACTGCCCGGACCCGACCGGCAAATCCAGCGGCTACAAATGATTGGCCCAATGTGAGAGGTCTTAGGCATAAACTAAATACGTGACAAGTGTAAAGACACGAGGTTAGACTCTGTTATGGCGTAAGGCTGCCCGGACCCGACCGGCAAATCCAGCTGCCATAAAAGACAGTCTAATGTGAGAGGTCTTTACAAAGGTTACGTTCTTAATCAATTAAGAAACACTTAACCAGATAAGCATGTAGTGGGGCATGAGGGGTTAAGTGGGTGCCTTGGGTGGCATGTGGAAATCAAGTAAGTGCCTTGGGTGGCATGTGGAAATCTAGTGGGTTGCCTTGGGTGGCAATAGAAAATACGATTATAATACTTAACCAAGTGGAAACATGTAATTAAACATGATTAAAGGGTTAAGTGGGATGCACTAGAAAAGGGACAAGCTTAGGTGGGTAGCTTGTGGGGGCCCATTTCAACCAGTAACCCATATGTATCTTTGTGGGCTCGACCCATGTCGAGGACGGGACACGCGTACTGGGCTTGACTATAAGAGGCCAAAACGGGTTAGTGGTGGCAACGCAAGTCCAACGGGTTTCATATGCGTGTGTGGACCCGGGCTGGTAGGTAAGACGTTGTTGCATCGTGTAGGTATAAGCCATGCACCGTTGATAGTATCGGGTTGCCACTTTGGGGAATGATACACCCCACTGTGGGGCCAGCACGAGTATCTACGTTAGGGAGCCGATCGCTTGGGGAGTAGTGGGTACACCTAGTGGAGATAGGGGCAGACGACACCTATGTGGTCAGCTAGGGGTACACGAAACTACTAGTTATATTTTCTAAGTCCTTGGGTGGGATCAACCTTTAAGTTAGGAATGACTGGTGTGGTGCAGTTTAGTAATTATCCTTGGGTGGGTAAATGCGTCTTTACCGTTATCTTGGTTCTTCCTATGTCTAGATGGCTGCTTAGTGTAGTCATTTATCCCCAGTTGTTACCGTACCAAGTTTATATCATACCCTAATTACTTTAATGATTGTATTGTTAAAGTTATAGGACTCGCTCAGACTTATGTCTGACCCCGTTGTTTTTATCTTTTTCCCAACCCTCAGGTTCTCAGAGTGGGCCTAGCACTAGTGGGCTTTGATCATATTGCTTTATCTATCTTTTGGAGCTTGGACCGTTGATGTAAAGCCCAGCTTATCTTTTCTATTATGGCTATTAGTATGTAGTGGGATTATGTACTTATGTTTTTATTGAGATGGATATTTTGTACTTGACTCTTGTTGGTTTTTGATATGTAACCAAACATGTTTACCTTCTGCTGCAATGAAATGATGTTTTAAATTTCAAGTATTACTTATATCTGTCTTGTTGTAATTTTTCTGTTCTATAATCACTTAAAATACTCCACCGAAGTTAAGGCATTCCCTTAGTGAGTGACATTAGCGGGTGTGGGGTGTTACACTAGGACCGATGAGACGCAAAACAAGAAAGTGTGGCCCAAGGAAGAACAACAAAAGAAAGGTGGAAAGAATGATAAAGCATAGAATAAGAAGAAGTGTCATGGTTGTGTGGGCTTGGTCCATGCGGTCAAGGATTACAGAAAAAGGAAGAACGCTTGTTACAGCTGTGGCGAAACTGGACACTATAGTAAGGAATGCTCGAAGAAGCAAGGACAAAGGCAAAGGATAGGACCTTCTGGTGTCAGTGCATGCTCTCGAGGCTAGCGGACTGGACAGAGGTAGGAAAGTTTTTGTTGACGGTTTGATTTCCCTTTCCGATCATCCTATTAGGACTCTTTTTATTCTGGCGCTTCTCATTCTTTTATATTTGATTATGTGGTTGAGTCTCTGCACCTTAGTACTAGAATTGTTTCTGAACCCATTATTGTCTCAACCCCCATTGGGGGCATGGCTCGTCTGTCTATGATATGTCAAGATTTGAGGATATATGTGTTGGGTGTCGAGTTCGAGTGCGATGCATATGTGCTTGGTGTTACGGTCTACGATTTAATTCTAAGGATGGATTGGCTAGCCATGTATGGTGCCATCCTAGTCTGTGGGAGGAGGGTCGTTAGACTTTTGACTTACCGTGGGAGGACTCTCGAGATTTCCTGTGACCCAAGGGGGTTTGTCATGTTTAGTTTCCTAGAATCACCTGATGCTTCTGCCGATGATTTGCGATATGTACCTGTATTCTATGAGTATCTGGATATTTTTGATGAGGTTAGGTGGCGGGAGATTGATTTCCGGATACACTTGGTGGATAATGCAAAGCCAGTCACATTGCTTGTGTGCCACATGGCTTCTAGGGAAAGGAGGGAGCTTAACAAGCAAGTAGGGGAGCTACTTGAGAAGGGGTTTATTAAGAAAAGTATATTAGAATGGGGTGTTCCAGTCGTCTTTGTAACTAAGGAGGATGGCTCGCTTTGCCTAGTGTGGATTGCAAGGAGCTGAATATGCTCACTAAGAAAAATAGGCACCCACTCCCGAGGATTGACGATCCGTTTAACCAGCTTGTAGGCACATCTTTTTTCTCACAGTTAGATTTGGCCACGGGATTTCATCAGTTGGGGGTGGCCAAGTACAATATAGATAAGACCGCTTTCAGAACTCCAGATGGCTTCTTTGAGTGGTTAGTCATGCCTTTCGGTTTGACGAATGCACCAACATATTCTGTGGATCTGATGAATAGGGTGTTCAGGGAGTTTCAGAATAAATTTGTTATGGTTTTTGTGGATTACATCCTGATTTCCTCAAAGAGCGAAGAAGAGCATGCCCTACATTTATGAGAGGTCTTGAGGACTCCCAGAGCACACCAGCTTAAGGAGAAATTTTCCAAGTATCACTTTTGGAGAAAGGAGGGGATATTTCTAGGGCATGTGGTCTCCAAGGATAGGATAGCGGTGGATCCTGCGAAAGTTGTTGCAGTTCAAGATTGGAAAGTTCCAAAGAATGCAATGGATGTGAGAAGTTTTCTTGGTTTAGCAAGATACTATAGGAAGATTATTGAGGACTTTGCAAGGATATCGTCCCCACTAACAAGATTGACGAAAAAGAACCTGACCTTTGCTTGGAGTATTGATTGTGAGGATGCTTTTCAGTGATTAAAGAGGGCTCTGACAACAACCCCAGTTTCGACATTGCCGGATGGGAGCAAGGTGATCATATTGAACGCTGACGCATGTGGTACAGGGCTCGGTGCCGTCTTGATGCAGGAGGGTAGGGTAGTATGCTATGGTAGTAGACAATTGAAGGTTCATTAAAAGAACTACCCTACCTATGATTTGGAGTTGGCTGCTATAGTGTTCGCACTTAAGACTTGGTGGCACTATCTCTTGGGAGAAAGGTTCGAGTTATATACGGACCATAAGTCGCTCAAGTATCTATTCTCGCAGAAGGATCTCAATTTGAGACAGCATATATAGATGGATTTCCTAGCATCCTATGATTTTGAGATTGCTTATTCCCCTGGCAAGTGTAATGTAGTGGCGGACGCATTGAGTAGGCAGAGGAATACATTGAGTCCTCTATTCGTAGAGAGGCGGGGTTTGGAGTGTATATCGACCTTCAATTTTAGGCCATCTATGGATCTTTCACCTGGTTTGTTGGCATCTCTAGAGGCACAACCTACTCTTACGGATCAGATAGGATCTTCGCAGCGAGAGGACCCACAGATAAAAGTCATCTTAGATAGGCTCAGCAGAGGGGAGACTTATAGTCACCTTAGTAAATATTTTGTGGATGATAAAGGGTGGCTACGAAGAGATGGCATGCTTTGTGTTCTCCGAGTTAGGAGTCTATTGAAGACAGTCCTTAAGGAAGCCCATCATTCTAGGATGACTATCCATCCGGGCGGCGATAAGATGTATAGAGATATGAAGAGGGTTTTCTTTTGGGCTGGGATGAAGAAAGATGTTGCGGAATTCGTAGCTCGATGTTTAATATGCTAGCAAGTTAAAGCTGAACGGAAAAAGCTTGGCAGTTTGCTTCATCCTTTGGAGGTCCCACAGTGGAAGTGGGAAAGCATCTCTATGGATTTCATCGATGGTTTTCCTAGATCGAGGAAGGGCAATACCAGTATCTGGGTTATAGTAGATAGGCTTACTAAGAGCTCTCATTTTATTCCTATTAAGAGCAAGAGAACGACAATATGGTTGACATTAGTTTATCTTCGTGAGATAGTCCGTCTACATGGAGTACCTTCTAGCATAGTGCGTGATCATGATCTCATCTTCACTAGTGAGTTGTGGAAGAGCCTGTAAGAGGCATTAGGTAAACAGTTATGTTTGAGCACCGCATATCACCCTTAGACCGATGGATAGACTAAGCGGGTGAATAGAGTTCTTGAGGAGCTTTTGACGTTGTGTATCCTATACTTTGGACGGACTTGCGAGGAGCACCTTCCATTGGTGGAGTTCTCCTACAACAACGGTTATCGGACTAGTATTGAGATAGCATCCTTCGAGGCACTATACGGACGACCTTGCCGATCACCGACTTATTGGTGGGAGTCTATGGATAGGCCTCTACTTGGACCTGAGATGATTAGAGAGACTTCAGAGAAGATTGATCTTATCCGCAGACAGATGAAGATAGCTCAGGATTGGCAAAAGTCCTACGTTGATAAGAGAAGGACTGACATTGAGTTTGAGGTAGGAGACATGGTTTTCATCAAAGTATCACTGTTGAGGAATGTGGTTCGTTTTGGATCTGTAGGCAAGTTGATACCTAGGTTTGTAGGGCCATTTCCCATAGTGGAGAGGATTGGTCAAATGGCCTATAGGGTGAGACTACCAGAGAGATTGGTTGGTGTCATTGATATTTTCCACGTTTCCCATTTGTGAAAATGTCTGCACGATACGGCAGAAGTAGTTGAGCCGAGTATGCTTGAGGAAATAGAGGTAGAAAGGGAGGCGACAATCAGACGAGTTCCTACCCGTATGCTTAGATCATAGGTTAAGAAGCTACGTAACAGAGAGGTCAAGTTGATGAAAGTACAATGGGCAGAAGATAGCTAGGATGCAACTTGGGAGACTGAGGAAAAATTCGCGCTTTGTGCCCTTTTCTTTTCAACAGTATGTTCTTAACTTTTTTTTCCAAGCTTTTATTTGTACTTGCATCTATCATTCGTGTGTATCCTATCGATCGAGTCTTCGACCTTTAGGTAGAAAACCAATGGGTGTAAACATGTGTTTGAGACATGTTATGTTTGATGGATGCAAGCGGATGCAAGTGTTTGCTAGTGGTTGCTTGTGGATGCATATACACACACTAGGCACTAGATCGGCTCAATCACTTACATATTGCATATGGATATGTGTGCTTTAGGATTATATGGATGAAAAAGGATGTATCATCATATGGATGTTGTATTCGAATGAATAATTGTGCACACATATAGAGCTTACACGTTATACTAGGATTATTTGCATACATTTTGGTTACATGGCACAATCATAAATTGCATTTAGGAGGTCAGCTGAGTTAGTTGACCGCCTGATTTTCGCATTAGTGTAAGGACATATACACACACTATTGCATATGTTCATACAAGCATTAGAAAAATCTTAAGGATAATGGATGCTTGTGTATGATGGATGAGTAGATGGTTGTGGTTGTTAGGACAATACCATTCTTCTTAAAGTTAGAGATTTCGGGGACAAAATCCTTTAAGTAGGGGAGAATGTAACACCCCGAAATTTAAAAAGAACATCAATAAACTGAAGAATACTTAATGTTGGGAAAATAAGTAAAATTTACTGTGCCATTGCGTTCGTCTCGGAATTCTGGTTCAGATAGACTCCGATTTTGCGTAAAACGGACATCGTATGAAGAAGATATTAAGGTTAGAAGTTTGTGTACATATAAGAAAGATGTATGTAAACAAATCAATCTAGAATTTCAAAAATATTCGAATTCGAGGAGCGGGAGACCAACGCGGGATTATGACCCGTTGGGGATCGAACCACACCTTAGGGGGTCGACCCACACAAGGGTGTGTCGACCCTAGGGTCAACCCATCCCAGATCTAGCCAGGTTCATTTTCTGAACCTGGACTTGTTTGTTTGCGAGATTCATTGGAAAAAGTCTATATAAAGGCGAGCATTTCTATTGTTTTCTATACCTAAAATAAAGGAGACAAGAAGATGATGCCTCAGCTTGGATTGAATTTTTAACGACTCGAACTTCCCCATGAAGGAAAGCACGGATTGCTTTGAGAATACGACGAATCGAAACACAAACAGAAGAACATTTCATTGTTTATTACAACAATTCCATCAGAATACAAGAATATACAGAGTATGAATAAATATTACACATTTGACAAATATCAGAGATTTAAATTACATTTAAATACATATCATCGGAAAAATAAGACAACACACAACTGAAAGAGATACACGGATACAGAGCTTTCCGAATATCACTCCAGCTGTAAACCAGGATCCTGTGAATATAAATTTGCAAAACCAAAACTACTAGCTGTCCATGCAGAAAATAAGGGCACCCAGAGTTTAGGTTAAAACAATAAACTCCAGGTCAGTCATGTGACTGGTGTGAGAACTAAAACAGTTATTAATCTTTATTTTTAAAGTTAGATAAATCAAGGGACCACGCCGTATAACACGGAACGAGTTTCCTCCCAAGAATACCAGTGCATAAAACGAACAACGCAATGCTAAATAAAGAAAAATGAAGCTATTATAAGACCCAGGTCCCATCACACAATGCAACGCAAGCCGGAGGATAGGGTTTTACCTTATAATACCCAAAGAATGCTTGATATGTGAAATTTCATCTTTTCTTATTACTATAAGTGAAGAAAACAACTTCAAATATAAATGTATCAATCATAGACGGCATAGTGCCCCATACCACTATGTCACCATACTAGGCTCTACAATCAAAACCGAAATATCACGTATTGGAAATAACGATATAAATATATCTTTCAAATTTCCACAACCATATCTGTACAATCAAGAAATCCAACATCGAAATATTCTGAAGATAATTTCGATTCAAATCCGTACCAATTCGTATATTGGAAATTCTGATTATTTTTAAAACCACTTCAAATCCAATTTATTTATTCAAAAACATTGGATTATAATTCTAGTTCATAACTAGTTCATTTCGATAAAAATATATTTTTATCCTTTTTAAATATGGGATTTTTCACCACAATTCTTTCTAAATCATTTATTATGATTTTACACAAATTATTGATTTTTTTATAATTTTATCAAGGCTCGTACAGTCGATTTCCAATAACGGTCGTCGAACTGCACTTACAACGACCTTTTCCAAATTTGATTTGGACATAATTCCAAATCCAACCGTTAGATTTCAAATTTCTAATATTCATTGAAAGCTCTTTTCGATATGAACCCAACGGTTCCGGTTTCAGGAGAATCCGACGGTCGGATCTCCCGTAACGCCATTTCGAAGTCAATGGTCGAAATTCGCGAACTGCCGCGGCGCGATGCGTTCTATTCAGGCCATTTAATATATATAATATATATAGTATATATATTTCGTCGATTTCAATTCTAAACGTATTTTATAATTTGTTTTAAATTCGTTTTCAAAACAATTTCAACTTCATATTCAATTTTAGATCAAAATTGAATATTTCATATCATTAATATATAAATGATATTATTTTCAAAACGTTATATTTTGAAATCACTTCCTTTTCTATATTCATTATAAACGAATATAATCGATATAAATATCGTTCGCGTCAAAATAGCGCAAATCTAATCAACACGGCTTTATATATTTCAATAACTTCGTTATTCTATTCAACAAATGAATAATTTTTTTTCAACACATGAATATATATTTTATTCAACACATGAATATTTATTCATTCTTACTTACAATAAAAATGTGAATTTTATTGTATAAATATTTTATTCAACACATGAATATTTATTTTCTATACACGTTAAAAATTATATTTTTAACTATAAAATATTTTATTCCAAAAAGTAACTTTTTCTTTTGAACTCCGAATTGAACCCACCGACTGTCGTCCCTAGCTAATTACCCCCATTACAAACACAATGGGATATGTATCGTAAGTTGATTCGATCGTTTCGACCAGTTTCCGTCAAAATCAAAATATAAATCTATATATTGAATTTGAACACACATTTCAATTTACCGGGGCCACATACGGACTCTAAAAATACCCGAAAAATATTTCTAGATTCATATTGATGATACAGTCCTAACAAAACTAATTTCGTCAATTCTGAGACCATTTGAAAAATGGCCATTTTCTGGTCGATCGAAATTGACTGAAACTGCCAAAACACGTTTTACTTTGCCACGCTCACATATTGATTCAGAAAACTATGAATTTTGGAATCTAGCAATAACTTGACATCCCGGATCCAACAAAAGTGGTTTCGTCAAAAACGAAGGTCATTTGCAAAATTTTCATTTTTAAGGGCCGAAAATTCCATAGCGAGTACTCTGAATTTTCAACCGGGCATAACTTTTTATCCCCGCTATGAAAATTTGATTTTTCGGATTCGTTGGAAAGATATTTTGAAATAGATTATAATATTTTTGGTTTCGCTAAAATCTGGTTTATTTTGAATCCTGCACATTCATTTGAAATTTGAAATCGAATTTTCAAACTACCGCGCCATTTTAAATTCCTTTTATAATTAAAAATAAATATTTATATTCTAACGACGATTCAAATAAATATATACGTTCTAATTCTATTCAAAATAAATTTCTCGTCGTTATTATTTAAAATAATTCATTTGAAATATTCAAAATTCATTAAAATTGGCAAAATAAAATTTTAAATTGGCTTAGATTTTCCGGGTTGTTACAGAATTAGACTATCTTCAACAATAACAGCCTACACATACATTAGAGATATTTCTTTTACTCTGATCCAATCTTCGTGAGTTCATGTTACTTTTAGATATAAAAATTTAACAGTAACCTTGACATGTTAATAAACCATATCTGATCCTATGCCTGTTAAGAAGATGATTTATATCTAAACGGATTTACTATAATTACACGTAATTTTCCATACACCTATTATGTTGTTCAGTTGTTACTGTATGCTTATTTCTGATTATTATATGCCTATTTCTGTTCTTCTCTCTCTCTCTCTTATTCCCTTTTTTATTTTATAAGTCTAGGCTACCTTCGAGCCTATGCCAATCTCGTAAGAGACATACGTGTCAACGATATTGGAAAAAATTGGGGAATATTTAGCATGAAAATTTGTGTGGGACCCATATTAGTTAGTATCTCATTCTGGTATTAAACAGGGACCCCGCACTAGGTAGGAGTCAGGGCATGCTTACTGAGTTAATTGTAAGAGGTTCATCTGGGATGGGGCGTTCGGATGGCGCTTTCCAACGGGGTCATGTGCATGCATGGGTCCGACCTACCTGGGAAAATAAGCCGCCATAGCACTTGTAAATAGGTTTGTGTCCTTTTGTAGGTTGCTACTTTAGGAAGTAATACACCCTACTATGGGGCCGACACAGGGTATTTACGTGTTAGGGAGTCGATCGCTTATGGGTAGTAATTAGGGTAAATCTAATCCTGCCTGTTTAGGTACCCATTATTTCTGTTTGGGGGTAACACCCATTATTTCTGTTGGGGTACCTATTATTTCTGTTTGGGGGTAAAACCCGTTACTAGAAGTTCACCTAATTCTACCATTATGTTTTTGTTGGGATCAATCTGTTTCTGTTAAGTAATTGGAAAACACTTAATCCGATATACTAATGTTGGTGCAAAGAAAGTAATTGAGGAGCATAGTTTATCCTGTTTATTTTGTTTGTCATGTCCGTCCTGTTTATACCTGTTTAATACTACAGTTATCTCTCATCCAGTTTATTTACTGTCTTGATACTTTTATTTCTTTATATGCTAAAAGTCACTGGACTCGCCAGACGTTATGTATGACCCGTTTTGTTTCCTTCTCTCTCTCTTCCTTCCCTCAGGTTCTCAGGGTGGGAACGCTCAGGCTTGATTAGGATTCTCTCTTCTGTTTCTGCTTGGATTTGGATCTGCTTTGATGTATCGCTTTGACTACTTGGCTACTTGTTTATGGCTACTTATGGGGATTATGATTTTTCTTTTCTACACTTTGATGGTTTTTAGCGCAAGACAGACGTTTTTTATTGATATATTTTGTTCTAGTGTTGTAGTCTGATGTTGTAACTGGATTTATAGACCACTATGTTTTTTGTTGGAAGATAAAGTTTTAAATTTTCGCTGCTATTTTATATATCTGTCTCGTGAGATTCTGTTTCTATTTACCTATAACGCTTCACGGAACTTAATGCATTCTGATAAGAAGTGACATTAACGGACGTGGGGTGTCACAACATATATTGTGTATTTTGAGTTTTAAAACATTTTTAAAGTGTTTAAATTAATATATATATATATATACATATATATATATATATTCTGGAAATTCTTGAATCAAAGCTAATGTTTCAAAATGATTTTTCTAAATTATAAAAACATATAATATTATAAAACTTTATAAATTATATATATATGAAATCATAAGTAAAATCTTAATAATTTGAAATTATTTTAGAAAAGGAGATTGAAATGAATTTGAAAACGAATTTGAAAACAAGATTTAAAAAAAGAATTTGAAAGTGCTAACTGAAGTTTTACATATATATTCTAGACTCTATTAATTTGATAATCTTGAGCTCTTGAAATCTTAATATCTTGATACTCATGAGTCTTGAATTCCTTGATTTCTTGAATCTCTAAAACTATACAGTCTTCAATATTTATATCCAATATATATATATATATATATATTTATTCTGGACAAAAGATGTTAGTATATATTTTATAATCGATAATGTAAATAATTGAAACAAGGTTGTTGTCATCAAAATTCCATTCTCCAACAGCTTGTTGACGTATAATTCTTAACCATAGTCACACAGTCACGGTTTCACACTTAATCTTCTAAAGTTGGATTTGCATTTGGTGCCTAAGTACATTAACCCAAATGGTCTTGAAAACTCATGGATACCCGAGTTCTATTCACAAATTCCCCTTGCTCGACTATAATTTCCTTTTGCATTCAAATGCTTAAGTTAGAATTGAAATTTCCATGGTCTTCCTTAAGTTTTTTTTACCTGGCTAAAGATTTTTGAAATCTTAACTAAGAATTCCTAATGCAAGGAAGAATATCAATAACTTTAACAATTATTAGTTGAGTGTGGATTGATGGTTGAGTTCTGATTAGATGAAGATAATTATCATATTGATTGCACTCTAACATCGAACGGATTCATTTATCTATTAAACACTTCATTCTGGAATTCTTATAAATAAAATTTTAACATTGGTCCAAGTGATGGTTCTATTATCGTAAATCATATGGTAATAGGTAAAATCCAATGTACGGCTTCATAGTGTGAGGATCGTGTTTGTCAACGTGAATATGTTATCTTTATAGGATGTTCGTGCTCACTACATTATAGGCACTGAAAACACAATACATAGACTGAATGGACTACCCATTTCAATGTATAATATTCGATTGGAAAGGACACAACGACATCCATTAGATCTTATATATCACTTACACATTGCTTAATTTCAACCAAGGTTCAAAATCCCGGTTTCCGTTTCTACTTCGGTCATGTTGAAAATTTAAAATTCTAGTCCCGTTCTGGAAATTTCAGAAGTTCCGATTCAATTCCGGTTTGTCAATTTCGATACTTCTTTCTTATAAATATGTAAATAAATATGCAATACTAATAATTAATTATCCTGATTTATTCGAATTACATGTAGGATGCAAAGTGTACAACATAAAAATCTAATATGAAAATTAT
Organism: Allium sativum; assembly: GCA_030737875.1. Taxonomy (NCBI): domain Eukaryota; kingdom Viridiplantae; phylum Streptophyta; class Magnoliopsida; order Asparagales; family Amaryllidaceae; genus Allium; species Allium sativum. Next base: position 471,526,593 of record CM060920.1, on the reverse strand, counting down.
TTCTTTGACCATCGTGTAAACTTTATCCATCGTTATCTTCATATTCTATTAGGTAAAATGTATCTCAATTTATTAGTCAGCCAGTGCATATACTATATGCTCTTATGCATTTGCAACTTAGTGATGTTTCGAAATCTATTTGGGTAAAATGTATCTAAATTTATTAATAGGCTGCTTCATATGCTACTTGTTCTTATGCATATCCAACTTGTAGTTATACAAATGTTTCAAAATCAAAGATGTAGTAATATATTTTGGCTTTAATAACGCGACCCATCCACTGTTCCCAAACCCAACCCACTAGTACAGCGTTCCAAAACCTGGCACATATTTGTTTCTTATCATCCTCATCATTGTTCAAATCAAAAGCAAAAATTTCCCAAACCTAATCAGTTTGAAGGTCGCAAGAAAAAAAAAAGAAAAACTCTGGTTCGTCGCAATGCTGAAGAAGCGAGGTGAAGGTGCCGCCGAGGCTGATTGAATCCCTCCACTTTCTGCAGACGTTAATGGATTTCTCTTTCTTTTTCTTTTTAATGTCCTCTGCAAAGAAGCTAGAAACAGTTTTCTGATTAATTTTCGGTCTAGTCCATGCTAGAGCCGGGTCGAGATGACCGGAAATTCGACATGTTGGCTGAAATTTAATACCTTGATTTTAACATGAAAATCAAAGTTACATCGTACCCGATGTTTTTTGTCTGTCAAGTTTTTCAGTAGTTATGAAGTGTTGATGTTCCTGACGTTTCTCCGTCATCGACGGAGATCCATCCAAAACGGATTCTTTTCACTTATACTAGTTTTATGTTCGGCCTTAACATCATATATCTTATTTTTTCTTTGGTCTTAACATACCTAGTATTTATAAATGGTTCCCTTTATAGCTGGAGATGAAGCTTATGAGGGGATTGCCTCCAAAATTAAACTTGAAGGGCTCTTAATTCTTGATAACTCTATGAACTATCTGACATCTACATTAGATAAAGAGATCGTTAAGAGCATGAAAGGCATAGAATTCCATTTGTGGACATTCTAATTTTATAGCCTTTAGCCCCTAATCTTCTCGAAATGTTTGCAATCGCTATATGTGTCTCCCTAGTAGCGTCCCTCCATTTAATTATTGCTAGTCTATAGTAACAGAAATGTCAAAAAACTGTTACAAACACTGTTACAAAAAACCAGAACGCTTTAAAACATTACTAATACTGTTATAATTCTGTTGTTACTTACAGCCAAAACAAACCATCACAAATTCGTTACAAATACTACTATGCAGTGAAAAAAGAACAAATAAGAAGATTTATCAATTGAATTGTCCGAGTCAAACGATCATTGTTTCCTTAAAATGATATTGCTCCCTGAACGGTGCATCATGTTGTTACGCAGTCGTTTTCCAGGGATGAAACAAACATTCTCTATGATGTTGCGTAACAAGCACAGAGCGATGACGAAGTTGATCATAAAAGGGGTAAATATGAAGGGGAATAGAATAAAGAAAATAGAATGAATTGATTTTGTTTTATGTCTGCCTATATATATGTCCGGGGAGTTGTCCATTCAATTATAGTCATGCCTTTTTGAATGGTAGTCATAATTGGAAAGGTTGCGATCGTTTACAATAGTTGTGACCATTTTTATCAGTCAAAATCTCACTGTCCGCTTAGTGGCATACAGTGGCCCATTTAATCACAAGACCCCAAGAGCCCTAAGGACCTAGGCCGTATCTTTGACATTTTAAATATTAATAGTAAGGCCTTCATGCCTACTTGCCTCATCCCTTCATGTCCTCATTCCTTTTGACATAACATGTTGAGACATTGTATATATATTGGAAGTTGGCACAATTATTTCCTTATGTGAGACTTTGTTTGCCTCACTTCTTCTCTAAACACCCACTCGTTTCTAGCAATCCCCCCACATGAATGAATGATTATCTAATCTGTTCTTAAATATAGCGAAACATTTATTATATCAGTAAAAATAGCATAATGGCCTTGAACTTTTCTTAGTGTTTTATCATTATAACCTATTAGCAAATCACTGGACTAAATTGTCTTTGAACTGTAAGCATTTTATGTAAGTCTATAAAGATAACATATGATGAGTATTCTTTAACTTCTTGATTCTCTATTTGTATTGGTTTTTTCCATGAACACCAGCTTGATCTCATGAGTGCTTGAAGAATTTGACCTTATAATTCTTCTTGAAGCGGCATCTTCGCATTCACATAGGTGATTCTATAAAGAGTATCTCATAATACTCCACTTGGTTCTTTATAATACAATAGTATAGACATCATTAAAAGCTAGGCTTATCCTACTCTTCGAGGGATTATGCACTGACTTATCTTAGGAATGGTTGTAATGTTTCTTTCAATGTTACCAAGTTTTATCCTTAATTTAGTTGTCCCTTTAAACTTAGATCTTGTGATCTCCATTTAACTAGGTCGGGTTTCCATTGAGGAAAACTTTTCAGTTTATAAGTTTTAAGCCTATTCCCATCGATAAGTTTTGAACTTTCACTCTAGGCAAGCCTTTAATTAGTGGATCCACGATGTTATCTTTTGAATTTACATAGTCTATAATGATAACACCATTAGAGAGAAGTTGTTTTATGATTTTATGTCTAGGATGAATATGTCTAGATTTACCATTATAAAGTCTACTATCAGCTCTTCCAATAGCAGATTGACTATCATAATGTATACATATTGGATGTACTGGTTCTCCCAATTTGGAATGTCTTCCCAAAAACTCTTAAACCAATCTACTTCTTCCACGGCTTTATTTGGAGCAATGAACTCTGATTCCATTGTTGGCCTAGCTATGCAAGTATGTTTGGATGATTTACATGAAATTGCTTCATTTCCTAATGTAAACATACATCCGCACGTGGATTTTTTGTCTACTGAAACAATTATCCAATTTACATAACTATATCCTTCTACTACTAAAGGATACTTATCATATTGCGACATATAGTTTTGTGTATACTTTAGATGTTCTAGAACCCTATTTATTGCTTTCCAATGATGTTTACCAGGAGTACTGGTATATCTACTCAGCTTGCTTAGAGTGTATGCAATATCAGGCCTAGTGTATTTCATGACATACATAATACTTCCTAGTATATGGAAGTATTCAAGATGATGCATATACCATCACCAGTGCACTTTACCTGATTTTGGTTCACATGTACTGGTGATTTTGAAATAGTTGTATTGTGCTGCTTGAATCTTTCAAGTATTTTGGCAATGCAATATGACTGAGATAATGCAAGTCCTTGTGATGTTTTTATAATCTTTATACCCAAGATTATGTCAGCCACTCCTAGGTCTTTTATATCGAGTTTAGAGGATAAAATATCCTTTGTAGATTTTATTATGGACTTATTATTCCCTAGGATCAACAAATCATCAACATAAAGACAAACAATGACATATACAATATCTATAGATTTTACATAACTACATTTATTTGATTCATTTATTTTGAATCCATATGATAACATAGTTGTGTAAAATTTATCGTACCATCGTTTCCCTGCTTGTTTAAGGCCATAAAGCGAATTTGCTTAATTTCACATCTTATTTTCATTTCCTAGGCCTAGAAATCCTTCAGGTTGCTGCATACATTTTTTTCTAGCTCAATGTTAAAGAATGCAATTTCATATCCATTTGGTGTATAATACCATGCACAACACATAATTTGTAACACCCCGTAATTTTAAAGAACATTAATAAACTAAGGGATACTTAATTAAATATTGGGAATTAAGTAAAACGAACTATACCATTGCGTTCGTCTCGGAATTCTGGTTCAAATAGACTCCGAGTTTGCGTAAATCAGACATTGTATGAGGAAGATATAAAGGTTAGAAGTTTGTATACATATAAGAAGGATATATGTAAGTATAATTCAAAATAGTTCAAAAAGAACGGAGCGAGAAACGAAGGGGGCAAGGGGAGAGAAGCAGACCCATTGTGGGACGACCCGCGCTTGGTTTGGGACGACCCACGGGTCGACCCAAGTGCAAGTGGGTCGACCCAGGTGGTGGTGGGTCGACCTACACACGATCTAGCGAAATTCATTTTTTTGGTTTTGGACTGTTTTTTAACCAGGTTCATTATTTTTCTGAACGGATTGGATTTAAAAACAGGGATCTGACGGTTAAGGATTGTCTTGTAAACTGTATATAAAGGCATGCACTCCTATTAAATCAATTACACTTCTTCATACTTCTTCCTCAAACTTATGTTTTAAAAATTTAAGATGAAGATAGGGAGATGCTGCCGAAACTTGGATTGAATCAAGACAGTTCTTATCTGACTTATACAAGAATCCCTTCTCTAACATCAGCATATTAACCTCTGTTCTTCAAATCCAATCTTTGCAGGTTCATGCTACTTTTTTATATAAAAATTTAATAGTAACATTGACATGTTAATAAACCTGGGTCTGAGCCTATGCCTGTTAATAAATTGATTCATATCTAAACAATTTTTTGTAATTACATGTATTTTTATGTACTCCTATTCTATTGTTATTATATGTCTATTTCTGTTCTTCTCCTTGTCTTTCCCCCTTTTTATTTTATAAGTCTAGGCTACCTTCGAGCCTAGGCCAATCTCGTAAGAGACATACGTATGAACGAAATTGGGACAACTGGGGAATGTTTGGGAATTAAAATAAAAGAGGGAAATTTAGGGCATACCTTGTACTTTGGAATATGATTGAAATTTTGGGGTGTATGAACATGTAAATCTGTTGGCTTAATTCAAAGATTAAGTGGAACATGTTAATGAAACTGTATATAACCTGTTGAATGTATTGAATTTGTTAAAACTATGGAGTTAAGTAAACCTGTTTAATCTGTTGGGGTTATATGAACCTGTTAATCTGTAAGACTTAACCTATTACATCTATTGGGGTTATATGAACCTGTTAACCTGTAAAACTTAACCCGTTAAATCTGTGGGGATTATATGAACCTGTTAAATCTGTGGGGGTTATGCTGTAAGACTTAACATGTTTAAATCCTAGTTAATTGGGGATGCAAGTTTTAGGGATGTAGCATTGTCATCTGCTGTATGGGGCCCATATCAATTAGTAAACCATTCTGGTATTAAATGGGGACCCCACACTAGGTAGGGGTCAGGGCACGCATACTGAACTTATAGTAAAATGTTCATCTGAAAGGGGGTGTTACGGGTGTGTTCCAACGGAGTCATGGGAGTGCATGTGTCCGATCTGTAAGGGAAAATAAGCCGTTGTAGTACCAGTAAATAGGTCCGTGTCCTTCTGTAGGTTGCCACTTTAGGAAGTAATACACCCTACTGCGGGGCTGACACAGGATATTTAACATTAGGGAGCCAATCGCTTGGGGTTGTAATTAGGGTACATATAGTCCTGCCTGTTTTTGTTAGGTTACCCGTTATTTCTGTTTGGGGGTAACACCCATTATATTCTGTTGAGGTACCTATTATTTCTGTTTGGGGTAAAACCCGTTATGTAACTAGAGTACACCTAAACCAACCATTATGTTTCTATTGGGATCATTATGTTTCTGTTATATTAGAGAACACCTAATCCTGTCATAAGTCCTGTATACTAGTATCGGTGCAGAGAAAAATAAGTGAGAAGCGTAGCTTGGTCCATATTACCCTGTTTATTCTGCTTATCCTGTTCATCATGTTTGTACCTGTTGTATGTTACTGTTATCTCTCATCCAGTTCATTTATTTGTCGTGATACTTTTACTTCTTTATATGCAAAAAGTCACTGGACTCAATGGACTTTATGTCTGACCCATTCTGTTTCCCTTCTCTCTTTCTTTTCCTCCTAGGTTCTCAGGGTGGGAATGCTCAGTCATGATTAGGACTCTCTCTGTTTCTGCTTGGATCTGGATATGCTTTGATGTATCGCATTGTGTAACACCCCACGTCCGTTAATGTCACTCCTTATCAGAATGCATTAAGTTTCGTGAAGCGTTAAAGGGAAACGGATACAGAATTACACAAGATAGATATAAAATAGCAACAAAAATATAATACTTTGTTTTCCAAAAGAAAATACCGTGGCCCAAAAATCCAGTTACAAAATAAGTATGAAATATTGAAAACCAATTACATCAAATTAAAGTATCTGCCTTGTACTTAAATCATCAGAGTACATAAATATAAGTCTGTAGTCCCCAAAAACAACCATAATAAGGTGGACAAGTAGTCAAAGCGATACATCTAAGTAAAGCAAAGAAAATCCAACTCCAAGTAGAAACGAAGGAGAGTGTCCTAATCAAGCCTGAGTGTTCCCACCCCTAGAACTTGGGGGGAGGGGGAGAGAAAGGAAGAAAGAGAAAAGGAAACAAAACGGGTTAGACATAAAGTCTGGCAAGTCCAGTGACTTTTAGTGTAACACCCCGTAATTTGAACATAAAAATTCACAAATTAAAGTATACTTAATTAAGTGAAATGGGTTGCGCAGAGAAATATATATATATTGATATATATATATAATTGAAAATTTAATAAATAAATATGCAAAAATGTTCAAAACAGCGAATTGGGAGAGGGGAATAACCGAACCGGCCGATTTTTGAGGTCGACCCGAGCTCGCTGGGTCGACTAGGGGTTAACCAGGGTGTTTGGCTGTCAACCCGTGGGCCGATTCGCTCCAATGCAGATTTTGCATTTGAATGGTTCTCATGGTTCAGCTTTAATCTAAAGGCCCTAAATGGTTCCTACATGTGACTTCTTCCCCAAGACATGCTTTAAAGGCTAGGATTGGTTCTAGGGTTTATCCTATGGCTAAAACTATCCTAGTCTTCTATAAAAAGACCCCTAACCCTCTCCTAAAACCCTCATAAATTGATCCTACAACTAAACTATGCCAAAATGATTCCTCATCATGGCCTCCACTTCAACCCATGGCCTCCATCTTCTTCTTCATGATAGCTTAAGTGTTCTAAGCTAGTTTCAAAGTAAAGGAGCCTCTTTTCTTCATTCATGAGAGATTCTATGATCATTTGAGTGATTTCATGTTTGTATGAGAGTTCATAAGTTGCATTCTAGCCAAAGTTGCAACCTTTTCTTGACCAAAAAGCAAGGATCTTGCATGAGAGCTCATAAGCTTCATTCAAAGCCAAAGTTGAAACCTTTCTTCTTCAAAGCAAGGATTTTTATTGATATTTGCTCAAGGGTTTCATTTGGAGCTTGTTCTTTTGGGGTTTTTGGGTGATAGCATGAATGGCTTCGTCTCAATCTTTGTTTTATATGTTGATTTGTGCCTTCATAGCATTGTAAGCCCCCTCCTACTCTTAGATATTAACTATAAAGTTAAATGAATGTTGCAAGTTTGGGTTTGATCATTAAGTATGATACATGCTATCATGTTATGCAAGTCTATAAAGTCATTACCTTGATCTTGTGGGTTAAAAGCTATAACCTTTATGTTGAAATGTTGCATTATGCAACATGAGAACCCTCATAACCTTCAGGTTAACTTGCATATGAAGTCATAACCCTTATGTGATGTTATATGCGAGTTACTTGTCATCATTTCATGTCATCTATGACCATGTATCACCTATTTGCCAAGTTTGAATGTTATGCATGTTTTTGAGGCTTGACAATGTAACATGCAAGTTTGTGAGCACATTTATGCCTCATTTCCACCATGTTTAACTTGTGGCCTTATACCCTTTTTGTCATGCCTTTGCCAAGTTCCTTCTTTAAATCCATTATGCGTTGTTGTGAATGTATATGCGAGTTTAAAAGCGTTGGGGTAAGGTTATGGGGAAACTTTAATGACATGAAACATGATTTGGGTAAGTTGGTATAAACGTGACAACATGTAACTTTGGCTATGAGCATGGGACTTGGAAACTTGACACGTATGGGTTGTAAGTGTAACAAGACACTAGACCAAACATGAAAATGGCCAACTCGAGGTTGGGTTGAGTTTGTAGCATAAATCTACCCGGACCCGCCCGGCTTAACTAGTGGCTACAAACAATAGGATCCAATGTGAGAAGTTGGTTATGTCGCGCTTAAGACCCGAGGTTAGACTAGGTTGTGGTGTAAATCTACCCGGACCCGCCCGGCTTAACTAGTAACCACAACAAAGTCTAATGTGAGAGGTTGAGAGTGCATTAATTAAATTGATGCCACATGATAAGGTTAAGTAAATTTGACTAATGACACTTAACCGATATGACACAAATGGGTAGGTTAAGTGGGACCGGGCTTGATTTCTTAATGACACTTAACCATACAAGACAGTTAGGGGATGGGGTTAAGCAATTTACGCTTAACTAATCTAAACACGGTAATTAGATGGGGTTAAGTAACTAAGACTTAACTAATCTAAACACGGTAATTAGATGGGGTTAAGTAATCTATACTTAACTAATCTAAACACGGGAATTCGATGGGGTTAAGTTAAACACTTAACCAATCTAAACTTGGTTATTCAATGGGGTTAAGTAACCAATACTTAACCAATTTAACATGATAATTTAATGGGGTTAAGTAACTTATACCTAACCAATTATACGTGATGATTTGATGAGGTTAAGTAACCTATACTTAACCAATCTAATAGGTGGACCTGATAAGGGTTAAGTCACAAGACCTTTTAAGATTAGGCTTAACCATTGTAATACGATTAGTGGATGGGGTTAAGCTAACCCATACTTAACCAATCCGACTCGATAATCTGATGGGATTAAGATAATCCATGATTAATCAATCTAACATGAAAATCTGATAGGGTTAAGGCAAATAAATACTTAACCAATTTGACTTGATAGGGTTAAGTCATGAGCTTCTTGGTACACTTAACCAACTTGTATGGCTAAGCCTTGAACTTGAGTACTTAGCCAATCTTGACATGATTTGTAGGCGGGTCAAGTCACGAACTTGGATAACAACACTTAACCCATTTGACAAAACCCTAGCTCAAAGGACTAGGTTGGAAATCGTAGTTAACAAGGATAGCGGAAAGAGGGGCTAAGTGGTAAACCTTAGTTAAGGGTAACTAAGTAATAATTCTTAGCTAAGGACATGGGACTAGTTCATAAAGAGATGAGTAACCTGGTACGGTAGGTCATCGCTTAGTATACGAGGAGGAGCAAGTTATCTGACTAGGATAAAAGCTCCAGCGAACTGGGTGACAAAGTGAAAGCTTCGGGGAACGTGAGGGTACTCTTGGTATCCCTCTGTGAGGTGGCGAGTGGTCCATGAAACCCGGCCTCACAGGGGTTAAGGTCTGCGGTAGAAGAGCCAAGAGTATGCCTTGGTTGCTATGCGAGCGACCTAAAGACTGGGATGGATTAGCGTGGAGTCGACGATACTTGATTTTGCCCCGGGATAGCATGTCGCCGACTACCTACCATCTTTAGTCAATCGTGTACGTACGGAAAGGCAGGGAACTCCCAAAAGACCATATACTAGCTATCAAGTTATGGGTGAGGTTGGCTATCTGGAAGTGGGCATCGATGGGCCTTAGTGTAGTTCTCATACATGATTTTTCTTGGATTGCCTTTCAGTAGTTGAGGGAGGGGTCACGTGGGACCATAGCCACAGGTACAAAAACAGACCTTGATATCTGCATCAGCAGACGACTTAAAGCTCCCGACCGAGTTCCGTATTTCTTGTTTTGCCCTGGCACGGAACTCGGATGGCACATTGAGGAACATGTGCATCTAGACATGGAAAACGATTCACGATACATACGTGGGATAAAGGGCGCGGTTGACGGGTGGCATAATCCCTAGTGGCCCTAGGTGGCTGAACCCAAACCGAGACACGGAAACGTTCATTAGGTAGCATAATCCCTAGTGGTCCTAGGTGGCATAAATCCTAAGTGGACACGCGATAGTTCATGGTAAGAAAACATAACTAGATCAAGGGTAGCAGTCCAAAATAACCTCAAGGATAAAATGTTCACATGGGAAAGCTCGTATGGCCTACGGCAAAGGACTGAACTTATACATGGAAAGAAACATACGAGTTAGGAAAACCTACATATGCTATATATTAGGTTGACATGGACCATTACATGACATTGGGCAAGGGACATTCATAGTTAACACATGACGCGGGTTGGGATATTAGTACGAAAGGTGCAGAGCAAATATACATGTTAGAACTAGGGGAAATATACATGATAGATACCGTGGGATGTTATACAGGATAGATACCTTGGGATAGTATACTTGATAGAAACCTGACAATGTGATACCTTGATTTATCTTGACACCGTAGTTTATCATGACACACTCGTGTATCTTGGTACAGTAGTGCATCCTGTTATTTTGGTTTAGCTTATCTATCTTGTCATCATACTTATGTTCATCTCAGTTCCTCATGCCAGTTAACTTTACTAGTTTATATACTGATAGTAGATAGGGCTTACCAGTCTTTATGACTGACCCCGTTTTGTTTCGCCTCTTGTCTTCCGTTTCCCCCCAGGTTACAGGGAGGAAATGCTATTGTTAGTTTGGACTTCTTCTGTTTGAAGGTCATCACGCATGGCTTGGACTTTTCTTGGCTATGGCTACTTTACTGGTTTACTTGGGGAATAATTTATGAAATGGTTTTATGCTTCTTTATTATTGCAAGATAGGTTTTGATGTATTCTGATGTAAAAGGCTTTAGACCTTATTTTATAAGGTAATAAAATTTGTTTTACTTCCACTGTTTTATATATATATATATATATATATATATATGTTCTGTCTTGTAATATTTCTGTGCATGTTTACCTCGATAATGCTTCACCAAACCTAGTGCATTCCCTTTGTGAGTGACCCTAGCGGAGGTGGGGTGTTACATTTAGCATATAAAGAGATAAGAGTAACAAGATAGTGAATAAACTGGATGAGAGATAATAACAATATATAACAGGTATAAATAGGATGAACATGGTGAATTATGGTTCTCAAATACTTTCTCTGCACCAATGTTATATATCGCATTAAGTGTTTTTCAACTACTTAACCTAAAAAGAACGATCCCAACATAGCATAAATGGTAGACTTAGGTGTACTTCTAGCAACGGGTTTTACCCTAAATAGAATAACAGGTACCTAAACAGAATATAGCGGGTAATACCCCAAACGGAAATAACATGTACCTAAACAGAACTAAATGTACCATAATTATTACCACCACGATCGGCTCCCTACCACGTAAATACCCTGTTCCTGCCCCACAACAGGGTGTATTACTTCCTAAAGTGGCAACCATCAGAAGGACACTAAACTATTTACAGGCGTTACGGTGTCTTATTTTCCCAGACAGATCGGACCCATGTACGCACATGACTTCGTTGGAATGCCATCAGAACACCCCATCCCAAACGAACCTCTTATAATTAGCCCCAGTAAGCGTGCCCTGACCCCTACCTAGTGCGGGTTCCTCCTTTAATTCCATAACTGGTTACTGGCTAATATGGTCCTACATAACAAATGACACAAGCACACCTAGACTTGCATCCCCAATCAACAAGGCTTTCATCGGGTTAATAGTGTCCCTACAACCCAACCGGATTTACGAGTTTACTTAACCCCCTCTACAGAACAAACAGAATACATAGGTTACATATAGCTCCATTTACATGTTCCTTTAATCTTTGCATTAAGCCTACATGTTTCCATATTCATACACCCTATATTTTAGTTATATTGCATATTATGAGTTATGCCCCCAAACTTTAGTCATATTCATGGTACATGTTATGCCCCCAAATACCATTCCTAATCATTCCCAATTAAACCAAATTTCGTTCCTATACGTATTTCAGCGTTATCGGCCTAGGCTCGAAGGTAGCGTGGCTATAAAAATAAAAAGGGAATAAAGGAGGAAGAAGAACCGAAATAGGCATAAATAACAGAGATAGACATAGCAATGGGCATATTGAAATAACTATACAAAATAGGCGTATGGCAAGTTTCATGTTAAATTAGCAGATCTGTTTAAACATTAATCAATATCTAAACAGGCATAAGTTTTAGATCTGGTTTATTAACATATCAAGATTACTTGTTAAGTATTTATATCTAAAAGCAACATGAACTCACAGAGACTAGATCTACAGAACTAAGAAAAGAGTGTTGATGCTGTAGCAGAGATTCTTGTATATGTATAAGTTGTTGTTGAAGAGAAATAGGCTAGTTCAATCCGAGTTGAGGCAGCTTCTCCTTGTCTTCATTATTTAAGGTGAATAAAACAATAGAAATGCTATCCTATTTATAGCCTTCCACCAACGAATCTCGTTCTGAAACGCGTTCAAGTTCAGAGAATGAATCTACCCTGGATCTGGGTGGGTCGACCCTAGGGTCGACACACCCTTGTATGGGTTGACCCTAGTGTCGACCCTGTGGGTGCAGGTCGACCCTCAACGGGTCGATATCTCACCTGGGTTTCCCGCTTCGATTTCAAACTATTTTGAATATTCTGGATTGATTTGTTTATATATATATTATACGTATACAAACTTCAAACCTTAATATCTTCTTCGTACGATGTCCGTTTTACGCAAACTTGGAGTCTATCTTAAGCAGAATTCCGAGACGAACGCAATGGTACAGTCTGTTTCCCTTAATTCACAATATTTAATCAAGTATTCTTTAGTTTATTGATATAATGTCCTTTTAAATTACAGGGTGTTACATCCTCCCCTACTTAAAGGATTTCGTCCCCGAAATCTCTAAGTTACGAAGAGTATATCCTAACAACCACATCCATCTACTCATTCATCAATCACATGCATCCATTGTCCTTAAAAGATTTCTAATGCTTTTATGAACAAATGCAATAGTGTGTGTATATGTCCTTACACTAATGCGAAAAATCAGGCGGTCTACTAATTCAGTTGACCTCCTTAATGCAATTCATGTTCGTGCCATGTAATCAAAATGTATGCAAATAATCCTATTATAACATGTAAGTTCTATATATGTGCACAATCATTCATCCAAATGTAAAATTCATATGATGATACATCCATTTTCATCCATATAAAATTTAATATGCACACACATCCATATGCAATATGTATTGATTGAGCCGATCTAGTGCCTAATGTGTGTGTATATGCATCCACGGGCAACCGCTAGAAAACACTTTCATCCATTTGCATCCATCAAACATAACATGTTTCAAACGCATGTTTACACCCATTGGTTTTTCCACCCTAAAGGTCGAAGATTCGATTGATAGGATACATACAAGTGATAGAAACAAGTGTGGATAAAATCTTGGAAAAAGAAGCTAAGAACATACCCTTGAAAAGAAAAGGGTACTGAGCGTGAATCTTGTCTTCAGTCTCCCAAGTTGCATCTTCGCTATCTTCTCCCCATTGGACTTTCATCAACTTGACCTCTCGATTGCAGAGCTTCCTAACCTCTGATCCAAGTAACGGGTAGGAACTCGTCTAACTGTTTCCTCCTTTTCTACCTCTACCTCCTCAAGCATGCTCGGCTCAACTACTTCTGCCATATCATGTAGACACTTCCCCAAATGAGAAACGTAGAAAACATCATGCACACCCTCCAATCTCCCTAGTAGCTTTACTTTATAGGCCATTTGACCAATCCTTACCATTATGGGAAATGGTCCTACAAACCTTGGCGCCAATTTCCCTACAGATCCAAAGCGAACCACATTCCTCAAAAGTGATACCTTGATGAAAACCATGTCTCCCACCTCAAACTCAATATCAGTCCTTCTATTATCTGCGTAGGACTTCTGCCTGTCCTGAGCTGTCTTCAGGTTTCTACGAATAAGGTTGATCTTCTCTAAAGTCTCTCTAATCATCTCAGGTCCAAGTAGAAGTCTATCTGTAGATTCCCACCAACAAGTTGGTGATCTATAGGGTCGTCCATACAATGCCTTGAAGGGTGCCATGTTAATACTAGCCTGATAACTATTGTTGTAGGCGAACTCAACCAATGGACGATGCTCTTCCCAAGTCCCTCTGAAGTCTAGGATACACAGCCTCAAAATATCCTCAAGAACTCTATTCACCCTCTCAGTCCGCCCCTCGGTCTGAGGGTGATATGCGATGCTCAAACATAACTGCCTATCAAGTGCCTCTTGCAAGCTTCCGCAGAACTCACTGGTAAAGATGGGATCACTATGCTGGAAGGTACTCCATGTAGACGGATTATCTCCCGAAGAAAAATTGATGTCAACCATGCTGCCATTCTCTTGCTCTTAATAGGAATGAAACGAGAGCTCTTAGTAAGTCTGTCTACTATAACCCAGATGCCGGTATTTTCCTTCGTCGACCTAGGAAAACCATCAATGAAATCCATAGAGACGCTCTACCACTTCCACTATGGAACCTCTAAAGGGTGCAACAACCTGCCAGGTTTTTTTGTTCAGCTTTAACTTGCTGACATATCAAACATTGAGCTACGAATTTTGCTACATCTCTCTTCATCCCAGCCCAAAAGAAAACCCTTTTCATATCTCCATACATCTTATCGCCACCCGAATGGATAGTCATTATAGAACAATGGGCTTCCTCAAGGACTGTCTTCAACAGACTCCCAACCCGAGGAACACAAAGCCTTCCATTCCTTCGTAGCCACCCTGTATCATCCATGGAGTATCTGCTAAGGTGACTAGAAGTATCTCCTCTGCCGAGCCTATCCAGTATGTCTGTTATCTTTAGGTCCTCTCGCTGCGAAGATCCTATCTGATCCAAAAGAGTAGGTCGTACCTCTAACGATGCCAATAAACTAGGAGCAAACTCGGTAGAGGGCCTTAAATCGAAGGTCGATATATACTCCAAGCTCTACCTCTCTACAAATAGAGGACTCAGGGTCATCCTCTATCTACTAAAAGCGTTCGCCACCACATTACCCTTTCCTGGGGTATAAGCAATCTCAAAGTCATAGGACGCTAGGAACTCCATCCATGTCTGCTGTCTCAAATTGAGATCCTTCTGTGAGAACAAATACTTGAGAGATTTATGGTCCGTGTATAACTCGAGCCTCTCTCCAAGTAGATAATATTGCAAAGACTTAAGCGCGAGTACAATAACATCCAATTCCAAATCGTGAGTGGGGTAGTTTTTCTCATGAACCTTCAACTGTCTACTCCCATAACATACTACCCTTCCCTCTTGCATCAAAATGGCACCAAGTCCTGTACCACATGCATCAGTGTACACTGTGAACACCTTGCTCCCATCAGGCAATGTCAGGACTAGGGCTGTTGTCAAAGCCCTCTTTAATCGCTGAAAAGCATCCTCACAATCAATGTTCCAAGCAAAGGTCAGATTCTTCTTCGTCGGTCTGGTGAGTGGGGCTGATATCCTCGCGAAGTCTTTAATAAACTTCCTATAGTAGCCCACTAAACCAAGAAAACTTCTCACCTTTGTTGCATTCTTTCGATCTTTCCAATCTTGAACTGCAACTACTTTTGTAGGATCCACCATTGTCCCTTCCTTAGAGACCACATGCCCTAAAAATGTCACCTCCTTTTTCCAAAAGTGGCACTTAGAGAATTTTGCCTTAAGCTGGTGTGTTCTAAGAGTCTTAAGACCTCTCCTAAATGCAGGGCATGTTCTTCTTCATTCTTCGAGAAAATCAAGATGTCATCAACAAAGGCCACAACAAATTTATTCAAGAACTCCCTGAACACTCTACTCATCAGATCCACAAAATATGCGGGTGCATTAATTAACCCAAAAGGCATGACTAACCACTCAAAGAAACCATCTGGAGTTCTGAAAGCAGTCTTATCTATACTGTCCTCGGCCACTCTCAACTGATGAAATCTCGTAGCCAAATATAACTGTGAGAAAATAGATGCAACAATAAGCTGGTCAAACAAATCATCAATTCTCGGGAGTGGGTGCCTATTCTTCTTAGTGAGCTTGCTCAACTCCATGTAATCCACACATAAGTGAAGCGAGCCATCCGCCTTAGTCACGAAAACGACTGGAGCAGCCCATTTCGATATGCTTCATCAAATAAACCCTTTCTAAAGTAGATCCCCTACTAGCTTGCTGAGCTCCCTTCTTTCTTTAGAAGCCATGTGGCGCACAGGAAATGCAATTGGCATTGCATTGTCCACCAAGTATATCCAGAAATCAATCTCGCGCCTTGGAGGCAATCCCCGAACCTCTTTAAAAACATCAGGATACTTATAGACTAACGGTACATATCAAAAATCATCTATGAAAGCATCAAGCGATTCTAGGAAACTAAGCATAACAGACCCCTTAGGGTCACAAGAAATCTCGAGAGTCCTCCCATGGCAAGTCAAAAGTCAAAAGACCCTCCTCTCATAGTCTAGAATGGCACCATACGTGGCTAGCCAATCCATCCCTAGAATCAAACCATAGCCCATGAAAGAAAGCACATATGCGTCACACTCAAACTCGACGCCCAACATATATATCCTCAAACCTCAGAAATCATAGACAAATGAGCCGTGCCACCATTGGGGTTTGAGACAACAACGGGATCAAAAACAATACTAGTACTAAGGTGCAGAGACTTAACCACAGAGTCATATATAAAAGATTGAGAAGCACCAGAATCAAAAAGAGTCCTAACTGGATGATTGGAAAGAGAAATCAAACTTTCAACAGAAACTTTCCTACCTCTGTCGAGTCTGCTAGCCTCGAGAGCATGCATTTGCCCTCCAGAAGGTCCTACCCTTTGCCCCGGCCCTTGCTTCTTCGGGTATTCCCTACTATAGTGTCCAGCTTCACCGCAGTTATAACAAGAATTTTTCCTCTTTCTGCAATTCTTGATCACATGACCCAAGCCTCCACAATCATGACATTTCTTCTTATTCTGAGCTTTGTCGTTCTTTCCATCTTTCTTTTGCTGCTCTTTCTTGGCCACACCTTCTTGTTTTGAGCCTCATCAGTCTTCGCCTCTTTCTTTTCGCTTGTCTCTTCTTCATTCATCAATGCCATATCAACGAGCTTCTCGAAAGTTGCTCCCATCGGAATATGAGACATAGCCAGTCCATGTAGGGGTTCATTAAATCCTCTTGCGAACCTCAAATCTTTCTTGTGTGAAGTATTTACCAACTCCAGACCAAACCGTGCTAACTGGTTGAACTTATCGACATACTCTTTGACCGACATGCCTCCTTGCTTAAGTACCAGAAACCTCTCCATCTACATACTCACTTCTGCCTGAGAGAGAAATTTCATCTCTAACCTCTGACGAAAATCAGCCCAAGTATCTACTGGATGCCCTGCTTGCGTCACTTCCCACCAGAATGAAGCCTCATCTTTGAGCTGCCATGCGGTCAACTAAATCTTCCTACGGTCATCAACCTAGAAAATCGCAAACAATTCCTCCGTCTCCTTAAGCCGGTTCCGTGCTTCCAAAATCAGTTCCGTGGAATGGCTTTCCGCCCATAGCACAGAAGTCCTTGCATATCTTAGAGAAATTATCCGCTCGCGGAGGAAGGGGAACAACGGCTGCAGCTGGGGGAGGAGCGTCTGCTTGGCCTTAGGCAGGCGCCGTAGCATCAAGATATCTACAGAACCAAGCCGGTATCTGAACGCCCTCGGTAAGATTCAGTTCTCCAGACATGCTGAAAAGAAAAGGGCTCAAATAGAGAGTCGAAAGATTTTTACATGTCTTTGGGACATATGTTTATCAAAAACAGACCTTTCTTGTAAAAACATTCCCTTTTTCAAACCTTTTTGAAAACGATTTTAAAAATCTTTTATCCGTTCTTGTAAACTTCAGCTCTGATACCAAATGTGACACCCCACGTCCGTTAATGTCACTCTTTATCAGAATGCATTAAGTTTCGTGAAGCATTATAGGTAAACGGATATAGAATTACAAAAGACAGATATATAATAGCAGCGGAAATATAATACTTTATTTTCCAAAAGAAAATACCATGGTCCAAAAATCCAGTTACAACATAAGTCTAAAATACTGAAAACCAACTACATAAAATTAAACTATCTGCCTTGTACTAAATCATCAGAGTACATAAATATACATCCATAGTCCCTAAAAATAGCCATAATAAGGTAGACAGGTAGTCAAAACGATACATCTAAGTAAAGCAAAGCAAATCTGACTCCAAGTAGAAACAAGAGAGAGTGTCATAATCAAGGCTGAGTATTCCCACCCTAAGAACCTGGGGGGAGGGGGGAAGGGAGAAAAAAGGAAACAGAATGGGTTAAACATAAAGTCTGGCGAGTCCAGTGACTTTTAGCATATAAAGAGATAAAAGTAACGAGACAGTAAATAAACTGGGTGAGAGATAATAACAGTATATAACAGGTATAAACAGGATGAATTATGCTTCTCAAATACTTTCTCTACACCAATACTAGTATATCGTATTAAGTGTTTTTCAACTACTTAACCTAAACAGAACGATCCCAACATACCATAAATGGTAGACTTAGCTGTACTTCTAGCAATGGGTTTTACCCCAAACAGAATAACAGGTACCTAAACAGAATACAACGGGTAATACTCCAAACAGAAACAACAGGTACCTAAACAGAACTAGATGTACCCTAATCACTACCCCCGCGATTGAATCCCTACCACATAAATACCCAGTGTCGGCCCCGCGGTAGGGTGCATTACTTCCTAAAGTGGCAATCATCAAAAGGACACAGACCTATTTACAGATGTTAAGGCGTCTTATTTCCTAGACAGACCGGACCCATGCACACACATGACTCCATTGGAATGCGCCATCAGAACACCCCATCCCAAATGAACCTCTTATAACTAGTCCCAGTAAGCGTGCCCTGACCCCTACCAAGTGAGGGGTCCGCCTTTAATACCATAATGGGTTACTGGCTAATATGAGTCCCACACAACAAATGACACAAGCACCCCTAGACTTGCGTCCCCAATCAATTAGGCTTTACACATGTTAAGTTTTACACAGGTTAATAGTGTCCCTACAACCCCACCAGATTTACAAGTTTAGTTAACCCCCCAATAGATCAAACATAATACATAGCTGACATACACTTCCATTTACATGTTCCCTTAATCTTTGCATTAAGCCTACATGTTTCCATATTCATATACCCCATATTTCAGTTATATTGCATATTATAAGTTATGCCCCAAACTTTAGCCATATTCATAGTACAGGTTATGCCCCTAAATTACCATTCCCAATCATTCCCAATTAAACCCAATTTCTTTCGTACGCGTATTTCAGTGTTATCGGCCTAGGCTCAAAGGTAGCCTGACTATAAAAATAATAAGGGAATGAAGGAGGAAGAAGAACAAAAATAGGCATAAATAATAGAGATAGACATAGAAATAGGCATATAGAAATAACTGAACAAAATAGGTGTATGGCAAGTTTCATGTCAATTTAGCATATCTGTTTAAACTTTAATCAACATCTTAATAGGCATAAGTTTTAGATCCGGTTTATTAACATGTCAAGATTACTTGTTAAGTATTTATATCTAAAAGCAACATGAACTCATAGAGTCTGGATCTGAAGAACTGAGAAAAGAGTGTTGATGTTGTAGCAGAGATTCTTGTATACATATAAGTTATTGTTGAAGAGAAATAGGCTAGTTCAATCCAAGCTGAGGCAACATCCCCTTGTCTTCATTGTTTAAAGTGAATAAAACAATAGAAATGCGGTCCTATTTATAGCCTACCGCCAACGAATCTTGTTTGGAAACACGTCCAAGTTCAGAGAATTAATCTTCCCCGGATCTAGGTGGGTTGACCCCGGATTCGACCCTAGGGTCGACACACCCTTATATGGGTCGACCCTATGGGAGCAGGTCAACCCCCAAGGGTTCGATCTCCCGCATGGGTTTCCCGCTTCGATTTCAAACTGTTTTGAGTATTCTAGATTGATTTGTTTATATATATATATATATATATCTTAAACGTGTACAAACTTCAAACCTTAAAATCTTCTTCTTATGATGTCCGTTTTATGCAAACTCAGAGTCTATTTTAAGCAGAATTCCGAGAAAAACGCAATGGTACAGTCCATTTCCCTTAATTCCCAATATTTAATTAAGTACTCTTTAGTTTATTGATATCATGTTCATTAAAATTATGGGGAGTTACACTTCGACTACTTGTTTACTTTGTTATGGCTATTAATAGGGATTATGATTTTACGTTTTTGTACTCTGATGGTTGTTAGTGCAAGACAGATGTTTTTGTTTGTTGTATTTGGTTTCAGTATTTTAGCCTAAGGTTGTAACTGGTTGTTAGACTATGATGTTTTTCTGCTAAACAATGAAGTTTCAAATTTCGCTGCTATTTTTATATCTATCTTATGAGATTCTGTTTCTGTTTACTTATAGCGCTTCACGGAACATAATGCATTCTGATAAAGAGTGACATTAGCGGACGTGGGGTGTCGTATTTGGTATCAGAGCTGAAGGTCACAAGATCGGATAAAAGTTTTGGAAATTGTTTTCAAAAAATAAAATATTATCAAAGAAAAATCTATTTTTGAAACATATTCCCCAAAGCCATACAAAATATTTATTCGATTCTCTGTTTTAATATCCTTTTCCTCTCTTTTCAGCATGTCTGGGGAACCCAAACTTCCCGAGTGACCGTCTTTGTTCCGTAGATAACTCGAGGCTACGGTACCTGCCGGAGGCCAAGGAGATGCCCCTCCCCTAGTAGCAGCCGCTGTTCCTCCAACTCTGCGAGTAGATAATTTCTCTAAGATATGCAAGGACTTCTGTGCTATAGGAGGAAAACCATTCTGTGGAACTGAAAGCTTTGTGGAAGCGCAGAATTGGCTGCAAGAGACAAAGAACTTGTTTGGACTTTTTGAGGTTGACGACCGTAGAAAGTTACAGTTTGCCACATGGAAGATTAAGGATGAGGCTTCATTTTGGTGGAAGGTGATGCAAGCAGGGCGTTCAGTAGATACTTGGGCTGATTTCCAATAGAGATTCAAGACGAAGTTTCTTCTTAGGCAAAAGAGAGTATTCAGATGGAGAGATTCTTAGCACTTAAGCAAGAAAGTATGTCTGTTAAAGAGTATGTCAATAAGTTCAATCAGTTGGCAAGGTTTGGTCTGGAATTGGTGAATACCCCGCACAAGAAAGCTTTAAGGTTTGCGAAAGGATTAAATCAACTTCTCCAAGCATTAGCATTGTTTCATATACCGATGGGGGCAACTTTTAAAAGACTTGTTGACATGGCGCTGATGCACGAAGAGGGTAAAGATGAGAAGAAAGAGGTTAAGACCGATGAGACGTAAAACAAGAAAGTGTGGTCCAAGAAAGAAACGCAAAAGAAGCGTAAAAATAATGACAAGGCTCAGAATAAGAATAAATGTCATGATTGCGGGAGCTTAGGTCATATGGTCAAGGATTGCAGAAAAAGGAAGAATGCTTGTTTCAACTGTGGTGAAGTTGGACACTATACGGAAGAAGCAAGGATAGGGGAAAATGTGTAAAAGTCTGAATTTCCATACTATTGAGTTGAGTAAAAACACCACATGTCCAACCCATTAAGTAAAGAAGAAAAGGATAGAAGAACAAAATAACAATACAGAATCTCACATCGCAGTGGAATAATATATAATATATATAATAGCTTTTTGGAATACAAAATTTTAACTGTATAACATATCGTTATCAGAGTACAACACTTACAACATAGCTGAAAATAAATGGTAAATATATAATGCTGAAGCCTCCTGCTCCAAGAACTTCCAAATATATTTGTAAACACCTGAACTACTTGACTGTCTATACAAATTTGTGCACCCAAGAGTTTAGGGAAAACATAGAAAAATAAACTCTGGGTCAGTCATGGAACTGGTATGAGTAAACAATTTAAAACATTTTGAGAAAATAAACGATATCTCATAAGACCACGACGTATAACACGGAATGAGTTTTTCTCTTATGAGAATCCAAAACACTTGATTTAACTTTCAGAATCCTTTTGAAAGAAACGATAATATTTATATCAAAACTCTTTGACATTATAATAATGTCTAAATCAAATAAATAACAATCTAGTGGAACGTTTGCATCTCACACTCCACATATATATAGTATACAATCAAAACTGCGATCACTTATTGGGCAATGAATTTCCAACTATGACAAGGTATGGAACCACCTTCCGATAGTGTATCTCTGGAGAGGAATACACTGGGTTCAACAAGAACATCTTGTAACCCGGCCACACATGACCGACCACTTATTTTGCTTGAGTGTATCAAATGTATATCACCAACGGTTGGGATCAGCAACCGTTTTCCCGAATGGGACAACATCGAATATAATAAAGAATGAAATGAATTTCTCTAGGTAGGTGATAATACACCTACTTGGGAGCTACCCACTTAGCCATGTTGCCTGCACGATTTTTGCCATTTCCCAGTTGATGAGGCCTGAGGCTACGACTACTTACCTTTCATTGATAGTACAATCACTTTGAATGCCACGTTGTCAGTTTCGTTAAACATTAATTGATTTGCAAAATTATAATCTGGATATTATGCTAAGAGAATAAATTCTCCGTCACCATATATATTTATACAGACCAACATATGTGATCATTGGAAATACTCTGTCAGACACTCGTTCATACACGTTCGTTCTGGGATTGAACCAAACCGAAGGCATAATTTCCATTAATCCATTTTAGGCAATTTCTACGTAGGATTAACAGAAAAAGCTCTTGCACTTTACACCATCTTCGATTATCTTCATATAATCTGATCCGCAACGCTACTGCCAATACGGAGTGGTTCTTGGATAATAATCCAACCAGTCTCTCCATATTGACAACGAAATTAGCAGATACTTTGATAGTCGGTTATTTAACTATCGAAGAAAACAAAGAACTATTCAAAGCATCAAACAATCACTGGCCCCTTAATTAATATTTTATTAATTTAATCACTTCTCCATTTCCTTATCAATATTTGTTAACCAAATATTTTCAATAATCATCTTGGCCTCTTACGTTATTTGGAAAACATTTCCATATATCGCCTTCTTTTATTTTCTATACTTAGAAAATATCTTCTATTAATAATCAGAAAACATTCCAAGTACTTCTCTCTTTATGAACATTCATTTCTATACTTAGGAAATATTTATTATTATATTTCCAAAATTCCACTTATTTGGGTTAAAACGAATGTTGTGTAAAACATTGTTACAACAACCTAAAATACTGCATTCAACTAAATCTTATTCAAAACATTCATCTTCGAACCTGAATCTTGCTATTTATTGGTTAATAATGAATTCAATCAAGTTGGAGTATAAATACCTCTCAGACCTTGATTGAATAACATTGTTAACTTCAAACGAACAAGACTACTTATCTCGAATAATCAACATCATATAAATAAATTACTCATTTTTAAAATGTGTATACGTTTCTCTTTTTATTTTTACCAGATTTAATTATAGATTTCCTTTTTGTTTATAATATTCTATTTTAAGTTTGTTTCCTTATCGAATTCTATACATATATATATATATATATATCGATATATTGATTTTTAGTTATCAAATTTTCTTAAAAATATTCCAACTCTTTAAATTTTCGGAAAATTTTGCCAGCATCTCCTTTGTACCGGTCAATAGCTCAAACCTCAACTCGCCTCTCTAGGCCCTTTCCATTCAAAAAAAATATCAAAAAGCTAAGTGGCTTGCCGATTCGGCGCATACAAACTCATATGGAATTTAATCATGTACCTTTTTGTCGGGCACTCGAATTATAATCTTCATACACTTTATACCATACCTGTCTAACCCATATATGTCCATTCCCAATTTATTCTAACTTTAGTCAATCATTTTTAACTCAATTCGCTAATTTATTCTTTAATTAGCTCTTTGGCCCATTTCACTTTTTATTTGAATATAACACGTCCAGATATATTTTTAATTTACTTAACACCCAATCTAATTCCATTTCAACTCGGTTTTCATATTCAATTTCGAATATAAATTCTTAAACCCTATTTACTTATCCAACGCCCAATTTTGATTCAAACTCGATTAACTAATTACTTTTCAAACAAGTTAATTCTATTCAATAATTTAAAATCTGATTTTTTTTGTTTTTAAAAATCAATCCATTTACTTCCCTTAAGTTCATATTCATTTTATAACTCAAATCTGGATTTTTCTAATGGAAATTCGGATTTTAATTTACTTAAAATCCTTATATTAATTTTATATAAATCATTATGGTTTTTAAATGATTATAGCACTGTTTTTCTGGAAATTTGATTTTGACATAACTCAAAATCTATAAGGCGAAATCCATAATTTTCTCTTCCATTAGAAAACTATTATCAAATCGGTCCTGACGATTCTTGTTTCAAAGAATTTCGACTTAATTTGAGTTATATATACAAAATTGAAGTTCCAAACACCAAATTACGAACGACCGCGCTGCGGCGAGTTCGTTTTTAATTATATTTAAATATAAACGTTTAAACTTCGTTTATAAATAAATTTCAACTCCGTCCAAATATATTTTAATATATATATATATATATATATATTTCTAACCAAATTTCTCAATCCAACTTAATATTTCTGATTTTCCCTAATCGTCGCTTATTCCATAATTTAGTTATATTTTATTTACAACTCAATCTGCTATATTAAATTCAAATTCCTTTTGGAAATAAATTATTATAAAAATTCGATATTATCGAATTCCAATTATAACTCCTTTGGATTTTCTCAATTTCATTTATATTCCGAATTCCGGAATATAATCAATTGTTATATTTCAAACCATTTTCCAATTCACTTTTTAAATTCATACTAGAATTTAAAATTCTAGATTATCTAGTGATAATTTATTCACCAGATTTATAAACATCATTTATAAATTCAATTCCTTGTTTTATATATTGAAAACAAGTTTCATTTCAAAAATCTATTTGACACCCAATTCATTATTTTATATTCTGAATCCGGAAAACCCGTCGTTCTCTTTTCGAAACAATTTCAAATTCTATTTTTTTAAATTCATACTTGAATTTAACATTACAAATTATCTCTTGATTATTAAATTACTACATTTATAAATATCGTTTATAAATTTACTTGTTTATATATATTCAAACAAGTTCCATTCCAAAATCTATCTAAAACCAAAATCTTATTTGAATTATTCTATTTACTGTAATTTATCTATATTATAACATAGAATTTATTTAAATATTAAATTTCAAATCTTAATTACTATTTAATACAATTTCAATATCCTTTCTGGATATAATTTATCGGCATAATCTAATTTAATTATCCGATTAAATTTACATTCTGAACAACATAATAGACTTCATCATTTTCTATTTAAAACGATCTCCAATTCTTATTTTTAAATTCACATTTTGAATTTAAATTTCCCAATTATCCAATGATAATTATTCATTTCATTTATAAACACCATTTATAAATTTATTCCATTTCCCCACATTATCCAATGAAAATTATTCCACTTTATTTATAAACATCGTTAATAAATTTACTACTTGTCTTTACTATTCAAAACAAGTTAATATTTCTTGTCCATTCGAAATTCAAATTCTATTTTGGAAAAATAGAATTTTCCTTTAAATCACAAAATACCTTTTCACGATATTTTATTATAAATTAACATCTAGGCCCAGTGATATATAAACACCCAATACACTCAATTATTAATCACAAGTTTTATGATATATCATATATGATTATATATGAAAACAGACAAATAAATAATAAATTTTTGAGGAATCTAGTTGGATCCCTTCAACCTATTTTTCCTTGCATCCACAGACATTAGCCAACATAAACAATACCCATCCTGCTTCGAGGCAGGATATCGCGGTATAGAAGGTCATCCACTATCATATTGTGGGGCGCATAGGGTCATCCGCTAATGATACTGTGGGCATCCGCTAATGGTAGTATGGGAACTATCCAATCACCAATATATATATATATATAATAACCACAAACACCAACCTAAATAACTAATATATATTTAATAGCCACAATAATATTTTAGTGCATGCAAACAACTAATGAACAATTATTTGAACGAATAAAATAATTCTAAATAAAAATATGAGTGAGATTTGCTCACTATGATTTTTAATTCGTAATTTTTCCAATTCGAACACCATTGCATAGTTATCGCTAGTACGAGTACAGTGTACCTCGTTTTATTTAAATCTGTTATCACACGAATAATTTAACAATTTGCAAGGTTGAAAATAATTATTCATTACTAACTAAAATTACTTAATTAAATTACCTAATCCCCTTTTTAGCTTAGTTCATGTTCTACAATTTCTTCTCTTTCCAAAAACAACTCGCCTGGGCTATTTTCGTGACCCTCATCCATCCTCTTTGCCTCAAAACTCGATATCTGACAAATCCAACACAAATCAGATGCTTAAAAATAAACCCATACCTGCTCCAAGATCCTCGAAATCCCACTGCACTTGCCAATGATTCCAGCGTCATCTCCCCTAAATCATCCTTGCTCCTCGTCCACGAATCCGAACTCCAGTTCAAACAAAATCTGACACTACCCTAAACCTCAAGTTTCAAAACACTCGTTCGCACCACTCTCAACACCAATCCATATGAAATCACCCTAGAACCAACTCGCAACCCCATTTCTGAACTCGAGATGAACTTTACTCCACTGTTCTAAAGTCCAACACCCCCAATTTACGTCACATACATTTCCGACCATTCCAGCGTGGACTCCAGCTTGTACCCGCTTCATTGAATCCATCGCAATGCTGCTTCCCTCGCCTGAAATCCTATCGAGCTCAAACCCTAGTTCGACAGTTCCAACCCAGACAATAGCCCCATATCATGAGTGATTCTGCGGCCTCGAGCTTCCAGGAATTTCAATGCTACCTCGATCCTCTGCTCGACATTCCCAATCAACTAATTAGGCTAATCCTAGTTTGAAAAACTCCTATCGAGTCGCAGGCATACATTTCTAGTGTTGATTTCAGAATTAGGAGGGCGCCATGTCTGTTTTTTATTTTGGGAAGGAACTGAATTTGTGAGTGATAAATTAGAGAAGCGCGATCTATTAAATAGGGAGAAAGAGGAACTAGGTCTGTGTTTTACAGTATAGAGTGCTTATCAATTTCAAACTAGCCATATGTTATTAAATTTTTAGCCTGTACGTTTTAATACTTAGGGTAGAAGCAATTAGCTTTTTTATTAATTTGATTTGACAAACATAGATTTATATTTTGATTTTGATTTGATTACATATTTATCCATTAATTTAAAAATTAACATATGTCGCGGTCCCGAACACCTATCGAGGCGTAGCGACAGATGTTCATGGAGCTATACCGCCATTCCGAACATACTGGAATAGATTCTGAAGTCTAATTCGAACCTATATATAAAATACGCATATTAAATCGATATAATATAATTTAAATTCAAAACAAAAAATTCCTCGATAATAAATTATTATTATCGTTTATATTCCAAAATGAATTTATATTGATCATTTGAATCATTTCAAATTTAGTTTTAAACTTCAAATTCATTTATTCTCAGTTTTCATATTTCGATAATTTAATCTACTCGAAATTAAATCGTATATCGATTATTAAATCGATAAACTTGATAATAAAATAAATTTATATTATCAACTCAACATTTAAAATAAATTTAAACGAATAAAAATAATCGTTAAAAATTCGGGTTATTACATTTTTTCCCCCTTAAAAGAATTTCGTCCTTGAAATTACTAAGGTAAGATAAATGCTACAACTCGTTAACTTTTCAAAAAACTCTCTTATGTTGATATCCAACATTTCTTACTTCAACAAATTTTAATTTCCACAATAACTTTTTGCTTTCATTCATATGCATTCAAATTGATTCTAAATCAATGATCCATTTAACATGCTTAAGTTAAATTTAATTTCCAGAATTCAGATACTTGGGTTTTTATTTCAAATTCTTTAGAAATCACACAAATGTATATACACATTCATTTCCATCTCAAATTCAAAACATTTGAATTTCTTTTTGTTTCCAGAATAACTTGTTTTCTTTTAAACAATTTCCCATCAAAAACTTTTCTAAGTTAGCAATCCATCACTTAGAAACTCGAAAATGAACACTAATGATGCTGCAGTCATCATCAGAATTATTTCCCAGCTACTGAAGCGAGTTCAGTGCTTTATCACTTTAAAAATACCTCTAAAAATGATTTTTATTCAAAAATCCTTCCAAAGAAAGCTATACTATTTTTAATATACTTCAGAATTTTTTTTCCAAACACCCAGTATTTAAATTCCAAATTCTGGTTTGAATTAATTCTAATTCATCTCATTTGTATATACTTCGTTCATATACAATTTTATATTTGGTTATATATATAACCATTCCTATTTTATAATCTCATTAGACAATCAACACATCCATATATTATAATAATTTCATAAAATTATTCCTTTTCTATCAAAATAGAATTTTGGATAAAATTATTTCATTACCCACTTTAAAACAATACCATGCCAAATTTTTCTGTTCAAGTATTTAGTAATTCCTATCGACTTCGTGACGTCCCACGATTCGAACAAAAATCATAAACCACTCAATAGACAAGTCAACACAATATAAAACAATTTTTATATCAATTAACAAATAGGCGCTCTCATATATGTACACTCAACTCATTCTAGGGTACTACTGACCCTATCTCTAATGAGTAATCCCCCACCAAAGCCTAGGTATTCGCTCAACCTAAGCTCTGATACCAACTGTAAAGGCCCAAATTTCCGTACTATTGAGTTGACTAAAAACGCCACATGTCCAACCCAAATTGCACAAAAATACGAATCATTATTAACTAAAGAAGAAAAGGATAGAAGAAGAACAAAATAACAACACAGAATCCACATCGCAGCGGAATAAAATATAATATATATAACATTTTTTTGAAATACAAAATTTTAACTGTATAACATATCATTATCAGAGTACAACACTTACAACACAGCGGAAAATAATGGGTGAATATATAATGCTGAAGTGTAAGAACCCGTAACTTCCTCGGTAAGGAAAGAACGAATTGCTTTGAGGACAAGACGAATCAGAACACAAACAGAAGAACAATTCATTGCTTATTACAACAATTACATCAGAGTACAATAATATATAGAGTATGAATAAATATTACACATTTGATAAATATCAGAGATTTAAATTACATTACCGCAGCGGAAAAATAATACAAAACATAACTGAAAGAAATACACGGATACAGAGCTTTCCGAATATCACTTCAGCTGTAAACAAGGATCCTGTGAATATAAATCTGCAAAACCCAACTACTAGCTGCCCGTGTCGAAAATAAGGGCACCCAGAGTTTAGGTCAAAACAATAAACTCCAGGTCAGTCATGTGACTGGTGTGAGAACTAAAACAGTTATTAATCTTTATTTTTAAAGTTAGGTAAATCAAGGGACCACGCCATATAACACGGAACAGGTTTCCTCCCAAGAATACCAGTGCATAAAACAAACAGTGCAATGCTAAATAAAGAAAAATGAAGCTATTATAAGACCCAGGTCCCATCACACAATGCAACGCAAGCCGGAGGATAGGGTTTTACCTTATAATAGCTAAAGAATGCTTGATACGCTAAATTTTATCTTTTATTATTACTATAAGCGAAGAAAACAACTTCAATCATAGACGGCATAATTGCCCCCATACCACTATGTCGCTATACTAGTTCTACAATTAAAACCGCAAAGGTCAAATTGGAAATTGGATTTCCGTCATGAGTCGAGGCAAGGGGCAAGCTCCTCTCCGTTCGAGACACTAGCAAATGTCTCAGGACCACACACAGCGATCCTGGATCTTCAGAGTCGGTCCTCTCTTACTTTCGAGGATTAGTTATTCTGAACACACGTTTCCCGGTCCTAACAGACCTTTATCCGACGCGCCTCGCATCCAACAACCACACAGGTAAAAAGTATATAAATGTCAGGGCTAGTAGGTCACTGCCATCACCCATAGCTCGAAAGAAATGTCGTGCTCTCCCTGCAGTCACTATCCCGTTTTTGACTCATACCGAGGTGTGAGGCTCGCGAATTAACGCCATAGACAAAGCTATGCCACATAGGCCGTGCTTTGATCATCAACCACAAGATTTTTCTTTTCAAAAGAAGCCTTGATCATTTGCCACTTAGGCATGCCACACAGGCAATTCATGCCATGCGATTGATATCCATCAATATATAACCTCTAAGCTCGTACGTCTCAGAGAAGGGCGTTAAGCAAGAGAATAAATTCTCCGCCGCCAAACAGATATATATTTAATAGAAGTCAATCACACAGAATAAAATCCAATGTCATACACACAGTCCATTTACAAGTTCGTTCTGGGTCTGAACGAAACTGGAGGAACCTTATTCCTCGCTTATCCATCGATCTCCAAGTACGTCTGGACGATCACCAACTGATTCCCTCCTCTTGGGTGTACAACCCAATCAAGATCATCAATAATCATCCAAACGATGTGAAGACCTCCGGTCTTCAACCACCGTCTTCATCTTCGACTTATCATCGAATCGGTTATTCAGAATGGGTATAAACCCGGCTTTTCCGAATAACCCGCGTATATAATAAACAAGTGTTACACAAACACAACATACGCCTCATTCCAATTCAGAATATTCTTTTATTCAAAATTTCACATTCTTAGGGAAAGTTTCCCATTAATTTTATCAAAGATAAATTCTTCTAAATTTATTCTTTAATCTTCCTTTGGATATCATTTCAAACCGTGTTAAGGTTTTCCAAACTAGTCGGAATTAGCGAACCACACCGAAGTAATCATTTATTTTATTTCCTAATCCCAACCTATTAATCCCATGGAGCAAAACTGGTAATACTCCATATCTAACACCACGGTGTTATCGGTAAATATTAATTACCATTTCACGTTCAAATCTAATTAAAGATTTAACTATCGCTTTGGAGCAAAACTGGTGATACTCCATTCTCGATCACTTTAATCTGATTAAAGATTCATTAAAACTTCACTTAGCTTTAATCTTCCCAAAAATCAATATCATGTCTTTAACTGGGTTAAAGTACCAATGTCATCTAAAACACGGTTCACGATAAACCCAAAATCACTTTCCATTGTTAATCGGGTTAAAGAACAAGTGTTATTCAAAGCACCGCTCACGATAAACCCCAAAAACCAATTTAAATTCAATTCCAATTAAATACTAATTAACTGGACAATTTCACTAAATCTTAATTAAAAGATTTATTCTTTTCTAAACTGGGTCCAAGAACAGTGTTATTTAAGACACCATTCACGACGAACCCAACATCCCATTTGATATTAAATACAAGGCTCTGAATAGAAAATATATCGGCTTATATTCAATATCAAATTCTGAAACCAACAAATATCGTATTGAAAATAACGATATAAATATATCTTTCAAATTTCCACAACCATATCTGTATAATCACAAAATCCACCATCGAAATATTCCAAAGATAATTTCGATTCAAATCCATTCCAATTCGTATATTGGAAATTCTGATTATTTTTAAAACCACTTCAAATCCAATTTATTTATTCAAAAATATTGGATTATAATTCTAGTTCATAACTAGTTCATTTCGACAAAAATAGATTTTTATCCTTACAAATGTGGAATTTTTCATCCTAATTCTTTCCAATTCATATATTATGATTTTACACAAATTATTAATAATTTTAATAATTTTATTATGGCCCGTACAGTCGGTTTTCAATAACGGCCACCGAACTGCACTTACAACGACCTTTTCCAAATTTGATTTGGACATAATTCCAAATCCAACCGTTAGATTTCAAATTTCTAATATTCATTGGAAAAATATTTTCGATACGAACCCAACGGTTCCGGTTTCAGGAGGATCCGACGGTCGAATCTCCCGCAGCGTCAATTCGAAGTCAATGGTCGAAATTCGCGAACTGCCGCGGCGCGGCGCGTTCTATTCAGGCCATTTAATATATATAATATATATATTATATATACTTCATCGATTTTAATTCAAAACGTATTTTATAAATCGTTTTAAATTCGTTCTCAAAACAATTTCCACTTCATATTCAATTTTAAATCAAAATTGAATATTCCATATCATTAATATATAAATGATAATATTTTCAAAACGTTATATTTTGAAATCACTTCCTTTTCTATATTCATTATAAAAACGAATATAATCGATATAAATATCGTTCGCGTCAAAATGGCGCATCTCTAATCAACACGGCTTTATATATTTCAATAACTTCGTTATTCTATTCAACAAATGAATATTTTCTTCAACACATGAATATATATTTCCTTCAACACATGAGTATCGTCAACACATGACTATTTTTGTTATTTAATATATTTCATAAAATTATGATTTCTATCGTTTAATTCTTAATCAGACTCCAACCGTAAATTAGTAAGAGAACGATTCCCCTAAGTATTAACTCCGAAGGCCGAAACCAACATCAGATCAATACCCAGGAAACCACTCATCTTAACTAGTTTCCAGTTAGTTTCTAATTTTATTTACGATAAAGATGTGAATTTTATTATTAAAATATTTCGTTCAACACATGATAAGTTTCAACACATGAATATTCTCAACACATAAGTATCGTCAACACATGACTACTTATTCTATTCAACACATGAATCTTTATTTTCCAAATTGGAATGAGGCCCAATCAATTACCATATAATGTTAATTATATGGATTCCATATAACACATGTATATAATAGCAATGATAAATAATCAACCATCATCCAAAGTGCACCACACAACTGTATAAGCATTAAATATAAATAATTAACGCTTACACAGTCTGTCGACCAATCGATCGACATACAACTAAATAATTGGGATTACTGTACGCCAAATATCATCACAACACCCGTGTGGGGTTTCAAATCAACAAACACTGAATACTATTTGTGTAGTTGGGCGACGTGTAAAATTTATCGTCCCAATCAATATCCTTAAAATGGGTGTACATAAAAAAATCGTTCAATTTGTAAATGAATATTTATTTATTCACATTCATGTTAAAAATTATATTTTTAACTATATAATATTTTATTTCAACACATGAATATATTTCCATTCATCTCACATCACAATCAATTTTCACAACACACAAAATCAACCAAGTCGTCCATGGTCTGTGGACGACGGGTGTCGGGTGCTGCTAAGCACCGTCTGAATCATAGTATATAATTTTAACTAGAAAACAAGGATTAAAGTGAGAAGTTCTCACCGATTAGCTAAACCAAACACCGCGACTCTTCATATGTAGAAAATCTTGCCGTGCTCGCCTTTTGTCACTTTCGTTGTCTGTATCCACTACATAAATAAAAATCGCATCTTTATATTGTTGCTATGTATATAAAAATCACATTTTTATAACTACGCTATATGGATAAGAATCACATTTTTATAACTACGCTATATGGATAAGAATCACATTTTTTACCGCTACTATATAGATAAAAATTCTATTTTTATACCGCTGCTATATAGATATAAATTCTATTTTTATACCGCTGCTATATAGATAAAAATTCTATTTTTATACCGCTGCTATATAGATAAAAATTCTATTTTTATACCGCTGCTATATAGATAAAAATTCGATTTTAATACCGCTATTATATAGAAAAAAATTCTATTTTTATACCGCTACTACTACTAATAAAGATTATATTTTTATATCGACACTCATATAAAAATCACATTTTTATATTCTCTAGTATATAAAAATCATATTTTTATTATCTTTATAATATAAAAATCATATTTTTATTTGTTCACTTTCAATATAAAAGTCATAACCTTCACGAATTCAAAATCTAAACTTTATGGTGTTAAAAATCTCAACTTTATGATATATATAAAAAAACTTTGTATTTACAAAAATCTCGACTTTTCATAAGTAAAAGTCATAACTTTTGTATAATAAAAATCATCATCTTCGCTATAATAAAATCATAATTTTCGCTATAACAAAACTGATTTTATAAATCGAAAACTCACTTTCAGTTCAAAGAGGGAGGTCGACGTCGAGGTGGCGGGCCTTGAGGTGCTGCGCCGGAGACTAGCCAGTGGTGGTGCGCCTGAGGCGACGTCAGGTGGCGGGATTGGCTCGAATTGGGAGGGGGGTGATTTAGGGTTTTAAAACCAAGAGGGGGTGGAGGCTTTAGGAGGGTGGAGGCCGTCGGAGGGGGTGAGCGACGGACTGGTGGTGCGGTTTGGCCGCGGCGGCAGGTTGGGCAGTGGAGCGGTGGGTTTCTCATCCGAGAAGGAAACGAGAGGCTGGGGGGAAGTAGGGAATCGGAGGGGGTGCTGGAGAGGATCGACGGCGATAGCGCGAGGCGGACGTAGGGGGAGGAGCGACGTGATTTAGGTATGAGCGGGATTTAGGTTTTTTTCTTTTTCTGAACGTGGATACTACTGATCCCATCTCTAACGAGTTATTCTCATTGGATATTACTAATCCAATTTCTGATGAATTCTTTCGTATGGTTCTAATGTGCCTTGTTCTCGAGCTCTGTAAACCAAAGCTCTGATACCATTGTAAGAACCCGTAACTTCCCCGGTAAGGAAAGAACGAAATGCTTTGAGGACAAGACGAATCAGAACAAAAACAGAAGAACAATTCATTGCTTATTACAACAATTACATCAGAGTACAAGAATATACAGAGTATGAATGAATATTACACATTTGACAAATATCAGAGATTTAAATTACATTACTGCAGCGGAAAAATAATACAAAACATAACTGAAAGAAATACATGGATACATAGCTTTCTGAATATCACTTCAGCTGTAAACCAGGATCCTGTGAATATAAATCTGCAAAACCCAACTACTAGCTGCCCGTGTCGAAAATAAGGGCACCCAGAGTTTAGGTTAAAACAATAAACTCCAGGTCAGTCATGTGACTGGTGTGAGAACTAAAACAGTTATTAATATTTATTTTTAAAGTAAGGTAAATCAAGGGACCACGCCGTATAACACGGAACGGGTTTCCTCCCAAGAATACCAGTGCATAAAACAAACAGCGCAATGCTAAATAAAGAAAAATGAAGATATTATAAGACCCAGATCCCATCACACAATGCAACCCAAGCCGAAGGATAGGGTTTTACCTTATAATAGCCAAAGAATGCTTGATACGCTAAATTTCATCTTTTATTATTACTATAAGTGAAGAAAACAACTTCAATCATAAGTATCAATCATAGACGGCATAAGTGCCCCATACCACTATGTCGCCATACTAGTTCTACAATTAAAACCGCAAAGGTCGTATTGGAAATTGGATTTCCATCATGAGTCGAGGCAAGGGGCAAGCTCCTCTCCGTTCGAGACACTCTAGAAAATGTCTCAGGACCACACACAGCGATCCTGGATCTTCAGGGCCGGTCCTCTCTTACTTTTGAGGATTAGTTATTCCTGAAAACAGGTTTCCCGGTCCTAACAAACCTATATCCGAGGCGCCTCGCATCCAACAACCACACATGTAAAAAGTATATAAATGTCAGGGCTGGTAGGTCACTGACATCACCCATAGCTAGAAAGAAACGTCGTGCTCTACCTGCAGTCACTATCCCGTTTTTGACTCATACCGAGGTGTGAGGCTCGCGAATTAACGCCATACACAAAGCTATGCCACATAGGCCGTGCTTTGTTCATCAACCACAAGACTTTGCTTTTCAACAGAAGCCTTGATCATTTGCCACTTAGGCATGCCACACAGGCAATTCATGCCATGTGATTGATATCCATCAATATATAACCTCTAAGCTCGTACGTCTCAGAGAAGGGCGTTAAGCAAGAGAATAAATTCTCCCCCGCTAAACAGATATATATTTAATAGAAATCAATCACACAGAATAAAATCCAATGTCAGCCACACAGTCCATTTACAAGTTCGTTCTGGGTCTGAACGAAACCAGAGGAACCTTATTCCTCGCATATCCATCGATCTACAAGTACGTCTGGACGATCACCAACTGATTCCCTCCTCTTGGGTGTACAACCCAATCAAGATCATCAATAATCATCCAAACGATGTGAAGTCCTCCGGTCTTCAACCACCATCTTCATCTTCGACTTATCATCGAATCGGTTATTCAGAATGGGTATAAACCCGGCTTTTCCGAATAACCCGCGTATACAATAAACAAGTGTTACACAAACACAACATACGCCTCATTCCAATTCAGAATATTCTTTTATTCAAATTTTCACATTCTTAGGGAAAGTTTCCCATTAATTTTATCAAAGATAAATTCTTCTAAATTTATTCTTTAATCTTCCTTTGGATATCATTTCAAACCGTGTTAAGGTTTTCCAAACTAGTCGGAATTAGCGAACCACACGGAAGTAATCATTTATTTTATTTCCTAATCCCAACCTATTCATCCCATGGAGAAAAACTGGTAATACTCCATATCTAACACCATGGTGTTATCGGTAAATATTAATTACCATTTCACGTTCAAATCTAATTAAAGATTTAACTATCGCTTTGGAGCAAAACTGGTGATACTCCATTCTCGATCACTTTAATCTAATTAAAGATTCATTAAAACTCCACTTTGTTTTAATCTTCCCAAAAATCAATATCCTGTCTTTAACTGGGTTAAAGAACCAATGTCATCTAAAACACGGTTCACGATAAACCCAAAATCACTTTCCACTGTTAATCGGGTTAAAGAACAGGTGTTATTCAAAACATCGCTCACGATAAACCCCAAAAACCAATTTAAATTCAATTCCAATTAAATACTAATTAACTGGACAATTTCACTAAATCTTAATTAAAAGATTTATTCTTTTCTAAACTGGGTCCAAGAACAGTGTTATTTAAGACACCATTCACGACGAACCCAACATCCCATTTGATATTAAATAGAAGGCTCTGAATAGAAAATATATCGGCTTATATTCAATATCAAATTCTGAAACGAACAAATATCGTATTGGAAATAACGATATAAATATATCTTTCAAATTCCCACAACCATATCTGTATAATCACGAAATCCACCATCGAAATATTCCGAAGATAATTTCGATTCAAATCCATTCCAATTCGTATATTGGAAATTCTGATTATTTTTAAAACCACTTCAAATCCAATTTATTTATTCAAAAATATTGGATTATAATTCTAGTTCATAACTAGTTCATTTCGATAAAAATATATTTTTATCCTTACAAATGTGGAATTTTTCATCCCAGTTCTTTCCAATTCATATATTATGATTTTACACAAATTATTAATATTTTTAATAATTTTATCAAGGCTTGTACAGTCGGTTTTCAATAACGGCCACCGAACTGCACTTACAACGACCTTTTCCAAATTTGATTTGGGCATAATTCCAAATCCAACTGTTAGATTTCAAATTTCTAATATTCATTGGATAGCTCTTTTCGATACGAACCCAACGGTTCCGGTTCCGGTTTCAGTAGGATCCGACGGTCGAATCTCCCGCAGCGTCAATTCGAAGTCAATGGTCGAAATTCAAGAACTGCCGCGGCGCGGCGCGTTCTATTCAGGCCATTTAATATATGTAATATATATATTATATATACTTCGTCGATTTTAATTCAAAACGTATTTTATAAATCGTTTTAAATTCGTTCTCAAAACAATTTCCACTTCATATTCAATTTTAAATCAAAATTGAATATTCCATATCATTAATATATAAATGATAATATTTTCAAAACGTTATATTTTAAAATCACTTCATTTTCTATATTCATTATAAAAACGAATATAATCGATACAAATATCGTTCGCGTCAAAATGGCGCATCTCTAATCAACACAGCTTTATATATTTCAATAACTTCGTTATTCTATTCAACAAATGAATATTTTCTTCAACACATGAATATATATTTCCTTCAACACATGAATATTCTCAACACATGAGTATCTTCAACACATGACTATTTTTGTTATTTAATATATTTCATAAAATTATGATTTCTATCGTTTAATTCTTAATCAGACTCCAACCGTAAATTAGTAAGAGAACGATTCCCTAAGTATTAACCCCAAAGGCCGAAACCAACATCAGATCAATACCCAGGAAACCACTCATCTTAACTAGTTTCCAGTTAGTTTCCAATTTTATATATGATAAAGATGTGAATTTTATTGTTAAAATATTTCGTTCAACACATGATAAGTTTTAGCACATGAATATTCTCAACACATAAATATCGTCAACACATGACTGTTTATTCTATTCAACACATGAATCTTTATTTTCCAAATTGGAATGAGGCCCAATCAATTACCATATAATGTTAATTATATGGATTCCATACAACACATGTATATAATAGAAATGATAAATAATCAACCATCATCCAAAGTGCACCACACAACTGCATAAGCATTAAATATAAATAATTAACGCTTACACAGTCTATCGACCAATCGATCGACATACAACTAAATAATTGGGATTACCGTACGCCAAATATCATCCCAACACCCGTGTGGGGTTTCAAATCAATAAACACTGAATACTATTTGTGCAGTTGGGCGACGTGTAAAATTTATCGTCCAATCAATATCCTTAAAATGGGTGTACATAAACAAATCGTTCGATTTGTAAATGAAAATTTATTTATTCACATTCACATTAAAAATTATATTTTTAACTATATAATATTTTATTTCAACACATGAATATATTTCCATTCATCTCACATCACAATCAATTTTCACAACACACAAAATCAACCAAGTCGTCCATGGTCTGTGGACGATGGGTGTCGGGTGCTGCTAAGCACCATCTGAATCCTAGTATATAATTTTAACTAGAAAACAAGGATTAAAGTGAGAAGTTCTCACCGATTAGCTAAACCAAACACCGCGACTCTTCATATATAGAAAATCTTGCCGTTCTCGCCTTTTGTCACTTTCGTTGTCCGTATCCACTACATATATAAAAATCGCATCTTCATATTGTTGCTATGTATATAAAAATCACATTTTTATAACTACGCTATATGGATAAGAATCACATTTTTATACCGCTACTATATAGATAAAAATTCTATTTTTACACCGCTACTATAGCGATAAAATTCTATTTTTATACCGCTACTATATAGATAAAAATTCTATTTTTATACCACCACTATATAGATAAAAATTCTATTTTTATACCGCTACTATATAGATAAAAATTCTATTTTTATAATGCTACTATATAGATAAAAATACTATTTTTATACCGCTACTATATAGATAAAAATTCTATTTTTGTACCGCTACTACTACTAATAAAGATTATATTTTTATATCGCCACTCATATAAAAATCACATTTTTATATTCTCTAATATATAAAAATCATATTTTTATTATCTCTATAATATAAAAATCATAACCTTTACGAATTCAAAATCTAAACTTTATGGTGTTAAAAATCTCAACTTTATGATATATAAAAAAAACTTTGTATTTACAAAAATCTTGACTTTTCATAAGTAAAAGTCATAACTTTTGTATAATAAAAATTATCTCCTTCGCTATAATTAAATCATAACTTTCGATATAATAAAACTGATTTTATAAATCGAAAACTCGCTTTTCGTTCAAAGAGGGAGGTCGGCGTCGAGGTGGCGGGCCTTGAGGTACTGCGCCGGAGATTGGCCAGTGGTGGTGCGCCTGAGGCGGCGTCAGGTGGCGGGATCGTCTCGAATTGGGAGGGGGTGATTTAGGGTTTTAAAACCAAGAGGGGGTGGCGGCTTTAGGAGGGTGGAGGCCGTTGGAGGGGGTGAGCGATGGGCTGGTGGTGCCGCTTGACC
The DNA here is from genome assembly GCA_030737875.1 of Allium sativum. NCBI lineage: Eukaryota > Viridiplantae > Streptophyta > Magnoliopsida > Asparagales > Amaryllidaceae > Allium > Allium sativum. Next base: position 471,486,689 of record CM060920.1, on the reverse strand, counting down.
GCGGCGGCGGGTTGGGCAGTGGAGCGGTGGGTTTCTCATCCGAGAAGGGAACAAGAGGCTGAGGGGGAAGGAGGGAATCAGAGAGGGTGCTGGAGAGGATCGGCGGCGGTAGCGCGAGGTGGCGTTAGACGGACGTAGGGGGAGGAGCGACGTGATTTGGGTCTAAGCGGGATTTAGGTTTTTTTCTTTTTCTGAGCGTGAAAATAAAGAAAAGGGAGGGGGGTTAAAGACTTATATGTAAAATTATATTTAATTTAATTTAATTCTCTTAAGAGTTGACTTTTCATTTGAACTCCAAACTAGACCGACCGACTATCGTCCATAACTAATTGCCCCCATTTCGAATGCAATGGGATATGTTTCGCAGGCTGATTCGGCTGTTTCGATCAGTTTCCGTCAAAATCAAAATATAAATCTATATATTAAATTTGAACGCACATTTCAATTTACCGGGGCCACATACGGACTCTAAAAATTCCCGAAAAACATTTTCTAGCTTAGTATTGACGATACAGTCCTAACAAAACTAATTTCGTCAAATTCTGAGACCGTTTGAAAAATGACCATTTTAAAGGGCCAGAATTCCATAGCGACTATTCTGAATTTTCAACTGGGCACAACTTTTGATTCCCGCTATGAAATTTTGATTTTTCGGATTCATTGGAAAGATATTTTCAAATAGATCCTAATATTTTTGGTTTCGCTAAAATCTGGTTTATTTTGAATCTTGTACATTCATTTGAAATTTGAAATCGAATTTTCAAACTACCGCGCCATTTTTAATTCCTTTTATATTTAAAATAAAATATTTATATTCTAACGACGATTCAAATAAGTACATACATTCTAATTCAATTCAAAATAAATTTCTCGTCGTTATTATTTAAAATAAATCATTTTAAATATTCAAAATTCATTAAAATTGCCAAAATAAAAAATTTAAATTAGCTCAGAATTTCTGGGTTGTTACATGAAGCCTCCTGCTCCAAGCTCTTCCAAGTATATCTATAAACACTTGAACTACTTGACAGCCTGTACAAATTTGGGCACCCAAGAGTTTAGGGAAAACATAGTAAAATAAACTCTGGGTCCGTCATGGGACTGATATGAGTAAACAATTTAAATTAGTTTGAGAAAATAAATGATATCTCATAAGACCATGCCGTATAACACGGAACAGATTTTTCTCTTATAAGAATCCAAACACTTGATTTAACTTTCAAAATCCTTTTGAAAGAAACGATAATCTTTATATCAAAACTTTTTGACACTATAATAATGTCTAAATCAAATAAATAACAATCTAGTGGAACGTTTGCATCTCACACTCCATATATATAATATGCAATCAAAACCGCGATCACTTATTGGGTAATGAATTTCCAACTATAACAAGGTATGGAACGACCTTACGATAGCGTATCTTTAGAGAGGAATGCACTGGCTTCAACAAGAACATTTTGTAACCCGACCACACATGACCGAGCACCCATTTCGCTTGAGTGTATCGAATGTATATCACCAAAGGTTGGGATTAGTAACCATTTTCCTGAATGGGACAACATCGAATATAATAAAGAACGAAATGAATTTCTCTAGATAGGTGATAATACACCCTACTTGGGAGCTACCCATTTAGCCATGTTGCCTGCACGATTTTTGCCATTTCACGGTTGATGAGGCCTGAGGCTATGACTACTTACCTTTCATTGATAGTCATCACTTTGAATGCCACATTGTAAGTTCCATTAATCATTAATTGATTTGTACAAATATAATCTATATATCATGCTAAGAGAATAAATTCTCCACCACCATATATATATTTATACAGACCAACATATGCGATCATTGGAAATACTCTGTCATACACTCGTCCATACATGTTCGTTCTGGGATTGAACGAAACCAAAGGCACAATTTCCATTAATCCATTTTAGGCAATTTCTACGTAGGATAAACTAGAAAAAGCCCTTGCACTTTACCCTATCTTCGATTATCTTCATATAATATGATTCGCAACGCTACTGCCAATACGAAGTGGTTCTTGGATAATAATCCAACCGGTCTCTCCACATTGACAACGAAATTGGCAAATACTTTGATAGTCGGTTATTTAACTATCGAAGAAATTAAACATCTATTCAAAGCATCAAATAATCACTGGGCCCTTTAATTAATATTTTATTAATTAAATCACTTCTCCATTTCCTTATCAATATTTGTTAACCAAATATTTTCAATAATCATCTTGGCCTCTTACGTTATTTGGAAAACATTTCCATATATTGCCTTTTTTATTTTCTATACTTAGAAAATATCTTCTGTTAATAATTGGAAAACATTCCAAGTACTTCTCTCTTTATGACCATTCATTTCTATACTTTGGAAATATTTATTATTATATTTCAAAATTCCGCTTATCTAGTTTAAAACGAATGTTGTGCAAAACATTGTTACAACAACCCAAAATACTGCATTCAACTAAATCTTATTCAAAACATTCATCTTCGAGCCTGAATCTTGCTATTTATTGGTTAATAATGAAATCAATCAAGTTGGGGTATAAATACCTCTCAGACCTTGATTGAATAACATTGTTAACTTCAAACGGATAAGACTACTTACCTCGAATAATCAACATCATATAAATCAATTACTCATTTTTAAAACATGTATATGTTTCTCTTTCTATTTTTACTAGATTTAATTATAGATTTCCTTTTTGTTTATAATATTCTATTTTAAGTTAGTTTCCTTATCGAATTCTATATATATCGATATATTGATTTGTCGTTATCAAATTTTCTTAAAAATATTCTAACTCTTTAAATTTCCAGAAAATTTCGCCAGCACCTCCTTTGTATCGGTCAATAGCTCAAACCTCAACTCGCCTCTCTAGGCCCTTTCCATTCAAAAAAATATCAAAAAGCCAAGTGGCTTGCCGATTCGGCGCATAAAACCTCATATGGAATTTAATCATGTACCTTTTTGTCGGGCACTCGAATTATAATCTTCATACACTTCATACCATACCCGTCTAACCCATATATGTCCATTCCCAATTTATTCTAACTTTAGTCAATCATTTTTAACTCAATTCGCTAATTTATTCTTTAATTAGCTCTTTGGCCCATTTCACTTTTTATTTGAATATAACACGTTTGAATATATTTTTAATTTACTTAAGACCCAATCTAATTCCATTATCAACTCGAGTTTCATATTTGATTTCGAATATAAACTCTTAAACCTCATTTACTTATCCAACGCCCAATTTTGATTCAAACTCGATTAACTAATTATTCTTCAAATTAGTTAATTCGGTTCAATAATTTAAAATCTGATTTTTTTGTTTTCAAAAATCAATCCATTTACTTCCCTTGAGATCATATTTATTTTACAACTCAAATCAGGATTTTTCTAATGGAAATTCTGATTTTAATTTACTTAAAATCCTTATATTAATTTTATATAAACCATTATGGTTTTTAAACGATTATGGCGCTGTTTTTCTGGAAATTTGATTTTGACATAACTCAAAATCTATAAGACAAAATCTAGAAATTTCTCTTCCATTATAAAACTATTATCAAATTGGTCCTGAGGATTCTTCTTTCAAAGAACTCTGACTTAATTTGAGTTCTATATACTCAATTGAAGTTCGAAACACCAAACTACGAACTACCGCGTTGCGGCGAGTTCGTTTTTAATTATATTTAAATATAAACGTTTAAACTTTGGTTATAAATAAATTTCAACTCCATTCTAATACATTTTAATATATATATATCTAAACAAATTTCTCAATCCAACTTAATATTTCTGATTTTCCCTAATCGTCGCTTGTTTCATAATTCAGTTATAATTTATTTACAACTCGATCTGGTATATTAAATTCTAATTTCTTTTAGAAAAAATTTATTGAAAAAATTTGATATTATCGAATTCCAATTGTAACTCCTTTGTATTTTCTCAATTTAGTTTATATTATGAATTCCGGAATATAATCAATTGTTCTATTTCAAACCGTTTTCCAATTCACTTTTTAAATTCAAACTTGAATTTAAACTTCTAAATTATCTACTGATAATTTATTCACTAGATTTATAAACATCATTTATAAATTCATCTTCTTGTTTTATATATTAAAAACAAGTTTCATTTCAAAAATCTATTTGAAACCAATTCATTTTATATTCCGAATCCAGAATAAAACCCGTCGTTCTCTTTTCGAAATGATTTCAATTTCTATTTTTTAAATTCATACTTGAATTTAAAATTACAAATTATCTCTTGATTATTAAATTACTACATTTATAAATATCGTTTATAAATTTACTTGTTTATATATATTCAAACAATTCCATTCCAAAATCTATTTAAAACCAAAATCTTATTTGGAATACTCTATTTACTGTAATTTATCTTTATTATAACGTAGAATTTATTTAAATTTTAAATTTCAAAACTTAATTACTAATTAATACAATTTCAATATCCTTTCTGAATATAATTTACCAGCATAATCTAATTTAATTATCTGATTAAATTTACATTCCAAACACCAGAATAGACTTCATCGTTTTCTATTTAAAACGATTTCCAATTCTTATTTTTAAATTCACATTTTGAATTTAAATTTCACAATTTCCCATTGATAATTGTTCATTTCATTTATAAACACCATTTATAAATTTATTTCATTTCCTCGTATTATCCAATGAAAATTATTCCATTTTATTTATAAACATCGTTTATAAATTTACTACTTGTCTTTACTATTCAAAACAAGTTAATATTTCTTATCCATTCGAAATTCAAATTCTATTTTGGAAAAATAGAATTTTCCTTTTAAATCACAAAATTCGTTCTTCACGATATTTTATTATAAATTAACATCTTGGCCCAGTGATATTTAAACACCCAAAACACTCAATTATTAATCACAGGTTTTCCAACATATCATATAAGATAATATATGAAAACAAATAAATAAATAATAAATTTTTGAGGAATCCAGTTGGATCCCTCCAACCTGTTTTTCCCTACATCCACAGACGTTAGCCAACATAAATAATACCCATCCTGCTTCGAGGCAGGATACCGCGGTATATAAGGTCATCCACTATCATATTGTAGGGTGCATAGGGTCATCCGCTAATGATACTGCAGGCATCTGCTAACGGTACCGTCGGAACTATCCAATCACCAATATATATATATATATATAATAACCACAAACTCCAATCCCAAACAACTAATATATATTTAATAGCTACAATAATATTTCAGTGCATGCAAACAACTAACGAACAAATATTTGAACAAATAAAATAATTTAAATAAAAATATGAGTGAGATTTACTCACCGTGATTTTTAATTCGTATTTTTTTCCAATCCAAACACCATTGCTTAGTTATCGCTAGTACGAGTCCAACATAGCTCATTTTATTTAAATTTGTTGTTATACGAATAATTTAATAATTTTCAAGATTGAAAATAATTATTCATTACTAACTAAATTACTTAATAATTTAAATTACCTAATCCACTTTTCAGCTTAGTTCATGTTTCTACAGTTTCTTCTCTTTCCAAAAACAACTCACCTGAGCTATTTTCATGAACCTCATCCATCCTCTTTGCCTCAAAACTCGATATCAGACAAATCCAACACAAATCTAATACATAAAAATAAACCATGCCTGCTCAAAGATCCTTGAAATCCCACTGCACTTGCCAATGATTCCAGCGTCATCTCCCCTAAATTATCCTTGCTCTCATCCAAGAATCTGAACTCCAGTTCAAACGAATTCTGACACTGCCCTAAACCTCAAGTTTCAAAACACTCATTCGCACCCCTCTCAACAAAAATCCATACAAAATCACCCTAGAACCAACTCGCAACCCCATTTCTAAACTCGAGGTGAACTCTACTCCACTATTCTAAAGTAGAACACACCCAATTTGCATCACATACATTTCCGACCATACCAGTGTGGACTCCAGCTTGTACCCGTTTCATTGAATCCATCGTAATACTGCTTCCCTCTCCTAAAATCCTATCGAGCTTGAACCCTAGTTCGACAGTTCCAGCCCGGACTATCACCCCGTATCGCGAGTGATTCTGAGGCCTCGAGCTTCTAGGAATTTCAATGCTACCTCGATCCTTTGCTAGACATTCCTAATCAACTAACTAGGCTAACCCTAGTTTGAAAAACCCCTATTGAGTCACAGGCATACATTTCGTATTGATTTTAGAATTAAGAGGGAGTCATGTTTTTTTTTTGGGAAGGAAACGAATTTGTGAGTGACAAATTTAGAGAAGCGCGATCTATTAAATAGGGAGAAAGAGGAACTATGTCTGCGTTTTACAGTATAGAGTGCGTATCAATTTCAAACTAACCATGTGTTAGCGGTCCCGAACTCCTATCGAGGCGTAGCGACAGACGTTCCTGGAGCTATACCGCTATTCCAAACACATTGAATAGATTCTGAAGTCTAATTCGAATGTACATACATATTAAATCGATATAATATAATTTAAATTCAGAACAACAAATTTCTCGATAATAAATTATTATTATCGTTCATATTCCAAAAAAAATTATGTTGATCATCTAAATCATTTCAAATTCAGTTTTAAACTTCAAATTCATTATTCTCAGTTTTCATATTATGATAATTTAATCTACTCGAAATTAAATCGTATATCGATTATTAAATCGATAAAATCTATAATAAAATAAATTTATATTATCAACTCAACATTTAAAATAAATTTTAATGAACAAAATTAATCGTTAAAAATCCGGGTCATTACAAAAGGGCAATTCCTTCTGAAGGGCAGGTGCACGCTCTCGAGGCTAGTGGACTGGACATAGGCAGGAAAGTTTCTGTTGAAGGTTTGATTTCCCTTTCCGATCATCTAGTTAGGACTCTTTTTTATTCTGGCGCTTCTCATTCTTTTGTATTTGATTTTATGGTTGAGTCTCTTCACCTTAGTACTAGTATTGTTTTTGATCCCGTTATTGTCTCAAACCCCATTAGGGGCACGACTCATCTGTCTATGATATGTCGGAGTTTGAAGATATCTGTGTTAGGCGTCGAGTTCGAGTGTGACGCATATGTGCTTGGTTTTATGGGCTATGGTCTGATTCTAGGGATGTTGACTAGCGATGTATGGTTCCATCCTAGATTGTGAGAGGAGGGTCGTTAGACTTTTGACTTGCCGAGGGAGGACTCTCGAGATTTCCTATGACCCAAAGGGGTATGTCATGCTTAGTTTCCTAGAATCACTTGATGCTTTTGTCAACGATTTGTGATTTGTACCCATAGTTTATGAGTATCTAGATGTTTTTGATGAGGTTAGAGACTTACCGCTGAGGCATGAGATTGATTTCCAGATATACTTGGTGGATAATGCGAAGCTAGTCGCATTGCCTGTGCGCCACATGGCTCCTTGGGAAAGGAGGGAGCTTAGCAAGCAAATAGGCGAGCTACTTGAGAAGGGGTTTATTAGGCGAAGTATATCAGAATGGGGTTCTCCAGTCATCTTCACAACCTAGGCGGATAACTCACTTCGTCTATGAGTGGATTACAAGGAGTTGAATAAGCTCACCAAGAAAAATAGGCGTCCACTTCCGAGGATTGACGATTTGTTTGAACAGCTTGTTAGCGCATCTGTTTTCTCGCAGTTAGATCTAGACACGGGATTTCATTAGTAGAGGGTGGCCGAGGATGGTATAGACAAGACCGCTTTCAGAAGTACTCCAGATGGCTTCTTTGAGTGGCTAGACATGCTTTTTGGATTGACGAATGCACCCGCGTATTTTGTGGATCTGATGAGTAGGGTATTTAGGGAGTTTCTGAATAAGTTCGTGGTGGTCTTTGTGGATGACATCCTTATTTTCTCAAAGAGTGAAGAAGATCATACCCTACATTTAGGAGAGGTTTTTAGGACTCTCAGAGCACATCAGCTTAAGGCGAAATTCTCTAAGTGTCACTTTTGGGGAGAGAAGGAAAGATTTCTAGGGCATGTGGTCTCCAAGGATGGGATAGCGGTGGATCCCGCGAAAGTTTGCAGTTCAAGATTAAAAGGTTCCAAAGAATGCAACAGAGGTGAGAAGTTTTCTTGGTTTAGCGGGCTACTATAGTATGTTTATCAAGGACTTCGCAAAGCTACCAGCTCAACTCACCAGGCTGACGAAGAAGAATCTGACCTTTTCTTGGGGTATTGATTGTGAGAATGCATTTCAGCGGTTGCAGAGGGCTCCGATAATAGCACCAGTTTTGACATTGCCTGATGGGAACAAAGTGCTCATTGTGTATACTGGTGCATGTGGTACGGGACCTGGTGCCATCTTGATGCAAGAGGGAAGGGTAGTATGCTATGGTAGTAGACAGCTGAGAGTTCATGAGAGAAACTACCCTACCTATGATTTAGAGTTAGCTGCTATAGTGTTCGCACTTAAAACTTCACGGCATTATCTACTTGGAGAAAGGTTCGAGTTATACATGGACCATAACTCGCTCAAGTATCTGCTCTTGCAGAAGGACCTCAATTTGAGATAGTAGAGATGGATGGAGTTTCTAGCATCCTATGACTTTGAAATTGCTTATACCTCTGATAAGCGTAATGTAGTGGCGGACGCATTGATTAGGCAGAGGATGACCTTGAGTCCTCTATTCGTAGAGAGGCAGAGTTTGGAGTATATATCGACCTTCGATTTTAGGCCATCTACATATCTTACGCCTGGTCTGTTGCCATTTTAGAGGTGCGACCTACTCTTATGGATCAGATAGGATCTTCGCAACAAGAGGACCTACAGATAGCAATCATCTTGGATAGGCTTCGTAGAGGGGAAATTTCTAGTAATCTTAGTGTAACACCCCACATCCGTTAGTGTCACTCACAAAGGGAATGCACTAAGTTCTGTGGAGCATTTTAAGGTAAAAGATGCGGATGAATTACTAGACAGACAAAAAATTAAAACAACGGAAATTAAAACTTTGCTTTATTGATAAAATAGTTTGTACAATGATTTCTTTACAATATCAGAGTATCATCTGTCTTACAAAATAAAGAAGCATAAAACAACATTTATATTCCCCAATTGTAGCAAGAGCCAGCCATAGCATCTGAAAAGAGAACCAGCAAAACTTCGACAAATCTTCAAGCCGGGAAAGAGTGACAGTCCGACTTAACCTGAGCAATACTATTCCCTCCTTTACTATCCCTCCTTTACTACCTGGGGGGGGGGGGGACAGAAGAAAAGAAGACGAAAGAAAAATAGAGTCAAACATAAAGCCTGAGTAAGTTCAGTTACTTCTAGCATGTGAACATGGAAAAACAAAACGACATGAATTAAATGAATACAAGATAACACCATGATGATAGGGTCAGCAATATTAGACAAGATAATCACAAGATATGCTAAGATAATATAAACTGGATATGCTCTAATACTTTCGCCGCTTCGCTATTTCCTTGTTATACTGGTTTCTATATCTCTGCACCATCTAACTAGTGTCCCAACTAGTAACGATAACGTGATCCCAATCCCTGTAGTTTCCATTGCCTTCAGGCATACATTTATTATTTATTACCTAGATCTAATCTAGGGTTTTCTATCAAGTGCTTTCTAGATTCAACTAGAGTTTACGCTATCTGCTGAACGCTTCTCGGATTCAGGGTTTATGCCACCTAGTCCAACTAGGGATTATGCTACCTGTCGAACGATGCCCCCAAGTCTAGGACACACTACCTAGAGTGGTATATGTTCCTATACTTCCCCACGCATGTCTCGCGAATCGTTATCGCTTGTCTAGATGCACATGTCCTGTAATGTGCGGCCCGAGTCCTGTGGCAGGGCAAATCAAGAAACACAGAACTCGGTCGGGAGCTTTCAGATATCTGCCGATGCAGATGCTAAGGTCTGTTTTCATTCCAGTGGCTATGGTCCCACTTGACCCCTCCCTCAACTAATGAAAGGCACACCATGAAAAATGAGAACAATACGCAGGCCCCCTATGCCCCACTAACCTATGGCCATCCTCACCCATAACTAGATAGAAAGTATATGGTCTTTTGGAGTTCTCCGCCTTTCCGCTTCACGTATCTCGACTGACTCAAGATGATGGTAGACGACGAGTTGCTATCACAGGGCTACCGTTTTCTCGCCGAATCACGCTGGTCCATCCTAATCTTTAGGTTGCCATATTTTGCAACCAAGGCATACCCTTGGTTCTTCTAACACAGACCTTAACCTCTGTGAGCCCAGGAGGATCATCTGCAGCCTCACAGAGGGATACCAAGAGTACCCTCACGTCCCCTCGAAGCCTCGGGCTTCGTAACCCAATTCGTTGGAGCCTTCTTTTTACTCAGACGGACATTCGCTCCTTCCCGTGTTATACTAAGAATTACTACTTAGTTTTGCTAACTAAGGTTTACCACTTAGTTTCCAGAATCGTTGTTTTATTAACTAAGGTTTACTACTTAGCTCCTTTTAACTAAGGTTTACTACTTAGTTCTCTTTCCCGTCAATTTGGATTGGTTAAGTGTCATTAGTCAATTCAAGCTAACTTAACCCTCTTCATTTATCCTGTTAAACTGGTTAAGTGTTATCAGTAATTCATGTTGACTTAATCCTACCACAAACTAAGTTATATTGGTTAAGTATTTCTTATTACTTAACCCTTCCCATTCATCCTGTATTGGTTAAGTGTTCCTTTTTAACTTAACCTTGCCCGTCTGTTTTAACTAACATGTTATTAATGGTTAAGTATTATCCCTTCATGTTTTAGACTTAACCTTATTCCTTTATCAAAATCTGATGGTTAAGTGCTCAAGTTTACTTAACCCTACGGTCTAGTCTAGCTAACATATCAAATTGGCTAAGTGTATTAAATTTTACTTAACCCCAACCTCAAGTCTAGTTAACATGTTAATTTGGCTAAGTGTATTGACTTTACTTAACCCCACCTTCTAGTCTAGTTAACATGTTAATTTGGCTAGGTGTTTTATTAGTTACTTAACCCCTACAAATCTTGTCTTGTTACCATGTTAAGTTGGTTAAGTGTCCCTATGGACTTATCCCTCCCATTCTAGCTTAACTGTGTTAAGTTGGTTAAGTGTTCCTATGGACTTAACCCTCCAATTCTAGCTTAACTGTGTTAAGTGTCTGTATGAACCTAACCCCACCCACCGGTCTGGTTATCATGTTGAATTGGTTAAGTGTCTTAGTTAACTTAACCCTACCATTCTTGTTCTAGCTTTAACTAAATAAACTAAAGCCGCTACCACTCACATTAGACAGATATTGTTGCGATTACTGGATGTGCCGGTTGGTCCCGTGCAGGTTTACATCGCAACTCAGTCTAACCTCGGGTTAGGCATATTCGTGTTTTCTAAGTTCAAAAGGGTTTTGATTAATTTTCAAATCAGGTTTTGAAAGTAACCATCCCATTCGTCGGATCAGTTAGGGATAGCCAGGGAGAGCAGGAAACTTGTATTTTCCAAACCCAAGCCTAGACACTATCCTCTCTGTCACCCTAGAACTTTCTGGTGTATTATTAAAAAAAGATGTCGTTAATAAACCTTTAATTTGTCTAAATTTACATTTTCTCATTTAGTACAAATTCTATAAGTAAATCATTCCTAATTTACTTATTTCCTAATTACTCTTTTAATGTAAATCGTCAACATTTATTCTTATGGCCCATTTTCCCCTCTATATCATATTTATGCTTTTTGGTATGTAAACTATACCAAATTAAGTGTCACTAACCATGATTTTTGCCAAACATGACAATTACTCGCAATTATGGCCAATTTCAAATTTATGCCAATATACTTATTATGCCAAATTAGCTAATCCAATTCTGATTTAACATTCTAATTACAGTTCATGTCAAACTAGACTTATTATTCTAGTTCACAGTTCATGTAAATGCTAGATTTACAAGTCAATAGTAGATTCAAATTACACATCCTATAATTCATGTCAAATTTATCCAATTTGCATTTTTCTGAACATGCCATAATACATGCTCCCAACTTATGCCAATTTCCATGTTTATAACTACGTTTTTAGTAAATTTCATATTTTGCCCAAATCGCATTCCCATCGTTCGTATAATCGTGATTCAATCTAGATTATAGATAAATCTAGATTCATAGAAAATAGGGAATAAACCAAAGATGCTATGAAAAAGATAGACACAATAACTGGCATAAAATGATAATTTACTAATTACAGACCTAACGAATTACACTGAAATTGATCTAAAACATCGAAGGCCTATATGTCTGAAAATCTTATGACATAAAAAGGGTTGAATAACGACGTAGGTTCAAGAGCATGGGTAGACCTAACTTAATAGGTAAATTCCCAAGATCTAAAACCAAAGAAAACCAAGAATAGACAGAATATATAATCAGGTTTAGACCCAATTTCACAGTCACAAAACTTAAGCAACACTTTCCTAGTCATGAATCATAGGTGTTTAATCATAGTTGTCCTTGTTATGTTATAGGCAATAGTTTATGTTTCCTAATCAAAGGCATAGGCTTGTGTTCATAGTCAAGGAAATAATTCCCATAGTCATGAGTCACAGTCATAGGCAGTGTTCATAGTCATAGGCAATGTTCATAGTCAAAGAGGCATATGGTTTTAAGGTCCATAGTTTCATAGTCACAGTCTTATTGGTCATCGAATCATAACAGTTCTTAATTAGGTCCAAAGATATAAGCACTGATTCGAATAGAAAGATTTGGCATACTCTTTTATTCCTTTAATTTCATGTCACGAATAGAGAAAACGTTCAAATCTAAAAAGTAACCGACTTACAGAGATTAGATTAGATTCGTAGAAAAACAGTCGTTGAAGTCGTTTGAATCTTCACTTGAATCCTAGCTTGTTTTGAATCTCCTCTTGAAAGTCTTGAGCAGCATTTCCTCGTCTTGATTTATTTTACATATTATTTTATTTATACATTTTCTCAGAGGCAGCATAAGGATAGAAAAGAATTGTGAATAGAGAAGGAGACTAGGGCTGTTTATATAGGATTAGGGGGACGAATCTTGGCAGAAAACGAGATCAGGTACATCAGAATGCACCAAGGCCCAAAAGTGGGTTTCTGCACCCAGGTCGACACCCAGGTCGACTGGGCAGTCGACCTGGTCAGGGGGGGTCGACTACCCAGTCGACTCCCCAGTCGACCTGGGTCCTGGGCGGGAATTTTCCCGCCCAGCCCGCTTCTGGGTTTGAATTCGAATTTCGAATTCGAATTTCGAGCTGTTTTCTGTTCTGAAAATTCCTGAAACTTCGGAGGGTCATATCTTCTTCATACGGACTCCGATTCTCGCAAACTCAGACTCGTTTTCATGCAGAATTCCGAGACGAACGCATCGGCACATCCCGTTTCCCTTGATTTTGATTTTAAGTTTTAATTCTGCCTTGATTTGTGAATCCTAGTGTTATAGAATTACGGGGTGTTACATTCTCCCCCACTTAAAAGGATTTCGTCCCCGAAATCTTCAAGTTAGGAAGAATGTGTCCTACCATCCAATCACCCATCTACCCAACCATTCAATCACAGGCATTCATTGTCCTTAAAAGATTTCTAATGCTTTCATGTTCATATGCATAGTCTGTGTATATGTCTTTATCTAGTGCAAAATCAAGCGGTCTACTGATTCAGTCGACCTCCTTAATGCAAATCATGCTAGTGCCATGCGTCCAATCATGTATGCAAGCATCCCTAGTTATGTAAATACTGCATGCATGCACAGCCATTCATCCATATGCAACATCCATATGATAACATATCAAGTTCAACTTACAAACAAATACATATCTGTAAATGCAATATGAAAGCGTCCGAACTGATCTAGTGCCTAATACGTATGCATATGCATTCACGAGCAACCATTAGCAACCACTTGCAACCATCAACCATAACATGTTTCAAATACATGTTTACATCCAAAAAAGTTTCTACCTAAGGGTCGAAGATACGACCTAGAGAATATACTTTGGAAAGAGAGAAACAATTATGCGAAAAGCTCCTAAAAAAAAGAAATCAAGGATGCACCCTTAAGGAAAAAGGGTATGATGCTAATATCTAGCCTTCTTGAGCTTTACTCCACTGTATCTTAACTAATTTAACTTCACGATTGTGAAGTTTATGACCTCCTTTTCCAAAATTAACAGATGTTAACTATGATACCAAGTGTACATACCAAGATGGTTTGAGGTCTCTCCTCTTAGCTTATCCATCACGCCATAACTATGAGGGTCAAAAGGTCACTACGTGCTTTTTAGAGTGCCTGCCAAAACTATTCATCTCTTACGCAAACCATCCTAGTCGAACTCGACATTCCTCAAGTACAAGCCCCAAAGGCCTAAACCAATATCAGACAAGCACCCAAGGAATATCTCCTCCGAATTTAGAAGATCTACGTGAGATGATATAAGCAAACTCGATAGCTATTCTCAAATCCCTACTAACCAAAAATAAACTGGTTGGACCACCAATTGGATTTGAGACTCTAGTGGGATCTTTCTACTATACAAGTACTATGGTGCAGAGACTCAACTATGGAAGTGGATATGAACAAATGCGAAGTGCTAAAACCAAAGGAAAGAGTACGAACATCAAAACTAGACTCTTCCAACAGAACTTTACTACCTTTCTCCTAGGTACGCTTGGTGGCGAAAGTAGGTACTTGCCCAACTGAAAATCTTGTCCTTTGCCCTTAATTACACCTTAGTAAAGATACCTCCTCTTGTCTTAGGTTTTATAATTCCTTCCTTCTTTGTGAGCTAAATCTACATCCATGAATTCCTCATCCTCTTCCGTGTGTAGTCATGTTGACAAATCTCTCGAAAGCTGCTTCCATCGTACAGAAAACCCTATAAGCTTGAAAGAAAACTGGTCGTAGGTGAAACAACTATGACTATGGATGGAAGCCAGGCACGTCTTCGCCCATCGATGAGGTTACCTCCCAGAAAGCCAGGAGCCCCAGAGACTCAAGAAAGAAGGAGACAAGAATTCAAATAGAGGAAGAGGAGATAGTGCGTATGGCTTTGGGGAATATGCCTTTTAAACAAATCTTTTCTCTTGAAAATGCTTCTTTTAAAACCGTTTTGAAAATAATTTTTCAAATCCTTTATCTGATCTGGTAACCTTCAGCTCTGATACCACGTGTAACACCCCACATCCGTTAGTGTCACCCACAAAGGGAATGCACTAAGTTCTATGGAGCATTTTAAGGTAAAAGATGCGGATGAATTACTAGACAGACAAAAAATTAAAACATCGGAAATTAAAACTTTGCTTTATTGATAAAATAGTTTATACAATGATTTCTTTACAATATCAAAGTATCATCTGTCTTACAAAATAAAGAAGCATAAAACAACATTTATATTCCCCAATTGTAGCAAGAGCCAGCCATAGCATCTGAAAAGAGAATCCAGCAAAACTTCGACAAATCTTCAAGCTGGGAAAGAGTGACAGTCTGACTTAACCTGAGCTATACTATTCCCTCCTTTACTACCTGGGGGGGGGGGAACGGAAGAAAAGAAGACGAAAGAAAAACAGAGTCAGACATAAAGCCTGAGTAAGTTCAGTTACTTCTAGCATGTGAACATGGAAAAACAAAACGACATGAATTAACTGAATACAAGATAAGACCATGATGATAGGGTCAGCAAGATTAGACAAGATAATCACAAGATATGCTAAGATAAGATAAACTGGATATGCTCTAATACTTTCGCCGCTTCGCTACTTCCTTGTTATACTGGTTTCTATATCTCTGCACCACCTAACTAGTGTCCCAACTAGTAACGATAACGTGATCCCAATCCCTGTAGTTTCCATTGCCTTCAGGCATACATTTATTATTTATTACCTAGATCTAATCTAGGGTTTTCTATCAAGTGCTTTCTAGATTCAACTAGAGTTTACGCTATCTGCTGAACGCTTCTCGGATTCAGGGTTTATGCCACCTAGTCCAACTAGGGATTATGCTACCTGTCGAACGATGCCCCCAAGTCTAGGACACACTACCTAGAGTGGTATATGTTCCTATACTTCCCCACGCATGTCTCGCGAATCGTTATCGCTTGTCTAGATGCACATGTCCTGTAATGTGCGGCCCGAGTCCTGTGGCAGGGCAAATCAAGAAACACAGAACTCGGTCGGGAGCTTTCAGATATCTACCGATGCAGATGCTAAGGTCTGTTTTCATTCCAGTGGCTATGGTCCCACTTGACCCCTCCCTCAACTAATGAAAGGCACACCTTGAAAAATGAGAACTATACTCAGGCCCCCTATGCCCCACTAACCTATGGCCATCCTCACCCATAACTAGATAGCAAGTATATGGTCTTTTGGAGTTCTCCGCCTTTCCGCTTCACGTATCTCGACTGACTCAAGATGGATGGTAGACGACGAGTTGCTATCACAGGGCTACCGTTTTCTCGCCGAATCACGCTGGTCCATCCTAGTCTTTAGGTTGCCATATTTTGCAACCAAGGCATACCCTTGGTTCTTCTAACGCAGACCTTAACTTCTGTGAGCCCAGGAGGATCATCTGCAGCCTCACAGAGGGATACCAAGAGTACCCTCACGTCCCCTCGAAGCCTCGGGCTTCGTAACCCAATTCGTTGGAGCCTTCTTTTTACTCAGACGGACATTCGCTCCTTCCCGTGTTATACTAAGAATTACTACTTAGTTTTGCTAACTAAGGCTTACCACTTAGTTTCCAGAATCGTTGTTTTATTAACTAAGGTTTACTACTTAGCTCCTTTTAACTAAGGTTTACTACTTAGTTCTCTTTCCCGTCAATTTGGATTGGTTAAGTGTCATTAGTCAATTCAAGCTAACTTAACCCTCTTCATTTATCCTGTTAAACTGGTTAAGTGTTATCAGTAATTCATGTTGACTTAACCCTACCACAAACTAAGTTATATTGGTTAAGTATTTCTTATTACTTAACCCTTCCCATTCATCCTGTATTGGTTAAGTGTTCCTTTTTAACTTAACCTTGCCCGTCTGTTTTAACTAACATGTTATTAATGGTTAAGTATTATCCCTTCATGTTTTAGACTTAACCTTATTCCTTTATCAAAATCTGATGGTTAAGTGCTCAAGTTTACTTAACCCTACGGTCTAGTCTAGCTAACATATCAAATTGGCTAAGTGTATTAAATTTTACTTAACCCCAACCTCAAGTCTAGTTAACATGTTAATTTTGGCTAAGTGTATTAACTTTACTTAACCCCACCTTCTAGTCTAGTTAACATGTTAATTTGGCTAAGTGTTTTCTTTGTTACTTAACCCCTACAAATCTTGTCTTGTTACCATGTTAAGTTGGTTAAGTGTCCCTATGGACTTAGCCCTCCCATTCTAGCTTAACTGTGTTAAGTTGGTTAAGTGTTCCTATGGACTTAACCCTCCCATTCTAGCTTAACTGTGTTAAGTGTCTGTATGAACCTAACCCCACCCACCGGTCTGGTTATCATGTTGAATTGGTTAAGTGTCTTAGTTAACTTAACCCTACCATTCTTGTTCTAGCTTTAACTAAATAAACTAAAGCCGCTACCACTCACATTAGACAGATATTGTTGTGATTACTGGATGTGCCGGTTGGTCCCGGGCAGGTTTACATCGCAACTCAGTCTAACCTCGGGTTAGGCATATTCGTGTTTTCTAAGTTCAAAAGGGTTTTGATTAATTTTCAAATCAGGTTTTGAAAGTAACCATCCCGTTCGTCGGATCAGTTAGGGATAGCCAGGGAGAGCAGGAAACTTGTATTTTCCAAACCCAAGCCTAGACACTATCCTCTCTGTCACCGTAGAACTTTCTGGTGTATTATTAAAAAAAGATGTCATTAATAAACCTTTAATTTGTCTAAATTTACATTTTCTCATTTAGGACAAATTCTATAAGTAAATCATTCCTAATTTACTTATTTCCTAATTACTCTTTTAATGTAAATCGTCAACATTTATTCTTATGGCCCATTTTCCCCTCTATATCATATTTATGCTTTTTGGTATGTAAACTATACCAAATTAAGTGTCACTAACCATGATTTTTGCCAAACATGACAATTACTCGTAATTATGGCCAATTTCAAATTTATGCCAATATACTTATTATGCCAAATTAGCTAATCCAATTCTGATTTAACATTCTAATTACAGTTCATGTCAAACTAGACTTATTATTCTAGTTCACAGTTCATGTAAATGCTAGATTTACAAGTCAATACTAGATTCAAATTACACATCCTATAATTCACGTCAAATTTATCCAATTTGCATTTTTCTGAACATGCCAAAATACATGCTCCCAACTTATGCCAATTTCCAAGTTTATAACTACGTTTTTAGTAAATTTCATATTTTGCCCAAATCGCATTCCCATCGTTCGTATAATCGTGATTCAATCTAGATTATAGATAAATCTAGATTCGTAGAAAATAGGGAATAAACCAAAGATGCTATGAAAAAGATAGACACAATAACTAGCATAAAATGATAATTTACTAATTACAGACCTAACGAATTACACTGAAATTGATCTAAAACATCGAAGGCCTATAGGTCTGAAAATCTTTTGACATAAAAAGGGTTGAATAACGACGTAGGTTCAAGAGCATGGGTAGACCTAACTTAATAGGTAAATTCCCAAGATCTAAAACCAAAGAAAACCAAGAATAGACAGAATAGATAATCAGGTTTAGACCCAATTTCACAGTCACAAAACTTAAGCAACACTTTCCTAGTCATGAATCATAGGTGTTTAATCACAGTTGTCCTTGTTATGTTATAGGCAATAGTTTATGTTTCCTAATCAAAGGCATAGGCTTGTGTTCATAGTCAAGGAAATAATTCTCATAGTCATGAGTCACAGTCATAGGCAGTGTTCATAGTCATAGGCAATGTTCATAGTCAAAGAGGCATATGGTTTTAAGGTCCATAGTTTCATAGTCATAGTCTTATTGGTCATCGAATCATAACAGTTCTTAATTAGGTCCAAAGATATAAGCACTGATTCGAATAGAAAGATTTGGCATATTCTTTTATTCCTTTAATTTCATGTCACGAATAGAGAAAATGTTCAAATCTAAAAAGTAACCGACTTACAGAGATTAGATTAGATTCGTAGAAAAACAGTCGTTGAAGTCGTTTGAATCTTCACTTGAATCCTAGCTTGTTTTGAATCTCCTCTTGAAAGTCTTGAGTAGCATTTCCTCGTCTTGATTTATTTTACATATTATTTTATTTATACATTTTCTCAGAGGCAGCATAAGGATAGAAAAGAATTATGAATAGAGAAGGAGACTAGGGCTGTTTATATAGGATTAGGGGGACGAATCTAGGCCGAAAATGAGACCAGGTACATCAGAATGCACCTAGGCCCAAAAGTGGGTTTCTGCACCCAGGTCGACACCCAGGTCGACTGGGCAGTCGACCTGGTCAGGGGGGGGGTCGACTACCCAATCGACTCCCCAGTCGACCTGGGTCCTGGGCGGGAATTTTCCCGCCCAGCCCGCTTCTGGGTTTGAATTCGAATTTCGAGCTGTTTTCTGTTCTGAAAATTCCTGAAACTTCGGAGGGTCATATCTTCTTCATACGGATTCCGATTCTCGCAAACTCAGACTCTTTTTCATGCAGAATTCCAAGACGAACGCAATGGCGTAGCCCATTTCCCTCGATTTTGATTTTAAATTTTAATTCTGCCTTGATTTGTGAATCCTAGTGTTACAGAATTACGGGGTGTTACACTTAGTAGATATTCCATGGATGATAAAGGTGGCTACGACGAGGTGGGAGGCTTTGTGTTCCCCGGGTTGGAGATTTGTTGAGGACATTCATTGAGGAAGTCCATCATTCTAGGATAACTAACCATCTGGGCGATGATAAGATGTACCGAGACATGAAGAGGATTTCCTTTTGGGCTGTGATGAAGAAAGATGTAGCAGAGTTTGTAGCTCGATGTTTAGTTTGCCAGCAAGTAAAAGCTGAATAAAAGAAGCCTGGTGGTTTGCTTCACCCATTGGATGTCCCACGATGGAAGCGGGAGAGCGTCTCTAAGGATTTCATCGATGGTTTGCCTAGATCAAGGAGAGGCAACACCAATATCTGGGTTATAGTAGACAGACTTACTAAGAGCGCTCATTTCATTCATGTTAAGAGCAAGAGAACAACAGCATGGTTGGCATCATTTTACCTTCGTGAGATAGTTCGTCTACATGGAGTACCTTCTAGAATAGTGAGTGATTGTGATCCCATCTTCACTAGTGAGTTCTAAAAGAGCCTGCAAGAGGCATTAGGTACACAATTATGTTTGAGCACCATATGTCACCCTTAGACCGATGGACAGACTGAGTGGATGAACAGAGTTCTTGAGGATCTTTTGAGGCTGTGCATCCTAGACTTCAGAGGGACGTGGGAGGAGCATCTCCCATTGGTGGAGTTCGCCTACAACAACAACTATCAGACTAGTATAGGCATGACACCCTTCGAGGCACTATATGGATGACCTTGCAGTTCACCAACTTTTTAGTGGGAGTCTAAGGATAGGCTTCTACCTGGACCTGAGATTAGAGAGACTTCAGAAAAGATTGATCTTATCCGTAGACATACGAAGACAGCTTAGGATAGGAAGAAGTCCTACGCAGATAAGAGAAGGACTGACATTGAGTTTTAGGTAAGAGACATGGTTTTCATCAAAGTATCACCTCTAAGGAATGTGGTTCGCTTTGGATCTATAGGGAAATTGGCACCAAGGTTTGTTGGGCCATTTCCCATAGTAGAGAGGATAGGCCAAATGGCATATAGGGTGAGATCACCAGAAAGATTGGCGGGTGCTCCTGATGTTTTTAACGTTTCCCATTTACGGAAATGTCTTCACGATACAGCAGAAGTGGTTGAGCCGAACATTCTTAAGGAAGTAGAGGTAGAAAAGGAGGCAACAATTAGATGAGTTCCTACCCGAGTACTTGGATAAAAGGTTAAGAAATTACGCAATGGAGATGCTAAGTTAATAAAAGTGCAATGGGGAGAAGACCGCGAAGATGCAACTTAGGATACTGAAGAAAGATTCACGCTTCATACCCTTTTCTTTTCAAGAGTATGTTCTTAACTTCTTTTTCCAAGCTTTTATTCATACTTGCTTCTATCATTCGAGTATGTCATATCGATCGAATCTTCGACCTTTAGGTAGAAAACCAATGGATGTAAACATGTGTTTGAGACATGTTATGTTTGATGGATGCAAGTGGATGCAAGTGTTTGCTAGTGGTTGCTCGTGGATGCATATACACACACTACGCACTAGATCGTCTTAAACACTCTCATACTGCATATGGACGTGTGCGCATTTTCTTTTTTTTTAATGGGTGGAAATGGATATATCATCATATGGATGTTGCATTTGGATAAATGATTTTGCACACATACAGAGTTTACATGATATACTAGGATTCTTTGTAAACATCTTGGATTCATGGCACTAACACATATTGCATTAAGGAGATCGATTGAATTAGTAGACCGCCTGATTTTCGCATTAGCATAGGGAAAGATACGCACACCTTTGCATATGTTCATACATGCATTAGGAATTCCTAAGGACAATGGATGCCTGTGCATGACGGATGAGTAGATGATTGTAGATGGATGTAATAAACATTCTCCTAGACTTGGAGATTTCAGGGACGAAATCCTTTATGTAGGGGAGAATGTAACACCCTGTAATTTTAAAGAACATTAATAAACTAAGGGATACTTAATTATATATTGGGAATTAAGTTAAACGAACTGTACCATTGCGGTCGTCTCGGAATTCTGGTTCAGATAGACTCCGAGTTTGCGTAAATTGTGCATCATATGAGGAAGATATAAAGGTTAGAAGGTTGTATATATATAAGAAGGATATATGTAAGTATAATTCAAATAGTTAAAAAAGAGCGAAGCGGGAAACGAAGGCGGTAAGGGGTGGAAAGCAGACCCATTGTGGGACAACCCATGCTTGGTCTGGGTCGACCCACGGGTCGACCCAAGGGCAGGTGGGTGGGTCGACCCAAGTGGGGGTGGATCGACCCACACACGATCTAGCGAAATTCATTTTTCTGGTTTGTTAACCAGGTTCATTATTTTTCTGAATAGATTGGATTTAAAAACAAGGATATGACGGTTAAGGATTGTCTTGTAAAAGCTATATAAAGGCATGCACTCCTATCAAGTCATTTACACTTCTTCATACTTCTTCCTCAAACTTCTATTCCAAAAATTTAAGATGAAGATAGGGAGATGCCGCCGAAACTTGGATTGAACTAAGATAATTCTCATCTGAGTTATCAAGAATCCCTTCTACAACATCAACATATTAACATCTTCTATTTAAATCCAATCTCTGTGGGTTCATGTTACTTTTAGATATAAAAATTTAACAGTAACATTGACATGTTAATAAACCTGAATTTGAGCCTATGCCTGTTAATAAAATGATTCATATCTAAACAGTCTTTTGTAATTACATGTATTTTTCTGTACCCCTATTTTGTTGTTATTATATGTCTATTTCTGTTCTTCTCCCTATCTTTTCCCCTTTTTATTTTATAAGTCTAGGCTACCTTCACGCTTAGGCCAATCTTGTAAGAGACATACGTATGAACGAAATTGGGACAATTGGGAAATGTTTGGGAACGAAAATAAAAGAGGGAAATTTGGGGAATACCTTGTACTGTGGAATATGACTGAAATTTTGAGGTGTATGAACATGTGAATCTGTAGGATTAAGTGGAACATGTTAATGAAACTGTATATAACCTGTGAAATCTATTGAATCTGCGGCGGGTTAAGTAAATCTGTTAAAACTATGGGGTTAAGTAAACTTGTTTAATCTGTTGGGGTTATATGAACCAGTTAATCTATAAGACTTAACTTGTTACATCTGCTTGGGTTATATGAACCTGCTAACCTGTAAAACTTTACCGTTAAATCTATGGGGGTTTATACGAATCTGTTAATCTGTAACTTGTTAAATCTGTGGGTGTATTGTTGTAAGACTTAACCTGTTAAAATCCTAGTTAATTGGGGACACAAGTTTTAGGGGTTTGGCTTGTGTCATCTGCTGTGTGGGGCCCATATCAGTCAGTAACCCATTCTGGTATTAAACGGGGACTCCGCACTAGGTAGGGGTCGGGCCACGCATACTGAACTGATAGTAAGAGGTTGATCTAAAAGGGGGTGTATACGGGCGCGTTCCAACGGAGTCATCGGCGTGCATGGGTCCGATATATAGGGGAAAATAAGACGATGTAGCACTAGTAAATGGGTCTGTGTCCTTCTGTAGGTTGCCACTTTAGGAAGTGATACACCCTACCGTGGGGCCGACACAAGATATTTACATGTTAGGGAGCCGATCACTTAGGGTAGTAATTAGGGTACATCTAGTCCTGTCTATTTCTGTTAGGGTACATGTTATTTCTGTTTGGGGGTAACATCTGTTATAATATTCTGTTAAGGTACCTGTTATTTCTGTTTAGGGTAAAACCCGTTATGTAACAAGAGTACACCTAAACCTACCATTATGTTTTTGTTGGGATCATTCTGTTTCTGTTATATTAGGGAACACCTAATCCTGTCATAAGTCATGTATACTAATATTGGTGCAGAGAAGAATAAGTGAGAAGCTTAGCTTGGTCCATATTACCCTGTTTATTCTTCTTATCCTGTTTATACCTATTGTATGTTATTATTATCTCTCATCCAGGTTATTTAGCCGTCTTGATACTTTTACCTCTTTATATGCTAAAATCACTAGACTCGCCAGACTTTATGTCCGACCCTTTTTGTTTCCCTTTCTCTTTTTCTTTCCCCCCAGGTTCTCAAGGTGGGAACACTCAGTCGTAATTATGACTCTCTATTATTTCTTGGATTTGGATCTGCTTTGATGTATCTCTTCAACTACTTGTCTACTTTGTTATGGCTATTATTAGGATTATGATTTTACATTTCTGTACTCTGATGGTGTTTTGCGCAAGACGGATGTTTAGGTTTGTATTTGGTTTCAGTATTTTAGCCTGATGTTGTAACTAGTTTTGTGACTATGTTGTTTTTCTACTAAACAATGAAATTTTAAATTTTGTTGCTATTTTTATATCTGTCTTGTGAGATTCTGTTTCTGTTTACCTATAACACTTCATGGAACTTAATGCATTCTGATAAAGAGTGTAATTAATGGACATGGGGTGTCACATAATTCCTCGAATGGAAACTCATATTCTCCTCCTCTATCACTTCTCAGTGCTTTAATTTTCTTGCTGAGTT
Organism: Allium sativum; assembly: GCA_030737875.1. Taxonomy (NCBI): domain Eukaryota; kingdom Viridiplantae; phylum Streptophyta; class Magnoliopsida; order Asparagales; family Amaryllidaceae; genus Allium; species Allium sativum. The sequence goes on along the minus strand of CM060920.1, from coordinate 471,462,329 downwards.
CATTCTCAACTTTTGCTTTTTACTAGCTAAACATATCGAATGCTTCGTCCTTGTTTCCAAGGAGATACATATAATAGTATCTTGCACGATCATCAATGAAAGTGATAAAGTACCCTTTTCCTCCTCTAGTTTGACACATTTTCAAGTTACATATATTAGTATGTATAAAGTCTAAAGTTTCAGTTTCTCTTTCAAAATGATGAAATAAGCTTCTTGTCAATTTGGCTTCAACACAAATTTGACATTATATTTAGAATCAATTCTACACTTAGGTATGAATTCTAGATGGATCAATTGTTGCAATATATCAAAATTCACATGACCAAGTTTAGAGTGCCATAAATTAAAAGAGTCAACCATATAAGCAGAAGGTTCTATTTTATTTATATCATTGTTTGGTATAACAGTGGTTACATTAGCTCTAAATAAGCCGTTACACACATAATCCCTATATACACTCTGGTCTTTGACACTACAAATTTATTTGCAACAAAAGTTAGATTGAAGCTATGATCGCTAAGCAGCGATCCTAAAATCAGGTTATTCCTTTCCAGAAGTTAATTTTGTTACAATCTTTCCATTGCCTTCAACTTTTGATGTGGACGAATTGCCCATGAATAATTACTCATCACATTATCAGTTTTGTAGGTTGTAAACATCCACTTGTTTACCCATATATGCACTATGCCATAGATGGTCTACTGCAACAAAAATCCAAAGTGCTGCTAGCAACAATGTTACCATAGCTATGCTGATTTTTGTCTATTGCAGTACATGCTTTAAGGTGTTATCATAGATATCAGCTGGTGTTACAGCAGCTATAGATATATTCTAAATATTTTTTTTTAAAAATTACACGTCAACGATCCACACCATTAGCTAAAAAAAATCTCAACCATCCATCCATCCATCCACTACCGCGACTCCTCTATTTCCCACTAACATTTTCATTCTCGTGCTTCTTTTCAAGTTGTTCTCCCACAAACCCCAAATTAGATTCAAACACAAATCCTCTTCTTTTTCCTTTCGTTTCTCCGATTTTTTTAATGTAGAAGCTTATCACTTCGTTGTCTTCAATCTCGAAACCACGTCACCTCTTCTCTTATCTCAATCCACTACCTTTTTCTCCTTCTAGAGTTACTTCTTTTCTTCTCGGTGGTTTGGTAATATGAAATTTGGTGTTTTTGGAATTTTGATCCATCTTCTTAGCAGTTTGGTCATCTGAAATTTGGAAATTACTGGTGCGACAAGTCTAATTGATAATGTTTGTAGTAACACCCTCATTTCTGTCTTGGACTCGTTATTTTAATTAATAATGGTTGTACTAAAGATTTAGCTTGTGTATTTTATTTTCGTATTAGCAACATCTTTATCTGAGCACTTACCTCCTGAGTGTCATGTGTATTTATTTATGGCTTATGTATAGCTCCGTAGTTGCATGCAATTTCTTGGATGCTTACTTAGTATCCAGATGAAATAGAATGTAACAGCCCGCATTTTACGTATCGAGAGATCATAAAATATTTTTATTTTATTCCCTGAGGGTTGGATCATTCTCATCTTTTAATATGTTGCTTATGGGGACGTGAGACATGTCCATAATTTTTACCGATTTTGTTTGTGATCGTTTTTCCCCTGTCAGTCTTGTACAGGACATAATTTTTGACTCAGGTCAAATCGGAGTATGAGACCTGTGCCATTGGAAAGGAATTGATGTTTGCCTTTCTGTAGAGTGGTTACATTAAAGTTTGGCTCAGCGGTTTGGGAGAAATCGCTGTTTTAAGGTTTTTCAGTTGGCTGTCTAGATTTGGTAAGCTAAAGTGGGCTGAATTAGGAAGGCCCATTAGGGAGTTGGTGGAAACTATAAATAGGGGGTCAGGGATATGAGAAAGGGTTTGAATTTTCCATTCTCTCATTGGGACGTCTCGTGCTTCTTCTTCCTCTAACACTCTTCCACCATTAAAAATTATAATCCATGGAGAGAAATTTGAGACCTATTCCATTGGAGGCTAGATCTACATCAATTGAGGCAAGGATTCATCGGATCAAGGTGTTTGGTGCGAGGTGCTTGCTGTCCGGATTCATATTCCCTTTATTTTTGCTTGTTTGAGATAATCGGTGAGTGAATTATATCTCTCACATGAATGCAATGATGTATTTGAGTGTTTGTGCATGTTTCTAATCAAGTTCTTGTGTTTTCCCATAGATCTATGCCATTATATGTCCATTTTCATATGAATCACCCTGTGATCTAATTTAGCAAGTTTTACCCGTTAATTCCATGTCGTTTCATATGTCTATGTAAGTTAGATCTCTCATTTTGATCATATGTTCATTTTAATGGTTTTTGGTGAGATTTACATCATTTTAATGATAATCGTCATATTCATGTTATTAGCAATGTTATGACATGTTTATGACTGTGTTTGGTTTCGTTGGATTTGTCGTTTGACGAGATTTGGTCGAAATCGAAATAGAATTGGAGATGTGCAGGAAGTGGATCGGGTCGGCCAGATGTTGGTCGGGTCGGTCAAGTTGTGACTTGGGGAGAAAGTCAGAAGTTGGATCAGATCGGTCATCTTGGATCGGGCCGATTGATTGTAACTGGGTCGGTCGGATTGAAATTCATATTCATGATGGTGCAACCGGGTCGGGTTGGTTGGTTGTTATATGAATTGGATCGGCCATCGAGTGGGTTGGCCTATAGAGGGTCGGTCGAGTTCTGAAGCCAGAAGGGAGCTGGGTCGGGTCGGCCTAGTTTGGGTGAGTCGGTCTAAAGAGGCTGATCGGTCATGTTTTCAACAGTGCTTTCAAACGCTGTGATCGATGGTGGCAGTGCTATGGTTTGTTTCCAGTAGGCCATTTTCTGAAAAAGTACGTTTTTCGGGTACGACTCAGATTTGGAGAAAAAGGTCTGAAAAATATATTTTTCGAGGGCAACCCCCCAAACCTTACCGCAGCGCAGTGAAGTTATTGGCTCGGTGATGATGTGACTTCGTAGTAAATTCTAGTTGGAAGGTTTGAAGTGTTGAAAGGTGTTCGTTGATCAGTGTAGAACAACGAATGAGGCGACAACTCAAAGGTCATGAGTTGGTGGATAATGGTTGCTCGAGAAGGTTGCTTGAGCTATGAAAAGTTGTCGAGTTGGATGACTAGAGATGAGAAGGCCGAGAGATTATTGTTGTCGTAAGTTCTAGCATGCTCAAAGCAAAGGCACGATGAGGGCACCCAAAAGACCGGTCGTGCACCTTGGGTATCATTGAAAGGCCTAGTTGTCAAGGTTGGACATACATACGTATCGTTGAAAAGCTTATGGAGTTTATGCAAGAGCTGGGGTTACCATTAGCCCTTGACATATGGCAAGGTTGGTCATCATACGATTAACAATGGTTTCGAAGCAGGATTGGCGGTGATAGCCAGAGTCTGTCATGATTGATTAGTTGCTTTGTTTGAACCGTCTCATGTAGATTGTCCAACGTCGAAGGAGATGTTCCTTGGGTGCTTGTCTGATATTGGTTTAGGCCTCTGGGCTTGTGCTTAAGGGGTGTTGAGTTCGATTAGGATGGTTTACATAAGATCTATAATTTGGATGTCATGAGTGCTTCGCTATGATTGAATGAGTGTTCTAGTTTTCATGGATGTATAGTTGAATTGTCAAAGTAAAGGCTATCACTGTCCGATGTAGGGAAGATAAGTTTGAGTTCTTCTTCTAGTGTTGTGGGTAGATTAGTATGTTTATCTATCCATTCTCATACACTTTATTATTGAGGTTTGTTAGCTGTTTTATCGCTCACTAAGACTGATGTCTGACTCAAGGTTTTATGTCTCCTCTTATAACCTTGGGCTTTTCATCCAGTTGTGGATGGGCAGAATAAGTAGCAGGTTACAGGTTATTAGTGAGGACGATGTTGTTGTGCGGAGGCGGGCAGCAGGCTGGCGTACCAGTTTTATTACTATCTAGTGTTTCTGTTTTTGCTGTTTGAGTGCTATATGAGTGTTGTGTGAGGACTTATGTACAAACTTTGGAATTAGTTGGATAACCTTTCATGATGTTGAGAAAGTTTTCTAAGGTTTGCTATATGATTCCTCATTACTATTACGTTTGGAATATGTTCTATTATATTTATCCATGCGCTGTGAGTTCTACGACAGGTTTCGATGTCGCTTACCTACTCTGATGATCGTCCATAGCTGTCTGGCACACCCTTCAGTGCATTATTCCTCTTGTTTAGTGCGGTGGTTATGGGCGGTCATCACAAAGAATATCAGAGCTCTGGTCAACAATTGCGGCCAAAGTTCTAAGACATAATTACGTATGAGAGACGTACTTATAGATTTCGGTTGGATGCTTACTATATATATTAGCATATATAGTAGTAGCGGTTGTATCTCTTTAGCATTTTTCTTGGAAGTGGCTAATTATTCTAAATTGCAGATTTAGAATGAGTAGACGACCATCAAGACATGCTGCTAGGGGAGCTAATACTAGAGGGGAAAATGGCGGTGAACCAAATTACCCGTCCATGTTTGAAGCCATGGCAGAGGCAATTATGCGACGGGTTCCCACTCCAGTGGTTGCAATGGTAGATGTAGGTGTGCGAGTCCCTAGAGTAGTTGATTTTGCAAACATGTGCAAAGATTTTACATATCTAGGAGGGAAACCATTCAAGGGAACCGAACTAGCTGAAGAGGTTCAAAGGTGGATGCATTCATGTGTCCGAATCTTTGAAGACTTGGGTATTGAGGATGCAATAAAGAGAATGCTTGCATCAAGGCAGCTGTAGGGCAGGGCCATGGAATGGTGGAATTTTGTCATACTCGAGACTATGGAAGAGGAGATTTCATGGGAGCAATTCCAAGCTAAGTTTGAAGCAAAGTTTATCTCCACAGCTCAGAAATCTGCTCTATTCAAGAAGTTCGTAGAGCTGAAATAGAATTGTCGTTCTGTGCTTGACTACATTTCTGACTTTGAAGCCTTGTCTAGATATGCTCGTTCATTGGATGCTTATATTGGAAAGCCGTTAGTGGACCATATTGATGATTCATTTGAGAAGATTGTGGAAAAAGCTATTTTTCATGAGAGCTTGTTTCCCAAGAAAGCAAATGTTGTTGGTGCAACCAAAGAGGCTCAGAAACCACAACAAGGTTGTAATAATAAAAAGAGGAAGCAGCAACAACAGAAAGGAAAAGATGACCAAAAGAAACCTAAGAGTGAGGTGGTTTGCTTTAACTGCCAACAGAAAGGCCATTTTGCTAGTGAGTGAAAGAATCCCAAAGCTAAGAAGAAGTGCTTCAAGTGTGGGAAGCCTAGGCATGAGAAGAAAGATTGTCCAGAATCAGCTAAGGCAAAGCAAGTTTTGAAGGCATATGCTTTGAAAGCCATGCCAACTTCTTCGAGGGCTCTTATTGCTGGGGAAAAGGGAAAGGGTGTCGTGGTGCAATGTACTCTTTCTGTTAATTGTGTTTCTGTTCGTGTGCTTTTTGATACTGGAGCATCACATTCTTTCATTTGCAATGAGTTTGTGTGTCACTTGGGTTTGGAACCCAAGATATGTGATAGACCCTTCGTAGTGACAAATCCAGTTGGGGGTTTGTCAATTCTTTTCATGATATGTCGTGGTCTAGTATTGTCGAGTCATGGTTGCTCTTTTGAGTGTGATTACTTTGTTCTTAACTTCACTGTATTTGGGATCATCTTAGGCATGGATTGGCTCAATAGGTATGCGGCAAGGGTGAATTGCGAGAAGCTAGAGGTGAGGGTCGGGGATGTGGAAGGGCGAAAGGTGTTGATTAGATGTAAGCATGAAGAAGGTGTCTTCGTTAACTATCTATATTCACTTGGGATTCCACAAGAAGACTTGTCATCTATGCTGATAGCTAATGAGTATGAGGATGTCTTTGACGAGGTCAAAGGGTTACCGTCGTATCGTGAGATCGAGTTTAGGATCGATTTGGTCGAAGGTGCTAGACCAATCGTTATGCCTCTTAGGCGGATGGCGCCTAAGGAACAGCGAGAGTTGGAGGTGCAAGTTCGTGACCTTTTGGGAAAAAGAATTATTCAGGGGAGTGTATCCGAATGGGTGCACCGATCGTGTTTGCAACCAAGGAAGATGGCTCATTAAGATTGTGTGTGGATTATTGTGAATTGAATAAAGTGACTAAGAAGTACAATTATCTGTTGCCAAGGATTGATGATTTGTTTGATCAGCTTCACGAAGCCAAAGTGTTTTCTCAGATGGATCTGGCAACGGGATTCCACTAGTTGAGGGTGGCTAAGGATAGTGTTCCAAAGACTGCTTTTAGGACACCATTCGGGTTCTTTGAATGGTTGGTGATGCCATTCGGGTTGACTAACGCGGCCACATATTTTGTGGATCTTATGAATAGGGTCTTCAGAGATCAGCTGAATAAGTTCGTACTTGTATTTGTGGATGACATTTTGATCTACTCACGGAACGAGGAAGAGCATAAGACGCACTTGAGGATCGTGTTAGAAATCTTAAGAAAACATCGGCTGAGAGCTAAGTTTTCAAAGTGTCACTTTTGGAAGAGTGAAGTGAGGTTCTTAGGCCATGCAGTTTCTGGAAATGGGATAGCGGTTGACCCCGCTAAAGTGGCAGCAATCCAAGATCGGGATAGACCTAAGAATGCAACAAATGTGAGAAGTTTCCTTGGGTTGGCTAATTATTACCGATGGTTTATCAAGGATTTCTCCAAGATAGCTGCACCATTAACGGGATTAACGAAGAAGAACCAAGTGCTCACATGGGTTGTAAAGTGTGAACAAGCGTTCGGAATCCTGAAAGAGAGAATGACGAGCGCACCTATGTTGACCATTCCAAGCGGGAATGAAGAGATGGTGGTGTATACCAATGCATGTGGTACTTGACTTGGAGCAGTACTAATCCAAAAGGATAAGGTTGTGGCCTACGCGAGTCGACAGCTAAAGCCGCATGAGAAAAATTACCCAACTCATGATATAGAGTTAGCGGCGATTGTATTTGCTCTGAAGATGTGGAGACATTACCTATTAGGGGTTCGGTTCGAGTTGTTTACGGACCACAAGTCATTGAAGTATCTTTTCTCCTAAAAGGATTTGAATCTTCGACAGCAACGATGGTTAGAGTTTCTGGCATCGTATGATTTTGGTATATCCTATACTCCTAGCAAAGGCAACGCAGTTGCAGACGCATTGAGTCGAAGACACGCGAGTTTGGGAGCGATGTTTTCAAAATGGAAGAGCCTCGAGTATTTGGCAAGGTTTGATTTCAGGCCAAGGTATGAGTTGGAACCTGAAATGTTGGCAAGCTTGTCGATAAGACCTACTTTTATCGAAAGGATTGGCGAGAGCCAAAAGAAAGATGCAAAACTTTTTCGAGTTTATCTAGGGATTTGAACCAGAGGATAAAGAGTTTGCGGTCAATAGAGAAGGTTGGCTTTGAAAGCAAGGGCGACTAGTTGTACCAGATATTGATGGATTGCGAGATGAAGTTCTGAAAGAATGTCATCACTCGAAGTTGACGATTCATCCTTATGGTATAAGATGTATCAGGACATGAAGCGAGTCTACTATTGAGAAGCGATGAAGCGAGACATTGGAAAGTTCATTTCAAGTGTATGAACTGTCAGTTGGTAAAAGCTGAACAGAAGAAGCCGAGTTGTTTGCTTCAGCCATTGGAAGTTCACTCATGGAAGTGGGAGCAGATATCGATGGATTTCATCGATGGACTACCTAGAACCAGGATAGGAAATGAAGGGGTTTAGGTCATCGTGGATCGTTTGACCAAAAGCGCAAGTTCATTTCTGTCAAGTCGACTAGGACGACATCAAAGTTGACTGAATTTTATGTAAAATGGATAGTTCGATTCCATGGTGTCCCAAGGAGTATAGTGAGTGACCGAGATCCATTATTCACGAGTGGATTTTGGAAAAGTTTGCAAGAAGCTTTGGGAACCGACTTGTGCTTGAGTACGACATATCATCCCCAAACTGATGGTCAGACCGAGAGAGTCAATCGAATTTTGGAAGATCTCCTGAGGGCTTGTGTGTTAGACTTCGGAGGATCATGGGAAGACCATTGCATCTAGTTGAGTTTGCATATAATAATAACTATCAGTCTAGCATTAGGATGGCACCATACGAGGCGTTGTATGGGCGACCATGCAATTCTCCAGCATGTTGGTTAGAAACTGGAGAAAAGTTGGTACTTGGGCCAGAGATGATTAAAGAGACCTCAGATTGTATCGAGATCTTTTGGCAACGAATGAAAGCGACTCAAGATCGTCAGAAAAGTTATGCGGATAAACGTCGGAAAGACTTGGAATTCGACGTAGGCAATATGGTTTTCATGTAGATTTCCCTATTGAAACATATGGTTCGATTCGGAAATAAAGGAAAGTTGGCTCCTAGGTTCGTTGGACCATTTCCGATAGTCAAGCGAATTGGAAAGCTCGCATATAGATTGTAGTTAACCGAGAAGATATCGAGTGTGCATAATGTGTTCCATGTGTCATTTCTACGGAAGTTTGTGCATGATTCGAATGTGATGGTATCTCCAGAGCAGTACGAAGACTTAGAAGTAGAGACCGCAGTTGCGATACCTCGTAAGCCGCTTCGTGTTGTGGGAAATGACATGAAATAGCTTAGGAGGAAGACGATTAAACTCGTCAAGGTACAATGGAGTGAAGATGGTGACGATTGTACTTGGGAGACGGAAGAAAGTATGAAGGCGACTCATCCAGAACTCTTTGTCGGTAGGACCCTTTGATATCGTATCATCGTTATATCGTTGTATCTTGTTATTGTGTGGTAGAATTCCGCGTGCTAGGGTAAGGCTATGGATGCATCTCTTGATGGTTGCTAGTTTAGATGATAGAATTGGCTTCTCATGGATGATAGGCATGCAGAATTGTTGTGGTTGCTTGTGTTTGTTTGGAATTTCGGGGGCGAAATTCTTAAAGGGGGGGGGGGGGAGGGGGAATGTAACAGTCTGCATTTTACATATCGGAAGATCGTAAAATATTTTTATTTTATTCCCTTGGGGTTTGATCATTCTCATCTTTTAATATGTTGCTTATGGAGATGTGAGACACGTCCATAATTTTTACCGATTTTGTTTATGAACATTTTGCCCCTGTTAGTCTTGTACAGGGCATAATATTTGACTCAGGTCGAATCGAAGGGTGAGACCTATGCCATTGGAAAGGAATTGATGTTTGCCTTTCCGTAGAGTGGTTACATTAAAGATTTGGCTCAACGGTTTGGGAGAAATCTCTGTTTTAAGGTTTTTCAGTTGGCTGTCCAGGTTTGGTAAGCCAAAGTGGGCTGAATTAGGAAGACCCATTAGGGGGTTGGTGGAAACTATAAATAGGGCGTAAGGGATATGAGAAAGGGTTTGAATTTTCCATTCTCTCATTGGAAGGTCTTATGCTCCTTCTTCCTCTAACACTCTTCCACCATTAAAAATTATAATCCAAGGAGAGAAATATGATATCTATACCATTAGAGGCTAGATCTACATCTATTGAGGCAAGGATTCATCGGATCAAGGTGTTTGGTGCGAGGTGCTTGCTGTCCGGATTCATATTCCTTTGATTTTTGCTTGTTTGGGATAATCGGTGAGTGAATTACATCTCTCACATGAATGCAATGAAGTATATGAGTGTTTGTGCATGTTTCTAATCAAATTCTAGTGTTTTCCCATAGATCTATGCCATTATATGTCCATTTTCATATGAATTACCCTATGATCTAATTTAGCAAGTTTTACCTATTAATTCCATGTCGTTTCATATGTCTATGTAAGTTAGATCTCTCATTTTGATCACATGTTCATTTTAATGGTTTTTGGTGAGATTTACATCATTTTAATGATAATTGTCATATTCATGTTATTAGCAATGTTATGACATGCTTATGATTGTGTTTAATGATTTGGTTGTGTTGGTTTCATCGGATTTGTCGTTTGACGAAGATTTGGTCGAAATCGGAATAGAATTGGAGATGTGCAGGAAGTGGATCGGGTCGGCCAGATATGGGTCGGGTCGGTCAAGTCGTGACTTGGGGAGAAAGTCAGAAGTTGGATTAGGTCGGTTGATTGTAACTGGGTCAATCGGATCGAAGTTCATATTCGTGATGGTGCAACTGGGCCGGGTTGGGCTAGACTGGATTGGGTTGGTTGTTATATGAATTGGATCGGCCATCGAGTGGGTCGGTCTATAGTGGATCGGTCGAGTTCTGAAGCCAGAAGGAAGCTGGGTCGGGTCGGCTTAGTTTGGGTTGGGTCGGTCTAAAGAGGCTGATCGGTCATGTTTTCAACAGTGCTTTCAAACACTGTGATCGATGGTGGCAGTACTATGGTTTGTTTCCAGTAGGGTCATTTTCTGAAAAAGTACAATTTTCGGGTACGACTCAAATTTGGAGAAAAAGGTCTGAAAAAATAATAATTTTTGAGGGCAACCCCCCGAACCCTAGCCGCAGCGCAGTGAAGTAATTGGCTCGGTTATGATGTGACTTCGAATTAAATTCAAGTTGGAAGGTTCAAAGTGTTGAAAGGTGTTCGTTGATCGGTGTAGAATAGCGAATTAGGTGACAACTCAAAGGTTGTGAGTTAGTGGATAATGGTTGCTCGAGAAGGTTGCTTGAGCTATGAATAGTCGTCAAGTTAGATGACTAGAGATGCGAAGGCCGAGAGATTATCATTGTTGTAAGTTCTAGCAGGCTCAAAGCAAAGGTACGATGTGGGCACCCAAAAGACCGATTGCAGGTCGAGTACCTTAGGTATCGTTGAAAGGCCTAGTTGTCAAGGTTGGACATACATACGTATCATTGAAAGGCGTATGGAGTTTATGCTAGAGCTGGGGTTACCATTAGCCCTTGACATATGGCAAGGATGGCTATCATACGATTAACGATGGTTTCAAAGCAGGATTGGCTGTGATAGCCAGAGTCTACCATGATTGATTAGTTGCTTTGTTTGAACCGTCTCATGTATATTGTCCAACGTCAAAGCAGATGTTCCTTGGGTGCTTGTCTGCTATTGGTTTAGGCCTCTGAGCTTGTGCTTAAGGGGTTTTGAGTTCGATTAGGATGGTTTACATGAGATCTATAATTTGGATGTCATGAGTGCTTTGCTATGATTGAATGAGTGTTCTAGTTTTTCATGGATGTATAGTTAAATTGTTAAAGTAAAGGCTATCACTGTCCGATGTGGAGAAGATAAGGTTGAGCACTTCTCTGGTGTTGTGGGTAGATTAGTATGTTTATCTATCCATTCTCATACTCTTTATTGTTGAAGTTTGTTAGCTTTTTTATCGCTTACTAAAACTGATGTCTGAGTCAAGGTTTTATGTCTCCTCTTATTACCTTGGGTTGTTCATCCGGTTGTAGATGGGCAGACTAAGTAGCAGGTTATAGGTTATTAGTGAGGAGGATGCTGCTGTACGGAGGCGAGTAGAAGGCTGGCATACCAGTTTTATTACTATCTATTATTTCTGTTTCCGCTGTTTGAGTGCTATACGAGTGTTGTAGTAAGGACTTATGTACAAACTTTGGTATTAGTTGGATAACCTTTCATGATGTTGAGAAAGTTTTCTAAGGTTTGCTATATGATGCCTCATTATTATTACCTGTTGTATATGTTCTATTATATTTATCCTTGCGCTGTGAGTTCTACTACAGGTTTCAATGTTGCTTACCTACTATGATGATCGTCCATAGCTGCCTGGCACACCCTTCAGCGCATTATTCCTCGTGTTTATTGCGGGGGTTATGGACGGTTGTCACATTGAATATAGATGTTTTTTGTAACAAAAGGTTCGACGTTGTTTATCAAATTGATTAGTGTAAGCTATTGGTGTAGTACATAATCATGTGCCGATGTATTCCGTAGCAAATTGATGGATGTTCTGAACTTGTTTGCATCCATGATTCTGCCAAACATCTAGTTTCTGCTTTCTGATATTGAAAAGGTGCCTTCATAATGCAATCTTAAAATATATCTTTTGCTTCTCAAGTTTCCTAGAATCACCGTTGAGTCTTATTTGCATTAAATTGGATAGCTACTGTGAAATATTTTCACTTTGTTAAGGATATTTGATAGGAAATTCAGCGTAGTCCTCCTATGCAACACATACACTTCTGATCAATACGACTAAGTGAATAACTTTTTATTTTCCTATCAGTCTATGTATGTGATACTTGTATGCATTGATTGAGGTAATTACAAAAGCATGTTTCTTCAGCTACAAGTTAAAAACTATGAAAGGGTATGTTTATGTTACAGACTACTATAATAAAGCTCCCTTTTGTTTACCATTATGTTCAAATTTCATTTCCTTTTTCCCCTCTGAAGTAAGATCCTTGTTCTCCCTCAGCTCATTGTTATAGACTTGGTAAATAGATTCTGAGGATTAAATTTTTACATTTGTGTAATAAAATTTTGATTTGACTAAAAATACCTATTGTTTATTGCTAGGTTTTTAAAGATGCTTGGCATTATGGTGCAGCTGTTCTTGGAGTTCCGCAAAAGCTACCATTAAAGAGGTGCTAGTTACTACTATGTAATTTTTTATTATGAATGTATTTCACCCTTAACTGTCATTTTTTTAATCTTTCTTTCCTCTTCTCACATTAACTTCAAGGCATAAATCTAGAGAACTCCAAAATTTAAGCAATTTTCTTTTGATTCTTTGTTGGTTTAAAGTTTATAACTAAAGGTGGATCACATGTATGTGCCCTCTTTCTACTTCCAGAGTTTCTAAGTATGTTTATATATGCACTTATTCTACCTCCAAAGCCTTAAGTATGTTTATGTAGAAGTTATTTCCTCAAAATCTTCTGTCTTTTACCAACCACAAGTTTATGGCATACCATTCTCGGATGACTGCTCAAGGCTACGTCACCTAAGAGCTCAGTAATGGAGATATTTAGATATTCGTTTATATAACATATCAGGGATACAAGATGGTTTTGTTGAGCTAAAAGAATTTTTTTGAAACTTGAACATACAAAAATATATATACTATAAACAATGTAAAAAGGATTTGTAGATTATATGTGCGTTTGTATGATTGTATTTGTTTCATGTGGGTTTTTATGTTCACTGCCCCCGAAAAGGAGTTCTAAAAGTTGTTGTTGTAGGTGTTACTGATTCACGTTTAGGTGAAATGGCAGTTGCCTGTATTATAGTTCGAGACAACTTCAAATGGTTTGACATTAATTCCTCGAATGTTATAGAAGTAAACGATTTATCAACAGAGGTTCTCCAAAAATATTGTTAGCGACAAAAACTTAGCAGGTAAATATATAAACTTTTCATTCGAAACTCAAAATTTATGGTATCGACATAAAATAGTATAAATAGTTTGTGCATGTAGATCTCTATAATTAATTTTTGCCTCATTTGTTCTTAATAATGTTGAATTATGTTTCAATGATTTATATGATTTAACTAATTTTGTTTGATGAATAGCAGGTTTAAGATACAAAAGATTTTCATACTATGGAAAAGGCACTGCCCTTAACTGCTACTCGGAAACTAAAACGAAATGACTTAAAGAACGAAGTAACATTGTCCATGAAGTTTTCTTTAAATTTGTAGGAACATGTCATACAAGTAACAAGATGGTAGGTTGCGGGCTTGTTCAGGTGGTATGTTTAGGTAGCAGAGGGAGGGAGTGTGCAAGGTTCTGTTGCAGGTTTCTTGCAGAAGTTTAGTTGAATGAAGCTGGTTCTGGTGAATTAAATATTTCAAGCTTCTTAGGTGTGATTTTCTTCCAAATTTCTTGATTATTTCTTGAATCTCTGCATAAATTATAAGTCAGTAATATCTTAATGCAAGATGAATTAAATAGAGCAAGTGGTAAATAATTAACATGATGCTCATTATATATTTTGATGTGAATGAAAGATTTGTGGCAATTTGATTCAGTTTTTATTACTTAAATGGACAATTTTTTTTGAAATATGGAATGAGAATGAAAGATGACAAGGTAACTTATATCAGTGTATGTTATGTTTCTTGTTATTTGACTTGATCTGGGTGCATTTGATTTCATTGATTCATTAACTTGAGTTCAATTTGAGCTTGCACGTTTATGCTTTCTTATCTGTAAGTTTATTTGCATTCGTAGAGGCACATACAATCACAAACAACTTTCCTGGTTTCATGCAATTTGAATAAATACATATATTTATGTGTCAGGTTTGTGTTTTGCAGTGAAAGATAGATGAAGTGAAGGACTTGAAAGATTCAAGGCTGAAGCTTCTGTAGTACATCTGAAACGCGCAGATAGTCCAAACTCAGGCTTCTGGTCAAGCCTCTAGACTTGAATTCAGTTATGTACTTTTATTGACATATGTAATGAATTCAGTTATTTCCTACAGGAAAGTTGGAGTAAACTTGAATTGTTTTTCTTTTAATGTGAGTAATTTTGTTTATTGTTAGTGAAATAGCAATTATAATTATAATATTATGAAAATTTTAATTAATAGTAGTTAAGGTATAATTACTTTTAATAGTTGTTAAACAAAATTTAATAACTGCTAGAAACAGTTGTAAAAAAGGTTGACTTTATTACGATTGCAGATATAACTAGTGGTGCATGCCAGTTGTTATAGGCATATTACAACTATTTTGTGGCAGTTGTGAAAGGGTATTTTTTGTTGTTGTAGTGGTACCTGTAGCAACACTTGTACCGATGTTTCCATAGGGTCGCAAAGGTGTTGCCTTTGACTCTACAACAACGCGGCAAAATGCAACACCAAGAAAGTGTTGCCACAGATCATTTTTTGCATATAGCAGTACTTTTTGTCACTTCCCGCATCACTTCACTGGTGTTGCAGTATTCAATCTATGGCGTAGTGATGATAAGTGGCTCCTATGTATAAAAATTGCACCTTATTATTGCCAACAAGGTTGCATTTAGAAACAACCGCACACAAATTCATATGTGCAACACCCTCTGAATTTTCTACCACAACTGCTTTTGGTTTCTTCTTTTTGGGTGTGCGACGGACGACAGCTTTATCTTCTTTATTTCCATAATTATGGAAAGATCCTTGAAACTTCTTTGGTTTCTTTGCCTTAGGATTATGCTCATGTTTCTTTTTATTTGTCTTTTCATCATCAACCACATTTTCTTTTCCCTATATTGAACTGGTTGCCATTTTCTCTGACTTTCTGTTGTCTTCTTCGATTCGTAGACAAACAACCAGATCCTACATAGTCATTTCCTTACGTTTATGCTTCAAATATTTCTTGAAATCCTTCCATAATGGAGGCAACTTTTTGATATCAGTAACACTTGGAATGATTCATTCAACTCCATCTTTCGTTGTGAATCTCATGAATGATCACATGGAATTCTTGAATCTAACTGACAACTATTTTAGGATCCACCATTTTGAAATCCAGAAATTTTACAATAATGACTTCTTTATGTCGGTGTCTTCGGTCTTATATTTATTTTCCGGAGATAACAAAAAACCTTTGCAGTTTCAATGGTGCAATACACATTGTACAGACTATTTTCTAGGCAGTTGAGAATGTAGTTCTTACAGATGAGGTCTGAACTCTTCCACGCAGTGAGAGGCTCAATTTTGGTGGTGTCAGGCTCGAGTTCATCAAGATTAGGGGGATCCTCCGATAGGTATTTGGGTAGTCCAAATGTGTTACATAGAAAATCATTTTCTATTGCCAGCGTTTAAAGTCCTGGTAATTAAATTCCCTAGCCGCTCGGCATATGAATATGTGATATGTTATGGAATCAAATGTGCAGCCTGCTGCACAGTCCGTGTTAATGCAGATTTGTTGTTGCTATTATGTGACATCGTCGTTTTACATATACAAGCAACAATCAATATCGTTTCAATATTTTAGTCTATTGTAACAGAAACGTCAAAAAAATGTTACAATTGCTGTTGCAGCGAACATGAACGCTTTAAAGCTTTACAAATACTATTATATTCCGGTTGTTACTTACAACAACGAACAGTCATAAATTCGTCTGTGCAATGTACAAAGAATAAATCAGAAGGTTTACCAATTGAATTGTCCGAGTCCAGCGATCGCTATTTCCTTTAAACGATATTGCTCCATTTATGACGCTTCAGGTTAACATTTCCCAAGGATGAAACAGACATTCTATGTAATGTTGCACAACAAGCACAAAGAGATGATGAATGCAGGAAGTTGATCATAATAGATTTATACAGGAAGAGGAAGAGTGAAGAGAAAACAAAACGAATTGATTTCATTTTCTGTCTGCCTATATATAGGCATGCGAAGTTGTTTGTCCAGCTATAGCTGCGACTATTTGATTGATAACCACTGCTGCAAAGGTTGCGACCCCTTACCAATAGATGCTACCATTTCCGTCAGTCAGAACAACACTATCCAGTTCTAAAATTCGATGTTCCAACGTAGCAGGCTTAAGTGACATACGATGGCCCATTTAATCACGAGATCCTTTATACCCAAGGCCTAAGACCCTTTCTTTGACATTTTAAATGTTAATACTAAGGCCTTCATGTCTGCTTGCTCATTCCTTCATATCCTCATTCTTTTTATCATATCATGTTGAGACATTGTGCATGTATGTATACACACACACACACACACACACACACACACACACACATATATATATATATATATATACTGGAAGTTGACACAATTATTTTCTGATGTTGGACTTTGTTTGCCTCACTTCTTGCCCAAACACTCATTCATTTCAAACAATTATTTCATGCGGCTTGTGCTCTAATTTATGAAGCTTGCTTTCATTTAACTTTAAATAATGTGGGTATGCTTCTTTTGAATAAAATTTATGTGGTTTCCTTTATCGCTTGGATAAAATTCCCAAACCAAAGCAATTTATATTTATTCACTTTCCAAAATCTAAAAGAAGACCGAGTTTGCAAATGCTAAAATAAGACCTTTCTATAGCCTACTTAGAATCATTTGAGGTTATCCAAAGATAATTATTTCTTTATGCATCGTCAGCCTAGCTTTGACTAGAAGCAGTTATAAGGATGTAAGTTCTTGTAACACCCCATAATTTTAAAATATTAAAATTAACAAATTAAAGAATACTTAGTTTTTAGAAGAAGAATTAAGGGAAATGGGCTACGCCATTGCGTTCGTCTTGGAATTCTGCTTGGGATAGATCCGAGTTTGCGTAAAACAGATACAGTATGAAGAAGTTATGAAGCTTAGAAGATTTCAATTTAAAGCAGAATTTAAATAAATAATAACTAAATAACAAAAGCAGTTCAAAATCCAAAATCTGACCGAAATTGGCTGAGCGGGAAAATTCCCGCTTAAGGGTGTCGACCCCCTCGGGGGGGGGGGGAGCGACTGGGGAGTCGACCCCCATCAGCCCAGATCGGGCAGTGGGCTGATGATGTGTTTTTCTGGTTTGGATGGTTCAGATGGTTCCTAATCGAATCTAAGGTCCTAATACACCTTTAAATAAACACCTAAACGTAACCCTAATCTCATTGTTTTCATCGAAGGCGCCTCCATGCTAGTCTAATCTAAACCAGCCTTTCTTCTCCACCAAAACAAATCAGAATAGGAGTATTCAAATTAGAAGATCAGATCTACAAACAATCAAAGTAGAGATTATTCAAGATCAGAATTGCTACAACAACGACTAATTCCCTTTTCTAAGAATTCTATCGTTGTGAGTCTATGTTACTTTCACATATAATTAAATTAAAAAGTAATTGGGATAGGATTGTAAGTTGAATCTAATGTATACGGCTGTAAATAAGAAGAATCATATCTAGTTTTGTTATCCTTCAGATTCATACCCGTTTGCTAATATCATATGTCTACCTGATCTATTTTGTCATTATTCAGTTCATATGCCTATTTATATGTTTATGTAAATTTTGATGTTTTGATTCCCTTCCCTTCTTCTTTTCCTTTTTCCTTTTTGAGATTAGGCTAACTTCGAGCCTAAGCATATTGCGTTGAGATTACGTACGAATAACGTTGGGATGATTGGGAAAAGTTGGGAAATTTGTAATAAAATGAGATTTGACATAAATTGTTGATGAATATGGAAATTGATTTCGGCATAATTGAGTATAACTTATATACATGGGATTTGGCATAAATTGTTGAGCATATTTGAGTATAACTTGTATACATGAGATTTGGCATAAATTGTTGAGCATAATTGAGTATAACGTGTATACATGAGATTTAGCATAAATCGGTTTGGGCATAATTAAGTATAACTTGTATACATGAGATTTGGCGTAAATTGTTAATAACTATGAAAATTGATTTGGGAATAATTTGGTATAACTTGTATGCATGGGATTATTGGCATAAATTGGATTAGAATTATAAGCATAAATTGGATTGGAATTTATGGGTAACTTGAAATCACTATAATCCAAGAGTTGAAATTGGGCATGAATTAAGGAAGAGATAATGAACACAAATTGATTTGGGCATAATTTGGTATAACTTGTATATATAGGATTATAGGCACAAATTGGATTATAATTATAAGCATAAATTGGGTTGGAATTTATGGGTAATTGGAATATATTATAATCCAAGATTTTAAATTGGGACTTGAATCAAGAAAGTGATAATGAACGCCTAAGACACGAGGTTACATTCGGATTGCGGTATAAGCCTGCCCGGAACCGCCCGGCATATCCAGCAACCACAATTTGGTAATCTAATGTGAGAGGTCAAAGGCAGAAATTAAATGTGTAATAATGCTAAGACACGAGGTTAGATTCGGATTGTGGTAGAAGTCTGCCCGGTACCGCCCGACATATCCAGCAACCGCAAATGGTAATCTAATGTGGAAGTCTTGCACGATTACAGGTATAATAAATCAATAAACACTTAACCAAGATAAGACATGTAGTAGGACATGAGAATAGTAAAAGGGTTAAGTGGGTGACATGGGTAGCATGTGAAACATAATTAAAAACACTTAACCAAGATAAGACATGTAGTAAGACATAGGAATGGTAAAAGGGTTAAGTGGGTGACATGGGTAGCATGTGAAACATAATTAAAAACACTTAACCAAGATAAGTCATGTGGTAAGACAAGGGAATAATAAAGGGTTAAGTGGGTAACATGGGTAGCATGTGAAACATAATAAAAGCACTTAACCAAGATGAGACATGTGATAAGACATAGGGATAAAAGGGGTTAAGTGGGAATTCCTAGTGGGGACCAAGATTTGGAGGGAAGCTTATGTCAAGTGTATGGACCCTTTTCAACCAGTAACCCATTTCAGTATCTATATGAGCTCGAACTAGGTCGAGGACAGGGACACACTTACTGGGGTTGATTGTAAGAGGTCAATGAAGAGTTAGCGATGGCAATGCAAGTCCAACAGAGTCATGTGCGTGCGTGCATCCGAGCTAGTAGGTAAGACGTTGTTGCATCATGTAGGTATAAGTTGTGCATTTCAATAGTATCAGGGGTTGCCACCTTAGGGAGTGATGCACCCTATTGTGGGACCAACACAGGTATCTACGAGGTTAGGGAGCCGATCGAATGGGAAGGGTAGTGGGTACATCTAGTGGTGATAGGTGCATATTGGTTACCTATGATAGCAGCTAGAGGTTCATAATTGAACAGAGAGGGTACATCTAGTGGTGATAGGTGCATATTGGTTACCTATGATAGCAGTTAGAGGTACATAATCGAATAGGGAGGGTACATCTAGTGGTGATAGGTGCATATTGGTTACCTATGATAGCAGCTAGAGGTACATAATCGAACAGGGAGGATAGTGGGTACATCTAGTGGTGATAGGTGCACGTTGGTTACCTATGATGGCAGCTAGAAGTACACGAAACTATCATCATTCTATTTAGCCAAGAGGGATCATCTTTTAGTATGAAACTAGTATTGGTGCGACGCAGAGAATATCTTATAGTGGTTAGAAGCGCAGTCAATGTTACATCTTGTTCCCTTGTCATATCTGCTTATGTTACAGTCATATCTTATATCCAGTTGATGTTCTTATCATGTTGCTTTACTAATTATATTGTTAAAGTCACTGGACTCGCCAGACTTTAAGTCTGGCTCTTTTTGTTTCGCCTCTTTTCTTTCCTTTCCCCCCCCCCAGGTTCTCAAGGTGGGCACGTTGAAGCTTGATACAGACTTTCCTGCTTGAAGTGCTGAAAGTAATGCTTAGCATTGTTTCTCTTTCATATGGCATTTTAGATTGGGGATTATGGTTTTAAAAATTATATATTCTGATGGCTTTTGTACAAGACTGATATTATGTACTTTGTTTTGGTGCGATGGGTTTGAAGATGTAACCAAAATTATTTCTGTTTCCGCTGCAATAAAGTTATACATTTTTCAAGTACTATTTTATGTATCTGTCTTGTAATATTCTGTTCTGTTTACTTCTAACGCTCCATGAAACTTAATGCATTCCCTTTGTGAGTGACATTAACGGACGTGGGGTGTTACATGTGGTATCAGAGCTGAAGGTTACCAGATCAGATAAAAGATTTTGAAAGCTGGTTTCAAAACGGTTTTAAAAGAAGTATTTTCAAAAGAAAAGTTTGTTTTGAAAGACACATTTCCCAAAGCCATATGCACTATCTCTTGATTTTTCTGTTTGAATCCTTGTTTCCTTCTTTTCTGAGTCTCCAGGGATCCTGGCTTTTTGGGAGGTGACCTCATCGCGGCATGGTTCCGTAGGCATGATGAAACTATGGCGCCTGTCGAAGGGCAAAAAAGTGCCTAACTTCCATCTATAGCCGCAGTAGTTTCACCTGCAGCTAATTTTCTTTCCAGCCTTGTAGGGTTTTCCGCGCAATGGAGGCAGTTTTAGAGAGACTTGTTAACTTGTTTCACAAGGATGAGAAACTCATGGATATAGCCTTGATGCGCAAAGAAGATAAAGGAGAAAAGAAGGAGGTCAAGGTTGAAGGATCACAGAACAAGGAAGTGGAACTTAAGAAGGGTGGAAAGAAATATAGACCCCGAGAAAAGAGGAAGTGTCATTACTGAGGTATGGTGGGTCATATATAGCCAAAGATCGTAGGAAGAAGAACGTTGGTTGTTATCATTGCGGAGAGACATGACATCTTATTAGGGATTGTCCAAAGAAGCAAGGGCAAGGGCAAGGGCAAGGGCAAGGTATAGGATCTTCCGGAGGGTAGATGCGAGCTCTCACGGCTGGCATACCTGATAAAGGTAGAAAAGTTTCTGTTGAAAGTTTGATTTTCCATTTTGATTGTCCTGTTAGAACCTTGTTTGATCTGGCGCTTCACATTCGTTAATATCTGCTTCTTTAGTTGAAACACTGCACCTAAATACTAGACATGGATCCCATTGTAGTCTCAAATCATACTGATGGCTCAGCTTATTTATCTATGATTTGTCGGGATTTGAGAGTGTCTATCTTGGGTATTGGGTTTGAATGCAATGCCTACGTATTTGGTTTCATGGGCTATGGTCTGATTCTAGGGATGGATTGGCTAGCCAGGTATGGTGACATCCTAGACTGTGAAAGGAGGGTAGTTAGACTATTGACTCGTTGTGGAAGGACCCTTGATACCTCTTATGGCCCTAGGGGTTCAGTGATGCTTAGCTACCTAGAATCGTTTGATGCATCCATCGATGATTTGCAATCTGTTCGAGTAGTCCATGAGTATGATGACGTCTTTGATGAGGTTCAGAGTTTACCCCCGAGGTGCGAGATAGACTTCCGTATATACTTAGTAGATAATGCAAAGCCAGTTTCATTGCCAGTACGCCACATGGCTCCGAGAGAGAGAGAGAGAGAGAGAGAGAGAGAGGAAGGAACTCAGTAAACAAGTAGGGGAGCTACTTGAGAAAGGGTTCATAAGAAGAAGTATTTCGGAATGGGGTGCTCCGATTGTTTTCACTACGAAGGCTGATGGTTCGCTTAAATTGTGCATAGACTATATGGAGCTTAATAAGCTCATGAAGAAGGATAGGCACCCATTTCCAAGAATAGGTGATTTGTTCGATTAATTGGTTGGTGCTTCGGTTTTCTCGCAGTTGGACTTAGCTATAGGTTTTCATCAGTTGAGGGTAGCTGAGGATAGTATAGATAAGACTGCATTTAGAACTCCAGATGGTTTCTTTCAGTGGATCGTCATGCCTTTTGGTTTGACGAATGCACCCGCCTATTTTGTAGACTTGATGAGTAGGGTGTTTAGGGAGTTTCTAAACAAGTTCATGGTAGTCTTTATGGATGATATCTTGATATTATCTAGAAGCTAGATAGGGCATACCTTACATCTTAAGGTAGTCTTAGAGACACTTCGACTACATCAGCTTAAGGAAAAGTTTTCCAAACGTCATTTTGGAAAGGGAGTAAGGTTCTTAGGACACGGGGTCTCTAAAGAAGGGATAGCAGTAGAATCCCACGAAGGTAGTGGCAATCCAAGATTGGAGGATTCCAAAGAATACAACGAAAGCTTTCTTGATTGGGCGGACTATTATAGGAAGTTAATTAAGAACTTTGCGAAGATATCATCCCCAGTTTTGACTTTGCTAGATGGGAGCAAACCATTCACTGTATATACCGATGCTTGCGGGCCAAGGCTTGGAGCAGTTTTCGATGCAAGAGGAAAGGGTGATATGCAAGAGGCGGTAGGTACGCAGTTATGTTTGAGCATCGTTTATCGCCCTCAGACGGATGGATAGACAGAAAGGGTGAATAGAATCCTTGAAGATCTTTTGAGTTTATGTATCCTAAATTTTGGAGGGATATAAGAAGAGCACCTTCCCTTTGTGAAGTTCGCTTATAACAACAGTTATTAAGCTAGTATTGGCATAGCACCTTTTGAAGCTCTATATGGACGACCTTGCCGATCACCGACATGTTGGTGGGAGTCTACGGATAAGATTTTGCTTGGGCCTGGGATGGTTAGGGAAACCTCGGAGAAAATAGACTTGATTCGAAGACGCATGAAGACGGCATAAGACCGGCAAAAGTCATACGCTGATAAGAGACGAACTGATCTTGAGTTCGATGTTGGAGACACGATTTTTATTAAAGTGTCACCATTGAGGAACATAGTTCGATTTGGATCTGTAGGGAAATTGGCACCAAGGTTCGTAGGGCCATTCCCCATTACAGAAAGAATTGGACATATGGCCTATAGGGTAAAGTTGCCTGAGAAGCTTAGTGGTGTTCATGACGTTTTTCATGTATCGCATTTGAGGAAGTGTTTACATGATACCGCGGAAGTAGTGGAGCCGAGCATGCTTAGAGAAGTGGAAGTAGAGCGAGATGCCACGGTTAGACAAGTTCCTACATGCATCCTTAGATCGGAGGTCAAGAAGTTACACAATTGAGAAGTCAAGTTGGTTAAAATCCATTGGGGAGATGATCAAGGAGACGCGACTTGGGAGACAGAAGACAAGATACACTGTGACGATCCCAAAACCCCGTGACATGGTGTTAAGGATAATCATTGGAATATAACACATTAATCATCAATAGCAGATCACAGATAATAGCATAAACAGAAAATAGAATAATTTACACACATATGACAGCGGAATCATATAGATATCATCACGTCAGAGAAGCACAGTACAGGATACAACTTAGTGCATAATGATACATAGTCAGTCACCATCGCCTGAGGCGGAATCATACATAAAGAGTACTCAAAATAAATATCAGTCTACATCGCCAATGGCGGAATCATAATATAGATACAATAATGGCGGAGAAAATCCAAGTCAGCACGGTGTAGTCAAGCCTCGCCATGAGCCAAAAGTGCGTCAGAAACCTGTAACTAGGTTGCCCGTGTGAAAATGAGGGCACCCGAGTTTGGAAGGTGAAACAAACTACGAGTCAGTCATGGGACTGGTATGAGAAATCTACTTATCTTATTAACAACAATAATAAGGCAAATCAAAGGACCACGCCACTTTCGCGGAACGGGTTTACTCCAATGAGTGCTAGTGCATAAAATAAAGTAAATGATTAAATCATCGCAATGCTTTTTATAAAATGAAGCCATTATAAGACTCAGGTCCCATCACACAATGCAACGCAAGCCGGAGGATAGAGTTTTTACCTTATAATGGCCAAAAATGCTTCATACGAATAAAACAAAAGTGTTTGATATTATTACTAGTGCATATATGTTTCAAAAGCAAATTCAATCATAAATATCAATCCTAGGCGGCATAGCTACCATCTACTATGTCGCCATACTAGTAATACAATCACGTCCGCATATTTCGTATTAGAAATTGGATTCCTTCATGAGTAGAGGCAAGGGGCAAGCTCCTCTCCGATTCGAGACACTCTAGCAAATGCCTCGGGACCGCACACAGCAATCCCCTGGATCCTCCAAGGCCGGTCCTCTCTTACTTTTGAGGATTAGTTATTCCTGAACACACGTTTCCCGTTCCTTACAGACCTATAATCGAGGCGCCTCGTATTCCAACAACCACACAGGTGAAAAGTAGATATAAATGTCAGGGCTGGGAGGTCACTGACACCACCATAGCTAGAAAGAAACGTCATGCACTCCTTGGGTCCTTCTCCCGTTTTTGACTCATACCGGGGTGTGAGGCTCGCGAATTCACGTTATACACAAAGTTACGTCACACAGACCATGCTTTGATCATCAACCACAAGACTTTGCTTTGCAACAGAAGCCTTGATCGTATGCCACTTAGGCGTGCCACAGAGGCAATCCACTCCATGCGACTGATTTCTGTCAATACATAACCTCTGAGCTCTTACGTCTCAGAGAAGGGCGTTAAGCAAGAGAATAATTCTCCGCTGCCAAACAGATATATATTTAACAAAGATCAATCAACACAGAACAAAATCCAATGTCAGACACACAGTCCATTTACAAGTCCGTTCTGGGTCTGAACGAAACCGGAGGCACCAATTCCTCGCATATCCGTATAATCAACAGTATGTTTGGACGGCTACTACTTCAGTTCCTTCATGGTAGCTACTCCAATCACGAGCATCAGTAGCGCCCATCCATCCAATGTGAAGATCGTCGGTCTTCAACTGTCTTCGACTCCTCGACTTCTCAACGTTGATCGATTATTTGAAATGAGATAAACTCGGCCTTTTCAAATAATCCACGTATATTTAGATTTTCAAATCAATTCGTTACATGGTTGGTCTATTCAACATTCACTTTTCAGTTCTTTAGTTATAATTTTCATGTTAAATACATTCAACCATCACATATCAAGCAAACACAACAAAATGGGATTATTTTCACTCTATATCGTCTATAGTATTTTATAACGATATATCGCCATTTTTATTTAATTTAAAACGGCCAAATTTAATTAAACGACGTTTCAGGTCGTATCGATGCACTGGCGCTGCTTTTCACTAATTTTGTTTTACACATTTTTGAAAATCTAACCGTTGGATCTTCACAAATTTTATATCATTAGGAAGGTCATTTCAAAACGAATCCAACGGTTTCAGTTTTGGGAAAATCCGACGGTCGGATCTTCCACACTAGCCATTTGAAGTTACGATTTCAATTTACGAACTACAGCGTCGTTATTCGATTTAATTTAATTATTTTTATATATATATATATAAATATAATCATTTCTGGCGCTGTTTTTCTTCAGATTTGAATTAAACATTCCATACAATCCAACCGTCGGATCTTTACAAAGTTGGGGCCGTTGGAAAGATATTTCCAAGGCGAACCCAACGGTTGCGGTTTCGGGAAAATCCAATGGTCGGATTTCCCGCACTAGTCGTTTGAAATCACGGTTTTAAAACACGAACTGGACGACCACGTTTCATTTTAATTTTATTTATATTTAAATAAATATAGTTCATTCAAAAATTCCTATATCGTTTCCACTTCAATTATTTCACTAACGCCTTTAAATTTTGGAAAATTTCGCCATAACCTCCTTTGTACGGGAGGGGCTGGGAAAATTCCCAAATAGCCACACGGGTGTCTCATATCAAAAAGTAAAAGTAAAAGCCAAGCGGCTAGCCAACAGGCTCATAAAATCATCACCCAAACAAAACAGTAAATGTGTACCTATTTGTCGGGCACAAATTTTATTCCTCTTCTCTAGCCCCTTTGCTATAACCTGTTCAATAGATATTCATGTACATATATACAATTTCTATCACTTATCATTCTCCATTCAACTTCATATTTGATTTACTTTGGTTTAAAAACACCATTCATTCTAATGTTGCATGCATAGGCTAAAATCATATCATTAGCTAATTAATGTATATTTCAACTCATGCATATTTTATTTGAACAAGTGGCTATTTTTAACACTTCACATTTCAAAGATGATAATTTTGGCGAACTAAAATAGATTTCAACACATGACTATTTTATTTAGTTCCTATGCATGTTAAAAATAATATTCCTTCACTAATATTTATTTCAACGTCCGCATATCTCTAGCACATCACATATGTGATAAAAATGATATTTTTACCATTTAAAATATTTATTCGACAAATGGATGTTTTCAACACTTCATAGTTTCAATAAAAATGTAATTTTTATTGTTCGGACTTTTTATTCAACACATGAACTTTCCCACTACACACACTTCTCAACACATGAGCATTTCCACACATGGATATTTTATTTATGTTGTTCATATTAGAAAGATGGAATTTTTATTGTTAAAACTATTTATATATAAGGCGAATATTTTTCATACTTCATATATATTATAAAAATGTGATTTTTATTGTTTAGACACTTCATTCATTCACAAATGAATTTAATTTTCACACATCACTTTTTAACACACAAACATTTCCACACATGGATATAGTTTCAACATATGGCTTTAATTTCAACGCATGAAGATAATTTCAACATATGAAAATAATTCTAACACACAAAGATTATTCAAAATTTCGGCAGCATAACGGCAGGGTAGTTAAAACCGGCACCGTCCCTAGTACGGCTCCTCGCTCTACCTTAAAACCTCGCGATTTTTGACAATGGGGATTCATGCATCTAATTCGCACGCAGGCGGCATGTTTATTTTTATTTCCACAAATATTTCCAATTCATTTCAATCACCAATGGGTATTTTTCAACCACAACCAAACAATATCAACCACAAACAATTATTCAACCATTCGTATTTTTCATCCAATATTTCACACCAATTCACCACAATAAATATCGTCCATGGTTTGTGGACGAGGGGAGTGTGTATATATATATATATATATATATATATATATATATAATTGCTATATTTCACTTGCATTTCAACACATATATCAATTATTCTATGCATGTATAATTCATACTTCGCTCATATAGCTTACACCACGCATGTACATGAGGTATACGACACGTGTGTAATTTATATTTCGCTAATATAATTTACACACGACATTTTCCATTCAAATTTATTTAATTTAGATTTCTCACATTGGTTTGTTGCTTCGCTAAAAATAGATACGATGTCAGAAAAATCCGCGGCTTCTTCTATTGGGTAGAGAGCTTCCTTGCGGTCCCGATGTTTCCTGTTTCATCGAATTTCGTCAACACACTAAAAAGATATGATTTTTCAAAGTGTAAACATAAAAAAACTCACCTTTCACGATGGTTCAAAACTAGGTTTACGGTTTTCGCGAGAATCGAGGCACGAGGGGATGATCGGCGGGTTGGACGTGGAAGAGGGAGGAGAGGGCTTCCTGTCGGTGGTGGTTTGGTGGCGTTCAGTGGTCGGGATCGTCGGCGGCGGCGCTGGGAAGGTTGGGGCTTTCTGGCCTCGATTTAGGCGGCACAGGCGACGAGGGGTGGAGGAAGTGGGTCGGATTTGAAGAGGAGGCGAAGGCGCGTCGAGCGGCGGTGGTGGCGGAGGCTGGAAGCGGCAGTAGCGGCGGCGATCGGGGAAGTCTGGAGCACGCGTCGCCGTTCGTTTCGAGGGTTTCGCGTTTTTTTAATGAAAGAAAAATTCTGATTGGCCGGAATATATATATTTCAGAAAATTAGGGGTTTCACCAACGAACTCCTTTTCCAACCCAACGACTGTCGCCCCTAGCTAAATACCCCCATCCCGGACACAATGGGATATGTTTCATAGGCCAATTCGACTGTTACAGTTAGTTATTTTTCAAATTAAAGTATAAAACATTTAATTTTTAACTTTGAACGTACATTTCAATTTGCCAGGGCCACAAACTGATTCGAAAAATTCCAGAAAAATAAATCTAGCTATGTTTTGACGCTACGGTCCCAACAAAACTCGTTTCGTCGAATTCTGAGATCGTTTGAAAAATGGTCATTTTCTGGTCGATCCAATTTAACAGAAATTGACCAAACACATTTTCTTTTGCCACGCTCACATACTAGCTTCAAAAATTATGAAATTTGAAACCTAGCAATAGTTTGACATCCCGGACCCAACAAAAGTGGTTTCTTCGAATTCCGATGTCGTATGCAAAATATCAATTTTCTAGGGCTATATATTCTATATAGCGACTATTCTGAAAATTCATTCGGCCATAACTTTTGATTCCCGTTATGAAACTTCGATTTTTCAGATTCGTTAGAAAGGCATTGACAAACAGATTTAGATATTTTTGGTTTTGCTAAAATCCGTTATATTTTCCACCCTGCACAGTCAGTCAAAGTTTGAATTCAAATTTTCAAACTGACTCACTATTTCTAATTCACTATTTTATTGAAATATTCTATTTCAATTGTTCAAATTCCTTTGAAATCACCAATTTAAAATTTTTAAATTGGCTCGTATTTTCCGGGTTATTACAATCTCCCCCCCTTAAAACTTTTCGTCCTCGAAAAGGAAACAACAGTAAAGTAGGAAACAAAATGTAAATGCAAAGTATTGTAAAGGTACCTTGCACCAGAGTTAGTCAGAGATATCCACTCTGCATTTGGGGTAAGCTTGCTTAATGCTTTCCTCAGTCTCCCAAGTACAGTCTCTAGGATCACTGCTCCACTGCACTTTAACTAAATGAACCTTTTTGCTTCTTAGTTCTCTAGTTTCTTTGCCAACAATCTTTAATGGCTCTCTTCTGAGTGTTAATTCTGGAGTTATGTCTATATCCTGTTGCGCTGCTTCTTCTACAACAAGATCCAGATCATGCACATGTCTTCTAAGTTGAGATACGTGAAATACATCGTGCACTCCAGGCAACCAATCTGGTAATTGAACCCTATAAGCAAGAGTTCCAATTCGTTCGAGTATAGGAAAGGGACCAATAAATCTCGGTGCCAACTTCCCAGTTTTGCCAAATCTGATTACTCCTCTCATCAGAGAAACTTTCAAATAAACATGATCACCAACAGCAAATGTCAAATCTCTTCTTCTAGAATCTGCATAACTTTTCTTTCTGCTTTGGGCTGTTCTCAAACGCTTTTTGATGAAGTCGACTTTATCAGATGCTTCTCTAATCATATCGGGTCCTAACACAAGTCTGTTGCCAGGTTCTACCCAACATGCTGGAGATCTGCAAGGTCTCCCATATAATGCTTCAAATGGCGATATTCCCAAACTTGCTTGATATCTATTGTTATATGAGAATTCTGCCAAATGCAAATGATCTTCCCATGACCCACCAGAATCAATTATACAAGCCCGCAATAAATCTTCTAGAATTCTATTCACCCACTCAGTTTGGCCGTCTGTTTGAGGGTGATAAGCGGTGCTCATATTCAGTTTCGTTCCCAATTCTGTCTGGAAAGCCTCCCAGAATTTGCTAGTAAATAGGGGATCTCTATCACTGACTATGCTGATGGGAATTCCATGCAGCTTAACAATTTCCTTGAAGTATATCTGTGCTAGACTTTGAGCGGTTCTATTGGATCTGACAGGTATAAAATGGGCAGTCTTCGTGAAGCGATCTACGATTACCCAAATGCTGTCATTACCTTTCCTGGTTCGCGGCAAGCCATCTATGAAATCCATGGAAATCTGTTCCCATTTCCAACCTGGGACTTCCAACGGTTGCAGCAATCCAGCTAGCTTTTGTTGGTCGCTCTTGATCAATTGGCAAGTAGGCATCTGCTAACATACAAAGAAATATCCCTTTTCATTGCCTTCCACCAGAAAGTGCGTTTGATATCGTTTTACATTTTACTCACAGCAGGATGGATGCAAAATTTGGACTTATGGCATTCGTCTAACACTTCTCTTCGAAGGCCTGGAATATTTGGAATGCAAATCCTATTATTTAACCTGAGAACCCCCTTATCGTCAATACGAAAACTCGTGGTTTCACCTTCCTTGACTCTCTGACTGATTCTCTGAATGAATTCATCGTCTTTTTGAAGGCCTGAAATCTTATCAATCAATCCAGGCGTAATTATAAGGTTGGCCATGATTGCGGTTTTCCTACTAAGCGCATCCGCTACAACGTTAGCTTTTCCTGGCGTATACAGGATATCAAGATCATACGCTGCAAGAAATTCTAGCCAACGCTGCTGTCTCAAATTCAGATCTTTCTGGGTATATAAATACTTCAGTGATTGATGATCTGTGTACAGTATAAATTTCTCGCCCAATAAATAATGCCTCCAGATTTTCAAGGCAAAAACGATGGCTAGCAACTCAAGATCATGAGTCACATAATTCTTCTCATGTGGTTTTAATTGGCGGCTTGCATAAGCGACTACTTGGCCTCTTTGCATTAAAACTGCACCAAGACCTCTAATAGAAGCATCTGTCCAAACCGTTAAATCCTGATTGCCATCAATAATGGTTAACACTGGAGCAGTGGTCAGTTTTGATTTCAATTCCTGGAAAGCTTCTTCACAGTCGGAAGTCCACTTGAACTTCTCATGTTTCTTTGTGAGCTTCGTTAACGGACCGGATATCTTCGAAAAATCCTTAACGAACTTTCGATAGTAACTAGCCAACCCCATAAAACTTCTAACTTCTGTGGGAGTAGTGGGTTGTTTCCAGTCTTGAATCGCTGTTATTTTGCTTGGGTCAACAGAAGTTCCTTTCTCTGACACGACATGGCCAAGAAATTTGACTTCTTCTTGCCAGAAGACACATTTAGAGAATTTGGCTTTGAAGACGTTCTTCCTTAGAATCTCCAATACTTGTTCTAAGTGTTTTTCATGCTCGGGTTTTGATTTGGAGTAGATTAAAATATCATCGATGAATACGAGGACAAATTTATTCAGAACTCCCCTGAACACTCTATTCATTAGATCGACAAAGTATGCTAGAGCGTTGCAAAGGCCAAACGGCATTACTAACCATTCATAAAATATGTCTGGACCTCTGAAAGCTGTCAAAGGAACACACTCTTCTGCTATTCTCAATTGGTGAAAACCTGTAGCTAGGTCCATTCGGGAAAATACTTTCGCCTCATTCAATTGGTCTAGCAAATCATCAAATTGGGGTAATGGATATTTATTTTTGAGCGTCTGTTTGTTGAGGTCTCGGTAATCAACACATAATCGAAGAGTACCGTCTGACTTTGGGACAAACACAACAGCCGCACCCCAATTAGAAAAACTAGGTCTGATTAGACCCTTCCACAACAGTTGACGAGTTTGATCGCCTAATTCTTCTTTTTCCTTCGGCGTCATTCTGCGAATTGGATGTACTACTGGTCTGGCATTGGGAATTAGATCGATTCGGAATTCTATTTCTCTTTGCGGAGGTAAGTTTTCAACTTCTTCAAACACATCCGCATAGTTTCTAACAATAGGAATCTTTTCTATGGAAGTGGGGATAAGTTCTAGTGCCGACCAAAATTCTTCTCTATTCGGATTCGAACCATGACAGGGTACCGTAATATATCCAAGCTTCGTTCGAATTTTTACGATTCTTTCTGCACACTTCACTTCGGCTTCATACTGCGTTAACCAATCAAGTCCGAGAATGATATCGAATTCGGGAAAATCCATTACGACTAGATTGAAAGGAAACTTGTAGAAAGAATAAGAGATTGACACTCTACAACTTGAACTGAGAGTAATAGAACCACCTATCGGGTTGTGAACTTCAACCGATTCTTTAAGCTTTCTCTGTTTTAACTTTAATTTGTGCACTGTGTTATTAGCAATAAAACTACGTGATGCACCCATGTCAAACAATACAGAAACAGGAATATTTTTAATTGTAAGGGTACCTCCCAACACATTAGGTTTACCTGCTCCGTCGGAAGCAGCTGGCGGGCTCGACCCGTCATAGACATGAGCTACTGTGGCTTTCTTCAGCAAAGGACAGTCTTTGACCAGATGATCGGTCTTGCGACAGTTGAAGCACGAGCGAGGGTTCTGGGAGCCTTGGCTCGAACCTTGAGAATTGGTTCTCTGCCTTTTCGGAGCTGTGCAGACATTTGAATAGTGCCCCGTCTTGCCACAGTTAAAGCAATTTCCTCTCGGCGGCTTGCCAGTCTGAGGTTTTGAAGATGCTGCTTGGCTTGACTCGCCTTGATTTACAGCAGGCTTGCGCTTGTTTCCGGCTTGGCTTCTAGCGCGATCCTGGTCCAGATGCCTTTGATCAAGGTCTTCGTAGTTGCATGTCATTTCCACCAGTTCGTTGAATTCCAGCTTGACATGGGCCATGGCTCTATCATGATATTGTCGTCTTAGCCCAAGGATAAACCTCTTATTTTTGGATTTCGCAGTGGCGATGAGCTCCGGAGCATAGGGCAACAACAGTGTAAATTTATTCAGATAATCCTGCACGGAAAGATCCCTCTGCTGGAGATTGGCGAAGTCATCGTGCATTCGTTCTAGAGCTTGTTCTGGGACATATTTCTCCTTGAAGAGTTCTTTAAATCCATCCCATGTTCTTCCAGCTTCTCTATTCCCGGCGGTGAGAGATTCCCACCATAGTTCAGCTTGTTCCTGCATAAGCCAGGCGCCCATAATAGCTTTATCTTCGTCTCCAAGCCTTAGGCCTTCAAGAATTTTCTCGCATGTTTTGAGCCATGCAAGGGCCTCTATTACGGTGCCAGTTCCCGAGAAGGTCTTGCCTCCTAAGTTCTTATATCTCTTAGCTACACGGTCTAGCTCGAAGTATTGAGCTGCCGGAGGTTGTATCAAAGGTCCTTCTTGAGCTGGGGCTTCTCCCCTTCCTCGGCCTCGGCCGACACGGCCTCCTCTAGCGGCGGCTGCTCTGGTAGCCATTTGTCAAATTCTGTATAAGCAAGAAAAGAGTCAGCTAACAGAAATGATAGTTTATTGCATGATTAAGCAGAAAATTTACGGAAAGATAACGATGGACTGATCAAATTGTTTTTGCTATTCTGCTCGGCTCATTCTAGGACTTTACTAGTCCTATCTCTAATGAGCGACTCGCCTTAGAATACTACTGATTCTATTTTGACGAAGTGTTTAATGTGTTAGACTCCAGAACTAAGGTTAACCAAAGCTCTGATACCAGCTGTGACGATCCCAAAACCCCGTGACACGGTGTTAAGGATAATCATTGGAATATAACACATTAATCATCATTAGCAGATCACAGATAATAGCATAAACAGAAAATAGAATAATTTACACACATATGACAGCGGAATCATATAGATATCATCACGTCAGAGAAGCACAGTACAGGATACAACTTAGTGCATAATGATACATAGTCAGTCACCATCGCCTGAGGCGGAATCATACATAAAGAGTACTCAAAATAAATATCAGTCTACATCGCCAATGGCGGAATCATAATATAGATACAATAATGGCGGAGAAAATCCAAGTCAGCACGGTGTAGTCAAGCCTCGCCACGAGCCAAAAGTGCGTCAGAAACCTGTAACTAGGCTGCCCGTGTGAAAATGAGGGCACCCGAGTTTGGAAGGTGAAACAAACTACGAGTCAGTCATGGGACTGGTATGAGAAATCTACTTATCTTATTAACAACAATAATAAGGCAAATCAAAGGACCACGCCACTTTCGCGGAACGGGTTTACTCCAATGAGTGCTAGTGCATAAAATAAAGAAAATGATTAAATCATCGCAATGCTTTTTATAAAATGAAGCCATTATAAGACTCGGGTCCCATCACACAATGCAACGCAAGCCGGAGGATAGAGTTTTTACCTTATAATGGCCAAAAATGCTTCATACGAATAAAACAAAAGTGTTTGATATTATTACTAGTGCATATATGTTTCAAAAGCAAATTCAATCATAAATATCAATCCTAGGCGGCATAGCTACCATCTACTATGTCGCCATACTAGTAATACAATCACGTCCGCATATTTCGTATTGGAAATTGGATTCCTTCATGAGTCGAGGCAAGGGGCAAGCTCCTCTCCGATTCGAGACACTCTAGCAAATGCCTCGGGACCGCACACAGCAATCCCCTGGATCCTCCAAGGCCGGTCCTCTCTTACTTTTGAGGATTAGTTATTCCTGAACACACGTTTCCCGGTCCTTACAGACCTATAATCGAGGCGCCTCGTATTCCAACAACCACACAGGTGAAAAGTAGATATAAATGTCAGGGCTGGGAGGTCACTGACACCACCATAGCTAGAAAGAAACGTCATGCACTCCTTGGGTCCTTCTCCCGTTTTTGACTCATACCGGGGTGTGAGGCTCGCGAATTCACATTATACACAAAGCTACGTCACACAAACCATGCTTTGATCATCAACCACAAGACTTTGCTTTGCAACAGAAGCCTTGATCGTATGCCACTTAGGCGTGCCACACAGGCAATCCACTCCATGCGACTGATTTCTGTACATAACCTCTGAGCTCTTACGTCTCAGAGAAGGGCGTTAAGCAAGAGAATAATTCTCCGCCGCCAAACAGATATATATTTAACAGAGATCAATCAACACAGAACAAAATCCAATGTCAGACACACAGTCCATTTACAAGTCCGTTCTGGGTCTGAACGAAACCGGAGGCACCAATTCCTCGCATATCCATACAATCAACAGTATGTTTGGACGGCTACTACTTCAGTTCCTTCATGGTAGCTACTCCAATCACGAGCATCAGTAGCACCCATCCATCCAATGTGAAGATCGTCGGTCTTCAACCGTCTTCGACTCTTCGACTTCTCAACATCGATCGATTATTTGAAATGAGATAAACTCGGCCTTTTCAAATAATCCACGTATATTTAGATTTTCAAATCAATTCGTTACATGGTTGGTCTATTCAACATTCACTTTTCAGTTCTTTAGTTATAATTTTCATGTTAAATACATTCAACCATCACATATCAAGCAAATACAACAAAATGGGATTATTTTCACTCTATATCGTCTATAGTATTTTATAACGATATATCGCCATTTTTATTTAATTTAAAACGGCCAAATTTAATTAAACGACGTTTCAGGTCGTATCGATGCACTGGCGCTGCTTTTCACTAATTTTGTTTTAAACATTTTGAAAATCTAACCATTGGATCTTCACAAATTTTATATCATTAGGAAGGTCATTTCAAAACGAATCCAACGGTTTCAGTTTTAGGAAAATCCAACGGTCGGATCTTCCACACTAGCCATTTGAAGTTACGATTTCAATTTACGAACTGCAGCGTCGTTATTCGATTTAATTTAATTATATTTATATATATATATATAAATATAATCGTTTCTGGTGCTGTTTTTCTTTATATTTGAATTAAACATTCCAGACAATCCAACCGTCGGATCTTTACAAAGTTGGGGCCGTTGGAAAGATATTTCCATGGCGAACCCAACGGTTGCGGTTTCGGGAAAATCCAATGGTCGGATTTCCCGCACTAGTCGTTTGAAATCACGGTTTCAAAACACGAACTGTATGTCCACGTTTCGTTTTAATTTTATTTATATTTATATATTTATATAAATATAGTTCATTCAAAAATTCCTATATCGTTTCCACTTCAATTATTTCACTAACGCCTTTAAATTTTGGAAAATTTCGCTATAACCTCCTTTGTACGGGAGGGGCTGGGAAAATTCCCAAATAGCCACACGGGCGTCTC
This sequence comes from Allium sativum, assembly GCA_030737875.1. Lineage (NCBI taxonomy): Eukaryota > Viridiplantae > Streptophyta > Magnoliopsida > Asparagales > Amaryllidaceae > Allium > Allium sativum. The sequence goes on along the minus strand of CM060920.1, from coordinate 471,426,399 downwards.
ATATCAAAAAGTAAAAGTAAAAGCCAAGCGGCTAGCCAACAAGCTCATAAAATCATCACCCAAACAAAACAGTAAATGTGTACCTATTTGTCGGGCACAAAATTTTATTCCTCTTCTCTAGCCCCTTTGCTATAACCTGTTCAATAGATATTCATGTACATATATACAATTTCTATCACTTATCATTTTCCATTCAACTTCATATTTGATTTACTTTGGTTTAAAAACACCATTCATTCTAATGTTGCATGCATAGGCTAAAATCATATCATTAGCTAATTAATGTATATTTCAACTCATGCATATTTTATTTGAACAAGTGGCTATTTTTAACACTTCACATTTCAAAGATGATAATTTTGGCGAACTAAAATAGATTTCAACACATGACTATTTTATTTAGTTCCTATGCATGTTAAAAATAATATTCCTTCACCAATATTTATTTCAACGTCCGCATATCTCTAGCACATCACATATGTGATAAAAATGATATTTTTACCATTTAAAATATTTATTCGACAAATGGATGTTTTCAACACTTCATAGTTTCAATAAAAATGTAATTTTTATTGTTCGGACTTTTTATTCAACACATGAACTTTCCCACTACACACACTTCTCAACACATGAGCATTTCCACACATGGATATTTTATTTATGTTGTTCATATTAGAAAGATGGAATTTTTATTGTTAAAACTATTTATATATAAGGCGAATATTTTTCATACTTCATATATATTATAAAAATGTGATTTTTATTGTTTAGACACTTCATTCATTCACAAATGAATTTAATTTTCACACATCACTTTTTAACACACAAACATTTCCACACATGGATATAGTTTCAACATATGGCTTTAATTTCAACGCATGAAGATAATTTCAACATATGAAAATAATTCTAACACACAAAGATTATTCAAAATTTCGGCAGCATAACGGCAGGGTAGTTAAAACCGGCACCGTCCCTAGTACGGCTCCTCGCTCTACCTTAAAACCTCGCGATTTTTGACAATGGGGATTCATGCATCTAATTCGCACGCATGCGGCATGTTTATTTTTATTTCCACAAATATTTCCAATTCATTTCAATCACCAATGGGTATATTTCAACCACAACCAAACAATATCAACCACAAACAATTATTCAACCATTCGTATTTTTCATCCAATATTTCACACCAATTCACCACAATAAATATCGTCCATGGTTTGTGGACGAGGGGAGTATATATATATATATAATTTCTATATTTCACTTGCATTTCAACACATATATCAATTATTCTATGCATGTATAATTCATACTTCGCTCATATAGCTTACACCACGCATGTACATGAGGTATACGACACGTGTGTAATTTATATTTCGCTAATATAATTTACACACGACATTTTCCATTCAAATTTATTTAATTTAGATTTCTCACATTGGTTTATTGCTTCGCTAAAAATAGATACGATGTCAGAAAAATCCACGGCTTCTTCTATTGGGTAGAGAGCTTCCTTGCGGTCCCGATGTTTCCTGTTTCATCGAATTTCGTCAACACACTAAAAAGATATGATTTTTCAAAGTGTAAACATCAAAAAACTCACCTTTCACGATGGTTCAAAACTAGGTTTACGGTTTTCGCGAGAATCGAGGCACGAGGGGATGATCGGCGGGTTGGACGTGGAAGAGGGAGGAGAGGGCTTCCTGTCGGTGGTGGTTTGGTGGCGTTTAGTGGTCGGGATCGTCGGCGGCGGCGCTGGGAAGGTCGGGGCTTTCTGGCCTTGATTCAGGCGGCACATGCGACGAGGGGTGGAGGAAGTGGGTCGGATTTGAAGAGGAGGCGAAGGCGCGTCGAGCGGCGGTGGTGGCGGAGGCTGGAAGCAGCGGTAGCGGCGACGATCGGTCGGGGAAGTCTGGAGCACGCGTCGCCGTTCGTTTCGAGGGTTTCGCGTTTTTTTTTGTTTTTTTTATGAAAGAAAAATTCTGATTGGCCGGAATATATATATTTCAGAAAATTAGGGTTTTCACCAATGAACTCCTTTTCCAACCCAACGACTGTCGCCCCTAGCTAAATACCCCCATCCCGGACACAATGGGATATGTTTCGTAGGCCAATTCGACTGTTACAGTCAGTTATTTTTCAAATTAAAGTATAAAACATTTAATTTTTTACTTTGAACGTACATTTCAATTTGCCAGGGCCACAAACTGATTCGAAAAATTCCAGAAAAATGTTTTGACGCTACGGTCCCAACAAAACTAGTTTCGTCGAATTCTGAGATCGTTTGAAAAATGGTCATTTTCTGGTCGATCCAATTTAACTGAAATTGACCAAACACATTTTCTTTTGCCACACTCACATACTAGCTTCAAAAATTATGAAATTTGAAACCTAGCAATAGTTTGACATCCCGGACCCAACAAAAGTGGTTTCGTCGAATACCGAGGTCGTATGCAAAATATCAATTTTCCAGGGCTATATATTCTATATAGCGACCATTCTGAAAATTCATTCGGCCATAACTTTTGATTCCCGTTATGAAACTTCGATTTCTCAGATTCGTTAGAAAGGCATTGACAAACAGATTTAGATATTTTTGGTTTCGCTAAAATCCGTTATATTTTCCAACCTGCACTGTCAGTCAAAGTTTGAATTCAAATTTTCAAACTGACTCACTATTTCTAATTCACTATTTTATTGAAATATTCTATTTCAATTGTTCAAATTCCTTTGAAATCACCAATTTAAAATTTTTAAATTGGCTCGTATTTTCCAGGTTATTACATACACGCATCGTACCCTTTTCTTTTTGAGGGTATGTTCTTAACTTCTTCTTTTTCTACTGCTTTGTTTATACTTGTTCTATCGTTTAGCATATCCTCTCGATTATATCTTTGATCTTTAGGTAGAAAATCCTATGGTTGTAAACATGTGTTTGAGACATGTTATGTTTGGTGGATGCAAGCGTTTGCTAATGATTGCTCGTGGATGCATTTACACACACTTTAGGCACTAAGATCGGCTCAGTCACTTTCATATTGCATATTGCACAAGAATACATATATTTGAATATTGATTGAAATTTTTTATGTTATCATGTGGATGTTGCATTTGAATGAATGGTTGTGCACACATATAGAAAATTAGAAAGTGCATTAGGATTAATTGCATACATGTTGGACGCATGGCACTAACATAATTTGCATTAAGGAGGTCAACTGAATCAGTGGAACGCCTGATCTTTTGCATTAGTATTGGGACATATACACACACTTTTGCATAGGCTCATACAACAATAGGAATCTTTTAAGGACAATGAATGCTTGTGGGTGATGGATAAGTAGATGGATGGTAGGATATACATCCTTCTTAACTTGGAGATTTCGGGGACGAAATCCTTTAAGGAAGGGAGAATGTAACACCCCATAATTTTAAAATATTAAAATTAACATATTAAAGAATACTTAATTTTTAGAAGAAGAATTAAGGGAAACGGGCTGCGCCATTACATTCATCTCAGAATTCTGCTTGGGATAGAGTCCGGGTTTGCGTAAAACGGATACAGTAGGAAGAAGTTATGAAGCTTAGAAGATTTTAGTTTAAAGAAGAATTAAATAATAATTAAATAACCAAAGCGGTTCAAATTTCGAAATCCAACCCAAAATTGAGTATAAATTTTTATTGAATATGGAAATTGGTTTGGGCATAATTGAATATAACTTGTATACATGAAATTGGCATAAATTGTTGAGCATAATTGAGTATAACTCGTATACATGAGATTTGGCATAAATTGTTGAGCATTATTGAGTATAACTTGTATACATGAGATTTGGCATAAATCGGTTTGGGCATAATTGAGTATAACTTGTATACATGAGATTTGGCATAAATTGTTAATAACTATGAAAATTGATTTGGGCATAATTTGGTATAACTTGTATGCATAGGATTATTGGCATAAATTGGATTAGAATTATAAGCATAAATTAGATTGGAATTTATGGGTAACTGGAAATCACTATAATACAAGATTTGAAATTGGGCATGAATTAAGGAAGAGATAATGAAAGCAAATTGATTTGGGCATAATTTGGTATAACTTGTATATATGGGATTATAGGCACAAATTGGATTAGAATTATAAGCATAAATTAGGTTGGAATTTATGTGTAATTGGAATATATCATAATCCAAGATTTGAAATTGGGACTTGAATCAAGAAAGTGATAATGAACACCTAAGACATGAGGTTAGATTCAGATTGTGGTATAAGCCTGCCCGGAACTGCCGAGCATATCCAGCAACCGCAATTTGGTAATCTAATGTGAGAGGTCAAAAGCAGAAATTAGATGCGTAATAATGCTAAGACACGAGGTTAGATTCAGATTGCGGTAGAAGTCTGCCCGGAACCGCCCGACATATCCAGCAACCGCAAACGGTAATCTAATGTCGGAGGTCTTGTGCGATTACGGGTATAATAAATCAATAAACACTTAACCAAGATAAGACATGTCGTAAGACATGGGAATAGTAAAAGTGTTAAGTGGGTGACATGGGTAGCATGTGAAACATAATTAAAAACACTTAACCAAGATAAGGCATGTAGTAAGACATGGGAATGGTAAAAGGGTTAAGTGGGTGACATGGATAGCATGTGAAGCATAATTAAAAACACTTAACCAAGACAAGACATGTGGTAAGACATGGGAATAATAAAGGGTTAAGAGGGTAACATGGGTAGCATGTGAAACATTATAAAAGCACTTAACCAAGATGAGACATGTGATAAGACATGGGGATAAAAAGGGGTTAAGTGGGAATTCCGAGTGGGGACCAAGCTTAGGAGGGAAGCTTGTGTCAAGTGTATGGACCCTTTTCAACCAGTAACCCATTTCAGCATCTATATGAGCTCGAACTAGGTCGAGGATAGGGACACGCTTACTGGGGTTGATTGTAAGAGGTCAATGAAGAGTTAGCGATGGTAGTTCAACTCCAACGGAGTCATGTGCATGCGTGGGTCCGGGCTGGTAGGTAAGACGTCGTTGCATCGTGTAGAAATAAGCTGTGCATTTCAGTAGTATCGGGGTTGCCACCTTAGGGAGTGATACACCCTATTGTGGGACCAACACATGTATTTACGAGGTTAGGGAGCCAATCGAATGGGAAGGGTAGTGGGTACTTCTAGTGGTGATAGGTGCATATTAGTTACCTATGTACTCAATTGGCTTTTGTACAAGACTGATATTATGTACTTGGTTTTGGTGCAATGGGTTTGAAGATGTAACCAAACTTATTTATGTTTCCGCTGCATTAAAGTTATAAAATTTTCAAGTACTATTTTACGTATCTATCTTGTAATATTCTGTTTATTTATAATGCTCCATGAAACTTAATGCATTCCCTTTGTGAGTGACATTAACGGACGTGGGGTGTTACAGTTCTATTGTCACTTTTATCTCAATGGAGCTAAGAATTGTTGTTAGCAAAGCTCTGGCAATACTCTTCTAGCTCTTTAGAATATTCATGTAGAAGAGCAAAAAATAAAGTTCATGTTAAAATGTGGAAATATGCAAAAAAATCAAGTTATGGACAATGATCGCAGTCTTGAGCTTATTTCTGTTACTTGTAGAGGTGACCAAACCTTTCAGGAGGTTGAGCTTGAGCCCCATTTTGTTGATAATTAAGAAGTTCCACCTATAGTTTTGGATGCTCTCATTGATCAATGGGAATGCGAGAGTGGATATGATGGCGAAGACTACGATGATGGAAGAGAAGATGATGAGGTATGGGCGATGATGGTCAAGTACCACTTATTCCTCTTCATCTAAGGTTAAAGATTATTTTACCCTATCTTGTACCACAACCACATCAGGTCCCTACCTGAAAGGAAAATCCAACCCCTCCAGCATATATAGTTCTATTGGGAGTATCCTAGATATTACTCCTTATGGCCTCGAAAATTCCATTCTCTCTCATATTGATTCCCCCGTTCACAAGGCTACATTTGATCGACTTTAATAGAATAGTTTGTGGGGGAGTTAAGGCATAGATGATCTTCATGACATATTAAGACACCATACATTTACAAGCATGTGTTATTTCCTTATTGGTTAATAAAATAGTGCTATTTTTTTCTTTTTAGGTGTAATTGAACCTTCGATTTTTTTAACAAACTCCAAGGCTATTCTTCATGTTATTGCAAGCATGACTCTTGACATCAACATGAGGAATATTCCTATGAATCTGACTTGGAAAAGTGTTGGAAGAAATAACATGAAAGGAGGGATGAGGTGTGTGTCATGTGATAAACCTGGGTTAAGAATAGGGGTGTTATGATAATGGTAAATTTACCATTACCGTACCAATACCAGTCGATCGATAACCATTTTTGATTGATTTTGGTATACCAGTTAAAACGGTATGGTAACGGTAAATTTACCATTTTTAACGGTAAATTATCAGTAACATTTCTTCAATACCAGCGGTAACGGTAATTTTACCAGTTAATTTAAAACATATGTTTACTCATCTGATATGCTTTATTACATATATTTAGAGCCAAATAAATGATTATATTTAGTTCAATAATCAGGTGAAATAATTCCAAACACACTTATTTTCTTTATCATTTATATTTTTTATAAACTAACACTACATATAGTATAATAAAGATGCATTGTACACAAAAATATGTCAAGAAATAGACTTTGATGGACAAACGTAATTTACTATTACTAGTGTAATGGGTACCAGATTATCGGTATATCAATCTTCAGTATACCAATCGATAGGTAACAATAAGCAATTCAGGCTTACCAGTAAGAACGGTACGGTAATGGTATTTGACAAATGGTAACAGTAGGTATATACCAAACAACATCCTAGTCATTCCCCTTTATAGAAAAGTTTGGATATGTGTTCTTCGAAAACTAGCCCAATCCAGCTTTTTAAGGCTTCGACTCCCTACTTCAACAGCGTCTTCTGTACAACCAATGTTGTTCTCCCATACATCTAAGTACTACTCGACCATCTAGTTCTGCAAGTTTCGAGTCTTCAAACAGTGGCATTGTAAAAAGCATGTTTCTATTCCAATTTCTATGATACTTACAAAATATTATTCAAATCCATAGCTCAATGCTTTATAAAGATTATTCCCATCAATTTGCTTCTATGGGGTTAAGTTTGCATATTCTATAAAGGATATCCCTATAAATATGGCCTAAGACGCTACGACTTGTATGAATTATGCATATGACTAATACTAGGATTTATTTTCATTTTGGCCTGGTTTTTTATTTTATTTCACTAATGATCCTGTTTTTCAAAATATTACAAATATAGCCCACTTCTGGCCAACTCAGCGTTGAGTTGGCCAGAATATACTGGCGCAATTCGGGATTGCGCCAGTACACGTGGCATATTTAAAAAAACAAAATTTCTTATTTCACATTTCAAAATTTCAAAATTTAGAATTTCAATTTCAAATTGTCAAAATTTGAAATTTCATATTTCAAATTTACAAATTTTAAATTTCATAGTTTGAGTTTTCAAATTTTTGAGTTCTCAAATTCAAAATTTCAAATTTCAAACTTCAATTTTCAAAATTCCATATTTTAGTTTTCAATTTTCAACTTTCAAATTTTCAAATTTTTAAAATTTAAAATATTAAAATGTAATATATAAAATTTAAATTTTCAAAAATTCCTAAATTCAAATTTCAATATCAAAATTCAAATTCAGAATTAAAAATTTCAAGTTTTCAAGTTTTAAATTTTAAAAGTTCATATTTCAAAACCTTGAATTTTTTAATTTTAAAATTTAAAACTTTCTAGTTTCAAATTCAAATTTTTACAATTTAAATTATAAAATTTGAAAATTGAATTTTTAAACCTTTTACTTTTTTTTTAATTTTAACTTGTAAGTCAAAAGTTTTCCACATATATAATTTTAATTTTTTTACTTCCTAAAAGAAAAAGGGACTTTTGAAATAAGCAAAAGTCCTTTTTTTGCCAAAGGAGCCTTAGCTTATGTCCATTGCAATTCCAAATATCCCTAGTTACACGCTATCCAAGTTTATCTTGAAGTTGCGAGCTTTATCTCAAATCGAAAAGGAGATTTTTTTCGAGGAACACTTCTGATACAACTTTGTTTTCTGGAGCTATATCACTTGTTTCTCCTAGGTTTAAGAAGGCATATATGACCTACTTTGACGTCTTTAACTTTATTATCTACTTTATCATATTTTACATTCACTCGCCCTTTCCGTATTCAAACAGTGAATCTAGCTTCACGAACTCAAGCTACAATGACTGAATATTGTACTGTCATTTCCATCCCTGCATCCCACCAATAATTCTAACCTCTTTTGTTTAGTCTACTTTAGGTCTCGATGCCAAAACAATTCATGATTGTATGAGGAAGTTGTAACACCTCATAAAACTAACATGAAATTAATCAAGAAAAATCAATTAGTTAAAAACATAAACAAAAATATAAATCGATCAAATTTTAAAATTTAGCCATGAAACTTCCTCATTATGTTTATGGAAAATTCTGGAGTAGTTCTCCTATAGAAAGTGTAACAACCTGCCTGAAATAGGCCTAAATCCCGATCCAGAAACGACCCATCGGAACTTAGATCCATTCTAAATGGATCGTTCGTTGACTCCTGTAAGGAATCACCAAAAATAACAGAGCTGACTAAACGAAATTGGTATCTCACACAATAGAAGGGATAAAATATAATATCAGAAAATAGACGTACCATTAAAAGAAAGTACATGTTGACCCTCTTTTTGGCTAGGCAGTCACATCATAGATTTTCGACAATTGAAGTATTTAGAATTTGGACACAGGCTTAGCAAATCCCAGATTCACTTGGTTTAGGTATGAAGTCACTCAATGATTTGGATATATGAAAGTTGGGTTTTCAGATCGGGGAAGCCCGGCTTGGTCCTCACCCTTACTCATTTCATCTCAGATTGAACAACGTTGATTCGCTAATCTTGGAACAATGGCCTAACTCGGTGGAGTTACATCATTACCAATAAAAAGTACCACTTCTGATTCGAAGGGCTTCAGAACGATGTTCTAGCACAAGGCATCTTGGGTCGATATGCCATATTATTTCACACTGCCAGTGGGCTTTTAGGTCGGCCGAGTTCGGTTCGACTATGTCGAACCAAAGTATGCCGACTTTGATACTGGCAATCCAACAGAGATCTATTCCTCTGCCAAATACGTGATCAATCCACTCCTAAAACATCAGATCGAGTAGTGTGTTCCTAGAACGAGCTAAGGATGATATCTCCCACAACATGAAGTTATCTACCATTCGATACTACCAAATCGATTGCCACATGGCTTAGTCGAACCGGGCTTCGAAGCATCTATAAATAACTCATTCTTGAACAAAAAGAGGGATGGAACTCTGGAATCTCTATTGAACCGAGAAAGGGAGTTGCTTTAGGGAGAAATACACTTCTCTACTTTTCTTTCATTAAACAAAACTATATTGTAATCTAACAGTATAAATAATAGACTATAGAAGTGGATGTAGGCCCGATTGCCGAACCACTATAAAAAAAATTGTATGTCTCCCTTTATTTTATTGATTTATGTGGTTGGAATTATCTATGATTTGTGAATTTGGGGGTTGATTGTCAAAGGACCACTTTTTTACGTCAACACTTTGGTGCGCCGGGAAGGGGAGGCATGCTACTCGAATTCTTTCTTGAAGGAAATAGTTTATTTGGAAATTGAAAGATGACTAAACCAAAGAGGAAAGATGGAGCATCCTCATAAGCATAAGATGTTGGAGATGTAATAGCTAGGAATGAGGGAAGCTAAGAGGCTTTATCTATAGGCGATCCTTCTGATCAACTTACTCTGGAGGAGATGAACAATGTGATTAAAGAACTGAGATTGCTTATAGGGCAGCAAGACGAGCTACTATGCAAGTAAGATGAAATGATGATCGTACTATTATTGAGATCTGATGGATCTGGAAGATAACTGGATTAGAACTCTATTGCAGGAGCATGAATCAGCTGTGATGTCGCGGTGGAAGAAGATTCATCAACTTGGCCAGGAAGATTAATACAGAGAGGAGCATTGGAGGCCCTGGTTCGACCTAGAGCTAATGTCGAACCGGGAGTGGCAGGGGGCAACCATCCCAGGGATAACAATCCACGTCATGACACCTAAACTCGAAATGTTCATAATGAAAATGATGGAAATACTGTTCGAATGCAAACCGATATAGCTCTAGACAGAAGTGGCATTACTGCGCAAGAGCCGTAGGAGTTCGGTTCGATTATGTCGGACCAACACCTAGGGGCATCGTCGAACCAAATAGAGAGACCGAGAATCAGCATCGAACAACAATAGGGAGGCCCGTTGGAGTGCAGCCTGAACAATACATTCCAAATTTCCCCCAAGGCTTGGATCAAAACCTTTCAACTCGCTTTTGACAGAGATAGGTTGGCGGAACTTTTACGATGAGTAACTAGAGGTGGAATGCCTAGACTATGTTGATATTGAGGCGACGGTGCTTAAGCATTGGCAGTCATTCTCAGCTCAAAATCGAGGAGACTCTCAATCTCGAGGACACATCGTCATCTCATTATAGGAGTGGAAAAGGTGGAGCCCTGGGAGGCTCCTCTCGATTTGATTTCCCTTCATTTGCATTTTGTTTATGTTTTTGCTTTGACTCGTCCTTAGTGGCGATTAGCAACTGAATAAACGATGTCTTTGCTTTAACGGGAGAGATGAAGTCAGATACCCTTGACATGAGCTCTTATCACTAAGGACGAATCCATACGACAAACTACAGACTCCGTCACCAGAGAGTGATATGATGAGTTCCGTCGATGAAGAGCAGTAGGATGGATTCATATCGATGAGCTATCAGTTCCATCGTCGGGGATGGTAGGATGGACTCATATCGATGAGCTACGGGTTCCATCGCCGAAGAGCGATAGGATGGAGTCATATCGATGGGATATGGTTTCATCGTCGGAGAGCGATAAGATGGACTCATAACGATGAGCTACAAATTCCTTCACTAGAATGTGATTGGATTGATTCGTATCGGATTGTAGCTCGAGTGTGGATTATGCTCGCCTTGGTAAGGCCTAGTGAGGTCGTGGAATTTTGGTTTTCTCATAATATGATCCATGGTGATCATGGGTTTCCATTAATATGGTCTGGTGTGACCATGGAATACTGGTTTTCTGTTAATACGATTCAGAGCGATCATGGTTTTCTGGTTTTCTATTATTATGATTCAGCGCAATCATAGATTTTTGGTCTTTAGATATTGGATTTCTATGGATTTTTGAATTATTCAAAACACATTTTCCACACAAAGATATGTTCTATGGGGCAAAATGTTGATTTGTCTTTTGGTAAGCCAGTCACATCACGGATTTTCGACAATTGAAGTGTTCAAGATTTGGACATAGGCTTAGAAGAACCCAGATATACTTGGTTTGAGTGTGAAGTCACTCAAGGATTTGGATATATGAAAGTTGGGTTTTAAGATCTAGGAAGCCCGGTTTGGTCCTTACCACACTCATTTCACCTCGGATCGAACAATGCTGATTTGCTAATCTTGGAACAATGTCCTGGCTCAGTGGAGCAACACCATTACCAACAAAAGGGTACTACTTCTGGTTTGAAGGGCTATAGATCTTTGTTCCAGCACTAAGAATCTTGGTTGATATGCCATATTATTTCATGCTGCTAGTGGGATTTCAGGTCGGTCGAGTTTGGTTCGACTATGTCAAATCGAAATATGCCATCCCAGATATTGGTAGTCCAACAAAGACCTATTCCTCTGCCTAAATACATGGTCAATCCATTCCTAAAACATCAAATCGGACAATATTGTCCTAGAACGAGCTGGAGATGATATCTCCCAAATCTAAAGATGTGCTTTACCACTCCGATACTACTTGGATCGACTGCCACATGGCTTAGTCGAATCGGGTTCTGAAGCATCTATAAATAGCCCATTCTTAAACAGAAAGAGGGGTGTAACTTTGGAATCTTTACTGAATCGACCAAGGACATTACTTTAGGGAGAAATACACTTCTTATCTAAACTTTTCTTTCATTAAAAAATGTTTTGTAATCTAATAATATATATAATTAATTATAGAAGTGGACGTTGGCCCGGTTGCCGAACCACTATAGAAAGCTTAGTGTGTCTCCCTTTATTTTATTGCTTTCTGTGGTTGGAATTATCCGTGATTTGTGAATTTAGGGATTGATTGTAGAAGGACCAACTTTTGAAGTCAACAACACCATAATGTAGTTTAGATAAATATCTCAATAGTCATAAAGGGGTACATCATAAAAATAATGATAACTATCCCGCAAATACATAAGTACCGTCAACATAAAATAATAATAAATATGGATCCTCCATCATCAGGCTCCATGACTCCATCGATCAAGCAAGTAATGAAACCTACTATCCTGTTAACATATTAAGAAGAGGGTGGCCAAAACGTAAAGTTCAAGCAAAGGAAAGTCGCATAAGTTTTAAGGAATAACTATTTCCTATATTTAGCAATATACATTCTTCACAATATGTTAATGTAGTTCAACGCAAAATCATCACATAATTTAGGGGCTGGACTATCCTACAGTCATCAAGGCCTACACTACTTATTTATTTAAGGGAAGATTCTTTATCATCACTTAATACCCTAGGAGGTAGACTACCATTTGGTTACTTTAGGTCATCACTTTATTTTTATTCTTGGGCGAATTCCTACTATCACTTAATACCCTATGGCAAACCATAGTTACTTAAGCCCCCTGCATATAGTCGTCAATGCTATTAGATATTCTCTCCATTGTAATACAAAAATAGCAATCTACCACATAATACCGCGCTAAGGTAGACCCTCATCGTCATTTAAGACCCCTTCGACGGACCCATGTGTTACTATTTAACTGGTATTACGGGTGGAATTATGAGTGAACTCCTAGCCACTTAATACCCCCTTAGACATGCGGTTCCCCTTACATGATTGACAAAACTCTTAGTAACCCATCCCTAGGTCAACCCTCACTTATCCCCTAGGTAAGAAGCATACGCTTCTGGAGAACTATCTTACTCACACGCCATTGTTTTAGTAGGTACATTTAATGCCATATAAGAGAAAAGCGGACCCAGTAACCATTTAAGACCTAATAAGGGCGGGCCCAATAACTTCAGACTTTCTAAAGAATAAACATTAGAAGAGGCCTAATGTCCTAATACTTAATAACCAAACCAGGTAGGTCAGTCACTTAATGCTTTCTCAAGGCATGCCTACTTCACATACAGTTGTTATATATGTATGTATATATACACACACAAGACTCTCACATTAAACCATCCACCTGTAGATGCTGGATTTGCCTGGCGATTCTGGGTAGGCTTCTGCTATAATTCGGGCTTAACCTTTTGCCTTTGTGTAATTATTATGATGGCCCATGACACCTAGACCTCTCACATTAACCAGTCTTACTTGTAGATGTTGGATATGCTGATCCGTTCCGGGCAGGATTCTACAATAACTAATGGTTAACCTCGTATCTGTGTCTCAGTAATTATAATTTAAAATCATTAACTCACACACATACAAATTTCCTATAGGGACATTTAAAATTTTAATTACCTAGTTTAAACGTGTTCGGTATGTACTTAATATGCATTAACATTACATCAGGCACGTTATTAATATATAGTAATAAATGAGGCGTAAATCACGTATACGTAAATGAACATCCTAATTCGTTTGAAATATCAATCCTAACAACATAATAAATGTATATAAGTTTATTTTCCTAATTCCCCTACCATAACATAAAATGTATATTCACATTCAAATAACAGGGAAATAACAAATTCATAACATAATTTGTAATCAAGGTTTGAGTGATTATCTTAAAAACAAAATAGAGACATGGTGCAGTATTTACAAACACATATGTAAAATCCCCCTTCTGATACAAATTCACTTTTTAAATAATTTTTCATATACAGAATCTTAATATTTTAGTGGTTTTCAAATAATACGTTCAAACAATCAACATTGAAAATAAATGCTTAAACCTATTAAATTCGTAACTGTGACACCATACACCCTTTAACACTATCCTAATATAGATACCTACTATGAAATATGGAGAGTTATAGATATAAAGACAAAAGTGTCACAGAGACTAAGATTCCACTAGAAATAAACAAACAAAATTTACAGCGAAAGAAGAAAGTAATTTAGATTAAAATAAAAACCATTCATTCCAACACAACTAAGTTGTCTCAAATTTTCATATCTCAAATTTTAGTCATAAAAGAAATATCATCAGAGTACATAATCATTAAAATTTTCCCCAAATAGCCAAAGTAAACAACAAACATGTGAAAAATAAAAGAAGAAAAACAATACATTTCTAGAAGAATCTCCAAGGAAAAACCAGAAATAACCAGCTAAGCAATCCAACTAAGTGCTCCTTCCTTAAGAGCCTGGGGAAGAAAAAGGAAACAAGAAAAGGAGAAATAGGTCAGATAAAAAGTTGGGTGAGCTGTAGTGATTATAGCACGATTGATAAGATAAAGAAAAATAGATAAAAGTAGTTCTAGTGTCATAATAGGCCAAGTGTCCGTGTATATCTAAAAGTGAACAAATAGAATAAATATAGCAGAAATGACATAATAGATGTGATTATTCTCATTCACAAGATTTGACAATGATGTATGTTTTGCACTTCTATAAATTCGAAACAAAATAAATAAATAAGTAGGAAGGAATTTGCTAATTCTACCTAATTAATCGACTACAAGAATCATGGGTAACATATGCCTACTGTAGGTTTGGGTTTATCAGGCCCTAGCTCGTCATCAAAAGACATAAACTTATCCATAGGTGTCAAAGTGGCTAATGTTCCCAAATTGGACCAATGCATGCATACTGACCTGCCAGAACGCACCCACGCCCTCCTATTTGACCAACTTAAATCCACAACATAGAATGATGGATGCCCTTGCCTCATATTGAGACCGAAAATGATAAAAAGGGTATGCTACATAGAATGGATCCCAAAAAAATAATTTGGCCTAAATCCCTACCGTTGATTTGGCCCTCCCCAAATAATTTAACAGATATTAGGCTCGTAACTTTTTCCTATAAGTCCATATCTCATATTAAAGCCTACGCCTTTGTTTAGGTTCATAATTTATCTACACAATGTAAATCAATATGTCGTATGAGGCCTAATCATGACACACTAGTTTATAGGTTCGTAATTTACCTACGCATTGTAAATCAATATGTTCATATTAAAGCATGACGATGAAATTCTAGGCTCATAATTTATCCACACACTATAAACCAATATGCACATATTAAGCCTAGTTGTACTTTTCAATTACTCCAAGTCATATTAGAATTTGCAAATAAACAATTCATATTTATAATGATTCCTATTATCATTTTATGCAATTTACTGATTATGGTGCAAAACTTGACTTAATCCAATTAATTCCTTTCTTAATTATAATTTTCAACATATTCAATTCACCCTCAATTTGATTATTTCAATTCAATTAGTTTTATTCCCCAATCCAAGCGAAAAATAAAAGAAAAAGAGTAATAATCCATTGCAAGTTATTAGGCATACAAGCTCATGCCTGATTTAATTGTATTCATATGCCTTTCAGGCATATTTTTGGCATAACGCTAACAAACTGCAAAAACAAGAAATATAAAAGCGAAAAGGGATCTAACACGATAGTTTACAAAAATATAAACATAAATTATAGAAATAGACAGAAGGATCTTCAGAAAGAAAATAGATACAATCAGAATCTGAAACAAATTATAATAATCTGAATCTATAAATCGACTATGTAGAATTCAGATATGAGAATGTCTAAAATTGATATTATATAGATTTTTCTTTAACTTTTCAAAAATCCAGATAAATACAATACAATCTCATCTAAATTTGCTTATCCAATGCCCCCTATAGAAATCATCAGAATAAATAATCCTCTCACCAGAATTTGTGCGCAATTTTTTTTGTTCTAAACTATATTTTTATTTAAGAGAAAATGGTGCGGTGGAGGCATAGAGATGAAGAAGGAATTATGTGGAATGAGGGGGCGGATAGAGGCTTATTTATAGTGGAGGTAGAGTAATCTAGGCCCTTAGATTTTAGGTTTAAATTCTCAAACGTCAGATGCAAAAGAAACACCTTGAACCAACCAAAAATTCCTTCGATTTTGTTCCAGGCACAAAATAATGCCTAGAAAATTACCTGGGTTGACCCATCATCTAGGTAGGTCGACATTGGGATCGTCCTATCTTTTGCCAGGATTGACCTAGCCTAAGACTGGGCCATCCTAGTTCTAACATTATAAAATGTTATTTATTTTATTTTAATTTGGTTCGTTTATTTAATTTTAGAATTCAAAATTTGAACTTCTTTTGGTCATAACTTCTTCGTTTTAAGGTCGTTTTACACAAACCAAATGTCTATCTCTCGTGTCAGACCCAATGGTGCAAACTACATTGCCCAATTCTCATTATATTCCAACTTATTATTTAATTAGTTATATTCGTTAAAATTTGGGTTATTACATTCTTCTATACTTAAAGGATTTTGTCCCCGAAATCTCTAAGGTGGAAGAATAATATGAGTGTTTTCTGCATCTATCTACTCATACATCATCCATTGGAAAATAATGTCCCAAATTAATCTAATGCAATTTATGTACTTAGGCAATAGTGTAATGTATATGATCCTAACTAATGCTTAAGATTAAGAGGCCCACTGAATAAGTTGACCTCCTTTTAATGCAATTATGTTTGTGCCATGCTTCCAAATGTACACAAAAATCCTAACGATAACAAATTGCTCTATATGCATGCACCAAACATCATCCATATGCAACAACCATATGAAGACATCCTTATATTACAACTATAGATAAAAATAAAATGTACACACATCCATATTGCATATGCAAGTGTCCTACTTAGCTGATCATAGTGCCTAGTGTGTGTATGTGCATCCACTTGCAAACACTTACTTCCATTTGCAAACATTACACGTTTTAACGACATTTTTCAACCACATCCCATCATCTATAGGTTTCTCCTAAGATCAGGTTCAAAGGAACTTGAAAGGTAGAACCTTATAACTAAAGATGGAAAGAGGTCACACCATCGAAAAGATAAGGATAAGAAATACACATCTTCTCCTCTGGTTTCCAAATAGCCTCGTTAAAGTCGTCTTTCCATTGAACCTTAACCAATCCCACTTCCTTTTTCTAGGCCTCTTTGTCTCAAAATCTAAGATCCACTGAGGTGTTAATCGAATGGATTTCTTCTGCTCGATCTCCACGTCTACTGGCCGGAGATTTGCAAGGTCTTCCGTATAGAGCCTCAAAGGGTGGATGACAATGCCAGACTGGAAGCTATTATTGTACGCAAATTCCACGAAGGGCAAGTGAACCTCCCATGTCCATCCAAAGTCCAAAATGCACATCCTTAGCATGTGCTCCAAAATCCTATTCACCCTCTCAGTCTGTCCATCCATCTGAGGGTGATGAGCAATACTCAACCTGAGTTATGTTCCCAAGCTTTTTGCAGACTCCTCCCTTTCTTGACCTAGAAAACCTATCCACAAAATCTATAGAAACGCTCTTCCATTTCCATAATGGTATATTCAAAGGTTGAAGCAGTCCACCGAGCACCTTTAGCTCTGCCTTAACTCTTCGTCATGTCATACATCTAGCCACATACTCAGTGATACCCTTCTTTATGTCGGTCCAATAAAAACTTGTCTCATATCACGATACACCTTATCACTACATGGTTGGATAGTCATCCTAGAGTGATGAGTCTCAACTAGTATCACACTCATTAAATCATCCTTGTGTGGTACACATAATCTACCACCCCGTCGAAGTCAGCCTCTATTTATCCATCAAAAGACCGAGCCTGGGTTAGAGCTGCAAAACAAGCACCTGTAATGTCTTATGTACCCGTATCTTCAACCAAACTAGATGCGAGCCGTGATTCGGGCGCGGAAGCAAAATTCGGTCGTTCATATCAGAACAAAGCCGCTCGAAAATCAAAACAAAGCAAGTCGCCCACAGCAATGGAAGATGCTTGACCTAATATCAAAATTCGGTCGCACGTATCAGAGCAGGAGTCAAGGTCGCGCGTGCAATCAACAACCGCTCATGGATTGCAACTCCTATCGCTCATATGTTCCTACTAGTCGAACGCCAATACTTTGATCAGAAATCACCTACCGGTCGGTTGTACACCAGTTCTTAGAAAAAGCGCACTTACATCTCAAGTCGCAAACATTGGTCAGTCACCCCTAGACTAAAAATGTCATCGCCTGCTCACTCAGGATCAGACATAGCCGCATCAGAAAATCATAATCGTCCATCTACCCAAAACGCTCGCTCCCATAGAATCGCTCGCAAATGACAACTGGAAACAACTGCAGACAGCTGGCTACAACTAGGAGATGGCACGTTTGTAATTAATGGGATGAACGACCCATAGCCTGCATATACAGATTTCAGATCACTTGCTCAAGGGAGCTCACCTATAAATACGCCATGGCTGCCAGCGTAAAAGGGATCCAATCTTTCTAGCCACAAAGTGCTACTAAATTCTATCCTCAGTGACTCCTCAAACACTTGGAAGTAATGATCATCTTCTTCACTCGAAGTTCTATCACCCATTTGGCCATGGCGTCAAGTACAACCTTGTAATTAGGGGAAACAAAGACATCTTCCTTCTCAATCATTCACCGATCCTTCTCCTCCTCAAACTTTACCATTCTCTCTTAAAATTCCAGGATTGAAATGTATGAATGAGAGTATATTGAGTGGGTATAGAGATGTATGAAAAAAGAGAGTTTATGTATTTTGTAATCCTTGTTATAAGAATGCAAGCTATCTTCATAGTGGATGTAGGCCTAATATAAGGCTGAACCACTCTAAACCTTATCTCTATTTTATCTTCCTCGCATTTTCATTTTCGATTATTGTTAAGTACGGATCCACTTATTTCCCTACCATTTTGGAGAAGTACAATTTTAGTACCTTTGGTGTTTAAGCCATTTTTTGGTGTAAACATTTTGGTGCCCACCGTGGGCCATATTTGCTTCTTTTCCAAAATTGAATTCCAATGAAGATTTTCTTAGGAAAACTGTGCTTGAAATCATGAGCACACCAAAGGAAGTGATTGATGAAATCGGCGGCGTCTTCAACATTGCCACACCACCTACCATCCATCCCGAAGTAAAGGAACCGCTAAAAGTTGAAGCGGCCGTAACCAAGAGAGAATTGGAAGAAGCAATGATAGGACTAACGAGTCAAATAACTATTGCAAACGACGCAGTGATAAAGAAGATTGAGTCAATGCTCGTTATTCAAGCCACTACTGTAAAAGCCGCACCAACTGCCAATAACCTTCCATTCTCTTAGACGACTCATGCAAGCGACGTAGAATTTTTTGCTGAACGAGAAAATTCTACTCAAAAAACTGTGTATCATAATGGAGTGCGTAATCATTCTAGTAACACAACACCACAATGGGTAAATGATCCCATTAAGGGGGCATCTCCCTCAAAAGAAGACCTAAATATCTCATTCCCAAATTATGACTATGTGCCCGGGCGAATATCTAGCAGGGGAAAGGACACTCGTTCCATGAATCATAATGAAAAGCGAAAATATATCTTAGGAATGGCAGGTGAAGTTTCGAAGAGAAGAAACAAAGGAAGAATCAACCAGCCTAAAAAGAAGCCGCGCTTTTACAAGAGTTCTGAATTTACCCCCCTCAATGACACCATAGGGAATTTCTTCATGGAAACTAAGAGCACTGAAAACTATCCAGTACCGGAATGGATGCAAGTCAGAGACGCTTCCATAAAATCAGGAAGGTTCTGTCAATTCCATAACCAACCAGGACACGATACTGACGAGTATAGACACTTAAAGTCATTAATTGCAGGTCTAGTCAGGGAGAACCATTTGCAACAATATGTGCAAGACCACGAACATTGTCCCATTTCTCTACGAACAACGGGCAGCGAGTTTTGAGGAAAATGCCTAAACTAATCCGGAACCAATGCTTGTTTAAGGATCAGTAACCGGTGTCCTCATTATGGAGCTTTGAATTAAAATCCCTGTTACTTTACTTTATTACTTTGTTTTTACCTTGTTTACTTAAGAAATAGTAGCCGTTTTATCCTGCTTTGTCACTCATTATATTCATGCTAATATTTAGCAATGGTATACTTACAAATGCCTTGTACAAAGGAAATTATTATGTGCTTATTTGAGTAACGTACTTGTCACTTCATTCTAAAAGCTGGTTTTTCGAAATGTAGGCACGATAAAAGCAATTAATCGTATACAACCTAATTGTGATGGGAAGATTCTTAAAAGCACATTTTAAGCAAAGCGGCTTGAAATCCACAAACAGCATGTGGACCAAACTGGATGAATAAGTACATCACCTCAACGAGACAAGCTGTTCCAAGACGAACAACAAGTCGAAATGTGGTACTTCTCTTAGTAAGTGTTCACTAAAGAAATTGACATCAGGCTTCAAGAAAGGTACAAGGGTAATGGTAAAAATGTCCCACGGATAAATACCTAGGCTAGAAACACTAGTCATAGTGCCGGAAGGACCAGCAAAATATGCTGGAAGGACCAGCACAAATCAGAAATCCTAGCCGAAAGGGGGTAATAGAAATCCTAGCCGAAAGGGGGTAATAAAAATCCTAGCCGAAAGGGGGTATCCAACGAGGACTTTTCAATCCTAGAAAAATCAGAACTAACAAGACCAAACTTGGATCGAAAATTGAAACCCAATACCTCCTTTGGGGGCACCCAGAAAAAACACATAATGACCACGTGCATCTCTAAAAAAAACCTAATCCCTGAAAATAAGCTTGTACAACCAAGTTAGCAGGGGATGTGGTTGAACATCAACTCAAAAATCATGAACTAATCAATTAAAATCGTGATTAAAATTAAGAAAATCTATGAAATTGTAAAGAGCTGTGGTATGGGGACATCACCATTGTGTAAAAAATCAACAATGCCCATTCAAAATATACCACAGACTCGTTATAACTTTACTGCAAAAAAGAAAACGAACCGTAAGATTCGCGCGGCTAACAAAATAAATTTTCCATGGAATATTATCACTCATAAGAGCGAAGTGATAAAACTATTATAATACCAAACAATATAAACATAAGTGCGCAAACAATACAAACATAGGTACGCAAACATTCGAATATTAAGTGAGGATCGGCACTCGCATATACAACCGGTCTAAACGCGTAACAGATAAAAGAAATAGGTTGAAATAAGAGCACAAAAGTCATAAATGTTGCTTCTTAAACAGGGAAAGAAAAAGATGAACCAACTGCTCAACCTTCATCTCTTATTCCTCTGCATACACAAAATTACTATCAGGAAGAGACAGGCTAATGATTCCGGATTACTTGCAAACTGGTTTCCTTTTGCGTACCAAAGTGGACACAACCTTGGTATTCCAAATTCCGTCCTCATCTTCTGGATCCGACACATCAAGTAAAGATGGGTCTCCTGATGAAGGTGTGATGAGAGGATTAGTGCTGGTGGATATTAAGACGGAATCAACGACGATAGGTTGAACAGTAGTACCGCAGCCAGGAAAAGGAGGTGGCGAAAGCATACCTGATGCAAGTGAATAGCAAGCATGAAACTCAGTAATCCCAGGTGAAGAAATAAGGAAATCCAAATACGGAGCAGATTGATAGATATCAATTTTACCTGGAGTTACTGGGTACACAAAGTCAACCCCGTAATCGTTCGCATTTAAAGAAGTATCGCCATGACTCGCGCACTATTTAACAACATTTTCTTAAACTGGGTGCTCGACAATGGGTCGAATTCCAATAACATCTAGGGAAAAGCGGTCTGCGGGGGAATATGAGAACTCGAAGTGTTAATCCCAACAGAACCGGGCGGGTCACAAGTAATGGTAGCATCTAAATGTTTTCCCCTAAAAGATTGAGCTTGCTCATTCGCCAATATCCTCCTTCCCTCAGCCAGAGCCAATGTGACAAAAAGGAATTTCGATCGATCCGAATCAGTCGCTAAACCGACCAAGACCGTTCGAAACCCCTGATTGTTTTGAGAACACGACAAATTCGAACGCAGATAGAAGAACATTTCATTGTTAATTACAACAATTACATCAGAATACACGAATATACAGAGTATAAATAAATATTACACATTCGATAAATATCAGATATTTAAATTACAATTAAATACATCGCAGCGGAAAATAATACAAAACACAACTAGAAGTAATACACGGATACAGAGCTTTCCGAGTATCGTTCCAGCTGTATATCAGGATCCTGTGAATATAAATCTGCAAACCCAAAACTACTAGCTGCCCATGTCAAAATAAGGGCACCTAGAGTTTAGGTTAAAACAATAAACTCCAGGTCATTCATGCGACTGGTGTGAGAACTAAAAAAGTTATTAATCATTACTTTAAAGTTAGGTAAATCAAGGGACCACGCCTTATAACACAGAACGGGTTTCCTCCCAAGAACACCAGTGCATAAAACAACATCGCAATGCTAAATAAAGAAAAATGAAGCTATTATAAGATCCAGGTCCCGTCACACAATGCAACACAAACCGGAGGATAGGGTTTTACCTTATAATAGCCAAAGAATGCTTGATACGCTAAAAACAAATCATTTGATACTATCATAAGTGCATAGTGTATAAAACAATTTCAATCATAAATATCAATCATGAACGGCATGAGTACCATATATCATGTCGCCATACTAGGCTTTACAATCAAAACCGCAAATGTCACGTATTTGGAAGTTGGATTTCCATCTATGAACCAAGGCAAAAGATAGTCCTCTATCGAATTCGAGACGCTCTAGCCCGTGTCTCAGGCTACAGCCGCAACTGCACCTAGGAGCCACAGGGCCGGTCCACCGATGTGGATTAAAATGCCTGAACACTGCGTTTCCCCACCCTTTGGGGTGTCAATGAGTCCAATGACTCCATCGGTCCCGGATCGACCGATATATCCGAGGCGCCTCGCAACAACAACAACAACCACACAGGTGAAAATAATATAAATGTCAGGGCTGGTAGGTCACTGACATCACCCCTAGCAAGAAAGAAACGCATGCCTTCCCTGGATCCTTCTCCCGTTTCTGGTTCACAACCGGGGTGTGAGGCTCGCGAATCAATGCTACACAAAGCCATGCCACACAGGCCGTGCTTTGATCATCAACCACAAGACTCTGCTTTTCAACAAAAGCCTTGATCATTTGCCACTTAGGCATGCCACACAGGAAATTCACTCCATGCGATTGATATCCATCAATATATAACCCCTGAGCTCGTACGTCTCAGAGAAGGGCGTTAAGCAAGAGAATAAATTCTCCGCCGCCAAATAGATATACATTTAATAGAAATCAATCACACAGATTGAAATCCAATGTCAGACACACAGTCCATTTACAAGTCCGTTCTGGGTCTGAACGAAACCGGAGGCACCTTGTACCTCGCATATCCATCGATCTCCAAGTACGTCTGGACGATCACCAACTGATTCCCTCCTCTTGGGTGTACAGCCCAATCAAGATCATCAGTAATCACCCAAACGATGTGAAGACCTCCGGTCTTCTACCACCGTCTTCATCCTCGACACTACATCGAATCAGTTATTCAGAATGGGATAAACCCAGTCTTTCTGAATAACTCGCGTATATAATAAACAAGTGTTACACAAACACAACATACGCCTCATTCCAATTCAGAATATTCTTTTATTCAAATATTCTTATACTTTGGGAAAGGTTCCAATTAATTTTATCAAAGATAAATTCTTTAAATTTATTCTTTAATCTTCTTTTGAATATCAATTCAAACTAGTCGGGATTAGCGAACCACACCGAAGTAATCATTTATTTTATTTCCCAATCCCAACCTATTCATCCCATGAAGTAAAACTGGTAACACTTCATATCTAACACCACGGTGTTATCGGTAAATTCAATTACCATTTCACGTTCAAATCTAATTAAAGATTTAACTATCGCCTGGAGCAGAACTGGTGATACTCCATTCCCGATCATTTCAATCTAATTAAAGATTCATTAAAACTCCACTTAGTTTTAATCTTCCCAATAATCACTATCAATGATTATTTGACTTGGGAAAAACACATCCTGTCATTAACTGGGTTAAAGAACCAATGTCATTTAAAACATGGTTCACTATAAACCCAAGATCACATTACATTAATTATCGGGTTAAAGAACAAGTGTTATTTAAAACACCGTTCACGATAAACCCAAAAATCAATTCAAATTCAATTTCAATTAAATACCATTTAATTGGTACACTTCATTAAATCTAAACAAAAAGATTTAATCTTTTTCTCAACTGGGTTTAAGAACAGTGTTAATGAAGACACCATTCACGGAAACCCAAATCACATTTGATATTAAATACAAGGCTCTGAATAGAAAATATATCGGCTTATATTCAATATCAAATTCTACGACCAACAAATATCGTATTTGAAATAACGATATAAATATATCTTTTAAATTCCCATAACAATATCTGTATAATCACGAAATCCAACATCGAAATATTCCAAAGACAATTTCGATTCACATCCCTTCCAATTCAATTATTGGAAATTCTGGTTACTTTTAAAACCATTTCAAATCCACTTTATTTATTTTAAAAATAAATAGAATTATAATTCTAGTTCAAAACTAGTTCATTTCGATAAAAATTTACTTTTATCTTTTCAAATTTGGAGTTTTTCATCCCAATTCTTCACAAATCAGTTCTTATGATTTTACACAAATTATTACTATTTTTAATAATTTTATCAAGGCCTGTACAGTCGATTTCCATCAACGGCCATCGAACTGCACTTACAGCGACCTTTTCCAAATTTGATTTGGACATAATTCCAAATCCGACCGTTAGATTTCTAATTTCTAATATTCGTTAGAAAGCTCTTTTCGATACAAACCCAACGGTTCCGGTTTTAGGAGAATCCGACGGTCGGATCTCCCGTAACATCCATTCTAAGTCAATGGTCGAAATTCACAAACTGCCGCGGCGCGGCGCATTCTATTCAGGCCATTCTATATATAATATATATTATATATATTTCATCGATTTCCTTTTAAAACGTATTTTATAAATCATTTTAAATTCGTTTTCAAAACGATTTCAACTTCATATTCAATTTCGAATCAAAATTGAATATTCCACATCATCGATATACAAATGATGATATTTTCAAAACGTTAAACTTTGAAATCACTTTCTTTTCTATATTCATTATAAAAATGAATAAAATCGATATAAATATCGTTCACGTCAAAATGGCATCAATCTAATCAACACGGCTTTTATTCAACACATGAATATTTATTCTATTCAACACATGAATGTTTATTCTATTCAACACATGAATTTATTTTCAATTCAACATATGAATTTATTTTCAATTCAACACATGAATTTATTTTCTATTCAACACATGAATTTATTTTCACTTCAACACATGAATTTCCTTTATATTCAACACAAGAATTTCCTTTATATTCAACACACGAATTTCCTTTATATTCAAATTGAAATGAGTCCCAATCAATTACCATATAATATTAATTATATGGATTTTCTAAAACTCATGAATATAACAGCAACGATAAATCATCAATCATCATCCAGAGTGCATCACACAACTGCATAAGCATTAAATATAAATAATTAACGCTTACACAGTCTGTCAACCCATCGATTGACATACAACTAAACAATCGGGATTAGTGTACGCCAAATATCATCCTAATTCCCGTGTGGGGTTTCAAATAAACAAACACAGATTTTTATTTGTGCAGTTGGGCGATGCGTAAAATTTATCGTCCCAATCAATATCAGTCAAATCAGTGTATATAAACAAATCGTCGATTTGTTTATAAATATTCATTTCATATACACGTTAAAAATTATATTTTTAACTATAAAATATTTTCCACTATAAAATATTTTATTTCATTCTTCATCACATAACCAAATTTCACAACACAACAATCAAACAAACAAGTCATCCATGGTCTGTGGACGACGGGTGTCGGATGCTGCTAAGCACCGTCTGCATCCTAGTATAT
Organism: Allium sativum; assembly: GCA_030737875.1. Lineage (NCBI taxonomy): Eukaryota > Viridiplantae > Streptophyta > Magnoliopsida > Asparagales > Amaryllidaceae > Allium > Allium sativum. Next base: position 471,400,113 of record CM060920.1, on the reverse strand, counting down.
TTCAACTAGAAAATAAATTAAAATAAAAGTGAGGAGTTCTCACCGAATAGCTAATCCAAACGCCACGACTCTTCATATGTAGAAGTCTTCGCCATTCTCGACTTTTGTCACTTTCGTTGTCCGTAGCCACTACATATATAAAAATCACATTTTTATATCGTAGCTATGTATATAAAAATCACATTTTTAATTCTCTCTATATGGATAAAAATCACATTTTTATACCGCTACTATATAGATAAAAATTATATTTTTACATCGCTATTATATAGATAAAAATTATATTTTTACATCGCTACTATATAGATAAAAATTATATGTTTACATCACTACTATATAGATAAAAATTATATTTTTATTCTCCATGTCTTCATATATAAAAATCTCATTTTTCTTCACCATTTCAACTATATAAAGATTCAAACTTTTCTAATATAAAAATTCGACCTTTTCTATTCGATTAACTATATAAAAATCCAGTTTTTAACCATATAAAAATTCAGTTTTAACCATATAAAAATCAGAACTTTAACTCTATAAAAATCAGAACTTTAACTCTATAAAAATCGAAATACTTACAATTAAAATGGAAGAGGGGGTTTCCACGTCGGTTTTGGGAACGGGGCGCGTCACCGTCGAAGGTCGGAGGGGGAAAAGGGGAGCTGGAGGACCTGCGGCGTCTGTCAGGGGCGGAGGAGCTTAGGGCTCGATTTGGGGAAGGTCTGGGGATTTAACAGAGAGGGAGGCGTCTTGGGGAAGGGGTGCTGGCGTGGGGCGAGGTCCGGCGACGTGAGCTGGAGGTGGCTGCATAGGGTTCCGTCGATCTCGAGATGCGGCGGTTTTTTTTTCTCTTTTTTAAAATAACCGACGGGGAGGGGGTTATGAGGAGAGAAGGGGGGTATTGACTTTGAATAGAGGGAAGGGAGGGTGTTATATTATTTATTTAATTTATTTTATTCCACTAAAAAGTAACTTTTTCTTTCTAACTCAGAATCGAACCCACCGCCTGTCGTCCATAGCTAATTACCCCCATTCCGAACACAATGGGATATGTATCGTAAGCTGATTTGATCGTTACGATCAGTTTTCGTCAAAATCAAAATATAAATCTATATATTGAATCTGAACGCACATTTCAATTTACCAGGGCCACATACTAACTAGAAAAATTCCAGAAAAATTATTTCTAGCTTCGTATTGACGATACGGTTCTAACCAAACTAATTTCATCGAATTCTGAGACCATTTGAAAAATGGCCATTTTCCAGTCGATTAAAATCAACTGAAACTGGTCAAACGCGTTTTCCTTTGCCACGCTCACATATTGATTCGAAAAATTATGAAATTTGAAACCTAGCAATAATTTGAGATCGCGGATCCAACAAAAGTGGTTTCGTCGAAAACCGATGTCGTTTGCAAAATTTCCATTTTCAAGGGCCTTTTTATATATTAAAATATATATAAATTCCACAGCGATTTTCTGAATTTTAAACTGGACATATCTTTCAACTTCTAAAGTGAAATCTCAGTTTCTTAACTTCGTTAGAAAGATATGATTAAACAGATTTAAATATTTCTTGTTTCGATCAATTTCCACTTATTTTGAATCCTGTACATTCATTTGAAATTCGAAATCGAATTTTCGAACTGCAGCGCCATTTCAGGCTCGTATTATAATTAAAATAAATTATTTATATTCTAACGACGATTTACATAAATATATACGTTCTAATTCTATTCGAAATAAATTTCTCGTCGTTATTATTTAAAATAATCATTTTAAATAATCAAAATTCACTAAAATTGCCAAAATAAAAATTTTAAATTGGCTCAGATTTTCCGGGTTATTACAATCTCCCCCACTTAAAACTTTTCGTCCCCGAAAAGGAACGAAGCCGAAAGTTGTTTAACTAATCAACTCAACTTTCATTATTTTCATTACGGCTTAAGTTCTTCAACTTTTCAGTTCCTAAGAACTTTTCAAATTTTTCAAAAATTTGGCTAACACCCTAAATATTCGAAAAATTTCGCCATAACCTCCCCTGCACCAGGGACTTCGGGATATTTCATATAGCCTCCCATGGCCTTCTTCAATCCAAAAGAAAAAGAAAAAGCCAAGCGGCTAGCCAATTGGCTCATAAAATCATCCAAACCCAAAGAAATACAATAAACATGTACCTATTTGTCGGGCAAACAATTTTATTCTTCTGCTCTAGCCTCCTTGCTATGACCTGTTCAATGTAAGTACATGTATATGAATGCAAATGCGACTAATTTTCAATACAATTCACTTTTTTGGTACAATTTGGCTAAATGGTTCAATATTTAATTAATTCAAACAATAATCAAACAACACAATCAGCAATCAATTAGTTGATTATCGTTTCAAATTCATAATTTCGATATATATACAAAAATCCTGTTTTTGATGCCAAATCACAACAATAGGCCCTATCTAATTTTGGTTCTCAAACCAGTCAATTGGAATCATATAGATATCCCACCTTCGACACTCGAATATAAATGCTGATGATGATGCACCATCTTCAGGATTATCCCCGGGTGACTAGAGTGTGATTCTATATCTGTCCAGTATATTAAAACTTCAAATACATGCGGATCAGACGTATACGCAAAATCTTTATATACTGGATTGTCCAAATCAATACAAATAAATATTCAAAACAAAACTTGTTTTCATTTTAAAAACACACTCTTCACACTCGTTCTAGGATACTACTGATCCCATCTCTAACGAGTCATTCCCATTGTATATTACTCATCCAATCTCTGATGAATTCTTTCATATGGTTCTAATGTGTCTTGTTCTCTGAGCTTTGTAAACCAAAGCTCTGATACCAAATGTGACAAAAAGGAATTTCGATCGATCCGAATCAGTCGCTAAACCGACCAAGACCGTTCGAAACCCCTGATTGTTTTGAGAACACGACAAATTCGAACGCAGACAGAAGAACATTTCATTGTTAATTACAACAATTCCATCAGAATACACGAATATACAGAGTATAAATAAATATTACACATTCGATAAATATCAGAGATTTAAATTACATTTAAATACATCACAGCGGAAAATAATACAAAACACAACTAGAAGTAATACACGGATACAGAGCTTTCCGAGTATCGTTCCAGCTGTATATCAGGATCCTGTGAATATAAATCTACAAACCCAAAACTACTAGCTGCCCGTGTCAAAATAAGGGCACCCAGAGTTTAGGTTAAAACAATAAACTCCAGGTCAGTCATGTGACTGGTGTGAGAACTAAAACAGTTATTAATCTTTACTTTAAAGTTAGGTAAATCAAGGGACCACGCCATATAACACGGAACGGGTTTCCTCCCAAGAACACCAGTGCATAAAACAACAGCGCAATGCTAAATAAAGAAAAATGAAGCTATTATAAGACCCAAGTCCCATCACACAATGCAACACAAACCGGAGGATAGGATTTTACCTTATAATAGCCAAAGAATGCTTGATACGCTAAAAACAAATAATTTGATACTATCATAAGTGCATAGTGTATAAAACAATATCAATCATAAATATCAATCATAGACGGCATGGGTACCATATATCATGTCGCTATACTAGGCTCTACAATCAAAACCGCAAATGTCACGTATTTGGAAGTTGGATTTCCATTTGTGAACCGAGGCAAAAGATAGTCCTCTACCGAATTCGAGACGCTCTAGCCCGTGTCTCAGGCTACAGCCGAAACTGCACCTAGGAGCCACAGGGCCGGTCCACCGATGTGGATTAAAATGCCTGAACACTGCGTTTCCCCACCCTTTGGGGTGTCAATGAGTCCAATGACTCCATCGGTCCCGGATCGACCGATATATCCGAGGCGCCTCGCAACAGCAACAACCACACAGGTGAAAATAATATAAATGTCAGGGCTGGTAGGTCACTGACACCACCCTAGCTAGAAAGAAACGCATGCCCTCCCCGGATCCTTCTCCCGTTTCTGGTTCACAACCGGGGTGTGAGGCTCGCGAATCAACGCTACACAAAGCTATGCCACACAGGTCGTGCTTTGATCATCAACCACAAGACTCTGTTTTTCAACAAAAACCTTGATCATTTGCCACTTAGGCATGCCACACAGGCAATTCACTCCATGCGATTGATATCCATCAATATATAACCCCTGAGCTCGTACGTCTCAGAGAAGGGCGTTAAGCAAGAGAATAAATTCTCCTCCGCCAAACAAATATATATTTAATAGAAATCAATCACACAGACTAAAATCCAATGTCATACGCACAGTCCATTTACAAGTCCGTTCTGGGTCTGAACGAAACCGGAGGCACCTTGTACCTCGCATATCCATCGATCTCCAAGTACGTCTGGACGATCACCAACTGATTCCCTCCTCTTAGGTGTACAGCCCAATCAAGATCATCAGTAATCACCCAAACGATGTGAAGACCTCCGGTCTTCTACCACCGTCTTCATCCTCGACACCACGTCGAATCAGTTATTTAGAATGGGATAAACCCGGTCTTTCTGAATAACTCGCGTATATAATAAACAAGTGTTACAAAAACACAACATACGCCTCATTCCAATTCAGAATATTCTTTTATTCAAATATTCTTATACTTTGGGAAAGGTTCCCATTAATTTTATCGAAGATAAATTCTTTAAATTTATTCTTAATCTTCTTTTGAATATCAAATCAAACTAGTCGGGATTAGCGAACCACACCGAAGTAATCATTTATTTTATTTCCCAATCCCAACTTATTCATCCCATGAAGTAAAACTGGTAATACTTCATATCTAACACCACGGTGTTATCGGTAAATTCAATTACCATTTCACATTCAAATCTAATTAAAGATTTAACTATCGCCTGGAGCAGAACTGGTGATACTCCATTCCCGATCATTTCAATCTAATTAAAGATTCATTAAAACTCCACTTAGTTTTAATCTTCCCAATAATCACTATCAATGATTATTTGACTTGGGAAAAACACATCTTGTCTTTAACTGGGTTAAAGAACCAATATCATTTAAAACATGGTTCACTATAAACCCAAGATCACATTACATTAATTATCGGGTTAAAGAACAAGTGTTATTTAAAATACCGTTCACGATAAACCCAAAAATCAATTCAAATTCAATTCCAATTGAATACCATTGAATTGGTACACTTCATTAAATCTAAACAAAAAGATTTAATCTTTTTCTCAACTGGGTTTAAGAATAGTGTTAATGAAGATACCATTCACGGCAAACCCAAATCACATTTGATATTAAATACAAGGCTCTGAATAGAAAATATATCGGCTTATATTCAATATCAAATTCTACGACCAACATATATCGTATTGGAAATAAGACTATAAATATATCTTTCAAATTCCCATAACAATATCTGTATAATCACGAAATCCAACATCCAAAAATTCCAAAGACAATTTCGATTCACATCCCTTCCAATTCAATTATTGGAAATTCTAGTTACTTTTAAAACCATTTCAAATCCATATTATTTATTTTAAAAATAAATAGAATTATAATTCTAGTTCAAAACTAGTTCATTTCGATAAAAAATTACTTTTATCTTTTCAAATTTGGAGTTTTTCATCCTAATTCTTCACAAATCACTTCTTATTATTTTACACAAATTATTACTATTTTTAATAATTTTATCAAGGCCCGTACAGTCGATTTCCATCAACGGCCATCGAACTGCACTTACAACGACCTTTTCCAAATTTGATTTGGACATAATTCCAAATCCAACCGTTAGATTTCTAATTTCTAATATTCGTTAGAAAGCTCTTTTCGATACGAACCCAACGGTTCCGGTTTTAGGAGAATCCGACGGTCGGATCTCCCAAAACGTCCATTCGAAGTCAATGGTCGAAATTCACAAACTGCCGCGGCGCGGCGCATTCTATTCAGGTCATTCTATATATATAATATATATAATATATATATTTCATCGATTTCCTTTTAAAACGTATTTTATAAATCGTTTTAAATTCGTTTTCAAAACTATTTCAACTTCATATTCAATTTCGAATCAAAATTGAATATTCCACATCATCGATATACAAATGATGATATTTTCAAAACATTAAATTTTGAAATCACTTTCTTTTCTATATTCATTATAAAAATGAATAAAATCGATATAAATATCGTTCACGTCAAAATGGCGTCAATCTAATCAACGCGGCTTTTATTCAACACATGAATATTTATTCTATCCAACACATGAATGTTTATTCTATTCAACACATGAATTTATTTTCAATTCAACACATGAATTTATTTTCAATTCAACACATGAATTTATTTTCTATTCAACACATGAATTTATTTTCAATTCAAGACATGAATTTATTTTCAATTCAACACATGAATTTCCTTTATATTCAACACATGAATTTCCTTTATATTCAACACACGAATTTCCTTTATATTCAAATTGAAATGAGGCCCAATCAATTACCATATAATGTTAATTATATGGATTTTCTACAACACATGAATATAACAGCAACGATAAATCATCAATCATCATCCAGAGTGCACCACACAACTGCATAAGCATTAAATATAAATAATTAATGCTTACACAGTCTGTCAACCCATCGATTGACATACAACTAAACAATCAGAATTAGTGTACGTCAAATATCATCCCAATACCCGTGTGGGGTTTCAAATCAACAAACACAGATTTTTTTTTGTGCAGTTGGGCGATGTGTAAAATTTATCGTCCTAATCAATATCAGTCAAATCTGTGTATATAAACAAATCGTCGATTTGTTTATAAATATTCATTTCATATACACGTTAAAAAATATATTTTTAACTATAAAATATTTTCCACTATAAAATATTTTATTTTATTCTTCATCACAGAACCAAATTTCACAACACAGCAATCAAACAAACAAGTCATCCATGGTCTGTGGATGACGGGTGTCGGGTGCTGCTAAGCACCGTCTGCATCCTAGTATATTTCAACTAGAAAATAAATTAAAATAAAAGTGAGGATTTCTCACCGAATAGCCAATCCAAACGCCACGACTCTTCATATGTAGAAGTCTTCGCCATTCTCGACTTTTGTCACTTTCGTTGCCCGTAGCCACTACATATATAAAAATCACATTTTTATATCGTAGCTATGTATATAAAAATCACATTTTTAATTCGCTCTATATGGATAAAAATCACATTTTTATACCGCTACTATATAGATAAAAATTATATTTTTACATCGCTACTTTATAGATAAAAATTATATTTTTACATCGCTACTATATAGATAAAAATTATATTTTTATTCTCTATGTCTTCATATATAAAAATCTCATTTTTAGTTCACCATTTCAACTATATAAAGATTCAAACTTTCATAATATAAAAATTCGACCTTTTCTATTCGATTAACTATATAAAAATCCAGTTTTTAACCATATAAAAATTCAGTTTTTAACCATATAAAAATTCAGTTTTTAACCATATAAAAATTAGAACTTTAACTCTATAAAAATCGAAATACTTACAATTAAAATGGAAAAGGGGGCTTCCACGTCGGTTTTGGGATCGGGGCGCGTCACCATCGAAGGTCGAAGGGGGAAAAGGGGTGCTGGAGGACCCGCGGCGTCTGTCAGGGGTGGAGGAGCTTAGGGCTCGATTTGGGGAAGGTCTGGGGATTTAACGGAGAGGGAGGCGGCTTGGGGGAGGGGTGCTGGCGTGGGGCGTGGTCCGGTGACGTGAGCTGGAGGTGGCGGCGTAGGGTTCCGTCGATCTCGAGATGCGGCGGTTTTTTTTTCTTTTTTAAAATAACTGATGGGGGGTTATGAGGAGAGAAGGGGGTGTTGACTTTGAATAGAGGGAAGGGAGGGTGTTATATTATTTATTTAATTTATTTTATTCCACTAAAAAGTAACTTTTTCTTTCTTACTCAGAATCGAACCCACCGCCTTTCGTCCATAGCTAATTACCCCCATTCCGAACACAATGGGATATGTATCGTAAGCTGATTCGATCGTTACGATCAATTTTCGTCAAAATCAAAATATAAATCTATATATTGAATCTGAACGCACATTTCAGTTTACTAGGGCCACATACTAACTAGAAAAATTCCAAAAAAATTATTTCTAGCTTCGTATTGACGATACGGTTCTAACAAAACTAATTTCATCGAATTCTGAGACCGTTTGAAAAATGGCCATTTTCCAGTCGATTAAAATCAACTGAAACTGGTCAAATGCGTTTTCCTTTGCCACGCTCACATATTGATTCCAAAAATTATGAAATTTGAAACCTAGCAATAATTTGACATCGTGGATCCAACAAAAGTGGTTTCGTCGAAAACTGATGTCGTTTGCAAAATTTCCATTTTCAAGGGCCTTTATATATATTAAAATATATATAAATTCCACAGCGACTTTTCTGAATTTTAAACTGGACATATCTTTCAACTTCTAAAATGAAATCTCAGTTTCTTAAATTCGTTAGAAACATATGATTAAACAGATTTAAATATTTCTTGTTTCGATCAATTCCGACTTACTTTGAATCCTGTACATTCATTTGAAATTCGAAATCGAATTTTCGAACTGCAGCGCCATTTCAGGCTCGTATTATAATTAAAATAAATTATTTATATTCTAACGACGATTTATATAAATATATACGTTCTAATTCTATTCGAAATATATTTCTCGTCGTTATTATTTAAAATAATCATTTTAAATAATCAAAATTCACTAAAATTGCCAAAATAAAAATTTTAAATTGGCTCAGATTTTCTGGGATATTACACTTACAGTCTTCTTCTTCAAGGAGCCGCTCTTGAAGGTATTCATCATTAGCGTTATTAGAATATAAAAGTACATGTTCCCAAACCAGGGCCAAAGTTTACGGAAAATCCTTGTTCAAATAACTTAGACTTCCACGACTCATGACACTACAAATATAGAATTGAAACAAAGTATTGTCAGTCCTGATTCTGGCTTCATCAAGATCTTTACGCAACCTGGTTTTATCTTCTTCAAGGATTCTAAGGGTCCCATTTTGGGAAGTAATTTTGCTCTCGAGAGCCATTTTTCTTGATTAAAAGAAATCAAAGCCCATCTTTCTAAAGCCAAGTGGCACTTAGCGAGTTCTTGAGCAGATTGAGCTTCTTGAAGTCGCGCTCGCACAGCCTCCAACTCTTTCTTAAGATTGCCATTTCTGGCCTCTAAGTTATTCACTTTGATGTTCCCATTCTTTAAAGAGGCAATTTCAGATTCTTGGGATCTAATCAGGTGAATCAGTCCAGCTTTATCGTTTTCTAAGATTTCAATATGGTCAAGGTGCTGAGCATTCAATCTCTAGAATTCATAACCAAATTTGGCCTAATGTTCTAGTCGCCTTTCAACATTATTCATGGCCAGATTCATCTGTGTTTCAAGTTGGTTCCTGACGATGTTAAACTGATTAATCATACCACTTTTTATGGCATCCAAACTCTTAATGGCATCTTGCCTATCATTTGGATGTAAATCCAAGTCAAAATACATCCCCCTTAGGTCCCAACCACTGAAGCGGTCCTAAAGAATCAAATTTCCAGGTGGAACCTTGTAAGGTAGACGATCATGTATCATCTGAATTTGAGTAGACATCGGAACGATGGATTTTTAGAAGATTCAATTGATGCGGAGCATTTCTGAGCCTTATTCTTGCTTCGATCGATCCTGCTATTTTTCCTTTCCCCTCCATCCACGATATGTTCACCTTTATTATCTTTGGCCAGTGCTTTAGCACAGTCAAGTCCCCCACGCTTTAAAGAATCAATTACTGTAAGTTAAAAGGTGTGTTGAACCTGAGAACTTGAAGATGACTGGGAACGATTCAAATGATAGGAAAGGCGAGATTGTAAGAGACTTTGTGGATCAGTAAGGTCAGCTTACTGAGAGAAGCTATCCAATAACGAATGCTTCATATTTACACCTGAAAATCAAAGTATGAATTCAGTAAATGTTCAAAATTATGAGATTTATGGAAAATTAAGCTATGAACGAGATAATATCAAACCAGTTTCAAGGGAAGTTATGAAGTCAGAAGCTTTCCCAGGACGCTGAAGGGATTCTCGAGTTCTTCTTATATCAGGTATCGCGGGATTAGACATCATAATTTCACCTTGGCTCAGATATTTGATGGAGTTTAAATCCCCTAGGCCTACAAAAGTCCTTGAAAAACCTTCCACCTGAGTGATAGGGTGAGCAGAACTTTCAATGGTCGTTCCAGAAATTATATCGGCCCTCAAGCCATCAGTGTTCTTGCCTACCCCCTATCAATCCCTTCGGTAATCAAAGTCAAAGATTGACTACTTTCACCCAGGGTTGGGCGTTTCTTTTTGAAAGGAGGCTTACCAATGGAAGGTTGAGGATGGACCAAAGTCTTTTTAAAGGAACGTGTAGAATGGATCAGCTGGTACTTGCGGAGGTTCTCCTCTGAAAGCAAACCTGTCCACTCCTTTCGTTTTTGTCAAAAACAATCAAAGAATTAAGAAGAGCTTGGTCTAGAGTAAGACCCGTGACAGAAGGAATCACTACAAAAAATCAGAAAGAAAGTCAAATGAGAAAGGAGTAAGGATTTTAGAGCAAAGGTGTAATTACCTCCTTCTGCCCATTGCCCCTAAAATCTACAAGGGCATCGGACGTAGAAATACTGATCATGGAACCCCTTGGCACCATCCATTAAACCAGTAATAATTCTACCATGCATACCCTCCATAAAAAAGAAAGAAGGACCGCCCACCTCCCTTCTTTTAAAAGCATATAAAGAGCAAATGTCCGTAAACGTATGTTCTTGCTACCGGACTTTCATGAAAAGTATGTATAGCCCGAGTAAAATCTGATACCCACTAGGGTGCAATTGATATGGGGAAATGGTCAAGTGCCACAAAACGGACTCCAAGTAAGAATTAAAAGGAGGAATTGCCCCCACTAGATAGCATGTGATAATTGACTATCACATACCCAGAAGGCGGATAATCGGCCGATTCTTCCTTCCTTGGAAATCTGGCTTCATCTTTTGAAAACCCAAAATGAGCATACATTTGTAAGTATAGATCAAAAGAAAGCGTTGATTTGCGGCAACTGGAAGGCACCCTTTCAAGAAAGCGAGGTTGAGGATAAGTTTGGCTAACAACTAAGTCAGAACCAACAGCCGGGGCAACCTCAATTGCCTGATCCGAACCCTTTCGTTCTCCAAACATGATGGTTTAACTAGGGTTTCAAATGAATTAATGATCAGTTTACATTTCAACACAGATAAGTATGCTTAAAAAAGAAATTGCAACTTGATTTGTTATTAATTAATCATCAGTAATACACGGAAATATGGATTTACCGATAGTATAATTGCATAAAGGAAGAATTACAAATTCAAAGGTACGAGAATCAAAGGCCCTGATCTGATCGGTTGCAAAATTACTAATCGCACATGCAAAGAGCATACTGGCAGCAATAAGAGGGAAAGAGCAAAAATGTTGCTATGGCACAAATATCCCATCAAACATCCAGTAAAGGCGTGGTGAATTGGGAAATGTCATTTCATAGGCATTTTAGTAAGCAACTCGCCGACATAAAAGACCAGAGGTTTTTTGTATAAATTAGAATTACCAAAAGGTTTTACATGAAATCGAATTACACACTAAGTCGAACCAACACTGCCCTAACATCACAACCGTGCGCATTCAAGCGATTTTGTTTTCTCTTTGCCAACTACAAAACCAGGTGAATTAATTCAAAGTCAGAGTTTAAAGGGAGAAAAATCACTTACAATCGATAGACAAATTCGATTCAAAAAAAAGGAGTGTCGTAGCTGAAAACGATGTTAAAAAGAAAACCTCAACCAAAAAGGGTAGGCGAAACGATCAACCAAGCAGAGAAAATCAAAGTTTCGAGAGGCAACAATGGAGTCTTATAAAATGGAATCGCCATTGAAATAGGTTTATCAAAGGAATATAAAAGCGGGAAAATGAAAAGACAATATTTAAAGAGGACTAGAAAGCCCTTTTTAAATGATATGACATCTCAATTAAAACCCAGTGATCTGATTTAACGTGCCCGAAAAACATCCCATTAGGTATCCGTAGGCAATCAACCGTAGGAATGTTTGAATTTTGAAAACATAAGTTGTTGGTAAGCGTGCCTATTGGATTAAATCCACCCAATGGTATTGTATCTCAGTACTTCGAAGCTTGTAGTTTTTTGTAAAAAAAACTACAAACTTCGAGGGGCAAATGCTTATCCGCCAAAAGACCGAGCCTGGGTTAGAGCTACGGAACAAGCACCTGCAATGTCTTATGTGCCCGTATCTTCAACCAAACAAGACGCGAGTCGTGATTCGGGCACGGAAGCAAAAGTCGGTCGTTCATATCAGAACAAATACGCTTGAAAATCAAAACAAAGCAAGTCGCCCACAGCAATGGAAGATGCTTGACCTAATATCAAAGTTCGGTCGCACGTATCAAAGCAGGAGTCAAGGTCGCGCGTGCAATCAACAACCGCTCATGGATTGCAACTCCTATCGCTCATATGTTCCTGCTAGTCGAACGCCAATACTTTGATCAGAAGTCACCTACCGGTTAGTGATACACCAGTTCTTAGAAAAAGCGCACTTACATCTCAAGTCGCAAGCCTTGGTCAGTCACCTCCAGACTAAAAAGGTCATCGCCTGCTCACTCAGGATTAGACATAGCCGCATCAAAAAATCATGATCGTCCATCTACCCAAATGGCTCGCTCCCATAAAATTGCTCGCACATGACAACTGGAAACAACTACGGACAGCTGGCTACAACTATGTGATGGAACATTTGTAATTAATGGGATGAACGACCCGTAGCCTGTATATACAGATTTCATATCACTTACTTAAGGGAGCTCACCTATAAATACGCCATGGCTGCCAGCGTAAAAGGGATCCAATCTTTCTAGCCACAAAGTGGTACTAAATTCTATCCTCAATGACTCCTCAAATACTTGGAAGTAAGGATCATCTTCTTCACTTGAAGTTCTATCACCCATTTGGCCATGGCATCAAGTACAACCTTGTAATTAGGGGAAACAAAGACATCTCCCTTCTCAGTCATTTACCAATCCTTCTCCTCCTCAAACTCTACCATTCTCTCATAAAATCCCAGGATTGATATGTATGAATGAGAGTATATTGAGTGGGTATAGAGATGTATGAAAAAAGAGAGTTTATGTATTTTGTAATCCTCGTTATAAGAATGCAATATATCTTCATAGTGGATGTAGGCCTAATATAAGGCTGAACCACTCTAAATCTTGTCTTTATTTTATCTTCCTCGCATTTTCATTTTCGATTGTTGTTAAGTACGGCTCCACTTATTTCCCTACCATTTTGGTGAAGTACAATTTTAGTACCTTTGGTGTTTAAGCCATTTTTTGGTGTAAATAGCCTCTACAATCCACAATATACCTAAGGAGGAGTCTACACACCTCTCCTCTACTCAATCAATCCAAAATATCTTAAAGCTCAGGATCCTCTCTTTGTCCTTTCCCAATATGTTCTAGCAAAGTAGACCATACCTCTAAAGATGACAACAATATTAGAGTGTAATCCATAGATGGTCGAAAATCGAATGCGACTATATACTCTAAACTCCATCACTCAATGAATAAAGGACTCAGTATCGCCCTCTGCCTGCTCAAAGCATCTACCACTACGCTCCCCTTGCCGGGGGTAAAGCAATATTGAAATCATATGATGCTAAGAACTCTTCCACCTTTGTTGCTTCAAATTGAGATCCATTAGGGAGAATAAATACTTGAATGACTAGTGGTCTGTAAAGAGCTCAAACCTCTCGCCAAGTAGGTAGTGTCTCTAGGACTTAAGTGTGAATACTATAGCAGCTAACTCCAAATAGTGCGTAGGTATTTCCTCTCATGAACCCTCAGCTGCCTAGTACGATAGCACATTACTTTACCCTCTGTATCAATACCACACCTAGATCAGTCCCACAAGCATTGGTATAAACTCTGAACATCTTAGATCTATCGGGTAATGTAAAAATTGTTGCATTGGTGTTAGCATTCTTTAATCCGTGAAAGGCATCCTCACAATCCATATCCCAAAAGCAAGTTAAATTCTTCTTAGTAAGTTCGGTCAATGGTGTCGAGATCCATCTGAAGTCCTTAATAAACTTCCTATAATAACCGATTAAGCCAAGAAAACTCCTAACCTCAGTCGCGTTCTTATGGATCCTCCAATCGTGTACCGCCACTATCTTGGCGAGATCAATTTCCAATCCATCCTTTGGGGTCATATGACCTAAGAAACGCACCTCTTTCCTCTAAAATTGACACTTGGTGAATTTTGCCTTCAACTTATGAACCTGGATAATACGAAGAATCTCTCCAAAATGCGAAGCATGCTCGTCCTCGCTCCTCGATAAGTCAAAGACATCATCCACAAAAATCACCATAAACTTATTCAGAACATCTCTGTACACCCTACTCATTATGCCCACGAAATGTGCTAGTACACTAGTCAACCCAATAGGCATGACTAACCACTCAAAGAAACCATAAGGAGTCTGAAATCTTGTCTTATTAATGCTAGCCTCTACCAGGCATAATTGATGGAACCAGTAGCCAAATCCGATTGAGAGAACACAAACGCGCCTACCAACTGATCAAATAAACGATCTATCTAAGGTAGTGGGTAATGATTCCCCTTTGTGAGCTTGTTCAATTCTCGATAATCCACGCATAGACGGAGGGAACCATCAGCCTTAGTAGCGAAGCGCTCCCCACTCAGGATTTTTTATATTTAATAGATCCCTTTTCCATAACTCACCCAATTTCTTGCTCAACTCTCTCTGTTCCCTTAGATCCATATGCCGAATAGGTAGCATTACAAGCTTTGCATTCTCATTAAGATAAATCTAAAAATCGATCTTCCCCTTAGGTAGCAATCCTCTAAACTCCTTGAATACATCCGGATACTCGCATACAATGGGTACATAATAAATATCAACAGAAGAATCCAGGGAATAAAGGAAACTCAACATGACTGACCCTCGTTGGTTGCAAGAAATCTTTAGGGTCCTACCACTACATGTCATCGAACGAACGACCATCCTATCGCAGTCAAGTATAGCCCAGTACATGGCTAAGCAATCCATCTCAAAGATCATCCCGTACCCCAAAAATCCCAAAGCATAGGCATCACAATTAAACTTAATGCCTAAACTAGAAATTTTCAAGTCTTTACAAATCATAGATAAGTGCGCTGAACCACCTATATGATTTGAAACAACTATGGGATTGGTAACTATTGAGATTTCTAAGTGCAAACAGTCAACTAAAGTACTCAAAACAAATGAATGAGAAGCTCTCGAATCGAAATGAATGCGTATAGGAAAATCAGAGATAGATATCAAACCTTCAACAGAAACATTTCTACGTCCATCCAGGCCACTGCTAGTTAGTGTTGCCTCGAACACATGCATCTGAGTTCTTGTTGTACTAATACCATGTCGAGTCCTCTGTGGACATACCTTACTCGGATGTCCTGACTTCCCACAATTAAAAACTTTTATTTTAGCTTCCTGCAATCCCTAATGAGGTGACCTGGTGTTCGATACCTATGACATTTTATATCAGTCTTGATTTCCCCTTTCTGAGGATTCCTAACTTGCTTCCTTTTGTCTTTCTTACCCCACCATTTCCTTTTAAGACATGAAAACTTAGAAGCTTCACCCTTATCATCCTTGACTTCTTCATTCTCATACTCATGCATCAACTCCATCTCAATCAAAGCCTCATATTTCATTCCCATTGGAATGTGAGTCATTGCCAAACCCTTGTAGAGGTTGATTTTACCCTCTTGTAAACCAAACAACCTTCTTGTTAGCGGTATTAACTAAATCCATGCAAAATATTGATAACTCGTTGAACCAGTTGATGTATTCCTTTACCGATAGATATCCTTGCTTCAAGCTCAAAAATCGCTCCAACTGCATTCCCTCCATAACAGTGACAGAAACTTCCTCTCAAACCTATTCCTGAATCCGGCCCAATTTTAAGTCTTCTCTTAGCCTCTACGGTCTTCCACCAAAATGAGGCTTCCTCCTTAAGTTACAAAGCTACAAGTTGAATTCTTATCCCATCCTCAAGTTCTAACAACTCAAAAATCTTCTCGGTCTCTCTATTCCAAGTGCGTGCCTCCACGAATGTCTCAGTACCCGAAAAGTTTTGTTATCCAAGTTAGAGAAGTCCTTACAAAGCTTAGAAAAATTCATGGTTATTGATGGGTTGGGAGGAACAACCATGGTGGATGTTGGAACCTATGCATATTCTTGTCCCTCAGCAGGCGTTGTAGCCTCAAAATATCTACGGAACTAACTAGGGATAGGAACACGCTTAGGAAGATTAGGGGCTCCTGACATGTTGCGCAAGAGAAAGTATAAAAATTTTAGAATTCAAAGGAATCAAAGGAATGTTTTAACTTGACTAGAGGAGATTTAGTTTATTTCCAAAAATAACTTTTGGCTTTTGAAAAATAAGGTTTCTTTCAAAAAGTTCTATTTTGAAATGAAATTTTTAATAATCTTGTAACCTTAGGCTCTAATACCAAATGTGACACTCCACGCCCCTTAACAATATCCTAATATAGAATCCTGTTAAGAAATATGGACCATTGTAGGCATAAAGACAAAAACATCACAAAGGCTAAGATTCCACAAGACATAAACAAATAAAATTTACACCGGAAGAAGAAGACAATTTACATTAAAATAAAAACCATCTATTCCAACATAGACAAATTGTCTCAAATCTTAGTCATAAAAGAAATATTATCAGAGCACATAATTATTAAATTTCCCCCAAATAGCTGTAGTAAACAACAAATATGTGAAAAATAAAAGAAGAAAAATAATACATCTTTAGAAAAATCTCCAAGAAAGAACTAGCTATGCAATCCAACTAAGTGCTTCCTTCTTGAGAGCTCGAGGGAAGAAAAAGGAAAGAAGAAAAGGAGAAATAGGTCAGATAAAAAGTTTAGTGAGATCTAGTGATTATGAAACACCCCATCTCCGTTAAGGTCACTCACAAAGGGAATGCCTTAACTTTGGTGGAGGTTTATAAGTAAAAGTCACAGATAAACACAAGACATATATAAATACACATATTTTAAACAGCGGACAAACAGGCTTTTATTTCATCAATACGTGTTCATACAAAACATTTCCATAATTGTCTCAAAATACTTCCAACATTACAACCTCATTACTGTCTTGATTATTAAAGAAGCATAAAACATAAATAAAGTAACAAAAATCCCCATAGTGATATCCAAAGCCATAGTCCGAGCAAAAGAGATCCAAACCATACATCTACGGTCTTGAAGCTTGCAAAGAGTCTAACTAAGTTGGGTTGTTTCCTCCCTGTGGACCTGGGGGGGACGAAAGAAAAGAAGACGAAAAGAAAATAGAGTCAGACATAAAGCCTGAGTAAATCTAGTGACTCTTCAGTATGTGAATAAGAAAAAGGGCATGATAGATATAAACTGAAAACAGGAAAGTATCACAAGCTAAGGAAGTGTAGTTTAGAATCGAATGTACTATCGCACCCACACTATATCCCTGCACCTACTTGAGCTTATTCTAATTGGCACCCCATGCTGAGGGTGAAGTGATCCCCATTTTCTAAAGATCGGCTCCTACTCGCATAAACATATGTGTCATACGGCCCCCAAGAATTGTAGATACCTATGTTGGTCCCACCATGGGGTGTATCAAGACCCATGGTGGCGGCCCCGACACAATTCTAGAATACATAGTTTATACTATTGGTGCCCTAGTGCCCTGTTTGTCTGCTCCGGATTGTGTGCACGCCCGCACCCCGTTAGAACCAACATAGTGCACCCACCGCCGTCGTTTTTGACCGCTTACAATCAGCCCAGTAATCGTGCCCCACCCTGCCTAGTTTTAGGGTACCATGATACTTAACTAGGGTTACTGCTGAAACGAGTCCCTCGTTACTAGGGTTTTCAAGTCAAACAAGTTAAGTGGTTAAGTGCCTGTATTTACCTAACCTCACCCATCAATTCTTGTTAACATGTTGAATTTGGTTAAGTGTTTTTAGTTGACTTAACCCTACCATCTGTCCTTAGCCTCTTAAAGCACCGACCACTCACATTAGACAGATATTGCTACGGTTACTGGATGTGCCGGTCGGTTCCGGGCAGGTTTACACCTAGCTCAGTCTAACCTCGGGTCCTTATTGGGATCAATGCGTAACCACCCACATTGGATAGGTATTGTTGTCACTACTGGACAGCCGGGCGGGTCCGACCAGGTTTACGTCACAACTCAATCCAACCTCGGGTTAAGCATACCGTGTTTTCTAAATTTACATATTTTATCACTTCTCAATTTTATATGTAAATGTCATGTCCTTTATTCTTGGGTATAACAATTCATACCGCTTAAATGTCATTGTCGTTGGCATGTGCCAAACATGCCAACATATATTTTTCATGTTTTACACCCAACGTTATTACCCCCGTTTGTACATTCGCAACATTATAACAAATGTTGGGCTCGACACAATTCAACCCAACTTTATAAACGTGAGAAAAGGGGAAATCAAGAACATGTAATATTTTACAATACATAAAGGTGTGTGGCGCATGAACTTGCAATTTAGCAATTCAACTAACATAAATTATGGGTCATGTGAACTTGCATTCAAATCAGAGTATAACTAAGTAGGTGTCATATGAAATGGCATAGTTTAGGCTTATACAAACTTGGGTTTAAACATGTTTAACTTGGCATAATGTCAACAACAAAACTAACATGTTGTATATTCACCAAAATGTCCAATTTTAACATCTAATCATATGGCCTATTTCAACATGAAACTTGCGTAGTTTATGTAACCCAAACGGTACTTAACATAGATCCAATTATACTTGCAAATAAACATAAGAATGTGTTCCTAGATTTTGAGTCATGTAGGCATAAAAGGTCTCAAATTCTAGAACATGTTTACATAAGCCTGTATATAGTCCATGCCATAGACATAAACATAAAGGGATCAAATTCTAGTTTTTGCCACAAACTTGCAAGTGCCATTATTTTCATATACAATTGTCCAATAGGCTTACATCAATCAATTTAGGCCACAAATATCAATACACAAGTCATGACAGAATCATTACAATAAACAGAATGTATATCATAATTATACAATAACACAATTCTATTTTCATTTACATTGAATCACATCACAGTTTTATTCATATTCTGAAAGATCACTATACTTACAACGAATGCAGAATCTTGAATTCTGGATTCTGAGTTCTGAAATTGAGATGCGTTCCTTTGGGTAGATTAACGTTGCATTGAATAATTTGATTAAGCTTTAGTCTTCTTCTTAATTTGATTCGTCTCTAAGCTCCTCTCTCTTGACGGCTACGCTCAATTCCTTCCTGGCAGCATGACGACTCCAATCTTATTTTTTTGTGTGAATTTTAGTTGAGACTTAGGGTGTATATATAGATTTTTTAGATTGTTTTGAGCCGTCAGATGAAGACAGGAGGAATCTAGACCATACAAAGTCCAAAGAGCTAATCAAGAGGTGACATGTCAGCCCCAATGACACACCGAGCCACAAAAATTCGAGCCAGAGCCAGACCCAACCAGCCAGGTCGACCAGGTAGGTCGACTGGCAGGTCGACACCCAGGTCGACACTATGGTCGACCTGGGGTGACCTGTAACACCCCACCTCCGCTAGGGTCACTCTTTCGGGGGCACTAGCTTCTGGGGGGCGTTAGAACTGGGTAAGCATGCATAATGATATATCAAGGCAGAACAAGAACATAAATATATATGTAAACAGAGTAAGTGAGAATAAAACAGCGGAATATCTCAAACCATCTCAAAACAAGTCTTAGTACATCATAAAGTCATCTGCCAAAATAAACATGTCTAGTACAACATAAACAGAAATACTGAAATACATAGTGCTATCCCCAAAATAAAGATGATAAACCATAGCGAGCTCAATGTCCAGACATACATGAGCTATCCAGCGAACAAGCAAGCGATCCAAGCTAAGCACCACTGTTCCCTCCCTGAGAACCTGGGGGGGGAACGGAAGAAAAGAAGCGAAAGAAAACAGGTCAGTCAAAAAGACTGGTAAGCCCTACTACGATCAGTCTATAAACTAATAAAGTTAACATCATGATGGAAACTGAGATGAACATACTGGCAATAGATAAAGGTGTCATCACATAAAAAAGATTAAGCTTTGCACCACAGTGTACTAGCAAACTAACATAACAGGTATTGATCCCTCAGCCCAAACTTTGGCCCAATTGCATGAGGTGACCTTAATACAAGGTCCAGCCCAACGGTCTAGTCGATCGGCTCCCTATAAACCTAACACGTCAAGTGTTGGTGTCCATACGACCCACATATGGTTGTAGTCAGACTGTGCTGGGTCCACCTTCGGGTGTATCAAGCCCTCGGGTGTCAACCCCAGACACCTAAGCAATAATGCACAGTCTAAACCTACTGGTACCCGTGCCTCGAGTTTGTCCAACACCGGACTACGTGCACGTCCGTAGCCCGCCTGGACCCGCACCGCTGTACCACTCAGCCGTCGCTTTGGTCGCTTACATCAGTCCAGTAATCGTGCCCCGCCCTAGCCTAGCCTCTAGGGTTGTGAATGATACCAAACTGGGATTACTGCTGGAACAGACCACGTTGCTAGGGTTTTCTAAGAGGGTTAAGTGTGGTTTAACCCCTCACTAATCATGGATTAAATTAGTTAAGTGTAACCAACAGTTCACCACTTAACCCCATTTAATCCCTCGTATCCCCAAAATTGGTTAAGTATTAGTGGGCCATGACTTAACCCTAATCATGAGGCATTAATTAATTTAATTGTGCCTTAACCTCTCACATTAGACTTTGTTGCGGTTACTAGTTAAGCCGGGCGGGTCCGGGTAGCTTTACACCACAACTTGGTCTAACCTCGGGTCCAAGGTACACATGACCAACTTCTCACATTGGGTCCTATTGTTTGTAGCAACTAGTTAAGCTGGTCGGTTCCGGGTAGGTTTACGCTACAAACTCAACCCAACCTCGAGTTGGCCACACTTATGTTTTCTAAGTGTCATGTCCACTTTATTTTCAAATCATAATTACAAGTTTAACAAATACTTGGGTAGACCTAACTTAATAGGTAAATTCCCAAGGGGTAGACCTAACTTAATAGGTAAATTCCCAATCTCATATTTTCATGTATTTTAAGTTTTACCCCAAACCCCCCAACGTCATTCTATCGCTTACATATTCGTCATAACGCATAAAGGATAGAAAGAGGGAACTTGGCACAACATACATGAGGAATCTTACATATCATAATAAACATGCATAACATGTTGGACTTGCATAACTTAGCATAGTGAACTTGCATAAACATGCATAACTTGTTAAACTTGCAAATCATGGCATAGTGAACTTGCATAAACATGCATAACTTGTTAAACTTGCAAATCATGGCATAGTGAACTTGCATAAACATGCATAACTTATCAAACATGTGTAACATAGCATAGTGAACTCGCATAAGCATGCATAACTTATTGAACATGCATAACATAGCATAGTGAACTCGCATAAGCATGCATAACTTATTAAACATGCATAAATCCCAACTTTCATCACATATTAACTTTAGAGTTTCTAAAATGAAGGTAAGAGGGCTTACAAATATTATGAAGACACAAATCTACTAATAAAGATTGAGAAGCCCCTTTATGCAAGCATATAAAAACCCAAAACAAAGCTCCAATTAACAAAAATCCCAAAAACTCTAGCTTAGCAATTAAAGCTTGCAACTTGATGATGTATGCAAGCTAATGATCATTCATACAACTTAGAAATGCTTGTATGAACATCAAAACCTTCATAGGAATGATTTTTGAAGAGGGTGGAGGCTAGGGTTTTTAGGTGGAGGCCATTTGCGAATTCAATTTGACATAGTTTGGTTGCTAGAATGAATAATGAGGTTTTAGGGTAGGATTAAGGGCTTATTTATAGAAGATTAGAGTGTTTTTAGCCCTAGGATTAACCCTAGGTTAGTTTAGGTCCGTCAGATTTCGGAATTCTCTAGAACCAAGCCACAAGACCAAGCCCAAATCAAAAATGGTGCGCCAGGCAAAACTGCCCGGCCACCCCGTGTCGACAGGGCTGTCGACAGGGCTGTCGACACCCTGGGGACCCTGTCGACATGGGGTCCTGGCGGGAGATTTCCCGCCTGACGCCAGTTAGCCCTAATCCTTGTTTTTAATTTAAAATTTAAATCTGTTTTTAACATGGAAATTTCTGAAAACTTCAATGGGCCTTAACTGGGTCATACGGACTCCGATTTTCGAAAACTCGGACTCTATTTCGCGTATTTTTCCGAGACGAACGCAATGGCATAGCCCGTTTCCCTTGATTCAGATTTTTTTTAAAATTAAATTCTGCCTCGATTTATGTTATAACAGGTTTTTGAAAATACGGGTTGTTACATTCTCCCCTCCTTAAAGGATTTCGTCCCCGAAATCTTCAAGTTAGGAAGAACGTATCCTACCATCCAATCATCCATCTACTCAAAGCATCGTCCACGAGCAATCATTGTCCTTAAAAGATTCTAAATGCTGTATGAACATATGCAAAAGTGTGTGTATATGTACTTATCTAATGCAAAGATCAATGCAAAATATGCTAGTGAAATGTATCCATATGTATGCAAATCCCTAACATAATGTATAATATCTACATGCGTGCTCAATCATACATCCATATGCAACATCCATGTGATGGCATACAAATTTCATCCAAGAATAAGCATAAACACTCATGCACATGCAATATGAGGAGTGTGTGAGCCGATCTAGTGCCTAATGTGTATCATGCATCCACGAGTAACCACTTGCAAACACTTGCAACCACTTGCAACCATCAAGCATAACATGTCTCAAACACATGTTTCATCCAAAGGGTTTCTACCTAAGGTTCTCATGACAAGATTAGCACGATAACTAGATAAACATGGATAGCAAAGAGGAAGATAAGCTAACAAAGGAAAGAGATTGAGAGTGTACCCTCAAAAAGGAATGGATAAAGCCCACGCATCTTCTCCTCGGTTTCCCAAGTTGCGTCTTCTTCGGCTTCACCCCATTGAACCTTCACCAGCTTGACCTCTCGATTCCTTAGCTTCTTGGTCTCCGTCCCCAAGATACGAATCGGAGCTCTCCTCAAAGTTGCCTCTTTCTCTACTTCCACGTCTTCAAGAATGCTAGGTTCAACCACCTCAGCGGACTCATGTAGGCACTTTCGGAGATGCGAGACATGAAAGACATTATGCACTCCGGACAGCTTCTCGGGCAATTGCACTTTATAAGCCATCTTCCCAATTCTCTCTATGATAGGGAAGGGTCCAACAAATCTCGGTGCTAACTTCCCAACAGCTCCAAATCGGACCACATTCCGCAAAGGAGAAACCTTTACGAAAACCATATCCCCAACATCAAACTCCAAATCGGATCTTCGCTTATCAGCATAGGATTTCTGTCGGTCTTGGGCCGCTTTCATCCGTCTTCTAATCAACTCGACCTTCTCGGATGTATCTCTAATCATGTCAGGTCCAAGTATAAGCTTATCTGTAGTCTCCCACCAACATGTGGGTGACTTGCACGGTCTCCCATATAAAGCTTCAAATGGTGCCATCCCTATGCTTGCCTGATAACTGTTATTATATGCAAACTCAACAAGAGGAAGATGGTCTTCCCACGTACCACCAAAATCCAGAATGCAAAGCCTCAACAAGTCCTCAAGTACCCTATTCACCCTTTCTGTCTGACCGTCCGTTTGTGGGTGATAGGCCGTACTCAGGTTCAACCTCGTGCCCATAGCTTCCTGCAAACTGTTCCAGAACTGACTAGTAAAGATGGGGTCTCGGTCACTGACTATGCTGGAAGGGACTCCGTGTAGTCGTACTATCTCACGAAGATATACTGATGCTAGTCCAGATGCGGTCCTTTTGCTCTTCACCGGAATGAAATGAGCACTCTTCGTAAGCCTATCTACAATGACCCAAATGCTCGTATTCCCTTTCCTTGACCTTGGAAGCCCATCAATAAAGTCCATAGAAATACTCTCTCACTTCCATAGCGGGACCTCTAGAGGATGCAATAGCCCACCGGGCTTCTTCGACTCGGCTTTTACTCTTTGACAAACAACACATCTAGAGACAAACTCTGCCACATCCTTCTTCATTCCAGGCTAGAAGAAAATGCGCTTCATATCCTTATACATCTTATCACCGCCTGGATGTATAGTCAACTTGGAGCGATGTGCTTCATCAAGAACTTTCCTCACCAAGTCTTCTACCATCGGAACACAAAGCCTTCCGTCTTTCCTCAGCCAACCCTTATCATCTATAGAATATCGAGCAAGGTGACTAGATGTCTCCCCTCGAATCAGCTTATCCATGATCTCAATTATCTGAGGGTCTTCCTTCTGCGAAGCCCCAACTTGTTCTAGAAGGGTAGGCCTGAGCTCAAGAGATGCTAAAGAACCGGTCATCGACTCAACTGTCAAAGAAAAATCAAAGGTTGCCAAGAACTCTAAATTCTTCATCTCAACAAATAGAGGACTTAGTGTCAACCTTTTTCTACTCAACGCATCCGCTACAACATTCCCCTTGCCAGGGGTATAGGCTATATCAAAATCATAGGACGCCAAGAATTCCATCCATCTTTGCTGCCTCAAGTTCAGATCCTTCTGCGAAAAAAGATACTTCAAAGACTTATGATCAGTATACAGCTCAAATCTCTCTCCCAGAAGATAATGACGCCAAGCCTTGAGTGCATATACTATCGCTGCCAGCTCTAGATCATGAGTGGGATAATTCTTCTCATGCACCTTAAGTTGCCTACCACCAAAACATATAACTCTGCCCTCTTGCATCAGAACGACGCCCAATCCCGTGCCACAAGCATCAGTGTACACGGTAAACATCTTACCACCATCGGGTAAAGCTGGAACTGGTGCTGAGGTAAGGGCTCTCTTGAGTCTCTGAAAAGCAAGCTCACAGTCCATATCCCAAGCAAAAACTAAGTTCTTCTTCGTCAACTTAGTAAGAGGAGTGGATATCTTTGCGAAGTCCTTGATGAACTTCCGGTAAAAACCTGCAAGACCTTGAAAACTTCTCACTTCGGTTGCATTCCTTGGAGTCTTCCAATCCTGCACAGCAACTACTTTAGCGGGATCCACCGCCAAGCCTTGCTTAGATACTATATGCCCAAGGAACCGAACTTCCCTTCTCCAAAAGTGACACTTGGAGAACTTGGCCTTTAACTGATGCGCTCTAAGCGTATCCATCACCTCTACAAGATGCCTCGCGTGCTCTTCTTCATCCTTGGAGAAGATCAGAATATCATCCACAAAGACCACGACAAACTTGTTCAAGAACTCTCGAAACACCCTACTCATCAAGTCCACGAAATACGCGGGTGCATTCGTCAAACCGAACGGCATAACAAGCCATTCAAAGAATCCATCTGGAGTTCTGAATGCAGTCTTGTCTATACTATCTTCAGCCACTCTGAGCTGATGAAATCCAGTAGCAAGATCAAGCTGAGAGAAAACAGAAGCACCAACAAGCTGGTCAAAGAGATCATCGATCCTCGGTAACGGGTGTCTGTTCTTCTTAGTCAGCTTATTCAATTCTCTATAGTCCACACAGAGTCGAAGAGAACCATCTGCCTTAGTAGCAAACACCACAGGCGCTCCCCATTCGGATATACTTCGTCTGATGAAGTTCTTCTCAAGTAACTCCTTTACTTGCTTGCTGAGCTCCCGTCTCTCACGCGGAGCCATGTGCCGAACGGGCAAAGAAACAGGCTTAGCATTATC
The DNA here is from genome assembly GCA_030737875.1 of Allium sativum. Lineage (NCBI taxonomy): Eukaryota > Viridiplantae > Streptophyta > Magnoliopsida > Asparagales > Amaryllidaceae > Allium > Allium sativum. The sequence continues at coordinate 471,374,100 of CM060920.1, read as the reverse complement.
CACCAGATAAATGCGAAAATCAATCTCTCGTTTAGGGGGCAACCCCTTAACTTCTTCAAAAACATCTGGATAATCTCGGACCACCCTTACAGACTGAAGGGCTTCCTCTGACAAGTCAAGAGATTCAAGATAGCACAACATGACGGGATCCTTCGGATTGCATGAAATCTCTAAGGTGTTGCCAAGGCGAGTCACAAGCCTCACAACCCTATGCTCACAATCAAGAATGGCTCCATATCTGGACAGCCAATCCATGCCCAATATCAATCCGTATCCCCTGAAACCAAGGACATACGCACTACACAAGAACTCTACACTGAGTATAGAGATCCTTAGACCCTCACATATCATAGATAGATAAGCAGAACCCCCAATGGGATTCGAAACACAAACGGGATCATCCACTAAGCTAGTACTAAGGTGCAAACTATCAACAAGATCAGATGAAATAAAGCTAAGTGATGCACCAGAATCAAACAAGGTACGAACTGGAAGATCAGAAACATAAACAAGGTTCTCAACAGAAACACTACCTCGATCGGGAACTGGAGCGGTATTGAGAGCATGAACTTGCCCTCCTGAAGGTCCAGCCTGTCCTTTCTTCTTCGGACATTCCTTGCTGAAGTGTCCAGTCTCACCACAGGAAAAACATCCACCACTAAGCTTCCTTTTCTTCTTCCTACAATCCTTAGCAAAGTGTCCAGGCGCACCACAGTAATTGCACTTTCCCTTGCCTTTGTTGTTGTTTCCCTTCTTGTTCTTGCTCTGATTCCCCTGACTGCTTTGACCACCTTGATTGCCTTTACCCTGAGAATCAGTCTTCTTTGCTTGAGTATCACTCGACTTGACCTCTTTCTTTCCATCTCCCTGAAGTAGAGCCATATCGACCAAACTCTCAAAAGTAGCCCCATGCGGAATATGTGACATCGCCAAACCCTGCAGCGGCTCATTCAACCCTCTAGCAAATCGAAGAGCCTTCTTCTCAGGAGTGTTCACCATATCCAAACCAAAACGGGCCAGCTGATTAAACTTGTTCACATACTCCTTGACAGACATATCACCTTGCTTTAATGCAATGAACTTCTCCATCTGTAAATTCGCCTCAGCAGAAGATAGAAACTTGGCCACAAATCTAGCCCTCAAATCGGCCCAAGTCTCGACAGGCCTCGTCCCATTGGTGACCTCCCACCAATAGGCTGCTTCGTCCTTCAAAAGCCATACTGTCAATAAGATCTTCCTTTCGTCATCAATCCGAAAGATAGCAAATAAGTCCTCAGTGTCTTTCAGCCAATTCCTAGCTTCAACAAAAGATTCCGTGCCTAGGAAATTCTTGCCTCCCATCGCCTTGAAGTCTTTACAAACCTTCGTGAACTCAACCTGAGGATGCTGAGGGGGAGGAGGAGGAACATTAGCAACGGGAGGAGGAACAGGAACCACCGGAGGAGGGACATTAGGGGGAGGATTCTCAACTACAGGAGGAGGAGTGGGAGTAGGGTTTGCGGGGCCGGCTGCCGCCCTAGCTTCTAGAAGTCTCCTATACCAGAGTGGTACGTTTACTCCATCGGGGATGGCAAGATCCTCATCCATACTGAAACGAAGGATAAGATAAGATTAGGTCAAGGGAACGAAGGATAACGCTAATGGCTTTTTTGGGGAATAGCCTTTTAAAATACTAGACTTTTCTTTGGAAAATATTTTATACTTGTTTTGAATATAGTTTTTCAAAAGTCTTTTAAAAACTTTTTGTTCTTTCTTGCAAACCTTATGCTCTGATACCAAATTTGTAACACCCCACCTCCGCTAGGGTCACTCTTTCGGGGGCACTAGCTTCTGGGGGGCGTTAGAACTGGTTAAGCATGCATAATGATATATCAAGGCAGAACAAGAACATAAATATATATGTAAACATAGTAAGTGAGAATAAAACAGCGGAATATCTCAAACCATCTCAAAACAAGTCTTAGTACATCATAAAGTCATCTGCCAAAATAAACATGTCTAGTACAACATAAACAGAAATACTGAAATACATAGTGCTATCCCTAAAATAAAGATGATAAACCATAGCGAGCTCAATGTCCAGACATACATGAGCTATCCAGCGAACAAGCAAGCGATCCAAGCTAAGCACCACTGTTCCCTCCCTGAGAACCTGGGGGGGGGGGAAACGGAAGAAAAGAAGCGAAAGAAAACAGGTCAGTCAAAAAGACTGGTAAGCCCTACTACGATCAGTCTATAAACTAATAAAGTTAACATCATGATGGAAACTGAGATGAACATACTGGCAATAGATAAAGGTGTCATCACATAAAGAAGATTAAGCTTTGCACCACAGTGTACTAGCAAACTAACATAACAGGTATTGATCCCTCAGCCCAAACTTTGGCCCAATTGCATGAGGTGACCTTAATACATGGTCCAGCCCAACGGTCTAGTCGATCGGCTCCCTATAAACCTAACACGTCAAGTGTTGGTGTCCATATGGCCCACATATGGTTGTAGTCAGACTGTGCTGGGTCCACCTTCGGGTGTATCAAGCCCTCGGGTGTCAACCCCAGACACCTAAGCAATAATGCACAGTCTAAACCTACTGGTACCCGTGCCTCGAGTTTGTCCAACACCGGACTACGTGCACGTCCGTAGCCCGCCTGGACCCGCACCGCTGTACCACTCAGCCGTCGCTTTGGTCGCTTACATCAGTCCAGTAATCGTGCCCCGCCCTAGCCTAGCCTCTAGGGTTGTGAATGATACCAAACTGGGATTACTGCTGGAACAGACCACGTTGCTAGGGTTTTCTAAGAGGGTTAAGTGTGGTTTAACCCCTCACTAATCATGGATTAAATTAGTTAAGTGTAACCAACAGTTCACCACTTAACCCCATTTAATCCCTCGTATCCCCAAAATTGGTTAAGTATTAGTGGGCCATGACTTAACCCTAATCATGAGGCATTAATTAATTTAATTGTGCCTTAACCTCTCACATTAGACTTTGTTGCGGTTACTAGTTAAGCCGGGCGGGTCCGGGTAGCTTTACACCACAACTTGGTCTAACCTCGGGTCCAAGGTACACATGACCAACTTCTCACATTGGGTCCTATTGTTTGTAGCAACTAGTTAAGCCGGTCGGTTCCGGGTAGGTTTACGCTACAAACTCAACCCAACCTCGAGTTGGCCACACTTATGTTTTCTAAGTGTCATGTCCACTTTATTTTCAAAACATAATTACAAGTTTAACAAATACTTGGGTAGACCTAACTTAATAGGTAAATTCCCAAGGGGTAGACCTAACTTAATAGGTAAATTCCCAATCTCATATTTTCATGTATTTTAAGTTTTACCCCAAACCCCCCAACGTCGTTCTATCGCTTACATATTCGTCATAACGCATAAAGGATAGAAAGAGGGAACTTGGCACAACATACATGAGGAATCTTACATATCATAATAAACATGCATAACATGTTGGACTTGCATAACTTAGCATAGTGAACTTGCATAAACATGCATAACTTGTTAAACTTGCAAATCATGGCATAGTGAACTTGCATAAACATGCATAACTTGTTAAACTTGCAAATCATGGCATAGTGAACTTGCATAAACATGCATAACTTATCAAACATGTGTAACATAGCATAGTGAACTCGCATAAGCATGCATAACTTATTGAACATGCATAACATAGCATAGTGAACTCGCATAAGCATGCATAACTTATTAAACATGCATAAATCCCAACTTTCATCACATATTAACTTTAGAGTTTCTAAAATGAAGGTAAGAGGGCATACAAATATTATGAAGACACAAATCTACTAATAAAGATTGAGAAGCCCCTTTATGCAAGCATATAAAAACCCAAAACAAAGCTCCAATTAACAAAAATCCCAAAAACTCTAGCTTAGCAATTAAAGCTTGCAACTTGATGATGTATGCAAGCTAATGATCATTCATACAACTTAGAAATGCTTGTATGAACATCAAAACCTTCATAGGAATGATTTTTGAAGAGGGTGGAGGCTAGGGTTTTTAGGTGGAGGCCATTTGAGAATTCAATTTGACATAGTTTGGTTGCTAGAATGAATAATGAGGTTTTAGGGTAGGATTAGGGGCTTATTTATAGAAGATTAGAGTGTTTTTAGCCCTAGGATTAACCCTAGGTTAGTTTAGGTCCATCAGATTTTGGAATTCTCTAGAACCAAGCCACAAGACCAAGCCCAAATCAAAAATGGTGCGCCAGGCAAAACTGCCCGGCCACCCCGTGTCGACAGGGCTGTCGACACCCTGGGGACCCTGTCGACATGCCTGTCGACATGGGGTCCTGGCGGGAGTTTTCCCGCCTGACGCAGTTAGCCCTAATCCTTGTTTTTAATTTAAAATTTAAATTTGTTTTTAACATGGAAATTTCTGAAAACTTCAATGGGCCTTAACTGGGTCATACGGACTCCGATTTTCGAAAACTCGGACTCTATTTCGCGTATTTTTCCGAGACGAACGCAATGGCATAGCCCGTTTCCCTTGATTCAGATTTTTTTTTAAATTAAATTCTGCCTCGATTTATGTTATAACAGGTTTTTGAAAATACGGGTTGTTACATGACCAGGTCGACACCATGGTCGACCCTATGGTCGACCTGGTCCCTGGGCGGGAATTTTCCCGCCCAGCCCAGTTTGAGCTTATTTTTTGAATTTTGAACTTGAAACCGAGCTGTTTAAATTTTAAATTTTATTCTAAAACTTTCGAAGGTCATAACTCCTTCATACGGAGTCCGATTCACGCAAACTCGGACTCTATCTCAAGCAAAATTCTGAGACGAACGCAATGGCATAACCCGTTTCCCTTAATTCTTTCATTTAGAATTAATTACACTTTAATTTGTGAAGCTTAATGTTATAGAATTCACGGGGTGTTACATACTCCCCCCTTAAAAGGATTTCGTCCTCGAAATCTTCAAGTTAGGAAGAATGTATATCCTACCATCCAACCGTCCATCTACTCAACCAACAAACACAGGCGTCCACTATCCTTAAAAGACTTCTAATGCTTCATGATCATATGCATAGTGTGTGTACATGTCCTTATCTAATGCAGAAATCGGGCGGTCTAGTGATTTAGTTGACCTCCTTAATGTGAATCATGTAAGTGTCATGAATCCATTATGTATGCAAATTTTTCCTACTCATAATTCTACATGAGTGCACAACTATTCATACAAATGCGACAACCATATGACAGCATATCAAGTTTCAACCATATACAAATGAGAATACATATATGCATATGCAATATGAAGTGACTAAGCCGATCTAAAACCTAGGGTGTGTGTGTATATGCATCCACGAGCAACCACTGGCAATCACTAGCAACCATTTGCAGCCATCATCCATAACATGTTTGCAAATACATGTTCGCATCCATTTGTTTTCTACCTAAGGAGTTAGGAAAAGGACCGAGGAGATATACCTAAAAAGATAGATAAAGCATAACTTAAGGAAAAAGAGAGATCAAAGATGTACCCTCAAATAGAAAAGGGTAGGCAGCGTGTATTCTGTCCTCAGTTTCCCAAGTCGCGTCTTCCTCGGCGTCGCTCCACTGAACTTTAACGAGTTTGACTTCGCGGTTGCGTAGCTTTTTCACTTCAGTTCCTAAGATGCGGGTTGGAACTCTCCTCACAGTTTCTTCACGTTCCACTTCGGTTTCTTCTAGAATGCTAGGTTCCACCACTTCTGCAGACTCATGCAAACACTTCCGGAGGTGAGAAACATGAAAGACGTTGTGAACCCCGGCCAGTCTCTCGGGTAGCTCTAACCTATAGGCCATCTTCCCAACCTTCTTGATGATAGGGAACGACCCTACAAATCTTGGTGCTAACTTTCCTGTGGATCCAAAGCGAACGACGTTCCTTAAAGGAGATACCTTAAGGAAAACCCTGTCCCCAACCTCAAACTCAAGGTCGGTCCTTCTCTTGTCGGAGTATAGGAAATCTCAAAGTCATACGAGGCAAGAAACTCCATCCATCTCTGTTGCCTTAAGTTAAGATCTTTCTGCGAGAAAAGATATTTCAACGATTTATGGTCAGTATACAGTTCAAACTTCTCACCTAGGAGATAATGGCGCCAAGACTTAAGTGCAAAGACGATGGCGGCTAACTCAAGATCGTGGGTTGGGTAGTTCTTTTCATGAACTTTCAATTGCCTTCCACCATAAGCTACTACCCTCCCTTCTTGAATCAAAACAGTGCCTAGCCCCGTCCCGCATGCATCTGTGTATACTGTGAACATCTTGCTTCCATCTGGCAGAGTCAGAACTGGGGCTGTTGTAAGAACCCTTTTCAAGCGTTGGAAAGCAAACTCGCAATCCAAGTCCCAAGCGAACGCTAGATTCTTCTTTGTTAGCCTTGTGAGTGGAGATGAGATTTTTGCAAAATCCCTAATGAACTTACGGTAGAAACCCGCCAGCCCTAGAAAACTTCTGACTTCAGTTTCGTTCTTTGGTGCCTTCCAATCTTGCACCGCAACTACTTTCGCGGGGTCCACGACCAACCCTTCTTTGGATACCACATGCCCAAGAAACCTTACTTCTTCTCTCCAAAAGTGGCATTTGGAAAATTTTGCCTTCAGTCGATGTGCTCGGAGAGTATCCATGATTTCTTTCAGATGTTGAGCATGCTCTTCCTCATTCTTTGAGAAGATCAAAATATCGTCTACGAAGATAACCAAAAATTTGTTGAGGAATTCTCTGAACACTCTACTCATTACGTCTACGAAATAAGCGGGTGCGTTTGTCAAGCCGAAAGGCATGACAAGCCACTCGAAGAAACCGTCTGGGGTTCTGAACGTCGTTTTATCAATGCTGTCTTCAGCTACTCTTAGCTGATGGAACCCAGTTGCCAGATCAAGTTGGGAGAAGACCAACGCACCTATAAGATGATCAAACAAATCGTCAATTCGGGGAAGAGCGTGCCTATTTTTCTTGGTCAATTTGTTTAACTCCCTATAGTCGACGCAAAGGCGAAGCAAACCGTCCGCTTTGGTTGTGAACACCACTGGAGCACCCCATTCTGAAATGCTCCATCTAATGAACCCCTTTTCGAGAAGTTCTTTAACCTGCTTACTGAGCTCCTTTCTCTCCTTTGGAGCCATGTGTCTGACAGGTAAAGCTACAGGCTTTGCATTATCCACAAGATATATGCGGAAGTCTATTTCTCGCCTCGGAGGTAAGCCCTTCACCTCCTCAAAGACATCCGGATATTCCCGGACTTCTCTAACTGACTGCAAATTCTCATCAGAAGCATCAAGCGACTCTAGATAACTAAGCATAACAACATTCAAGGGATTACAAGAAATTTCTAAAGTGTTACCAAGCCGAGTCAAGAGTCTAACTACTCTTTTATCACAATCAAGAATGGCACCATTACTGGATAACCAGTCCATGCCTAAGATCAAACCATATCCCGAGAAGCCCAAAACAAAGGCATTACAACTAAACTCAACGCTGAGAATAGAGATTTTCAAACCCAAACAAACCATTGACAAGTAAGCGGAGCCCCCATTTGGATTTGAAACCACTAAGGGATCCTCTACCATACTAGTGTCTAGATGCAGAGATTCTACTAAGGCAGATGAAATAAAGGAGTGTGATGCGCCAGAGTCAAAAAGTGTGCGAACTGGATGATCATAAAGATAGACTACACTTTCTACAGAAATATTACTACCTCGTTCCTGTGGAGGTGCCACCAGTGCATGAACTTGACCCCCTGAAGTGGATCTAGCCTTCTGTCCCTGCCCTCGCTTCTTTGGGCAGTCCTTAGCCAAGTGCCCAGTCTCTCCGCAATGGAAGCACCCACCCATCTTCGCTTTCCTCTTTCGGCAGTCTTTCGATATATGTCCAACAGTTTCACAGAAATTGCACTTTCTCCTCTCACGGGGCTTATTGTTCTTCCCTCCTTTCTTGAAGTCTGTTTTCTTAGCTTGTAGACCCTCTTTTTTTCTTCCACCTTAGTCTCTTTCTTGCCGTTGTCTTCCTCGTGTAGCAACGCCATGTCCGCCAAGCTTTCATAAGTCGCTCCCGTGGATACATGGGTCATAGCAAGGCTGTGTAGAGGCTCATTCAAACCTTTGACGAAGCAAAGCGCCTTCTTGTGTTGGGTGTTTACTAAGTCCAGCCCAAATCTGGCCAGCTGATTAAACTAATTGACGTACTCCCTGATCGTCATGCTCCCCTGTTTAAGAGTTAGGAACTTCTCCATTTGTAGGCTTCTTTCAGCTGGGGAGAGGAATTTCATCTCAAATCTTGTCCTGAAATCTTCCCATGTTTCCACTGCCCTCTGAGCATTGGTAATCTCCCACCAATAGGAAGCTTCATCTTTAAGCAACCACACTGCTAGCTGTATCTTTTGTCTGTCATCAACTCCTAAGATGACAAACAGATCCTCGGTCTCCTTTAGCCAGTTTCTTGCTCCTACAAAGGACTCTGTCCCATAAAAGTCTTTTCCACCTATAGCCTTGAAGTCTCTACATGTTTTTGCGAAGGCATTTCCACGAGGAGGAGGAGGAACCGCGGCCACTGGAGGAGGAATGTCTGTTGGGCCCGCGCCATTGGCCCTTGCTTCTAAGTACCTCCTAAACCAGCCGGGCATCGGCACTCCTTCTGGAAGGTTAAGGTCTCCAGACATGCTGAAACAGAAAGGAAAGATTCAAAACGAAGGATAGAGAGAGATAGTGCACATGGCTTTGGGGGATTATGCCTTTTTAAAAATATAACACTTTTTCTTGAAAAATGCTTCTTTAAACTTCCTTTTGAAAACAATTTCAATTTTTTTTAATCTTATTTGGTAAACCTATGCTCTGATACCAAGTGAAACACCCCACCTCCGTTAAGGTCACTCACAAAGGGAATGCCTTAACTTTGGTGGAGGTTTATAAGTAAAAGTCACAGATAAACACAAGATAGATATAAATACACATATTTTAAACAGCGGACAAACAGGCTTTTATTTCATCAATACGTGTTCGTACAAAACATTTCCATAATTGTCTCAAAATACTTCCAACATTACAACCTCATTACTGTCTTGATTACTAAAGAAGCATAAAACATAAATAAAGTAACAAAAATCCCCATAGTGATATCCAAAGCCATAGTCCGAGCAAAAGAGATCCAAACCATACATCTACGGCCTTGAAGCTTGCAAATAGTCTGACTAAGCTGGGTTGTTCCTCCCTGTGGACCTTGGGGGGGGGACAAAAGAAAAGAAGACGACAAGAAAATAGAGTCAGACATAAAGCCTGAGTAAATCTAGTGACTCTTCAGTATGTGAATAAGAAAAAAGGCATGATAGATATAAACTGAAAATAGGAAAGTATCACAAGCTAAGGAAGTGTAGTTTAGAATCGAATGTACTATCGCACCCACACTATATCTCTGCACCTACTTGAGCTTATTCTAACTGGCACCCCATGCTGAGGGTGAAGTGATCCCCATTTTCTAAAGATCGGCTCCTGCTCGCATAAACATATATGTCATACGCCCCCCAAGAATTGTAGATAACTATGCTGCTCCCACCATACGGTGTATCAAGACCCATGGTGGAGGCCTCGACACAATTCTAGAATACATAGGTTATACTACTGGTGCCCCAGTGCCCTGTTTGTCTGCTCCGGAGTGTGTGCACGCCCGCACCCCATTAGAACCTACACTGTGCACCCACCACCGTCGTTTTTGACCGCTTACAATCAGCCCAGTAATCGTGCCCCACCCTGCCTAGTTTTAGGGTACCATGATACCTAACTTAGGTTACTGCTGAAACGGGTACCTCGTTACTAGGGTTTTCTAGTCAAACATGTTAAGTGGTTAAGTGTCTATATTTACCGAACCTCACCCATCAATTCTTGTTAACATGTTGAATTTGGTTAAGTGTTTTTAGTCGACTTAACCCTACCATCTGTCCTTAGCCTCTTAAAGCACCGACCACTCACATTAGACAAATATTGCTACGTTTACCGATGTGCCGGTCGGTTCCGGGCAGGTTTACACCGTAGCTCAGTCTAACCTCGGGTCCTTATTGGGCTCAATGCTTAACCACCCACATTGGATAGGTATTGTTATGACTACTGGACAGCCGGGCGGGTCCGGGCAGGTTTACGTCACAACTCAATCCAACCTCGGGTTAAGCATACCGTGTTTTCTAAATTTACATATTTTATCACTTCTCAATTTTATACGAAAATGTTATGTCCTTTATTCTTGGGTATAACAATTCATACCGCTTAAATGTCATTGTCGTTGGCTTGTGCCAAACATGCCAACATATATTTTTCATGTTTTACACCCAACGCTATTACCCCCGTTTGTACGTTCGCAACATTATAACAAATGTTGGGCTCGACACAATTCAGCCCAACTTTATAAACGTGAGAAAAGGGGAAATCAAGAACATGTAATATTTTACAATACATAAAGGTGTGTGGCGCATGAACTTGCAATTTAGCGATTCAACTAACATAAATTATGGGTCATGTGAACTTGCTTCAAATCAGAGTATAACTAAGTAGGTGTCATATGAAATGGCATAGTTTAGGCTTATACAAACTTGGGTTTAAACATGTTTAACTTGGCATAATGTCAACAACAAAACTAACATGTTGTATATTCACCAAAATGTCCAATTTTAACATCTAATCATATGGCCTATTTCAACATGAAACTTGCATAGTTTATGTAACCCAAACGGTACTTAACATAGATCCAATTATACTTGCAAATAAACATAAGAATGTGTTCCTAGATTTTGAGTCATGTAGGCATAAAAGGTCTCAAATTCTAGAACATGTTTACATAAGCCTGTATATAGTCCATGCCATAGACATAAACATAAAGGGATCAAATTCTAGTTTTTGCCACAAACTTGCAAGTGCCATTATTTTCATATACAATTGTCCAATAGGCTTGCATCAATCAATTTAGGCCACAAATATTAATACACAAGTCATGACAGAATCATTACAATAAACAGAATGTATATCATTATTATACAATAACACAATTCTATTTTCATTTACATCGAATCACGTCACAGTTTTATTCATATTCTGAAAGATCACTATACTTACAACGAATGCAGAATCTTGAATTCTGAGTTCTGAAATTGAGATGCGTTCCTTTGGGTAGATTAACGTTGCGTTGAATAATTTGATTAAGCTTTAGTCTTCTTCTTAATTTGATTCGTCTCTAAGCTCCTCTCTCTTGACGGCTACGCTCAATTCCTTCCTGGCAGCATGACGACTCCAATCTTATTTTTTTTGTGTGAATTTTAGTTGAGACTTAGGGTGTATATATAGATTTTTTAGATTGTTTTGAGCCGTCAGATGAAGACAGGAGGAATCTAGACCATACAAAGTCCAAAGAGCTAATCAAGAGGTGACATGTCAGCCCCAATGACACACCGAGCCACAGAAATTCGAGCCAGAGCCAGACCCAACCAGCCAGGTCGACCAGGTAGGTCGACTGGCAGGTCGACACTATGGTCGACCTGGGGTGACCAGGTCGACACCATGGTCGACCCCATGGTCGACCTGGTCCCTGGGCGGGAATTTTCCCGCCCAGCCCAGTTTGAGCTTATTTTTCGAATTTTGAACTTGAAACCGAGCTGTTTGAATTTTAAATTTTATTCTGAAACTTCCGAAGGTCATAACTCCTTCATTCGGAGTCCGATTCACGCAAACTCGGACTCTATCTCAAGAAAAATTCCGAGACGAACGCAATGGCGTAACCCGTTTCCCTTAATTCTTTCATTTAGAATTAATTACACTTTAATTTGTGAAGCTTAATGTTATAGAATTCACGGGGGGTTACAGATTACTAGCATGATTGATAAGCAAAAGAAAAATAGATAAAAAGTAGTTCTAATATCATAATAGGGTAAGTGTTTGTGTATACCTAAAATTGAATAAATATAATAAGTATAGAAGATATGACATCTTCTCATTCGCAAGATTTGATAATGATGATTGTTTTGCACTTCTATAAATTCGAAACCAAGTAAATAAGTAGGAAGGAATTTCCTAATTATACCCACTTGATCGGCTGAAACAAGTCATAGATAAACTATGTTTACTATGGGTTTGGGTTTATCAGGCCCTATCCCATCATTAAAAGGCTTAACCTTATCCATATGTGTCAAAGTGGCTTATGTTCCCCGGTCGGATCAATGCATGTACAGTGACCTGCCAGAATGTACCCATACCCTCCAATTGGACAAACTTACATCCACAACATAGAATGGTGTGTGCCCTTGCCTCATATTGAGACCGGAAATGATAAAAAAGAGTACGCTGCATGGAATGGATCTCAACAAATAGTTTAGCGCAAATCCCTACCTTTGATTTGGCCCTCCCTAAATAATATAACAGATATTAGGCCCATAACTTTTTTCGATAAGTCCATATGTCATATTAAAGCCTATGCCATAATTTATGCTTGTAATTTACCCGTAAATTGTAAATCAATATGTCATATGAGGCCTAATCATGACATACTAATTTTTAGGCTCGTAATTTACCCATACACTATAAATCAATATGTTCATATTAAAACCTGATGACGAAATTCTAGGCTCGTAATTTACCTACACACAGTAAATCAATATGCACATATTAAGCAAATCCGTCCCTTTCAATTATTCTAAGTCATCTTAAAATTTGCAAATAAACCATTCATGTTTATTATGATGTAACGACCCACATTCTACGTATCGGAGGATCATAGAATATTTATTTTATTTTCATACGAGGTCGTATGGTCGTGTAACTTTGGGGAAATTGGGGTCATTTCCCATGTTCACGATTTTTGCTGAATTTTAAATGACCATTTTGCCCCTGGCGAATCTTGTTTCGCCTATAACTTTTGATTGGTAAGGAATTTTGACTTGAAACCAATTCCATTGGATTCGGATGATGGTTTACCTTTTCGTACAGTGGTCACATTAATCAAACGGACTTACCGTTTGGGAGATATGGTTGAAACAAGGTTTGTAAGGTGAAAAACTACTTAAGCGGGCTTAATAGGATAATTAACAGATGGGCCCATAACCCATTTCGGAATTAGGGTTATGGAGAGGCTGAAATCAGTTAGGAAACCATCTCATTTCATTTTCTTAGCTGCCATTTACATGTCTCTAAACCTAGCAATGGCCTCTAACCTCCAAATCACCTTCTAATCACTTTCTAACCCAATATTATGCTAATTAACTTCAAATCAAGGCAAATTAACGTCAAATCAGAGGTAGAGCTGCTGGAACACCTAGTAATTCGACCCAAATCAATAGAGTTTCAGATCTAAGATTTTATTTGTGGCTAAGGTGAGTGATTAACATGTTCATGTTTTTACACTGATTGCGGCTAATTGGGGGTGATTAGTGATAATCAGCAAAATTATGCATCATAAAAATCTAGAAAAATATGCAAACATTCTTAAATATTATTTTATGGCTTTGATATAAATTTGGGTTAATTTGGATTAAGTTTGCTAATCCTATTGTTAAAACATGGTTAAGGGGATTAAGGGGAAAATCATGCTTTTTGGGTATGTTTGATCTAAAATAACCTATAGGCTTGATGTTTTGATCATGTTAGTTAAGCCTATATGTTGTTATTGTTGGTTGTGATGTTTTATGATTGTTTAGTAAAGTTAGAATGGTTGAAAACGTCGTCGTATGGCGAGAATGGATGAAACAAGCTTGTTGGGAATTCTGCAGGATCCAGATCGGATCAGGTATAGGGGATCGGATCGGATGGGACGAGCCGAACCAGCGTAGTGGAATCTTCAGCAACATATGAATGCAAGGGCAAAAAGGAAGGCCATAAAATCTTGTTGGAGTTGGGAGGAGCTGGTGTTATCGGACCGGATGGGATCGGTTCGATGTAGCAGAATCGAACCATGATTTGGAGATAAAGGAGCGCCGAACCAAACTGACTTGGAGTGGAGCGCCGAGTCGAACCAACTTGAAGTGGAGCACCGAACCGAACGGAAAGCCTAGGGACGATGCATTCGAACCAGACCGAGGGAAGCAGACCGAACCTAACCGGATTTGCTTCTACTTCTACGCGACGACTCTTCTAAAGATCAACTCCAATTCGACCAAAACCTGAGATGAAAAGGAAGTCCAAGTAGGAAGTTATAACTCAGGATCCAAATGGGAACCAATGAGTTAACTTCCAAAGTTGGGCTTTGCTGCGGGACGTGTACAAAGGGGTTATCGATAGCTATAGCTTTAGTTCACTACTGAGAGATGGATTAGTGGCTATGGATCAGTGCAATGGGATCTTTAAGACTCCCAAGGGCAAGTGATCGTAGCATGGCTATGGATCAGTGCAATGGGGCTATTAGGACTCCCAAGGGCAAGGTGATCGTAGCAAGGGATTAGTGGCTATGAACCAGCGCAAGGAGTTCACTAAGACCCCAAGGGAAAACTGGTTGTAGCAAAGGATTTGGTGATCAAAGTAGCGGATATCGTACACTTTACGCACTGAGTGAGAGAAGTGAGGATTATTGCTATGTTTGATGTTTGCTATCACCATGACATGTGCACTTCCATTTTACACTTTATATTAGTGTTACCTTAGACTACTGTACATCTTGTTGTGCTAACTCTTTGGTTACAGGTCCAGGTTCAGGTATGATTATTTATACCTGTTATTGTTTTGTTTTGTTGCTATCGCTCATACCAGACTTTTGTCTGACCCAGAGTTTTATGTCTCTTCTTATTACTCTGGGTGCTCCTAAACGAGCAGACTAGAGAAATGTTAGGTGGCATGCACGGGTAGTTGTCCGGAGACGAGCATGAGGCTTCCACGTACTATTTACACATATTATCCCTGTGTTGTTGCTGGTCACTACTTTGGGCATTAGTAGTGTACCTTTTCTATTTTACTTTAGAGACAGTATTTTGAAGTTGTAATAATGATGATTTAGATCATAAGCTATATTTTGGATTCTGCTGCTATAATGGTTTAGTTTTCAGCTTATGCACTGTCTCGCCTGTTTTATGTCAAGTTATGTTATTATTATATTTTATTCCATGCGCTGTGAGATATACTATAGGTTCTTTAGTGATTCATAGTTTCAAAACCCCTTTCTTTTGACGACCATCCCGTGCTAGTCGGGCATTGGCAAAACGCATTTCGAGGAAATGTCGGCTGGTCCGGGACGGGCCGTCACATATGATTTCCCATTATCATATTTATGCAAGTTACTAATTATAGTGCAAAACTAGACTTAATCCAGTTATTCCTTTCTTAATTGCCGTTCAAAACATATCCAATTTAGCCTCAATTTGATTATTTCAATTCAATTAGCTTTATCCCCCAATCCAAGCGCAGAATAAAAGAAAATAATAATAATAATCTGTCACAAGTTATTAGGCATACAAGCTCATGTCTGATTTAGTCATATTTATGTGCCATCTAGGCATATTTTTGGCGTAACCCAAACAAACTGCAAAACTAGAAATAGAAAAGTGAAAAGGACTCTGACATAATGGTTTATAGAAATCTGATCAGAAATTATAGAAATAGATAGAAGGATCTTTAGAAAGAAAATAGAAACAATTAGAATCTGAAATAAACTGTAATAATAAGAATCTGATAAATAGACTGTGGAGAATTCAGATATGAAAATGTCTAAAACTGCTATTATATAGATTTTTCTTTAACTTTTCAAAAATTTAGATAATCACAATACAATCTCATCTAAATTTGCTTATCCAATGGCCCTTGTAAAAAGCTCCAAAATAAATAATCCTCTCCCTGAAGTTTGTGCGCAAACAAATTTTATTCTAAAACTATATTTTTATTTAAGGGAAAATCGTGTGGTGGGGGAATATACATAAAGAAGAAATTGTGTATAATAAGGGGCAGGGCTAGAGGCTTATTTATAACGGAGGTTGAATAACTTAAGCCCTTAGATTTTAGGTTAAAGTTCTCAAACATCGGATACAGAAAAAAAGTTTCAAACCAATCAGAAAGTCCTTCGATTCCGTGCTAGGCACGAAATCATGCTTGGAAAATGACCTGGGTTGACCCATTACCCAGATGAGTCGACACACGGGTTGACCCGGCCTGGGAGTGGGTCATCCCAGTTCTAACGTTGTAAAAAATTAGTTATTTTATTTTAATTTGACTTGTTTATTTAATTTTGAATTTAAATTTCAAACTTTTTTTAGTCATAACTTCTTCGTTTTAAGTCCTTTTTCACAAATCAAATATCTATATCAACCAGAAAATTATAACGGCCCAAACGGCGTAAACATCATTACCTAATTCTTGTTATTTTCCAACTTATTCTTTAATTAATTAATTTGTTAATTAATTACTATTCGTTAAAATTTTGGGTTGTTATAACAACACTCAAGCTCTTAGAATTTTGCAACAAAATTAGTGTATATATATACAGGTTTACAACGAAGTGATTTTGACCATTTTCAAGAATTATACAAACACCCAAATGCCTTTCTTTCATTACACCAATATCCAAACCCAAATATACTTGACTGACCATTTCCGCAAATAAATATAAATAATAAGGGACTTAGGGGTTTTGATATTATTTTTCTTACACATAAATCCAAATCTCTTTTAGGCACAATTATCCAAATTTTACATCATTTGAACATAGTAAATAACAAACTTGTGGAAATTCCACTCACAGAGATTAGAAGAAGGAATTAGTGGAATATAGTGTAGAATCAACTAAAAATCTGGATTTCTGCCTTCGTATCAACGTATTCCAATCCTCCCTAATACATACATACATACATACATACATACATACATACACAGTTCATGGCGTCCTCATCTGGGGGCGGAAACCCTAATGATAATTCTAATACTGATCACGCCTGGCAAGAGGTACGCAACAGTAAATCTAAATCATTCAAGGATGTTGTTACTGGATCCGATGTTAATAAGGGAAAGGCAGCTGAGAATGAACAAAAACGACAGAATATACCAAAATTTGTTCCAGGTGTCAGATCCTGGGTGCAAGCGGTTGCAGGCAACACCCAAATTGAAGGAGATATGGAATTCTTTTCTTCCAACACTGACGCTGATGGCTGTTATGACGATCTTGATGATGAGGTCTTTGAAAAAGCAAACTCCATGTAGAATAACTCTATATACATCTATTTAGAGGGACGTAGACCTTATTATGTGCATTTAAACGCATATATCAGACGCGAATGGAAACCATCTGGTAGATGGGATGTTTTTGCAAGAGAAAACGAATTCTATTTGATAAAATTTGCAATTGAAGCTGACTGCACAAGGGTTTTAAATGAAGGACCATGGTTCATGGACAGTAAGCTTATTTTTATTAAAAAGTGGGAGCCAAACTTACGCCTAGAGAGAGACATGCTTGATTCGCACCCTGTTTGGGTAAAACTACATAATTTAGACTTATCTCTGTGGAATGCCAGAGGGATTAGTAAATTGCAAGTTTAATTGGCACTCCATTAAGCATGGATGATTACACTAGAAATGTTAAATGACTCAAATATGCTCGTGTGCTTATTGACATTAAAGCGACCAACCCATTAATTAAACAGGTGCGAGCTAAAGATAAAAATGGTAATGTCTATATACAAAGTGTGGAATATGAATACGTGCCTCCTGTGTGCTCTCATTGCAAGTGTTTTGGACATTCGCTAGACCAATGTGCATCTGTGGTTAAGCCAATGAAACAAGTCTGGCAAGTTAGAACTGACACTTCACATTCAACTAGTTCAGAAGAGTCCCCGGTTATATTTACATCACAAAATAACACACAACAACTAGTGGGGAGTTCAGTTGCTGTTCCTTTGACTACCCTTACAAAAACACCAATATCTATAGAAGAAGTGGTGATTCTACATAACTATACTACTCCTCACACTTCAGAAGTCACTGAAGTCACTTATGTTGCAGATCAAACGGAAACACATACTGTGGAAGTGAACCAAACCGAATATGTTCCTGTTGAGAGGTCCCCACATGACCTTCAAGAAGACGCTCTGAATGATCCTGATAAAGACGAAAACATTAATTTAGATGGCATTGAACTCACTCAGGAAGAAGATGAGGAAACTGAAGACTCGCGTTCAGCAAAGTTAACAAAAGGTAACAAAGAGTTTGATAAGCAATTTACAGCGAAACAAAAAGAGGAAAAAATGAAATAGGTGATAGGCTCTTCATACATGACATTGAGGAGCAAACTATCACTTTTTAAATGACTATAATAACATGGAATGTTAGAGGTATAAATAATGACATTCTTCAACTAGACCTCTACAATATTAGAAGGTTATGTGCACCTTCTATTATGCGTTTTTTGGAAAATAAGTTCACCGACGATAATATGAAAAAATTCATTAACAATTTTGGGGTTGATTGGTTATAATGTAATAACAATGATACAGGATGTAAGGGTAGAATTCTTGTTGTGTGGTGTAAATCAGTATGGCAGCTAAATATAATTGACAAGGATGCACAACAGATTACCATGAATGCTAAAAACAGTGGGGGTTTACATTTCATCATCACCGCAGTATATGCAAGTAATTCTGCGACTGAAAGAAATGACTTGTAGAAAAAAATTAAAGACCTAGCAAAAAATGTAAACATTCCATGGATAGTTACCGGGGACTTTAATGCAGTACTTAATAAAGAAGACAAAATGGGAGGTGTGCCTCTGAGAGTAGCTCAACTTACAGAGTTCAATAACTGCATTTCTGGTGCAGGACTGTTGGAGCCAGTGCATAATGGTCTGAAATATACATGGAGAAGTGGTGAAAATAAGAAAATCTCTTGTATATTAGACAAAGTACTGGTTAACTCTGAATGCATTATTAAATTTCCAGACATTAAAGTGGAAATTCTTTCTACCTTCACAAGTGATCATAGCCTTTTATATATATATATACAATTTGTGGAAAAGGTGAACAATGCAAAAGGCAAGCCTTTTAGATATGTCAATGCTTGGCAAAATATTGAAGGATATGATGAAGCTGTTAATTTTAATCTGTGTGAGCTATAACAAGGATGTGCAGGCTTCAAAACTCTACAAATGCTTAAATTTGCTAAATAGAGGCTTAAAGATTGGAACAAATGCGGACCTAGATAGAATAATATTGATAATTTACAAAAAGAATGTGCCAATCTGTTGTAGCTGATTGATGATGGAGATAATTCAAATGAAGTATGGAGTAAATATCAATCTAACCAATTAGAGTTGAAAAAAGCCCTTAAAAACAAAGCTATTGAATTAAAGCAGAAAGCAAAAGTGCAGTGGTTAACTGAAGGAGACGAATGCACAAAATTCTTCTACACTAAAATGTCAATTCGCAAACATATCAACAACAGTTTTCACTTGATTGATCATCAAGGGAATAACTACAACGACCTTCAAAAACTTGAGAAAGAAGCTATTGAGTATTTCATGTCATTATACAATGGAGAATGCGAAACTAATTTACCTGTTATTCAATGTAGGATAATTGTGAATACCAGAGGCAGGAGGCTGCTGTGCAGGGATGTCTTGTATAATGAAGTGTGGCTGGCTCTGCAGTCCATCAGTGTTGACTCCGACCCAGGACCAGATGGGGTAGGGGCTGGGTTCTTCAAAAAGCACTGGCAGTACCTGAAAGATTATGTAACACAAACAATTCAGGAAGCACTTGTCACTAGTAAAATAATTAAAGAAATGAATCACACTTTTTTATGTCTCATTCCAAAAGTAGAAAACCCCACCAGACCAGAAGAATTCAGGCCTATCGCTTGCTGCAATGTGCTATACAAAATTCTCAGCAAGGTATTATGCAACAGAATGAAACAGATATTACCAGACATCATCTCAGAGTGTCAGAGTGCATTCATTAAAGGAAGACATATTTCAGAGAACTCGCTGTTGGCTCATGAACTTGTTAGAAATTTCAATAAACCTGGTGCTGACAAATTTTGTTTGAAAGTAGACCTTCACAAAGCACGACAAAATAAATCGACATTTCATAATTCATATGTTATGTAGCATGGGTTTTCCTAACAAATTTGTTATGTTGTTTAGTGAATGTATATCTACCCCTACTTTTTCTATATTGATCAATGGTATCCCAAAGGGATTCATTGGATCAAACAGGGGAATAAGACAAGGAGATCCATTATCTCCTTACCTGTTTACTGTAGCTATGGAGTATTTTTCTCTTCAGATGAAATTGTCGGAGCACAACAGACAAATTCAGACAGTACACAATTTCCAACCTAAGATAAGCCACCTCTTATATGCTGATGACCTGATAATATGCATTAAATCAAATGAAATAGCCGCTAGGACCATCAAAAATACTTTTCAACTACTTGAAAATTTTGTTGGCTTGAAACTGAGTGAGAATAAAACAAAGTGTTACTTTAACAAGTTCTGTGATGATCGAAATGGAATACTTGAAATCTTGGGAGTCACTGAAGGATCATTACCAGTAAAGTACTTGGGGGTCCCTTTATCAACAAATAAAATTACTGATAGAGAATGTGTTGAACTGATAAGCAAGATTAAAGATAAGTTGCAAGGATGGACCTCTAACACTATATCGCTAGCAGGAAGAATTGAACTGGTACATACTGTTATACATGCCAAGATAAGTTTCTGGCTACAAACATTTCAAATTCCTATTGCATCTATTGAAAAAATAGAAAAGGTATGTGCAGATTTTATATGGAGAGGTGGTTATCACAAAATCAAGTTTGCGGATCTATGCAGACCTAAGGAAGAAGGGGGAGTAGGACTGAGAAACATAAGAGATATGAGAGTTGTTTTTAGTCTCAAACAAGGTTGGAAAATTATTACTAGCAAAGGTCTGTGGGCGAAATTGATTGAGACAACACTACATAAAAGATAATTTTTGGCAAATGGCTGAGGATAATAATGCATCACCAAATTGGAAGGCAATTCTAAAAATCAGAGATAAGCTTGCTGCTAATTGCACTCGTGAATTCGCAACTGGTAAGGATACCAACTTATGGAAAGACCCATGGATATTGGGTAAATCAATGATTGATATTGTAGGTTGGGACACTTACTCGACTTATGGTTCCCCAAACATTAATGTTGATACAATTATTGAAAATCAAACTTGGAAATGTGAATAATTGCCATGCAACAGGGATATCACTTAGAAAATTCAAGCTATGACAATATTTTCTTGACGAGATAATGACATATGGGTCTGGAATAATTCTAAAGGAGACTTTGTTATAAAAAATGCATGGAACTCAATTCGAACAAAACATGAGAACAAAATCTGGGTAAAACCATTTGGGACAAAGCAATTTACCCCAAAAACTCACTGACTACTTATAAGGCTATCATGCAACGTCTCCCAACACGAGACAAATTATATAAATGGGGAATAACGCAAGACAGATTATGTGTGCTGTGTGGTGCATCGTAAGAAACACATGAACATTTATTCTTCGCATGCAACTATTCCAAAGCAATTGCTCATAATTGTAATGTTAAAGTGGATCCTTTGAACCAAAATTGGGACTTGCAGGTAATAGCAACATACCTGGCCAGGCACCCAAACAATGATCGTCTGATAGCCAAACTCGACAAGGTTGCCTTGACGTATGTTGTCGCCGCAATTTGGAGAGAACGAAACGCGACAATTTTCAATGGGAAAACAAGCACAACTTCGATGGTCAGTAAATTGGCCATAATCGACATTAAATTAAGTAAACGGAGATTCAAAGGGAGAGTTGATACCGATAGCTTGGAATCTGCACTCGTTGGATTGTCAGGAAGGGATCTGAAGGAAGCGTCAGCACAAATTCCAGGAACCAGTAAAGACTATGATCCGCCATGAAGAAGTAGCGAAGTCGATGGGCTGATTGAAGAAGACGATGAGTTTATTTGTGGAAGTTTCTAGTTGAGATTAATGTAACTGGTTTGTTCTCTTTATCGCTGCGAGGTACATAGGCTTCATCCTGTTTTGTAATCAATCCACTTTGGGCCGAAAATGCCTAATAAAAGTTTTTACCCAGTTTCAAAAAAAAGAGAAAATTAAAGTTTAGAATCTCATATATATAAATATATATAACTTAATTCCAGAGTTTGTACATATAAGAGTTTAGATATAGAAAGTAGAATAAGGTTAGAAGAGAGAGGAGGAACCTACCGTGAAATTCTAGAATTAAGAAATGGAGAGACAAAGTAGAGGCATGAAGAATGAGGTGTCGTGTTTTGGAAGTGGCTAGAGAGTCTTATTTATAGTTGCAAGTGTGTATACAGACCGTCAAATTATTGTGATTTAATCTGGATAGCCCGTTGTTTGCAGAATTATAATTAAACCCAAAATAAAACAAAGCCTCCCTTACTACTTACATGAAGGGCTGTTTACCCCCTTTGTAGAAGGGTGGTTGACCTTAACCCCTTTTGGGGTCAAGGCAGGGAATTTGTTTCACTATACGATTGATTTTATATTAATTACTTATTAATAAGATTGATTAATTTTCATTTATTGATTATTCTTGTCCCCCTTTGCATATAAATATATACAACAATTCAAATCCTTGTGGAATTTTCTTTTATGCCAATCTAATATTAATTATATTCCAGATTTATATTTAATCAGATTGAATTTCAAATCTTATGCATAAACATTTATGCATAACTTGTTTTATTAATAAATTTTGCATACAAAATCCATTTTCAGTGAATAAAATATTAAAATGGATCAGAATTCTGCTACGAATATAATTAAAATACTTTCGTGGCCCAATTCTCAAATCCCCCAAATTCTATTTTTCAGCCCATTAATTTGTTATTGATTATTATTATTATTTATTTTAAATTTAATTATCCTATGTCTATTAAAGGTACATTTTTCAGGGTGTTACATTCTTCCCTCCTTAAAAGAGATTTCATCCTAAAATCTTTTCGAAGGGGCAAGAAAAAAAATTGCTCTAATAACCATATTAACTCCCATGTTATTTATAAACATCCATAAAACATCTATAACTCAAAGTGATTATGTACTACAGACTTGCTAAAGTGAGCTCATTCATAACGTGTATGTGCAATTAGTGATGTTATATGTATGCAAAACATCCTAATATGCATATAATTTCTACGTGAGTGCTCAGTGCATTTGTGTTGCCAACAATTCCTACTATTCAACCTAACAACCACAATGAAACATAAAGTCTTAAAACTTCCGAGAAAGGCTACAAAACTTAAAATTTCCATGCCTTTCGTCAAATTTTCTTCCTTATGTACTTGAACCAATCTAGTTAAATATGGTAGAGCCATCAAATCCCATGCTCCATAATATCTGTGGTGGCACGAGACACCCAAGGTTTCATCTTTGTCCTCATTTCTTGATTAGTCCATACGAAACTTAGCAATAATGTGAAGGTATATTATCAAATATAAAAGTATGAAAACATCATGGGCTCCTGTAATGACCTGCATTTTACGTATCAAAGAATCATAAAATATTTTTATTTAATTCTCCAAGGGTCGAACCATTCTCATTTTTGGATATGTTATTTATGGGAGTGTGAGACATACCCATGATTTTTACTAATTCTGTTTGTCACCATTTTTTCCCTGTTGTTTTTCTTTAGGGGATAACTTTTGAATATGATTGAATCAAGAGATGGGATCGATCTCACTGGAACGGGAATGGTGTTTCCAATTCGGTAGAGTGGCCATACTAAGGATTTGGCTGAGCAGTTTGGGAGAAATCGCTGCTTTTTGTTGCTTCCTTTCTAGACAGACTAATTATCATTAGTGGGCTGATTAGTGAGGCCCATTAAGGCTAGGGGATATTGTCTATAAATATAAGGGTAAAGGTAAAGTGATTTGTTTAGTCTCTTTACTTTCTCATTTGGTTGGGTGTCTGTGATTCTCTGGCCCAAATAAATACACCTCCACTCCATTTCAATTCATAGATTCATGAAGTAGAATTGAAGATCAACATCGAGGAAAGGTATATCGCATCAATTGAATTGATTCAGAGGCTGTTCTTCATTGTTCTTTGCTATCTGGGATTAGCGATTGTTGATTTGTGGCTATTTTGTGAATTTGGTCAGTGATAATCATCTCTTACATGGATTTAATCAAGTATATAGGATTGTTTTATTTTAGATTCATTTATACAAGTTATATTCACCTAAATTTAATGAATATAAGTATATTTTGAATTCAGATCACACCATGAATCTAATTTAGCTAATTATAATGGTAATTCACATGTTAATATTAAAATCACATGTTAATTATTGATTATATGGAATTTAGACCCTATTATTGATTCGTTTATCGTTGTTTCATGATTTGGTGAATTTGTTATGATTGTATGAAAATTATTTGTCGTGCTAATGATTGTACAATGATTATTTCTAGTGTTATTGATTGTTTGGCCAAAAATGGATGTTTTGGATAAATTGTATGCATAGATGTTCATCGTTAAAGCTTAGATTGATTGGTCGGAGAAAATTAGAGGTTTGGCTAATTTGAATTGGATGAAACTTGGCAGAGGAGCTCCGGAGAAGGAGTGGAGGAGATCTCGAAAGTTTGAGCTCCAAACTCCAAAATCCATGATGGACTAGGTGTGATCCATGATGAACTGGGTGTGATCCAAGGATGGGTCATGAACACTCCATCACAAAAGTTGTCTAAATAAGCTGATTTTTGATGTGATAGATGGGCATGGTTTATGAAGGTTATATATGAAGTTTTGTATTTGTTGGACCTAACATAATGAAGTTGTGACTTGACAAATGTTGTAGCTTCGATGTTGAATTTAGATGGAATGTTCAAAGTAGAGTCGAGTGATCATTGATCATGGGATGATGAATGTTCTATTGAAGAAGACTCAAAAGGTGGTTTGAGATCATAGATAATGGATTGCTTGAGAAGGTGCTTGAGCTTAAGAATATAGTCGTTAGGGAGGATGGCTAGAGTTTTCAAGTGCCAAGGTATCTCGTTGGTCATAGGTTCTAGCGGACTCAAAGCAAGGGTATAATAGGGATGCCTAAAAGACTAGGTGGTTAGTCGAGTACCCTGTGCAGCCACGATGGGACTAGATACGAGTCATGATGGCGTATGGAGTTTTGCTAGAACCGGGGTTGCCATTAGCCCCTGACAGGTGGTAGGATGGGCCAGTCATACGATTAACGATGGATTCAAGGTAAGGCAGACGGTGATAGCCAGGGTCATGGATGTTGTATTTGGTTGTATCGTCTTGTGTGTGTCATTCGACGTTGATGAAGATATTTCTTGGGTGCTTATCTGATATTGGTTTAGGCATTTGGAGCTTGTGCTTAGGAGATATTGTACTCGATTAGGATGATTCGTACTTGATAATTGGTTGCTATGGATGTTCTTATTTGTTTGTTTCTTCTCAAACCCTCTGGGAAGGCTATCACCGTGGGTTGTGGAAGGGAAGTGGGATTGGAAATCCTATTTTGTTAAGGTGTTTGGTTGATTAGATGATTGAACTACGTATTATCCATATGCTTTATTGTTAATGTTGATAGTTGTTTTATCACTCATTAAGACTATTTTTGACTTAAGGTTTTGTGTTTCCTCTTATCACCTTGGGTTGTTCATCAATGTTGTTGATGGGAAGACTAAGTAACAGGTTATAGATCTTGATGAAGATGATGCTACTAAGTGAGACGAGCATGAGGCTGATGTATTACAATCTACTATACATAATTTTTGTTTTCGCTAATGTTGTTGATATGTTACTCTGAGCGAAATTGTAGTGAGGCCCTTTATGCAAATTTGGTGTAATACGGTTGTTTTGTATTGGATATTTTCATGGAGATATAAAAGTTGAAATTTTGTTTTATTGTGCTTCACTGTTATTTCCAATTGTATATGTTCTATTATATTTTATCCATGCGATGTGAGTTATATGATAGGTTCCATTGGTATTATTCTACCTTGATGATCGTCCGTAGCTGCCTAGCACATCTTTCAACGCACTATTTCCTTTGTTAAGTGCAAGAGTTATAGGCGGTCGTCACATTTGGTATTAGAGCTTTGGTTAATCGATTTTATCCAAAGTTCATGGGCATAATGATGTCTAAGAGACGTATTTGTAATTTTCTAGTGAATGATTACTATATTATAGTGTATAGCATTGTAGCGTTTGAACTTCATTGCAGTTTTTCTCATGCATAGACGAATCATTCTATTTTCAGATTTAGAACGAGTCGTCGATCTTCGAGACATACTGCTAAGGAGGGAGCGGGACTGGGAGGAGATCTAACTGATTACCGAGCTACATTCGAGGCCATGATGGCAGCAATCATGAAGAGGGTACCCGCTCCAGAAGCAGTCGCTGTAGATGGTGGTGTTCAGCTGCAGGTGCCTAGGGTGGTTGATTTCGCTAAGCTGTGCAAGGATTTCACCACTCTTGTTGGGAAGCCATTTTTTGGGATTGAGCCGACTGTCGAGATTCAAAGGTGGCTTGATGCTTGTGTTCGTATATTCGAAAATTTGGGTATTGACGATGCAACTAAGAGGAAGGTTGCATCATGGAAACTATAGGGCATAGTTATGGATTGGTGGAACTCTGTCACTTTAAAGACTCCCTAGGATGAAATCACTTGGGATCAATTCCGAATCAAGTTTGAGATGAAGTTCATTTCTACCGCCCAGACATTAGTTTTGGTTAAAAAGTTTGTTGAGCTAAAGCAGAGTGGTCGACTAGTGTTGGAGTACATTTTTGAGTTTGAAGATTTATCAAAGTACGCAGGTTTGTATATTGAGACTCTTTATTAGAAGAACGATAAATTCGTATTGGGTTTGGATCTATATCTTGGGAAGCAGTTGGTTGATCATTTGGATGACCCTTATGAGAAGATTTTTGAGAAAGCTTTAAGGCACGAGAGTCTGTTTCCTAAGTAACTAGTTGTTTTTGCAACCAACGAGGATCCGAAGCCCTAACAAGGTGGTGATAAGAAGAAGGGGAATGGAAAGAGGAAGCGACAAAAGTAAAATAGGAAAAGATTGCCAAAAGAAGAAAAGCGATTTGATTTGCTATAACTTCCAGCAGAAGGGCCATTATTCCAAGGATCGTAAGAATCCAAAAGCCAAGAAGAAGTGCCATAATTGTGGTAAGCCCGGGCATTTCAAGAAGGATTGTCCAGAACTGTTGAACGGTAACCGGATAGTGAAGGCGTATGCTTTAGAGGTTGTGCCAACTTTTTTAAGAGCTCCTATGGCAGAGGAGAAAGGGAAGAGTGTTGTTGTTAAAGGTACGCTTTCTATCGGGGATGTTTCAGGTCAAGTGTTGTTTGATACAGGAGCTACGCATTCTTTTATTTGCAATGAGCTTGTATACCGGTTGGGTTTGGAACCCGAGGTTGTTGATAAACCATTGATTATGACCAACTCTATAGGGTTTTTTTCTAGTCTTTGTATGCATTGTCGTGGTCTAGTGTTATCAGTCATGGTTGCTCTTTTGTGTGTAATTTCTTTGTTTTGAACTTCGTTGTGTTTGAGATCATTTTGGGTATGGGTTGGCTCAAAAGGTACGCAGTAAAGTGAATTGCAAGAAGCTCGAGGTGGCATTCGGGAATGTAGATGGGAAAATGGTTGTGATTCGATATAAGCTAGAATATGGGGTCTTCATAAGCTTTTTGTATTCTCTTGTGATTCCATGGGAAGGATTGTCATATGTGTCGATCACTAGTGAGTTTGATTATGTCTTTGACGAGGTCAAAGATTTTCCGCCACATGCGAGATTGAGTTCAGGATCAATGTGGTTGAATGAACTAGACCTATCGTTATACCCTTAGGCGGCGCCTAGAGAACAGCTAGATTAGAGGTGCAAGTAAGTGACCTTCTGGGAAAGGATTCATTTGGCAAAGCATGTCCGAATGGGGTGCAACAGTTGTGTTTGTAACCAACTCTGATGGATCTATAAGATTGTGTGTGGATTATCGAGCTGAACAAGGTGAGTAAGTAGAACAAGTATCCATTGCCGAGAATAGATGACTAGTTTGATCAACTTCATGAAGCCATGGTGTTTTTCCAAATGGATTTGGCAACGCAATTACATCAGTTGAGAGTGGCAAAGGATAGTGTGCTAACGACCACTTTTAGGACACCATCTGATTTCTTTAAGTGGCTGGTGATGCCATTTGGATTGACCAACGCACTAGCATATTTCGTGGATCTTATGAATTGGGTATTCAGAGATTAGTTGAACAAGTTTGTACTTGTGTTCGTGGATGACATCCTAATTTACTCCCGAAATGAGGAAGAGCATTAGATGCACTTGCGAATTGTTTTGGAAATCTTGCGAAAGCACCAGCTAATAGCTAAGTTTTCAAAGTTTCACTTTTGTAAGAATGAGATGAGATTCTTAGGCATGTTGTTTCTGGAAACGGAATAGCTGTGGATCCTGCTAAGGTGATAGCAATCTAGGATTGGGATAGGCTTAAGGATGCGACGGATGTTAGGAGTTTCCTTGGGTTGGCAGGATATTATCGATTTATCAAGGATTTCTCCAAGATAGCTGCACTATTAACAGATTTGACAAAGAAGAATCAAGCGTTCACATGGGATGCGAAGTGTGAGAAAGCTTTTGGAATCTTAAAAGAGAGACTGACGAGTGCTCCTGTTTTGACTATTCCAATCAGGAATAAGGAAATGGTGGTATATACCGGTGCATGTGGTATTGAACTTGGATCAGTTCTGATGCAGAAGGTAGAGTTATGGCCTATGCGAGTCAACAAGTGAAGCCGCACGAAAGGAATTATCCGAATCATGATCTAGAGTTATTAGCGATTGTGTTTGCTTTGAAGATGTAGAGATGTTGCCTTTTGGGAGTTTGATTCGAGCTATTCACATATTACAAGTCGTCAAAGTATCTTTTCTCCCAAAAGGATTTGAATCTTCGGCAGCAACGGTAGTAAGAATTTTTGGCATCTTATGATTTTGGCATTGTCTATATTCCTGGTAAAGGTAACGCAGTGGCAGAGGCATTAAGTCGAAGAAATGCTGCTTTAGGAGTGATGTTTTCGGAATGGAAGTACCTTGAGTAAATGGAAGGATTTAATTTCAGGCCTAGGTGTGAGTTAGAGCTGAAAATGTTGGCGAGCTTATCGATAAGACCAACTCTAATTGAAAGGATTGGCAAAAGCCAAAAGCGTGATGAAAAGCTTGTCGAGATCATCCAGAAGTTGGAAGTGAGACTAGAACCAGAAAAGGATGAGGAATTCGAGATCGATCGAGATGGGGCTTCGTAAGAAAGGACGAGTAGTTGTTCCTGATATTGATTGAGTTAGAGATGAGGTTCTTAGAGAATGTCATCGCTCTAAGTTGATGATTCATCTTGGTGGTAATAAGATGTATCGAGACATGAAGCGAGTTTTTTATTGGGAAGGTATAAAGAGGGATGTTGGGAATTTTATTTCCAAATGTATGAACTATCAGTTGGTGAAAGCTGAATAGAAAAAGGCGAGTGGATTGCTTTGGCCATTGAAAGTTCCTACATGAAAATGAGAGCAAGTATCGATGGATTTTATCGAATGACTACCTAGGACTAGGGCAAGAAATAAAGGGATTTGGGTTATAGTGGATAGCTTGACCAAAAGCGCAAGGTTTATTCCTGTCAGATCAACTAGGACAACATCAAAGTTGGCTGAGTAATATATAAAATGGATAGTTCGATTCCATGGTATCTACGGATCAGTATAAAGACTTAGAAGTCAAAACCGTAGTTTCAAGGCCTCGTAAGCTGCTTTGGGTTGTAGGGAATGACAATAAACAACTTCAGAGGAAGGTGGTTTAGCTAGTCAATGTACAATGGGGCGAGGATTATGACGATTCTACATGGGAAATGGAAGAGAGTATGAAGGCGACATATCCAGAACTCTTCGTGTGGTATGACCCATAAATATCGTGTCATCCTTATATCATGGTAACTTGTACTATTATTAGAATTCTGCATGCTAGGCTAGGGCTATGGTTGCATGGATTGTTGGATGCTAGATCGGATGGTAGGCATGCAGAATAATTCTTGTTACTTGTGCTTGCTTGGAATTTCGGGGGGTAGGGGGAGGGGGGGTGATTCCTAAAGGGGGGAGAATGTAACTACCCACATTTTACATATCGAAGGATGGTAATTCTCCAAGGTTTGAACTATTACTACAAAAAATAACAATGAAGTTGGCTGGCAGTGAAGGCAACCACAAGCACACAGAAATCCTTCAGAGAGCAAGATCAAACACTAAGAAAAGACAAAAATAGGGAGAAATATTCTGAAGGCAACATCAACCGAGACTTATCCCGTTACCTGCTAATGGTGAAAGGGTATCCAATGAACACAATCATGAAAGAATGATCTAAGAGCCACATAAACCTCCACCTCCTTAGGGGGAAATAATTCAAAGTCTACAGATTTTCGACATAGTCTATCTAGCGGAGCATATCCGTTTGGGGGGGCTCTGTAACGAAAGGGCATTCGAATCAGCAAACTAAGAAAGAAAGAGGTGAGAGTTCCGTTAATAGAAGCCTAAAAGGGCAAAAGGGAGTGCCGGCATTAACCTGCTTAACACTGATATGACAGGATGAGAAAACAGCAAAGATATCAGGTCGAGAGTACATAAAGAGTCTATTTCCGAAACATCAACTGCATAAAATATCCAAGAACACATTATCGAGAGCTATCTTCCGAAACACCAAACCATCCTAAAAGCTTTACTGACTGGACAACCGAAACCCTAGCGGAGGTGCAGTCTATTTGTGCTAAGTTACTTAGTACAGACACTGGCAATAATTTCAAACTGGAAATCATCTACGAACATTGGGAGAGCAAGCTTCTCTAAGTATTCACAGGAAGACCAGGAGTTGACATTCGAGAGGCTATGCCCGGGAGCTGCTACTAAGAGTCCAAATACCTTCCGAAAGACACCATATCATCAAGTTCATATCCACCACAAAGGAGCCGTAAATAACCGAAACCCCCACTTCGAAGGCCATAACTAGTACTACAAAAGCGATCGGCGGCCAAACATCCGAAACTAAGGGAAAAGGGGCCGACAAAAGCTCTTATAGGCCCAATAGCCCAACAACAGAAGGGATCCCAAATCCGCTATAAATTAGACCCCAGGGTCCACATCCAAAAGGTATAGCTTCCTCGAAAAAGGAGGACTTCTCCTTCTAAATTAGATCTCCCTTCTCCAGGGATTGGAGGAAGAATACCCCAATTTGTAAATCTATCTGGAATCCAATCATGTGACCTCCTCTATGAATAAAATCATAAAAAGCTCTTAACGTGGATGTAGGTTCGAATCGAACCGAACTAATATAAAATTGTGTGTTCTCTTGTTCTTTCTAGGTATTATATTGTTCTTCGACATATTTCTTGTTCTTCGACATATTTCTATAAGTATTTTGTTATGTTGTTGGATTAACAAAATATTTCAGCACAAGCTATTGGGTTCTTGGCACCCTGACACTTTTCTCAAAAGGAAAAAAACCCTTATCTCGAAGAAATGGTAAGTTAGCTCAAACTAGGAAAAGTCGTATGTTCCTATTTTTCCTTTTGGGTCTTCCCCTTAGATCTATTTCGAGTGCTGACAAAAAATATTGTTGACATTTTGGCGCAAGAAGGAGGGCCTGAACCTCCGACCTTGTGGTTAACAGCCACAAGTCTATCTGAACTGTTCCGTCCTGGGTTGGACTAAGTATTAAAGAAGCAAGGTTATAGACAAAGAGCCTAGGAAGGGAGTTTCTAAGTACTAGGTTATTACTTCAAACATTGTTCATCTTTGCTTTTCGGGATAGTAGGAAAGGCTCCCAGTACCCATTGAAAATGGTTATAACAAAAGGAATTTGGAAACAAAATTCCAACACATCAACTGCTTTGGAGAACAACACACTTTCGAATATTAGCTCAACAAATCCGAAAATCAGAGAACCATCAGACTCAAAAGGAAGGAAGGATAATGAGCTGGAGGCATTGTATTTGGCTCTACATATTGATGCTACTATAAGGCCTATTGAAGAGAGCTCAACCCGAAGAACCTCGATGTCTAACTTATATCAAGTGAAGTCAGAGATGACATCTTCTGAGTTTGAAAGCCGGACCAGATGCTCACCAGATCCACGCTTTAGTTTAAGGTCACTGAAAAACAATCCCGCGTTAACAAAGGATAAAATCCAGTCATATGTCCAACACGCTATGGGAGCAGGCTGGCCTTTGATTCTGACACAATCTTTGAACCTGAGTTTTGTAAAAAGGGAGTCAGGAGAAGCAAGACCCTGAAACGACGACTGCTCGAAGTGAAGGATTTGGAGGGTGACACTCAATCACCAAGTTCTTCAAAAGACTTCGAACCAGAACAGGAAGATGAGCTCAAATCTACGAGGGAAAGTATAGCCAAGCAGATATCGGAAATAATAGAGAAATCTTATTCAATCCCTTCCAAGAAAAGAAGGACCATCCCTATAGACAAAAGATGCAATGCGAGCCAATACTACGAAGATAAGGAGAAATCTGGAAGTTCAATTACTGGGGAGTCTAGTCTCGAAAGGCCGAACCATGGAGATTTGGAAATCTGTCTTAGAAACATGGCAGAGAAAACCATAAGGAACTTGCTCGAAACTGAGAGGGCAAGAATCTTGGGTAAGCAAATTAATGACAATGAAAGAGTAATACCCTTTACTGATGAGATCAAAGATACAATGATACCGCCACATGTGAAAGCCCCAACCATGAAATATTATGGAGCCTCTGATCCGGACGACCATCTCATGGCCTTCAATAGCCGTATGGACGTTTATGATGCTTCTGGTGCTATACGATGTCGAATATTTACAATAACTCTCAAGGGGCGACTGCCAAATGGTACCGACAATATCAAGAGGGTACCATCCATTTATGGAAGAAATTCTCCCATGAATTCTCAACATATTTCGGCGTTTGCAAAGATCCGGCCATGGACTATACGATCCTTGCAAACATAAAGAAAAAACCAGAAGAATCTCTTAGTAGTTACCTGGAAAGGTTTAAGGCGAAGGCTCTAAAAGCAGATGACATGAACGATTGGGAGAAACTTATCACTGTATATTCTAGTCTAATTAAGAATACACCATTCCGGAAAGGAGTTATATATCCGCGGATGCGGAAGCTTGCAAGACTTATACCTCCAGGCAGACAAATTCATTCGTATGGTTGAGTCTGATTATTCGAGAGGAAGCTCAATCAAGGAGGGAGATCCCGGCAAGAATCCTGAATCCCATTCAAGCGTGAAAATAAGGCGTGTAACCTCCAAAGCCAAAACTTCAAACTCTGCTCATGGAAGCTGCTACAATTGTGGATCAAACAATCACTGTGCTAATCAATGTCGTGAGCCACGCACATGCCGCACTTGCCGAATCCTCGGTTACACAGCATCAGCATGCCCTGTACTTCGGGAAACAACTAGACATCGTGAAGATCTGGTAGCTTCTCTCCTAAATCAAGCATCATATTAATGATTTAGAGAATTCTCAAGCATACTTGCAATTTTCAGTATGTCAACATCCCCCTTTACTTCGAGCTACATGCTCACGCAAGTTGTGTGCTCGCACTTAAAGTCTATGTGATCACGCAAGCTGTGTGCTCGCCCGTGAGATGTGTTCTTGCCGCGAACTGTGTGTTTGCACCCGCGAGTTGTGTACTCGCCTACGAGATGTGTTCTCGCACCCATGAGTTGTGTGCTTTCCCGTGAGATGTGTTCTCGCCGTGAACTGTGTGTTTGCACCCTAGGCACATACATCCTCTACCTACAAATCCTATCTCACAGAAGGGAGCAAAAGCTCGAAGGGAGCACTCGGAGCACGTATAGCCTCTGCTCAAATCTCATCCCGCAGAAGGGAGAAAAAGATCGAAGGGAGCACTTGGAGCACATACAACCTCTACTCAAATCTCATCCCGCAGAAGGAAGAAAAAGCTCGAAGGGAGCGCTCGGAGCACGTACAACCTCTGCTCAAATCTCATCCCACAGAGGGAGCAAAAGCTCAAAGGGAGCACTCAGAGCACGTATAGCCTCTGCTCAAATCTCATTCCGTAGAAGGGAGAAAAAGCTCGAAGGGAGCACTTGGAGCACGTACAACCTCTGCTCAAATCTCATCCCGTAGAAGGGAGCAAAAGCTCGAAGGGAGCACTTGGAGCATGTACAACCTCTGTTCAAATCTCATCCTGTAGAAGGGAGCAAAAGCTCGAAGGGAGAACTTGGAGCACGATCGACCTTTGCTTCACAAAGAAAACCCGAAGGGAGTACCAACTTCATTAATACCGGAAGGGGTTCTCGGTCTTTTATCTTCAAATAGCCGAATCTGGGTTGATTCGGCTCTACATTAATACCGAAAGGGGTTCTCGGTCTTCTATCTTCAAATACCTGAATCTGGGTTGATTCGGCTCTACATTAATACCGGAAGGGGTTCTCGGTCTTCTAACTTCAAATACCTGAATCTGGGTTGATTCGGCTCTATATTAATACTGGAAGGGGATCCTAGTCTTCTATCTTCAAATACCCGAATCTGGGTTGATTCGGCTCTACATTAATACCGGAAGGGGTTCTCGGTCTTCTATCTTCAAATATCCGAATCTGGATTGATTCGGCTCTACATTAATACCGGAAGGGGTTCTCAGTCTTCTATCTTCAAAATACCTGAATCTGGGTTGATTCGTCTCTACATTTATACTGGAAGGGGTTCCCGGTCTTCTATTTTCTTATACCCGAATCTGGGTTGATTCAGCTCTACATTAATACCGAAAGGGGTTCCCTGTCTTCTATCTTCAAATACACGAATCTGGGTTGATTTGGCTCTACATTAATACCCGAAGGGGTCCCTAGTCTTCTGTCTTCAAATACCCGAATCTGGGTTGATTCGGCTCTGCATTAATACCGGAAGGGGTTCCCGGTCTTCTATCTTCAAATACCCGAACCTGGGTTCGGTTCGGGACTTCTATCATATTTCAGAGTTGGACTTCCGATCTTTAAACCAGTAATACCAGAGGAGGTTGCGGTCTCCTATCTGTTTAATGCCGGAAGGGGTTCCTGGTCTTCAAGCTTCAACTGACCAATTAAAGAATGGCCCAAACTCTATCGCTTGCTCAGGGAAGTATTTTTAATTTATGCACACGTCAGTCGAGTATATCGAATCTCTGCACTAACACATGAAACACGAACAAAACACCGTGGGCATTTCATATCTAATGCACCTTAATATTATTAATCTTGCTGAGAACATAGGATTCTTCCTAAAAAATTGTTTGGACAAAAATGGTGTCTGCTTCATCTTCGTCTTCCATGTTCGTGAATGACGTCATAGAATTTGTCCGATCTAGAACTCCACGTGCAAATAAATCCACAGATAATTCTCACATGCCTCCATTAAAAGAAATATTATTAAAGAATCATGTACCTAAAATCGAGGTAAAGAAATCATCATTATATGCTCTTAAGGCCTCTTCGTATTCTGAAGCTCTGAGCAAGATCAAATCGTGTAAAATGATACTTTCGATATAGAGATTCTGACCATTGTATCAAGGATTGTAGGAACCTTATCATTTGTTTTAATTATAAAAAGACAGGGCATAAGGGGTTTCAATGCTCCATCTCTTCCTCTTCAAATGACAAGAAACATGGCAACTGGAAATGAGGTCAATATGTCACCATTTGTTTCCGATGAAGATTTACAGCGCTTTAATTCTTTGGCGACCATCTCCGTTTTCTCGGGTCAGTTCTCGATCAATGGTATCAAGCAAGCTTTGAAGAAGGAGTTTAGTTATCTATATTATTGGGAATGGAAGGTCAAGAAGTTCGAGAATATCTTTATTGTTAAGTTTCCAAGAAATTTCTTCATGGGAGATTTCCACTCTATTTCAAATGACAGCGGTACCCTACATATCCGACCATGGAATCTCAACTTTGGTTCTTCAATACCGAAGCAGGGGTTTCTCTTTGGATCACCTTAAAGAATCTCCCCATTGTTTTTCGGAATTTCAAGATGGTGAAGATTATATTGTCAAAAGTGAGAAGGTTTTTTAAGAATGTAAGAAGACGCATGGGACGTAGCTGATTTTACATACCTGATCGTGGAAATAGAAGTTCCATCTCCAATACATATACCATTGCTAATAAGGCTTTTCACCAAGACTTCTTATCATGAAATTGAAGTTAACAAGTTTTCAGTCCAAATGATCCTTCTGAAAAAGCCAATTTTAAGAATTGGGTATTTAGGAAAGATAGGGATGGTTTTCCAAAGGTTTGGAAACCGAAGAAAAAAGCGAAGGTTGTTGGTAGTTCTAGTGTCGGTAAAGCTTTTTCTTCAAACCAGTTTGCAGCTCTTTCAGATTCAACGAGGAAGAGGAGGAATAATCAGATGAAAGCAAAGAGAAAATATACAATTCTGAGGATGGTGAGGAGAAGTTTGACGTTATTGATGTGGTACATAAAAACGTGGATATTAGTACTGGTGTTAGGAAGGATGCGTTGATTATTTTGGGTATTCGGAAAGGAAATGGAGATGCACGCTCTGGTGATTAGACCTCAAGAAATGATGGGCTCTACTAGGATGGCTGGAAAGTCCAGCGAAGGCAAAGAGATAGCTGGTTTTTATGGTATGACACCTTCGAGATGCAGTGAAATGAGGAATTTTGACCTTGATCACACTCTAGAAAGGGTTGATCGTCAGGAATACACCAGTTTGCTGAATGATGGCTATGGCGGCCGCACGAAAAGTAAGTGGATGATGTTGTTTGATTTTCTTTAAATGCTTTCTTTAATTTTCACGGGATGAATTTGGCTCCTACGTGGGAAATGTTTGTATGTGTTTTATTTTGGATTATGTCAAATACAACTCTCTGGTTTGGCTGATGTATGTATTTAAACGAGGCACGAATCTTTGTTGAGAATTGGCATATATTTAAGTATGCTTTTATCTCACTACCTTTTGGCTCCAAATATATATATATATAGAATTATGCATTCAGAATTGAAGGTTAATTGGGACCATACAGCGAGGCTAATCAATGTCTCGATTGAGGGAGATCGAAAGACACAGAAATAACACTTCGAAAAAGAGCTAAGAGTTTGACTTGAAAAGTCGAAAACACCCCTTCACTAAGGGAGGAGGGGCAAATGTTACTACCAAAATTAACAATGAATTAGCCTGACAGTGAAGGGGTGTCGGGAAACCACAAGCACACATAAATCCTTCAAAGAGCAAGATCAAACACTAAGAAAAGACAAAAATAGGGAGAAATATTCATAAGGCAACATCAACCGAGACTTATCCCCACTACTTGCTAATAGTGAAAGGGTATCTAGTGAACACAAGCATGAAATAATGATCTAAGAGCCACATAAACCACCTCCTCCTTAGGGGGAAAAGAATTCAAAGTCTACAGATTTCTGACACAGTCTATCCAGCAGAGCATATCCGCTAAGGGGGCTCTGTAACGAAAGGGCATCCGAATCAGCAAACTAAGAAAGAAAGAGGCGATAGTTCCGCTAATAGAAGCCTAGAAGTGCGAAAGGGAGTGCCAACATTAACCCTCTTAACACTAATATGACATGGTGAGAAAACAATAAAGATACCAGGCCGAGAGTACATAAAGAGTCTATTTCCGAAACATCAACTACATAAAATAACAAAGAACACATTATCGAGAGCTATCTTCCGAAAGACCAAACCATCCTAAAAGCTTTACCGACTGGACAACCGAAACCCTAGCGGAGGTGCAGGCTATCTGTGCTAAGTTACTTAGTACAGACTCTAACAATAATTTCAAACTGGAAATCATATACGAACATCCGGAGAGCAAGCTTCTCTAAGTATTCACAAGAAGGCCGGGAGTTGACATCCGAGAGCCTACGCCCGGGAGCTACTACTAAAAGTCCAAATACCTTCCGAAAGACACTATATCGTCAAGTTCATATCCATCCCAAAGGAGCCGCAAATAACTGAAACCCCCACTTTGAAGGCCATAACTAGTATCGCAAAAGCGACCGACACCCAAACATCTGAAACCAAGGGAAAATAGGGACGACAAAAACTCTTATCGGCCCAATAGCCCAACTGCAAAAGGGATCCCAAATCCGCTATAATTTAGACCCCAGGGGCTTCATCCAAAAGGGACGGCTTCCTCAAAAAAGAGGGACTTCTCCTTCTAAATTAGGTCTCCCTCCTCCTAGGATTGGAGGAAGAAAACCCCAAATTGTAAGTCTATTTGAAATCCACTCATGTAACCTCCTCTATGAATAAAATCATAAAAAGCTCTTAAAGTGGATGTAGGTTTGAATCGAACCAAACCGCTATAAAATTGTATGTTCCCT
Source organism: Allium sativum (assembly GCA_030737875.1). Classification (NCBI taxonomy): domain Eukaryota; kingdom Viridiplantae; phylum Streptophyta; class Magnoliopsida; order Asparagales; family Amaryllidaceae; genus Allium; species Allium sativum. Next base: position 471,335,722 of record CM060920.1, on the reverse strand, counting down.
TGTTCTTTCGAGGTGCTATATTATTCTTGGACATATTTCTATAAGTATTCTATTATGTTGTTGAATTAACAAAATATACCAGCACAAGCCATTGGGTTCTTGGCAGTCTGACGCTTTTCTCAGAAGGAAAAAACCCCTCTCTTAGAGAAGCAATAACTTAGCTTAAATTGGAAAAAGTCTTCTGATCCTATTTTTCCTTTGGGTCATCCCTTCAGATCTATTTCGGGTGTTGACGAAAAATATCGTTAACACGAACCATTCTCATCTTTCGATATGTTGTTCATGGGAGTGTGGGAAATGCCCATGATTTTTACTAATTCTTCTTATGACCATTTTGCTCCTGTTATTTTTGTTTAGGGTATAACTTTTGAATGGGATTTAATCAAGAGCTAGGACCGATGTCACTGGAATGGGAATGGTGTTTCCAATTCCCTAGAGTGGTCACATTAAGGATTCAGCTGAGCTGTTTGGGAGAAATCACTATTTTTGTATTGCTTCTTTTCTAGACAGGCTAATTAGTCATTAGGGGGCTGATTGGTGAGGCTCATTAAGGCTAGGGATCTTGGCAATAAATAGGTGGGTAGGGGTAATGAGATTTGTATAGCCTCTTCACATTCTCATTTGGTTGGGTGCATGTGATTCTCCAGCCCAAACAAATACACCTCCACTCCATTTAAATTCATAGATTCATGAACTAGAATTAAATAACAACTTGTAGGAAGGGTAGATCACATCAATTCGATTGATTCGGAGATCATTCTTCATTGTCCGAGATTAGAGATTGTTAATCTGTGGCTATTTTGTGGATTTGGTGAGTGATAATCATCTCTCACACGGATTCAATCATGTATATGGGTTTTTTTGATCTTAGATTCATTCAAACAAGTTATATTCACCTAGATCTAATTAATGTAAGTACTATGCAGTTAACGCCCCACAAAATCCCCGCTATAACCCATAGCACTCTCAAACTGCTTCTTTATTTCTATTTAGCGCTTATGAATAGTAGATTCGCTTTTAGCCCTGCTATTTTCCGTTGCACCTGCTAAATCAAGGATATTTAGCACCTGCTTTAGGAATATTAATATATAAAGAATGATTTGACCTATTCTATTCAGAAACAAACTTAAAAGAGTTAATGTAAAGATCCAATTTGAGGCAAAAATGCACTATATATGTTAGAAATCTATATTAATCGTCAAATCTAATGTGCAAAAACATGATATTCTTTGATTTTTTTATATTAATTAGTATTCATTTCTTCTACAAAATTTGATGTGAGAACGATAATTAATTAATTTGAAATATCTGGTATTACATCTAATGAAAATTTTAGGCATCCGCTATATCTTCGCTATTTCCCCGCTTTATCCTCGTTGTAGCTTTTAGCGTCCCCACCGCTATAGAACCGCTAAGCGCTTTAACTGCATAGTGTAAGTATATTTTGAATTTGGATCACACTATAAGATCTAATTTAGTTAATTATAACTGTAATTCACATGTTAATGTTGAAATAAAATTCTAACGATTGATTATATGCAAGTTAGATCAAATTATTGATTCATTTATCATTGTTTCATGATTTGGTGAGTTTGGTATGATGGTATGAAGATTATTTGTTGTGTTGATTATTGTTTGTTGTGCTATTGACTGTTTGGTCGAAAATGGATGTTTTGGATAAATTGTATGCATAGATGGTCATCGTTAAAGCTTAGATTAGTTGGTCGGAGCAAATCGGAGGTTTGGCTGATCGAAATCAGACGAAACTTGGTGGAAAAGCTCTGGAGGAGGAGTCGATGAGATCTGAAAAGTTTGAGCTTCAATCTCCAAAATCCATGATGGACTGGGTGCGATCCATGATGGACTAAGTGCGATCCATGATGGACTGGATGTGATCCATGGATGGGTCATGAGCACTCCATCACAAAAGTTGTCAGAATGAGTTGATTTTGGTGGGATTGATGGGAATGGTTTATGAAGGTTATCTATGAAGTTTGGTAGCTGTTGGCCCAAACATAATGAAGTCGTGACTTGACGAATGTTGTGCCTTTGATGAAGAATTTAGATGGAATGTTTGAAGCAGGGTTGAGTGATCGTTGATCGTGGAATGATACAACGATATACTGAAGAAGACTCAAAAAGTGGTTTGAGCATGTAGGTAATGGATTGCTCGAGAAGGTGCTTGAGATTATGAATATAGTCGTCAGGGAGGATGGCTAGAGTTTTGAAGTGCCAAGTGATCATCGTTAGTCAGAGGTTCTAGCGGACTCAAAGCAGGGGTATAAAGAGGATGTCCAAAAGACTAGGTGGTTAATAGAGTATCCTGCGTAGTGCCGATGGGCCTAGATACGAGTCACGATGGCGTATGGAGTTTTGCTAGAACCGAGATTGCCATTATCCTTGGCGGATGGCAGGATGGGCCAGTCATATAATTAACGATGGATTTAAGGTAAGGCAGATGGTGATAGCCAGGGTCATGGATGTCATTTTTTTGGTTGCATCATCTTATGTGGATCATTCGACGTTATGTAAGATATTTCTTGGGTGCTTTTCTGATGTTGGTTTAGGACTTTGGGGTTTGTGCTTGAGAGATTTTGAACTTGGTTAGGATGATTCATACTTGATAATTGGTTGCTATGGATGTTCTTATTTGTTCGTTTCTTCTCAAATTCTCTAGGAAGGCTACTACCACCGTGGGTTGTGGAAGAGAAGCAGGATTGGTAATCCTATTCTGTTAAGGTGTTGGGTAGATCATATGATTGAATTGCCTATTATCCATATGCTTTATTGTTGATGTTGATGGTTGTTTTATCGCTCATTAAGACTGTTGTCTGACTCAAGGTTTTATGTTTCCTCTTATTACCTTGGGTTGTTCATCAATGTTATTGATGGGAAGATTAAGTGATAGGTAGTAGATTTTGATGAAGACGAGGCTGCTGAGTGACAATGAGTAGGAGGTTGACATATCACTATCTACTATACGTAATTGTTGTTTCCGCTGATGTTGTTTAAATGTTATCCTGAGTGAAATTGTAGTGAGGCCCTCTGTACAAATTTCATTTAATATGGTTGTTTTGTATTGGATACTTTCATGTAGATATGAAAGTTGAAATTCTGTTCTATTGTGCTTCACTATTATTTCATGTTATATATGTTCTATTGTATTTTATCCATGCGCTGTAAGTTATACGACAGATTCCGTTGGCGTTATTCTATCTTGATGATCATCCATAGCTGCCTAGCACATCTTTTGGTGCACTATTTCCTTTGTTAAGTGTGGGAGTTATGGCGATCGTCACAGCTCCTATCAACAGAAGTATCCTTCATTTCCCTAATTGGAAGAGCCTAAAATGTAATACTGAATTCCTAACCTCACTAGCTGCCTAATCAAATTAGACTTTTTTCCAAAGTCTAATCACAAATTTGGTTCGAGTAGAAATTTGTTAATGGTTATCACATCAACATTTTGATATATTTAGATGACTCCTTGAAATACTCCAGGAGCGCCTACTAATTACCAAAAAGATAATTACGTTGTGCATATAAAGATAGATATTATTTATATTGTCTAAGAGATCCAAAATGAAATTTCCTCTCAACCCCAAAGCTCTGGCTGTCTTTAGTTCCCCTCCCATCATCAATTGAGGTGTGACCCAAAAATTCAATAAATTACTAAATCAAAATTTCTAATTCTAACTAACCTACACTCTTGTCTATACTAACAACTATCAAATTTTCTTATGCTCTAATTTGATGGAATCTAAATTCCAATAAAAGAAAGTTTGCTATAATTTCATAAATTTGTCCAAATAATAATATTGACATATTTAAAATTACAAGAAACAAGATTATTTTATTTTGAATAGATAGTGGAGACTACGAGTAAACACTTAATATTACACCCCTCACCTCTTACATTTTTGTATATTCCTTATAATTTCAAATATAGTCTTTTTTGAAAAATGATAAAAGAAAATTTATAAAAATTAAATAAATGTCCTTAAGCAAATTAAAAGACATTCATATTCAAACTACAAAATCCAATTTATGCAAATCTAGTATTTAAGCCTATTCCCTAATTTCATGCTTTAAATTCTTATTCTCAACGATGACATCCTTTAAAGCTAAACTTCTTCCATATTCAATATTCCAAAATTTTGAGACCCACATGCTTCCTCCTTGTAGGTCGCAAATCTAATTCTATTGTTAACTTCCAAATTTCATATATGGTAAATCACTTAGTTAGATATCCCCACAAAATTTTCTCTTACTCAATTAACATAAAATTTAATAAAGGTTTTAAATCCTAAACAACACTGGCATAAACAAGCATTCATTACTTATATCGCTTTACACTCTTATCTAATTAATACAGGGGACCACTAGTGATCACAACCAAAGAAAACCTTTTGGGAGTTTTCTTATATAATTAAGTGGTTTAAATGGTGCCAAGGGCTTAATATCTCTGTTCTAATTCTTTATGGCGCGAATCCATTCCTTTAAATTTTCATCTTCATCTTTCTCATAAATATGACCCATTCATCATCAAAACCGGACCATTCTACGAATACTTAATTCCTTCAAGCTCCTTCAAGGCTAAAAGCATATCCATTTCATTTCACATCAATTTCTCTTTTAAATAAGTCCCCTAAAAGTAATTTTCTTTTTGTCTCATTAATCACAAATATTGCTTACTAAATTTGCAGTTAACATCAATAGATCCTAATTCTGAAAATTAGAAATAACACTGTTGTTAACGGCAAAAAATGTCGTAAACACCAATGATTCCCAATTACTAGGAATTATAAATATGGCCGCATAGACAAGAACATAAAATAGAACATAAGCAGTAAACAACACAAGAGATTTATAGTGGTTCGGCCTCAGTGAGGGCCTACGTCCACTTTGAAGAGTTGTTGGAATTTTATTGATCACTTGAAAGATTACAAGGTTGAGACCCTCTCATTACATATGTTGACTACAATACATGAAGTTACAATAGTCATATTTGCAAGAAATAGTAAAATGGATAATTTTGCCCTTCTTCTTCCTCAAAGAGGAGATGCCACTAATGAAGCTCTATGGAGGTCTCAAATCTCAAGAATCTCTTTTTTTTTAAGTGTGAGGCCATAGGGTATTTATAGGAAGTGGTTAGGTAGGGGTTAGGTAGGAGTAGGTAGAAATGGGGACCATCTACAGAAAATTCGCGCCTCTAGCCTTCGGCCTCGAAAAATTCGCACCTGGGTCGAGGTGCGAAATTTGGGCCATGATAACCAAAGGATCGGTGGTCGGGATTTCAATTCCTATGGACTCCCTTTCATTGAAGATGATGTCGTCCCGCATGGTTTTCCGAAGCTTGGCTGGGATGGATTCATCAGGAGCAAAGCATGCCTCGTAGGTTGCATGTTTTATGGACACCACATATTCCTCCATCTTTCGGAAGCTGTCATGCGTGGGGCCAGGCCCGTCGCATATAGTGTTGATCACAATTTCCCGCCTCGCGTTAGATGGTCTCGGGGCTGTCTTGGCGGCCGTCTGAGGAGTTGGTGCTGGAGGTTTTGGATTAGTTTCGGGGGGAAAGGGCTCTTGGAGGTATTGTTTAAGCTGCTTTTCGCAGATGAGCTTCTTAATCGCATCCCTGATCTGGCGACATTCATTCATGTTATGTCCATACATTTCGTGATATCGGCAGTATCTCCCCGAGTTCTTCTCGGAATCAGTTGACTCCCTGATACGGGCTTTCTTGTATGGCAAAGTGTTACATGTCTCTAGGTAGATAGTTTCCGGATCTTCGTTTAGTGGAGTGTATGTATCGTAAGCTTGGTAAGGGCCGGGCTTCCTTGGCTCTGTCTGGACCTGATTGTTGCCTCGGCCACCTTGCCCCCCCAGTGTTTGGTCTTTGTTTGGGGGTCCTGCCCCGTTGTTCAGATTGGAAGGTCCTCCCACTTCTCGTCCCCTAGGACGGTTATTACCGGTGTCCGTTTGAGGGATATTGGGGCAACTGGTCTCGAGATGCGGTTCCATCTTGCTTCTTCTTGGCATAAAAACTGCCTCGCTTTCTCATAAAAAGCATCGATGCTCTTTGTTTGCTTTCGGTCGATCCATGCCCCAAATTCAGAAGTAGGAAGGACACCTTTAGCTAGCTGAAAGAGTATGGTGTATAGATCCGGATACTCGACCTCGGCGAGGGCGATGTTGAACCTGGAAAGGTAGCTTTTGAGCGACTCCCTGGGCCCTTGGTATAGGTTGGAAAGGGTGAGGGCATTCTTCGGAGTCGGGATATGCATCCTGAGTTGCTTTACTAACTGTGTCGCTAATTGGCCGAAGTTGTTGATGGAATTAAGTGGAAGGCGAGAGAACCATAATAGAGCAGTTCCTGACAAGAAGACTGGAAAGCATTTGCACTTGACTAGATCGTCGCCTCTGCTTGAGTCCATTTGCCATTCATAACGGTTTATGAAAGCACACGGGTCAGTGGTGTCGTCGTAGAGCAGCATCTGCGGCATGTTAAAGCGTCGCGGCCATTCAGCTTCATTGACTCTTTGAGTGAAAGGCTTGCGCCTAATGTGCGCTTCCCATGAATCAAGCACATTCCCTTGCTTCTCCCACATGATCCTTCGGACCATGTCGGGAAGGTATGTCGGATGGGGGTCCGCCATAGGGACCCATGGGTTTTGGCGTGGTTCCGGAGTTCTGGCGCGAGGGCGTCTTCCAGGGTGGATGTCTGGATTGTCTTCTTCCATGTCCTCGACATCTATAAAGGGATCCTGGTGTGCGTGATGATGTGGAGCAGGGTCACGCAGATCCGGTTCCAGAAAGGCATGGGCCGTCAAAAAATTAGGTCCATTGTCTCGACGGGCGGCCGTTGAGTCTTGTCGAGGAGGAGGTTGGTTAGTAGGAGTGGGTCCTTCATTGATGACTAAGCGAGAATGGTCCCGATATTGGGTGCCCTCGCTGTAGGTAACCGTGGTCCGGTCGTCGTTGTCGTTGGTATACCCATTGCCGTTGTCGAGGGCATTTGTTCGGACGGCGACGTTGTTGATGAGACTAAACCTCCTTCTTTGGTGCGGGCCCCTTGACTTGGAAGAGGAAGTTTCCGATGTTGGTGGTCCGGGTCAAGCATTGTTCTGAGTTAATTGCAGTCGAGCGACGACGCGCTAACTTTCTTGAAGTTGCCGCATAAGGTCGATGTTATTCCTTAGCGCTTGGTTAAGCTCGACAGCTGTATTTTCATATTCTTCATTAAGCGTGCGGATTTACGCTTGGTTTGCAGGCGCTTCGGGGTCCGCAATCGGAGGTTCACTTTCATTAGTCGTCGGGATGTCCGCCGGTTGAGGTTGCTGAGATGTACCGGCCTCGGCTGCGGCTGAAGAGCCGATCATTGCGTTCTTTGACTTTTTTATTATCGTAAGCGGACTCGACGACAGGTTAAGCAAGGAACCTTAAGCTCGGCGAAGTCGAGATGGTAATGTGCGAGAAAGACGCAATATCCGAGTTCTCTCAATGAAAGCACCAAATGTTGATGGAAAAAAATGTCGTAAACACCAAAGATTCCCAATTACAAGGAATTATAAATATGGTCGCATAGATAAGAACATAAAATAGAACATAAGAAGTAAACAACACAAGAGATTTATAGTGGTTCGGCCTCAGTGAGGGCCTACGTCCACTTTGAAGAGTTGTTGGAATTTTATTGATCACTAGAAAGATTACAAGGGTGAGACCCTCTCATTACATTTGTTGACTACGATACATGAAGTTACAATAGTCATATTTGCAAGAAATAGTAAAATGGACATTTTTGCCCTTCTTCTTCCTCAAAGAGGAGATGCCATTAATGAAGCTCTATGGAGGTCTAAGATCAAGAATCTCTCTTTTTTGAAGTGTGAGGCCATGGGGTATTTATAGGAAGTGGTTAGGTAGGGGTTAGGTTGGAGTAGGTAGAAATGGGGACCATCTACAGAAAATTCGTGCCTCCAGCCTTCGGCCTCGGAAAATTCGCACCTGGGTCGAGGTGCGAAATTTTGCACCTGCAGGGTGCGAGATTTCGTACCTGCAGGATGCGAGATTTCGCACCTGCCGGCTAGGTGCTAGATGTGCTTAGTGAGGTTCGTTGGTCAAGGCTTGTCAGCTCTTCCAGGGCGTTGACATGATGACGTGATGGTGACGTGGCGAGGTCCTTGTTGGCGTGATCCCTCTTCAGCCTTCCTCCTGCGCTCCCCGAGTTTCGCCCTTGGCCCTGACTTCATGTGATGAGTTGAGTTGAGCATGTCTTTTAGTACTTTTGGGAACCAGACCAAAAGGCCGGTTAACATTTGCCCCCCAAAGTACGTCTTGTCTTGACATCTTGTCTTGACATGAGGTGCTTTGGATTGGTTTGAGGTGATAGTTGGGTTAGGGATTTATCCTGCAAGTTATAGGAAAAAACATGTTAGGTAGCGGACTTGCTCGCCTTGGAACTATGAGTGATCCGTTGTTGGTTTGGTGTCGTGCTCGCATTGCTAAGTATTCGTATGGTGCCGCCGTCGTGCGTTTGTGGCGATTGGTACTTGTGGAATATATGCGTGCTCGAGCGCGAGGCATGATGGTCGAGAGGATTTTTTTTTGAGACACGAAATTCCGAACCCTTGGGGTTTGAAATTTCGTACCGTATAGGTTCGAATTAACCTTAGTGGCTCGAGATTTCGAGTCGCGAGGCTCAAAATTTTGAACCCTGGAGGTTCGAAATTTCGGGCTCGTAGGTTCGAAATTTCGGGCACGGGTTCGGAATACGAAGGGACTTTTTCCTTCTTATTATAAATAGGCCCCTCTCCCCTCATTTTTGTTCCTTCTTCTATTGCCTCCTTTGGCTGCCACTATTATGAAGACTTCGTTACTAGACTTTTTTCAACCAAATTATTAGGTAATGGACTTGGTCGCACGAAGGATGGAAGGATGGGGGTCGAAGTACGATGGTCAAAGGAGGCTCGAGACTTCGAGCCTTGCAGGATAGGTTCGAAAATTCGAACCTGATGGGGCTCGAATTTTCGAACCCTGTAGGGTTTGAAATTTTGAGCCATGGGCTCGAATTTCCGATCTCCCAAGCCTAAGATTTCTCGAACATTGGGGCGCGAGATTTCGAACCCTAGGCTTCGAAATTCCGAACCCTGAGGGCATGAAAGTTCGAACCTGAGGGGTTCGAATTTTCGAGCCACCGTGGTTCGGATTTCTGATCCATGAGCGGTTTGAATTTTCGAGCCACCTAGGCTCGAATTTTCGAACCTAAGTGGTTCGCATCTTCGAACCCTAAGGGGTTCGAATTTTCGAGCCACCTAGGTTCGAATTTTCGAACCTAAGTGGTTTGAATCTTCCAGCCCTGGGACGGGTTTGATTGTGTTGCCTTGGCTGGGTGTCGGTCTTTTGCCGCTTCGAGCTTCGATTTCCTGACTGCCTATCCTTGGACTTATATATTGCCTGTTTGACTGTATGAACGTGCCAAGGTGTATATTGATAACTGTTCGGACCGGGACCGAACCTTTCACATAGGATAGAGTATATGTTTGGACTGTGACCGAACTGTTAGGATCTTTAGAGTTTCTATGTACATTCTGATTTTTGCATGACACCGCACACACTTGTTAATTTTCACCAACGCGAGGGGTACAGGCTATGTCACTGTGATGTCTAATACTGGTGTACTAAAGTATAGCAAGCCATGCAAACAAGATCAAGGGCTGGGAAACTTCTGGAAGCCGAGGCTTCCCCATCATCGTCTCAAACATCTGACTCTACGGACAACGACAACTTAGGCGGCAGTGAGCTTGAGACTACTGAAGAATCAGTTCCCTCCCAATCGGGCAGCTTGCCTGAAGTGTCAGAACATGGGGAGCAGATTGATAGAATACATTCTCCCGTCATACATGCGGAAATGGAAAACGTGGACATTATTGGGGGTGGTAAGCCGCCTGCCCAAGTAGCTCCGGACATGCTGCCTGACGCAGTTATTTTAGACAATCCACCGGACTCGGTGCGGTCGCGCTTGGATTCCACGACAGTTAGAAAGTTGGCATTGCGGTTTAGCATCCCGGAGGGAGATGCTCATGCCCCTGGAATGAATGGAAGGGCCCATGCACCGTCGGAGGGTTTCACTGCTTGGAATCGACATACTTGCTTTGCGGGTTGCGTGCCCCCGGCCAATGACTTTATTCGGGAAATGTTATTCTACTTTCGCCTCGCACTTTCACAGCTGCACCCGAATGATTAATCTTCGCTCTTGGATATTTGCGTTCTTTATCGAGAATTTCTACATCGGGAGCCTACCGGAGAGGATATTCGGTATCTCTTTCATTTTAGGCGATCGGCTGGTGGATCGTCTTCCCAATGGTTCTTGGAAGCATCTCCCGCCACTAGATTCTTTGTTGGAAAGTAGCCTAGGCCATCTGTGATCAAGTACAATTTGTTCTTCATTCGCTGTCTCCCCGGGTTTGCGAGGAGGTGGATAGAAGGAAGTGAGTGTTTCCGAACTTTATTTCTTCTTATAACGTTGTCGGGTTCCGTGTCTCATTGTTTCTTGATTGTGGCAGTAAATCCCGAGGCACCCATTGGTGACGAGTATCGGAAACGTCTCGATGCTTTCCGAGCTATTCCTGAAGCATCTCGTAGTACGGATATTATGGTAGACCAGGACCGCCTTCGGCATGTTGGGTTGCTTTCGGCCGATCGAGCCATAATCAGGCCCGCCGTGGCGAGTGGTGCATTAAAAGGGAAAATGAAAGAAGGCCCTGTTGTTTCTGGTTTGAAGAGAAAAATAGCTTCTACTGGGCTCGGATCAAAAAAGGTCGTTAAGTTCCAAGAAGATGTCGGCGGTGGCAAAGTTGGTAGCGCGGAGACAACTGCTCGGGATGAGGGGCTTTCTGACGCTTCCGTCCCGCCCTCGATGGGAGGGACAGGAGAAGAAGCGTTAGCTAGTCCTCATTCTCCTGTGGCCTCTCTAGAAGCCACCACTTCCCTCGAAAAAGTGGATCAGTTTGCTAGTCTGGGTACAGTTCCCATGGATTTGTCTCTGTGGCTGAGCGCAGCTAGTATGGAGGATCTAGCTCATGTCGCGGAGGGGCTAACTCCCTCGATTGGGGAACAATCTAGTCTTTTGAGAGAGCACTAGGGCATACACTTATACACACTACATCGCATAGAAGAGTGCCTGTGGCGTTGCTTGACTGATTTCACTTCGTTTCTTTGACTGGTGACATGGCCAGTGGAAGTGGAGGACGAGGTCGTGGAGACCGCCATCGCCCTGAGAGTGCTTTTATCAGCTCCTTTAGGAGGGGGTCAGCTTATATGGCAATGTTCCGCCTCCACGGGGTCGCGGCAGCGGGCGAATAGGGCTCAATCCTCCATAACTTCTCCCCCTCCTCCTTCGACTCGGGTGCCTAGAGGAGATTCAAGCTTGATCTAAGAGGGTCGAGTCATACGTCGTCAACAACTCCGCCTATCACTGCTCCATTGGCTCTTGTTCAAACTTCAAAGGGGATAGAGCCACCTCTTGCCCAGCCGAGGTCGAATAAGGCGATTATCGTAGAAACGTAAGATTTGACGGAATCTGGAGTTCGGGAGCTGGCCATTGAGGAGAAGAAGGCATTTGTGAAACACCACTTCCCTCGGTTATTCCTTGACAAGTTATGGTATGTCCCTGAGCTTCGTCCTTCTCCTGATAGGAAATCCAGAGAGGTATGGGAGCATGTGAAGGCCGCGTATCGTCAGGCCGATGTGCTTACCAAGTACTCCCATCACCTATCGGATCTGATTAGGAAGAAGAATCAAGAACTCGCTAGTTGGCAATTGATTATTGACACTAGGCAGACTTCCATCGCTAGTTTGAATGCGGAAATAGGTAGGTTTTCTTATTAGCTCTAAGAATTATTTGCCTCTTATATCTCTACATTGCTAACTTGCGGGGCATGCTATTTTCAGCTGGAGGGAAGCATCGGTATGAGGCGCTTAAGAAGGAGACCGACCATTCTTGCTTTGTTTTGAAGGAAACCATAGCTGACTTAACCACTCAGAATACTGCCTTAAAGAAGGAAAAGGCCGAGCAGACAAGGTTTGCGCCGAATTGAGAAGAGATAATAAACAAATCTTGCAGCTTCTGGAGGACTACAAAGCTTTGAGAGCGGAGAATGCCCGCCTAACAAGGAAGCTTAAGGCGGCAAAGAAAGCAAAGAAGGACGTGGAAGCCAGTAATCGGGATGTGTTAGGCACCGCCGAGCGATTGAAAGCTGAACATCTGAGAGAGGTGGAGCGCTTAAGGGGCGAGCCAGTGGATGCGGAATTCCAGGCACAATATTCCATGGAGGAAGATATTAAGAATATGCTTGTTAAGGTTCTAAAATTCCATGGACTTTCCTGGATGGATGACTATTCCCGCGAATTGGCTCAAACCTAGGATAGGCTGGTTCCGTATGAAGCATTCTTGCGCCAGGAGGATGTTGGGTCCTTGAACGAGCGACAACTCATGATTGACCTCTTGACCGAAGAGGAGCGCGAGAAGCTGGAGGAAGGTAGAAGATTGTTGCTGGAGGACGCGGAGAGGGAAAGGCTGGAGAGGCTTGCTACTGAAAAAGAGAAGTTTGCCATGATTGGTAGTGTCATGGTAGCAGAGACTTTTGCAGAGGGAAGCTCCTATCGGCCACCAATCCCTGGATTGGTTATATCGAGTGATCCGACAGGTTTGACTCGGGTTTCAACCGAACACGATCTGGAGCCAAGAGGGACTGAATGTACATTGCCTGTTGCGCTGGGTGCCCCTTCTACTCTCCCTACGCCATTCTTGACCGGAGGTAAATTCCCTTTACAATGCATCCCAGAGGATGATATGGTTACCGAATTGGCGGACTAAAAGATTTTGTTTTCATTGTGCAGTCCCTTTTGGATTAACTACGGCCTTGGATCCTACCCCCGCGATTCCCGAAGTGACTGTGGGCCAGGACTTGAGGGGATTCAGTTTGGAGAGAGCGAAGATCATCTTGACACCCTCTCGGGGATAATGGTAGCTCCCAACCTCTACAAAAGCCTTGTCGATGAAGGAGAGGAGGTAGATGGGCGGAGTGCGACTGCCCGAGGTCCGGTGGAGGCCGATGTGTCCTCGATTGCCGCCATAGTGAATGCATAGAAAGCTATGATGGTGGCCAAAAGCGAGGAGGTGGAGGAAAAGTGGGGGCAGGATGAAGCTACCAGGCAGGAGGTCATAGCCAAGACAAGAGAGGATGCTGTAAAGAGGGATGCCGCGACTGTTGCTCAGAGGAAGGCCGATGATGAAGCGGAGAAGAAGAGGGTGGCGGACGAGGCTCGGAAGAAGCGAGAGGATGAGGAGGTTTAGCGAAGAGCCAATGAAACTCGCGAAACTACTAGGACCGGTGATCCAGAGCACAAGTAACAAAAGCTTATTGAGCGACAAGCCACTAAGGAAGCCAGGGAGGAAGCTAGACGGGAAGGGAAAACTATCCCAGAGACGAGTGCCCTGCTTTATTTGGGTTGCCCGGGGTTAATCCCAAGTGTAGCGAAGGCGTATGACGTCACGTTGTGCGGGCCGTCCGGTGTAGGCTCTCCTGTCGTTCATCGGGTTGAGGCGAGCCTGTAAGCGTCGTTGTTCTCCTGAGAAGAGAAGCCCGGATCATCAGCCCGTAGGGTCCGATCGTGGCCGTGGGCTACCCTTTAGCCTTGAGAGCTTCGGGGAAGTAACGACTTAAGGGTCGGTCTCGGTGCTGCGCCAAGATTCGACCATCACCCGTAGTTCAGGGGGAGTTTGTATCGCCCCGTCTGGCTTTAGGCTGTTGGGTGGCCCCAAGTCGCGTGGGACTTGGGCGAACAATTTATCCTCGGCCTCGGCCTTGGGCCTAGGTTTGAGTTAGAGGTTATTTATACTCGGCCGCGCCACGGGCTGGCGACTCGAGTAGCATTGCCAGCCTCCGTGCTCGGAGTGCCAGTCGGTGCCAATGGGGTTAGACTGCAAGGTTGGCTCGTGGCCCGGACGGCGGTGTCGGCCCCCATACTAGAGGTCGACACAGCGATCAGCAGTTTACACGAAAGCTAGCTGTCAGGATTAATCAACCATGTCACACGAGGAGTAAACACATAATAAAGAGATAGAAAGATGAACATCATTTCCACTAGTAACTTTTGGCATGAACAGCCTTTACAACGCCTTGAATTGTTACAAAACATTGTTGGAAAGCGTAAACAACCATGTACTAAGTTATTTGAAGTGGCGGCGGAGATGTTCACTGTTCCAGGCACTTGGTAGTTCAGCTCCGTCCACGGTCGCCAGCTTGAAAGTTCCATCACTGAGCCTTCGTATTATAGAATATAGGCCTTCCCAATGAGGAGCAAGGCCCGCTGGTGGAGGGAACACCCGTTTTATGACGAGGTCGCCAATGTTGATGTCCTTGTGGCAGACCCGAGAGTTGAAGTACTGGGCGACTCGTTGCATTGGGCAGCGGCTCGGAGATCGGCTTCATTCCTTTTTTCTTCGAGCAGGTCAAGCGATCCCAAGAGTAAATCTTGGCTCGTCTTTGGATCAAAATAGGTAACTCGGTGAGATTTGAGCTCAAGCTCGATGGGGATGATGGCTTCGGACCTGTAGGTGCGGGCGAAGGGAGTGTGCCCGGTCGCTGTCTTGTGGGTTGTTCGTTAGGCCCATAGGGCTAAAGGAAGTTCATCTGCCCACATGCCCCCGACCTTCTCGAGGCGCTTAATGATAATGGACTTGATAACTTTGTTAACTTCCTCAACTTGTCCGTTAGCCTGGGGGTGTGTTACGGCCGAGAATCTTTTTTCGATGTCGTGCCGCTGACAAAAGGATTTGAACTCTGCGCTCTCGAACTGAGTGCTATTGTCTGAAATGATGGCCTAGGGGACCCCGTATCGGGTGATGATGTTGCGTACCATGAAGTTGATCATTTTCTTGGTAGTGATTGTGGCGAGGGCTTCGGCCTCTGCCCATTTGGTAAATAATCGACATCGACGACAGCGTATCGTGCCCCGCCTCTGGCCATGGAAAGAGTCCCAATGATGTTGATTCTCCACATGGCGAATGGCCATGGGCTGGTCATTTGCGTCAGTTCTGTTGGCGGGGCTCTCGGGATTTTTGAGAAGCATTATCACTTGTCGCATTTGCGAGCATAATCGGTGGCATCTTGGTCGAGTGTGGGCCAGTAGTAGCCACGTTGGAGTTTCTTCCTGGCCAGGGTTTGCCCCCCGGTGTGGTCACCACATTCTCCTTCGTGTACGCTGACTAGAATCTTGATGGTGTCATCATGGGCCACACATCTAAGTAAGGGGATAGAGAAGCCTCTTCGATAGAGTACCCCATCCATAAGGATAAAACGGGTTGACTGGCGGGCGAGCGCTCGCCTTTTTTTGCGGCTTTCCGGGAGGATCCCCTGCTGCAAGTAGCTTTTAATCGGCGTCATCCATGATTCCGGCTTGGGTTCAGCACTCATGGCCGTACTGGTTTGTGTTGGCTTGGTACTGGGGGTGTTGAGCACCTCAACGGGGGTGAACCCGAATAGCTGCGGATCTTCGGAACTTGCTAATCTGGCCAGTGAGTCGGCCCCTTTATTTTGCTCTCGCGGAATGTTAGTGATAATGAAGTGGTCAAAGTGAGTGAGTAGTTCCTGTACTTGAGCTAGGCATAGAGCAAATCGTTCCCCCTTAGTTTGGAATTCTTCCTTTACCTGGCGCACAATGAGCTGTGAATCGGAAAAAATCTGAATAATCTTTAGATTGAGTTCGATCGCGATCCATAGTCCGGTTATTAATGCCTCATATTCTGCATCGTTGCTGGTAGTGGGGAAATTTAGCTTTAGTGCGTAGTGTATCGAGCGTCCCTTGGGAGTGATGAGTACGATGCCGGCTCACGAACACTTGTTGTTGGAGGACCCATCCACAAACAACTTCCATTACTGTCGGGAGCCTCAGCGTTCTCTGTTGAAGTTTCTTCGGGAGCTGTGAATTCTACTA
Organism: Allium sativum; assembly: GCA_030737875.1. Lineage (NCBI taxonomy): Eukaryota > Viridiplantae > Streptophyta > Magnoliopsida > Asparagales > Amaryllidaceae > Allium > Allium sativum. Next base: position 471,319,726 of record CM060920.1, on the reverse strand, counting down.
TAAAGTCGGCGAGGGCTTGTCCGAGGATGGCTCGACAGGGAACGAATGTTATCTCGAACTGGCTTAGTTCCATACTCCACTTTAGCAGTCAACCGGATGCCTCGAGTCGTTGTAGAACCGGATGAAGTGGTTGGTCAGTGAAGACCTTTATGGGATGAGCCTAGAAATATGGTCGAAGCTTCCGGGAGGAGACCAATAGGCAGAACGCCAGCTTTTCGAGCTTCGGGTAGTTCTTTTCTGCCCCCGCCAATTGTTTTCTTATGTAGTAGACAGGTCGTTGGATGTGGTCTTCAAGCCGTATTAACACCGAGCTGATTACCTGTGCGGAAATAGCCAAGTAAATATACAAGTCCTCATGGTCTACAGGCTTAGACAGGATGGGTGGTCGCTCTAAGTGATCCAGAAGTTCCTTGAATGCGTAAACGCACTTAGGGGTCCACTTGAAGTTGCGTTTCCCTTTTCGAAGTAAATCAAAGAAAGGAATGCACTTGTCGGTGGCCTTTGAGATGAATCGACTTAAAGCGGCGACCTTTCCGTTTAAACTTTGAACATCCTTGATATTTTCAGGGATTTGGATATCCCGAATGGCTTGGATTTTCTCGGGATTAGCTTCGATGCCCCGGGCATTGACGATGAAACCCAGAAAATTTCCTAAAGCGACGCCAAAGGAACATTTCAGAGGGTTGAGTCATGTCGTATCGACGGAGGACATCAAACATTTCGGAGAGGTCGTGGATGTGGCCGCTAGACACTTTTGATTTAACTAGCATGTCATCCATATACACCTCCATGGATTTCCCGATTTGATTTTTGAAGAGTGGATTAACCATCCGCTGATATGTAGCACTGACAATCTTTAGGTCGAAGGGCATGGCGCGATAACAGTAAAAACCAAGGTCGGTAATGAAGGAGGTATGGTCCTGGTCGCGGAGATTCATCGGGATCTGGTTGTAACCGAAGTAGGCATCTATGAAGGATAGCAATTGGTATCCGGCGGTTGAATCAACTAGCCGATCGATCTTTGGGAGCGGGAAGCTGTCCTTAGGACATGCCTTGTTTAGATCAGAGAAGTCTGCACACATCCACCATTTACCATTGGCCTTTTTGACCAGAACTGGATTGGAGACCCACTCAGGGTAGTCGGCCTCTCGGATGAAGTTGTTGTTTAGCAGGAGATCTACCTCTTCTTCGAGTGCCTTGGATCTGTCGTGTCCCAAGAAGTGGTGCTTTTGTTTGACTGGAGGCATCGTAGGGTCTATGCATAAAGAATGGCAGGCGATTGCTGGGTCTATGCCTTTCATGTCGGAATGAGTTCATGCAAATACGTCCAGATTAGCCTTTAAGAAATATACAATATCGTCTTTGACTGTTGGGTGAAGGTGTGATCCTATCTTTAATACTCGCGACGGATCATCGAGACTGATAGGAACATCTACTGTGGGCTCGACCAGAGTAGGTCTCTTGCACTCGGGCTCTTCGTCTTTCCTTGGATCGAGGTCATCAGAAAGACGGGAGTGGCGCCTGAGCCAAGGCCCAGACGCCGCTGATTGCTATGCGGAGGTCGTCTTGGCGCAAAAGGCTGCGGGCGCTGCTTTGACCTTATCCCTATTGTGTGCGTCCTTCCATTCTATTGCATAACACTCTCTAGAATTGACTTAGTCGCCTCTGACTGTTCCGATCCCGTTCTCTATTGGAAATTTCATTAGGAGGGACCATGGCAATAGGCAAATGTGAAATATTGTGAGGAAGGGACGTCCAAAGGAGACGTTGTATAGCGAGATGATGTCGATAACCACGAAGGTGAGGACTCGGACTCGGCTTCGATCCCCCGTACCGAGCTCGACGGGTAGGTCGATGACTCCTACCGGACAGCTGGATGCCCCATTAAAGCCATGGATTGTGGAACGACATGGTTTGAGATCTCTTGCTTCTAACTTCATCTGGTCATAGGCGGCTTTGAAAATGATGTTGACCGAGCTTCCCGAATCGACCAATATTTTTCGAATAGTTGCAGCACCAATTTGGGCCGTGATAACCAAAGGATCGGTGGTCGAGATTTCAATTCCTGTGGACTCCCTTCCATTGAAGATGGTGTCGCCTGCATGGTTTTCCGGAGCTTGGCTGGGATGGATTCATCGGGAGCAGAGCAAGCCACGTAGGTTGCATGTTTAATGGACCCCACATATTTCTCCATCTTTTGGAAGCTGTCATGCATGGGGCCAGGTCCGCCGCATATAGTTTTGATCAAGATTTCTCGCTTCGCGTTAGATGGTCCTAGAGATGTCTTGGTTGTCGTCTGAGGAGTTGGCGCTGGAGGTTTTGGATTAGTTTCGGGGGGAAAGAGCTCTTGGACGTATTGTTCAAGCCGCTTTTCGCAGATGAGCTTCTCAATTTCATCCCTGAGATGGCGACATTCATTCGTGTTATGTCCATACATATCATGTTATCGGCAGTATCTCCCCGGGTTCTTCTCGGAATCGGTCGACTCCCTGATAAGGGGTTTCTTGTACGGTAAAATGTTACATGTCGCTAGCTAGATAATTTCCGGATCTTCGTTTAGTGGAGTGTATGTATCGTAAGCTTGGTAAGGGCTGGGCTTCCTTGGCTCTGTCTGGACCTGATTGTTGCCTCGGCCACCTTGCCCCCCAGTGTTTGGTCTTTGTTTGGGGGGTCCTGCCCGCGTGTTCGGATTGGAGGGTCCTCCCGCTTCTCGTCCCCTAGGACGGTTATTAGCGGTGTCCATTCGAGGGATATTGGGGTGACCGGTCTCCGAGATGTGGTTCTGTCTTGCTTCTTCTTGGCATAAGAACTGTAACACCCCACGTCCATTTATGTCACTCACAAAGGGAATGCATTAACTTCAATGGAGTGTTTTAAGTAAGTATAGAACAGAAAATTACAACCAGACAGATATAAAATAGTACCTGAAAATTCAAAACATTATTTATTGCAGCAGAAGGTAAATATGTTTGGTTACATCATCAAAACCATAAACCAAAGTCAAGTACATCATATCCATCTTGATAAAACAAAGTACATAATCTGAAAGACATAATCCCCAACATTAAAATAGCCATAATTAAAGAGAAGTTGAACTTTACTTCAGCGGTCCAAGAAATCTTCTAAAAGCAGTCCAAAATCAAGCTCCACTGGTGCTAGTTCCAACCTGAGCACCTGGGGGGGGGAAGGAAAGTTATGGAAAAAGGGGGGTCAGACATAAAGTCTGGCGAGTGCGATAATTCTAACAATATAATTAACAAAGTAACTAGGCTAAGGCATAAGTTGGAAAATAAAGAAATGACCATGAACCATTGAGCATGGCAGAGTAAACAAGGAAACAAGATGAACAACGATATCGTTTAAGCGCACCTAAACCCACTAAGATAATTTACTAAACTACACCAACACTATGAGATGATTGCTGTACTGCACCACCACAAGTATACTGCACCACAACTAGTCACCCTAAGGTTGATCCCGCCTACAGACTTAATAATGATATTGGTAGTTTCATGCACCCCTAGCTGCCTTCATAGGTGTCGTCTGCCGCTATCTCCACTAGGTGTACCCACTACCCCCAAACGATCGGCTCCCTAACTCGTAGATACCCGTGCTGGCCCCATAGTGGGGTGTATCAATCCCCAAAGTGGCAACCCGATACCACCAAGAATGCACGGGTTATACCTACACGATGCAACAACGTCTTACCTACCAGCCCGGGTCCACACACGCATATGAACCTGTTGGACTTGCGTTGCCACCGCTAACCCGGTTTGGCCTCTTACAGTCAAGCCCAGTATGCGTGTCCCGTCCTCGACTTGGGTCGAGCCCACAAAGATACGTATGGGTTACTGGTTGAAACGGGCCCCCATTACTTGACACAAGCTATCCACCTAAGCTTGGTCCCCTCTAGTACATCCCACTTAACCCACTTCTTATTCATGTTTCAATTTTGGTTAAGTGTTTCTAATCGTATTTCCAAATGCCACCCAAGGCACCCACTAGATTCCACATGCCACCCAAGGCACCCACTTAACCCCCTCATGTCCCGCTACATGCTTATCTGGTTAAGTGTTTCTTAATTCATTAAGACTGTAACCTCATAAAGACCTCTCACATTAGACTGACATTTGTGGCAGCTAGATTTGCCGGGCGGGTCCGGGCAGTCTTACACCACAAAAGAGCCTAACCTCGTGTCTTTACAATTGTTACGTATTTAGTTTATGCCTAAGACCTCTCACATTAGACTGGCATTTGTGGCAGCTGGATTTGCCGGGCGGGTCCGGGCAGTCTTACACCACAAAAGAGTCTAAACTCGTGTCTTAGACGATTAATTATTCCTAATTAATCATTCCCCAATTTGAATTACTTTCCCTATTCAAATTATCAATCAATTCCAAATTTAACGATGTCCATTATTGACTCAATTATGTCCATCCATTTATGGTATGTAAAATCATACCAATTTTCACCACAATTATATTTATGCCTTTTAAGGCATTTATGCCAATTAAATCTTTTTAATATTATCCCCTTTACCCCACGTTGTACGTTTATTCGTTTAACGTAAAATATACGTTAGACTCGAATAGTCTAACTCATGGTATAAAAAGAAAACAACACAATATACACATAATTAAAACATAGATCTAACATAGGGGTGAACTTGCATATATGAATGATGTTCTACCTCTAAAACTTGCATAGGCCAAAGTTACAACTTGCATAAACAACATATGTCATGGATCCAAATCTAAAGGTGTGAACTTGATGAGATAATGGCCACAAACTTGCATAAATCATGTATGACATAGATCCAAATCTAAAGGTGTGAACTTGATGAAATAATGGCCACAAACTTGCATAGGTAATAACATAACATGATTCATATCCAACTCATAAACTTACATATGTGATTTATACATCGCAACAATGGTGTAAACTAGTATCTAACATGTAAGGTATCATGTAGAATTTAGCATATGTCATAGCCTAACTTTCAATTAAATTTTCACATAAACTAGGTGCCCTAGCCATGTAAGATCACATATAATTCTACCCAAACTTGTATATGGTTCATGTTTGAATCAACATCTAAACTTTCCTACATATGATTTATCATATGAATCAACTAACATATGAAACATGATGGTTTGATTGTATATAAAATTACAACATGGATAATAGCAACATAACTTTACATCATAAATGATAGCATCACAACATAACATCATAGAGATTTCAATCACAATCCTACAACATAATTACAACATGAAATCAATACTTCATATCACATCCATAAAATCCGTATTATATCTTAATCTAATTAAATTACTAATTATTTTATTAAAACTATCGAACTCACAACTCAAAAGTAGTCTTGAGTTCTGAATTCTGATTTCTGGAGTTGAATTAGCTCTCCTTTGATGAAGATTCGCTGTTAGGGTTGAATAGTTCTGATTTGGTTGTTGGTCTTCCTCTTAATTTTGGTGGCGGCTGCTCTAGGGTTCAAGACAACAGCATGACGGCCATAGTTTCAATTTTAATTCTGATTTAGGGTTTGAGTCTATGGGTCTTTGTATAGAATTTTGAATTAATTTAAGCTGTCGGATGATCTTAGGGTTAATCAAAACCATTCAATCATGATAGGGTGATGAGTCAGCCCTAATGACTCAGCAAGGAGTCAGAAAGGACTCAACAACATGGGTCAGCCTGAACCAGAAAGCTGTGCAGGCTCCTGCCTCGGCCTGGGCGCACTTGGCAGGTGCGCCAGTGCAAATATGTACTCGCGCACTTCCCAAGTGCTCCAGTGTATTTTTTTTCTACTTTGCCGCCAAACTTCGTTCGTCCATAACTCCTTCATCCGGTACTCTTTTCCCCCAAACTCGGACTCTATTTCAACCAGAATTCCGAGACGAACACAATGGAGCAACCCAATCCCCATAATTCTCACGTCTGAGATTAATTATTCTTTAATTTAGTTAATTCGATTATTCAAAATCCGAGGTGTTACATTCTCCCCTCCTTAAAGGATTTCGTCCCCGAAATCTCCAAGTCAAGGAGAATGCATATCCTACCATCCAAACAACCATCTACTCAACCATCAAACACGGGCATCCATTTTCTTTATAAAATTTCTAATGTTGTATGAACATATGCAAGAAGTTTGTGTATATGTTCCTTATATAATGCAAAATCAGGTGGTCTACTGATTCAGTTGACCTCCTTAATGCAAACCATGATAGTGCCATGCGTCCATTATGTATGTGAAAAAACCTTATTGATACATATTATTTCTACATGTATGCACAACCATTCACCAAAATGCAACATCCATATGATGGTACAACCATTATACATCCATTACTTAAATATGTACACACATTTATATGCAATATGCAACATGAAGTGACTGAGCCGATCTAGTGCCTAAAGTGTGTGTATATGCATCCACGAGCAACCACTAGCAAACACTTGCATCCACGTGCATCCATCATACATAACATGTCTCAAACACATGTTTCAACCATAGGACTATCCTATCTAAAGGTCAAAGATACTAGCGAGAGGACATACTAAAGATAAGATAAGTACAAGGTAAGCGAAAAAGGAGAAATTTAAAAGACATACCCTCGAAAAGAAAAGGGTATAATGAACGCATATTCGCTTCTGTCTCCCAAGTAGCGTCGCTCTCATCATCTCCCCATTGCACTTTGACTAGCTTGACCTCTCGATTCCTTAACTTCCTAATCTCCGACCCAAGAATGCGCGTAGGAGCTCGTCGAATCATCGCATCACGCTCGATCTCCACCTCTCTAAGCAAGCTTGGCTCTACCACCTCCGCGGTCTCGTGCAAGCACTTCCTCAAATGTGATACATGGAATACGTCGTGTACACCACTAAGTCTCTCGGGCAACTCCACTCTATACGCCATCTGCCCAATCCTTTCTTTAATAGGAAACGGCCCTACGAACCTTGGTGCTAACTTCCCAACGGACCCAAAGCGAACGACGTCCCGTAATGGAGACACCTTGACAAAGACCATGTCCCCAACATCAAACTCAAGATCTGACCTCCTCTTGTCCGCATAAGATTTCTGTCTATCTTGCGCCGTCTTCATCCTCCTTTGAATCAAATCGATCTTTTCCGAAGTCTCTCTAATCATATCGGGTCCAAGCAAGATCTTTTCTGTAGACTCCCACCAACATGTAGGCGAACGACAGTGTAACACCCCGAATTTTCTATTAACACTAAAGTTGCTAAAATAATAATAAGTGTGTAGAAGAGGGGATGTATCTAATATGAATATAAAAATATTAATAAGTGTGTAAGAGAGGGGATGTATCTAATATGAATATAAAAATATTAATAAGTGTGTAAGAGAGGGGATGTATCTAATATGAATATAAAAATATTAATAAGTGTGTAAGAGAGGGGATGTATCTAATATGAATATAAAAATATTAATAAGTGTGTGAGAGAGGGGATGTATCTAATATGTACATTGTAGAAAATATATATATATATATATGACATGAATAGAAGTTTATTAATATGCTGAGTGTTTGCTGAGTCACTTCTGACTCATTGCTGAGTCAACAAGATAAACCCCATCTTGTCTGGACGGCTGCGGTTATTTCTAGGTTAAATCTAATGGCCTAAACGCATTCTAAAATCTATAAATAAGTGGGTAGACCCTAGACCTAAATCACTTGTAAAATTAGAGAAGCTACCGTCATGATGCTGCCATGGAGTTCAGCATAGCCGTCACAAACTAAGAAGAGGAAGCCTAATCATCTACAACTAAATCTACACAAATCAAATCAAAAGATCTCTCTTTCTCTAATTCTTTTCTTTTGTTGGTGAGTATGATGATTCTCACAAGACTATTACAAACTAATTTGACTCAGTTATGAATGGATCACAAGAAAGTGATGTGATTTGTAATTGTAAATTCTATATATTGTGGATTCTCTTATTATGTTATTATGTTGTCGTATGATGTAAATTATATATGCTATGTCATGCTATGTTGTAAATTCTCTTATGCTATGTCGTGCTATGTTGAGAATCATGTCAAGCTATGTTATACTATCATACTATGCCATGTTATAAATCATGCTATATTATGTTGTAAAATCATGATGTTGTTGGAACATGCTTAAAGTTATGTTTTTTTTAATTTAAATGGATCTTGTTTATGGGAATTTGCCTATTAGGTTAGGTGTACCCATAAACTTGAAACTATAATTAAATAAAACTTAATTATGGGAATTTGCCTATTGAGTTAGGTGTACCCATATAAAACCATGTTGTTAAAAAAAAATTAGATGATGTTGATGCACACATGTTCATATGTAAGTTTATGAAAATTGATTGAGATTATATTAGGTGAATTTTGAACAAGTTGACACCTTTAGGTCCATGACATGTATAATCTATGCAAGTTGGACATATGCAAGTTTCACCCCTTATTATGATTCATTTGGTCACATATACATGTTGTTATTATGATAATCTCTTTTATGCTATGAGTTAGGCTATTCGAGTCTAACATATATTTTGCGAATAAACGTTCAAACGTGGGGTAGGGGTAATATTAGGAATTAATAAATTGGGTGCAATTTTGTAAGATGTTGCATACCATGAATGAATGTCCATAATTGAGTCAATTATGGACATTGTTAAAAATTGGAAGTAATTAATAATTCAAGTAGGGAATTATTAAAATTGGGGGAAAGTGGATTATTATTAATAATCAATGCTTAGGACACGAGGTTGGACCCGTTTGTGATGTAAACCTGCCCGGACCCGCCCGGCAAATCCAGTAGTCACAAATGTCGGCCCAATGTGAGAGGTCCTAGGCCCAAACTAAAGCATAACAGTTGTAAAGACACGAGGTTAGACTCTTTTATGGTGTAAGACTGCCCGGACCCGCCCGGCAAATCCAGCTGCCATAAATGCCAGCCTAATGTGAGAGGTCTTTATGAGGTTATGGCCTTAATGAACTAAGAAATACTTAACCAGATAATCATGTAAGGTGGGACATGGGGGTTAAGTAGGTGCCTTGGGTGGCATGAGGAATCTGGTGGTTGCCTTTAGAGGCATTTGAAATACGATTAGACTTAACCAAACACACATGTAAATGAACATGACTAAGTGGGTTAAGTGGGATGGACTAATGGGGACAAGCTTAGGTGGAATGCTTGTGGTAAATAGTGGGGGCCCATTTCAACCAGTATCCCAAAACGTATCTTTGTGGGCTCGACCCAAGTCGAGGACGGGACACGCATACTGGGTTTGACTATAAGAGGCCAAAACAGGGAGCGGTGGCAACGCAAGTCCAACGGGTTTCATATGCGTGTGTGGACCCGGGCTGGTAGGTAAGACGTTGTTGCATCGTGTAGGTATAAGCCGTGCATGTCCGTTGTATCAGGTTGCCACTTTAGGGGAGTGATACACCCCACTGTGGGGCCAGCACGGGTATCTACGAGTTAGGGAGCCGATCGAATAATGGGAAGTAGGGTACACCTAGTGGAGATAGGGGCAGGCGGCACCTATGTAGTCAGCTAGGGGTACGTAAAGCCATTGGGAAAGTTTCTAAGTGAAGCTAAGTGGGATGAATCTTTAGGGTGACTGGTGTGGTGCAGTATAGTGTTTATCCTTTAGTATTTAGGAGCGCCTATAACGTTGCCTTTAGCGATTGTCTATGTCCTTAATCTGCTCTTCATAGACATTTTCTTGTTTTCCAGCTTATGCCTTAGTCCAGTTATTTTGGTAATAGTATTGTAGAAATATCATATTCACCAGACTTTATGTCTGACCCCCTCTTTTCCATCCTTTTTCTCCCTTCAGGTCCGCAGGTTGGGCCAAGTTCTAGTGGAGTCTAGTTGGATCGCTTATCTTCTGGAAAGCTTGGACTGCTGAAGTAAAGTCCAGCTTGTTATCTTTCTTTTTAATGGCTATTCATGTAATGGGATTATGTACTTGTTTTATCAAGATAGATGTTGTACTTGACATTGAATATGGTGTTATGATGTAATCAAGCATGTTTTGACTTCTGCTACAATGAAAATAAAGTTTTTGAATTTCCAAGTACTATTTTATATCTGTCTTGTTGTAATTTTACTGTTCTATATTCACTTAAAACCTCCATGGAAGTTAATGCATTCCCTTTGTGAGTGACATTAATGGACGTGGGGTGTTACACGTGGTATCAGAGCATAAGGTTACCAGAACAGATAAAAAAAAAAATTAGAAAAATATTTTTTTTTCTAAAGTATTTTTGGAAGAAGTGCTTTCAAAAAAAAAAACATGTTATTTAAAGAGAGTTTTTATGAAAAACATAATCCCAAATAGCCACATCCTTATCTTTATCTTTCGAATTCTCCATTTTGAATCTTTCCTTTTTCGTTTCAGCATGGCTGAAGATCTTAATCTCCCAGAAGGTGTGACGATTCCAGGGTGGTTTAGGAGATACTTGGAGGCTAGGGCCACCACTGCAGGCCCAGCGGATACTCCTCCACCCCTAGTTGCACCCATTCCTCCTCCTCCTCCTCCTCGTGTTGACACTTTTGCAAAGACGTGCAAGGAATTCAAGGCTATGGGAGGAAAAACTTTTCAAGGGACTGAGACGTTTGTGGAGGCCAGAGATTGGCTTAAGGAGACTGAGGAATTGTTGGATATCTTTGAAGTGGAAGATGGGAGGAAAGTCCGTTTAGCTGCTTGGTTAATGAAGGGAGAGGCCTCGTTTTGGTGGGAGGTCACTAACGGGGAACGTCCAGTTGATTCATGGGCGGATTTCAGACGAAGGTTTGAGGCAAAGTTTCTTTCAAGGGCAGAGGAGAACTTAAATATGGAAAAATTCCTGGCACTAAATCAAGGGAGCTCATCAGTAAAGGAATATGTCAATAAATTTAATCAGTTAGCAAGGTTTGGCTTGGAGTTGGTGAACACGCCAGAGAAAAAAGCTTTGAGGTTCGTTAGAGGCTTGAATGAACCGTTGCAAGGGTTGGCTATGACCCACATCCCTATGGGAGCCACCTTTGAAAAGCTAGTAGAAATGGCACTTATGCATGAGGATAAGGCAGTTGAAAATAAAGGGGATCAGAAGAAACCCCAACAGCAAAATAAGAAGGGTGGTAAAAACAATAATGGCAAAGGGAAGAAGAAATGCTTCAATTGTGGGACGCCTGGCCATCTCAGCAAAGATTGTAGAAAGAAAAAGAAGACTGGTTGTTTTCATTGTGGAGATGCGGGACATTTAGTGAAGGACTGTCCAAAGAAGGGGCAGAGGGCAGGGTCTACCTCGGGAGGACAGGTGCAGGCTCTTATGGCACCAGGGCAGGCAAGGGGGCAAGTTCAGGCTATTGCGGTCCCACCGCTGCAAGAAAGAGGTAGAACAATTTCTGTTGAAAGCTTAGTTTTTCTGTTTGATCATCCTGTCCATACCTTATTCGATTCTGGCGCATCTCATTCGTTTATCTCTGCATCATTAGTTGAATCACTGCACCTGAACACCAGTTTAGTAGAGGATCCCTTGGTCGTTTCAAATCCAATTGGGGGTTCGGCTCATTTGACCATGATATGTTTGGATTTGAAAATCTCTATACTTAGCGTTGAATTTAGATGTGATGCTTATGTATTGGGCTTCACGGGCTATGGGCTAATTTTAGGAATGGATTGGTTGTCTAGAAATAGGGCCATTCTTGATTGTGAAAGGAGAGTAGTTAGGCTTGTGACTCGCCTTGGTAATGCTCTCGACATCTTTTGTAATCCCATAAATTCCGTTATGCTAAGTTATCTTGAATCGCTTGACGCGTCTGTAGAGAACCTGCGATCGGTAGAAGTGGTCCGGGAATATCCGGATGTGTTTGAGGAGGTGAAGGGCTTACCTCCAAAGCGGGAGATAGACTTTCGAATTTATCTTGTGGATAATGCTAAACCCGTATCTTTGCCAGTGCGCCACATGGCTCCTCGTGAAAGGAGGGAACTCAATAAGCAAGTAAAGGAGTTGCTTGAGAAGGGGTTCATAAGACGTAGTATATCGGAGTGGGGTGCTCCAGTAGTTTTTGCCACAAAGGCGGATGGGTCTCTTAGACTTTGTATGGACTATAGAGAACTAAACAAGCTTACTAAAAAGAACCGACACCCACTGCCGAGGATTGACGATCTCTTTGATTAGTTAGTTGGCGCCTCAGTGTTTTCGCAGTTGGACTTAGCCACTGGCTTTCATCAACTGAGAGTGGCTGAGGATAGTATAGATAAGACTGCTTTTAGGACTCCTGACGGATTCTATGAATGGCTAGTGATGCCCTTTGGTTTGACAAACGCCCCTGCATATTTTGTTGATTTGATGAGTGGGGTGTTTAGGGAATACCTTAACAAATTCGTGGTAGTCTTTGTGGATGACATCTTAGTCTTTTCTAAGAATAAAGAAGAGCACTCCCTACATCTTAGGGAAGTGTTGGAAACCCTTCGAGCGCATAACCTTAAGGCAAAATTTTCTAAGTGTCACTTCTGGAGGAAGGAAGTACGGTTCTTAGGGCACGTGGTTTCCAAAGAAGGGATAGCAGTGGATCCCGCAAAGGTGGTGGCCATCCAAGATTGGAAGGTCCCTAAAAATGCAACCGAAGTAAGAAGTTTCTTGGGGTTGGCTGGCTATTATAGGAAGTTTATCAAAGACTTCGCAAAAATATCAGCTCCATTAACACGGTTAACGAAGAAGAACCTGGTTTTTACGTGGGACAAAGATTGCGATGATGCGTTCCAACGTTTAAAGAGAGCCTTAACTTCAGCCCCAGTCTTAGTGCTGCCAGACGGGAATAAACCGTTTACCATCTATACTGATGCTTGTGGGACGGGACTTGGCGTGGTCCTCATGCAAGAGGGAAGAGTAATAGCCTATGGTGGAAGGCAGTTGAGGGTTCATGAAAAGAATTACCCCACGCATGACTTAGAGCTAGCCGCAATTGTTTTCGCGCTTAAGTCTTGGCGTCACTATCTTCTTGGTGAGAAATTCGAACTGTTCACTGACCACAAATCATTAAAATACTTATTCTCTCAGAAGGATTTGAATTTAAGGCAGCAACGGTGGATGGAATTCTTAGCCTCCTACGATTTTGAAATAGCATATACCCCGGGCAAGGGTAACGTGGTGGCAGACGCCTTAAGTAGGAAAAGGTTGTCCTTGAGTCCGTTGTTTGTTGAACGACAAAGCTTAGAATTCATCTCTATGTTTGACTTTAGACCCTCCGTTGACTTAGTACCCGGTCTGTTAGCATCCTTGGAGGTTAGACCTACACTTCTAGGACGGGTTGGTGAGGCACAGCGAGACGACCCACAGTTGGTTGAGATAGTAGAAAAGCTCAAAGGGGGGGAGTCGTCAAGCCATCTTCGTAGGTATACCCTAGACGATAAGGGTTGGTTACGAAGGGATAATAGACTATGTGTACCACAAGACGAAGACTTAAGGAAGGCCATTCTTGATGATGCTCATCGCTCAAAAATGACCATTCATCCCGGCGGGGATAAGATGTACAAAGATATGAAGCGGGTTTTCTTTTGGGCCGGTATGAAAAAGGATGTGGCCGAGTACGTCGCTAGATGCTTGGTGTGCCAACGAGTTAAAGCAGAACAAAAGAAACCCGGTGGGTTGCTTCACCCATTAGAAGTTCCACTATGGAAATGGGAAAGCATCTCAATGGATTTTGTGGATGGATTACCAAGATCAAGGAAGGGTAACACGGGGATTTGGGTTATAGTAGATAGACTTACAAAAAGCGCCCATTTTATTCCCGTGAAAAGTAAGAGGACTGCTCCGTGGTTGGCTTCTGTATACATTAAGGAGATAGTTCGTTTGCACGGTATTCCTTCTAGTATAGTAAGCGACCGTGACCCCATCTTTACTAGCGAATTTTGGAAGAGTTTACAAGAGGTGGTAGGGACTCAGCTATGTTTGAGCACCGCATATCATCCTCAGACAGACGGCCAGACCGAGAGGGTGAATCGCATTCTTGAGGATCTTTTAAGGCTTTGTATCCTAGACTTTGGGGGTACATGGGAAGAGCACCTTCCGTTAGTAGAATTCGCATATAATAATAGCTTTCAGTCTAGTATTGGCATGGCACCTTTCGAAGCTCTTTATGGAAGGCCTTGCCGTTCGCCTACATGTTGGTGGGAATCTACCGATAAAATCCTACTTGGGCCCGATATGGTTAGGGAAACCTCGGAGAAGATTGAGTTGATTCGAAGGAGGATGAAAGCAGCACAAGATAGGCAAAAATCGTATGCTGATAAGAGGAAGACAGATCTTGAGTTTGACATTGGGGACATGGTTTTTATCAAAGTATCTCCGTTACAGAATGTTGTTCGCTTTGGGTCCGTGGGGAAATTAGCACCAAGGTTTGTAGGGGCATTTCCTGTAAAAAAAACAGGATTGGGAAGATGGCATATAGGGTGGAGTTGCCTGAGAAACTTAGTGGAGTACACGACGTATTCCATGTATCACATTTGAGGAAGTGTTTGCACAAGACCGCGGAGGTGGTAGAGCCGAGCTTGCTTAAAGAGGTGGAAATAGAGCGTGATGCAACAATTAGACGAGCTCCTACATGCATTCTTGGGTCGGAGATCAAAAAGTTGAGGAATCGAGAGGTCAGACTGGTTAAAGTGCAATGGGGAGATGATGAGAGCAACGCAACTTGGGAGACAGAAGAGAAGATGCGTTCGTTGTACCCTTTTCTTTTTGAGGGTATGTCTTTTAATTTCTCCTTTATCGCTTAGCTTATCTTAACTTATCTTTAGTATGTCCTCTCATTAGTATCTTTGACCTTTAGTTAGGATAATCTATGGTTGAAACATGTGTTTGAGACATGTTATGTATGATGGATGCAAAATGGATGCAAGTGTTTGCTAGTGGTTGCTCGTGGATGCATATATACACACACTTTAGGCACTAGATCGGCTCAGTCACTACATATTGCATATTGCATATATATGGATGTATTTAGTAAAATGGATGAACGATGGATGTATTATCATGTGGATGCTGCATTCAGATGATGGTTGTGCACGCATATAGAAGTATTATGTAGCATTAAGAATCTTTTGCATACATAATGGATGCATGGCACGATCATGGTTGCATTAAGGAGGTCAACTGAATCAGTGGACCGCCTGATTTTGCATTAGATACGGACATATACACACACTGTGCATTTAAACATGAAAGCATTAGAAGTCTGTAAGGACAATGGATGCCTGTGTATGATGGATGAGTAGATGGACGTTTGGATGGTAGGATATACATTCTTCCAGACTTGAAGATTTCGGGGACGAAATCCTAAAAGGAGGGGAGAATGTAACACCCCGAATTTTCTATTAACACTAAAGTTGCTAAAATAATAATAAGTGTGTAGAAGAGGGGATGTATCTAATATGAATATAAAAATATTAATAAGTGTGTAAGAGAGGGGATGTATCTAATATGAATATAAAAATATTAATAAGTGTGTAAGAGAGGGGATGTATCTAATATGAATATAAAAATATTAATAAGTGTGTAAGAGAGGGGATGTATCTAATATGAATATAAAAATATTAATAAGTGTGTGAGAGAGGGGATGTATCTAATATGTATATAAAAACAATAATAAGTAAAGGGGGATGTATCTAATATGTACATTGTAGAAAATATATATATATTTATGACATGAATAGAAGTTTATTAATATGTGTAACACCCCACACCCGCTATGATCACTCACTAAGGGAATGCCATAACATCGGTGGAGTATTTTAGTGAATATAGAACAGAAAAATTACATCAAGACAGATATAAATAGTACTTGAAATTTTAAAACATCATCTCATAACAGCGGAAATAAACATGTCTGGTTACATCATAAAACCATGATAAAAGTCAAGTACAATATCCGTCAAAATAAAGAAGTACATAATCCCACTTTCTCATACAATAGCCAGAACAAAAGGAAAGATAACTGGATAGCTGGAGCTTTACATCTATCCAAGCTCCTCAAGACTGGAATAGCAATCCGATCAAGCTCTACTACTGCTAGGATCCACCGTAGGACCTGAGGGTTGGAAAAAAAAGATAAAAACAACGGGGTCAGACATAAGTCTGAGTGAGTCCTATAACTTTAACAATACAATCATTAAGGTAACCAGAGAAGACATAAACTTGACCTACGGTAATATCTGGGGATGAATGGCTACACTAAGCAGCTTGGCGAACTTAGGATAAACTAAGATAACCGTAAGGACGCATCTACCCACCCAAGGATAATTACTAACTGCACCACACCAGTCATTCCTACTTAAAGGTTGATCCCTTCCAAGGACTTAGAAAATTTCCCAGTAGTTTCATGCACTCCTAGCCCACTACATAGGTGCCGTCTGCCCCTATCTCCACTAGGTGTACTTAGTAATCCTTACCCAGTAGTTTCGTGTACTCCTACATAGGTGCCGTCTGCCCCTATCTTTATTAGGTGTACCCACTACTCCCCATCGATCGGCTCCCTACCGTAGATACCCGTGCTGGTCCCACAGTGGGGTGTATCACTCCCCTAAAGTGGCTACCCAATACTATCAATGGTGCACGGCTTTATATCTACACGATGCAACAACGGCTTATCTACCAGCCCGGGCCCACACACGCATATGAAACCCGTTGGACTTGCGTTGCCACCGCTAACCCGTTTTGGCCTCTTATAATCAAGCCCAATATGCGTGTCCCGTCACTCGACATGGGTCGAGCCCACAAAGATACGTTTGGGATATTGGTTGAAATGGGCCCCCAACAAGCTACCCACCTAAGCTTGTCATATATCTAGTGTATCCCACTTAACCCTTTAATCATGTTTAATTACATGTTTCCACTTGGTTAAGTATTCTAATCGTATTTTTTTATTGCCACCCAAGGCAACCCACTAGATTCCACATGCCACCCAAGGCAACCTCAAAATTTCCTCATGCCACCCAAGGCACCCACTTAACCCCTCATGTCCCACTACATGCTAATATGGTTAAGTGTTTCTTAATTAATTAAGACCGTGATCTCCCATAAAGACCTCCCACATTAGACTGACTGTTATGACCGCCTGGTTAAGCCGGTAGAGTCCGGGCAGTCTTACGTCATAACAGAGTCTAACCTCGTGTCTTTACCTTAATCACGTATTTAATTCATGGCTAAGACCTCTCACATTGGGCTGACATTTGTAGCAACTGGTTAAGCCGGTCGGGTCCGGGCAGTTTTACACTACAAATGAGTCCAACCTCGTGTCTTAGTCGATTAATTACACCTAATTAATCATCCCCATATTAATTATCCCTAATTAATATCAAGTTTTCCATAACATGGGTAGACCTAACTCAATAGGTAAATTCCCATGGGGTAGACCTAACTCAATAGGTAAATTCCCACTTATGGTAATTTATTTTTTTATGGTATGCTTAATCATACCCAATCATTCATTTATTAACATATTTACCAACCCCATCGTTCCCCACGTAAATCGTTCTCATTTCATGACATAAATAAGGGGAAGATCATCACAAATATCATGGGTTTAGCATACAACTTTGTCATGGGTTAAGAGAATGTCAACTTGCATATATGAGCATATATTAACCCAACTACATATAACCCAAACTTGCATATTATCATACACATGATTTGCATAACATGTTGCATATGAGCTTGCATATTATCATACATATATCTTGCATAACATGTTGAACTTGCATATAGGCATTCTCATAATTTGCATAACATGTTAAACATGCATTTAAGCATACACATAACTTGCATAAGCATTCACATACTTGCATAAGCATACATAACTTGCATAAACATGCATACTTGCATATCATGTCATTTAAGCATATACATATCTTGCATAAGCATTCATATACTCGCATAAGCATGCATAACTTGTATATCACATAAATCTTGCATTTAAACATATACATGACTTGCATAAGCATTCACATACTTGCATAAGCATGCATAACTTGCATATCACATTAAACTTGCATTTAAACATATACTTAACTTGCATAACTCACTTTGTTAAACATGCATAATTCCACTCATTAAATATGCATAACTTCACTTGTTAAACATGCATATACCAACTTGTTAAACATGCATAAATCAACTTATTAAGCATGCACAAACCAACTTATCATATATGCATAAACATAGAACAACATAGAGTAACATATCATTATACATGATTCAAACTCACTAATCCGCATTTGAAACCATAAGTCTCATTACACCCAATCTACTTACTTTAACAATTGATGTTAAAGTGATAGCAACTCACCAAACTCAAGATTAGCAACCTTATGAAGTAGAATTAGTTGCTAACTATGAAGATAATGATGATTAAAGAATGATTTGAGAGAGATTTGCTTGCAACTTCCTTTATGAACTAGTGGAGGCCATGCTCAAAATTCATTTTGCCATAGTTTAGTTACAAGACTTAATTATGAATGAATTAGGGTAGGGTTGTGGTCTTATTTATAGGATTAGGTTGCATTTTAGACCCTTAGATTAACCCTAGATTAGATTAGGACCCTTAGATTTAGGAAATCTCTAGAACCAGCCCTCCTAGCCAGCCTAGAACCCAACCTGGTGCACCCAGGTTAACTGAACGGTGCCACCCTGTCGACAGGCAAGTCGACAGGCATGTCGACACCCCCCTTGTCGACAGGCCTGTCGACAGCCCTGTCGACATGGGTTGGGCGGGAAGCTTCCCGCCTGACCCCGCCTGGCCCATTCTAAATCTGAAATTTTGAATTTTTAAATCTGTTTTAGTTTTAAATTTTCTGCAAACTTCATTGGGCCATAACTGGGCCATACGGACTCTGATTCTCGAAAACTCGGACTCTATTTCGCGTATTTTTCCGAGACGAACGCAATGGCGCAGCCCGTTTCCCCCGATTCCCACATCTGAGATTATTAATCCTGTAATTAGTGAATTTTAGTATTAACTAAAATTCGGGGTGTTACATTCTCCCCTTCTTAAAGGATTTCGTCCCCGAAATCTCTAAGCTAAGGAGAATGCGAATCCTACCATCCAAACAACCATCTACTCAATCCATCAACCACGGGCATCCATTGTCCTTAGAACAATTTCTAATGATGTATGAGCATATGCAAAGAGTGTGTGTATATGTTCCCTATCTAATGTATGAACATATGCAAACCATGATAGTGCCATGCATCCATTATGTATGCGAAGGAACCCTATCGACACATACAATATCTACATGAGTGCACAATCATTCACCAAAATGCATCATCCATGTGCTAACACAACCATTATACATCCATAAATATTTTCCTACACACAATTTTATGCAATATGCAAAATGAAGTGACTGAGCCGATCTAGTGCCTAGAGTGTGTGTATATGCATCCACGAGCAACCACTAGCAAACACTTGCATCCACTTGCATCCATCAACCATAACATGTCTCAAACACATGTTTCAACCATAGGTTTACCCTATCTAAAGGTCAAAGGTACTAACGAGAGGACATACTAAAGATAATATAAGTACCTAGACAAGTGATAAAGGAGAAAGTAAAGACATACCCTCAAAAAGAAATGGGTACAATGAACGCATCTTCGCTTCCGTCTCCCAAGTTGCGTTGCTCTCATCTTCTCCCCATTGCACTTTGACTAGTTGAACCTCTCGATTCCTCAATTTCCTAGTCTCTGACCCAAGGATGCGAGTAGGAGCTCGTCTAATAGTCGCATCACGCTCTACCTCCACATCTCTAAGCAAGCTCGGCTCCACCACCTCTGCGGTCTCATGCAAGCACTTCCTCAAATGGGACACATGGAACACATCATGAACACCACTAAGTCTGTCGGGCAATTCCACCCTATATGCCATCCGTCCAATCCTTTCCTTGATAGGAAACGGCCCAACAAACCTCGGTGCTAACTTCCCAACGGATCCGAAGCGAACAACATTTCTCAACGGAGATACCTTCACAAAAACCATATCCCCAACCTCAAACTCAAGATCCGTCCTTCTCTTGTCCGCATAAGATTTTTGCCTATCTTGCGCTGCTTTCATCCTTCTTCGAATCAAGTCAATCTTCTCAGAAGTCTCCCTAACCATATCGGGCCCAAGCAAGATCTTATCCGTAGATTCCCACCAACATGTAGGTGATCGACAAGGCCTTCCATAGAGAGCTTCGAAAGGAGCCATACCAATACTGGACTGAAAGCGGTTATTATATGCGAACTCCACCAATGGAAGATGCTCTTCCCATGTTCCTCCAAAATCTAAGATACAAAGCCTCAAAAGGTCTTCTAGAACACGATTCACCCTCTCAGTCTGGCCGTCCGTCTGAGGATGATATGCGGTGCTCAGACACAATTGAGTCCCCACTGCTTCTTGCAAACTTCTCCAGAACTCGCTAGTGAAGATAGGATCTCGATCACTCACTATGCTAGAGGGTACCCCATGTAATCGAACTATCTCTCGAAGATATACAGAAGCTAGCCATGGAGCAGTCCTCTTGCTCTTCACAGGTATGAAGTGGGCGCTCTTAGTAAGTCTGTCTACCACCACCCAAATTCCTGTATTACCCTTCCTCGACCTGGGTAACCTGTCAATAAAATCCATCGAGACGCTATCCCACTTCCATTGCGGAACTTCCAATGGGTGAAGCAACCCACCTGGTTTCCTTTGCTCCGCCTTCACTTGCTGGCACACCAAACATCTAGCGACATACTCGGCCACATCTTTCTTCATACCGGCCCAGAAGAAAACCCTCTTCATATCTTGGTACATCTTGTCCCCACCGGGATGAATGGTCATCCTAGAACGGTGTGCATCATCAAGAATAGCCTTCCTCAACCCTTCATCTTGCGGTACACAAAGTCTACCGTCTCTACGCAAACACCCCTTATCGTCTAGGGTGTACCTACTCAAATGGCTGGACGACTCCCCCCTTATGAGCTTTTCTACCAACTCAACCAACTGTGGGTCGTCCCTCTGGGCTTCCCCAATCCGCCCCAAAAGAGTAGGCCTAACTTCCAAGGAAGCTAGCAAACCGGGTACATAATCAATGGAAGGTCTGAAATCAAACATCGAGATAAACTCCAAGCTTCGTCGTTCCACGAACAATGGACTCAAGGACAACCTCTTCCTGCTCAAGGCGTCCGCCACTACGTTACCCTTGCCAGGGGTATACGCTATCTCGAAATCATAAGATGCTAAGAACTCCATCCACCTTTGCTGTCTCAGACTCAAATCCTTCTGAGAAAACAAGTACTTCAATGATTTGTGGTCAGTGAACAACTCGAATCTCTCACCGAGAAGATAATGGCGCCAGATCTTAAGCGCAAAAACAATAGCAGCCAACTCTAAATCATGGGTAGGGTAATTTTTCTCATGTGGCCTTAACTGCCTTCCACCATAGGCTATTACCCTTCCCTCTTGCATTAAGACTGCGCCAAGTCCTATCCCACAGGCATCGGTATAGACAACAAATGGCTTGCTCCCATCTGGCAACACTAAAACTGGAGCCGTGGTTAAAGCACTCTTTAACCTTCGGAACGCATCATCACAATCTACGTCCCATGCAAAAACAAGATTCTTCTTCGTTAAGCGGGTTAATGGGGCTGATATCTTCGCGAAGTCTTTGATAAACCTCCTATAATAACCCGCCAACCCCAAGAAACTTCTTACTTCGGTAGCATTCTTCGGAACCTTCCAATCCTGAATTGATACTACCTTCGCGGGATCCACAGCTATCCCTTCCTTGGAGACCACGTGCCCCAAGAACCGTACTTCCTTCCTCCAGAAGTGACATTTTGAGAATTTAGCCTTAAGGCTATGCGCTCGAAGAGTCTTCAACACCTCCCCAAGATGTAGTGCATGCTCTTCCTCACTCTTAGAAAATACTAAGATATCATCCACAAAGACCACCACGAATTTATTAAGGAACTCCCTGAACACCCTACTCATCAAATCAACAAAGTATGCAGGGGCGTTCGTCAACCCAAATGGCATCACCAGCCACTCATAGAAACCATCCGGAGTTCTAAAGGCAGTCTTGTCTATGCTATCCTCAGCCACCCTCAACTGATGAAACCCCGTGGCCAAGTCCAACTGAGAAAATACTGAAGCGCCAACCAACTGATCGAAAAGATCATCAATCCTCGGCAATGGGTGTCTATTCTTCTTTGTGAGCTTGTTGAGTTCTCTATAGTCTACACAAAGTCTGAGGGACCCATCTGCCTTCGTAGCAAATACTACTGGAGCACCCCACTCTGATATGCTCCGTCTTATGAACCCCTTCTCAAGTAACTCCCCTACTTGCTTATGGAGTTCCCTCCTCTCACGAGGAGCCATGTGGCGCACTGGTAAAGATACCGGTTTAGCATTATCCACCAAATATATTCGGAAGTCAATCTCCCGCTTCGGAGGTAAGCCCTTCACCTCCTCAAACACATCCGGATATTCCCGGACCACTCTCATAGATTGCAAACTCTCGACCGAAGCGTCAAGCGATTCAAGATAACTTAGCATAACAGAGTCCATGGGATTACAAGAAATCTCGAGAGTGTTACCCAAGCGGGTCATGAGCCTAACAACTCTCCTTTCGCAATCAAGAACGGCACCATTACTGGATAACCAGTCCATGCCCAAAATCAACCCATAGCCCGTGAAGCCCAATACAAAAGCATCACATCTAAACTCAATGCTAAGTATAGAAATCTTCAAACCCAAACATATCATGGACAAATAAGTGGAGCCCCCAATTGGGTTTGAAATAACCAAGGGATCATCTACCAGACTGGTGTCTAAGTGCAGTGACTCAACTAATGATGATGAGATAAATGAATGCGATGCGCCTGAATCAAACAATGTACGGATAGGATGGTCAAATAGAAAAACCAGACTTTCAACGGAAATAGTTCTACCTCTCTCCTGAATTGGTGGAACCGCGAGAGCCTGTACTTGCCCCCTAGCCTGACTCGGTGCCATAAGAGCTTGCACCTGTCCTCCTGAGGTAGACCCCGTCCTTTGCCCTTTCTTAGGGCAATCCTTCACTAAATGCCCTGCTTCGCCACAGTGGAAGCAGCCAGTCTTCTTTTTCTTGCGACAATCCTTGCTTAGGTGGCCAGGTGTCCCACAATTGAAACACTTCTTCTTCTTGCTCTTGCCACCGTTGCCTTTCCCACCTTTGCTTTGCTGTTGTTGAGGTCTCTTTTGATCTCCCTTCTTCTCGGGTGCCTTATTAGCATTAAGACCCTTCTCTTCCTCATACATGAGTGCCATGTCAACTAGCTTCTCAAAGGTGGCCCCCATAGGGATATGAGTCATAGCCAACCCATGCATAGGTTCATTCAAGCCTTTCACGAACCGCAAAGCCTTCTTCTCCGGTGTATTCACCATGTCTAGGCCAAACCTTGCCAATTGATTAAACTTGTTGACATATTCCTTCACCGAGAGATTCCCTTGCTTTAGAGTCAAGAATCTTTCCATATACAAGTTTTCCTCCGCCCTTGAGAGAAACTTTGCCACAAATCTTTGCCTAAAATCCGCCCAAGAGTCAACGGGGCGTTCTCCATTAGTGACCTCCCACCAGAATGAGGCCTCTCCCTTCATTAACCAAGCAGCCAACTTGACTTTCTTTCCTTCTTCCATCTCAAAGATATCTATCAACTCTTCCACCTCCTTAAGCCAATCTCTAGCCTCCACAAAGGTTTCAGATCCTTGAAAAGGTTTCCCTCCCATAGCTTTGAATTCCTTGCAAGTCTTAGCAAAAGTATCCGTGCGAGGAGGAGGGGGAGGAGGAAGATCGGGTGCTACGGTTGGTGGAGGAACATTTGCTGGACCCGCAGTGGTGGCCCTAGCCTCCATCAATCTCCTATACCATACTGGTACCGTCACACCCTCCGGAAAGTTAAGATCCTCAGCCATGCTGAAACGAAAAAGGGAAGATTCAAAACGGAGAATTCGAAGGATATAGATATGGCTATTGGGGATTATGCTTTTCTTTCAAAAACTTTTCTCTTTAAAAGACATGTTTTTGAAAATATCCTTTCCAAAAATGTTTTTAGAAAAATAGTTTTCTAAAAATTTTATCTGTTCTGGTAACCTTTGCTCTGATACCACGTGTAACACCCCACACCCGCTATGATCACTCACTAAGGGAATGCCATAACATCGGTGGAGTATTTTAGTGAATATAGAACAGAAAAATTACATCAAGACAGATATAAATAGTACTTGAAATTTTAAAACATCATCTCATAACAGCGGAAATAAACATGTCTGGTTACATCATAAAACCATGATAAAAGTCAAGTACAATATCCGTCAAAATAAAGAAGTACATAATCCCACTTTCTCATACAATAGCCAGAACAAAAGGAAAGATAACTGGATAGCTGGAGCTTTACATCTATCCAAGCTCCTCAAGACTGGAATAGCAATCCGATCAAGCTCTACTACTGCTAGGATCCACCGTAGGACCTGAGGGTTGGAAAAAAAAGATAAAAACAACGGGGTCAGACATAAGTCTGAGTGAGTCCTATAACTTTAACAATACAATCATTAAGGTAACCAGAGAAGACATAAACTTGACCTACGGTAATATCTGGGGATGAATGGCTACACTAAGCAGCTTGGCGAACTTAGGATAAACTAAGATAACCGTAAGGACGCATCTACCCACCCAAGGATAATTACTAACTGCACCACACCAGTCATTCCTACTTAAAGGTTGATCCCTTCCAAGGACTTAGAAAATTTCCCAGTAGTTTCATGCACTCCTAGCCCACTACATAGGTGCCGTCTGCCCCTATCTCCACTAGGTGTACTTAGTAATCCTTACCCAGTAGTTTCGTGTACTCCTACATAGGTGCCGTCTGCCCCTATCTTTATTAGGTGTACCCACTACTCCCCATCGATCGGCTCCCTACCGTAGATACCCGTGCTGGTCCCACAGTGGGGTGTATCACTCCCCTAAAGTGGCTACCCAATACTATCAATGGTGCACGGCTTTATATCTACACGATGCAACAACGGCTTATCTACCAGCCCGGGCCCACACACGCATATGAAACCCGTTGGACTTGCGTTGCCACCGCTAACCCGTTTTGGCCTCTTATAATCAAGCCCAATATGCGTGTCCCGTCACTCGACATGGGTCGAGCCCACAAAGATACGTTTGGGATATTGGTTGAAATGGGCCCCCAACAAGCTACCCACCTAAGCTTGTCATATATCTAGTGTATCCCACTTAACCCTTTAATCATGTTTAATTACATGTTTCCACTTGGTTAAGTATTCTAATCGTATTTTTTTATTGCCACCCAAGGCAACCCACTAGATTCCACATGCCACCCAAGGCAACCTCAAAATTTCCTCATGCCACCCAAGGCACCCACTTAACCCCTCATGTCCCACTACATGCTAATATGGTTAAGTGTTTCTTAATTAATTAAGACCGTGATCTCCCATAAAGACCTCCCACATTAGACTGACTGTTATGACCGCATGGTTAAGCCGGTAGAGTCCGGGCAGTCTTACGTCATAACAGAGTCTAACCTCGTGTCTTTACCTTAATCACGTATTTAATTCATGGCTAAGACCTCTCACATTGGGCTGACATTTGTAGCAACTGGTTAAGCCGGTCGGGTCCGGGCAGTTTTACACTACAAATGAGTCCAACCTCGTGTCTTAGTCGATTAATTACACCTAATTAATCATCCCCATATTAATTATCCCTAATTAATATCAAGTTTTCCATAACATGGGTAGACCTAACTCAATAGGTAAATTCCCATGGGGTAGACCTAACTCAATAGGTAAATTCCCACTTATGGTAATTTATTTTTTTATGGTATGCTTAATCATACCCAATCATTCATTTATTAACATATTTACCAACCCCATCGTTCCCCACGTAAATCGTTCTCATTTCATGACATAAATAAGGGGAAGATCATCACAAATATCATGGGTTTAGCATACAACTTTGTCATGGGTTAAGAGAATGTCAACTTGCATATATGAGCATATATTAACCCAACTACATATAACCCAAACTTGCATATTATCATACACATGATTTGCATAACATGTTGCATATGAGCTTGCATATTATCATACATATATCTTGCATAACATGTTGAACTTGCATATAGGCATTCTCATAATTTGCATAACATGTTAAACATGCATTTAAGCATACACATAACTTGCATAAGCATTCACATACTTGCATAAGCATACATAACTTGCATAAACATGCATACTTGCATATCATGTCATTTAAGCATATACATATCTTGCATAAGCATTCATATACTCGCATAAGCATGCATAACTTGTATATCACATAAATCTTGCATTTAAACATATACATGACTTGCATAAGCATTCACATACTTGCATAAGCATGCATAACTTGCATATCACATTAAACTTGCATTTAAACATATACTTAACTTGCATAACTCACTTTGTTAAACATGCATAATTCCACTCATTAAATATGCATAACTTCACTTGTTAAACATGCATATACCAACTTGTTAAACATGCATAAATCAACTTATTAAGCATGCACAAACCAACTTATCATATATGCATAAACATAGAACAACATAGAGTAACATATCATTATACATGATTCAAACTCACTAATCCGCATTTGAAACCATAAGTCTCATTACACCCAATCTACTTACTTTAACAATTGATGTTAAAGTGATAGCAACTCACCAAACTCAAGATTAGCAACCTTATGAAGTAGAATTAGTTGCTAACTATGAAGATAATGATGATTAAAGAATGATTTGAGAGAGATTTGCTTGCAACTTCCTTCATGAACTAGTGGAGGCCATGCTCAAATTTCATTTTGCCATAGTTTAGTTACAAGACTTAATTATGAATGAATTAGGGTAGGGTTGTGGTCTTATTTATAGGATTAGGTTGCATTTTAGACCCTTAGATTAACCCTAGATTAGATTAGGACCCTTAGATATAGGAAATCTCTAGAACCAGCCCTCCTAGCCAGCCTAGAACCCAACCTGGTGCACCCAGGTTAACTGAACGGTGCCACCCTGTCGACAGGCAAGTCGACAGGCATGTCGACAGGCCTGTCGACAGCCCTGTCGACATGGGTTGGGCGGGAAGCTTCCCGCCTGACCCCGCCTGGCCCATTCTAAATCTGAAATTTTGAATTTTTAAATCTGTTTTAGTTTTAAATTTTCTGCAAACTTCATTGGGCCATAACTGGGCCATACGGACTCTGATTCTCGAAAACTCGGACTCTATTTCGCGTATTTTTCCGAGACGAACGCAATGGCGCAGCCCGTTTCCCCCGATTCCCACATCTGAGATTATTAATCCTGTAATTAGTGAATTTTAGTATTAACTAAAATTCGGGGTGTTACAATATGCTGAGTGTTTGTTGAGTCACTTCTGACTCATTGCTGAGTCAACAAGATAAACCCCATCTTGTCTGGACGGCTGCGGTTATTTCTAGGTTAAATCTAATGGCCTAAACGCATTCTAAAATCTATAAATAAGTGGGTAGACCCTAGACCTAAATCACTTGTAAAATTAGAGAAGCTACCGTCATGATGCTGCCATGGAGTTCAGCATAGCCGTCACAAACTAAGAAGAGGAAGCCTAATCATCTACAACTAAATCTACACAAATCAAATCAAAAGATCTCTCTTTCTCTAATTCTTTTCTTTTGTTGGTGAGTATGATGATTCTCACAAGACTATTACAAACTAATTTGACTCAGTTATGAATGGATCACAAGAAAGTGATGTGATTTGTAATTGTAAATTCTATATATTGTGGATTCTCTTATTATGTTATTATGTTGTCGTATGATGTAAATTATATATGCTATGTCATGCTATGTTGTAAATTCTCTTATGCTATGTCGTGCTATGTTGAGAATCATGTCAAGCTATGTTATACTATCATACTATGCCATGTTATAAATCATGCTATATTATGTTGTAAAATCATGATGTTGTTGGAACATGCTTAAAGTTATGTTTTTTTTAATTTAAATGGATCTTGTTTATGGGAATTTGCCTATTAGGTTAGGTGTACCCATAAACTTGAAACTATAATTAAATAAAACTTAATTATGGGAATTTGCCTATTGAGTTAGGTGTACCCATATAAAACCATGTTGTTAAAAAAAATTAGATGATGTTGATGCACACATGTTCATATGTAAGTTTATGAAAATTGATTGAGATTATATTAGGTGAATTTTGAACAAGTTGACACCTTTAGGTCCATGACATGTATAATCTATGCAAGTTGGACATATGCAAGTTTCACCCCTTATTATGATTCATTTGGTCACATATACATGTTGTTATTATGATAATCTCTTTTATGCTATGAGTTAGGCTATTCGAGTCTAACATATATTTTGTGAATAAACGTTCAAACGTGGGGTAGGGGTAATATTAGGAATTAATAAATTGGGTGCAATTTTGTAAGATGTTGCATACCATGAATGAATGTCCATAATTGAGTCAATTATGGAAATTGTTAAAAATTGGAAGTAATTAATAATTCAAGTAGGGAATTATTAAAATTGGGGGAAAGTGGATTATTATTAATAATCAATGCTTAGGACACGAGGTTGGACCCGTTTGTGATGTAAACCTGCCCGGACCCGCCCGGCAAATCCAGTAGTCACAAATGTCGGCCCAATGTGAGAGGTCCTAGGCCCAAACTAAAGCATAACAGTTGTAAAGACACGAGATTAGACTCTTTTATGGTGTAAGACTGCCCGGACCCGCCCGGCAAATCCAGCTGCCATAAATGCCAGCCTAATGTGAGAGGTCTTTATGAGGTTATGGCCTTAATGAACTAAGAAATACTTAACCAGATAATCATGTAAGGTGGGACATGGGGGTTAAGTAGGTGCCTTAGGTGGCATGAGGAATCTGGTGGTTGCCTTTAGAGGCATTTGAAATACGATTAGACTTAACCAAACACACATGTAAATGAACATGACTAAGTGGGTTAAGTGGGATGGACTAATGGGGACAAGCTTAGGTGGAATGCTTGTGGTAAATAGTGGGGGCCCATTTCAACCAGTATCCCAAAACGTATCTTTGTGGGCTCGACCCAAGTCGAGGACGGGACACGCATACTGGGTTTGACTATAAGAGGCCAAAACAGGGAGCGGTGGCAACGCAAGTCCAACGGGTTTCATATGCGTGTGTGGACCCGGGCTGGTAGGTAAGACGTTGTTGCATCGTGTAGGTATAAGCCGTGCATGTCCGTTGTATCAGGTTGCCACTTTAGGGGAGTGATACACCCCACTGTGGGGCCAGCACGGGTATCTACGAGTTAGGGAGCCGATCGAATAATGGGAAGTAGGGTACACCTAGTGGAGATAGGGGCAGGCGGCACCTATGTAGTCAGCTAGGGGTACGTAAAGCCATTGGGAAAGTTTCTAAGTGAAGCTAAGTGGGATGAATCTTTAGGGTGACTGGTGTGGTGCAGTATAGTGTTTATCCTTTAGTATTTAGGAGCGCCTATAACGTTGCCTTTAGCGATTGTCTATGTCCTTAATCTGCTCTTCATAGACATTTTCTTGTTTTCCAGCTTATGCCATAGTCCAGTTATTTTGGTAATAGTATTGTAGAATTATCATATTCACCAGACTTTATGTCTGACCCCCTCTTTTCCATCCTTTTTCTCCCTTCAGGTCCGCAGGTTGGGCCAAGTTCTAGTGGAGTCTAGTTGGATCGCTTATCTTCTGGAAAGCTTGGACTGCTGAAGTAAAGTCCAGCTTGTTATCTTTCTTTTTAATGGCTATTCATGTAATGGGATTATGTACTTGTTTTATCAAGATAGATATTGTACTTGACATTGAATATGGTGTTATGATGTAATCAAGCATGTTTTGACTTCTGCTACAATGAAAATAAAGTTTTTGAATTTCCAAGTACTATTTTATATCTGTCTTGTTGTAATTTTACTGTTCTATATTCACTTAAAACCTCCATGGAAGTTAATGCATTCCCTTTGTGAGTGACAATAATGGACGTGGGGTGTTACAGACACGGTCGTCCATAAAGAGCCTCGAATGGTGCCATGCCAATACTAGACTGAAAGCTGTTATTATATGTGAACTCCACCAATGGAAGATGTTCCTCCCATGTACCTCCGAAGTCTAAGACACATAACCTCAATAGGTCCTCTAGAATACGATTCACTCTCTCGGTCTGGCCATCCGTCTGAGGATGATATGCGGTGCTCAAACATAACTGAGTCCCTACCGCCTCTTGTAAGCTTTTCCAAAATTCGCTAGTGAAAATAGGATCGCGGCCGCTCACTATGCTAGAAGGAACACCGTGCAAACGAACTATCTCTCGAATGTATACGGAGGCTAACCATGGAGCAGTCCTCTTACTCTTTACGGGAATGAAATGGGCGCTCTTAGTAAGTCTGTCTACCATGACCCAAATCCCCGTATTACCCTTTCTCGATCTTGGTAATCCGTCAACAAAGTCCATCGAAACACTTTCCCACTTCCATTGTGGGACCTCCAATGGGTGTAGCAATCCACCGGGCTTCTTTTGCTCTGCTTTTACTTGTTGGCACACCAAGCATCTAGCGACATACTCGGCCACATCCTTCTTCATGCCGACCCAAAAGTAAACTCCTCTCATGTCCATGTACATCTTGTCCCCGCCAGGATGGATGGTCATCTTCGAACGATGTGCATCATCAAGAATGGTCTTCCTTAGGTCATCGTCTTTTGGTACACAAAGTCTACCGTCCCTACGTAACCAACCCTTATCATCTAGGGTATACCTACGGAGATGGCTCGATGACTCCCCTCCTTTGAGCTTCTCTACTAACTCAACCAACTATGGGTCGTCTCGCTGTGCCTCGCCAATCCGTCCCGAAAGCGTAGGTCTGACCTCTAAGGATGCTAGCAAACCGGGTACAAAGTCAATGGAAGGTTTAAAGTCAAACGTAGAGATGAACTCTAAGCTTCGCCGCTCAACAAACAACGGACTCAAGGACAACCTTTTTCTACTTAAGGCGTCTGCCACCACGTTACCCTTGCCAGGGGTATATGCTATCTCGAAGTCGTAGGATGCTAAGAATTCCATCCACATTTACTGCCTTAAGTTCAAGTCCTTCTGAGAGAATAAGTATTTTAGCGATTTGTGGTCAGTGAATAATTCGAATTTTTCGCCAAGAAGATAATGACGCCAAGACTTAAGCGCGAAGACAATAGCGGCTAACTCAAGGTCATGTGTAGGGTAATTTCTCTCATGTATTCTCAATTGCCTTCCACCATAGGCTATTACCCTTCCCTCTTGCATTAAGACTGCGCCTAGTCCTGTCCCACAAGCATCGGTATAAACGGTAAATGGCTTACTCCCATCTGGCAACACTAAGACTGGGGCTGTGGTCAAATCTCTCTTTAAACGTTGGAACGCATCATCACAATCTACGTCCACGTGAAAACTAAGTTCTTCTTCGTCAAGCGTGTTAATGGAGCTGATATTTTTGCGAAGTCTTTAATGAACTTCCTATAGTAGCCAACCAACCCTAAGAAACTCCTCACCTCGGTCGCATTTTTAGGAACCTTCCAATCTTGGATGGCCACTATCTTCGCGGGATCCACGGCTATCCCTTCTTTGGAAACCACGTGCCCTAAGAATCGCACTTCTTTCCTCCAAAAGCGACATTTAGAAAAATTTTCTTTAAGGCTATGTGCTCGAAGAGTCTCCAACACTTCCCTAAGATGTAGGGCATGCTCTTCTTCGCTTTTAGAAAAGATCAAGATATCGTCCACAAAGACTACCACGAATTAATTAAGGTACTCCCTAAACACCCTACTCATCAAGTCAACAAAGTATGCGGGGGCGTTTGTCAAACCGAAGGGCATCACCAGCCACTCGAAGAAACCATCTGGAGTCCTAAAGGCAGTCTTGTCTATGCTATCCTCAGCCACTCTCAACTGATGGAAACCCGTGGCTAAGTCCAACTGCGAAAACACTGAGGCACCAACTAAATAATCAAAGAGATCGTCAATCCTCGGCAGTGGGTGTCTATTCTTCTTAGTAAGCTTATTAAGTTCTCTGTAGTCCACACAAAGTCTAAGGGACCCATCTGCCTTCGTGGCAAACACTACTGGAGCACCCCACTCCGATATACTACGTCTGATGAACCCCCTCTCAAGCAATTCTTTCACTTGCTTACTAAGTTCTCTTCTCTCTCTTGGAGCCATGTGGCGCACTGGTAATGCAACCGGCTTTGCATTATCTACTAGATATATTCGAAAATCGATTTCACGTTTTGGGGGTAAACCCCTCACCTCATCAAAGGCATTAGCATATTCACGGACTATGGGAACAGAATGTAAATCATCATCGGATGCGTCAAGGGATTCTAGGTAACTAAGCATTACTGGACCTTTAGGGTCATAAGAAATATCAAGGGTCTTTCCGGAACGAGTCAACAATCTAACTACCTTTCTTTCACAATCTAGGATGGCCCCATATCTAGTTATCCAATCCATACCTAGAATTAAACCGTAGCCCATGAAGCCAAGAACAAAAGCGTTGCACTCAAACTCAACGCCCAAAATAAACACTCTCAAATCCCGACAAATCATAGAAAGATGAGCCGAACCACCGATAGGATTTGAGACTACTAAGGGATCAGTAACTAGGCTAGTATCAAGGTGCAGTGTTTCAACTAATGATGTAGAAATAAACGAATGCGATGCGCCAGAATCGAATAAAGTACGGACAGGATGATCAAACAGAAAAACTAAACTTTCAACGGAAATTGCTCTACCTCGTTCTTGCAGCGGTGGGACCACAAGAGCCTGAACTTGTCCCCTTGCCTGCCCTGGTGCCATAAGAGCTTGCACCTGTCCTCCCGAGGTAGATCCTGCCCTCTGCCCTTTCTTTGGGTAGTCCTTAATAAGATGTCCCGCCTCGCCACAGTGGAAACAACCAGTCTTCTTCTTCTTCCTACAATCTTTGCTTAGATGGCCGGGTGTCCCATAGTTAAAGCATTTCTTCTTCCCCTTAGCATTGTTGCCTTTGCCACCTTTCCTGTTCTGTTGTTGTTGCGGCTTCTTTTGATCCCCTTTCTTCTCGGGTGCCTTATTAGCATTGGAGCCCTTCTCCTCTTCATGCATGAGCGCCATGTCAACTAACCTCTCAAAGGTAGCCCCCATGGGAATGTGGGTCATAGATAACCCATGAAGCGGCTCGTTTAAACCCTTAACAAATCTTAGAGCCTTCTTTTCTGGAGTATTCACCAAGTCTAAGCCAAACCTTGCCAATTGGTTGAATTTGTTAACGTACTCTTTCACTGATAGATTCCCTTGCTTCAGTGACAAAAACCTTTCCATGTATAGATTCTCTTCAGCCCGTGAGAGAAACTTCGCCTCAAACCTCTGCCTAAAATCTAGCCATGTATCGACTGGACGTCCCCCATTAGTAACCTCCCACCAAAATGAGGCCTCATCCTTCATTAGCCAAGCAACTAGCTGGACTTTTCTTCCATCGTCCACTTCAAAAATTCCAAACAATTCTTCCACCTCCTTTAGCCAATTACGAGCTTCAACAAATGTCTCTGTCCCGTGAAAAGGTTTTCCACCCATTGCTCTAAAGTCCTTACATATCTTTGCGAAATTATCGACACGAGGAGGAGGAGGAGGAGGATGATCATTTGCTGGACCTGCGGCGGCGGCCCTAGCCTCAAGATATTGACGGAACCAACCGGGCACATGAACGCCCTCTGGTATCTCAGACGCTTCAGACATGCTGAAACGAAAAATGAAAGATTCAATACAAAAAGGACTGAAGGAAAGATATATGGCTCTTGGGGTTATGCTTTCCAAAATATACTTTCCTCTTGAAAATACATTCCTTAAAACATACTTGTGAAAGTACTTCTTTATAAAAATTGCTTTGAAAAATAGTTTTTTAAAATTCATATCTGTTCTGGTAACCTTCAGCTCTGATACCACGTGTAACACCCCACGTCCATTTATGTCACTCATAAAGGGAATGCATTAACTTCAATGGAGCATTTTAAGTAAGTATAGAACAAAAAATCACAACAAGACAGATATAAAATAGTACTTGAAAATTCAAAACTTTATTTATTACAGCAGAAGGTAAATATGTTTGGTTACATCATCAAAACCATAAACCAAAGTCAAGTACATCATATCCATCTTGATAAAACAAAGTACAAAATCTGAAAGACATAATCCCCAACATTAAAATAGCCATAATTAAAGAGAAGCTGAACTTTACTTCAGCGGTCCAAGAAATCTTCTAAAAGCAGTCCAAAATCAAGCTCCACTAGTGCTAGTTCCAACCTGAGCACCTGGGGGGGAGGAAAGAGATGGAAAAGGGGGGTCAGACATAAAGTCTGGCAAGTGCGATAATTCTAACGATATAATTAACAAAGTAACTAGGCTAAGGCATAAGTTGGAAAGTAAGGAAATGACCATGAACCATTGAGTATGGCAGAGTAAACAAGGAAACAAGATGAACAACGATATCGTTTAAGCGCACCTAAACCCACTAAGATAATTTACTAAACTACACCAACACTATGAGATGATTGCTATACTGCACCGCCATAAGTATACTGCACCACCACTAGTCACCCTAAGGTTGATCCCGCCTACAGACTTAATAATGATATTGGTAGTTTCGTGCACCCCTAGTTGCCTTCATAGGTGTCGTCTGCCCCTATCTCCACTAGGTTTACCCACTACCCCCAAATGATCGGCTCCCTAACTCGTAGGTACCCGTGTTGGCCCCACAGTGGGGTGTATCACTCCCCAAAGTGGCAACCCGATACCACCAAGAATGCACGGCTTATACCTACACGATGCAACAACGTCTTACCTAGCAGCCCGGGTCCACACACGTATATGAACCCGTTGGACTTGCGTTGCCACCGCTAACCCGGTTTGGCCTCTTACAGTCAAGCCCAGTATGCGTGTCCCGTCCTCGATTAGGGTCGAGCCCACAAAGATACGTATGGGTTACTGGTTGAAACGGGCCCCCATTACTTGACACAAGCTATCCACCTAAGCTTGGTCCCCTCTAGTACATCCCACTTAACCCACTTCTTATTCATGTTTCAATTACATGTTTCAATTTTGGTTAAGTGTTTCTAATCGTATTTCCAAATGCCACCCAAGGCACCCACTAGATTCCACATGCCACCCAAGGCACCCACTTAACCCCCTCATGTCCCACTACATGCTTATCTGGTTAAGTGTTTCTTAATTCATTAAGACCGTAACCTCATAAAGACCTCTCACGTTAGACTGAAATTTGTGGCACTTGGATTTGTCGGGCGGGTTCGGGCAGTCTTACACCACAAAAGAGCCTAACCTCGTGTCTTTACAATTGTTACGTATTTAGTTTATGCCTAAGACCTCTCACATTAGACTGGCATTTGTGGCAGCTGGATTTGCCGGGCGGGTCCGGGCAGTCTTACACCACAAAAGAGTCTAACCTCGTGTCTTAGACGATTAATTATTCCTAATTAATCATTCCCCAATTTGAATTACTTTCCCTATTCAAATTATCAATCAATTCCAAATTTAACGATGTCCATAATAGACTCAATTATGTCCATCCATTTATGGTATGTAAAATCATACCAATTTTCACCACAATTATATTTTATGCCTTTTAAGGCATTTATGCCAATTAAATCTTTTTAATATTATCCCCTTTACCCCACGTTGTACGTTTATTCATTTAACGTAAAATATACATTAGACTCGAATAGTCTAACTCATGGAATAAAAAAAAACACAATATACACATAATTAAAACATAGATCTAACATAGGGGTGAACTTGCATATGTAAATGATGTTCTACCTCTAAAACTTGCATAGGCCAAAGTTACAACTTGCATAAACAACATATGTCATGGATCCAAATCTAAAGGTGTGAACTTGATGAGATAATGGCCACAAACTTGCATAAATCATGTATGACATAGATCCAAATCTAAAGGTGTGAACTTGATGAAATAATGGCCACAAACTTGCATAGGTAATAACATAACATGATTCATATCCAACTTATAAACTTACATATGTGATTTATACATCACAATAATGGTGTAAACTAGTGTCTAACATGTAAGGTATCATGTAGAATTTAGCATATGTCATAGCCTAACTTTCAATTAAATTTTCACATAAACTAGGTGCCCTAACCATGTAAGGTCACATATAATTCTACCCAAACTTGTATATAGTTCATGTTTGAATCAACATCTAAACTTTCCTACATATGATTTATCATATGAATCAACTAACATATGAAACATGATGGTTTGATTGTATATAAAATTACAACATGGATAATAGCAACATAACTTTACATCATAAATGATAGCATCACAACATAACATCATAGAGATTTCAATCACAATCCTACAACATAATTACAACATGAAATCAATACTTCATATCACATCCATACAATCCGCATTATATCTTAATCTAATTAAATTACTAATTATTTTATTAAAACTATCAAACTCACAACTCAAAAGCAGTCTTGAGTTCTGAATTCTGATTTCTGGAGTTGAATTAGCTCTCCTTTGATGAAGATTCGCTGTTAGGGTTGAATAGTTCTGATTTGGTTGCTGTTCTTCCTCTTAATTTTGGTGGCGGTTGCTCTAGGGTTCAAGACAACAGCATGACGGCCATAGTTTCAATTTTAATTCTGATTTAGGGTTTGAGTCTATGGGTCCTTTTATAGAATTTTGAATTAATTTAAGCTGTCGGATGATCTTAGGGTTAATCAAAACCATTCAATCATGATAGGGTGATGAGTCAGCCCTAATGATTCGGCCAGGAGTCAGAAAGGACTCAACAACATGGGTCAGCCTGAACCAGAAAGTTGTGCAGGCTCCTGCCTCGGCCTAGGAGCACTTGGCAGGTGCGCCAGTGCAAATATGTACTGGCGCACTTACCAAGTGCGCCAGTGCATTTTTTTTCTACTTTGCCACCAAACTTCGTTCGTCCATAACTCCTTCATCCGGTACTCGTTTCCCACAAACTCGGACTCTATTTGAACCAGAATTCCGAGACGAACACAATGGCGCAACTCAATCACCATAATTCTCACGTCTGAGATTAATTATTATTTAATTTAGTTAATTCGATTATTCAAAAATTCGGGGTGTTACAAGAACTGCCCCGCTTTCTCATAGAAGCATCGAGGCTCTTTGGTTGCTTTCGCTCGGTCCATGCCCCAAATTCAGAAGTAGGAAGGACACCTTCAGCTAGATGAAAGAGTATGGTGCGCGGATCCGGATCCTCGACCTCGGCGAGGGCGATGTTGAATCTGGAAAGGTAGCTTTTGAGTGACTCTGCGGGCCCTTGGTATAGGTTGGAAAGGGTGAGGGCATTCTTCGGATTCGGGATATGCATTCTGAATTGCTTAACTAACTGTGTCGCTAATTGGCCGAACTTGTTGATGGAATTAAGAGGATGGTGGGAGAATCATAATAGAGCGGTTCCTGACAGGAAGACTGGAAAGCATTTACACTTGACTGGATCGTCGCCTCTGCT
This sequence comes from Allium sativum, assembly GCA_030737875.1. Classification (NCBI taxonomy): domain Eukaryota; kingdom Viridiplantae; phylum Streptophyta; class Magnoliopsida; order Asparagales; family Amaryllidaceae; genus Allium; species Allium sativum. Next base: position 471,282,062 of record CM060920.1, on the reverse strand, counting down.
CGAGTCCATTTTCCATTCATAACGGATTAGGAAAGCACAAGGGTCAGTGGTGCCGTCGTAGAGCGGCATCTGCGGTATGCTGAAGCATCACGACCATTCAGCTTCATTAACTATTTGAGTGAAAGGGTTGCGCCTAATGTGCACTTCCCATGAATCATGCACATTCCCTTGCATCTCCCTAATGATCCTTCGGACCATGTCGGAAAGGTAGGTCAGATGGGGGTCCGGCATCAGGACCCATAGGTTTTGGCGAGGTTCCGGAGTTTCAACGCGAGGGCGTCTTCTAGGGTGGATGTCTGGATCGTCTTCTTCCATGTCCTCGACATCTATAAAGGGATCCCGGTGTGCGTGATGATGTGGAGCAGGGTCACGCGGATCCAGATCCGGAAAGGCACGGGCCACCAAAAAATTAGGTTCATTGTCTCGACCGGCGGCCGTTGAGTCTTGTCGAGGAGGAGGTTTGTTAGTAGGACCTGGTCCTTCATTGATGACTAAGCAAGAACGGTACCGATATTGGGCGCCCTCGCTATAGGTAACCGTGGTTCGACCGCCATTGTCGTTGGCATACCCATTGCCATTGCTGTTGTTGAGGGCGTTTGTTCGGACGGCGACATTGTTGATGATACTAAACCTCCTTCTTTGGTGCGGTCCCCTTGAGTCAAAAGAGGAAGTTTCTGATGTTGGTGGTCGGGGTCGAGCATTGTTCCAAGCTAATTGTAGTCAAGCGACGACGCGCTAACTTTCTTGAAGTTGCCGCATAAGGTCGATGTTATTCCCTAGATCTTGGTTAAGCTCGACAGCCGTATTTTCATATTTTCTGTTAAGCGTGCGGATTTGCGCTTGGGTTGTGAGCGCTTCGGGGTCCGCAATTGGAGGTTCACTTTCATTGGTGGCCGGGATGTCCGCCGGTTGAGGTTGCTGAGATGTACTGGCCTTGGTTGCGGCTGAAGAGACGATCATTGAATTCTTTGACTTTTTTACCATCATAAGCGGACTCGACGGCAGGTTAAGCAAGGAACCTTAAGCTCGGTGAAGTCGAGATGGTAATGTGCGAGAAAGACACAATATCCAAGTTCTCTCAATGAAAGCACCAAATGTTGACGGCAAAAAATGTCGTAAACACCAAAGATTCCCAATTATTAGGAATTATAAATATGGTCGCATAGACAAGAACATAAAATAGAACATAAGCAGTAAACAACACAAGAGATTTATAGTGGTTCGGCCTCAGTGAGGGCCTACGTCCACTTTGAAGAGTTATTGGAATTTTATTGATCACTTGAAAGATTACAAGGTTGAGACCCTCTCATTACATTTTTTGACTACGATACATGAAGTTACAATAGTCATATTTGCAAGAAATAGTAAAATGGACAATTTTGTCCTTCTTCTTCCTCAAAGAGGAGATGCCATTAATGAAGCTCAATGGAGGTCTCAAAGCTCAAGAATCTCTCTTTTTTTGAAGTGTGAGGCCATGGGGTATTTATAGGAAGTGGTTAGGTAGGGGTTAGGTAGGAGTAGGTAGGAATGGGGACCATCTACATAAAATTCGCGCCTCCAGCCTTCGGCATCAGAAAATTCGCACCTGGGTTGAGGTGCGAAATTTCGCACCTGTCAGGTACGAAAATTTGCACCCAGCTAGGTGCGAGATGTGCATAGTGAGGGTCATTGGTCAAGGCTTGTTGGCTCTTCCGGGGCGTTGACATGATGGTGATGTGCAAGGTCCTTGTTGGTGTGATCCCTCTTCAGCCTTCCTGCTACGCTCCCCGAGTTTCACCCTTGGCCCTGACTTCATGCGATGAGTTGAGTCGAGCATGTCTTTGAGTTCTTTTGGGAACCGGACCAAAAGGCCGATTAAAAACTGTATCGTATATATGTATTTCTAATTTCTAGATATGATTATAAATATACTAATTTCTAAACTAAACTACCTTGGCCACTCTATTTTACGACCAACCCTTTCTTTTGGAAATACTTATACTTCACCATCATTTCAAATATAAACTTTTGGAACTAACACTAAAATTTCCAGATTTGGTTGTGCAACTTATCCTTACTTAGTCCTAGAACCTAATAAGCTACCCTATTTACTCTAGAGTTATTTCTTTCTATAAAGCGAAATTTTAGTGGTTATACAATTTGTTTTTTTTTTGGAATATTGCTACGTCCTTATTATTTCTCAAACTTTCACAAATTCAAAAATAAGTGTTTATTGCCTTATTAAAACTGAAATGTTTAAAAAAAATTGCAAAGACTTTGTTGGAGAATGGAGTTTTGATGGCAACAACCTTATTTCAATTATCATTGATTATAAAATATATACTAACATCTCTATCTAGAATATGTCATATATGCAAGATTTGTATACAGGACGTAATACTGAAGACTGTACAGTACTAGAGTTATAAGAGATTCAGAATTCAATATAGATTTAAGACTCATGAGTTATCAAGCTATCAAGATTTCAAGAGTTCAAGAAAAATATAATAATAGAGTCTAGTTTATACGTAAGACTCCGAATAGCACTCCAGGTTCAAACTCTGTTTTTCAAATTATATCTTTCAAAATTAATTTCAAAACTATTTTCAATTTGAATTCAAACTTCTCTCAAAATAATTTTTAATCTTCTAGCTAAGAATTCCATACTTAAGATTTCAAATATATATCCTAATTTATAAATATTCTTATTTTTATAGTTTTATTAAATATATTTTATTAAGTTTATATTTAATTCTTCATATAACCTTTTGTTTATATACAGTTTATAAATATTTCTTTATAAGTTCCTATATATATATGTTTATAATTATATTATATATTTTTATAATTATATTATATATAGTTTTCATATCACATATATATTAAGTTTTTAATCATATGTTTAAATAATATTTTCTTATGATTTTATACTTGAAAAATAATTTTTTAACAACTAGTTTTATTTCATGAATTTCCAAATTTTAAATATTGATTTAAATACTTTAAAAATGCTTCAAAAATCATAAAAATGATGGATATATCGACATACATTTATGCATATGTCGACATATAACTGTCAGAAATTTAAATTTGAAAGGAAGCGTCTTTTCACCATTTGTTACGGTTCAGAAACGTTGCAACCTTTCAAATGTTATAAATAGGGGCTGATTTCAAATTTTGTTATTCTTCTTCTTCTCCTTCTTCATTCGCTTTCTCTACACCATTATATCTTCTCATTTTTACGATTTTTACACTTATACTCTGCTGAATTCAATTCTGTTTCCATTAAACTTTTTCTCTTCTCACTACTCTATGAATCAAGTGTTACTGAAGAGTTATAGGGCTATTTGTAATTGTTTCGGTTGTGTAAGTAATCAGGGGTATCCCTTGTAGCCGTGAAATCAAGGACGGGTAATTGGTGGTATCCCTTGTAGCTGTGAAATCAAGGACAGGTAATCGGTGGTATCCCTTGTAGCCGTGAAATCAAGGAGGTTGTAATTGAGTATTGATATAGTAATAAAACTCTGTGCGATCCAGCGTTGCATGGGACTAGACGTTGGAGAAATTCCGAACCGGTATAAAATCAGGTGCGTTCTTTCCTTTTCTGCATTTTATTTTTGTTTATCTTTGTGTTTTTTTTGATTCTATGTCTGTGATTGTTTCTGTGGTGTTTAATTCATATAGAAATTCATATAATTTTGGATTTTATTTAAATTCCCAAAAACACTATTCACCTCTCCTTTAGTGTTTGTGTTGCCTTAACGATCCATACCACCATCCTTAACAATTGGTATCAGAGCATGGTTTTTCAAAAATTTCATAATTTGATTTTTAAAAATTTTAAATGGCAAAATTTGAACAGTAGTTTAAATTCATGTCTTGCATCAGTATTAGATGAGTCTGCATTCAATTCGATTGAAAATTCAAGTTATCATGATATGATTTCTTGAAACTTTTAAATGGATGTGTCACAGAATCATCATGATGTTATTATTTCAAATTACAATTTGTTATTTTGAAAAGTCACTTGATTCTTTGAAAAGGTATGTTGTTTTGCGGAGAAAAAGTTATGTCTGATGACTATTGGCCGAAAGACATAAAAATGGTCGTTCATCGATCAAGAAAAGAAGAGTTTATGAAGGGATATGACTTTTGGGCTTACAGTAATTGAAGTGTCCGTTCATTCAAAATTCAAATTCAAGTTCAAAATTTTGACACCAGGTTGACCAGGCCATATAAAAAGGATGTGTTCTTATCAAGACAATTCAGATTCATCATCAAGCAATGAAGTGCTAGAAATCGAAAATTCAAATATGTGTTTCAAAACAATTTAGAATTCATAAAATATCGAAATTGAAAATTCAAATATGTGTTTCAAAAAAATTTAGAATTCATAAAATATCGAAGATATGGATCTAAAAACCGGGTACACCTTTTTAAATTCTTTTTTGGTTAAATGGATATTTTATTTACTTTGTTTTGTTTGCCTAGTTTTGAATTTGAAATAAAAAAATTAAAATTCAAACTTGAAATTTAAAATTCAAATTTGAATTTTGAAATTCAAATTTGAAATTTGAAATTCAAATTTGAAATTCAAATTTGAAATTTGAAATTCAAATTTGAAATTCAAATTTGAAATTTGAAATTCAAAATAATAACATTATAATAATATTATTATAATAATAATAAATATAATAATAAATTTTGAATGTTTGTTAGGATATATATTATTTCAGGAAATAGTTAAACCTGAAATATAAATCGATAACTTAAAACCAAAGTCACAAACCATATGTTCTTTGAAATTTATGCATGTATGTCGACATACATACGTCCTTATGTCAACACAAAGGCTTGTAAATTGACATTCAAAATTTGAATTTCAAAAGCTTAAACTTTCAAACTTCCCTCCATATTTTAATTAGAAAATGCCAGTTATTGACTTTGTCTGTCTACTTATTTTCTTATATCTTATTTCAAAATATATATTTAAATAATATTTTTTATTGTTATAAAATATAAATTTATTCATCTTTTATATAGTTTAAAAATGCATAGTTTAACTTTTTATTATTCATATGATTTCTTAACAATTTTGGGTTACATTATCATAAATACCATTTGTAACTTAAATACTTATTTTGATTTCTTATTAAGATTTATAAATGCTTAAATATTTAACCTAATATTTTGGTATAAAAATAATAATATATATATGATTTTCCGTAGATTAAAAATTATAGTTTTGTAATTTAACTTATATCCAGATTTCATAATGTTGTTATGACTATATGATTCTTTTTAAAGTTTGAACATATAAATGGTTTCTTAACAAATTAATATATTTTGATTTCTAAAAGTTTAAATTTAAAATTGATTTGTATCAAAAGATTGATTTATATTTCATAATAAATTAAATTTTAAATCCTTTTTAAAAATAGTTTTTATATATACAGTTATGACTATATGTTTACTTTATATGATACAATTCTATATTCTCTTTAAAATGACCTTCAATTTTTACTATATTAAAGAATCATCCTAATAAGATTATTTAACTCTATATTTCTCATAGAATTGTTTTAAATTATGTATTATGAATGCCATAAAACTTTTATCTTTACTATCCTCTCAATCTCTTTCAAAAGTATCATTAACTTGAGTCTAGAAATTAACATATATTATCCTTGTTTAATTAAAATAATATTAACATATGCATAATAGTTAGATAGTACTTGGAACATATTTTACTTAAATATATATAATTACCAAATCATTATGCATACTATCATTACATATCTTATTTCATATCATACATCATTGTTACAAATTACAGTACATCTCAAACTAAAATCATTCACATCACAAGTTGCATTTCATTCAATATATTACTTCATATAGATTTGCATATGACATGCTGCATTATAACCAACACACTGCATTACATGTTAACTTTAACTCCACACATAACAAGTATACAATATGAAAAGTTTGTATCTAATTAGAAATTTAGGATTATTAATCAAATACATAAAATATTTACTTTATCTTGATTAACTTGATTGATTTGTTTGGCTTGGTTGAATTGATTGAATTAATTGGCTTGATTGAATTGATTGACTTATTTGGTTTGTTTGATTTGTTTGACTTAAATAACTTGATTGACTTACTTGAAATGGTTAAATTTCATTAATGGTTGATAGGAGCTTTATAGGTTTTTACAAGAAATGTTTGGTTTCATTTTTGAATTGATGTTTTGTGACAATAAAACTTAAATTGATTGATTTATTGATTGGATTGTTTTACTTATATCATTATTTTAAGGATATTTTATCAGAGTTATTTCTAAGTCCAGATTATTATAGTTTTAAGGGAATTAGAGTTTAGGATAGGTTTAGTCTTGTATTAGATTAGAGGGGAGTTTTAGAGTTTCTAAGGATTAGTTGAAGGTTCAAAAATGCTTTGGTTGATTTAATTTTTTAGATTATTTGTTTGATTTGCTTGTTTGGATTAATTTGCTTTTTTGGATTGATTTGTTTGTTTTAATTGATTATAAATATTGAGTTGCTTGCTTAGTTTATTATCCTTTTATTTAGTTTATTAGACTAGTATAGACATAATTTTAGGAGGAGTTATAATATTTTAAGTTTGGAATCATAGATTTAAAGGGAAATATAAGGAGTATTATATAGTTATTAGGATCAGTTATAGCAGAAATTTAGGGGGAGTATAACTTAGTTTAGTCTAGTGTAGTCTACTGTAGGTATAGTATAATCATAGGAAATGTATAGACAGATATAGGAATTAGGGGGAGTAGTTTAGATTTTCTTGTTAATAATGGAAAAGGGGGAGAAAATATAAAATAGGTACAGTATAGTTTAAGGGGGAGTATTAGAAAGATCAACAACTATAGGTATGAATATATTATAAACTAAGGTTATCATCATAAAAAAAAGGGAGATTGTTGGAGAATGGAGTTTTGATGACAACAACCTTATTTCAATTATCATTGATTATAAAATATATACTAACATCTCTATCTAGAATATATAGATATCTATATCTATATGCTAGAATTGTATACAGGACGTAAATATTGATGACTGTAAAGTTTTAGAGTTTCAAGAGATTCAGAATTCAATATAGATTCAAGACTCATGAGTTATTAAGCTATTAATATTTCAAGAGTTCAAGAAAAATATAGTAATAGAGTCTAGTTTATATGCAAGACTCCGAATAGCTCCAGGTTCAAACTCTGTTTCAAACTCAATTTTTCAAATTATCTCTTTTCAAAATTAATTTCGAAACTATTTTCAATTTGATTTCAAACTTCTCTCAAAATAATTTTTAATCTTCCAAGAATTTCAAACTTATGATTTCAAATATATTTCCTAATTTATAAGTATTCTTATTTTCATAGTTTTATTAAATATATTTTACTAAGTTTATATTTGATTCTTCATATAACCTTTTATTTATATGCAGTTTATAAACATTTATTTATAAATTCCTATATATATGTTTATAATTATATTATATGTGTTTATAATTATATTATATATAGTTTTCATATCACATATATATTATGTTTTTAATCGTATGTTTTTTTTTATGTTTTTATACTTGAAAAATAATGTTTTAGAAACTAGTTTTTTTGCAGGAATTTCCAGAACTTAAATATTGATTTAAATACTTTAAAAATGCTTTAAAAATCATAAAAATGATGGATATGTCGACCTACATTTATGTATATGTCGACATATAACTGTCAGAAATTTACATTTGAAAGGAAGTGTCTTCTCACCTGGTGATGGTTCAGAAACATTGCAACCTTTCAAATGTTATAAACAGGGACTGATTTCGAATTTTATTATTAACCTTCTTCTCCATCTTCATTCTCTTTCTCTACACCTTTATATCTTCTCATGTTTATGATTTCTACACTTATACTCTGCCAAATTCAACTCTGTTTTCATTAAACTTTTTCTCTGAATCAAGTGTTATTGAAGATTTATAGGGTTGTTTGTAATTGTTTGGGTTGTGTAAGTAATCGGTGGTATCCCTTGTAGCTGTAAAATCAAGGATGGGAAATTGGTGGTATCCCTTGTAGCCGTGAAATCAAGGACGGGTAATCGGTGGTATCCCTTGTAGCCATGTAATCAAGGAGGTTGTAATCAACTATTGATATAGTAATAAAACACTGTGCAATCCAGTGTTGCGTGAGACTGGACGTAGGAGCAATTCCGAACTAGTATAAAATCTGGTGTGTTCTTTCCTTTTCTGCATTTTATTTCTGTTTATCTTTGTGTTTGTGTTTGTGTTTGATTCTGTGTATGTGATTGTTGTTGTGGTGTTTGATCCATATAGAAATTCATATACGTTTAGATTTTGTTTAAATTCCCAAAAACACTATTCACCCTCCCTCCCCTCTATTGTTTGTTTTGACTTAATGATCCATTACGTAATCCCTAAGACTTTAATGCTTACTAAACTAAATGTCAATACATGTTTCATTTTAAATAAAACATTCTTTATTAAGAATTTATTTCAAAATGTTACAATAAAGATTTAGATTCCCTTTTGAAATGTTTACTATATGTTTAAAATAAGAACGGGATAACTTTCCTTTTTAAACACTTATCTTTATTAATAATTTGAGTGTCATTTTTGCATTTTTCAAAATGGTTTTGCAATTTTCAAAATGGTCAATAGTTTTTTTTAATGGCTAGTAATACTAATGCTCATTCTACTCTAGAGAATATAATCTGGATTAAATATCCAAGATTGAATTAGGCCACAATTAAGTCTCCTAGAATGTCTATTGACATTTGTTTCTTACAACAGATAATCTATTTAACTTTTTGTAAAGATTTATTAAATTCCCATAAACCCTTAAATTAAGAGCAAAGCAACCTCTATGATTCTAATACTTATATTTTATTTGCATTTGAGTTTCATCCTTTAGTACCCCTCAAAACAACGAATGTTTTGAGATAAATACCTAATTTTATTTGAAACTAAGACCCTAATAATTTAGCATCAAAGTAAGTAGCAATTAAGTCGTTGAACAACATTTATTTATATATTTTTAAATTATGTTGTTACTCTCATAGATATGTTTTAAAGTACTGATCTAAGGCTACATTCATTTTGGCAATAAGGTTTAAAACTTTTACTGCCATGCATATATACCCCTATTAAATTCCATATGTATGTCTGAATTTTGAAAATCCTTATTATTCAAGAATGTTTTTATCAAAAACATAACTATTCATTACCCTTTTAGTTGCTCAGTGAGGAAGCTTTACCAAATTTTACTTTAGTTGTCGTAAGTAAATTATAAATTGCTAAGTTAATTTATTGAACTAGTTCTTTACCACTTGTTCTACTCCAAGTACTATTACTTTATCAAATACCACTTATTATTTATTGATTTTACTATTTCTATTCTACCTAAATTGTAGCAAATAAATTTTCTATCCATTCTCTTGTAAATGAGTATATCTATTTCATTTTTCTTATCAAGACTTTATAAGTTTTCTTTTCTTTCTCCTTTTATTTTTAATTAAATGTCAAATTTATTTTCAAAATTTATATGAGATTTTAAAGAAAAAATCTTTTCAAATTCGTTTATTTTATGTGTAACTTAACACATGAAATTCGGGTAAAACAATAGTTGGAACCCCTTGGTTCGTTAAATTTTCCCTTGAAACTCATGAATGCAAACTTTTTAGTTTACCATTAACTATCTATTCTTTTTAAGTATTCATCTTTTGTTTTCTCATAAAATTAAATTTCTAATTATTTATCAAAGATAATAGTAAATTTCCCATGGCTTTCTAGAAATATCTTTATTTCCAAAAACCTTATTTTCAACTCTTTCCTAAATATGATTTTTTTTATGAATTAAGCTTTTCTACAAAATATTTCACCTTTTTCATAAAATTTCATTTTTACTAGCAATTTGGTAGTTTTATCAAAAATCCATTTTTCTAGGTTTCTTAACATTTTTGATCTTTTCGTTCTAACTTTCTTATTATGCCTCTTATCTTTCTGACAAACTATTCTACGGCAGTCTATTTCCTTTATTAAATCCTTTCTTCCGTGTTCTTAATTTTCCATTTCTTGATATTCCCACTAGTCCTCTATATAATTGTCCATTGTTTCATTTTATCCATTAAATAACGCTCACTCTTATTGACATTATATTCCTTATTTAAAATCGAATATTCATACCTTCACATAAATGGTCTTAATTGCCTCATTAATATTTTTCATTTTTAATATCTTCTACTCATTGACCATTTAAATTTCAAATCTCCATATTTACTAACATGCAAGCTTATTCCATTTAACAAAAGATATTTTTTTGTTTTTTTCTGAAATCTAAACATATCCTTATGTTATGGACATTGATTTGTCCTTATTAATGGTTATCCTAACAGATATCTATTTCAAATCCTTTCCATTAATTTTTTCTTCGCTTTTCCATAAATAATAAATAAGATACTAAAGTAATCTCCACTTATTACCTATTAAATATGGAGTTTTAGTCCTTTCCACATTTCTAATTTTGTGGCTCTTATAGTCTGTTGACACCAAAAAGTGGAACAACACCAAAAAAGAGAAAATGAAGAAAATAAAATGAAGAATATAAATGAAAACAAGAAGAAATGCAATCACACACAAATTTGTAGGGGTTCGGCATTAACGAGCCTTTGTCCACTTTATACTCTTTTATATAACTTGAATGAAATGAATACAATAATCAATTTTCTCTTTACTCGAGTACAAGTTAGTAGCACAGAGTATGGAAGAGAGTAACGTCCAAAGGTCCTTTTTCTAGAGCTTTGGAAGACTATTTTATATGTGAGGTCAAATCTGACTCGGTATGCCACGTGGCAACTATTCCGGCTCAGCAGGAAGGCAGTAAAATCAATCTTCAGTCCGTTAGAGAGGTCTTCTTTGGTTGTATATATGACACCTGTAGTGAGATCTATAAATATAGAAAAAATATCAAGTATTTGACCTGGATATGGACGATAAAATAGGACTTGGGAGCTTGTAGTTTCGGGGTCGGCATGGCCCGGGTCTGTATAGCCCAACTCGGTTCATCGATCCAAACCCATCTCCTATCTCTATAGTTTTTGTCTTTTTAAGGCTAAGTCATGGGAAACCGAGCCCGATATGGCAAAGCCTAAGATGGCCGATCCGGTGAGGAATGGAGTACGAGTCGCATCCACTACAAAAAACTAACCATATTACAACGGTGGAAAAATGTTGTAAAAGACTTTTTACAATGGTGGAGCCACCGTTGTTAATGAAGAAGTTGTAATAGACTAAAATATTTTACAACTTTTTTGCACTGTTGCGACACCGTTGTGAAAGGTATATTTTACAACTGTTTCCCAGCGTTGTAATAAACTTTATTACAACTGTTATGCTCATTGTTGTTATAATTTTTAAAACTTTTTTTAACCGTTGTGATATATTTTATTATAACTATTATTTTACAATTGTAATATATCCACAAATTATATACATATTACTAATAAAAGAATTCATTCCAAAACATATTATCTACAAAACTTAAGATATCAAACAAACTTAAAACATGAACCAAAACAATGTATTTATATTTTCAAACTCTCGTCATTTTTTTTACATAGTACGCTTACAAAATACAATACATACAGTCCAACACTTCAACAGGGTACACAAGACCAATGGCATCAATCGAAGTGATTCTGACCGAACTTGATTAGCAACAATATGAGAATTGTCCAGAGAGGTTGCTCTCATCTGTATTAGCATTAACAAACAGCTGAGAAGCTTGGTTGTATGCAGGCAGATTATCAACGAACTCGTCATAAAGCTCGCTCAAGGCCTAAAAAAAGCAAACAAAATCTAAATCAGTCAAAAAATAAACCCTTGATGAGCCATTAGCATGCTTCATTTGAGCATAAAAATAACAATAATGTGTGTTTAAGTCTGTGCAGACAATAATTTGTCTTATTTAATTAGCAGCTATATATTTAATTTTGGAAACACGTAACTGTTTGCCAATAGTATACCAACTTTGGTCCTTCACCCTATATTATATACAAGCTCCTACACAATACTGCAGATAGATCCATCCTTTCTCTTCCCACTTGATAAAAACGGCAAAGAAAAAGAGCATGAAATGTAGGTTTGACTATGAATTCATTCATTAAGAACCTGTGTGTAAACACAAGCACAAGGCACAAATCAGCCCAACCTGTATGCGGCAGCCACAAAGTTTGATAACACAAAATACTCTATGTTACTTTAAAATCATGGTAGGCTTTGAAACATGTGAATCGTGAGCCCTATTGTGTGTCTAAACTGTTTGAGTTACAGTCAACAATTGGTTATCACCTCACAGGTATACCTGTGGCTTTAGCCAGTCTTTTGTTAAAAAAACAAAAAAGACCCAAAAAAACAATCCATGAAAACTTAATGCATTCCAAAGTTACAAGAAACATGACAAAGATGTTTAGATGTTAAAATTAACACAAGAAACACCAGAGTGGAAAAAGCATACATAGTTGCAATTTCTCACTTAAAATTGAAAACGGAAGTATTATTTTTAACCAAAAAAGTGGGGAAGACCTGTATATGGAAGCAGGCCACAATCGAGCTTCAGATTCATAAAAGCTTTTATCTTCCCTTCACCCAAAAATAATTCACTTTATTCAATCTGTCATTCCACATACCAGGGGCCACTTTGAACAGAGCTGCAAATACACTTTTACAAACAAAAACCAAAAAATACAAGATTTAGGAATTTAACTTATTTGCTTAATACATAAAAAGAATAGTTTGACCACTATCAAGGAAATAATATCTTAGTTATAATCTGTGATATCATAGCTATAATGAACTCATGCCTCATGCAACTTACCACTACCAATTTGTCATTCCACTTACCAACAACACAAACCCCAAATCCACCAGTAGCCTCACGCCTATGTTATAGGCCGCAAATCCCTCTTTTCGACCACAAATCATACCAACCACCATCCGCAGTCAACTGCACCTGCAAGCCACAAACTAGTCTGGCTGAAACAACCTCCTTAATTCAATTGCCCCTTGAATCGCGAGTTCCAGTTAGCATACATACATCGATACCTAAAATTGAATTCCCATACTGAACCGCAAGCTTCCTTCTATTTTTTAGTGTGATTTGGCACTTTTTTGTATGAATTATCATTTTTGCTATGATGTTTTCTTGTGTGGTTTAGCGTTCATGACTTTTGGTTGTGAAGTTCAGCAGATGATAGAAGAATAACTCTGAGAGAATTAGTCATAAAACGAATAAAAACCTAATACCTATCGCCCTATGCCAAGAAGCAAATCCCTCAACCTATTTAACATTGATACAATAATCGATGGGAAGAATGGTAACGGGCGGAAGAATACCAGATCCTCTTATAGGAAGAAAGCAGAGTCAATTTATATTCATCCTCAAAGAAGATCGTTTGAGATCTTTTGCTTCACACCGGCATTGCTGACATGCCTGAATAATCGAAACAAAAAAGTTTCTAGCTTTGATTGTTAGGTTTTTGATTCAAATTGAAATCGATGGGTAAAATAGTTGGAAAACAAATATTTTCGCTGTGCTTTGGGGATTGAGGGAAACTGAGTTTACTGGTTTTGATTATTGATTTAGGGATTAAGTTAAGAAAGTTTAATAATTTGGGAAGCAGTGGACACAGTTTACAAGTTAGTGTGGGTAGAGGGAAAAAAAATTAGAGCAATAGCGCCAAAATTTTCATTGTGGAGGGAGAAAAAAATATTTCATTGTGGAGCGAGCGCTGAAAAAAATAAAATTTAAAGCCATATATTACAGCTGGCAATTTTTTTGATTAAAAAGACCCTTATTGCAACTTTCTAAAAAAAGTGTTGCGAAAGACCTTTATTACAACAGTCATTTTGTGACAGTTGTAAAACAACAGTTGTAATAATGCATTTTTGTTGTAGTGATTCTTCGTCCTGGATCGATTCTCAAGTGCATTGCCTATGAACTTTGACGTACGGCCTTGCTAGAAAGGGGTGTAAACACTTTGCCCCCAAAAGTACTTCGTGTTGCTAATGGGATGTGCTTTAAATTGGTTAAATCACATCTCCCCAAGAATCATCAATCTTGAATAGAAATGCTGCTAAACAGTCGCAACTCTTTTAAGGGGTTGTGATACATGGATATTTTCGTCCGTATATATAGTTAATCATTCCTCACACTGTGTCCAATAGTGTTTATTAGGTCTAAGTCATCGACAAAAGTAATTGGGAGACACAAGTAAATATTTAAACCCCATCAAATCAAAAGGTTAAATATGTTTATTCTATATTTGATTCATGTCAAGTCGTTGACTCCCATGCGTAATCATCCACACACTGGTCGTTACTAGGAAACGTCGTCCAATCATGCATGTCGAGCAAAAAATAAATCGGACCCTTGATTGATTGCATGTGAGTCAGCACATGTGATCGTAGATTCTTAAAGTCGGTTAGAGTCTTTTGTTCTTTCCATTTCTCTCTCTCTCTTTTAATGGATTCAGCTCGAATCGGTATGCATAGGGGTATTCAGTTCAGCATACAGATCTGAATCCCGGCCAACTAGTCACTTCACGGGAGACGAAGAGTTTCATATTCTCTTTATAAATAGAGGACCTGCCATACTTCACTACTCTTTCCACTTTAGTACCACCGAACCTAGATTTTACAAAACCTATCTTCCAACTCCAACCGAATTCCAAATCCCGAACTCTTACAGCTGCTTCCTTGATTTTCAACCAACAGGTTGGTTGCTAGTCGCCTCTCTTTATAGATATAAGTCAAAGTTCAATTCTTTTATTTCTTATGGGTTTTTCTATTGACTCCGTTCAATCTTGGATTTTTCTGTTTCAGTTTCGAGGATCCGCTATGTCAGGGTCATCCTTATTCACATACGGTGTCACGTTGGGGGATATATGATGATGAAGTCGAGCCAACAACGAGGAGAGGGTTGAGATCTAAAAGTCAATGTTGTATTCCAGTTCAGATCGATCTATATTGGAGAAGACGATGAATAGTAAAGGGAAGTTCGAACAAGTCCACTCTAGCCATGTAGCATAGGAAAGGAAAACAAGGTGTTTGGGTCAGTACGATCACTAGCCGGATCGAAGGCAGAGGAGTTGACTACATGTTGAATTGCGAAGCTCTTGGGTAGGCAAAGTTGACAATCGAAGAATCACTGAAGCACTCAAATCAGCATAGCCCTTTATTGAGCTGATCGTATGGAGAAACAATGCTTAAGTATCTGAGGTCCAGGTCGGTACGGCCGATCCGCAATAAGTCGATCTGTAATAAGCCGAGCTGGAGATACTATTCCGGATAGGGCCAACCTGAGTGATCTTTCCTCAATTTTTAATACATCAATTGAATTTAAACGACCGCGAGCTAATAATGGATTAAATCTGAATAAGCATCTGGACATTTACGATAGAGCCCATTAGGACACTCGGACTTGCATACATACTTGACTGCATATGAATTTGATTAGCATGCGTAATTCTAATGCTTTATCTTTTATTCCTGCATGTACACTATCACAACATGCACTGCACTAGAACACACACACAAGGGGATTTGGGTAATTCTCTCTAACCATGTATAGTTTCCTTAGATAGCGTAACAGAGATGACAAGAAGATATGAAACAAGAGGTTCTGGAGCTAGGACCGGAAAAAAATCCCTCAAGATCCAAACATCGAATTTAACTTAGATACAAATACCGATGAAGGGTCAACTTATAAAGTTGAGCCATATGACCTCGGGGCTGATTCTTCATCGTCAGGGGAAGATTCGTCATCAGGTGATGAAGTTATGAAGGAAGGAGCTCTAGCTACTTTCACTGAGATCGACTTCCTGGATAATCCGACAGACTCGCATCCTTCTAGTATAGACAAGCCAAAGTTGCGACGACTTTGCGCCAAACATAGGATACCCTTTGAGCATGTTTGGGTATCCACTCAAAGTGAACTTGCTTAGAGCCAACCTGACCTTGGAAACAGGTGGTGCTCCAGCCCATGTTTTTGTTCCTTCAATAAATGTTCCCCCATTTGGGGAGCCGACGGGTGTGCCCCATGCCAGGGAGCATATAGCAGATGACATGTTTGGACGTCCGTCTGAGGGTGATAAGCGGTGCTAAAACACAATTGTGTTCCTACCGCCTCTTGCAAGCTCTTCCAAAACTCACTAATGAAAATGGGATCTCGATCGCTAATGATACTAGAAGGTATGCCGTGTAAATGAACTATCTCTCGGAGATAAACAGATGCTAACCATGCTGTTGTTCTTTTACTCTTAACGGGAATGAAATGGGCGCTCTTGGTAAGTCTATCTACTACTACCCAAATCCCCGTATTACCCTTCCTTGACCTCGGCAACCCGTCAATGAAATCCATGGAAACACTTTCCCATTTCCACTGTGGAACCTCTAAAGGGTGAAGCAAACCACCATGCTTCTTTTGCTTAGCCTTAACTTGCTGGCACACTAAGCATCTAGAAACGAACTCAGCCACATCCTTCTTCATTCCGGCCCAAAAGAAAACTCGCTTCATGTTCCTATACATCTTGTCACCACCGGGATGTATGGTCATCTTAGAATGATGTGCTTCTTCAAGAATTTTCCTTCTCAAACTCTCGTCTCGTGATACGCAAAGTCTTCCATCCCTACGCAACCAACCTTTGTCATCTATAGTATATCTACTAAGATGGCTCGAAGACTCCCCTCTTATGAGCTTGTCTACTATCTCCATCAGCTGTGGATCATCTCATTGTGCCGCACCTATCTGTCCCAAAAGTGTAGTTCGTACCTCTAATGATGCCAACAAACCGGGTACATAATCGATAGAGGGTCTAAAGTCAAAGGTAGAGATATACTCTAAACTCTGCTGCTCGACAAACAAAGGACTCAAAGTCAACTTCTTTCTACTCAAGGCGTCATCTACAACGTTACCCTTGCCAGAGGTATATGCAATCTCAAAATCGTAGGATGCTAAGAACTCCATCCACCTCTATCGCCTTAAGTTTAGATCTTTTTGAGAGAATAGATATTTTAGTGACTTATGGTCTATATACAACTCAAACCTCTCACCAAGCAAGTAATGGCGCCAAGACTCAATCGCAAAAACTATGGCAGCTAATTTTAAGTCATGGGTAGGGTAATTCTTCTCATGGACCTTCAACTTCCTTCCACCATAACATATCACCCTTCCCTCTTGTATCAAAACTGCGCCAAGCCCTGTCCTGCAAGCATCGGTATACACTGTGAACGGTTTACTCCCATCTGGCAAAACTAAAACTGGAGTTGTCGTCAATGCCCTCTTCAATCTTTGAAAAGCATCATCACAGTCAACATCCCAAGAAAAGGTCAAGTTCTTTTTCGTAAACCGAGTAATTGAGGCTTGAAACACCCCACCTCCATTAAGGTCACTCACAAAGGGAATGCATTAACTTTGGTGAAGCATTTTAGGTAAAAGACACAGATAATTTACAAGACAGACATATAAGCAGCGGAAAACTGAAATTATTTATTAAATGGCATGGTTCAGTTAAAACATTACAAGCATTGTTTCAAAACCCAACTTCTAAATTATTACAACCAAACATCTGTCTTGATTTAAATCTCCAAGTATATAAAGAAACATAAAACAGAAGTAAAGCAACATAAATCCCCAATAAAAGTGTAACCATAGCCATAGCCCAAGAAAAGAGAATCCAAGCAATACATCTACTCTCTTCAAGCTTGAAAAGGCCTGAACTAAGCTGAAGTATTCCCTCCCTGCGGACCTGGGGGGAACGGAAGAAAAGAAGGCGAAATAAAACGGGTCAGACATAAGTCTAGTATGTCCAGTGATTATCCAGCATGTAAACTGGTAAAAGGATCATGACATGAATAAACTGAACATAGGACAATACCATAGAAATAAGATAACATAAGATAAGATAAACTGAATGTACTATCGCACTCAATTCTATTTCTCTGCACCTACTACGAATGTTTCAACTACCATCATGTGTTCATAACAAAGTGATCCCTTTCCCGATCGGCTTCTACTCGCATGCATTTGCTACTTGTGTCATTCGGCCCCGCTCGATTGTAGCTACCTGTGTTGGTTCCACCATGGGTTGTATCAATTCCTATGGTGGCAACCCGACACATATTCAAGATGCACAGTGTATACTACTGATGCAGAGTGCCTGCTTTATCCACTACGGAGTACGTGCACGCCCATACTCCGCCGGAACCTACATTGCTGCACCACCCGCCGCTACTTTGACCACTTATATTCAGCCTAGTAATCGTTCCCCACCCTGCCTAGTTCAGGGTACCATGATACATCTGTGTGGGTTACTACTGAAATGGGTCACCGTTACTAAGGTTTCCTAATCAACATGTTATAACAGTTAAGTGTTCCTCATTTTACCTAACCCCACCCATCTGTTCGATTAACATGTTGTATTGGTTAAGTGTTGCCTTAATTAACTTAACCCTACCAATCTTAGCTTGTATATTCCTTAGCTTTAATTCATTCATTAAAGCACCAACCTCTCACATTAGATATGTATTGTTGCGGTCGTTGGATTGCCGGGCGGTTCCGAGCAGTCCTACACCGCAACTCAATCTAACCTAGGGTTTTTCGGGCTTAATGCGCTAAGCTCTCACATTAGATCTATATTGTTGCGGTCGCTGGATGTGCCGGGCGGTTCCGGGCAGTCTTACACCGCAACTCAATCTAACCTCGGGTTAGGCATATTCGTCTTTTATTTCATTTACATATTTATCATTCATGTTTATATGTAAATTATCCACAAGTGTTGTCAAATCAAGTCATGTCCCATTTACCCTCTAAATTATGTCCAAATTATGCCATTTCATGCTACTAATCATTTACATGATTATGAGCCAATCTTTGCCAATAGTATGTAATTTAATATTTTTCTCCAACGTCTCCCCCGTTATTCGTTCGCACAATTCACATAGAACGTTAGGCTCGCAAATTAGACTAACTCATAAACAAAAAAGGAAAAGAAAAGGGACATGTAACATTCCAACAGGCATAAAACAACATATATCAATATGTGTAATATAAATTCAACATAGAACGACATAAACTTAATTAACCATATAAACGTGATCTTGCATTTAAATTAGATCCAATTGACATGCGAACTAGCATAAGTCTAATTGTATAAACATGAACTTATATAGATATTAAACATGGGTACTAGCTTGGATCTAAACATATAACATGTATGAACATAACTTAGCATGTAACTTACATACATAAAAGAACCACAAATTTAATACAACATGATAGGTTAAATGGTATCAGTCCCAATAGTCTCATAGGTATGATAGGTTTTACTATGTCAGTCACAACAGTCCAATAGGCATAAGCAATTTAGAATTGACAAAAGGATAGGCACGAATAGAGTTATGCATAGTTCTAGATCCAGTTATTACAGTCATGATTTCTTATTAGGTGTTGACATCTAAACAATAATTGTACTTACAGAAAAAGGACGGATCTTGATTTCTGGGATCTGATTTCTGAATTTGAAAAGCTATCATTTGATGTAGACATATGATTCTCCAGTTCTTCTAATTGATTCTTAGTTTGAATTTGATTCTCTAGTTTGGGGTAGATGAATGGAGGCTAGTTCAGTTTGTAGATGAACAACATGACGGCTTCATAGAATGAGTTCTAGGGTTGAGGTTTGGGGTGATTATATAGAAGTCTAGGTTTAATTCTAGCCTTTAGATTAGTCTAGGAGAAATCATAGCCATCAAACCAAAGAGATGTGTCATCCAGCCAACCGTAGCATGACACATATGCCCTAATACCTCAAAAATCAGTCATTGGCCAACCAGAAAAGGCCACATCAGCTTAGGTCTGTAAAAATTCATCACAGGAACTGGATCTGGGAGGGGTCGACTCCCTACAGGGGGGTCGACACCTATGTCGACTCCCATGTAGGGGGGTCGACACCTATGTCGACTCCCCCTGGGGGGGTCAACACCCTGAGCGGGAAATTTCCCGCTCAACCGATTTTGAATTTTGAACTGTTTTTATTATTTATATTTATTTTCTACTAGAACTTGAAATCTTCTGAACTCCATAACTTCTTCATACGGAGTCCGATTCACGCAAACTCGGACTTTATCTTAAGCAGAATTCCGAGACGAACGCAATGGCGTAACCTGTTTCCCTTAATTCCCACTTTTAATATTAAGTATTCTTTAACTCGTTACTTTAATGTTCACAGAAAATACGGGGTGTTACATTCTCCCCTCCTTAAAGGATTTCGTCCCCGAAATCTCTAAGTTAAGAAGAATGTATCTAACATCCAAGATCCATCTACTCAACCATCAATCACAGGCATCCACTATCCTTAAAAAGATTTCTAATGCTTTCATGATCATATGCATAGTGTGTGTATATGTCCTTATCTAATGCTAAATCGGGCAGTCCACTGATTTAGTTGACCTCCTTGAGGTGAATCATGTCGGTGCTATGAGTCCATCATGTATGCAATTTTTCCTAATCTTATTTTGTAACTTCTACATGAGTGCACAATCATCCATACAAATGCAACGTCCACGTGACAGCACATCAAGTTACAATCCATATATAAATACATATATGCATATGCAATATGAAAGTGACTGAGTCGATCTAGTACCTAGTGTGTGTGCGTGTGCGTATATGCATCAACAAGCAACCACTTGCAACCATCAATCATAACATGTTTCAAATACATGTTTACATCCATTGGTTTCTACCTAGGGATCAAGACTAGGACCGAAGAGATATACTTAAAAGGATAGATATAAGCATGCATAAACTTTATGGAAAACAAGAGATTAAAGATGTACCCTCAAAAAGATAAGGGTAGGCTACGCGTATATTGTCCTCAGTCTCCCAAGTCGCGTCTTCCTCTGTATCACTCCATTGTACTTTAACTAGCTTGACTTCACGATTGCGTAGCCTTTTAACTTCTGTACCCAAGATACGAGTTGGAACTCTTCTCACTGCCGCTTCTCGCTCCACTTCTATTTCCTCTAGTATGCTTGGCTCCACAACTTCTGTCGACTCATGTAAGCACTTTCGCAGATAAGAGACATGAAAAACATTATGAACTCCAGCCAATCTTTTGGGCAGCTCTACTTTATAAGCCATCTTCCCAATCCTTTCAATGATAGGAAATGGCACTACAAATCTTGGTGCCAATTTTCCTGCAGACCCAAAGCAAACGACATTCCTCAAAGGAGATACTTTAAGGAAAACCCTGTCTCCAACCTCAAACTCAAGGTTGGTCCTTCTTTTATCAGCGTAGGACTTCTGTCTACCTTGTGCGGTCTTCATTCGTCTTCATATCAAGTCCACCTTCTCTGAAGTTTCTCTGATCATGCCAGGCCGAAGTACGAGCTTGTCTGTAGACTCCCACCAACAAGTTGGTGATCGATGTGGTCTTCCATATAAAGCCTCAAAGGGTGCCATGCCTACGGTGGCTTGATAGCTATTGTTGTAGGAGAACTCCACCAAAGGAAGGTGATCCTCCCATGTTCCCCCAAAATCAAGAATGCACAATCTCAAGAGATCTTTTAATACTATGTTCACCCTTTCCGTTTGACCATCGGTTTGAGGGTGATAGGCAGTGCTTAAGCATAGCTGTGTGCTTACAGCCTCTTGCAAACTCTTCCAAAACTCGCTCGTAAAGATAGGATCTCGATCACTTACTATGCTAGAGGGTATTCCATGCAGTCGAACCACCTCTTTAAGATAAAGGGATGATAACGATGAGGAAGTCCTCATACTTTTAACTGGTATAAAGTGAGCGCTTTTAGTGAGCCTGTCCACTATTACCCAAATGCTGGTATTGCCCCTTCTTGACCTAGGAAACCAATCAATAAAGTCCATCGAAATGTTATCCCATTTCCACTGTGGGACCTCTAGAGGATGAAGTAGACAACCAGCCTTCTTCTGTTCCGCCTTGACTTGCTGGCATATCAAGCATTTAGAGACAAACTCAGCTACATCCTTCTTCTTGCCATTCCAAAAGAAACCCCTTTTTATATCTTTATACATCTTGTCCCCACCGGGGTGTATGGTCAACTTAGAATGGTGTGCTTCTTCGAGAACGGTTTTCACCAAATCCCTTGCTTGTGGGACGCATAGACTTCCATCCCGTCTCAACCAACCCTTGTCATCGATGGAGTATCTATTGAGGTGACTAGAAGTCTCACCTCTAATTAGCTTATCCACCACATCAACTAGCTGAGGATCTTCACGTTGCTCGGTCCCTATTGAGTCCAAAAGCGTAGGCCGCACCTCTAGCGATGCTAACAAACCAGGTACAAATTCAAAGGAGGGTCTAAAGTCAAAGTTTGCTATGTACTCCAAGCTTTGCCTTTCTACAAAGAGAG
Organism: Allium sativum; assembly: GCA_030737875.1. NCBI lineage: Eukaryota > Viridiplantae > Streptophyta > Magnoliopsida > Asparagales > Amaryllidaceae > Allium > Allium sativum. The sequence goes on along the minus strand of CM060920.1, from coordinate 471,259,586 downwards.
GACTCAAGGTTAGCTTTTTCCTACTCAAGGCGTCTGCTACCACATTGCCCTTGCCAGGGTATAAGCAATCTCAAAGTCGTATGAGGCAAAAAAATCCATCCAAATTTGTTGTCTTAAGTTAAGATCTTTCTATGAGAAAAGGTACTTTAATGATTTATGGTCAGTAAACAATTCAAACCTTTCTCCTAGTAGGTAATGACGCCATGACTTAAGAGCGAAAACAATGGCAGCTAGCTCTAAATCATGAGTTGGGTAGTTCTTCTCACGTACTTTCAATTGCCTTCCTCCATAGCAAACTACTTTGCCTTCTTGTATCAAGACAGTGCCTAATCCTGTACCGTATGCGTCTGTGTATACGGTAAACATCTTGCTTCCGTCAGGCAATGTCAGAACTGGGGTTGTTGTCAGAGCCCTTTTCAATCGTTGGAAAACAATGTCGCAATCCAAATCCTAGGCAAAAGTTAGGTTCTTCTTTGTCAGCCTAGTAAGTGGGGCTGAGATCTTCGCAAAGTCCTTAATGAACTTTCTGTAAAAGCCTGCTAGCCCGAGAAAACTTCGTACTTCGGTTGCATTCTGTGAAATCTTCCAATCTTGCACCGCAACTACTTTTGCGGGATCCGCAGCTATCCCTTCTTTGGACACCACATGTCCAAGAAACCTTACTTCTCTCCAAAAATGGCATTTGGAGAATTTTGCTTTCAGCTGGTGTGCACGAAGAGTATCCATAACTTCCCTTAAATGCAGAACATGTTCTTCCTCACTTTTTGAGAAAATCAAAATGTCGTCCACGAAGATCAGTACAAATTTATTAAGGAACTCTCTGAACACCCTACTCATCAGGTCTACGAAATAGGCAGGTGCGTTTGTCAAGCCGAAAGGCATGACAAGCCATTCGAAGAAACCATCCGGGGTCCTGATCGCAGTCTTATCAATGCTGTCTTCAACCACTCTTAGCTGAAGAAACCCGGTGGCCAGATCTAATTGGTAGAAAACAGAGGCACCTACGAGTTGGTCAAACAAGTCGTCTATTCTAGGAAGTGGGTGCCTATTCTTCTTGGTTAGCTTGTTTATCTCAATATAGTCCACGCACAGACGAAGTGAACCATCTTCTTTGGTTGCAAACACCACCGGATCACCCCATTCAGAAATACTCCGCCTTATGAACCCCTTTTCAAGCAACTCTTTAACTTGCTTGCTGAGCTCTTTCCTTTCCCTTGGAGCCATGTGTCTAACGGGTAAAGCAACAGGTTTTGCGTTATCAACAAGGTATATGCGGAAGTCTATCTCTCGCTTCGGAGGTAAACCTTCACCTCTTCAAAGACATCCGAGTATTCACAGACCACTCTAACAGATTGCAAGTTTTCAACAGACGCATCAAGAGATTCTAGGTAACTAAGCATAACAGAATTCATGGGATTATAAGAGATTTCGAGAGTGTTATCGAGGCGAGTCATAAGTCTAACCACTCTCTTTTCACAATCGAGGATGGCACCGTTACTAGATAACCAATCCATGCCTAGAATCAACCCATAGCCCGTGAAACCCAAAACATAAGCATTACATCTAAACCCAACGCTTAGTATAGAAATTTCCAAATCCAAACAAATCATGGACAAATAAGTCGAGCCCCCAATTGGATTTGAAACAACCATGGGATCCTCTACTATATTGGTATCTAGGTGCAGAGATTTAACAGAAGCAGTAGATATAAAAGAGTACGATGTGCCAGAATCAAAAAGAGTACGAACTGGATGATCAGAAAGATAAACTAAACTCTCAACATAAATATTTCTACCTCTTTCTTATGGAGGTGCCATGAGAGCGTGAACTTGCCCTCCAGAAGTGAATCCAGTCCTCTGCCCTAGCCCTTGCCTTTTTGGGCAATCCTTAGCCATATGTCATGTCTCGCCGCATTGAAAGCAACCACCCATCTTCCTCTTCTTCTTCCTGCAATCTTTAATTAAATGTCTAGGTATGCCACAAAATTTACACTTCCTCTTGTCACAGGGTTTGTTATTCTTCCCGCCTTTCTGGGAATCTGTCTTCTTATTCTACGATCCCTCCACTTTCTTGTCTAGAGGTTCATCCACCTTTGCCTCTTTCTTGCCACTCTTGTCTTCATCCTGTAACAGTGCCATGTCCACCAGTCTCCCAAAAGTTGCACCTATAGGTATATGGGACATATCTAGGCTGTGCAGTGGCTCATTTAACCCTTTAACGAATCGGAGAGCCTTTTTATGTGGAGTGTTTACTAACTCCAGTCCGAACCTAGCCAGTTGGTTGAATTGGTTGACGTATTCCCTAACCGATAGGCTTCCCTGTTTGAGTGCTAAGAACTTCTCCATCTATATGCTTCGTTCAGCTTGCGAGAGGAACTTCATTTAAAATCTCATTCTGAAATCCTCCCAAGTTTCAACTGGCCTCTCAGCATTAGTAACTTCCCACCAGTAAGAGGCCTCGTCCTTAAGTAACCATACAGCCAATTGTATCTTCTGCCTATCGTCCACTTCGAAGATAACAAACAAATCTTCTATTTCCTTGAGCCAGTTTCTTGCTTCCACAAATGACTAGGTCCCATTAAAGTTATTTCCACCCATGGCTCAAAAGTCTCTACATATCTTCGAGAAAGCATTCACATGAGGAGGAGGAGGAGGAACAGCTGCAATTGGGGGAGGAGGAACGTCTGTTGGGCCTGCGTCATTAGCACTAGCTTCCAGGTATCTTCTGAACCAACCAGGTACCAGTACGCCCTCAGGAATATTAAGAACCCCAGACATGCTGAAACGAAAAGAAAAGGTTCAAAACAAAGGATAGAAAGATAGTGCATATGGCTTTGGGGATTATGCCTTTATATTAAAACAACACTTTTCTTGAAAATGCTTCTTTAAACTTCTTTTTTGAAAAATAGTTTTCAAAAACTTTTATCTAATCTGGTAAATCTCGCTCTGATACCAAGTGAAACACCCCCACCTCCGTTAAGGTCACTCACAAAGGGAATGCATTAACTTTGGTGAAGCATTTTAGGTAAAAGCACAGATAATTTACAAGACAGACATATAAGTAGTGGAAAACTGAAATTATTTATTAAATGGCATGGTTCAGTTAAAATACTACAAGCATTGTCTTGAAACCCAACTTCTAAATTATTACAACCAAACATCTGTCTTGATTTAAATCTCCGAGTACATAAAGAAACATAAAACAAAAGTAAAGCAGCATAAATCCCCAATAAAAGTGTAACCACATCCATAGCCCAAGAAAAGAGAATCCAAGCAATAGATCTACTCTCTTCAAGCTTGAAAAGGCCTGCACTAAGCTGAAGTATTCCCTCCCTGCGGACCTGGGGGGAACGGAAGAAAAGAAGGCGAAATGAAACGGGTCAGACATAAGTCTGGTAAGTCCAGTGATTATCCAGCATGTAAACAGGTAAAAGGATCATGACATGAATAAACTGGACGTAGGACAATACCATAGAAATAAGATAACATAAGATAAGATAAACCTTCGCACTCATTTCTGTTTCTCTGCACCTACTATGAATGTTTCAACTACCACCATGTGTTCATAACAAAGTGATCCCTTTCCCGATCGGCTTCTACTCGCATGCATTTGTTACTTGTGTCATTCGGCCCTGCTCGATTGTAGATACCAGTGCTGGTCCCACCATGGGGTGTATCAATTCCTATGCTGGCAACCCGACACAAATTCAAGATGCACAGTGTATACTACTGATGCCCAGTGCCTTCTTTATCCACTCCGGATACGTGCATGCCCATACTCCGCCGGAACCTACACTGTTGCACCACCCGCCGCTATTTTGACCGCTTATAATCAGCCCAGTAATCGTGCCCCACCCTGCCTAGTTCAAGGTACCATGATACATCTGTGTGGGTTACTACTGAAATGGGTCACCATTATTAAGGTTTCCTAATCAACATGTTATAACAGTTAAGTGTTCTCCATTTTACCTAACCCCACCCATCTGTTCGATTAACATGTTGTATTGGTTAAGTGTTGCCTTAATTAACTTAACCCTACCATTCTTAGCTTGTCTGTTCCTTAGCTTTAATTCATTCATTAAAGCACCAACCTCTCACATTAGATATGTATTGTTGCGGTAGTTGGATGTGCTGGGCGGTTCCGGGCAGTCTTACACCGCAACTCAATCTAACCTGGGGTTTAGCATATTCATCTTTTAATTAATTTACATATTTATCATTCATGTTTATACATAAATTATCCACAAGTGTTGTCAAATCAAGTCATATCTCATTTACCCTCTAAATTATGTCCAAATTATGCCATTTCATGCTACTAATCATTTACATGATTATGAGCCAATCTATGCCAATAGTATGTAATTTAATATTTTTCCCCCAACGTCTCCCCCATTATTCGTTCGCACAATTCACATAGAACGTTAGGCTCGCAAATTAGCCTAACTCATAAACAAAAAGGGAAAAGAAAGGGACATGTAACATTCCAACAGGCATAAAACAACATAGATCAGTATGTGTAATATAAATTCGGCATAGAACGACATAAACTTAATTAATTATCTAAATGTGATCTTGCATTTAAATTAGATCCAATTGACATGCGAACTAGCATAAGTCTAATTGTATAAACATGAACTTATATAGATCTTAAACATGGGTACTAGCTTGGATCTAAACATATAACATGTATGAACATAACTTAGCATGTAACTTACATACATAAAAGAACCACAAATTTAATACAACATGATAGGTTAAATGGTATCAGTCCCAATAGTCTCATAGGCATGATAGGTTTTACTATGTCAGTCATAACAGTCCAACATGCATAAGCAATTTAGAATTGACAAAAGGATAGGCACGAATAGAGTTAGGCATAGTTCTAGATCCAATTATTACAGTCATGATTTCTTATTAGGTGTTCACATCTAAATAATAACTGTACTTACAGAAAAAGGACGGATCTTGATTTCTGGGATCTGATTTCTGAATTTGAAAAGTTATCCTTTGATGTAGACGTTTGATTCTCTAGTTCTTCTAATTGATTCCTAGTTTGAATTTGATTCTCTAGTTTGGGGTAGATGAATGGAGGCTAGGCCAGTTTGTAGACGAATAGCATGACGGCTTCGTAGAATGAGTTCTAGGGTTGAGGTTTGGGGTGATTATATAGAAGTCTAGGTTCAATTCTAGCCTTTTGATTAGTCTAGGAGAAATTAGAGCCATCAAACCAAAGAGATGTGTCATCCAGCCAACCGTAGCATGACACATATGCCCTAATACCTCAAAAATGAGTCATTGGCCAATCAGATAAGGCCACATTAGCACAAGGCTGTAAAAATTCATCACAGGAGCTGGATCTGGGAGGGGTCGACTCCCTACAGGGGGGTCGACACCTATGTTGACACCCCTATAGGGGAGTTGACACCTATGTCGACTCACCGTGGGAGGGTCGACACCCTGAGCAGGAAATTTCCCGCTCAACCGATTTTGAATTTTGAACTGTTTTTATTATTTATATTTATTTTCTACTTGAACTTGAAATCTTCTGAACTCCATAACTTCTTTATATGGAGTCCGATTCACACAAACTCGGACTCTATCTCAAGCAGAATTCCGAGATGAACACAATGGTGTAACCCGTTTCCCTTAATTCCCACTTTTAAAATTAAGTATTCTTTAACTTGTTACTTTAATGTTCGCACAAAATATGGGGTGTTACAGGGCTGATATCTTAGCAAAGTCCTTGATGAACTTTCTATAATAGCCTGCCAAACCAAGAAAACTTCTTACTTCCGTTGCATTCTTAGGAATCTTCCAATCTTGGATTGTTACTACCTTCGCGGGATCCACTGTTATCCCTTCTTTAGAGACCACGTTCCCTAAGAACCTTACTTCCTTCCTCCAAAAATGACATTTGGAGAACTTAGCCTTGAGTTGATGTGCTCGAAGGGTCTCTAAGACTTCCTTAAGATGTAAGGCATGCTCTTCCCCACTTCTAAAGAAGATCAGGATATCATCCACAAAGACTACCACAAACTTGTTTAGAAACTCCCTAAACACCGTACTCATCAAGTCCACGAAATATGCGGGTGCATTTGTCAAACCAAAAGGCATGACGAGCCATTCAAAGAAACCATCTGGAGTTCTAAATGCAGTCTTATCTATGTTGTCCTCAGCCACCCTTAGCTGATGAAATCCTATAGCTAAATCCAACTACGAGAAAACCGAAGCACCAACCAACTGATCGAACAAGTCATCTATCCTCGGTAATGGGTGTCTGTTCTTCTTCGTGAGCTTATTCAACTCCCTATAGTCCACGCACAATCTAAGCGAACCATCAGCCTTCGTGGCAAAAACAACTGGAGCACCCCACTCCGAGATACTTCTTCTTATGAACCCTTTCTCAAGCAATTCTTTCACTTGTTTACTAAGATCCCTCCTTTCTTTTGGAGCCATGTGGCGCACAGGCAATGCAACTGGCTTTGCATTGTCCACCAAATATATACGGAAATCTATCTCGCGTTTTGGTGGTAAGCCCCTAACCTCCTCAAATACATCTGCATACTCACGGACTACTCGAACAGATTGCAAATCATCAATAGATGTGTCAAGAGATTCTAGGTAGCTAAGCATAATAGAACCCTTAGGGTTGCATGAGTTATCAAGAGTTTTCCCTAACTAGTCAACAGTCTAACTACACTCTTTTCATAGTCGAGAATGGCACCATACCTGGCTAGCCAATCCATTCCTAGAATCAACCCGTAGCCCGTGAAACCAAGCACATAAGCGTTGCATTCAAACTCAACGCCATACACAGATATTCTCAAATCCCGACATAAACATAGACAGATGAGCCGTACACCCAATAAGATTTGAGACAACAACGGGATCCAATACTATACTAGCATCTAGGTGCAAAGACTCAACAACAGAAGAAAATATAAACGAATGTGAAGCGCCAGAATCAAACAAAGTATGTACAGGATGATCGAAAAGGAAAATCAAACTATCAATGGAAATGTTTCTACCTCTCTCTTGTGTAGCTGCCATGAGAGCATGAACCTGACCTACAGAAGTAGATCATGTTCTCTGTCCTTGCCCTTGTCCTTGCCACCTTGGGCAGTCTATAATCATATGTCCTGCCTCATCACATTAGAAGCAACTAGTCGTCCTCTTCTTCTTCCTACAGTCCTTCTTCAAATGGCCAGGTGTTCCACAATTGTGACACTTTCTTTTCTTTGAGCCCTTGTTATCCTTACCGCCCTTCTTTTGTTGTTGTTGTGCCTTCCTTAGATCCCCTTTCTTATCCTGTGCATTAACACCTTTCTCCTCTTCATGTATCAACGCCATATCAACAGGATTCTCGAAAGTAGCCCCCATAGGAATGTGGGACATAGCCAACCCGTGTAATGGTTCATTCAGACCCTTGGCAAATCTCAAAGCCTTCTTATGTGGTGTATTAACTAATTTCATACCAAATCTTGCTAACTAGTTAAATTTGTTAACGTACTCCTTCACAGACAAACTTCCTTGTTTCAAAGCCAAGAACCTCTCCATATATAAACTCTCCTCCGCTTGTGAAAGAAATTTCAACTTGAACCTTTGTCTAAAATCCCTCCACATCTCCACTGCATGTCCTCCATTAGTTACTTCCCACCAAAAGGAAGCTTCATCCTTCATCAACCAAGCAGCTAGTTGAACCTTCCTTCCATCGTCTATCTCAAAGATACCAAACAAATCCTCCACTTCCTTGAGCCAATTCCGAGCCTCAACAAACGTCTCAGTTCCATAAAACGGTTTTCCGCCCATCGCACGGAAGTCTTTGCATATCTTAGAAAAAGCGTCTACACAGGGAGGAGGAGGAGTGGCTGCAGCTGTGGGAGGAGGAACGTTTGTTGGGCCTGCGGCAGTAGAGCTAGCCTCCAGATACCTTCTGAACCAGCCTGGTATATGTATGCCCTCGGGTATATCGGATTCCCCAGACATGCTGAAAGGAAAAAGGAAGAGAATCAAAAAAGAGAATCGAAAGAAAGATATATGGATTTTGGGGATTATATTTTTTATAATAAACCTTTCTCTTGAAAATACCTTCTTTAAACATGTTTTTGAAAACGGTTTTCAAAATCTTTTATCTGTTCTGATAACCTTCAGATTTGATACCACGTATAACACCCCACGTCCGTTAATGTCACTCACTAAGGGAATGCAGTAACTTTCATGGAGTGTTATAAGAGTATAGAACAGAACTTCACAAGACAGACATATAAAATGGTACTTAAAAATTCAAAATTTTTAGTAGAAAAGCAAAACATGTTTGGTTACAACATCAAAACCACATACTAAAGCCAAGTACACAAATATACATCTTGAACAAAATTATTATCAGAGTACATAAAAGTAAAACCATAATCCCACTCCAAATAGCCATAATGAAAAAGAGATAAAGCTGAGCATTACTTTCAACACTTCCAAGCACTTCAAGAAGAAAGAGATCCAAGTAAAGCTTCACTAATCCCACCCTGAGGACCTTGGGGGGGGGAGGAAAAAAAGAGGCGAAACAAAAAGGGGTCAGACATAAGTCTGGCGAGTCTAGTGACTTTAAAAATATGATCAGTAAAGTAATAGGATAAGAACATAAACTGGATATGAGAGATGACTGTAACATAAGCAGATGTGATAAGGTAAACAAGGTAAGCAAGATAGAACATCGACCGCGCTCCTAACCACTATAAGATATGCTCTGCACCATACCACATACTAGTTACATATTAAGAGATGATCCCTCCCTACTAATCATAATAATGGTAGCTTCGTGTACTCCTAGCTGCTCTCGTAGGTGCCCCCACTTGCTCCTACCACCACTAGTTGTACCCACTACCCTTCCCATTCGATTGGCTCCCAAACCTCGTAGATACCTGTGCTGGTCCCACAATAGGGTGTATCACTCCCTAAGGTGGCAACCCCGATACTACTGAAATGCACAGCTTATACCTACACGATGCAACAACGTCTTACCTACCAGCCCGGACCCACGCACGCACATGACTCTGTTGGACTTGCACTGCCATCGCTTACTCTTTATTGACCTCTTACAATCAACCCCAATAAGCGTGTCCTTGTCTTCGACCTAGTTTGACCTCATATAGATACTAAAATGGGTTACTGGTTGAAAAGGGTCCACCCACTTGACACAAGCTTCCCTCCTAAGCTTGGTCCCCACTAGGAATTCCCACTTAACCCCTCTTTATCCCCATGTCTAATCACATGTCTCATCTTGGTTAAGTGCTTTTCTTATGTTTCACATGCTACCCATGTTACCCACTTAACCCTTTATTATCCCCATGTCTAATCACATGTCTTATCTTGGTTAAGTGTTCACTAATTCATTATAACCGTAATCTTGCAAGACCTCCCACATTAGATTGCCATTTTGCGGTTGCTTGATTTGTCGGGCGGTTCCGGGCAGGCTTATACCGCAATCTGAATCTAACCTCGTGTCTCTGCATTATTACATATCTAGTTTCTGCCTTTGACCTCTCACATTAGATTACCGAATTGCAATTGCTGGATATGCCGGGCGGTTCTAGGCAGGCTTATACCGCAATCCGAATCTAACCTCGTGTCTTAGGCGTTTATTATCACTTTCTTCATTCAAGCCCCAATTTCAAATCTTGGATTTTAATATATTCCAATCACCCATAATTTCCAATCTAAATTATGTTTATAATCTCATGTGCCAAATTATGCCCAAACCCATTTTCATAGTTATTAACAATTTATGCCCAAATCTCATGTATACAAGTCATTCTCAATTATGCCTAAACCAATTTTCCATATTCATTAACAATTTATGCCAAATCTCATTTTATTGCATATTTCCCAAACTTTTCCCAATCGTTCCAACATTATTCATACGTAAATCTCAACGCAATATGTTAGGCTTGAAGTTAGCCTAATCTCACAAAAAAAGGAAAAGAAGAAGGGAAGAGAATCAAAGCATCAAAACTGGCATAAACATATAAATGGGCATGTGAAATGAATAACGACAAAGTGGATCAGATAGGCATATGATAATAGCAATTGGGTATGAATCTAAAGGATAACAAATTACAAAACTTGATATGATTCATCTTATTTACAGGCATATACATCATATCCAATTTACAATCCTATCACAATTTACTTTTTAATTTAATTATATGTGAAAGTAACATAGACTCACAGCGATAGGATTCTTAGGAAAGAGAATTAGATGTTGTTGTAGCAATTCTGATCTTGAATAATCTCTACTTTGATTTGTAGATCAGATCTTCTAATTGGAATACTCCTATTCTGATTTGTTTTGGTGGAGAAGAAAGGCTAGTTTAGATTAGAGCAGCATGGAGGCGCCATGGATGATAACAATGAGATTAGGGTTAGGTGTTTATTTATAGACGTAATAGGAGAATTAGGACCTTTAGATTAGATTAGAGACCATCAGAACCACTTAGATTAAAAAGACACGTCATCCAGCCAATCCCAGAAAGACACATCATCAAATGGAACTCTCCAGAATTCTGCAGAGCTGGCTCGGCCTCGGCGCACTACCCAGGTGCGCCAGTGCAATTTTGTTCAAGCTCACTTCACAAGTGTGCTTGTTATCCTGGCCTATTTTCTAATTTTTCTGCCCAACTTCTATCGTCCGTAACTCCTTCATACGATATCTATTTTACGCAAACTCGGACTCTAACTCAAGCAGAATTCCGAGTTGAACGCAATGGAATAACCCGTTTTACTTAATTCTTCTTTTAAAAATTTATTATTCTTTAATTATCTCTTATGTCATGTTTTAAAATTACGGGTTGTTACACCCCCCAAGGTTCTCAGGGAGGAAACACTTAGGCTTAGTCAGGACTCAGATATCATCTTGCTAGAGCTTCTTTTGAAGTATGGCTCAAGTTTTTATCTCTACTATGGCTTTGTCTCTTTTATTTGAGGAATTATGTTTTCTTTTAAGTATTAATGTACTCTGATGTTAAAAGACAGAAGTTATGTTGTAATGGTTTTTCAGAATCATGGTATTTTGAACCATGTTATATGATTTGTATTTGAAATAAAAATTTAAATTTCCACTGCTATCTTATTTATGTCTATCTTGTAAAATTTGTGTCTGTTTACCTATGACGCTTCACGAAACTTAATGCATTCCCTTTGTGAGTGACATTAATAGACGTGAGGTCACACTTGGTATCAGAGCTGAAGGTTTCCAGATAGGACAAAGTTTTAGAAAATTATTTTCAAAAAGAATTTAAAAGAAAGTATTATCAATAAGAAAAGTCTGTTTTGAAAAACATTCCCCAAAAAGCCATATGTGTTGTCCTTCAGTCCTTTATCTAAATTTCTTCCATTTTCTTTTCAACATGTCTGGGGAACAAAACATTCCTAATATCCCATAGGGCGTCACGATACTCGGGTGGTTCCGTAGGTATTTGGAGGCCACGGCGCCCGCCGAAGGCCGAGGAAATGTTCCTCCCCCAGCTGCACCAGTCATTTCTCCTCCTCCCCCTCCAAGAGCAGATAACTTTGCCAAGATCTGCAAAGACTTCTGTGCTATGGGAGGAAAGCCATTCCATGGGAACGAGACATTCGTATAAGCGTGGAATTGGCTTAAGGAGACCGAGGACTTGTTTGTAATCTTTAAAGTAGAGGATATAAGGAAAGTTCAGTTAGAAGCCTGGCTACTGAAAGACGAAGCCTCATTTTGGTGGGAAGTCACCCAAGCTGGACATTCGTTGGAAACTTGGGAAGGTTTTAGACAGAAGTTCGAAATGAAATTTCTCTCCCAAGCTGAGAGAAGCATGCAGATGGAGAGGTTCTTAGCGCTCAAACAAGGAAACTTGACGGTGAAAAAATATGTGAATAAATTCAACCAGCTAGCAAGGTTCGGGTTAGAGTTGGTGGATACGCCGCACAAAAGGGCTTTGCGGTTTGCTAAAGGGTTGAATGAGCCTCTGCATGGGTTAGCCATGTCCCATATTCCAATGGGGGCCACTTTTGAAAAGCTTGTCGATATGGCCCTAATGCATGAGGAAGACAAGGGAGAAAAGAAGGCTGAGGAGACATCGCAAAATAGGAAGGTGTGGCCCAAGAAGGGGCAATAACAACAGCAACAACAGCCGAAGAAACGAGGGAAGAATAATAAAGGCAAGGATAAGAGAAAATGTCACAATTGTAGGAAGGAAGGTCACCTGATTAAAGACTGTAAGTGAAGGAAGAACTCCTGCTACCACTGTGGAGAGGTCGGACACTTTGCTAGAGAGTGCCCAAAGAAACATGGATCACAGGGACAGGGTCAAAGGACAGGGACTTCTGGAGGGAAGATGCATGCTCTCGATCAATGCTCCTAATATAGGTAGAAAAATTTCTGTGGAAGGTTTAATTTCTCTTTCAAACCATCATGTTAGAACACTTTTTGATTCCGGCGCTTCACATTCATTTATATCAAATTCTATAGTTGAATCTCTGCACTTAATTATTAGTATGGTAGTGGATCCCGTAGTTGTTTCAAAACCCATTGGTGGTTCGGCTCATTTATCTATGATTTGTAGGGGTTTGAAAATATCTGTGTTAGGCATCGAGTTTGAATGCAATGCGTATGTGCTCGGGTTTATGGGCTATGGGTTGATTCTAGGAATGGATTGGCTTACCACTTATGGTGCCATTCTGGATTGTGAGAAGAGGGTCGTTAGGCTTCTGACTTGCCATGGGAGGACCCTCGAGATTTCTTATGACCCTCAAGGATCTTTTATGCTTAGCTTTCTAGAGTCTCTTGATGCATCTATAGATGACTTGCAATCTGTTCCAGTAGTCCGAGATTATTCCGATATTTTTGATGACGTTCAGGGTTTACCATTGAGGCGCAAGATCGACTTTCGTATATATTTGGTGGATAATGCAAAGCCAGTTGCATTACCAGTGTGCCACATGGCTCCGAGAGAAAGGAGGGAGTGAGTAAGCAAGTAAAGGAGCTGCTTAAGAGAGGGTTTATTAGACGAAGCATATCTGAATGGGATGCTCCAGTAGTGTTCATGACTAAGGCGTATGGTTCACTTCGTTTGTGTGTTGACTATAGGAAGTTGAATAAACTCACCAAGAAGAATAGGCAACCGCTCCCGAGGATTGATGATTTATTTAGATCAGCTTGTTGGTGCCTCGGTATTTTCTCAGTTAGACTTGGCCATGAGGTTTCATCAGTTGAGGGTGGCTTAGGATAGCATATATAAGACTGCTTTTAGAACTCCGGACGGTTTCTTTGAATGGTTAGTGATTCCTTTTGGGCTGACGAATGCACCCGCCTAGTTTGTCCATCTGATGAGTAGGGTGTTTCGGGAGTTCCTAAATAAGTTTGTTGTAGTCTTTGTTGATGATATTTTGATCTTCTCCAAAAGCGAAGAAGAGCATGATCAACATTTCAGAGAAGTTTTGAAAACTCTTTGTGACCATCAGCTTAAAGCAAAATTCTCCAAATGCCATTTTTAGAGAAAAGAGGTGAGATTCTTAGGGCATGTGCTCTCCAAAGAGGGGATAGCTGTAGATACCACGAAGGTGGTTGCAGTGCAAGGTTGGCAAATTCCTAAAAATGCAACCGAGGTGAGAAGCTTTCTTGGGTTGGCAGGTTACTATAGGAATTTCATTAAGGACTTCGCAAAGATATCAGCCCCACACACCAGGCTGGCGAAAAAGAACATGGCATTTTCATAGGAAATAGACTGTGACGTTACTTTCCAACGACTGAAGAGGGCTCTGGAAACAGCCCCAGTCTTGACTTTGCCTGACGGGAGTAAAGTGTTTACTGTTTACATTGATGCGTGTGGTACAGGGCTTGGTGCTGTTGTAATGCAAGAAGGGAAGGTAGTATGTTATGGGGGCAGATAGTTGGGAGTTCATGAAAAGAACTACCCCACCCATGATCTAGAGCTAGCTGCCATAGTATTCATACGGTGATGTCATTATTTACTTGGAGAGAAGTTCGAGTTATACACCGATCATAAATCTCTCAAGTATTTGTTCTCGCAGAAAGACCTCAATTTAAGACAACAACGGTGGATGGAGTTTCTAGCTTCTTATGATTTTGAGATTGCTTATACCTCTGGCAAGGGTAACGTGGTGGCAAACGCACTAAGCAGGCAAAGGATGGCTTTAAGTCCTCTGTTTGTGGAGAGGAAGAACTTGGAGTACATATCAACTTTTGACTATAGACCCTCCATCGAGATTTGCCTGATTTGTTTGCATCCTTGGAGATACGACCAACTCTTATGGATCAAATATGAGCTTCGCAACAAGATGACCCACAGATTTTAGACATCATGGGAAGGCTTAGAAGAGGGGATACTTCTAGTCATCTTAGTAGATATGCCATAGATGAAAAGGGGTGGTTGCGACGAGATGGAAGGCTTTGTGTTCCTCAAACTGGAAGCTTGATAAAGGCAGTCCTAGAAGAATCCCACCATTCTAAGATGACCAATCATCCAGGCGGTGATAAGATGTACAGAGACATGAAGAGGGTTTTCTTTTGGGTTGGGATGAAGAAAGATGTGGCCGAATTTGTTTCTCAATATTTAGTTTGCCAGCAGGTTAAAGCTGAGCAAAAGAAGCCCGGGGGATTACTTCATCCTTTGGAGGTTCCTCTCGGGAAATGGGAGAGCGTCTCTATGGATTTCAAAGATGGTTTGCCTAGATTGAAGAAAGGCAACACCGGTTGTGGTAGATAGATTCACTAAGAGCACTCACTTTATTCCAGTTAAGAGCAAGAGGACGGCATCATGGTTGGCAGCAATTTATGTTTGTGAGATAGTCCGTCTTCATGGGGTGCCTTCCAAAGCGATCGTGACCACATCTTTACCAGTGAATTTTGGAGGAACTTGCAAGAAGCATTAGGTACACAGTTGTGTTTGAGTGCCGCTTATTATCCTCAGACCGATGGACAGACGAAGAGTGTGAACATGATTCTTGAAGATCTTTTGAGGATGTGTATCCTAGACTTCAGAGGGACTTCGGAAGAGCATCTTCCTTTAGTATAGTTTTCCTACAACAACAGCTATTAGACCAGCATCGGCATGGCACCCTTTGAAGCATTGTATGGACGACCCTGTAAATCACCAACTTGTTGGTGGGAATCTACAAAAAGATTATTACTTGGACCAGATATGGTTAGAGAAACGTCCGAAATGATTAACCTCATTCGACGATGGATGAAGACAGCTCAAGATAGGCAGAAGTCCTATGCAGATAAGAGAAGGACTAACATCGAATTTGAAGTGGGAGACTTAGTTTTTATCAAAGTATCACCTTTGAGGAATGTGGTTCGCTTTGGATCAGTAGGGAGGTTGGCACCTAGGTTTGTGGGGCCATTCCCCATAACCGGAAGGACTGGCCAAATGGCCTAAAGAGTAAAGCTCCCAGAAAATCTATCCAGTGTTCATGATGTTTTCCACGTTTCCCATCTGCGGAAGTGCCTCCCTGACACCGCAGTAATTGTTGAGCCAAGTGTGTTGGAAGAAGTTGAAGTGGAACGGGAGGCGACAGTCAGGCGAGTTCCTACCTGTATTCTAGGATCAGTAGTTAAGAAGCTACACAATAAAGAGATCAAATTGCTAAAGGTTCAATGGGGAGATAACCCAGAAGATGCGACTTGGGAGACCGAAGACATGATTCGTGCTTCGTACCCTTTCCTTTTTGAGGGTATGTTCGTAACTCCTTTTTCAAAATTTTACCAGTACTTGTTTCTATCACTTGAGTATATCTTATCCATAGTATTTTTTGACCTTTGGATAGGAATCCTATGGATGTAAACAAGTGTTTGAGACATGTTATGTTTGATGGATGCAAGTGGATGCATGTGTTTGTTAGTGGTTGCCTGTAGATGCATATACACACACATTAGGCACTAGAATGGCTCAGTCACTCTCATACTGCATATGGATGTGTGTGCATTTTCTTTTCTTTTATGGATGGAAATGGATGAGTTAGCATATGGATGTTGCACTTGGATGAATGAGTGTGCACACATTTAGAGCTTACAAGTGATAATAGGATTATTTGCATACATATTGGGTTCATGGCACTAACATACATTGCATTAAAGAGGTCAACTGAATCAGTAGACCGCCTGATCTTCGCATTAATATTGGGACATATACACACACCTTTGCATATATTCATGAAAGCATTAGAAATCCTTAAGGACAATGGATGCCAGTGATTGATGGATGTGTAGATGGATAATGGATGGTGGGATATGCATTCTTCTCAACTTGGAGATTTCGGGGACGAAATCCTTTAAGTAGGGGGATGTAATACCCCGTAATTTTGTTTACATTAAATATGATAAATTAAATAATAATTAATTTAATATTCAGAATTAAGGGTAACGGATCACGCCATTGTGTCCGTCTCTGACATTTATTTTGCGTAAAATGGATACCGTATGAAGAAGTCATAAGGGTTTTAAGTTTGTATATGCGCAGAATGAACATATATACACATATGAGTCACGTATGAGTCAGATATGAGTCAGACCCTATCCAGAACAGTTCGAAAATCAAAAATTCATCAAGGCAGCAAATTTCCTGCTCTAGAGGGTCGACCTCCCTAGAGGGGTGTGGTGTCGACCTATGGGTCAACCCACTCACAGGGATGTCGACACCCTTAGTGCTAATGTGGTACTCAGTTTCAGGGGACCTGGAAGCTATATATGTGTCTAATTCTCCTATTTTCTTGATTGGAAATCATGGAAGCCAAATGCTACCGGTATGCAAACTAAGACGAATCTGTTTTCTTCAAACGACTATTAGTTTTGCAAATCAAATCTAGAGATTCAAGATCCATTCTTTCTCTTTTCTAATCCTAACGCAGTGAGTTTCTTGTTACTTTTAGATTTGAATATTTAAAAGTAAATCATGAAAGTCTGTGATTTGGATATGTTGTAAACTATGAATCTATGCTATTGTTAAATCTTATACTATGCCATGATAGATCTATTTCTCTAGATCCAATGCAATTGTGGTTATTCTATTATGTCGCCTTTGTGGATCTTGAATTATAACTACATTGTGGTTAATATAAATCTGTTAATTTGGACAGTTACAATATTGGTTAGATCCAATTCTTTATGTAAATCACCTTTCACCTATCATACTATGGTCAATTTAGGTATATTGTAAATTGGACATGTGAATCCATATTTAGATCTAAATATGTTACTATGTCATCCTAATTATGTTAGATATGTTTTTGTGACCACATTATAATTATGTTGGATCTAAATAGTTGAACACCTAAATGGTCACTTAATATCTCGTTATGCTCACTATGACATCATAGTTATGTAGAACTAGTAATTGCCACAAGTTCATCAGTTTTATGCTTATAAGTCCACCTTATCACCATGCTAGTTTATGTTTATGCCAAGTTATGTTAAAATGATCACTTTGGTTATATTCCCATTATTTTCCCTATAATCATTTATGACTAGGCTATTGTCTAGCCTAGGCATGCTGCCAATTTATGAGTGCGCTAGTTAGGGAACGGAGAAAAAGGGTTAATATTGGCATAATTTGAATATGAACATTTTTGGATATATAATTCGAATTATCGGGTAAAGTGGGCATTAACACCTATAAAGGGAAAGGTTCAATTAATTGATTGATTGATTAATAATGGAATGTCTAGTAATTACAATTAGGAATTGTAATGGCACTTATGACACGATGTTAGGTTGCATTAGTGGTGGAAGTCTGCCCGGACCCGACCGGCATATCCAGCAGCCACTAATGTTAAACCTAATATGGGAGGTCTAAGTGTGCAAATACGAATCAGGCTAAGACACGAGGTTAGGCCCAACTGTGGAATAAGACTGCCCGCACCCGACCGGCATATCCAGCATCCACACATTGTAGGCCTAATTTAGGAGGTCTAGCCCACTATGAACCATAAATGGACATGGCAATGAATTAGACTACTTAACCAAATCTAACCCATAGGGATTGTATGATTGTGAGCTAAAGTTAGGGTTAAGTAAATTGACTGGATATTGGATGGGTTAAGAAAATCTAGAGGGGGTGGGTAATATTTACATATAGGCCCACAAACTTAACCTGATAAGGTTATGTAATTAAAGACACCTAGTGGTATACATAACCGGAGGAAAATATAAAAGTTATGTAATTAAAGACACCTTTTAGGGTAAGCATAACTGAATAGAGCTATGTAATTAAAGACACCTAGTGGTATACATAGTCGGTGAAAAACCTAGTGGGGGATACAAGACAAAGGGGAGAGCTTGTATCATATTGTGTGGGACCCATTTTAGTTAGTAACCCAGAGTAAGTATCAAATAAAATACTTTGTACTAGGTGAAAAGGGTACATGCTTACTGACTGATTGTAAGAGATCCAAACGTGGATGACGGTGTGGGCGGCGCAAACCGACCAGGCCATGTGTGTGCATGAACCGGGCAGAGGGGGATAAGACGACTGTGACACCAGTAGATATGGAGCTGTGCATATCAGTGGGGGGTTGCCACTGTAGGACGTGATACATCCTACTTTGGGGCCGTAACAGAGTAACCGATCGATTCAGGTAGTGGTTAAGGTACATTGGGATGTATGCCCTAAGTCTACTACCTTATAGTAGAAATGATCATCTCATTCTGGTTGTACAAGTAATAATGCAGAGTGATCATTAGAGAAGCGTATACACCTTATCCTGTCTACCTTGTCACACCTTCCATTTATGTAGTGATCTCTCTTATCCACTTTATATGTTTGTCATGTTACTTTTATTTATTTACTTGCTAAAAGTCACTAGACTCGCCAGACTTTATGTCTGAACCTCTTTTTTCCTCTTCTTTCTTCCATCCCCCCCCCAAAGGTTCTCAGGGAGGAAACACTCAGGCTTAGTCAGGACTCATATATCATCTTGTTAGAGCTGCTTTCGAAGTATGGCTCAAGTTTTTATCTCTACTATGGCCTTGTCTCTTTTATTTGGGGAATTATGTTTTCTTTTAAGTATTTATGTACTCTGATGTTAAAAGACAGAAGTTATGTTGTAATGGTTTTCGAGACTCATGGTATTTTGAACCACGCTATATGATTTGTGTTTGAAATAAAAATTTAAATTTCCACTGCTATCTTATTTATGTTTGTCTTGTAAAATTCTGTGTTTGTTTACCTATAACACTTCACGAAACTTAATGCATTCCCTTTATTAGTAGCATTAATGGACGTGGGGTGTCACAGGTTGCGGAGTTGGGCTCGCTCATCGAAACGTGTGCCAACGAATGTCGTTTGGGAATTAGCTATCCCTTCGTTCAATCCTTGGCACAGGTTGGTCAAATAACTACACATAGACAAAGTAAAAAACACAATAGTGGAGCATGGAAAAGAGCTTTTATTTATGAACAATAGTAATCCATGAGACGCGCTTTATTACAATGCTAAGAATAAATGAAACAAATGAAATGATAAAATTCTAAGAAAGATAACACCGCAAATGTTTGGCATTCCATGCTTTGAGAATTGGGTCTACATCAACAGTCGTTAGCTTGAAGGTTCCATTATCAAGCCTCTGTTGGATGACGCAAGACCCTTCCCATTTCGGTCCCATGTGCACTGGGGGTCGAAAGACTCATTTCAAGACAAGATCGCCAAAGTCAAAGGTTTTGAGTTTAACTTTCTTATTGTAGAATCAGGAGAGTTGTCTCCGGTGCGATTTAGCATCTTCTCTCATCTCATCAATCATGTCCAGTGCTTCTAAGAGAAGTGCTTTGTTAGTCAGTGGGTCATAATATTTTGTCTTGTAAGATGGAACTTCGAGTTCAATCGGGATGACTGCTTCAGATTCATAGGACAAGGCGATCATAGTATGGCCACTAATAGATTTATGAGTTATTCAATAAGCCCAAAGGGGTAAAGGTAGTTCGTCGACCCATTTGCCTTTGTCTCGTTCCAACCTTTTCATCAGGATGGATGATCTTGTTCACGGCCTCAACTTGTCCATTCGATTACGGATGAGTGACTATAGTGTACTTCTTCTCGATGTGATATTATCGGCATGAATATCTGATTCCTAAGCTGTTAAACTGGGTCCCATTATCGGTTATGATGGTTGGAGGAAGCCCAATTGGTGTATGATGTTTCTGACGATAAAGTTGATCACCCGCTTTGTCATGATCATGGTCAGTGGTTTAGCTTTGCCCCATTTCGTAAAGAAATCCATAGGTATGATCGCATACCTCGCTCCATCTTTAGAAACTGGAAGGCTTCCAATGATGTCCACCCCTCATATAGTGAATGGCCAAGGACTAATCATTTGGGTGAGTTGGGTTTGCGGAGCTATTTGAATTTGGGCAAACCTCCAACACTTGTCATAACGTTTGGAATAACTTGCTGCATCCCAGCTGATGGTAGGCCATAAGTAGTCGTATCGCAACACCGTCTTTGCCATAGTTTGCCCCTGATGTGAGCGCTGCATTCACCTTCGTGCACTTCCCGCAACACTCGTTTGGCGTGATCGTCGGCCACACACCGAAGCATATTGAGTACCCTATTCTGTAATGCATATATTCCTGGATATATCTCGAGGCTTTGTGCACTATAGCTTTCTTTTCATACTTTTGTTCTAGGAGGGTTCCATTTTGGAGGAAATTCTTGATAGGTGTCATCCATGACTCTTTCTCAGGTTCGACCTCCAAGGCTTGATCAATATCTGTCTGGTCTATGCTTGGAATCACTAATGTCTCGATTGGAACCATTTTCACTTCATCTCAAGCATCAGAAATGGCCAGTTTAGCCAGTCTATCAGCCTTTTGGTTTCCTTTCCTTGGGATATGTGAGAAGCTATGATAGTCAAAATCATCCAAAAACTCTTCTACCCACTTATGATAGGCGACAAGTCGTGCCCCCTTGGTCTGATACTCCTTCCGAACCTGAAATACAATAAGTTGTTAATCGCAAAAAAAATCCAATGCCCTACCCCAAGTCCTTCATGAGTTTAATCCCAGCAACCAGGGCTTTATACTCGGAATCGTTGTTGGTAACGGGAAATTCTAATCTCAGGGTGTAATAAACCGATGGTCCCTTAGGAGTTAACAATGCAACTTGGGCGCCAGAAAATCGATTATTATGGGCTCCGTATTATTATGGGCTCCGTCAGTGTACAGCCTCCATGTATCCAGCCTTGATTTGACATCGGGAAGATCGAAATCGCCCTTTGAAATGTCATCCTCCGGAGTTGTAAACTCAACTATGAAATCTTCCAATGCTTGCCCTTGGATTGATTTTTGAGGAAGGAAGGTAAAGGTCGAATTGACTTAGCTTGTGTTCCATTTGAGTAACCTCTGAGATGCCTCAAGTCGCCGAAGGACCTGTCGTAGTGGCTAATCGGTGTACACTTTGATGGGGTGAGCTTGGAAGTAGTGACAGAGATTTCTCGATGCAATCAACAAAATGTAAGCCAATTTTTGGATCTTCGGATAATTACACTCTGCTCTAGTTAACTTCTTGCTCTTGGTTGCTGCACCCGATCTTCTTCATGGACTAGAGCTGAACTGATAGCATGTAGGGACACTACCAGGTAATCGAACAAGTCCTCGTGGTCCACTGGCTTTGACAATATATGTGGACCCACCAAACGATGAAGCAGGTTCTAAAAAGCTTCAACATAATTAGGCGTCCAAGCGAAGTTGCACTTCTCTCTATTTATTAATTCAAAGAAGGGAATGCACTTGTCAGTTGCTCTAAAGATAAATTTTCCTAAAGCCACAACCTTTCCTACCTACCTCTGTACGTCTCGATCTTTTTAGGCTCTTGAATTCACATAATTTCTTTGATCTGTTTGGGGTTAATTCCAATTCCTCGAGAGCTGACAATAGAACTCAAGAATTTCCCTGACGCAACATCGAAAGAGCATTTCAAAGGGTTGAGTTTCATTCCATATCTCTAAAGTACAGTGAACATCTATGCTAAGTCCCGGATATGATCGGTTGATTGCTTTGACTTCACCAGCATATCATCTACAACCACCTCCATTGACTTTCCAATATGATCATGGAGCATGCGGTTTACTAAGCGTTGATAAATTTCTCCGACATTCTTCAGTCCAAAAGGCATGACCACATAGATATACAGCTTGAGATTCATTATGAAACTTGAATGCTCCTGACCTGGGACATGCATCGCAATCTAGTTGTACCCTGAGTAAGCATCCACAAACAAGAGAAGCTTGTGTCCAAACATTGAGTCAACAAGCTGATCAATCATGGAAAGTGGAAAGCCATCTTTGGAGCATGCCTTATTAAGTCTGAAAAATTGATGCACGTTCGCCACTTTCGATTTGCCTTCTTCACAACCACCAGATTTGATACCCACTTGGGGTATGTCACATCTCAGGCGTACCCATTACCCTTTAATCATCGACCTCTTCCTTCAATGTTGCTGACCTCTCTGGTCCAAGCATGCGCCTTTTCTAATTTACTGGACATGCTTTGGGTCAATATTAAATGAATGAGTCATAACGGATGGAGATATCCCACACAAGTCAGCATGGTACCACGCAAACACGTCCAAGTTTGTGTAAAGAGAATTAGTCAACTCCGTCTTCCAGAAGGAGTCTAGGTGGGATCCGATCTTCAAGACCTTGGTTGGGTTGTAGTTATTAATTGGAACCTCCATCGTAGTTTCATTTGGAGTCTTCTTTCTACATCCTAGCTCTTTGTCCTCTCGTGGATCAACATCTTTGAGACGGGGACTAGACGGTTTTGGCTGGGATGTTTTCTTTAGATGCTATGATGCGGCCTCCTTTGTTGGAGTACGACTGTCTTCAGACTCCTTGTTTTCCTTATCGCGGACTTCCTTTCATTCCCCTGAGTAGAACACTCGTCCTGCTACTTAATCATCCTACACTACACCAACTCCAGCTTCAATTAGAAACTTTAGGAGAAGGCACTAGGGAGCTTTGCATGCCTTGAATTCTGCTAGGCCTGGTCGACCTAAGAAGACGTTGTATGAAGAGTTTATGTCCATCACAATACAGGGGAGGATCCACACTCTCCTACGGTCTCCCTCACCCAACTCGATGGCAACTCAATCAAACCCACCTATATGTTAATTGAGTCATTAAAGTTGCATGTCCTGCCTTTACACGGCTTTAAGTCTCTTGCCTCCAACCTCGTATGGCTATAGGCTTGGTTGAATAAAATATTTATGGAACTCCCGCTGTTAATAAGGACTTTCCACATAGTAGTTGAGCCAGTGTTGGTCGTAATTACCAAGGGATCAATGTTCGCAGTCTCCACCGCTTCCGACTCTCTATCTCAGAAGACAATAACATCTGCCATTGTCTTCCTCTGCTTTACTGGACCCACTTCTTTGGGTGTTGCATTCCCCAACTTGCAAATGCTTTTTACCATTAACATATAGTTCCATAGTCCGAGCGTTATGGCCTGCCGGATGTGGTCATCTGATGATGGTGTTAATAAAAATTCCTTTATTCTTTTGCTAGGTGGTGGCTCTAGGAGTCACTTAACCTTGTTTGGGAGATGAAGTCCCCTATCTTAGCCTCATTGGGAAACCTTATTGTCATCGATCTTTCCCTCTCGAATCAGTTTCTCAATGATGTCTCTAAGATGATGGCAATCATTAGTCGCATGGTAGTAAATCTCATGAAATAAATAGAACTTCCCATTCTCACGCTCCCTTTCCGTGGATTCCCGCGAAGATGGTTTCTTGTACTTCATCGTATTGCAAGTATCAAGATAGATGTTCTCTAACATGTCATTCAGCGTTGTGTAACTATCAAATACCTAAAATCAAGGATGCTTTCTAGGATTCCCTTTCTGGTTATGGCCTTCATTGTCGTTCTTTCGTTGACTGTTATTCTGGTTTCCACAATTTTCATTATTCACTTCAACCTTTCTGGAATTGTCTTCGGATTTCTTTACTGCTACGTCACTTTGAATGTTTTTTTGGCACATTGCTCAGTTCTTCTTCAAGATTCAAGTGTGCGTCTTCTTATCGCATGCCATTATTGGCCTTTTCGTAAAATAATACTATTGCCATGGGAGGCTTTCCAATCAAATACTTCCCAAACTCCATTTTCTTGCCAATTCCGTTGAAAATTTCCATCAAGACCGTTTTAGGATTGGGATTACTCACTTCAGTTATGGTTGTATTGAATCCGTTAAGGTAGTTCCTCACAGATTCTCTAGGGTTTGCTTTATCACAGAAACATCCATGACATGCTTAGATTTAGCGGCATATAAACGAAACTAGTTTAATAACTTTTCACCTAAGTCTTTGAAGTTGGGGACATATCTTGGAGGACATCGCTTGAACCACATGAGTGCTACCCTGTTAAGATATATCGGGAAGGCTTTGCACTTAATCGCGTTTGCAACGCCAGATGCCTCCATATGCCATGAGTACCTCATCAGA
This sequence comes from Allium sativum, assembly GCA_030737875.1. Lineage (NCBI taxonomy): Eukaryota > Viridiplantae > Streptophyta > Magnoliopsida > Asparagales > Amaryllidaceae > Allium > Allium sativum. The sequence goes on along the minus strand of CM060920.1, from coordinate 471,235,117 downwards.
TGCTGCTAGGGGTCTGTTGTGCCGAAATAATGGCTTATTTGTAGCATATTGAATCTTCTTGGGAAATCCTCTTGCAGAACATCACCCGTAAACAAAGCGTGGCTACGATCGATTCCCTAGTCTTCATTCTTGTAGACCCTACCGCCATTCATTATTTGATGCACCATGGCGGTCAAATTGGAAGTACTGACATAACATGATCTGAGCTCTCATCTCGATGGGCCTTCTTGCCCCCGTACCAGGCAATGTCGCTTGGCTCGCCGTCCAGGCGGTACTTCCTTGGCCCCGGTTGTCCCGGTCAAGCACAGGAAGTGCATGAGGAAGCATAGGAGTGCGGATGGATCTGGAAGCTTCGCGGTTTTCTAGAGGAGGAGGATTATGATAGGAAATACATTGGGCTCGTTGAGTCTCGGATCGGCATGCCTTAGTTCGATAATGTCGAGCCAAGCCAGTTCGGCCTGATCAAGCCAGATGGGAGCCTTCTAGAGCGTAAGCCTTGCACGTTCTCTGGCCTTTCTAGGGGGGAACGTTGTCGTTGCTAGTCCTTGCTTCTCCTAGATGATGATGTGCCTTATGCATACTGACTTCACAATGGAGAAGTAACTTGTTGGTTCCTGAACAGTTACCATTGTCTCATTATTTAGTTCATGTCCTAGCTCATTGCAGCATTCTCCCACGCTTGAGCATTCAACGATGTCGTAGTCTCGTGGAGCTAGTTCAACAAAACTATGAAGTTGCCGTGAGTAGAGAATGCTTAGTAGGGAGCTTGGTTAGTGGGAGAAGTAAGTGCAGAAGAATTGGAAGTAGGCTGGTTTTTAGCTCGGGTTAGTACCGATCCCGTGAGTGTCGATCCTAAAGGTGTCGAGTTCGGGGCTGGAACGAGAGCAACGTTTGATGGCAAGGAAGGGTCTATTGTCAAGGCTGTTTTCTAGTAGCATGTGTAAAAGACTTGGAAACCATAGTTGTTAAAGACAGTGGAAGCTAGGATTTTGTCTCCGACTTGTTGATCCAAAAGTTGATCAAAACCCTTTAAATGCTAAGAATTGAGACCCTCTCAGTGAAAGCACCAAAGTGCTGACACCAAAAGTGGCACAACACCCAAAAAGGGGTAATAAAGAGAATAAAAATGAAGAATATAAATGAAAACGAGAAGAAATGCAATCATATGCAAATTTATAGTGGTTTGGGATCTTATATAAACATACCACCAGCTTGATATCCCTTCTTCACAAATGCTCTATTCTTAGTTATTACAACTTTATCAGATTTAAAAACAAGATTCATCCCATCTTTTTTCAATAACCCACTTGATACTAAATTCCCATAAAGGGACGGAACATTCAATACATCATTTAAAGCTAAAGTTTTTTTAGAAGTTTAAGAGGAACCTTCCATTTGCTAAGTACTCCAACAATAGTAGAGTTTCTCAGGAAGAAACGCTTACCATCTTTTAATTACTCAATATAATTTTAAAGCTCTTGATTAACATAGTGATGCTTAGAGGCTCTAATCTGCAGCACTAAATTAATCTTATGTTCCGCAAAGTTAACATCCATAATTGCTGCAACTATGATATATTCATCCTTAGCAGTATTAGCTTGTGCTTTGGTTGCTCTCTTCTGAATGTGTCATCCCTTTTCCTGGAAGCATCGATTCGCCTTGTGACTTGTTTTTCTATAAACATAACTGATAGTAATTTTCTTTTGAATTTTACTATTCACACTTGCAACAGTCTAAGATTTTTGACAAGCAAATTTTGAGTGCTTTTCCCATTGTACTTAGATTTATCAACATTAACTTTATTTCCAATTTTCATGAGATTGGCATTATCAAAGTCAAGGGCCATAACACCGAATCTATTCTTCAAATGATTTGCTTCATCGGTCTATATGTGACTAATAATTATTGAAGATAAGGATCCTTCCTTTTATGCTTAAGATAATTTTATTAATTGCTCAAAGATTGTGAAAAATTCCAATGATACATTGGCTTACAAGATCTTACATATCTTCATTCCATTAATGAGTATGTTAAATACCAAATTATCATGTTCATGAATTTTCTCTATAATTGATTTGTTGTCAACCATGTAAAATAGTATCCATTTACCTACCATGTACTTATTTTCTTTAGCACCGTCTACTTCTTCTCTTCGGTATTTCTCCAATGGTCTTTGCTGATTTCTGATTAATAAATGGATTAAACAATTTGCTTGACATGTATGTTAACATTTGTCCCCTACATAGCTTGCTGTCCTTTTCAAATTTCATTTTTTTGTTGGAACAAGTGTTCTAAAGCTAGTTCTTAGTCACCAGTATCATCTGGTTTTGCTAGCTATGTATTTAATTTCACAATGTGTAGAGTGGATGGTTCTTCTTCGAATAAGCGTAGATTGGTAAAAAGGAGTGTACATCTTCATAGAGAGACCTTTAGAGCTTATGATAACGCTGGCCAAAGTATGGATCTTAATTTGGGTAGTATTTGTAGCTTATATGCTTTAAGTAGCTTATCCACTAGCAATCTGCTATATTTGGATAATAACACTGGTTTTATTTTAGATGGCATTCAAATTAACACGGATTATATTAGGAGCAAGGAATTGGAGCGAGTTAGTTCTTTTTGTCAAGGAGATTCATCATCTGAAATGTTAGGGGTTTGCATGACTTAGGTAAATGTAGTAAAATTAGGCCGTTTTAGAAGACAATAACATGGATATTGTTTTATTACAAGAGAATAAAATAGAATGACATGCTTATAAATTTTATAGTGTTTAGGGAGTTTATATCAGTCCTCTCATCTAAGTGCAGTAAAAAAGGACTTATGATTGGGCTGGAAAGGTCATTATCTTATACTTTCACGATCTATGGTTAAATATCATTTGATGCATTTGATTTTTGTTGATATTATGATGACTCAATACTAAATATTACTAATAATTGTGTTGGAGAATAAGTTAGATGATAGAGCTCTATGGAATGGTATCGTCTGGAATTTAGATCACTCGCTCTAGGGCCATAGTTATGAGAGATGATTTTAATGTTACTAGTTTTTTAGATGATAGATCCCCAAGAGAGAGGGGGTTTTGTTTCTAGAGAAGAGTTTGGCCAGTTTATTATTAGCTACAGCTTAATTAAGATAAAATTAACCGAAAGATAGTGTTCGGAAGGTAAATGCGATCCTTTTGTTGCTCTTTTAGACAAATTTATTATTAGCAACGAAGTTGAAGTTAAATTTCCTACCGATAAAATTATTGGTCTTTTAAGTATTTATTCGGACCTTTGCCCAAATATTATTTCCTTTTCTAACCTAAACTTTGGAAATAAAATATTTGAATTCAAAAAATTGTGGCTATTAGAGAACACTTTCAAAGATTTAATTGCTAAGAAATAACATTCTACAAGTACTTATAACTATAGATTTCAAGGTTATATAGTTAAAGTCTTAGTTAGTAAATTTAGAGACTTAAGGTTATTTCTTAAGAAATGGAATAAATTAAAAAATATAAACTAATGAAAGAGTTCCTAAGTTTAAATAAAACTGAAGAACCTAGGAATTTAAATATTTTAGAAAAAAATGTACTCTCTATTTAAAAAAGGAATTAAATAAAATTATTTTACAAGAAAAAATGATGTGGAAACTAGGATTCAGGGTCCATTGCAAAGACATGTGAGATTGAATACTAATTTTTTTTTAAAGGTAGCTAATGGTAGTTTTTACTGGCCATTGTGCCCGGTCACTTCTATATATTCGAATTGACACGATTTGATGATTATCGAGACGAATCACCCACAGAGATGGTCCAAAACTCCATACATCAGGTATGGATACCACTATGAGATAATGGTTGAGCGAATAAATTACAACATCATTCAAGAGCTTACTAAATGTGGATTTAGCATGCATCTTTGCTCCAAATCAATATAACTCGCAAGGAGCCAACTGCAAGTTCATCATCAACCCATATCACTCCATAATTCTCAGATGATATGGCAACGCGCTACACCACTAGAAGACGGGACCAGAAACACAAAGACGAGGCCCTAGGAGCGATCACACATGAAAACTCCTCATTATGAGGGATTAGTTTTGATCCACATCATAGGGTTTTGTACTAATCCCTAACTTGTTAAGTTTATGGGATTAGCTTGCATTCTCGATTCCTTTAAATGGCCATTGATTTTACCAGAATATTTTTGTATGACCTGCATACAATAAACAGCTACCTAGGATAGAAATCAATCTTTTATCCAATTGTTTATTTTATAGCTTTGAATCCCTGTAGATCCGACGCATAGTAATCTTCAAATCATCAATTAAATATTCAAAACCATCAAAGTGGACGTAATCCAAACAACGCAGAGCCACTATAAACTTTCGTATGTCATTTTTATTCCATTTATGTTGCTTTATTTTCTTTTCCATTTATTTTATTCATTTTAGTTCTCTTTAAAACTCTTGATTGTTTATGCCAATTTTTGGTGCTAACATTCTGGTGCTTTCATTGAGAGCAACTCAACATTGTCTACATTCTAGTCCTTTAAGTTCCCATCCCTCTTGAGATTTGCAAAGGTCTATGTTAGTAACCTTGAATACATGACTGAGAAGAAAATTTCCATTTCTCATACTGCCCTCTAACCATGAAGATTGTGGAGATGCCTCTACCCAGAATCAAACTCCTTTGACAATTAAAATCATGCCGCTCTCCATGTGGAAACTATCTCCAATCATGATTCTTCATAATCATCATTCAATTGGGAAACACGATAAAGAAACTAGTGAAGACCCAATAATAGCTCAAGACTCAGATCTAGTTGAATATTGATCTCATGCAACACTATCAACATGGGACTCAAATTAACTGATGAGAAACAGAAGGAATCCAACTCCTTTCAACTACTTATCTGAAAGCTCTACATCTTTATCACAATAAAGCAACCAGAATCATTGGAGAAAAACAGATGACAATGCAGACGTCACCATTACAGAGGGGACAAACTAGATTGGCCATTCTTGGGTCGGTATCGAACCCTCCGAAGGGGTCAGGCTTGATCCTCCTCGTAGGGACACCCATGTCGCTACCATATAGAAATTGGTTTCCAGATAGGTGCACAGCCTCCAAGACATGAGCATGATTAAGCTATTTAACAAAGGAGGCCACACCACAAACACCACTCAGAGTAGATTATAACCGTCATCAATCGACAGATATTGCTACTTCCACCTCACACTTATGTCTCGAAAGGTCATGAGAGAGCCATTAGGACAAGTTGCTACTAGGAAACCGGTCCGAGGTGGATTCCTTTTACTGAAGAGGTTTTGAACATTGAATGGCCAAGGCAATTCAGTAAGCCTACTATACCTATTTCAAGAAAAATCAATCCTCGGCAATTTCTAAATAAATATGATTGACATATGCTTTCAGCCCGTGTTATTGACATAGTGAAGTGTCGGTGCTTCCCTTTGTTCCTTGTATACATGGCACTATTATTGTTCTCTTGACTTCCATTGAGAATCATACCAGCTTTTGATTATCTTGCACAAAATTGGTGGAAGAGTTCCACATTTGCACCACTAGACCGAAGAATATCATATGTATATCTAACATCTTCTAGAGAGCTAAAAAATTTCTAGAAAGCTTTCCATAATGCTTCAACAATTCCCTGATGGAGATTGATAATCGTAAAAAGGAAATCATTTTTATGGCACTCATCTGAGGCATCCAACCCTAGGCTGGTTCCAGTGAATGGCTTGAGCAGAAACCTCCAAAGATTTTGGAACGCTTTTAGGAAAAGGAAAACTAATAACTACATCAGGAGGAAGCATGCAAAAACAGAGCGAATGAAGGATATCCTCACAATAAGCAACATGATAATGTTTAAGCAATGCTTTTATTAAGTAGACTAGAAAGAGCTCCAGGAAGGTTAATGTCAATGTTTAGAACTATCCTAAACAAAGCGGCATCAATGCTGATGGCTACAACTAGAAGAAAGAATCGAAGAAAGGTCCTTAATGATCCTCTTACCACAACTATACTACATTGAATCCTCAGGTTGAGACCATCTATCTAGAAACCTATAGTACCATCCATCACTAAAAGCCCAGTCCAATGGAATCCAAAAAAGGAAGAAGCTGTTTGGGAAGCACTACAGACTATATGGAATGTACGACCATAACACAAATGACTGCCTGATTAACATAGAAATGTGTTTATTTTATGCTCTTATATCTTATCTCCTATATATAAATAAATATTACTTGGGTGTTATTTTGTCACTTTTACAGATATGCCAACTAAACCACATGCAGCTGTAAAAATAGAAAATGAAGATCAAAATGTTGTGTATATACATATGAAGATCTGCAGATGAAGATTTCGCATTGTGTTTCTTTTGGAGTTTAATATATGTTCCTCTTTGGTAGAAGAAATCTCCTAAAATCTTATCTCCCTTCAGTTAGTCGCATGCCAAACAAGGAAGATATGAGAGGAATAATTGCTAATTAACAGGGGAGGAATATTTGCTAATTAAGAGGGGAGGAATAATTGTTAAATAAGAGGGGAGGAATAATTGTTAATTAAGATGGGAGGAATAATTGTTAATTAAGATGGGAGGAATAATTGCTAATTAATAGACCCATATATGCATATGTTGGATTAGGGTTTTAGATTGGCTATCTATCTCCTATAAATATCCATGTAATCTCATTGTAAATTTTTATCCTGTAATTAATAAAGTTTTCTTCTTTTCTGCATTTTTTTTATTTTCTTAGCAATTAGTGTTGTCTACATAATTAGATTTGGTAGAACACTATTTGTATTTTGCAATTATTTTCATTAGTGATTGACTGTCTGATTAGATTCAGCGGTAATCCTAATTTTATTTCCTGTTTGCTATTTTAATTTCTACAATTTTAATTTCTGTTCTTTTTATTGCTTTCCTAGGTCATATTGGATTGAATATAAATTTGATTAGATTCAGATCTGATTCAATTTAATAATAGCTTTATTGTTTTTCAACCGAATTTCCAAATTTCGTCTAGCTCGCCCAAGAAATTATATAAATAATTTAATTTAATTTACCTCCCTGTGATTCGACCTGCATATTACACGATCTGTGCGCTTGCAGTATTTATTTAAAAATTCGTACTTTTCTACTTCATAGAAAAGCGACGATCAAGTTTTTGGCGCCGTTGCTGGGGAGGTAACGATTTCTGATTCGTGTTAATTTTTAATTTATTTTATTTTCCTTTTGTTTTTCTTGTATATATAAAAGAAACTCCTTGATTGATTTGATTTGGTGGTACTATAATCTTTCAAGCAAGAAAAAAAATATACTTGTCAATTTTTCTGGTCTCTTTCCAATTGCTCTTCTCTGTTTCTTTTCTTTTTTTCTCAAAATTCTTTCCATCTTTCTATTCTTCACAACTTCAATTCTCTTGCTGTTTTCTTTTCAGTGCTTTCCTTTTACATTTTTTTTAAATAAAATAAAAAAACAACAACAAATTTCTTTCCCCTAACTTTTCTCTTATTTTCTTACCACAATCCTATTCACTGCCTTACCAATTGCCACACAATCACCCCCATCAAACTGAACTTCACCATCATCATTCCATCCAAACCCAGTTTCATCTCGCGAGCACATCCTCCGGTCATCATCTCTCAACACGCAACTAACAACCACCGTAAACATCAAGTCAATGGTACCCTGTTCACCATAAAACAAACCCAATCACCTGACCACCTACTATCCTCACGCACAAGCACTCCGTTCCTGATCAACCCATCGCAACAAACCATCCCGTCCACAAATCAACGCAGTCCCATCAGCACAAAACTGCACCCCCACAAATCAAACAACCAAGCTAGATCCGAACCATAAAATTGGAATTACCCAATCTCACAAACCCAGATAGCAGCTTCATCATCCCAATACTAACCAGAAATTCACGTTCATCACCTTCCAGACCATCAACCACATGTTCTTCAACATAATTCAACAACCCTTTGCCAGCCATCACGACTACCGAGCACCCCCCCGAACCTCGTCATCACTTTGACACCCATCCGCCACAACTCTAAAACTCGCCTACCCCAGCCACCGATCCTCCTCACAAACCTAATTCGAATCCAAAACCCGAAACAACCAAATCGACCGGACCCGCATCTGATTCAACACCAAGCTAGACTACATCAAACACAAGCCGAAAGGAAAAAAGAGAGAGACTTGCGAGATTCATTTTTGGACACAGAAGAGGGGCGTGATTTTCTTTTTATTCGGTTTTGGGTATCTCATTTATTTTTTTTCCTTGGTTGATGAATAAGGATGAGATTTTATAGGGATTATTTGATTTGATTTCTTTGGTTGAGCGGCCTGTTGATATAAAACAATTCCAACACATTCGCTCTTTGGTTGGTCAGGTCGGGGGGTCCACTTGCCTTTGAACGTGGCTTTGATTTGTTGAGCTTCTCATTTGTTTTGTTTGGTTTGTTGCTTTGTTTTATTTTTTTTTCTTTGCCTTCTATTTTTAGTTTGCAATTTCTCTTTCTTAAAAAAAAAGAAGGAAAAAGAAACTCAAAGATCGAAGTGAGAACGAGTTCAAGCAACAACCAACGAAAATAGTGGTCAAGCAATTTGCAGTTAGTGGATTTGAATTGTCAGTGTTACTCAACTGCTCTAGACAGACAGTCATACTCCACTATAAAATTTTCTGAACTCTACAGGTTCTGCAGCTACTTGAAAAATATAGAAATTGCTTGTAAAAATCTTTTGCAGGGGCAGCGGCTTGCTTGTACATTTTTTTTTAAATTTCCACAGTTATTATTGTCTGATTGTCGTTGTTGATTGAAATTTCCATTACTACTATCATCAATCTCATCGTTTTTCAACGATTGAATTTGGCTATATATTTCAAAATAATATAATTGAAAAGTGGTGCTTTGTGAAGTTGATTGGCTCATATAATTGGATCGCGGATATATAGTAGTTCAATTTATTGAACTATTAGCAAAAAAGGTTGCATACTACCCGTAAAAGATTGGTTGTATCCCTTAGTATTCATACTCTACGTGAACGGCCATAAGACCCTTTTCTCCCTTCTAATTGAGTTGGCTAATTAATAGAGCACAACTCATTCTTTTATATTGTTTTGAACTAATAATAATTTCTGTCTTTTGTTGATTTCATTCAAATGGCTAATTAATATAGCTCTGATCCACATCAAAATAGCATTGAATCCCAATATAGCTCTGATCCACATCAATATGGGGTTGTAAACCAAAATTTTCAAAATTATAGCCCACATCAACATCTTGAAAATAACCAAAATTGCAATTTTCCCTCGAATTTCAACAGTTTTGGTTACGAACCTAATTTTCAAAATCAAAATGATTTCCAATAACATTGGCATTTTCCTGAAAATTCAAACAACCAGCACATTGGAAATAATATTGATCGTGAAATTGATGTGGACTATAATTTTAAGGATCAAGAAATCCAAAACGAGAGCTCTCAAATCAACGATTCTAAAGAATATCATCTTAACATTCTTAGAGAGAGGGTAGAAAAATAAGATAGATAGCTTGATGAAAAAGATAGACAGCTTGATGAACTTCTTTGTTTAATGGCATCTTTTAAAGAATAGCTCGAGCAACAAAATCAAATTCAAACATGCGATGAATCAGAAAATTATCCATTCTTTACTGATAGTGAAAATTTTCAAACAACAACTTTGGAAATTGAGAATAACGATCTAAATGTAGTTGTTCATAATGCAGTAAATGATTTGGACTTCAACTCTTTTCAAGAAAAAGATTTAACCTCTGATTTTGATCTTCCTCTTTCAGACTGCGAGAAACTTGAAATTCTAGAAATTGAACAGAATAAAAATGTTGAATTTTTCAATTCAAATTTGGAGAAGGATTTTAATGAACATGAATTTTTTGGATTGTATGAGGATGAGCTACCAAATGAGGATGAAATAGATTCAGGCCACGAATCCAAGTTTGAAACTTTTAACTTTGAGGAAACTTCTAATGAACTTGAAGTTGTCAGGATCTAAAATATGTTGTCCAACATTGGAATTGAGAAATGTGATCACATAGCCTTGAACAACACTCGGAATTTAAATTTCACGATTGTAACTGAGTTTATATACGATCATAAATTTTTGGACATTTACACTGATAAATTTGTTGAACACATGAATCATCTTGGAAACATTATTTGTATAGGAAAACTTCGGGTTTGGATGACACTGGACATTTATCTACTGGACTATAAATCTAGGTATAAAGATGAGAAGGTTTACAAAAACCTTTGCTTATTAGAAAACATGCCTAGACATAGTGGGAGAGGATTCATCGGGCTAGAACTAAGTATGAGGGAAAAAGTTGGTGGCATTCTTTGCATCGCAAACATATATATCATTGTACATATGATCCATTCTTACATGTAGTTAGACTACATTTCATTCTCCAAATAATCTTGCAACTCATTCACCTTTGGGTACGATCTTTCAAATTTAGGAAACGTTACAGTGTGGACACTGTTTAGTTCTAGTGTGGGGGGGGGGAGTTCGCATTGCATTCATTATTTATTTTTATTTCATGCATTTTGATTGGACCATCATACATTTTAGATCGTAGTAACATACCATATTTTTTTTTTGGAAAATACGACTTATTTTAGATTTGATACAACAAAATAAGTTAACTATTGTTAATCAGTTGATAGTATTTTTTTCTCTCAACTAAGATCGAATAAGGAATATAATGAAAAGTTGAATTTTGAGGGATAATAGTGTAACCGGTACATAGGGAGATTCTTAGGTAATGGCCATGAAGTTTATTCTAAATTGCAGTCTTTGTTTAATGAGTGGAGGACCTAAAATACTTATATTGGCTTTTCGAATCTTTAAAACTAAGTTTTGTTAAGTTGATTTCGCGTAACACTCTCTTGTTCTTATATTTTCTAATAATAATAGCAATCCAAGGGTATACAACATTGCTTGTATATCTAGTGTTGGTGTGCAAACTCGCCAAGCTCTATCTGGCATGTTGTTGACAAAGTCAACGTCGGAATATCTTGGTCTCATTTTATGAGTTGGACACCTAAGAATTACCGACATGTTGTTGACAAAGTCAGCGTCGGTCTGCACAATCCGCCAAGCTCTGTCCCAACTCTCCGTCAGTCCGCAAGGCAGTGTATGGGTGGTATACCTTGGTCTTTTAACATAGGTGTATGTGGTTAATCATAAATTTTAACTTTTATAGAGATAGAAAATAAGAAATGATGCCCAAACACTTCTTGACCTTATTGATTTGACTAGCCATACACAAGGAAATAATAATACCATTTTGCGAACTGCGACAAGCAAATTAAGAATTTATTTCATGGCTGCACTATGTTATCGACTGAATAACTGGCTAAACTAGGACATAACATTTGAAAACTTGATTTATATTGAAAATTTGTGACAAATTGAGGTATCTAAAATAAAATCAACTGACTAGAAATTGTTAACTTAATTTGTTGTACCACTTTACTGAAAAAAATCGTGTTTTCATTTTTTGATTTCTACTGCATAAGTCCTCTGCATTCATGTAGTTATATTAGAGCCATAGCACACTGCATTTGGATTTTGTGCGTAGTATTCGCTGAAAACCCTCACGAGACACCACTCATCCTACTAGGGACACCTAGAGGTTTAACGGCTTGTTGCATACGCTCAATGCAATCGTGTTTCCTACGGAAGTGTGACCTATCTAGTTAGTTTTTAATTTTTTGTTTTACTCAAGGATGAGTAAAAGATAAGTGTGGGGGTAATTGATTAACATAGAAATGTGTTTATTTTATGCTCTTATATCTTATCTCTTGTATATAAATAAATATTACTTGGGTGTTATTTTGTTACTTTTACAGATATGCCAACTACATGCAGCAGTAAAAATTGAAAATAAAGATCAAAATGCTGTGTGTATACATATGAAGATCTGTAGATGAAGATTTCACATTGTGTTTCTTTTGGAGTTTAAGATATGTTCCTCTTTGGTAGAAGAAATCTCCTGATATCTTATCTCCCTTCAATTAGTCATATGCTAAACAAGGAAGATATGAGAGGAATAATTGTTATTTAAGAGGGGAGGAATATTTGCTAATTAAGAGGGGAGGAATAATTGTTAATTAAGAGGGGAGGAATAATTGTTAATTAAGATAGGAGGAATAATTGTTAATTAAGATTGGAGGAATAATTGCTAATTAATAAACCCATATATGCATATGTGGATTAGGGTTTTAGATTGACTATCTATCTCTTATAAATATCCATGTAATCTCATTGTAAATTTTTATCCTGGAATTAATGAAGTTTTTTTCTTTTTCTCTTTTCTGCATTTTTTTATTTTCTTAGCAATTAGTGTTGTCTACACAATTAGATTTTGTAGAACACTATTTGTATTTTGCAATTATTTTCATTAGTGATTGATTGTCTGATTAGATTCAGCGGTAATCCTAATTTTATTTCCTGTTTGTTATTTTAATTTCTGCAATTTTAATTTTTGTTCTTTTTATTGCTTTCCTAAGTCATATTGGATTGAATATAGATTTGATTAGATTCAGATCTGATTCAATTAAATAATAGCTTTATTGTTTTTCAACCGAATCTCCAAATTTCGTCTAGCTCGCCCAAGAAATTATATAAATAATTTAATTTACCTCCCTGTGATTCAACCTGCATATTACACGATCTGTGCGCTTGTAGTATTTATTTCAAAATTCATGCTTTTCTACCTCATTGAAAAGTGACGATCACTGCAAATATCTCCAAAATGCCATGAAGAAGATCATTCATGAACGATGATTAGAGAAATATGTTCGGGTCCTATAAGATAGGGCATTGAGTCCCTTATAACCCAATCAAGGTCAGGTATCACCTAGAGCTACCAATCAGAAAACCCATCAACGAAGGACTGTTATAAATACCATTTGCGGTGACCTCTAACTAGCCGATAAAAGCTGAAAACGAATGGATGAGTACGTCAGCTCAGTCAAGCATGTTGAAAGAAGAGTGATTTTCCCGTCCAAATAGAAAAGGATGATGAACAACGACATCGTCTTTAGATAAAGTGTCGGGTGGGAGTTCCGAAATATTGATCCTCTCATCATTTCGACCTTAGTCGGTCCTGCATATGTATGAAAGTCCTTATTGATAGCAAGAGTTCCATCAATTTTCTATTCAAAATAGCCTACGGCCATATGCATGTTGAGGACGAGGACTTAAAGCCTCGTACTACCATAATCCATAATTCAATGGAACTGCAAACAAGCCGTTAGGTCTCGTCGACCCATCTAGATGGACTATCTTTGAAAGTGCGAAGCTGTCCTTTGGGTTGTAACGAAATATTTATGTATGTCCCTGAATAAGAACACACACGTTTCATTACTGATTTAGGGTTGTATTGCTTGATTGTCATGCCTTTTGGATTGAAAAATCTTATGGATACCTATTAAAGACTTAATAAAAGGATGCTCAAAGGTCGGAATAGAATATCCATTGAAGTATATGCAGATGACATGCTCTTGAAGTCACGACAGTAAAATGACTACATTGATGATCTAGTAGAGATAATTAGTATTCTCCACAAATATGAAATGAAATGAAACTCAATCCCCTGAAATACTCTTTTGTTGTTGCATTGAGAAAATTCTAGGGTTTCATTGTTAACCCTCGTGGGATTAAATCCAACCCTGATAAAATCGAAGCTTCTCGGAAGATTAAAGTTCCCAAAAAAAAATTAAAACATTTAGTGACTTAATGGGAAGGTGGTCGCACTGAGTAGATTTATTTTGTGAGCTACCGATAAATGTGTTCCCTATTTTGACTTGATTAAAAAGAGAAACAAAACTTTTCTTGGATACGAGAATGTATTTATGCATTCCAAGAATTTGGTGAATCACTTGGAGAGACAACCCATCATTCAAAAGCCTATGGATCATGAGGATTTTTTCATTTACCTAGCTATTCATATGCATGCAATCATTTCGGCACTTGTGCGTGATGAGAATCGTATTAAGAGACATGTATATACTGCATTAGTAAAAGATTGACAAGTGCCGAAGGAAACTACACCCAACTTGAAAAGCTTGCACATGGTAACCTCCTTCATGATGCTCCACCCATATTTTTAAGCTCATCCAATCGAAGTCTATATTGACTAGCCTCTCCTTTAACGACCTGAGGCATATGGGTGGTTCTTCAAATGGAAAATCAATTGAGCTAATTTAACCTCACCTTAGTTCCTCAGAGAGACAACTAGGGACAAGCATTGGCATGTTTCATTGTTGAGTTCACTCAACTAATGACTTATCAGAGAGTAGTGGCTGACTAGACATCTAGTGGAAATTTTATGCAGATGGAACAAATAATGTTTAGTATTAGGGCCAGGAGTTGTACTTATAACTTCTGAGGATTGCCCAATTTTTCATGCACTAGAACATTCCTTCCCAGCTACCAACAATGATGCTGGGAATGAAGCCTTAATTGTTGGACTTAGAATTGCTAAAAAGTTAGGGGTAAATTTTATTCAAATGATCTCGAATTCCAAACTCATCATTTTCTTAGTACAAAGGGAGTTTCAGGATAAAGGAGAACGACTGACTCTTTATCTCGCTCAGGTACATGGAATTCTTGATGATTTTGAACTCGAGATCAGAATGAAAATCAAACACTTTGGATAGACTAGCCAGTTTCGAGGATGGTCAACTCATGGGAATCGTCCTAGTCGAAGTACTAGAATCTCCGAGTATCGAACAAATGGAAACTGATTAAATATGACGATCAAGCTTGAGAAAGAGCATGAATGACTACGCAATGCATCATCATTGAAAGCTAAAATGAAAAACGACCATTGCTCTAAAAAGCATCATGTTGTATCTTCAAGAAGGAGTGTTATACTGAAGAGACTTTTCTATTCCACTACTCCGGTAGGTGACCTACAACGCGCCAAACAGTGTTACAAGAAGTACATAAGGACAAGGATGGTGACCATATGTGAGGGCAAACTCTAGCAAAAAATATTTTGCTAAAGATATTTTTGGATAATTGCTAATTGGAATGTAGCTAACTGCACCCAACTTTGTGACCAATGCCAAGTGTTTGCTAAGGTTCCCAGAGCTCCACCGATAGAGCTTACTCAAATGGTCAGTAGAGAGACATTTGCCAGGAATTGGTATCTTCGGTACATTACCAATGTCCAAAGGCGGTATGAGATATGTCGTCATCGCTACTAATTACTACACAAAATGGGCTGAAGTTGATCCCTTGGCAGTATCTCAACCAAGAAATGATAATTTTTTTACCTACAACATCATATGTTTCTTTGGTGTTCCTAAAACTATCATTAACGACACATGATCCAATTGAATGGTTCTGAGCTTAAAGATTCCTATCGGTGACATCACATTGAAAAGAGATTTGTGATAATTTCTCATCCTCAAGCTAATGGACAAGTTGGAGTAGTTAACAAAATTAAAGTCCATCTTAAAGAAGCATTTGGAAAAGGATAGAGGTAAGTGGGTAAATGAACTTCCTTTACTCTAATGGGCATACCAAACTACCCACAGGTCAGCGACTTACAATATTCCATTCGCCTTATCCTATGGCTTTGAAACTGTCATCCTAGTTGAACTGGAAGTTCGTTCTCATCTACTTACTTGCTACGATCTCAAGACTAACAAAGATCTTAGTTTGGAATATCTAGACATAATTAATGAGAAGCGTGAAGAGGTTGAATTCAAAGTAGCAGCCTATCGACATCGAGTCGCCTAATATTACGATGCCAAAGTTTGTCCAAGACACTTCAAATCCAGTGATCTCATCCTAAAGAGATTTTTTCCCCACACTGGATAGTCTAGGCCCTCGTTGGGAAGGTCCTTACATCATTAATTGGAGGCTTGAAGATGGAACCTTCAAGTTAATAACCGTTGGTGGAGCCGAGTTACTAAGAGCATGGAATAAAGAACATTTACAATGCTACTACAAGTTCTCATTTGAAACAATTTCATTTTAATTAGCAATTTGTTTTCAAGCTTCGTAATAACGCAAATGTTTCACTCTTTTGTTTAGTTTTTAACAAAGTCTCTTTGTACCCCATGCTCTTTATGTCCCTTAATTATGCATAGTATACTAGCAGTGATATAACAAACTTGCATGCATGAGCACAAATAAAAAAGCAATGGTGTAACAACCCAACCCTAGCGGGCCCTTTTTTCATAAAATACTAAAAGCCAAGTCCACTGAAGCCCAAATTGGATATCTGGTATCCTGCAAATAGTAAATGATAAATATATCACAGAAAAAATAAGAAACTCGCAGTAGAAATGATTAAATTATAACAATAGGTAAACACTTACCAAAATATTGACACTTTTTAAACAAGTTTTTTCTAAGATAAATAATTTCTGCCTACCGTTAAACTTGTGGGTTGTTATAAGAAGGGGGTTAAAACTAAAGTTATGGTAAATGGACAAATTATACACTTTTATGTTCAATACTATATATATTGAAAATACTATATATACCGTTTTATATCTGTTTTATATTTATCAGGTTATTTGGGTTGAAATATTCTCGTCTTTGTGCATAAATCATACCTATCTACCCCAAATAGACCAAACCCAATAATATATATATATATACACACACATGTGTGTGTGTATTTATGTATGAGGAGCGTTCCAGAGCACCCCTGTTTTGCAGATCCCCTTTAGCATCCTTATCCGTTCGTGAGATGCACCAATCAAAATCCAACAAGAATTTATGGATGTTCAATCCATATATATATATTATCATCTATCTAAAATTTGAGCTCATTCGGACATTTGTAGAATAATATATTTGATATTTAAATTTAACGGTTCGAATAAATGTTTGAATGGTGAATAATTGAGCTAAGATTTTGAAAATTTTACGAATGTCAGAAGAGCTCAAATTTTGGATAGAGGATAATATATATGTGAATAGAACATGTACAAATTCTTATTGGATTTGGATTGGTGTACCTCACGAGTGGGTAGGGGTGCTGCAAAATAGAGGTTCCCCGAAACGCTCCTTATACATATATATATATACACACACACACACACATATATATATACATACATCTATATGCCCAATTGGACGTCGTGATCCTAGCTACTACATATAATACCTTCTGTATCCTCCTTGGTACGATTCCATCATCTCGATACAAAAGAGTACTCCAGCTACATCTGTAAATGACATCTTCATAAGGCCTACAATACCGACGTTTTTCATCGTCTGATCAGAAAACATGAAGCCTTGTCTGCATCAGCTCGCTCTGATGCTCAAACATCCACGATGTAGCATCCTGTGCATACATTGAGGATTTACATGTACTTGTATTGTTTACTACCTGATCTCCGCTGATAAGACCACTCTTGTATGGAACTCAATCAAGGATTTCTACATCTACAAAAGATAACTTCGTTAGACTTACAATACAAATATTCTGTTTGGTATGTCTCTTTCTTCATGGATACGGCTCCACGCAGCCTTCGTTAACTAGTTGAAAGACCCATCAAGGACTAAGTGATCGTACTTTACAACAAACAAATTTAAATATCTAATTAGCGTTGTCCCACATCCAATGTATCGACAGTGAAAGATCATTGACATGTTGGTTTAACTACAGTCTTTGTCGTTCTTGCTCTAAAGGATGATGACCAATATGCGTATGCGACTATCCTTATAGGCCTCGCCCACCAAAAATCTACTCGCAAGTCCATGTGTCCAGGTGTCATATGAATACCCTGTTTCATTCATCAGCCTTCTGACCGCTAGTAAAGAATAGTTTCATTAGGCCTGCAATACTAATACAACAGTCAAGGCATATTCTTTTAATGGAACCCCTATAGTCTGCCTTCGAGGGTGCAACTTCGTTAGGCCTACCCAAGAGAGCCATCCTAGAGTATTGCCATGTCCAGTCGAATTCTCGCATTTCCTTTTAGCCTCGCTTAACAACATGTTGGATGTGCTTCCACTATGTTAAAGCTTTTGCGATGATCCGATACGTTAAGCGCTTCATCCAAACTACCTTTGGACTACTCCAAATGCACATTATTATTTTATTAGACCTTACGTCTAATCTTTCGTCATGCATTTAACTTACTTTTGTTTTCTTTAAGTACGCTCATGATTTGTGTTTCCTGTCCAGTTCTACCTAATTTGGATCTTATTTATTTGCTTATTAACTTAATCCAAGAAATAATATATAATATAGTGATCATCTTTTATTTTTCCTTTTCTTCTTTTTAATTACAACATTCGTGTTATAATTTTACTTGCAAATATTCATATTTACCTTATTCAATCTAATTCCTTTTTAATACAAATCTACATTTTGTATATATGTTTACTGTAGATCTAGTTCCCTTTTATTTAATCCCTTTTTCTGAAAATACACTTTTTATTCTTCTTTTCACATGTAGAAAAATGATTAAATCTGCGTCTTTTAACTAACATTTACATATCTAGGCATTTTAGGAACATATGTAATTAGTGGTAGAAAAATGTCAATAACTGAATTGTCAATTCTCGTCTATTATGTTAATTTTCTTCTTTTTATTACAAATTTACTTATTTTACAGTTATTATATGTTTTATTCTAGAAATTAGTCTTACCCCCACTTAGTTGGTTACAAAAACTGCAATATTAAAATCTATTTCTTTATTTTAATATTAAAATTATAAAATATAATTGCAAGATTCTTTCTATATTACTTTCTTAATTGTCGGATATTGAAAAATACAGTAATACCCCTATTTTGCACTAATCTCACTTTTCTTATCTTTATTCTCGTAGTTACATTTACAATCATTCCTATAATATTAAATTATGGAAATATATCCCTTTTTCTCAACCAACCAATTAACATAATACTAACTTCAAAATCAATTTATTCATTATGATTCCCTTTTTATCTAATTTCCCAAGTTTTGACATTTAACTGTAAATATCTTTCTTTTGGGAATATGCCTTTTTCCATAATTCTCAATCCCAATATTGCTTATATTAATTATTTGGATTCCAGTCCACAATAATAATAATTTCATATGAATATATTTTTTAACAACCCAAAAATTTAGTATAGAAAATTAATTAAAAGATTAATACATAAATATTAATCAGAAAAATATTGAGAAATAGCAACGGGCTTTCGCCATTGAGTTCGTTATGAAATTCTAGCTAAGAGTATGGGTTGACCCAACCTAGTAGTGTGCGCATGTTTTCGACCATTTTAGACTGACTTTTGGGTGCGTTCTTCTATAGAGTTCTAGGATCTTATGGCCTAAAATCTAAACCTAAAATCTAACGCATATAAATACCCTAGCTCTATCATAAATAGCCTTCAAAACCTAACCAAATCTCACTACTCCATTTCTCTGCCTCCTTCTCAAATAACCCTCTTCTCAGATAAAATTCTAATGAAGTACTGAGGCTTGATTCTGTATATATTTTTGGAGGATATTCATAGATATAGACTACCTACTGAGATTTGATTTGGATTGCTTAAAATTGTAAGTATGTTTCAGTAATTGCAAGATTCTGTATAATTTGAGGTTTCTTCTTGAAAATATGATAAGTTATAGATTCTGATTTCTATCCTCTTCTTTGCCTAAATCTGAATATGCTTATATCTTCCTTCATTTTATTTTCAGTAAATCTATTACTGTAGTTTTATTCAGTTGTCTATAGCCCTTACCCCTTATATGTAATTTATTACTATTCTGTTTCAACCCTATTTTATTTCAGATCTACTTTTGTTTACCTGAGCCTACGTCATTTTCCTTTCTATTTTTGACATTGAGTTTAGTTCTTCTTGAGCCTAAACCTTTTATTCTTTCTCGTTTATGTGCAAACTTGGGTTAAATCATGGAATTTGACAATAACAGCGCAATTGGAGAATAATAAGAAATATGTATAAAAAGGAAAAATTGGGCTTAACTGAAATTGTACAATAAAGGGAAATTGAACTATAAATTTGCTAATTGAATAAATGACATTTGGATAGATGCAAATGATGGGAGTTGGGTATTACATTTAAATTTAACAAAAGAGATGTTAAAGTTTACATGCAACCTATATAATGGTAGAAAATTTACGTAAAGGAAAGGGGACTTATTAATAAACTTAAAATTGGTGTTAAATTTAATTAAATTAATTAATAAGCAGGTGTAGTTGGAGTTTGTTCCGGAAGCTTAGATTGATTAGGGAAAATAAGAGGCTCGTAGTATTTGGTCCTTTCTGGCAGTGGGAGTAAACTAATTAGGGAAAATAAGAGACCAACTAAAATATAACTTTAGCGACCTGGGAGATTGTTGACAATACTATAGCAGTCTTGGATAGTTAAGCGGTCAACAATAATTTTATGGGGGGCTTGACGCTTGTAAATTAGATTGGGGACTAAGTCTAGGAAGTGACTTATGTCGAAATGCATATTTTTGTTCGGGGATCAATATCAGTTAATATTCCTTTTTATCATACTACACTGAGGCCTTACGAGGAGGCAGAGGCACGCTTATACTAAACCGGGTAGTAAGAGGTCCAAATGTGGTGGGTACGGGAGCGTTTCGATGGGACGGTGAGCGTGCATCACGCTGATTATGGAAGATAAGACATTGTGACGTTACTCGTTAGTGATATTCTCTATGTCCTTAGAGCATATGGCTCGAGTCTGATATACCTAGGGCCATAGTCGGCATAGGTTATCACAACTGTGGTTTAGAGGCCAATCTTGTAGAAATGTACTCTTGTTCTTAGTTACTATGTTGAGTTTCAATTTATTATCCTGTCTAGATTTCCTCATTATCACTCATACTAATAATTACTGAACTCACTAGGCTTTATGTCTGAATAGTTTTGTTTTTCTCTTCTCCTTCCTTGCCCCTAAGGTTCACAAGGTGGAGGATCTAGCTCTTGATAGAGCTTTGACCCAGCTCAGTCCTTTGAAGATTATCATCTATCTTGTTCTTTATGCCTACATATACCTTTCTACATTTTTTTACTTGATGATGAAGGGGATACTTTTATTTTTCGTACTCTGATTTGTTGTTGTTTATAAGACATCTATGGTTTTATAACTTATGATATAATGACACTTCTTATTTTGTTTCAAGTAAAAAAATTTAAATTTCGCTGTGTTTATTTATGTTATCTTGTGAATTTTAGTCTCTATGATGTTATTTTATACCTATACTCCTCGTATTTCTTAATGAAATCCTCATACGGGTCTCATTAAGAAATAAGTGGTGTTACATATTTTTAACCAATTATAGTTGGTTAGGAAAAACTTACATAAAAAAATTCGACATTTATCCCAATACAACTTATGTCAAATTCAATAATTTATGGGAACTAAATGATATTATATACCATCACTAGAAAAGATATATAATTTAAGCCCACTCGCTTGGAAAACACATTTCAAGTTCTAGATCTGATTCAAATCTAGTTTTTTTATTTGCAATCCTCCACTTTGCAATCCTATTTGGATTCGCAAACTAGAATTCACATAAATTTATAAATCCAGATCTAAACAACAAAATAAACTAATCTAAAAACCAGATCTGTAGAACTTACCTTCTTTGGACGACTTGATTCGAGCATCTCTTTTCCTAGATCTATAATTTATTCCTTTAGATTGCAAATTGGAAAGCCTAGATCTAATATATTTATTTTTGAAAAAAATGGAGGAGAAAAGATAATGGCAGAGCTCTCGTATCCACTCAAAAAATTAGTTCGGAAGCTAACCTTACACATTAATTTATAATTATCCGATATCACAAATCGTCAGTTTGATTCAATATGAATAAAATCTCACTATTTAGCATGAAATAAAATGCATTTAATTAACATGTTAGGGTCGACTTGCGCCCCGCTTTCGTCGACCTATGGGTTGACCCATGCTTCATATAGGGTGACCTGGGCGTTGTGTGGGTACACCCTCATATGCTTTCTGATGTGTATTTATAACAACCCGGATTTTCAGAACCAATTTAAAATTTTTATTTTAGCTATTTTAATGGATTTTGAATAATTAAAATGATTTATTTTAAATAATAACGACTAAAAATTTATTTTAAATGAAGTTAGAATGTATGATTTTATTTTAATTATAAAACGAGCCTGAATGACGCAGCAATTTGAAAATTCGATTTTAAATTTCAAATGAATGTACAGAATTGAAAATAAATCGAATTTCAGTAAAACCATAAATATTTGAATCTATTTAATTATATATTTCTAATGAATGTAAGAAACTGAGATTTCATAATATAAATTTAAAGTTATGTCCAGTTTAAAATTCAAAACAGCCGCTATGGAATTTATATATATTTATATATATATATATATATTAATATAATATATAGCCCTTAAAAATAGCCATTTTGCAAATGACCTCCGTTTTTGATGAAACCACTTTTGTTGGATCCGGAATGTCAAATTATTGCTAGGTTTCAAATTCCAGAATTTTTGGAATTAATATGTGAGTGTGGTGAATTTAAACGTGTTTGGTAATTTCATGGCAATGGCGAGTTCGAGTTCTCCGGACTTAGGCGAGGTGGAAGAGGCCGTGGAGGCGTATCGCATGGCAGAGAGCGATCATGGTCCGGGGCCTCGTACTGCGTGCGATATGGTGAAATCAAGGTCGAGCAGTATACTGAAGATGACGGGTTCCTTGGGGGGGGTTAAACATTGCAAGGAAGACACAGTTTAATTTTTTTCTTTTAAACTATGAAATTAGTTTAATTAATTTGATAATTAAGTAAAAATCTGAATTTTATATTTTATATATAAAGCATTGATTTATTTTCCGTTTTAAAATAAAATAGCATTGTTATAAAAATGTAATTTTTTTATTATAATGAAATATTTTTAAATTAAAAATATGATTTTTAATTTATATATAGCATTGATTTTGAAAATATAAACAACATTGATTTTAATCTGATTTTTATTATTTATAACAGTGTAAAAAAAAATTGATTTTTTAAATGAAATAGAATTTATAAAAATGTATTTTTTGTGATGAAATAGCTTTAATAAAAATGTGATTTTTATTATGAAATAGTTTTAAATAAAAATAGGATTTTACCATATATAGAATGGTTTTAAAAATATGATTTTAAAACATAAATAGCAAGGATTTTTAAAATAAAAATAACATGGTTTTAAAAAAAATATAAAAATATGACTTTTATATACATATACCATAGTATAAAAATATTTTTTTTATATATATAGCATTGAATTAAAAATGTGATTTTTATATATATAGGACAGTTTAAAAATATGATTTTTAAAATATACATAGCATTGTTTAAAAATGTGATTTTTAATATAAATTGTATGAAACAGATTACGTTGGAATCATAGTGAGGAACACTACGCAATGGAACTGACTGGTGGCAAATCCGAATCCAAACCGTTCAATAAAAGACTGAGGGAGTGGAAACGAATGTGAGAACTCTCTCTCACTCAAATTATTTTACAGTTATTATATAATAGGTTGCAGACGGGGCTTAGTAGTTCCTGACACTACTTTTTATACAAACCATGGATGTTTTGTGTGATTTGATTGTATTGTGGGAAAAATTGACTGTATTGTATATTGTGATTGTGATATTGAAATGGAGTAAATAATATATATATATATATATGCGTTGTATAAATTATTTATGTACGAGGTATAAAATTCTCTAGAAAATAAAATAAATATCCATTTACAAATCGGACGGTTTGTTTATGTACACTTATTTAACTGATCTTGATTGGGACGATAATTTCTACACATCACCCAACTACACAAATAATAATCAGCATTTGTTGTTTGAAAACCTCATACGGGTATTGGGATGATATTTGACATACATTGATTCCAATATTTAGTCGTATGTCAATCGATGGGTTGACAGGCTGTGATGAGCGTTATTTATTTATTTTAATGCTTATACAGTTGTAGAATGCACTCTGGATGATGTTCGAGTGTTGAATGATTATTTATCATCGTTGTTGGATACATGTGATGTATGAAATCCATATAAATAAAATTATATGGCGATTGATTGAGCCTGGTTCCAATTCATTAATAGTAAAGATTTTAAAATAATATATAGTACAGATTTTAAAATAATATATAGTAAAGATTTTAAAATAATATATAGTAAAGATTTTCAAAAATATTGAAATATGGAGGCCGAGTTATGTAGTTAAACGCCATTTTTACCCGAACGGGTTTATTGATCGATTTTATTCATTTATAATGAATATAAAAAAGAAGTGATTTCAAAATCAGATATTTTGAAAATAATATCATTTTAATATTATAATGATATAGAATATTCAATTTTGATTTAAAATTGAACAATGAAGTTGGAATCATTTTAAAACGAATTTATAAACGATTTATAAAATACATTTTAAAGGTAAATCAACGATATATATATTATATATATTAAATGGCCTGAATAGAATGCGCCGCGCAACGATCATGTGCGAATTTCGACCATTAACTTCAAATTGATGTAATGGGAGATCCGACCGTCACATTCTCCTAAAACCGGAACCGTTGGGTTCGTATCGAAAAGAGCTTTCCAAAGGATATAAGAGATTTAAATTTGAATGGTCGGATTTTAAGATATGCTCAAATTAAATTCAGAAAAGGTCGTTATGGATGCAGTTTGGTGGCCGTTATTGGAAACCAACCGAAATGGCGATACTAAAATTATTAAAAATATGGGAAAATTTTCTAAAATCATAATAAATGATTTGGAAAGAATTTGTATGAAAAATTCCAGTTTTGAAAAGAAAAAAATATATTTTTATCGAAAAGAACTAGTTAAAAACTAGAATAAAAATCCAATTATTTTTATAAATAATAAAATGGATTTGTAGATGGGGTTTAAAATAACTAAAATTTTCCCACTAATAAATTGTAATGGATTTGAATCCACTACAAGAAAATATGCTACTTATAATGTCATTCAATAACGCGTTATTCTAAAGTGTTATTGTTTATGGTTAAACTTTTAGGATTTTAACTCGTTTTGTTCTATTCTTCTATGTAATGCTCTTCTTTGCTCTTAAATTTTTGTATTCCTTCTAAAATAACAATCAACCCGTGTTTCTTCCCAAAATACAATCATTTTCGTAACCCCTCCCAATTTATCTCCTACCAAATAACCCTAATCTCCATCTCAGACCCAGCCGTTCTCCTCCCCTACAATAATTTGCTCTATGTCTGAAGCCCTAATCTCCTATCTTCAATAAAGGAAGTAAGCGACAGTTGAAGGAACAAAAATATAGTTTTATATTTTCCCAGTTCGATAAATTTCTATTGTTCTAGCGATCGTTTTGGTTCGAATTAGCTTAAACTGTCGTTGAATGGTGTTAATTTGTGTAATTTCTCCGACCATGACTTCAATCGTTTGCTTCAGTTGAAAACAAAATTTAAAATATTTGATTATTACTCTGTGCTTTATTAAATTTTAGCTTGCAGTGGTTTTTTTTTTGAGTTGACCAATTTTTTGGTACCTTAGTGCAAGCAGACCGTAGTAAAGCCTACAACATAACCAAATGAAGAGGTAAATTCTTTAGTTACAATGATTTTACTTCTTGTATTTCGTAAATTGTAAGTTGTAGTTTCCTTTAATCATATAATTCAAAAAAATATGAAGCAGTATATCTCTTAGCTGGTAATTTTATTGCTTAAATGATATATTTTAACTAAAAAATTGATATTTTTGTATAATTTTCCATTAACGTTAAATTTCAGCCGATGTTCAGCTATTACTGACAATAATTGAAGCTCTAGAAGCATTCGACAAGATAGGAAGCTACAACTGAACGGTACACAAAAATTATTTTAAATTGTTCCACCATGATAAATTTCTCATGTTCTGACTGTCGTTTTGGTTGGGATATTGTTCTATATTGTCTTGATTGCCATAGATAACAAATTTGAGCAGTATTACTCACATCAAATGCCAATTTATTGATTGCGGGCAGCATAAGCTTAGGTACGAAACTGGGTAACTGGAACATAAAAACTCATGATTTCATTGATTTAGGTAACTTTCTCTATTGTACTTCAGAATTTTGTACATGATCGACCATCATTGTTGATTCAAATTCAATCCACTTTGAGATCTGCTGTCGATGATGCTCCAAGTCTACTCTACCAGGTGGATAATACTCAACGCTTTGTTAACAACCTTTATTTTTTTGGTAAGAAGATGATCACCAGGTCAGCTACGCTCGAGTATCTCTCATGTTTTAGCCTAAGTTCTGTTTCAGTTCTCAAATCAAAAACTTAATTTGAAGGTTTATTTACAATGAAATTAAAGATGTGCATAATTTTTAGATATGAGATTTGGTATATAAGGATGATAGTTAGGAGAGGATGAAGTACACAGTCGATAGGATGATGAAAGTTATGTCCATGGATGAAAAGCAAGTGTGTTCTCGCATCCCGCTGTACAATAAAAAAGGTGAGTCTTTTCTTAATTATCCATCCATTTTTATTTAACTAAATCATAGGTTGTGTCAACATGGATATTTGTCATAAGATCATGAGAAAACAAATTTCAAATTATAGGTTTTTTCTCATGTTTTCCTAAATGTTCTGCTCAGAGGAGAGATTTGCTTCATTTGTAAAATTGTTGATTCGGCTAATTTATTTTCTTAATTTTTTTTTTGCTATTTTGTGTTTTTTTCTTCTACTGTTTTGTTTTATTCTGATATGTTGATTTATATTGATTCAGGAATTCATTGAATGATATATACAAGAACAAGGGTTGTTGCTCAAATTCTCTAGCCAGTCCAACATATCATAAATCAGGTGACCATCACTGAACAGTTGTTTGATTCAATCGTTTATCAACGTGTAAACTTCATTTTAACAATTTTTTAAAGTGGTAAAATAGTTTTAGTACATTATTATAGAGAGAAAAAATCTGTGCACTGTTCAAATGAACAATTATTGCAATAGTTTCGAGATGTGGGTGTTGAATTAATAGATATTTTAGTTATGTTTGATTAAGTCCATCAACCACAACGTGAACACAACATATTTATTTTACCTTTCATTTTTTAACTTTAGTAATTTCAGTTTATAACTCAGCAATAATTTGACATTTCAAAGGTAGAAATATTGTTATGTTTTCATTTTTTTAAGGTTACTTCCCCGCTTTCAGCTAACCGTAGACTTTAGTCAATCATTTCATTTTTATTAACATATAAAAGAATTGAATGATATGTGGTTTGAGGTGCACTGTTTAGATGAGCAATTGTTGCTATAAGTTCAAGTTGTTGATTTTTGATTAGTAGAAATTTTAGCATAACATTATGATTGATTAAACCATTCAAGCACTATGTTAACACAAATCATTTATTTTAAATTTGATATCCAAGAATAATTTAAACAATTCAAAGATAGAAATATTAAGATTTATCATTTTATTTGATCTACGGCCCTCATATTCAGCTAACCTACGATTTTAGTCTATCATTACATTTTTATTAATATATAAAAATAGTGAACAATTCGTGGTTTCAGGTTTATTTTATTTGTGATCTTTGATCTTTAAACATTTCACAGCTTCTTAATAAGCTGTCACACATACGTAAATCATTAAGTAGATGTATGTAGTTTATGTTGTGATCGGTACAGATTATAATTTAAAGATTAAAAATGTGAATTTAGAACATGGTTTCTACAGTAAAGGCTCACTAAGAAGATAGCATGAAATTCTAGGTCTTACTGTTTTATTTTCCAATTTGTATATTTAAAATGGTGAACTCTCATATTGAAGAATCTAGAAAGTTATCTCACATTGACTTAATATATATACCGATCATACCAGGATAATATTTCAGGCTATTTATTTATTCAACAAGGAGGCTACAAAATTATATGATAAGTAACTTGAAGCTTGAGTTTTCAGCATTTTCACATCACTTACCACAGTAATAGTCTAACCATGCCCTGTTTATTTCACGAATAATTTCCCTTATGCGTGTTTTCTTAATTAAAATTGATTCCAATTAACGCTTGTTTATTCATGAACGTTATGCTAAACCTTTTCATTACAGTTGACCTTTTTTCAGTCGGGTTGGTTTTTTCTGGAATGGAATAATATTACCAATAATTAGGTTAGATAAACAATTCATGGTATCTATGTTTTATGACCCCTGAAATGAACTTCTGACATTTCACTTGAAATGAACTTTTGACATTTCACCTGAAATGAACTTCTGACATTTCACCTCATTATCTTAAATCTTGATTAATCTGATTTATGAATCAACAACATGGAGGATAATTTTCCGTTAGGTTTGCGATTCGCAAAATGAAAATTCATTTAAAACATTATTTTGATTGAAGGTTATCAAAATAAAGATTGGATTTTTCATTCATTTATTTAGCTATCACCACTATTAAATTAATGCATTTGAAGATATTGCCTGTGGAAATTATTTCACATGTAGTTCTGATCTTTAAACAATTAAATAGCATACCTTAGTGTGGTGTCCTTATACAAAATAACTCAAAAATTGGTTAAATTCATTTCTTTAAAGAAGGAAAATGAAAGGGAAAGGCAATAATTGAACATATGTAAATTTACTTTTTGATAATCATCTGAAAATCATGCGTGGTTAAAACATAAAACCAATAACCAGACATACATATATTTGCTTAACTTAAAACAAAAGAATGACACATCCGACCATAGAATAAATGATTCACTTTGTTATATTGTTATCAAACAAAGAAATTGGCTATTATTTCAGCAAAAAAACTTAAACATATATTTTAGAATATAGATGAAACAACTTTTTAACTATCTGAAAGATTTGGTATATCAAAAAATAAAAGTTGCACAACATATCAGGTGGTAGAAATACAAGGATGATTAACTGAACGATTGATAACCTGTAAGTCCTACGCAATGTGGTAAATAACACACTGGATGATATTTGAATTTTATTTACTGAATTAATGTACTGTCCATGTGTTAAATGGATTACTCTTAGCGTTAATATGTATATGCATATATTTTTGAAGCCAGTAGCTTATAGATGCGTATATTTTCGAAGCACTTGCTGTGCTGAATTATGGGCTACTGCATTTGTTGTACTATAATTTACATCTAGTTCCAAATGCAATTATGTATGCACATTTTAGTCTGCACTTCTTCTCTAGCTTCTTAATTACATTCCAAGATTTTATCTCTCTGATATTCTTCCAGGTTGAGAACAGATTGTACAGTTTGTTTCATAAGGAAGCAATGATGGATATAAATGAAGTAACTGAAATCTGTATAACTACTCCTATGCACAGATTAGCCAATGGTACATTGGAATTATTATTAGCTTCGATACTTGTTAACTCTAAGCAAAACAGTTAATCTCAGTTTCATTGCTAGTTTCACAAACAAATATGTACGGTAATATAAAATAATTTTGAACCATTTATTCCATACATGACTTTTAGGTGAGTCTGGAAATAGTATTAAATGTACACTTAATCATATATAAAAAAGAGTTATCTAATTCTGCTGCGACGTAAGGATATAAACATTTAGAACTATTACTAATACTCAATTATCTTATCTGTATGATTAAATGTAAGTATATGGTGCAACAAAAGGAACACACTTACTAGAAACCAAAGATTAAGTTCAATGATTTTGCTCTGTGTTTAACATATTCCATGTATACTAAACAGGCTAAAAATACACGTAGCTACTTCACTTATAAATTGCACCCAGCGTTTTCTAAAGTTTTTTCATTGTGTTGATCCTTCTACCATTCCTAATGGCAACTTCATTGACAAAATCGTGTTTGCTTACCTTTGCTATCTTCCTAATGGCATCAGGTATCCTCTATAACTTCATATCTTACTTGTCACAGAGAGATATGTACAGTAAATAAATTTTTATTTACCTTCATTTATGCGATATATAAATTATTTATATATGCGGTATAAAATTCTCCAGAAAATAAAATAAATATCCATTAACAAATCGGACGATTTGTTTATGTACACATATTTAGCCGATCTTGATTGGGACGATAATTTCTACACATCGCCCAACTGCACAAATAATAATCAACATTTGTTGTTTGAAAACCCCACACGGGTATTGTTATGATATTTGACATACACTGATCCCAATATTTAGTCGTATGTCAATCAAATGGTTGACAGGCTGTGATGAGCGTTATTTATTTATGTTAATGCTTATACAATTGTAGAATGCACTCTGGATGATGTTTAAGTGTTGAATGATTATTTATCATCATTGTTGGATAAATGCGATGTATGAAATCTATATAAATAAAATTATATGGTAATTGATTGATTTTGGTTCCAATTCATTAATAGTAAAGATTTTAAAATAATGTATAGTAAAGATTTTAAAATAATATATAGTAAAGATTTTAAAATAATATATAGTAAAGATTTTAAAATAATATATAGTAAAGATTTTAAAGCAATAATAGTAAAGATTTTAAAATAATATTTAGTGAAGAATTAAAATATGATTTTGATGTCCGATTTGGGATAGACACGAAAATATTGAAATATGGAAGCCGAGTTATGTAGTTAAACACCATTTTTACTCGAACGGGTTTATCGATCGATTTTATTCATTTTATAATGAATATCAAAAAGAAGTGATTTCAAAATCAGATATTTTGAAAATAATATCATTTTAATATTATAATGATATAGAATATTCAATTTTGATTTAAAATTGAAAAATGAAGTTGGAATCACTTTAAAATGAATTTATAAATGATTTATAAAATACGTTTTAAATGGAAATCGAAGATATATATATTATATATATTAAATGGTCTGAATTGAATGCGTCGCGCAACGACTGTGCACGAATTTCGACCATTAACTTCAAATTGATGTAACAGGAGATCCGACCGTCGGATTCTCCTAAAACTGGAACCACTGGGTTCGTATCGAAAAGATATTTCCAACGGATATAAGAGATATAAACTTGAACAGTCAGATTTTAAGATATTTTCAAATCAAATTTAGAAAAGGTCGTTATGGATGCAGTTTGGTGGCCGTTATTGGAAACCGACCGAAATGGCAATACTAAAATTATTAAAAATATAGGAAATTTTTCTAAAATCATAATAAATGATTTGGAAAGAATTTGTATGAAAAATTCCAGTTTTGAAAAGATAAAAATATATTTTTATCGAAAAGAACTAGTTAAAAACTAGAATAAAAATCCAATTGTTTTTAGAAATAATAAAATTGATTTGTAAATGGAGTTTAAAATAACGAGAATTTTCCAACTAATAAATTGGAATGGATTTGAATCGAAATTATCTTCGGAATATTTCAATGTTGGATTCTATGATTATACGGATGTTGTTGAGGAATTTGGAAGATATATATATCGTTATTCCCAATACGATATTTGTTGATTCCAGAATTTGATATTGAATATAAGCCGATATAATTTCTATTCAGAGCCTTGTATTTTATATTAAATTTGATTTTGGGTTTGTCGTGAATGGTGTCTTTATTAACACTATTCTTAAACCCAGTTGAGAAAAGAATAATCTTTTACTTAAGATTTAGAGAAGTTTACCAATTAATTAATATTTAATTGGAATTGAATTGAAATTGGATTTTTGGGTTTATCGTGAACGGTGTTTTAAATAACACTTGTTCTTTAAACCAAGTAACAGTGAAAAGATCATTTGGAATTTATAAATCTTTTTATTAAGATTTAATGGAAATTTTCCAAAGTAAAGTTTTCCAAATTAATATATTAAATTGTAATTGAATGGATGTAACACCCCACGTCCATTAATGTCACTCACAAAGGGAATGCATTAACTTCCATGGAGGTTATAAGTGAATATAGAACAGAAAAATTACAACAAGACAGATAATAAGTAGTACTTGAAAACTAAAACTTCATTTTATTGCAGCGGAAACATGTTTATTACATCACAAAACCATTAATCAGAGTCAAGTACATTATCCATCTTCACAAAACAAAATACATAATCCCATTACACAAATAGCCATTAAAGAAGATAACAAGCTGGACTTTACTTCAAGGGTCCAAACTTTCCAAAGAGATGAAGCAATCCAATCAAACTCCACTAGAGCTGGGTCCAACCTGAGGACCTGGAGGGGGAAAAGGATAGAAATGGAGGGGGTTAGACATAAAGTCTGGCGAGTATGACAATTCTAACAATACTATTATCAAAATAACTAGACTAAGGCATAAGCTGGAAGACAAGTAAATGTCTATGAACTATTTGGAAGATAAAGATAGCGTTTAAGGTAACGTTAAAGATAACGGTAAAGGCATACCTAATTACTAACGAATAATTACTATACTGCACCTCACATTACTACACTGCACCGCACATTACTACACTGCACCGCACATTACTACACTGCACCGCACCAGTCACCCTAAAGGTTGATCCCACTTGCTTCACACAGAAACAATATAAATAGCCTTACGTACCCCTAGCTGACTACATAGGTGCCGTCTGCCCCTATCTCCACTAGGTGTACCCCGCTACCCACTTTCGATCGGCTCCCTACTCGTAGATACCCGTGCTGGCCCCACAGTGGGGTGTATCACTCCCCTAAAGTGGCAACCCGATACAACTTGAGAATGCACGGCTTATATCTACATGATGCAACAACGTCTTACCTACCAGCCCGGGTCCACACACGCATATGAAACCCGTTGGACTTGCGTTGCCACCGCTCCCCGTTTTGGCCTCTTATAGTCAAACTCAGTATGCGTGTCCCGTCCTCGACTTGGGTCGAGCCCAAAAAGATACGTTTGGGATACTGGTTGAAATGGGCCCCCACAAGCTATCCACCTAAGCTTGTCATTAATATATCCCACTTAACCCTCTTAGTCATGTTCATTTACATGTGTGTTTGGTTAAGTCTTACTAATCGTATTTCACATGCCACTAAGGGCACCCACTATATTCCTCATGCCACCCAAGGCACCTACATAACCCCCATGTCCTACTTTACATGTTTTGTCTGGTTAGGTATTTCTTAATTCATTCAGGCCATAACCTCATAAAGACCTCTCACATTAGACTGGCATTTATGGCAGCTGGATTTGCCGGGCGGGTCCGGGCAGTCTTACACCATAAAATAGTCTAACCTCCTGTCTTTATAACTGTTATGCTTTAGTTTAGGCCTAGGACCTCTCACATTGGGCTGACATTTGTGACCACTGGATTTGCCGGGTGGTTCCGGGCAGGTTTACGTCACAAACGAGTCCAACCTCGTGTCCTAAGCATCGATTGACAACTTTCAATCTTTTACCCCAGTTTTAATAATTCCCTATCAAATTATTAATTAAGTCCACTTTTATTGATGCCCATAATTGACTCAATTATGATCATCCACTTATTGTATGCAAAATCATATCAATTGCACCCCAACATCTTATTAAATCCTTAATATTACCCCTACCCCACGTTTATACGTTCGCTTATTCAACGCATAATATAGGCTAGACTTGAATGGTCTAACGCATAGCACAAGGATAAATTACCACAACATATAGACAATAAAAATAAATCTAATCATAATAGGGGTGAAACTTGCATAAACTACGCATGTTAAGGATCAAAAGGTGTCAACTTGTTAAATGTCATAATTTACATGATATGATCATAGCCCAAATCTATACATAAACTTGCATATGGGGTTTATAGGCAACATAATGATGGTGTGAACTAGCATAGGATATCACATATGTCATAGCATAGTTCTAGATGTCATAATAGATGTCATGGCATATGTTCATAACTTTTCTAATCAATTTAACTTGCATATGTAACTTGTCATATAGATCAACATAGCCCAAACATGATGATTTAATTAATATGAACTAACTAGCATAGATAATAACATCATGGCTTTTTTTTACATGTATGATTCATCGCCACTTAGCATAGAAACTTTCAACATACATAACATCATCATAGCATGATTTACAACATATAGTATATCATCACCACATAGCATAGGATTAATAACATACATGATAGCATATGTCAATTCACATCATCTACTCACAATCCATTCATGACTTAACCTAATTAAAATGATAATAATCTTGTTAAGACTATCATACTCACAATTATAGAAGAAAGAGAGTCGAATTAGCGCTCTTTTGATGAAGAATCGCTGTTAGGGTTGGGTGGTTCTGATTTGGTTGCTATTCTTTATCTTTAATTTGATGGCGGCTGCTCTAGGTCTCAAAATATCAGCATGACGGCCATGGTCTTTGTTTATTTTCTGATTTAGGGTTTGTGTATAGGGGTCTTTTTACAGAGTTATAAATTAATTTAAGCCGTCGGGTGTTCTTAGGGTTAATCAAAACCATTTAATTATGATAGGGTGATGAGTCAGCCCTAATGACTCAGCAAGGAGTCAGAATGGACTCAACAACACGGGTCAGCCTGAACCAGAAAGCTGTGCAGGCTCCAGCTTCGGCCTGGGCGCACTTGGCTGGTGCGCCAGTGTAAATATGTACTGGCGCACTTCCCAAGTGCGCCAGTGCATTTTTTTTTCTTTTCTTCTTTCTTTGCCACCAAACTTCGTTCGTCCATAACTTTTCCATCCGGTACTCGTTTCCCGCAAATTCGGACTCTATCTCCACTAGAATTCCGAGACGAACACAATGGCGCAACCCGTTTCCCACAATTCTCACGTCTGAGGTTAGTTATTCTTTAATTTGTAAATATTAATATTAACAGTATTACGGGGTGTTATATTCTCCCCTCCTTAAAGGATTTCGTCCCCGAAATCTTCAAGTTAAGAAGAATGTATATCCTAACATCCAAACAACCATCTACTCAACCATCAAACACAGGCATCCATTGTCCTTATAGACTTCTAATGCTTTCATGTTTAAATGCACAGCGTGTGTATATGTCCATATCTAATGCAAAATCAGGTGGTCCACTGATCCAGTTGACCTCCTTAATGCAAATCATGATAGTGCCATGCATCCATTATGTATGCAAAAGTTCCCTATCGATACATATTATTTCTACATGCGTGCACGACCATTCACCAAAATGCAGTATCCATATGATAGCACAACCATTATACATCCATTTTACTAAATACAACCATTTATATGCAGTATGAAGTGACTGAGCCGATCTAGTGCCTAACAGTGTGTGTATATGCGTCCACGAGCAACCACTAGCAAACACTTGCATCCACTTTACATTCATCATACATAACATGCCTCAAACACATGTTTCAACCATAGGATTATCCTATCTAAAGGTCAAGAATACTAACGAGAGGATACTCTAAAGGTAAGATAAGTACAAGATAAGCGATAAAGGAGAAATTAAAGGACATACCCTCTAAAAGGAAAGGGTATCGTGAATGCATCGTCTCTTCTGTCTCCCAAGTTGCATTGCTCTCGTCATCTCCCCATTGTACTTTGACTAGTCTGACCTCTCGATTTCTCAGCTTCTTAATCTCTGACCCAAGAATGCGCGTAGGAGCT
This sequence comes from Allium sativum, assembly GCA_030737875.1. Classification (NCBI taxonomy): domain Eukaryota; kingdom Viridiplantae; phylum Streptophyta; class Magnoliopsida; order Asparagales; family Amaryllidaceae; genus Allium; species Allium sativum. Next base: position 471,199,477 of record CM060920.1, on the reverse strand, counting down.
CGTCGAATCGTCGCATCACGCTCTATCTCCACCTCTCTAAGCAAGTTCGGCTCTACCACTTCCGCGGTCTCGTGCAAGCACTTCCTCAAATGTGATACATGGAATACGTCGTGTACACCACTAAGTCTCTCGGGCAACTCCACTCTATACGCCATTTGCCCAATCTTCTCCTTAATAGGAAACGGTCCTACGAACCTTGGTGCTAATTTCCCAACGGACCCAAAGCGAACAACGTTTCGTAATGGAGACACTTTGACAAAGACCATGTCCCCAACCTCAAATTCAAGATCCGTCCTTCTCTTATCCGCATATGATTTCTGCCTATCTTGCGCTGCTTTCATCCTCCTCCGAATCAAGTCGACCTTCTCCGAAGTATCCCTAATCATATCGGGCCCAAGTAAGATCTTATCCGTAGATTCCCACCAACATGTAGGTGAACGACACGGCCGTTCATAAAGAGCTTCGAATGGTGCTATACCAATGCTAGACTGAAAGCTGTTATTATATGCGAACTCCACCAGTGGAAGATGCTCTTCCCATGTACCCCTAAAGTCTAGGATACATAGCCTCAAAAGATCCTCTAGAATGCGATTCACCCTCTCGGTCTGGCCGTCATTCTGAGGAGGATATGCGGTGCTCAAACATAACTGAGTCCCTACCGCCTCTTGTAAGCTTCTCCAAAATTCGCTAGTGAAAATAGGATCGTGGTCGCTCACTATGCTAGAAGGAACACCGTGCAAACGAACTATTTCTCGGACGTATACAGAAGCTAACCATGGAGCAGTCCTCTTACTCTTCACGGGAATGAAATGGGCGCTCTTAGTAAGTCTATCTACTATAACCCAAATCCCCGTATTACCCTTTCTCAATCTCGGTAATCCGTCAATAAAGTCCATCGAGACGCTTTCCCACTTCCATAGTGGAACCTCCAATGGGTGGAGTAACCCACCGGGTTTCTTTTGCCCCGCTTTTACTTGTTGGCACACCAAGCATCTAGCGACATACTCGGCTACGTCCCTCTTCATACCGGCCCAAAAGAAAACACGCTTCATGTCTTTGTACATCTTGTCCCCGCCGGGATGAATGGTCATCTTCGAACGATGTGCTTCGTCAAAAATAGTCTTCCTTAGGTCATCGTCTTTTGGTACACAAAGTCTACCGTCCCTACGTAACCAACCCTTATCATCTAGGGTATACCTACGGAGATGGCTTGATGACTCCCCTCCTTTGAGCTTTTCTACTAACTCAACCAACTATGGGTCGTCTCGCTGTGCCTCGCCAATCCGTCCCAAAAGCGTAGGTTTGACCTCCAAGGATGCTAGCAAACCGGGTACAAAGTCAACGGAAGGTCTAAAGTCAAACATCGAAATGAATTCTAAGCTTCGCCGCTCCACAAACAAAGGACTTAAGGATAACCTTTTTCTACTTAAGGCATCCGCCACCACGTTACCCTTGCCAGGGGTATATGCTATCTCGAAGTCGTAGGATGCTAAGAACTCCATCCACCTTAACATATCTCCCTTCCCTAGAGACCACATGCCCTAAATTCCTCACTTCCTTCCTCCAAAAATGGTATCTTGGAGAACTTAGCTTTAAGCTAGTGCACTTGTAGGGTCCCTAAGTTGTCCCTAAGACATAGGGCATGCTCTTCTCTGCTTCTAGAGAAAACCAGGATATTATCCCATGTAAAATCGTCACAACTATCCATCTCTCATGCAGACCATCCTAGTCGAATTCGACATCCCCCAAGTGCAAGCCCCAAAGGCCTAAACCAATATCAGACAAACAACCAAGGGATACCTCCTTCGAATTCAGACGACCTACGTGAGATGATACTAGTAAGATGGTCAATCAATTGAGCACTTGACCGACTCTGGCCGTCCTTGCCAGTCTTGCTCCAAAACTACCGCTGATTACATAACGGACTTTGCTTAATCTATTAAGCACATACGAAAACTTATTCCTCGCCTATGGGTAAACCCCGCGCTTTATCAACGACGTCTCCATACTCACGGAGCACACAAACAGGTTCCTAATCATCGTTAGATGCGTCAGAAGATTCTAGGCAGCTAAGCATCACTGAACCCCTAGGGTCGCAAGAAATATGAGGGTTTTTCTACAACGAATCAATAGTCTAACTACCCTCCTTTCACAGTCTAGGATGGCACCCCGCTTGGCTAGCCAATCCACACCTAGAATCAAAATACAGCCCGTGAAACCAAGGACAAAGGCGTTGCATTCAAACTCAACGCCCAAGATAAACACTCTCAAATCCCGATAAATCATAGAAAGATGAGCCGAACCACCAATAGGATTTGAGACTACTAAGGGATCAGTAACAATACTAGTATCTAGGTGCAGTGTTTCAACTAATGATGTAGAGATAAACGAATGCGATGCGCCCGAATCGAATAAGGTACGGACAGGATGATCAAATAGAAAAACTAAGCTTTCAACAGAAATGGTTCTACCTCGTTCTTGCAGCAGTGGGACCGCGAGAGCCTGAACTTGTCCCCTTGCCTGCCCTGGTGCTATAAGAGCCTGCACCTGTCCTCCAGAGGTAGCTCCTGCCCTCTGCCCCTTCCTTGGGCAGTCCTTCACTAAATGTCCCGCATCGCCACAATGAAAACAGCCAGTCTTCTTTTTCCTTCGGCAGTCCTTGCTGAGATGGCCTGGGGTCCCACAGCTAAAACATTTCTTCTTTCCCTTGCCATTATTGTCTTTACCACCCTTCTTGTTTTGCTGTTGTGGTTTCTTCTGATCCCCTTTCTTCTCGGGTGCCTTATCAACTTTAGCGCTTTTCTCCTCATGCATGAGCGCCATTTCTACCAGCTTCTCAAAGGTGGCCCCCATAGGGATGTGGGTCATGGCCAACCCTTGCAACGGTTCATTCAAGCCATTAACGAACCTCAGAGCCTTCTTCTCCGGCGTGTTTACTAAGTCCAAACCAAACCTTGCTAGCTGATTAAATTTGTTGACATATTCTTTCACTGACGAGCTTCCTTGCTTTAATGTCAAGAACCTTTCCATATATAGATTTTCTTCTGCCCTCAAGAGAAACTTCGCCTCGAACCTACGTCTAAAATCCGCCCAAGAGTTAACAGGATGCTCCCCATTAGTGACCTCCCACCAAAACGAGGCCTCTCCCTTCATCAACCAAGCTGCTAAACGAACTCTCCTCCCTTCTTCTACTTCAAAGATTTCTAGCAACTCTTCCACCTCCCTAAGCCAATCCCTAGCTTCCACGAACGTTTCTGACCCTTGAAAGGGTTTTCCACCCATAGCCTTAAATTCCTTGCATGTCTTTGCAAAAGTATCTACGCGAGGAGGAGGAGGAGGAGGAATGGGTGCAACTGGTGGTGGAGGAACATTGGCTGGACCTGCAGCGGCCCTAGCCTCTAATAGCCTCCTATACCATCCTGGTATCGTTACACCGTCAGGTAGGTTGAGACCTTCAGCCATGCTGAAACGAAAAAGGAAAGATTCAAAAATGGAGAATTCGAAAGATAAAGATATATGGCTATTTGGGGATTATGTTTTTCATAAAAACTTCCTCTTTAAATTTCTCATTAAAACATGTTTTTGAAAACATTTCTTCTAAAAACAACTATTTTTCTAAAGTATTTTTATCTGTTCTGGTAACCTTATGCTCTGATACCACGAGTAACACCCCACGTCCATTAATGTCACTCACAAAGGGAATGCATTAACTTCCATGGAGGTTATAAGTGAATATAGAACAGAAAAATTACAACAAGACAGATAATAAGTAGTACTTGAAAACTAAAACTTCATTTTATTGCAGCGGAAACATGTTTATTACATCACAAAACCATTAATCAGAGTCAAGTACAATATCCATCTTCACAAAACAAAATACATAATCCCATTACACAAATAGCCATTAAAGAAGATAACAAGCTGGACTTTACTTCAAGGGTCCAAACTTTCCAAAGAGATGAAGCAATCCAATCAAACTCCACTAGAGCTGGGTCCAACCTGAGGACCTGGAGGGGGAAAAGGATAGAAATGGAGGGGGTCGGAAATAAAGTCTGGCTAGTATGACAGTTCTAACAATACTATTATCAAAATAACTAGACTAAGGCATAAGCTGGAAGACAAGTAAATGTCTATGAACTATTTGGAAGATAAAGATAGCGTTCAAGGTAACGTTAAAGATAACGGTAAAGGCATACCTAATTACTAATGAATAATTACTATACTGCACCTCACATTACTACACTGCACCGCACATTACTACATTGCATCGCACATTACTACACTGCACCGCATCAGTCACCCTAAAGGTTGATCCCACTTGCTTTACACAGAAACAATATAAATAGCCTTACGTACCCCTAGCTGACTACATAGGTGCCGTCTGCCCCTATCTCCACTAGGTGTACCCCACTACCCACTTTCGATCGGCTCCCTACTCGTAGATACCTGTGCTGGCCCCACAGTGGGGTGTATCACTCCCCTAAAGTGGCAACCCAATACAACTTGAGAATGCACGGCTTATATCAACACGATGCAACAACGTCTTACCTACCAGCCCGGGTCCACACACGCATATGAAACCCGTTGGACTTGCGTTGCCACCGCTCCCCGTTTTGGCCTCTTATAGTCAAACTCAGTATGCGTGTCCCGTCCTCGACTTGGGTCGAGCCCACAAAGATACGTTTGGGATACTGGTTGAAATGCCCCCCCACAAGCTATCCACCTAAGCTTGCCATTAATACATCCCACTTAACCCTCTTAGTCATGTTCATTTACATGTGTGTTTGGTTAAGTCTTACTAATCGTATTTCACATGCCACTAAGGGCACCCACTATATTCCTCATGCCACCCAAGGCACCTACTTAACCCCCATGTCCTACTTTACATATTTTATCTGGTTAAGTATTTCTTAATTCATTCAGGCCATAACCTCATAAAGACCTCTCACATTAGACTGGCATTTATGGCAGCTGGATTTGTCGGGCGGGTCTGGGCAGTCTTACACCATAAAAGAGCCTAACCTTGTGTCTTTACAACTGTTATGCTTTAGTTTAGGCCTAGGACCTCTCACATTGGGCTGACATTTGTGACCACTGGATTTGCCGGGCGGTTCCGGGCAGGTTTACGTCACAAACGAGTCCAACCTCGTGTCCTAAGCATCGATTGACAACTTTCAATCTTTTACCCCAGTTTTAATAATTCCCTATCAAATTATTAATTAAGTCCACTTTTATTGATGCCCATAATTGACTCAATTATGGTTATCCACTTATGGTATGCAAAATCATATCAATTGCACCCCAACATCTTATTAAATCCTTAATATTACCCCTACCCCACGTTTATACGTTCGCTTATTCAACGCATAATATAGGCTAGACTTGAATAGTCTAACGCATAGCACAAGGACAAATTACCATAACATATAGACAATAAAAATAAATCTAATCATAATAGGGGTGAAACTTGCATAAACTACGCATGTTAAGGATCGAAAGGTGTCAACTTGTTAAATGTCACAATTTACATGATATGATCATAGCCCAAATCTATACATAAACTTGCATATGGGGTTTATAGGCAACATAATGATGGTGTGAACTAGCATAGGATATCACATATGTCATAGCATAGTTCTAGATGTCATAATAGATGTCATGGCATATGTTCATAACTTTTCTAATCAATTTAACTTGCATATGTAACTTGTCATATAGATCAACATATCCCAAACATGATGATTTAATTAATATGAACTAACTAGCATAGATAATAACATCATGGCTTTTTTTTTTACATGTATGATTCATCGCCACTTAGCATAGAAACTTTCAACATACATAACATCATCATAGCATGATTTACAACACATAGTATATCATCACCACATAGCATAGGATTAATAACATACATGATAGCATATGTCAATTCACATCATCTACTCACAATCCATTCATGACTTAACCTAATTAAAATGATAATAATCTTGTTAAGACTATCATACTCACAATTATAGAAGAAAGAGAGTCGAATTAGCGCTCTTTTGATGAAGAATCGCTGTTAGGGTTGGGTAGTTCTGATTTGGTTGCTGTTTTTTATCTTTAATTTGATGGCGGCTGCTCTAGGTCTCAAAATATCAGCATGACGGCCATGGTCTTTGTTTATTTTCTGATTTAGGGTTTGTGTATAGGGGTATGTTTATAGAGTTATAAATTAATTTTAGTCGTCGGATGTTCTTAGGGTTAATCAAAACCATTTAATTATGATAGGGTGATGAGTCAGCCCTAATGACTCAACAAGGAGTCAGAATGGACTCAACAACACGGGTCAGCCTGAACCAGAAAGCTGTGCAGGCTCCAGCCTCGGCCTGGGCGCACTTGGCAGGTGCGCCAGTGTAAATATGTACTGGCGCACTTCCCAAGTGCGCCAGTGCATTTTTTTTCTTTTCTTCTTTCTTTGCCACCAAACTTCGTTCGTCCATAACTTTTCCATCCAGTACTCGTTTCCCGCAAACTCGGACTCTATCTCCACTAGAATTCCGAGACGAACACAATGGCACAACCCGTTTCCCACAATTCTCACGTCTGAGATTAGTTATTCTTTAATTTGTAAATATTAATATTAACAGAATTACGGGGTGTTACAATGGAACTCGATTGGGCAATAATCGAGATGAGCTTCTGTGAATGAAGGCCGTTATTATATATGAAATTTAAAAGGCTTTGCCGCTATTCCATTTATATTATTAGTTTGATATGAGAATTTATATCGATTATATACTATTATGATTTCCGTGTAGATTCCATTTTGATGGAAGATGATTTTGGGTTTATCGTGAACTGTGTTTTAAATGACATTGGTTCTTTAACTCAGTTAAAGATAGGACTACATGTCTGACATTGTATTTCGAACTGTATTGTTCATCTCTACTAAATATATATCTGTTTGGTGGAGGAGAATTTATTCTCTAGCTTAACACCCTTCTCCGAGACGTACGAGCTTAGAGGTTATATGTCGGCAGAAATTATTGGTACGGTGTAGATTGTCGATGTGGCATGTTTGGGTTTCCAAAGTTAAATAGTCATTAAATAATGATGGTTGGAAGGTTAAAACTAAGTGGAGTTTTAATGAATCTTTAATTAGATTGAAATGTGAATGTGAAAATTTAAATTATCAAATATGGGAAATGATCGAGAATGGAGTACCACCAGTTTTGCTCCAAGCGATAGTTAAATCTTTAGTTAGATTTGAACGTGAAATAATAATTATTTTTACTGATAACACTGTGGTGTTAGATATGGAGCACTACCAGTTTTGCTCCATGGGATGAATAGCTTGGGATTGGAAAATAAAATAAATGATTAATTTGGTAAGGTGCGCTAATCCCGACTAGTTTGGAAACCTTAATTTGGTTTGAATTGTGAAAAGAATATTTGGATAAAAGAATATTCTGAATTGGAATGAGGCGTATATTGTGTTTTTATAGCACTTGTTTATAAGATACGCGAGTTATTCGAAAAGACCAGGTTTATCCCATTCTGAATAATTGATACGACGATAAGGCGACGACGAAGACGGTGGTTGAAGACCAGAGTTCTTCACATCGTTTGGATCATTACTGATGTCTTGATTGGGATATACACCCAAGACAAGGTAATAAGTGGTGATCGTCCAGACATACTTAGAGATCGATCGGATATGCGAGGGCCTCTCTCCTGTATTGGACATATGGAACGAGGAATAAGGTGCCTCTGGTTTCGTTTAGACCCAGAACGGACTTGCAAATGGACGGTGTGTCTGACAATGATTCCTTTATATTGTATTCATTGATCTCTGCTAAATATATATATATATATCTGTTTGGTGGCGGAGAATTTATTCTCTTGCTTAACACCCTTCTCTAAGACGTACGAGCTTAGAGGTTACATATTGGAAGAAATCAGTGGTACAGTATGGAATGACAGTGTGCCATGCTCAGATGCAAATGACCAAGGCTTTTGTTGAAAAGCAGAGTCTTGTGGTTGATGATCAAAGCACAGCTTTAAATAGCATAGCTTTGTGTAGCGTTAATTCGCGAGCTTTACACCCAGGTATGAACCAAAAACGGGATAGTGACTACATGGAAATGGACATATGTTAGTTCTAGCTACGAGTAACGTCATGGTATGGAGCCCGGAATGCTTACTTATGTGGATATTGCATACTATTATGATAGATAAACGAGGTACCCAGGAGCGGGGTAAGTCCTTAAATGGCTCTCGATATGGTCGACTGGACTGACCATTTTGGAGGTTTGATAGAACCAGCTAACATATAGTTTATGGTATAACTAATCATTGATGGATGACCGACCATGAAGATCCAAGGGGTTCACTGTGGGGGATCCTGAGGCATTTGCTAAAATGCCTCGAAATCGATGAGGATCGGAAGATCCCTTGCCACGGTTCATATATGGAAACCCAATTTCCAATATGTGATATTCGGTTTAGTTATATATATATATGGCGACGTAATATAATGGTACCTATGCCGCCTATGATTGATACATTTATATTTGAAGTTGATTTCTTCACTTATAGTAATAATAAAAGATGAAATTTCGCGTATCAAGCATATTTGGCTATTATAAGAGAAAACTCTATCCCGGACTGCGTTCATTGTGTGATGGGACCTGAGTCTTATAATAGCTTCATTTTTCTGATTAGCATTGCGTTGTTTGTTTTGTGCACTGGTATTTATGGGGGATAAACCCGTTCCGTGTTATACGGTGTGGTCCCGTGATTTACCTGACTTTAAAATCAAGCTAATAACTGTTTTAGTTCGCATACCAGTCTCATGACTGACTCGGAGTTTATTATTTCTACCTAAACTCTGGGTGCCCCTATTTTCCACACGGGCAACTAGTAGTTTTGGTATTTGCAGATATTATTTTTACTGGATCCTGGATTTACAACTGAGGCTATATTCGGAAAGCTCTGTATCCGTATATTTCTTTCAGTTGTGTTATGTATTATTTTTCCGTTGCTTTGTAATTTAAATCTCTGATATTTTCTGCTGTATATTATTCATTTATACTCTGATATCTTGTAGTCTGATGTAAATTGTTGTAATAGTAATGAAATGTTCTTCTGTCTGTGTTCTGATTTGTCATATTCTCAACTCAATCCAGGCTTTCCCGTAAGGGTGAGTTTGGGTCATTTCAGTATTTCTGGTTTTGCATTGTCTTTTTTAATTTTTGTGAATGTTATAATTCTAACGTTAATTATTTTCCATTTCTTTCTTGATTTAATTCCTTTTATAAACATATTTATTTTGAATTTCAAATGCATGTTATTCCTGAAATTAATATGTAATGACCCAAAATTTGTTAAGACATATTTAATGAAGATTAAGTATTTAAAATGACTTATTTTTAGTATTAACGACTTAGAAATTATTTAAAACGAAGTTCGAATGTGTAAGTTTATATTAATTATAAAACGAACTCGTAACGCCACGGTAGTTCGAAAATTTTAGTTTTGAGTTTCAATTGAATGTACATAATTCGATATAAGTCGGGTTTCGATAAAATTTGAGACGTTAGGATATATTGAATTATAGTTTTCTAAAGGAGGTGAGAAATCAAGATTTCATGTTATAAATTGCGAGTTATGTCGAAATCAAATTTTCCAATAGTCGCTATGAAATCGTTTATAAATTATAATGATTTATTAAATATAATAAAAGGATTTAATTATAAAATTGGATATCGATTTAACTTAGATTTTGAAAATATCGAGTTATAAATCTGAGTATGCTTATTTTGGGGCAATATGATATTCTAGTTGGATATATACGATAATACTAATTTATTATTATATATTTGAGCTGTTTTTGAATTTTATTATATTTTATTGGTTTTACTTATGCCTTAAAAATAGTCATTTCCCAAACGACCTCAGTTTTCGACAAAATCAATTTTATCTGATCTGGAACGTCAAATTATTGTTAGGTTTCAAGTCAATTGGAATTCATATGTAAGTGTGGTAGAAATAAACACATACTAAAATTCAGTTAAAATTCAATAAAAACTTGAAATAAGGCTATTTTTCAAATGGTCTCCAAATTCGCTCGTTAGAACCGTATTAGTGAGACATAACGAGATTTCAAATTTCATAATTTTTGGAGTTAATATGTGATCACGATAAACATAAATGTGCGTTGAAATAAATATTTAATGTTATATTTATTTATATTTATATTTTGATAAAAACTAATTAAAACCATCGAATTAGCTTATGAAACCTATTCCATTGAGTCCGGAGTAGGGGAATTTGGCCGAGGACATTAGTCGTTGGGATTCGTTTGGAGTTCAGATGCGAAACTTCAAGTTTAAGAAATAATGGAATTAAAATATTAATTAATAAGGGGTATAAATACCCTTAAGTTTAGCAAACCCTAAATCTAATTTCTAGCACCGTCACTTACCATTTAATGGCCAGAATCACTCGAACTTAGATCCTTAATCACGCCTAAAATATTTCGAATTAGATTAGGGATTCAACATGAAGATTGTGGAGATTTGTGAGGGCTTCGATTCTGTACGGGTTTGATGGAGTTTCATTGCAAGGATTGCTCGAATTCGTGGCACAAAGGCCAACCATTCAGACGCAATTTCAGGGGGATGGAGACGTGCGAGTTCTCTACAATGCCTGGCGTGGGTAAAGGAAGGTGGCGACTTAATCGTTTCATGTTCCGATCGCCGTCTGGTCGAGTCTGGGTGGCGCGCTTGGGGTTTGAAGGCGACGAAGATTGGTTTCGTGAAACCTGGGAAGAAGAAAACGAACGAAAGGGGTATAAAGTGATTAACTAAGATAATTAAAATGTTAATTATGATTAAGTAAGTTATTTATGTGATAAAAATTTAAGTAACCGTATCTTGTTCAAACTGAAACAGAATCCAGCGAAACAAGTTGCGATGGAACCGCGACGACAAGAGCTTCGCAATGAAGCCAGTTTAGAGGAATTCAGAATTAGCTACAAATTTTGGTTAAATTAAACGCCTTGTTTAATTTAATTAAAATAATCATTTCACAACGATTTCAAACCAATCAATGTGAGACTCTCACTCAACTGAATTTTTATAAGTTATTATAATCTTGTTTGATTATATATATTTATTGTCTACGATTGCAATGTTTGTTATGTGGTTGATGGACGATGTTTATAGTTTTACTGTTATTATTATTAAACTGTGAACATTAGTGTTGTCAATTGAAACACTTATATTATAATTATTGGTTGATGGGTGATAGTTGATATGGATATTAATGATGTGCGAAATCCATATAAATAGAATTATATGGTAATTGGTTGAATCTCATTCCAATTTGGATTACGTTGAATATTTTGTTAAAAAAATATTCCGTGAAAATGAAAGTTTTAATTTTTCAAATTAGTTTGGAAAGTCCATTTAAGTGATTATGAATAAATTTCATAAAAGTTAAAATTTGATTGAATTAATTTTCAATTAATTAAGGCATGTCTTCAGTTTTAAATTGAAATAAACAGTAACGGGTAAATGTGAATTCAAGTTAGGTATATAAATGTTGTTTATAACTCACCCACATTTTTCCATTGATCTTATTTATTTTTATAATGAATGTCAAAAAAGTTTGGATTTCAAAATCTGATATTTTTAAAAATATTATTATTTTAATATTATAATAATATATAACATTCAGTTTTGGTTTAAAATTGAATTAGAGTTTGAAATCATTTTTAAACGAGCTTATAAACATTTTATAGAATACATTTAAACTGAATCAATGAATTTTATTATAAATAATAAAATGATTTGAATAGGATGTGTCGTGCAGCGACCGTTCGCGAATTTCGACCATTAACTTCAAATTGACGTACCGAGAGATTCGACTGTCGGATTTTCCCGAAATAAAGAATGTTTGATTCAAAATGAAAAGAGATTTCTAATTATATTTTAAGTTATAAAATCTAGCGGTCAGATTTTGAGATAAATTCAAATCAAATTTGAATAAAACAGCGCTATTGCTGTTAATGACCTGAAATTGGCTTTTAATGAAATATGCTATTTTTAAATTATTAAAAATAGAGAGAATTATGATAAATCATAATAAATGATTTAAAAGTGATTTGGACTAAATATGTTTAGTTTTGGACAGTATAAGACTATTTTGTGAATATTAGCTATTCAGACAAAAGGATTAAAACGATTCAAAGCTAATAAATACTTAACCAAGTTAAAATTTTACAATGTATAAATATTGGATTTGAATGAAAATAGTCTCTGAATATTTCGATATTGGATTCCGTAATTATAGGGATATTGTTTTGAGGAATTTGGAAGATACAGATATCGTTATTCCCTATGCGATGTCTATTGGTTTGAGAATTTGATGTTGAACATAAGTCGATATGATTTCTATTCAAAGCCTTATATTTGATATCAAATTTGATTTTGGGTTTGTCGTGAATAGTGTCTTCAATAACACTATTCTTAAACCCAGTTGAAAATGAAATTTATGGAATAAATCTTTTAGTTAAGATTAATGAAGTTTTCCAAAGTGAAGTTTTCCAATTTATAAATTTAATTGGAACTGAATGGAAGTTTGATTTTGCGTTTATCATGAACGATGTTTAAAATAATATTTGTTCTTTAACCCAGTTGAAGGAAAGATGATTTCTCAATTTTGAGTTTTAATAAGTATTTCAACAAAGATTTAGACGAATAAGATGGAGATTAAAACTAAGTCATAGATTTTATGAATCTTTTAACAAAGATTTGATTAAATGAAATGAGATTAAAACTATGTTATAATTTTAATAAATCTTCCAACAAAGATTTAGAATGAAAGAAGGCAATTAAATTTACCAAAACCTGGTGAGTATTAGATATGGAGTACCAATAGCTTTGCTCCATGGGATGAATAGGATGAGAATGGGATAACGATACGAGAGATTGCCTTTTTGTAAGGCTTTATAATCCCGATAAGGCTTATAAACCTTAATTTGAGTTAAGTTTGTGAAAAGAGATCATATAATCTTTTGAACTGATTTAAGGAAAGATTTAAACAAGAAGGTTAAATGAAGTAAACATTTGATAAGATTTATGGGAGTAACTCCGAATGTAAAGAATATTTGAATAAAGGAATATTCTAAATTGGACGGAGACTTATGATATGTTTATATATCACTTGATTGTAATGATGCGATAGTTATTCGAAAAGACTGGGTTTCAACCGATTCTAAATAACTAATACAATGATTGCCAAAGATATTGAAAATGGTGGTTGAATACCAGAGATGTTCACATCATTTGGATGATTGTTAATGCCTTGGGTAGCTCCCGTTATAAGGTTAAAGTGGTGGTCGTCCATACGTACTTGGAGATCGACTGGATATGCAAGGGTCTCTCTCCCTTAGGGGACGAGGAATAAGGTGTCTCTGGTTTTGTTTAGACCTAGAACTAACTTGTAAATGGATGTGTGTCTTATGTTTTATTTCATAACACAAGTGATAAATTTCCATTGATAATATATCTGTGGTGGCGGAGAATTTATTCTCTTATCTTAATACCCTTCTTTGAGGCATATGAACTCAAAATTTATATTATTAATTGAAACTAATCATATGTATGAATTGACAATGTGGCATGGTAAGATGCCGATTGATCAAAGATTTTGTTGAAAACAAACCTTTGTGGATGATAATCAAAGCATGGCATACATAGCGTAGCTTTGTTTCGAGCCGTGACTTCGACAAGCCTCTTGTTGTATATAACGTAGTTGTATACACAATTATTTGATTTTTGTTTGATGATAACAAACAAGTATATTTTATTTTTAAATGTGTTTGTTACCATACTGTTCTAGATATACATCACAGACAAGAACATAATATCTATATTTAAATAGAATACGATTGTACAGACATTCATATATTCATACAGTATTTTATTTAAATATAAATATTATATTTCAAACATTCAAATAGTACAACTATTTGTAACTCCACTATTTAAACATTCACTGAATATTGTACATGTAAATAAACTGAATGAAATAGATAAGTTTGTTTCACAACAATAAAATGATATTTTATTTCAATCAAACTTGTTTATTACATATAAACAGTACAATATTTTTCATGTACACAGCTCCTTTATTACAGAATCACTACAACACTCATACAATCACTCTGTCATATATACATACGTTTTCACTTTCATATACAGACACATTTACTGACACTGCTTCATTCACTGTCTTCACAACATCTTCACTGTCAGTCCAGTCATCATCTTCATACCTGTCATATACAGAAACACACAAACAGTATATGGAACAGAAATAATTTCATACTCTAGCAAATATTATTTTATTTTCAAAATTCTTTTTACCTCAGTTTTCTAGTGTGTTTCTCATCATTTTTCATGACTTGATCTAATCTCTGTCTAGTCAGTTTGTATATGTATAATATAGGGACAGGAAATCTTGTCTGATGGCTGCATAAACACATGTGTATAAATATACACGTGTGAACTGCCATGCCAATCAGAGAGCAACTGAGGAGCAGCCAAAGTGGACCAACTCAACTCAATGCACAGCTCTTTGTCAAGCCAAAGTGAAAAACAACTCAACATAAACATGGCATGGTCGAGCCAAAGTGCAAACCAACATACAAAATTCAAAGTAGTCGAACAACCAACAACTCATATATGAACAACCAACAATGAGGACATGTCTGCATGGTTCGACCACAACACAGGTTTGATGAAAAGTATCAAAACAAGGCAGTTTTTCACACAAGCTCCAAATGGCCAGAGACATATATAAATGGTGAAGACTGTGCATATATACCAACATCATGGTGAAGGTAACAAGTGGGACAACACATCATGGCAGCTGCAATAATTTCAAGTTTAAACATATGGTGCAACAGCAACAATGACAAGTTAGCAAGGGTTCAAGAGGCTAAACATAGCCATCATGTAAATACATGATTGCAGCAGCATTGGTGAGGAGCATAACCGTTTCAAATACGTATGTTCATGCATGGGATTACAAACTGCCTATATGTAACAATCCCAAAACAGCATGAATCTAAACAGATTGGAGCAATACATGAGAAAGCTACATGATGGCAACATGAATAAAATAGTTCAATGGTTCAAGAACAAGTTGAAGTTGTTCAAATGTACAACCCAGACCAGGAAGTACATATTGCAGTTTACATGAGAGGCCAGACTCAAGTAGACACATGGTAGTGAAGCATGGATTAATAAAGTATACAGCCATAATGTACAAGTAATAGTTTTTTTTGTAAGAGTGGTCGGGAACAAATAATGTACATGCACAACATGGAGCATGCAAACAGCAATATCAAAATGGATGAAGCATGCTCCATTATGGTTCAGCAGTGCATACGCACATACTCATGAACAAGTGGGTGCACAAGTTTACAAATTCAAGTGCATACAAATGATTAAATTAACTTTCAGGCCATGCAAGTATTCAAACGGCAATGAAGAAGCATGCTTGGTGAAACAACAACAAACAGTGTATAGGACATATGCACATCACATACATTTATGTGCATCCAGTCAGGGACAAGATGAAAATATAGGGCATGGATGAATGGTGCAATTCAATGTGACACATGTGTTGTGTGCAGCTTGTTTCTCAAGTTCATGTCAAGATGACAGTATGGTGTACATATATCAGATGTCTCATGTACAAGAATGGCGAGATCTGTGGTGAATGGAGCAATCACAGTAGGCACTTTCATGTGCAAATACAAGGATGTAACCATATCTGAAATGGTCAAATACAAGGTGAAAATGGCAGTGTGAATTCAGGGAAGTTTTTAAATCGATTCAAGAATGGCAAGCAAAATCACTAAAGGGAATTCATAGAAACAACGTGGAGACATGCAAATTGACATTTCCAGTTTTTGCTCATCTATCTTAATTTGTTTCCAAAAATTTAGGGATCGAAATTGGCAAGATATTATTTCAGAGATCGCTAATCAAATCAGTTTGTTATTGCAGATATCAACAATACATATTTGGCAAGCATTTTTGCATGTGACAATTAAATTCCAGAAATCATGCATGGACAAACGATTGAATTCGAAAAGGCAACATCATTCAAATTGTTTCCAGCTTTTCGTCAATCAGATTAAAATTAAGGCAACAAGAGGCAACTTCTCATATTCAATCAAAGCCATAAATCAAAAAGAGGAAACCACACAAAATTGGGACAATCAGATCGAATCATATCATGAAATCAGAGCAATTAGGGTTTTAAATATACCCTATAAATTACCATATCATCACTGGCATTCAGAGTATCAAAAACCAAAAACCCACAATTTCAAGAGATAAAAATCAAATCAAATTCTGAGAACTTACAAAAGGTTTTCAATTGCAACCCAAGTCAGTGAATCGATCAAGAGCATCAACTGGAAGAAGTTTCAGAGATCATCTCCTTCAGAACATCAGTAAATCGATTCAACTTGGAGGATTTTAGAAAACCCTAAAAATCGTGGTTGCCATTTTCTATTCTCAGAAGAAAAGAGGATCAGACCAAAGAATGAAAGGTGCAACGGATTTCAAGTGGGCCGGCCAAGTCACAAAGAGGTCTTAGGTTTTTAATTTGTTAAAAGGGAGGGTTTTCTAGTTTTTAATTTAATTTGATTTGTTGTTATTTATTTTGAAAACCGTCAGATAGTTTCTAGCGTCTGTAAAATACTAGGGGATCCAGTCAGGGTGTTGACTGACAGTTGCTAGAGTCTGTAAAACCTAGGTTACGGATTATGGGTTTGTAATTCGAGAAAATCTGGTCGAGGGGATATCGGTCGGTCTAAGGTTTTGAGCGTAGGGTTAGTACAGGAGTAGGGAGTGCGAGTTTACATGGTCTTGTAAGAGGGATCTGTTCTATCACCTAGTAGAAACCTTAGGAATGCAGCAGTAGGCAGGGTTTTGTCGAAGCTGGGTATCTCTGGGTGTTATTTCCTTTCTGCTGCATTCTGTGATCTGTTTATTATTTTATGTCCCGTTAGATTTTTAATTCAGAGATAAAACTGTGACAAACCCTATTCACCCCCGTCCCCTCTCTAGGGTTAATCTAGATCCAACAAGTGGTATCAGAACAGGTATTTCATTAACTCTAGAGTCATGGGTAACGCTATTTGTCAGTCTAGTGAGAGTCAGTCCAGTTCATTTCCAACTATTTTCGATGGAACAGATTTTTTAAACTGGAAATCCAAAATGGAATTTTATTTAAAATCTGTTAATATTAAATGTTGGGATGTTGTTATCAATGGGTTTGATAGTGTAGATATTACTTTCAATGCTCTTGCTATGAAAATTATGTTTGATTATCTTAGTACTGTACAGTTTAATCTTATCTGTCATTGTTTATCTGCACAGGAAATCTGGGATACTCTCAATATGATGCATGGAAGATCTGACAACTGCAGCTCAAAACCCGAGAAAGTCGACTCAGATTCAAAGTTCTACTTAACAGGATTTACAAATGAAAATTCAGATGGATCAGTCGATGGAGAATCAATAAACAATGAGACAGGAAATTTCTCATACGGAGATTTAGTTTATATGTGTGCTGATCTAACTAAGTCTGTTGATAAACTCCAATCTAAAAACAAATTTATGAAATCAAAAAATCGTGAGTTGACTAGAAAAATTAATGATTTGGAATCACAACTTGAATATTTTAAAACCTCTTCAAATTCAAACTGCAAAAATTGTTTGAAATTGGAAACCAATCTTGTTCATCTCAATAAAAATATTCAAAAGTTTGAAAATGAAAATTTGATCTTAAAAGAGAACAAGATTGAGTTATCAAGTTCGAATAATTTTCTGCAAAAGGAATTTGAAATTTTTAAGACTGCTATAAATTCCAAACTTGAAATTGCTGAAAATGAAAATTTGGTGAAAAGTGATTTGATTTTGAAAGAACTTGACAATGAGATTGAAAAATCCAAGAAATTTGAGTCTGAAAAACAAAAACATTTTGAATTTGAAATTACTGAGTCCCAAAACCAAATTAAATTGCTTAATGATGAAAATTTGGTTTTGAAATCTGATTTTGAAATATGTAAGATCATTAAAAATCGTTGTTCATATTTAATGAAAGAAAACGGTGATCTTAAAACTGAAATTCAACAACTTGAAATAATTTTGAGTAAATTTTTTGATGGAGAAAAATCTTTGAATATGTTGTTGAAAAACCAAATTTCTGTTGGAAATAAACGTGGTCTTGGTTTTGGGAAAAATAATGTTCCTGGAAAATGAAATTCAAATGATTTGAAAAATCCCTCAAACAGCTTTGGTAAGAATCGTTTTGAAAATTTGAACTCTGATGAATTTAAAGGATTTTTAAATGATAATAGAGATGAGAATTTGTTTTGTATCAATCCATTTAAACATTCTTGGATCCCAAAAGGAAATAAAACAACTTGGACTAAATTTAAACAGATTTGGGTTCCTAAGGGTACAAAAGTTATTTCTAATGGTTTGTTGTACAAACAAATATGGGTATCAAAAGATGTTAACATAACTGTGAGTGGTTTTACTAATTTTGTTAGACCACTCAATCCCCTAAACTGTTAAGTACTAGAGGAGGCTGAGGAACTGCTGTGCAAAAAGAAATGTGAAGCAAAGCTGTCTATACTTCTATGTCATTCACAGTTCCTTTAGCCAAGATTTGTTGAGTTAGAGATTCATTTGCTTACATCGATTTCAGGTATAATCTCTAAACTCATCTTTGTAAATATTTTTTATGTATTCCTTCTTTTACCCCTTTTTCTTTTTCTGTTTTCTGTTTTGTCACTGTCATATCATTGTAATTTCTTCTAGGCTTCATTAACTTCCAATTGTAGAACTCATATTTCTGAAAATTCGCTTTAGTTGAATAGAACTCTTATGTTTTGATTATTTCCAGATCTAGAATTTAATCTTGTAAATATCTGCAATTGTTTTGAAGTTTTTTTTATTTCTGAACAGTGCTAATATATTCTTAAACACTATTGTTCTAAATTCTAAATTTTTGAAAATCTGAATATTTAATGAAATTTCACACATCTCTGCTGTTTGAGTTCCTTCTAATTCATTTTAGAAAAGCTTGAAATAATATACTCATTACAGTACTCTACTATTTACCAGTTGTGATAATTCCATTGATTTCAGATTGGCTTGGATATTTTGTTTGGTCTTGAATCATTGCTTACATCTTGAAATTCACTGTAATTCATGATCATCTTGTAACGCCCCGCCTCTATACCCACTATCGTCCAGTTCATTTCAGAGAAATGTCGTAGACCATAACGGAGAATGAGGTTTATGAAGAGCGACCGATTGTATGATTGCTCCATGTGAGGAATGCACATTGAATTCTGATACCGATTAAAATTTCGGCATGACCATTCGGCACATAGGGCAACTACACAACGGCTATATGCAATCCGGAAAGCAGTATAAAATAGACAACAACAATAATATAAACATGGTATATCTCAAAGCCAGACACAGAGTAATCATATCACAAAGGCGAAATAGATATGAATAAACCAAGAATGTGTACAACAAGCTAGTGGTCAACAAAGATCCACTAATACATGTACCATGATCTAACTAAAAGAATATGTATACAACAATAGATATGCCATAGGTACAAAAGTACATAAAACTACAGAGGCAGAGTAGTAAGCTGAAAGCAGAAGATCAATCCTGCGAGGATTCCCAGAGGAGTACCTAACATGACTCGGCCTGACCCGAGTATTATTTATAAGAAAATAAACAATAAACGGATCAGTCTAGCTGTACTTATCAAACAAACCGAGATAACAAGAGATATAACACAGGATGACATGAACATGGCATGTCGACACAATCAGGAAATGACAATGGAATGTCAGCACACAAATATCTCTAAATAATCTCCTAGCTAATATAGAATGCAACATTCAAATAATAGCACATAACAGGAAATGACAGCGGAATGCCAAATACACATCAAATTGATGACCATCGCATCAAAGTAAATCATGAGTCATAAATCATTTCTCAAATTGACGCGCTTCGCGTCAAAGTAATCATAAATCATCAAACTCATCATAAATCATCAAGACATCATAAATCATCAAAGTCATCAGAAATCATCAAGACATCATAAATCATCAAGACATCACAAAGGGGCAGACCTGTTCATAGATGAGATACGATCTCTAGGTAGCGAACCCATTTGTTTGAGCCGAAGCTCCCCACGAAGCCAGGTCATGACCCCGGAAGAGAGAAAACACATAATCATGAAATCCCTAGAAAACATCATAAAGAGGGGGCAGGTCTATTCACAGATGTGATACGATCTCTAGGTAGCGAACCGATAAATTTGAGCCGAAGCTCGCTACGAAGCCGGGTCATGACCCCGGAAGAGAGAAAACAC
Organism: Allium sativum; assembly: GCA_030737875.1. Taxonomy (NCBI): domain Eukaryota; kingdom Viridiplantae; phylum Streptophyta; class Magnoliopsida; order Asparagales; family Amaryllidaceae; genus Allium; species Allium sativum. Next base: position 471,178,993 of record CM060920.1, on the reverse strand, counting down.
ATAATCGTGAATTCCCTAGTAAACATCATAAATCATAGAAAATCATAGAAAGTTGGATCGAAGTCCCCCAGGTGAAATCCAAGAATCGTAAATCCCACTCGGGCGATCGAGGACCACAAAACACAAGTCAAAAAGGATCACATCGATCCGGGTGAATAGAAATTACTCCGAGCTATTTAATATAAGGAAATAGCGACATGTCCCATAACCACATGCTATTCTCGAATATTTACGAACCCTTAGTTGGTTTCTATTCAAAACAGAGAAAATCACCACACATGCTCGAACGCACGAGTCCAAGAGTTATTCGCCGAAGTAAACGTATAAGGGGTCATAGTCCTCAGTTTTACTAAGGTAAATGAACTAAATTTCTTGTCCGATCGAGAGGATAAGTAATCGTATATAAATCAATAGAATCAGAACCGGGTTTAGAAACCGAATTTGTTTTAAAAGGATTTGAATTTAAAAACTGATTAAATATTGGTTCGATGCCCATTGACAATATAAAACCCCATTATCCATTGTGGTTCAATTATTCATGAAAACCGTCGCCGTAGCGAATAGAATACAAACATCATGAATCATTAACTCACATTACAACAACATACCGGAAATCAAGGGATAACGATTGTAATTTCGATCAACGAACGAATCGAAATCCCAAACTAGGACCCGAAGGTTTTAAACTATATCGGAATAGACTCAAAGGATATCGAGTCGATAATTCACGTTTTAGAGGCGTGAATCATCTTAACAAGAGTATCGAATAAATTCGATATACAAAATAGAGTGCACGGGCTTCAGAATGATCACTTATTCAATTCACATCATAAACAAATGTGAATCGGCCAAGAAGGATCAACATTGGAAGAATCACATGAGAATCAAAATCGATGAATCGAGCTGCTGGAATCTGTGAATTCATAAAGCTGAAGTTCACAAACGAAGTCCGGACGGCCTGGGCTCTGGCCGGGAAAGAGCCTGGATGGGCCTACTGTTGACCGTGGTCTCTACCGGTCAACAGCAGATTTTCAGTGACAGACGTCTGTCACCCCAAGGACAGACATCTGTTGTTTGGAAAATTATTTCCCGAGAGTTTGGACAGACGTCTGAGCTGAAGCAATTATTTATTTTGCTTCCTAAACAATGACAGACGTCTGTCCCCCTCCCGGACAGACGTCTGAGCTGAAGTGTGGCCATTTTTGCTTAGGAAATGAGGTGCAAACGGCTCTCGGACGAAGCCGGATCATTGGTGATGGCTTATAACATTTTCTAAGTGAAAATGAAGCATCAAAAATATGCCAAAGCAACTCATAACACCAAACAAACATGCACAAACATATATATAAGAGATTAGCAATGGTTTTGATTATAAATTCCAAAACGGGCAAATTTTCTAACCAAACCAATCAAATACGATTCAAGCGACTTGTGAAGGCTTAGAACTATGTCGGGGGACAACGGAGCTTCACAACATCACCAATCAACTCTTAGCATATGCATTAGGTCGTATGAATAACATATGTCATAATGTATACCTCAATGAAATTCAAACTAATAAACTGGAAAGTGTAAACTCTCCTAACCAATTCAACAAGAAAATGCAACATGAAATGGTCCTAAATTACACTTGTGCAAGCCATAGACTTGCAGCATAGATGTGAGTTCAATAAAGAACTCACCTTTGCTTGCTAGAAGCAAGAAATCAACCCAAAGCTTTGCTAAATCAACCTCTCTTCAATCAATACTCATGAATCTCCAATCTAAGAGCATATCAACAAGATTCCTAAGAGTTAGGTCATAGGAATTATCACAAATCAAAGAGGAGTGGAGTTGGAGAAGATGAAGAGGAAGATGGAGAAGCTTACCCAAGCTTTTGCACTTGATTTCCTCTTGAATTGGATCCCTAAGACAAGCTAGGGATTAGGGGAGTTTTAATTTCCCTTTCCCTCTTCCATTTTCTATTTCTTTGTTGAAGTGAGAATGAATGAAGAGGAGGATGAGGGTTTGGGGTTATATGGTGAGCAAGGCTAGCTCAACCAAGACCCGACCCAAAATGCCAAATTTCCGAATCTCGGAACATATCGAAGCTTATAGTTTTCGAACACCTAAATGACGTTTTGAACTCAATGGAAGTAGTTTCGAGTCCAAATTTGACCATATGCAGGAAGTGATATTTTGGTCATATACCCAATGAAAAAGACCAAAATTGCTCAACTCAAAAGCGATGTTTACAGTCAAAAAGATCGTAAACGATGATCCGAACTCAATGAAAGTGGTCCCGAGTCCTAATTTTATCGTTTGTGAAAAACGACATTTTGAGTGACACATAAGATATGACGATATATTTAGATAAAATATCAAAAATCTAAAATCGTCGAATGAGCGGGTTGTTACAGACTTCCCCCTTAAAAGAATTGCATCCCTGCAATTCCTTAAGAATGAAGTAATAAGTAACAACCAAAAACAAATACCACGGAGTGGTACCACAAAAACCGACACGAAATGAAAAGATCACACCAACGGCTAGGTGAGATCCCAATTTTGTCTCGCAAGATCATAAAAACTAGAGTTCAATCTCGAACTCCATTACCCATGAAGGTAGTCATCCCAAATGGGTAAAATAATTCCAGAAAAATTCATAAGCGCTACGAATTCAAATAGACTCACCTTTCTTCATATGATTCTCAAGTGAACGAGAATCAATAAAATGCACCAAAACCAAGCGAATCTAATTTGGAATTTCAAAAAGCAAAGGGACTGCGCCCTACAAACGTGAGATATCAATAGTAGATATTTCTCTTTGGATATGAAATGGTAATTTACGATGGTTGACTAATCCATCCCCAAAATCAATCACGACGATGTAGCGAATATCGAACCCGAGCGCTTTAGTCCTGTGACAAGGTGGATTACACCAACAAAAGCACAACATAGTGATTCCAACGAATTTAGCTAAGGAAAGTAATTTTCGAAGGAATAATCAATTATAATATCAACGATTCAAGGTTTGTAACGGAATACCAAAGTGCTAGAAACCGATAAACAAATATTGGTAACGGAATACCAATGAACTACAAATCGATAATCCATTATTGGTAACGGAATACTAATGAACTAGAAATCGATAACAAATATTGGTAACGGAATACCAATGAACTACAAGTCAAGAATCAAATGTTGGTAACGGAATACCGATGAACTACAAATCGATAATCAAATATTGGTAACGGAGTACCAATAAACTAGTTCGGGGAAATCGATTTCTAACCAGGTACTAAATCTCATTTAGTAACCATAAAGACGAATCATTAGGAATTATACGAAATTCCCAACATTTAGGAACTCGAGTATCAATTTTAAAAAATCAGAAACATCAAGAAGATGATGGACAAGTAGTGCACAACTTATCACTTCGGGACAACAGGATTTAAGATAATTTTCCGCCAAAAATCTCAAATCGCAAAAACATCAGTAATTAATCAAAGAAGCAATAGACAATTTCTATAACAAGATGAGATTGAACCGAAGGGGTCGTAATCCCCAAAAAAATTAGATTCACAAGGGCTAACAAACGTGCGGAGACAATTGTCAACCCAAATGATTCAAACAAACAAGTGATGAATATCAAAAGAGCTCATCCTTTCGATATTCATTTCTAAGAACAACGCAAAGCTAATTCCATAAGTGAATTGACTATAGCACTTCTGGATGATCGACTAGATCATAGATTCGAAGAAAGGAATTATTGAGTTTGTCGTGGATCGCAAAATCTCAAATTTTCCCTCCCTAACGGGAACTCCCATTCTCTCGATTGATCGTTCACTAGAGAAAATAAGAAGACCCATGGAATCATAAGAATACTAAATTCTCTTTAGCAAATCGAAACAAGGATTAAGAATTAGGCGAGATTCACAATCACTAAGAATTCTCGAAAATCAAAGATCTGAAATCCAGAAACAAGAGACATAAATAAATAACTTTTTAGGTTGTTTCTGGAGTTATTTAATTTACTCAAAGAAAAGATTCAAGATAGTTTCTAATTGAAAATCTTAAACCACTCAAATTCTTGGAATTGCTCCAAGGATATCTAGAAATAAATTATCTAGAAAAATAACAACCGACTACGAAAAATCACAAAAACCTAAAATATTATTATTTTGATTTACTTATTAGGAGTGAATTTTAATTTTAGGAATCATTTCGAATGTCGGATTGTCACATAATGATGTTTACGAATTCCGAACTACAACATGGCGTCCCATATCTTGTTCGAGATCCTTAACGCACCTGATGGACAAGTTAACACAAGAAAGTCCTCAAAATTTCTAGCGTTCACGCGAATCTCATGAAAACATAAAAATTCAATAAATCATTCATGATGGCATAAAGGAAATAAAATTCCTTTATCAACTTACAATAAAACACAAATGATATCTTTTGATAACGAAGAACACGATCGACGTATATCAAAAGAACATAAATAAAATAATCTCTAAACAAGGTAAATGACATTAAGGAATTAATGATACGTACTTTGACTCAAGAAGAGGGATCACAAGAAGCGGGATGTTTTCCCGCATTCTTGATCTTGAGTTTGGAACGCAACGAGGTAACACAAATGTATCGTTGCACATTTGTTGAGTAAATTTAGCACAAATGCTTGGTGACTCACACTGGCACAACGAGGTAACAAATGAGTTGTTTTAGCCCGAAGGCTTGGTGATCTCACACCGAACTAGAACTATATAGCTGACAACAAGGGAGTATATTTAGTCACAAAGACATGGTATCTCCATACCGGCCGACAAGTAATCAATAGAGCATGCCAGGTACGTAACGACGTATGAAACAATCTTAACTAGAAATCAAGAAATATCAGGATCAAAGGCACTTACGACGTGCGTAACGACGCACGGGAAAGATATCCAATGATCAATCAACTATAAGAATCATAAATGATCAACAAGATAACTGTGATACACGATAGGCGAAACAGACATCGATTAGCAACTCGAGTCATAGAATGAAACAGAAGCACCACTAGAGCTCGCGGGCCCTAGACGGACTATAGAAATCAACCTGAAGGAGACGAGTCAATAACTATTCTAAAAGACTAAAAATAGGTCACTAGATGCTCAAACACCCCTGCGTAGGAGGTACACTGGGTGAACCGGCACTTGCACGGCTACGACCAACTATTTCGCTTTTTTAAGGAAAAAGAAGGAAGAAAAAGTTAGCCTCAAGTTGAATTCAAACAATGCGAGTTAATTCAAAATGGAATCGCATAGGAAGATAAGCTATGATGAGTCTTAGGACTCTAAATAAAACCTTAAAGCACGATTCCCGAGAGAGGCTCAAGACAATACCATCGTCATACTATCTTACACTGTTTCGGAAAGTGGCTCCGATACCAAACTGTAACGCCCCGCCTCTGTACCCACTATCGTCCATTTCATTTTAGAGAAATGTCGTAGACCATAACGGAGAATAAGGTTTGTGAAGAGAGGCCGATTGTATGATTGCTCCATGTGAGGAATGCACATCGAATTCTGATACCGATTAAAATTTCGGCATGACCATTCGGCACATAGGGCAACTTTACAACGGCTATATGCAATCCGGAAAGCAGTATAAAATAGACAACAACAATAATATAAACATGGTATATCTCAAAGCCAGACACAGAATAATCATATCACAAAGGCGGAATAGATATGAATAAACCAAGAATGTGTACAACAAGCTAGTGGTCAACAAAGATCCACTAATACATGTACCATGATCTAACTAAAAGAATATGTACACAACAATAGATAATGTCATAGGTACAAAAGTACATAAAACAACAGATGCTGAGTAGTAAGCTGAAAGCGGAAGATCAGTTCTGCAAGGATTCCCAGAGGAGTACCTAACATGATTCGGCCTGACCCGAGTATTATTTATAAGAAAATACAATAAACGGATCAGTCTAGCTGTACTTATCAAACAAACCGAGATAACAAGAGATATAACACAGGATGACATGAACATGGCATGTCGACACAATCAGGAAATGACAGTGGAATGTCAGCACACAAATATCTCTAAATAATCTCCTAGGTAATATAGAATGCAACATTCAAATAATAGCACACAATAGGAAATGACAGCGGAATGCCAAATACACATCCAATTGATGACCATCGCATCAAAGTAAATCATGAATCATAAATCATTTCTCAAATTGATGCGCTTCGCGTCAAAGTAATCATAAATCATCAAAGTCATCATAAATCATCAAGACATCATAAATCATCAAAGTCATCAGAAATCATCAAGACATCATAAATCATCAAGACATCATAAAGGGGTAGAGCTGTTCATAGATGAGGTACGATCTCTAGGTAGCGAACCCATTTGTTTGAGCCGAAGCTCCCCACGAAGCCGGGTCGTGACCCCGGAAGAGAGAAAACACATAATCGTGAAATCCCTAGAAAACATCTAAAGAGGGGGCAGGTCTGTTCACAGATGAGATACGATCTCTAGGTAACGAACCCATAAGTTTGAGCCGAAGCTCCCCACGAAGCCGGGTCGTGACCCCGGAAGAGAGAAAACACATAATCGTGAATTCCCTAGTAAACATCATAAATCATAGAAAATCATAGAAAGTTGGATCGAAGTCCCCCAGGTGAAATCCAAGAATCGTAAATCCCACTCGGGCGATCGAGGACCACAAAACACAAGGCATAAAGGATCGCATCGATCCGGGTGAATAGAAATTACTCCGAGCTAGTTAATATAAGGAAATAGCGACATGTCCCATAACCACATGCTATTCTCGAATATTTACGAACCCGTAATTGGTTTCTATTAAAAACAGAGAAAATCACCACACATGCTCGAACGCACGAGTCCAAGAGTTATTCGCCGAAGTAAACGTATAAGGGATCATAGTCCTCAGTTTTACTAAGGTAAATAAACTAAATTTCTCGTCCGATCGAGAGGATAAGGAATCGTATATAAATCAATAGAATTAGAACCGGGTTTAGAAACCAAATTTGTTTTAAAAGGATTTGAATTTAAAAACTGATTAAATGTTGGTTCGATGCCCATTGACAATATAAAACCCCATTATCCATTGTGGTTCAATTATTCATGAAAACCGTCGCCGTAGCGAATAGAATACAAACATCATGAATCATTAACTCACAATACAACAACATACCGGAAATCAAGGGATAACGATTGTAATTTCGATCAATGAACGAATCGAAATCCCAAACTAGGACCCGAAGGTTTTAAACTATATCGGAATAGACTTAAAGGATATCGAGTCGAAAATTCACGTTTTAGAGGCATGAATCATCTTAACAAGAGTATCGAATAAATTTGATATACAAAATAGAGCGCACGGGCTTCAGAATGATCACTTATTCAATTCACATCATAAACAAATGTGAATCGGCCAAGAAGGATCAACATTGGAAGAATCACATGAGAATCAAAATCGATGAATCGAGCTGCTGGAATCTGTGAATTCATAAAGCTGAAGTTCACAAACGAAGTCCGAACGGCCTGGGCTCTGGCCGGGAAAGAGCCTGGATGGGCCTACTGTTGACCGTGGTCTCCACCAGTCAACAGTAGATTTTCAGTGACAGACGTCTGTCACACCAAGGACAGACGTCTGTTGTCAGGAAAACTATTTCCCGAGAGTTTGGACAGAAGTCTGTCCATTTTTGGACAGACGTCTGAGCTGAAGCAATTATTTATTTTGCTTCCTAAACAATGACAGTCGTCTGTCCCCCTCCCGGACATACATCTGAGCTGAAGTGCGGCCATTTTTGCTTAGGAAATGAGGTGCAAACAGCTCTCGGATGAAGCCGGATCAATGGTGATGGTTTATAACATTTTCTAAGTGAAAATGAAGCATCAAAAACATGTGGAAGTAACTCATAACACCAAACAAACATGCACAAACTTATATATAAGATATTAGCGATGGTTTTGATTATAAATTCCAAAATGGGCAAATTTTCTAACCAAACCAATCAAATACGATTCAAGCGACTTGTGAAGGCTTAGAACTATGTCGGGGGACAACGGAGCTTCACAACATCACCAAATCAACTCTTAGCATATGCATTAGGTCGTATGAATAACATATGTCATAATTTATACCTCAATGAAATTCAAACTAATAAACCGGAAAGTGTAAACTCTCCTAACCAATTCAACAAGCAAATGCAACATGAAATGGTCCTAAATTACACTTGTGCAAGCCATAGACTTGCAGCATAGATGTGAGTTCAATAAAGAACTCACCTTTGCTTGCTAGAAGCAAGAAATCAACCCAAAGCTTTGCTAAATCAACTTGTCTTCAATCAATACTCATGAATATCCAATCTAAGAGCATATCAACAAGATTCCTAAGAGTTAGGTCATAGGAATTATCACAAATCAAAGAGGAGTGGAGTTGGAGAAGATGAAGAGGAAGATGGAGAAGCTTACCCAAGCTTTTGCACTTAATTTCCTCTTGAGTTGGATCCCTAAGACAAGCTAGGGCTTAGGGGAGTTTTAATTTCCCTTTCCCTCTCCCATTTTCTATTTCTTTGTTGAAGTGAGAATGAATGAAGAGGAGGAGGAGGATTTGGGGTTATATGGTGAGCTAGGCTAGCTCAACCAAGACCCAACCCGAAGTGCCAAATTTCCGAATCTCGGAACATATCGAAGCTTATAGTTTTCGAACACCTAAATGTCATTTTGAACTCAATGGAAGTAGTTTCGATTCCAAATTCGTTAATATGCAGGAAGTGATATTTTGGTCATATACCCAATGAAAAGACCAAAATTGCTCAACTCAAAAGGTATCGATGTTTACAGTCAAAAAGATCGTAAACGATGATTCAGACTCAATGAAAGTGGTCCCGAGTCCTAATTATTTCGTTTGTGAAAAACGACATTTTGAGTGACACATAAGATACGACGATATATTTAGATAAAATATCAAAAATCTGAAATCGTCGAATGAGCGGGTTGTCACATATATTTTGGATTTTTTGTTTGTATGAGATCACTTGAAAATTTCTGATATTTTGAATCCCACACACCTCTCAAATCTAAAATTATTAATGTTGTGTGATTGATTCATTGTATCTCATTATTTACATCCATTCAAGTAACTTCAAATAAATTATTTTTGGATCATGAATATGTCTTCAAACTTGATGTAAATATTCTGAAAAATTCTTTGGGCTTGTTAGAAATAATTTGGAAAAAATCTTTGAAAATCCAGTCTTGAAACTCACTGTTATGTCATGATTTCTTGATTTAAATATTTGATTGTTTAAAATCATTTGAAATTATTGATTTCTTGAATCTCACACACATTGTGAATTTAAAATTATAATCTGGTGTGACTAATTCATTGAATCTCCATCTTTTCATATTCCTTTAAATGATTTAAAATAAACCATATATTTAATCATTGGATCATGAACCATTCTTTGGCTGTCTAAAATATCTTTGAATCATCTCCTTGACAAGTCTGCTTTGAAAATGATATTTGTACTGCTCTGATATTGTTTTGAAAATATTTTGAAATTACTTGTTTATGATCTGTTTGCTGCTCTGATATTGTTCTTAGATAACTGCTTGTTTTTTATCTGTCTACTGCTTTGATAAATGTGCCAAATCTGTTGCTTGGTCTGCATGGGCCTTTGGCTTAAAATTCTTTTATCTGTGATACTCTTGTTTGTCTACTATGTCTTGTTACAATCCTCATTAATAGAGACACCAATCGGTATCAGAAGTGCCTTATATTTGTCTCACTCATCTGTACTTAGATTCTAATCTTCACCTTGTATAGATCCACACACTCTTTTTACTTTGTACAAAATTTTTCCTCTTGTTTTGTATAGATCCCCATATCCCTCTTGTAATTGATTTTCAATTTAAAAATTATTTATTGATTATTCATTTAGAAATTGAAATTTATATCCAAATTGAACTGTATTTATAATTCATCAAAATAATTATCAGATTTTGAGATTGTGATGGGTTATGACTACAATATATCTCACAACAAGGGGAGTTTTTATTTAGATTTTCATGATAGTTGAACATTTATTATAATATCTTTGAATTGACAATTATTTCACGACCATCTCCTTTATCTATCATCTTTCTATCATCCATCATGTTTTTTATATTAATGTGGAGAGTTTAATTTAAAAAAGATATATTTTTGAATAAAAAGTGAAGATATTTGTGATAGAAATTGGACTATGTTATTATTCAGAATTTGTGATAATTGAAAATTTTCAATGATCCCTGTACAGCCAAGCATATTTCATAATATAATTAATTTAGAAATTCATTTCACAGTCCATTTCTGTACCTTCCACATTTCTATCATTCATATTGGTTTTATATACTAAGGAGTTTTTTTTTGAAGCTGAAAACGATAAATATATAATTAATACATAAGTGTGTCTCTAACCTCATTTAAAAATCCAAGCTCTGGTCATGCATGGTTATGAGACAACTTATAATTTAAGTTGCGACTGACCTCATTTAAAAATCCAAGATCTAGTTATGCGTGATCAGTGTGCTGTTAAATAAAAATAAAAAGAAAAAGGAAATATTGTGCTATAAATTGAAATTAATCTGAAATTCTCCTTGGTGTATAAAAACCAGCCTATCAATCGATCTCTCTAATTTGGGAAATGTGTTAATATTTTATGACGTATTATGATTTGTTGATTGATAGCTATTGGGATTTGAGATTATTCGATTTTGTCACTTAAATTGAATTATTAATTATAATCCAAATCCATCTCTGCTTTTGTGGTTAATTTTACAAAAATCTTTTGAAAATAATTGGAAATTATATTTTTGTAACTCTCTCCATTTTATATAAAATTCATCATAAATTCGTCATTCTCTACAATGTGAAATATGCCACCTATTATCAGTATATTATGATTTTTGTTTGACTGATTGATATTTATGATTACCGTTCTTCCTCTTAAGCTGAAATTGTATTTCCTAGTCATTCTTCATCTATATTTTAAGGTCTAAATCCTTTTGATGATAACAAAAGGGGGAGAATGGATTAAGATTTATGAGTGAATATTTTATAAATATTTTAATTTTGAAAATTCCAATTTCATTTTCACATTCTTTTCACTCATACACAGTTATAGGGGGTTTCTATTGTAGTGGTAGCTTTCAATAGGGGGAGTTCAGCTATTCATTGTCAAACACATTTAACATATTCAAAATCTTTTATTTGTATGTCATCATCAAAAGGGGGAGATTGTTGTATATAACGTAGTTGTATACACAATTATATGCTTTTGTTTGATGATAACAAACGAGTATATTTTATTTTTAAATTTGTTTGTTACTGTACTGTTCTAGATATACATCACAAACAAGAATATAATATTTATATTTAAACAGAATACGACTATACAGACATTCATATATTCATACAGTTTTTTATTTAAATTTAAATATTATATTTCAAACATTCAAACAGTATAACTATTTGTAACTCCACTATTTAAACATTCACTGAATATTGTACATGTAAATAAACTGAATGAAATAAGTAAGTTTGTTTGACAACAATAAAATGATATTTTATTTCAATCAAACTTGTTTATTACATGTAAACAGTACAATCTTTTTCATATACACAGCTCCTTTACTACAGAATCACTACAACACTCATACAGTCACACTGTCATATATACATACGTTTTCACTTTCATATGAAGACACATTTACTGACACTGCTTCATTTACTGTCTTCAGTCTTCACAACATCTTCACTGTCAGTCCAGTCATCATCTTCATACCTGTCATATACAGAAACACACACACAGTATATGGAACAGAAATAATTTCATACTCTAGCAAATATTATTTTATTTTTAAAATTCTATTTGCCTTAGTTTTCTGGTGTGTTTCTCATCATTTTTCATGACTTGATCTAATCTATGTCTAGTCAGTTTGTATATGTATAATACAGGAACAGGAAATCTTGTTTGATGGTTGCATATACACACGTGTATGTATACACGTGTGCACTGCCACACCAATCAGCGAGCAACTGAGATGCAGCCATAGTGGACCAACTCGACTCAGTGCACAGCTCTTTGTCAAGCCAAAGTGAAAAACAACTCAACATAAACATGGCATGGTTGAGCCAAAGTGCAAACTAACATACAAAATTCAAACTAGTCGAACATCCAACAACTCATATATGAACAATCAACAATGAGGGCATGTCTGCATGGTTTGACCACAACACAGGTATGATGAAAAGTATCAAAACAAGGCAGTTTTTCACACAAGCTCCAAATGGCTAGAGACATATATAAATGGTGAAGACTGTGCATATATACCAACATCATGGTGAAGGTAACAAGTGGGACAACACATCATGGCAGCTGCAATAATTTCAAGTTTAAATATATGGTGCAACAACAACAATGACAAGTCAGCAAGGGTTCAAGAGGCTAAACATAGCCATCATGTAAATGCATGATTGCAGCAGCATTGGTGAGGAGCATAACCATTTCAAATACATATGTTCATGCATGGGATTACAAACTGCCTATATGCAACAGTCCCAAAACAGCATGAATCTAAACAGATTGGAGCAATACATGAGAAAGCTACATGATGGAAACATGAATAAAATAGTTCAATGGTTCAATAACAAGTCGAAGTTGTTCAAATGCACAACCCAGACCAGGATGTACATATTACAGTTTACATGAGAGGCCAGACTCAAGTGGACACACGGTTGTGAAGCATGGCTTAATAAAGTATACAGCCATAATGTACAAGTAACAGTTTTTGTGTAAGAGTGGTCGGGCACAAACAATGTACATGCACAACATGGAGCATGTACACAGCAATATCAAAATGGATGAAGCATGCTCCATTATGGTTCAGCAGTGCATATGCACATACTCATGAACAAGTGGGTGCACAAGTTTACAAATTCAAGTGCATACAAATGATTAAATTAACTTTCAGGTCATGCAAGTATTCAAATGACAATGAAGAAGCATGCTTGGTGAAATAGCAGCAAACAGTGTATAGAACATACGCACATCACATACATTTATGTGCATCCAGTCAGGGATAAGATGAAAATATAGGGCATGGATGAATGGTGCAATTCAATGTGACACATGTGTTGTGTGCAGCTTGTTTCTCAAGTTCATGTCAAGATGACAGTATGGTGCACATATATCTGTGGTGAATGGAGCAATCACAGTATCCACTTTCATGTGCAAATACAAGGATGTAACCATATCTGAACATGGTCAAATACAAGGTGAAAATGGCAGTGTGAATTCAGGGAAGTTTTTAAATCGATTCAAGTATGGCAAGCAAAATCACTAAAGGGAATTCATAGCAACAATGTGGAGACATGCAAATTGACACTTCCAGTTTTTGCTCATCTATCTTAATTTGTTTCCAAAAATTTAGGGATCGAAATTGGAAAGATATTATTTCAGAGATCGTCAATCAAATCAGTTTGCTATTGCAGAAATCAACAATACATATTTTGCAAGCATTTTTGTGTGGGACAATTAAATTCCAAAAATCATGCATTGACAAATGATTGAATTTGAAAAAGGAAACATCATTCAAATTGTTTCTAGCTTTTCGTCAATCAGATTAAAATCAAGGCAACAAGAGGCAACTTCTCATATTCAATCAAAGCCATAAATCAAAAAGAGGAAACCGCGCAAAATAGGGACAATCAGATTGAATCATATCATGAAATCAGAGCAATTATCGTTTTAAACATACCCTATAATCACCATATCATCACTGGCATTCAAAGTATCGAAAACCATAAACCCACAATTTCAAGAGATAAAAATCAAATCAAATTCTAAGAGCTTACAAAAGGTTTTCGACCGCAACCCAAGTCAGTGAATCGATCAAGAGCATCAACTAGAAGAAGCTTCAGAGATCATCTCCTTCAGGACATCAGTAAATCGATTCAACTTGGAGGATTTTAGAAAACCCTAAAAATCGTCAGTTGCCATTTTCTATTCTCCGAAGAAAAGAGGATCGGACCAAAGAATGAAATATGCAACAGATTTCAAGTAGGCCGGCCAAGTCACAAAAAGGGCTTAGGTTTTTAATTTGTTAAAAGGGAGGGTTTTCTAGTTTTTAATTTAATTTGTTTTGTTGTAATTTATTTTGAAAACCGTCAAACTATTTCTAGTGTCTTAAAATACTAGGGGATCCAGTCTGGGTGTCAACTGACAGTTGCTAAAGTCTGTAAAATCTAGGTTACGGATTATAGGTTTGTAATTCGGGAAAATCTGGTCGAGGGGATATCGGTCAGTCTAGGGTTTTGAGCGTACGGTTAGTACAGGAGTAGGGAGTGCGATTTTACATGGTCTTGTAAGCGGGATCGGTTCTATCACCAAGTAGAAACCTTAGGATTGCAACAGTAGGCAGGGTTTTGCCGAAGCTGGGTATATCTGTGTGTTATTTCCTTTCTGCTGCATTCTGTGATCTATTTATTATTTTATATCCCATTAGATTTTTAATTCAGAGATAAAACTGTGATAAACCCTATTTACCCCCCTCCCCCTTCTAGGGTTAATCTAGATCCAACACCTCCTAGTTCGGGAATAACCATAAACGGAATAAAGGACCGTAGAGAAAGGTCATATGTTTCCTTCTAGCTAAAAGTAATGCCATGGTCTAGAGCCTAGACAATTTATTTATGTGGATGTTGGAATTGAGGTGCCTCGGATGATGGTCAACGTACCGACCAGTATGAAGGTCTGATAGGACCGGGGAACGTTTTGTTCAGGTAAGTAACTAATCATCGGGAATTGGTGGACTGGCTCTGCCGCTCTAAGGGTCACATGCGTGAGGTCCTGGGCATCTTGCTAGAGATGGTTCGAATAGGTTAAAGAAGATCCTTTGCCTTGGTTATTAATGGAAATCCAACTTCCAATACAAAACTTGCATTTTTAGTCATAAACCTATACGGTGACATAATAGGATGGGGTATTATGTCATGTATAATTATACATTTATTTTCGAATTTTTTTTCAACACTTGGACACTAATAATAAGATTAAATTATTTAGATTTTCTCGTATCAAGCATGTTTGGCAATTATAAGGTAAAACTCTATCCTCCTGTTTGCGTTGCATTATGTGATGGGACTTGAGTCTTATATTGGCTTCATTTAAAGCATTGCATTGTGTTTATGCACTGGTATTCATGTGGAGAAAACCCGTTCCGTATTATACGGCGTGGTCCCCTGATTTACCCAACTTTAGAAATAAATATAATAAATGTTTTGGTTCTCACACCAGTCCAATGACTGAACTGAAGTTTACTGTTTCCCACCTAAACTCTGGGTGACCACATTTTCCACACGGGCAACTTGTCATTTTGGTTTTGTAGATATTTTTAAAATAAGATCTTCGATTATGGGTGGAGCTATACTCTAGATTACTTCATAGTCTTCCGTTGTGTATATTTATGTTTCCGCTGTATTGTAATATACTGTCCTCTAATATTTTTCCGTTGTGTATCAATTATCTGTACTCTGATGTAAAATTGTAATGAAATGTTCTTTAGTGATTTGTTATGATGTGTCTTATCCCATAACGGTTCAAGGATTTCCGCAATTCTGGATCAGTCCTGTGTGGCTTACGACTGATTCAAAAGGTGGAGATTTTCGGGTCGCCACATAATATGCACATATATTTGTCAAATATATTCACGTACGTTTACACGTATTATAATTTTCCAATACAAAACGTCATACGTTAATAACTTTTCTGTATAGACATCGTCCGCGGAATATTGTATATGTAAATTTATCCAAAAATCGCCACAATGCAATGGTATAACTTTCGAGGACAATTTCTAATAATTTTCTAAAATGCTTACTTTCACTATTCGCTATTATTTCTATTATTTTATTATTTAATAATGTGAGGTGTTAATTCTCTCATCCTTTAGGAATCTCGTCCCCAAATTCGACCAAGGTAAAACTATGTAATTTTTTTGCATTCATCACATTTGTAATGTTTACATCTAATTTCTCAACCATCGGTGTAGTTGTGCAAAGTGCGATACATCATGAAATATATGAATGTTCATAAAATTTCTAAGCGGTGCCTCCTATATAGATGCTATTTCTCTAAAAAAAATCCTTTGCAAAACATGCTGCAAACATCCTAAATGTAATTGTAATTCTACATGAATGCAATATTTTAAAAATTAATATTATCTTTTCATCTAATTTTTCCCGTAGTTCTACAAAATAGGAGCATAGTTCAACCAATTTTTCATTCAAATTCGTGACACCCCACTCCTTTTTAAGTCCAAATTCCGACAAAAATAAAACCCCAAACTTATTAAAGCATGAAAAGTATAAATATGATACCTGCAAATAAATGAGCATGAGCATAATTAGAGTGCATTAAAACTAACTCACAGTGGGAACAAGGTAGGATAAAAAATATCGACTTATGTAACTACTTTAAATGCAAATCGCCACATCAATACCAAGCATGAGAGAACAAGAACCAAAAACCAAACTTGTAACACTTGCAAAGATTTGTCTTCCTTAAGATAAACCTGAGAGTTGTTATGGGGAGGGGGGTAAGAACAACAAGTCCTGATGAGTAGAAAATGTATAACACTGTCCACAATACATAAATGTATCCTGTTTGGTTTCACCCAAAACCATATGTCTAACAATGCTAGTAATTATAACCAGACCTTGTAAAGATTTTACGTACGAAGACTAACTACCATACCCAAGGTAGCACTTTCCACCACAATCGCAATATTGAGATAGAACTTTTATGCATAAGTTTGAAGCCTTTATACCACCATTCAAGCCATTACCAAAACTAAGAGGCGGGCTATCCAACTACTTAATATCCTATAAAGGAGGTGAGTTATTCTGTATAGCCACTTATGGCCACACTCACAATATAATGTAAGGACGGATCATTACGGTCACTTAAGGCCCAAGGCGGATCCATTGATCACTTTACACCTTACTAGGTGGGTTACTAAACCCTAATATGAATTAAAGGACACTAGCTACTAAGTCCTTCTAATTTTAAAGCTTTTGTCATTTATGCATATTCCCAAACCATGCATAAGGAGAGAGATAATAAGCAGTCATCTACGTCCTATAGAACAGGTAGACGACTAACGTCATTTATGACCTTCTCCTGGTGGACCCCTGTGTTACTATCTAGCTGACCTTATTAGATAACCCCTAGTCACTTAATACTTCTCGCACGATAGGCAGACCTATGGTACTTCCGTAGCGGTTATTTAATACCTTACTCCAAGGCGTACTCTAACCATAGTCACTTACTACCTAGAGGAAGCAGACAATTGGGGAGATTACCGATATCGCATCGAATTAGCTATATAATACCTCTTATTTATGAGGAGGCGAGCTTTCTGATCGCTTAATACATGTATGAGCAGACCCTATGACTCTACCCTTATGGGTAATGGTGAATCTAACCACTTAATACCCAAAAGGCGGATCCCACTACATAATACCTCTAATTCCAACGTAGGCTACGCTATGAATTAATCCCTTTTTAGGATAATTCTTGTTACGTAATTAACTATCGTCATAGGTTACTATGGTAATGATATCTCACATCAGTTATACATATATCTGACTGTTGGAAAGTACAGACTTATGTCGATTAAGGCAACTAACCTCGCATCATTAACCTATTAAGTCCAATCCTTAATTCTAATTAAAGATATTAGCTCAATATTTAAACTAGAATAACCTAAGGACAATTCGCTATAACTTCCTCTCCTAGGACATTTAATTATTTGCTTCTTTATTGGACTTAGTATTCACTACGGTAGTCAATTCCCATTAGATCCCCTTTAATTCCATTTATTATTATAGCGGTCTCATGTCATTAATGACCCTAACAATCATATTTCCTAAGGCAATGGATAGTTAGTCAACTTAATTCCCTAATTGTCCCATGTCATTAATGACCCTAGTTGTCATGTTTCCTAAGGCAACATACAACCTTTCCTTCTAAATGTCATTTATATCAGTCCCATTAGAATTAAAATCTAATTGTTGTAACTTCCAACCATTACTATATTAATTTAATTTTATTTAATTCATATTTGAATACGTACATATGTAATTTTATTATTTATTTCCCTAATTGGAGTTACAACTCCTATTCATATTCACAATTTAAATTGTAAACAATTTGGCATTTATTTCCTATCAATCTTTCCCCCAAAAACATACATGGTTACAGTGTTTATTTTCTTATTCATGACCTTCTTAATTATATTAATCAATTCCACGTTTATTGCTACAATAGTCACAATTATTTATTTCCATTTATTATGGAAACTATTACCATATATTTACTCCTATAGAATGGAAACCTATCAAATTCAAACACATAACATCATTCAATTTAATAATACCAGTACGCCCACACGCCCGATGGGCGTGTGCATAGATGAAATTAACCAAAGCTAAAAATGATCTTTAAAGTGGACATCTGTAACAGCCCGCATTTTACGTATCGGAAGATCATAAAATATATTTATTTTATTCTATGAGGGTTGGATCATTCTCATCTTTTAATATGTTGTTTATGGGGATGTAAGACATGTCCATAATTTTTACCGATTTTATTTGTGATAATTTTCCCTTATCAGCCTTGTATAGGACATAACTTTTGACTCAGGTTGAATCAGAGGGTGAGACCTGTGCCATTGGAAAGGAATTGATGATTGCCTTTCCGTAGAGTGGTTACATTAAGGATTTGGCTCAGCTGTTTGGGATAAATCGCTGCTTTAAGGTTTTTCAGTTGGCTATTCAGGTTTTGGAGCCTTAGTGGAATCCTATAAATAGGGGGTGAGAGTGGAGGGAAAAGGTTTACTTTTTCCCATTCTCTCATTTAAAGGCATTTAATCTCCTTCTTCCTCCTACACCTTTCCACCATTAAAAATCCAAATCTAAGGGAGGAAATCGAAGATCTACACCATCCAAGGAAAGATCTACATCATTTCAAAGCAAATTCATCGGATCGAGGGGTTTGATTCAGAGTGCTTGTTGTCCGAATTCTTATTTCTATCATTTTAGATTGTTTCGGCAAATCGGTGAGTGATTTACATCTCTCACATGAATGCAATGAAGTATATGAGTGTTTGTGCATGTTTCTCATCAAATTGGGATGTTTTACCATAGATTTACACCATTATAAGTTCATTTTCATATGCATCACCCTATGATCTAATCTAACAAGTTTTACTCGTTAATTTCATGTCATTTTACACGTTTATGTTAGTTAGATCTCTCATTTTGATCATATGTTCATTTTAATGGTTTTTGGGTAAGATTTATATCATTTTTGTGGTAATCGTCATATTCGTGTGGATAGTAATGTTATGATATGTTTATGATTGTGTTTGATGATCTTAGTTGAGTTGGTTTCATCGGATTCGTCGTTTGGCGAAGTTTTTGTCGAAATCGGAGTTGAATTGCAATATGCAGAAATTAGCTTGGTCAGGGGTTGGCTCGGCCATAGATTGACTCAGCCAGAGATTGGCTCGGCTAGGAGTTGGCTGGGCCATAGGTTGAATCGGTTAGGAGTGGATCGGATCAAGTCATATTTGGATCGGGTCCTACTTGGATCGGGTCATACTTGGATCGGGTCGGTAGGTTGCAACCGGATCGGTCGGATCAAAGCTCATATTCGTGATAGCACAACTAGGTCGGGTCGGGCTAGACTGAATCAGGTCGGGCTAGACTGGATCGGGTCGGTTGGTTGTTATATGGATTGGATCGGTCATCTTGGATCAGATCGGCCTAGTTTGGATCGGATCGGTCTGAAAGAGGGCGGATCGGTCATGTTTTTAACAGCGCTTTTAAACGATGTGGCTGATAGTGATGATGCTATGGTTTGTTTCCAACAGGGTCATTTTCTGAAAAAGTACGTTTTTCGGGTACGACTCAGATTTGGAAAAAAAGGCATGAAAAAAATATTTTTCTGGGGCAACCCCCCGAACCCTACCCACAGCGCAGTGATGTAATTAGCTCGGTGATGGTGTGACTTCGAAGTAAGTTCATATAGAAAGATTCGAAGTGTTGAGAGGAGTTCGTTTATCAGAGTAGAACATCGAATGAAGTAACAACTCAAAGGTCGTGGGTTGGTGGATAATGGTTGCTCGAGAAGGTCACTTGAGTAGTAAATAGCCGTCAAGGTTGGACGACTAGAGATATTGAAGGCCGAGAGATTATCGTTGTCGTAAGTTCTAGCAAGCTTAAAGCAGGGGTACGATGGGGGCACCCAATAGACTGGAAGGTTGCTGGTCGAGTACCTTGGGTATCGTTGAAAGTCCTAGTTGTCAAGGTTGGACATTGTCAAGGTGGACATATGGAGATTATGCTAGAACTGGGGTTACCATTAGTCCTTGACACATGGTAAGGTTGGTCATCATACGATTAACGGTGGTTTCAAAGCAGGATTGGCGGTTGTAGCCAGAGTCAGTCATGGATGATTGGTTGTTCTGTGTGAGACTTATATACTCTGGATGTTATGAGTGTTTTTCCATGATTGAATGGTAGCTCTGGTTTCCATGTATGAGTTGTTGTTCCTTTGGATGAATGGTTGAATTGTTATTGTAAAGGCTATCACTGTCCGATGTGGGGAAGATAAGGTTGAGTTCTTCCTGGTGTCCTGGGTAGATTAGTATGTTTATCTATCCATTCTCATACACTTTATTATTGAAGTTTGTTAGTTGTTTTATCGCTCACTAAGACTGTTGTCTGACTCAAGGTTTTATGTTTCCTCTTATTACCTTGGGCTGTTCATCCGGTTGTGGATGGGCAGACTAAGTAGCAGGTGACAGGTAACGCTTTAGTGAGGACGATGGTGCTGATCGGTGGCGAGAAGGAGGCTCATGTACCAGTTTTACTACTATCTAATAATTGGGTTTCTGCTATTTGCTTTTCTGAATAATGTAGTGAGGCAACTTTGTATAAACACTATTTCCAAGTTGTGGATATTACTTTCTGGTTCTATGAAAGTCTTGTGCTTCTGCTTCACTATTACTACCTATTGTATATGTTCTATTATATTTTATCCTTGCACTGTGAGTTTACGACAGGTTCCGCTTGTGTTTACCTACTCTGATGATCGTCCATGACTGCCTTGCACACCTTTCAGCGCATTATTTCTTTTGTATAGTGCGGGGGTTATGGGCAGTCGTCACATTTGGTATCAGAGCTCTGGTCAACGATTTTTGGCTAAAGTTCAAGGACGTAATCGCATATGAGAGACGTACTTGTAGATTTCAGTTGGATGCTTACTATATATATATATATATATATATATATATATATATATTAGCATATATAGTAGTAACGGTTGTTTTCCTTTAGCAGATTTCTTGAAGGTCACTAATTATTCTAAATTGCAGATTTAGAATGAGTAGACGAGAAACAAGACGCGCTGCTAGGGGAGCCAATACTGGAGGGGGAAATGGTGGTGAACCTGATTACCCGGCCATGTTTGAAGCCATGGAAGAAGCGGTTTTGCAAAGGGTACCCGCTCCAGTGGCGGCAACGGTAGATGTTGGTGTGCGAGTTCCTAGAGTAGTAGATTTTGCAAAGCTGTGCAAGGACTTTACATCTCCAGGGGAAAACCATTCAAGGGAACTGAACCAGCTGAAGAGGTTTAGAGGTGGATGGACTCATGTGTCCGAATCTTTGGAGACTTGGGTATTGAGGATGCAATAAAGAGAAAGCTTGCATCAAGGCAACTGCGGGACAGGGCCATGGAATAGTGGAATTATGTTACACCCGAGGCTTCAGAAGAAGAAATTTCATGGGAGCTATTCCAAGCTAAGTTTGAAGAAAAGTTTATCTCCACAGCTCAGAAATCTGCTCTATTCAAGAAGCTCGTAGAGCTGAAACAAAATGGTCGTTCTGTGCTTGACTACATTTCTGATTTCGAAGCCTTGTCTAGATATTCTCGTTCGTACATTGATACACCATATCAGAAGAACAAGAAGTTTGTCTTGGGTTTGGATGCTTATATCGGAAAACCGTTAGTGGACCATCTTGATGATTCATTTGAGAAGATTATGGAAAAAGCTATTCGTCCTGAGAGCTTGTTTCCTTAGGAAGAAAATGTTGTCGCTACCACCAAAGAGGCTCAGAAACCACAGTAGGGTGGTAATAATAAGAAGAGGAAGAAGCTACAGCAAAAGGGAAAAGATGGCCAAAATAAACCCAAGAGTGAGGTGGTTTGCTTTAACTGCCAGCAGAAAGGTCATTTTGCTAATGAGTGCAAGAATCCCAAAGCTGAGAAGAAGTGCTTCAAATGTTGGAAGCCTGGGCATGAGAAGAAGGATCATCCAGAATTAGCTAAGGGAAAGCAGATTATGAAGGTATATGCTTTGGAAGCCATGCCATCTTCTTCGAGAGCTCCTACTGCAGAGGAGAAGGGAAAGGGTGTCGTGGTGCAAGGTACTCTTTTTGTTAATGGTGTTCCAGTTCGTGTGCTTTTCGATACTGGAGCATCGCATTCCTTCATTTGCAATGAGCTTGTGTGTCTCTTGGGTTTGGAACCTGAGATTTGTGATAGACCCTTCGTAGTGACTAATCCAATTTAGGGTTCGTCAAATCTTTGCATGATATGTCGAGTTCTAGTGTTGTCGAGTCATGGTTGCTCTTTTGTGTGTGATTGCTTTGTTCTTAACTTCGGTGGGTCTGGGATCATCTTGGGCATGGATTAGCTCAAGAGGTATGCGGCAAGGGTGAATTGCGAGAAGCTAGAGGTGAGGGTCAGGGATGTGGAAGGGCGAAAGGTGTTGATTAGATGTAAGCGTGAAGACGGGGTCTTCGTAATTTATCTATATTCGCTTGGGATTCCACAGGAAGACCTGTCATCAGTGTTGATCGCAAATGAGTATGTAGATGTCTTTGACGATGTCAAAGGGTTGTCGCCGCATCATGAGATTGAGTTTAGGATCGATTTGGTTGAAGGTGTTAGACCAATCGTTATGCCACTTAGGCGGGTGGCGCCTAGGGAACAGCGAGAGTTAGAGGTGCAAGTTCGTGACCTTTTGGGAAAAGGGTTCAATTGGAGGAGTGTTTCCGAGTGGGGTGCACCAGTCGTATTTGCAACCAAGGCGGATGGCTCATTAAGATTGTGTGTGGACTATCATGAGCTGAACAAGGTGACAAAGAAAAACAAGTATCCGTTGCCAAGGATAGATGACTTGTTCAATTAGCTTCACGAAGCCAAAGTGTTTTCTCAATGGATTTGGCAATGGGATTTCACCACTTGAGGGTGGCTAAGGATAATGTGCCAAAGACTGCTTTTAGGACACCATCTGGTTTCTTCGAATGGTTAGTGATGTCATTCGGGTTGACTAACGCGCCAGCGTATTTTGTGGATCTTATGAATAGAGTGTTCAGAGATCAGTTGAACAAATTCGCGCTTGTGTTCGTGGATGATATTCTGCTTTACTCCAGAAATGAGGGAGAACATAAGACGCACTTGAGAGTTGCGTTAGAGATCTTGCGGAAGCATCAGCTTAAGGCTAAGTTCTCAAAGTGTCACTTCTGGAAGGATAAAGTGAGGTTCTTAGGTCATGTAGTTTCTGGAAAAGGGATAGCGGTTGACCTCGCTAAAGTTGCAGTAATCCAGGACTGGGATCGACCAAAGAATGCGACGGATGTTCGGAGTTTCCTTGGGTTGGCAGGATATTACCGACGGTTTATCAAGGATTTCTCCAAGGTAGTTGCACCGTTGACATGATTAACGAAGAAGAACCAAGTGTTCACATGGGATGCAAAGTGTGAACAAGCATTTGGAATCCTCAAGGAGAGACTGACGAGTGCACCTGTGTTGACCATTCCAAGTGGGAATGAAGAGATGGTGGTATATACCGATGCATGTGGTACTGGACTTGGAGCAGTTCTAATGCAGAAGGATAAGGTTGTGGCCTATGCGAGTCGACTGCTAAAGTCGCATGAGAATAATTACCCAACTCATGACTTGGAGTTGGTGGCAATTGTATTTTCTCTGAAGATGTGGAGACATTACCTGTTGGGAGTTCGATTCGAGTTGTTTACGGATCACAAGTCGTTGAAGTATCTTTTCTCCCAAAAGGATTTGAATCTTCGGTAGCAAAGATGGTTAGAGTTTCTGGCGTCATACGATTTTGGCATAGCCTATACTCCGGGCAAGGGCAACGCAGTTGCAGATGCGTTAAATCGAAGACACGCAAGTTTGGGGGTGATGTTTTTGGAATGGAAGAGCCTCGAGTACTTGGCAAGGTTCGATTTCAGGCCAAGGTGTGAGTTGGAACCTGAAATGTTGGCGAGCTTGTCGATAAGACCTACTCTTATCGAAAGGATTGGCGAAAGCTAAAAGAAGGATGCGAAGCTTGTTGAGTTCATTCAGAAACTGGAACTAGAAGATAAAGAGTTTGAGGTCGATCGAGAAGGTTGGCTCTGAAAGCAAGAGCGATTAGTTGTTCCTGATATTGACAGATTGAGGGATTATGTTCTGAGAGAAAGTCATCACTCGAAGCTGACAATTCATCCCAGTGGAAATAATATGTATCAGGATATGAAGAGAGTCTACTACTGAGAAGGGATGAAGCGAGATATTGGAAAGTTCATTTCCAAGTGTATGAACTTCAGTTGGTGAAAGCTGAACAGAAGAAGACAAGCGGTTTACTTCAGCCATTAGAAGTTCCTACGTGGAAGTGGGAGCAAGTATCGATGGATTTTATCGATGGACTACCTAGAACCAGGGCAAGAAACGAAGGGATTTGGGTCATTGTGGATCGTTTGACCAAAAGTACGAGATTCATTCCTGTCAAGTCGACTAGGACGGCATCAAAATTGGCTGAACTTTATGTGAAATGGATAGTTCGATTCCATGGTGTCCATAAGAGTATAGTGAGTGACCGAGATCCATTATTTACGAGTGGATTTTGGAAAAGTTTGCAAGAAGCTTTGGGAACGGAGTTGTGCTTGAGTACGGCATATCATCCCCAAACTGATGGTCAGACCGAGAGAGTCAATCGAGTTTTAGAAGATCTCCTGAGGGCTTGAGGATCATGGGAATACCATCCACATCTAGTTGAGTTTGCGTATAATAATAGCTACCAATCTAGCATTGGGATGGCACCATACGAAGCGTTGTATGGAAGGCCATGCAATTCTCCAGCATGTTGCCTATAAACTGGAGATAAGTTGGTACTTGGGCCTGAGATGATTAGAGAAACCTCGGATTGTATCGAGACAGTTCGGCAACGAATGAAGGCAGCCCAGGACCGTCAGAAGAGTTACGCCGACAAGCGTCGTAAGGACTTGGAATTCGACGTGGGCGATATGGTTTTCGTGAAAGCTTCGTCGTTGGGGCACATGGTTCGATTTGGTAAGAAAGGAAAGTTAGCTCCAAGGTTTGTTGGACCATTTCCGATAGTCGAGCGAATTGGAAAGCTCGCATATAGAATGGAGTTACCCGAGAAGATGTCAAGTGTGCATAATGTGTTCCATGTGTCATTTCTACGGAAATTCACGCATGATTCGAATATAGTGGTTTTTCCATAGCAGTACGAAGACTTAGAGACCGCAGTTTCGAGACCTCGTAAGCCACTTCGTGTTGTGGGGAATGACACGAAACAGCTTAGGAGGAAGACGGTTAAGCTAGTCAAGGTGCAATGGAGTGAGGATGGAGACGATTGTACATGGGAGACGGAAGTGAGCATGAGAGCGACTCATCCAGAACTCTTCGTCGGTAGGACCCATTGATATCGTATCTTCGTTATATCGTTGTATCTTGTTGTTGATTGTTAGAATTCCGCGTGCTAGGATAAGGCTATGGACGCACGGCTTGATCGATGCTAGTTTGGATGACAGAATTGGCTTTTCATGGATGATAGGCATGCAGAATCGTTGTGATTACTTGGGTTTATTTGGAATTTCGGGGGCGAAATTCTTAAGGGGGGGAGAATGTAATAGCCCGCATTTTATGTATCGGAAGATCATAAAATATATTTATTTTATTCTATGAGGGTTGTATCATTCTCATCTTTTAATATGTTGTTTATGGGGATGTGAGACATGTCCATAAATTTTACCGATTTTTTGTGTGACCATTTTATCCCTGTCAGCCTTGTACAGGGCATGACTTTTGACTCAGGTCGAATCAAAGGGTGAGACCTGTGCCATTGGAAAGGAATTGATGATTGTCTTTCCGTAGAGTGGTTACATTAAGGATTTGGCTCAGTGGTTTGGGAGAAATCGCTGTTTTAAGGTTTTTCAGTTGGCTATTCAGGTTTTGAAGCCTTAGTGGAATCCTATAAATAGGGGGTGAGAGTGGAGGGAAAAGATTTACTTTTTCCCATTCTCTCATTTGAAGGCATTTGATCTCCTCCTTCCTCTTATACCTTTCCACCATCAAAAATTCAAATTTAAGGGAGGAAATCGAAGATCTACACCGTCCAAGGCAAGATCTACATCATTTCAAAGGCAAATTCATCGGATCGAGGGGTTTGATTCGGAGTGCTCGCTGTCCAGATTCTTATTTCTATCGTTTTAGATGGTTTCGGCAAATCAGTGAGTGATTTACATCTCTCACATGAATGCAATGAAGTATATGAGTGTTTGTGCATGTTTCTCATCAAATTGGGATGTTTTACCATAGATTTACACCATTATAAGTTCATTTTCATATGCATCACCCTGTGATCTAATCTAACAAGTTTTACTCGTTAATTTCATGTCATTTTACATGTTTATGTTAGTTAGATCTCTCATTTTGATCATATGTTCATTTTAACGGGGTGAGATTTACATCATTTTTGTGGTAATCGTCATATTCATGTGGATAGTAATGTTATGATATGTCTATGATTGTGTTTGATGATCTTAGTTGAGTTGGTTTCGTCGGATTCGTCGTTTGGCGAAGTTTTGGTCGAAATCGAAGTTGAATTGCAATATGCAGAAATTAGCTCGGTCAGGGGTTGGCTCGACTATAGATTGACTCGGCCAGAGATTGGCTCGGCTAGGAGTTGTTGTATATAACGGTGTTGTATACACAATTATATGAT
Organism: Allium sativum; assembly: GCA_030737875.1. NCBI lineage: Eukaryota > Viridiplantae > Streptophyta > Magnoliopsida > Asparagales > Amaryllidaceae > Allium > Allium sativum. Next base: position 471,151,831 of record CM060920.1, on the reverse strand, counting down.
TTTTGTTTGATGATAACAACCAAATAGATTTTATTTCAAATGTGTTTGTAATCGTACTGTTTCATATTCACATCACAGACAGGAATATAATATTTAAATTTAAATAGAATACGACTATGCACAAATTCAAATATTCAACAGTATTTTATTTAAATATAAATATTTTATTTCATACATTTAAACAGTACAAATTTTATACTCCACTATTCGAATACATCACTTATATATATTTCAATTTATATTCATTTTCATATTCACTACAACACTCGCACTCGACTATACAGACACTTTGATCTCATATATATACAATGTCTTTTTCACTCATATACAGATATACATGTCTTTTTTTGTCTTCTGTCTTCACAGCTTACAAGTCAGTCCAGTCTTCATACAGTCAGTCCAGTCTTCATACAGTCAGTCCAGTCTTCATACCTGTCATACAAATGAACACACACACAGTACACTGCAATAGAAATAATACTGAACACATACAAATATAATTTTTAACTTTAAAAAATTTATTTGCCTCAGTTTTCTGGTGTGTTTCTCATCATTTTTCATGACTTGATCTGATTCATCTGTGTCTAGACAGACAGTTTGTATATGGACAGGGACAGGAATTTTTCTGATGGCTGCAAATACACACGTGTATAAATACACGTGTGCACTACCTCGCCAATCAGTATATACAGCTGTGGAGCAGTCACATGGACCAAGCTCGACATAGTGAAATGGACAAGTGAACACAACAACCATAGTGTCGAGCCAAAGATGTTAAAACATGTACAATGCAACTCAACAGTGGTCGAGGCAGCTCATACAACAAGCAAAAGTTTCTTTTTCCATTTCTGCATGGAATTTAACATGGTCGAGCAATGGTGCAGGCATGTATTATCAAGTGCAGTTCAAGTGAATAAGCTCATACATAGTGCAACAGTTTCATTCATTCAAATACAAGTGGTCAAGATCATGGCAGAATATGCAAGCACAATGAAGTACATGCTAATCAAGCAAGTCAGCCTCAAGATCAAATGACATAGCAGCAAGGAATCAAGTGGTCGAGCACAATGCAAAAAGCATGTTGAACACAAATATGGACATACACAAATCATGGTGCAAAAAGTTCTTTTTTAAGAGCATTATCTGTTCACATCATTTTTATGTAGCAGTTCTATATCAAGCATGTTTACAAATGTATGGTCTTAACAAAGTGGTCGAGCAAATAATATGATCCAAGCAGTTTAAACATGAAGCATGCATGGTGATAGAGCATGCAACAGCAAGACTGACTAAGAAGCAACAAGCATCTAAGTCCAATCAGCTTCAAAGCAAATGGACAAGTCAAAGAGATGATACAGATTTCATTTCAGCAGTACATGTGTGTACACAACACTATTCAAACAAAATGTTTCAGCAAAGTCAGGTTCCAACATACATGAATGATGCAGCAAAATGGGACAACAACTATGGATATAGCAATAACCAAAGTTTCAGTAAAGCCAAAGCAAATTCATGAAGCGGCTTATAGCAACACACACACATGCACATGTGTCAGATATAATACAAACATTCATGGCAGTATATATGGTAAAGCATGGCAGCAGATTTCAATTCAAGCAAGCATGGTGATGTAGCTCAAATACAATGCAAGTATATGTGTCAAAGGGATCATGTGACACAGCAAATGTCATGTGTGAGAATAACTAGTTTTAAAGCAGGGATTTTCAGCTTGGTCAAAGCAGGATTTAAAATCATGCATGAAGAAGTACCAGATTCCTATGGCAATGAAATGGTGAAAAGGCAGAAATCTTTCTTGAGTGGTGCAAAAGAAATTGAATATGCACAAGCAAATTCAGCATCAAACACTTTCCAGAAATACCAAGAAAATCTCAAATGACATGGCAGACCAGAATTTCGAATTATATCTTTCCTGTTTTACATGAGTATATATGGAATATGTTTTTTTCCAGAAAGTCAGCATTCAGGGTTCTAAAATGATTCCAGTTTTAAATCACAGGGAACTAATCAAAGAAAGCATGCAAGAGAACTTTTCATTCAAGAATATGTTTCCAGAAATATATGAACATTTTTGGCATGAAATCTTTCAATTGGTTTCATGTATGTCACAGTAATGATTCAGCAAATCACAACAAATCAGGAAAGTTTTCAAAGCCAAGGAATTTTATCAACTCATTCACGCAAGGGAATTCACAGTTTTTTTTAAGGCAACAAATTCCTAGAATCAATCAAGCATGTATTTCAAAGTCGTGGTTTACAAATTCAATCAAGGAATTCAAAAAGGGGCAACATGCAATTCAGGTCGAGGCAACTTTCAAGGGACAAAATGACATAAGGAATCAAATCAAGTCAGACGCGTGAAATCAGAGTGATTTAAAGGATTTTAAATCCTATACATTCACCATTATTCATCATAGGAAAACGGGCATCGAAAACACAACAACTCGAAAGAAATTCAAAGAAATATTTTTTTTCAGATAACTCACATTTTTCCTTTAAGAGTTTCGATCGCCACAATTCTCAGATTAGAGAGCAATCAATTGAAGAAGTAAGGCGCCAGTGTTTGAAGCAACGCAAGAATCATTTCCATCAGCAGTCGATTTCGATTTGGGAGATTAAACAAGAAACCCTAGCACGATTTTACCCTCAGCCGCCAATTTTTTTTACAGAGCAAAGGAGATCGGGGATAACTAAAGTGGATGCACCAAAATGAAATGGGCCGACGCACTTCTATTTGCACCTAGCCTTATTTTAATTGTCTATTTATTTTTGGCTAGAATTTGTTTTAAAAGATCTAGGGTTTTAGATTTAATTGTTTTGTATTGTTTTTTGTTTGTTTTGTAAAACCGTCAAATCAGTTTCTAGTGTCTGTAAAATACTAGGAGATTCAGTCAGGGTGTTGACTGACAGTTGACAGAGTCTGTAAAATCTGGGTTACTGGTTATAGGGTTGTAATCAGGGGAAATCTGATCGAGGGAATATCGGCCAGTATACGGTTTTGAGCATAGGGTTAGGACAGGAGCAGGCGCTGCGAGTGTACATGGTCTTATATGCGGGATCTGTTTATAACACCTAGTAGAAACCTTAGGAATGCAGCAGTAGGCAGGATTTTGCCGAAGCTGGGTATCTCTGTGTTTTATTTCTTTTCTGCTTTTTATTTCTACTGCAGTCTGTGATCTGTTTATTATTTATCTCGTTAGATTTTTAATTCAGTTAAAAACTGTGATAAACCCTATTCACCCCCCCCCCCCCTCTAGGGTTAATCTAGATCCAACAAGTGGTGTCAGAGCGAGTATTTTTGTTTAAATCTAGAGTAATGGTGATTCCTAGTTGTCATTATAGCGAGAGTCAGTCCAGTGATATTCCAATTATTTTCAATGGAACAGATTTTTTAATTTGGAAATCAAAAATCGAATTACATTTAAAAACTGTTAATTTAGATTATTGGAATATTATTGAAAATCGGGGAGATATGTTGGATAAGAGGAATAAAGTTTTAAATGCTCGTGTTATGCATATTTTGTATTCTTATCTTAGTAATAATCAGCTTGATCTTATCTCTCATTGTTTGACTGCGCAGGATATCTGGAGAACTCTCAATGCGATGTATGGAAAAACTGATAACAACTGCTCAAAACCAGAGAAGGACATCTCAGATTCAGATTTATGTCTAACAGGCTATACAGATAAAAATTCAGATGAATCAGATGATCGAGAATCAACAGATGATGAAATAGAAGATTTATCAAACGAAGATTTAGTTTACATATGTACTGATTTAACTAAATTTGTTGATAAACTCCAACGGAAAAACAATCTTTTGAAATCTGAAAATCGTGATTTGATTTGCAAAAATAATATGTTGCAATTAAAACAAGAAAACTCCTATTGCAAAAGTTGTATAAATTTGAAAACTGATTTAGCTCATCTAAATGAAATTTTCCAAAAGCTTGAAAAAGAAATTATTATTTCAAAACAAAAGGAGGATGAGCTAATTTATAAAAACAATGTTTTGCAAAAGGAGTTGGATGTGCTTAATTCAAAACATAAATTTTTTGAAAATCAAAGTTTACAGAAATCTGAATCAATCTGGAACGAGCTTGAAATCAAGATTGAAAAATTCAAAAATTCTGAAAAATTTGAATTTGAAAGTCGGAAACATTTTGAATCTGAGATTTCTGAGTCCCAAGCCAAAATCAAATTACTTGAATCTGAAAATTTGGTTTTAAAACAACATGATATTGAAAGAAAGATCACTAATAATCGATGTTCTGATTTAATAAAAGAAAATAGTAATCTTAAATCCAAAATTCAACGATTAGAATCAACTTTGGATAAATTTTCTAATGGGGAGAAATCGTTGAACATGTTGCTGCAAAATCAAGTTTCTATTGGAAATAAATATGGTATTGGCTTTGGGAAAAATAATGTTTTTGAAAATGTCAATTCAAATGATTTTAAAAATCCTTCAAACTGCTTTGGAAAGAATCAATTTGAAATTTCTAACTTTGATAATCTCAAAGGATTTTTGAATCATAAACATGATGTGAATTTGTTTTATAATAATCCATTTGAACAATCCTGGATCCCAAAAAGAAATAAAACAAAATTCGTTAACTTCAAACAGATCTGGGTTCCTAAAGGTGCAAAGGTAAATTCAGGTGAGTTGTTGTATAAACAAGTTTGGGTACCAAAATATGTGAATAAAACTGTGAGTGGTTTCACAAACTTTGTTAGACCACTCGATTCTATAAACTATCAGGTACCGAAGGTGGCTGAGGAACTGCTAGGCAAAAGAGATTTGGATTCAAGCTGCTCAATACTTCTGTAATCATTCACAATTCCTTAGCCAAACTTGTTGAGTTAGAGACTCTGATTTACATTGGATTCTGGTATGATCTCTAAACTCATCTTTGTAAATATTTATTTTCTTTGTTTATTCCTCCTTCTGTCCCTTCTGTTTATTTTTTTCATATTTCTGTTTTAATTTGTCACTGCCATATTTTCTTTCTCTTGGGATTTCTTAACTTCTAGTTGTAGAACTCTTAACTGTCTGGAAATTTGCTTTACTGAAAATCTGATATTTTAATCATTTCCAGATCTTGAATTTAAACTTGTATATATCTGCAATTGTTTCTGAAGTTCATTTTTCTTGTTTTTCTGGATTCATAACAGTGTTGATGACATATCTTGAACATTGTTAATTTGAATTCTAAAATTTTGAAGATCTGAAAGTTTAATTGAAATTCACACATCTCTGCTGTTTTGAGTTCCTTTTAATTTAGTTTGGAAGGACTTGAAAATTTATACTCATTACAGCACTCTGGAATTTGTCAGTTGTGATAATTTCAGAAATTTTCAGATTGGTTTGAATATTTAGATTTATCTTGAATCAGTGATACATCCTGAAATTCATCTTTATTCATGATCATTATGGGTGTTTTTTGTTTGTTTGAGATCACTTGAAAATTTCTGATATTTTGAATCTCACACACCTCTCAGATCTAAAATTATTAATCATGTGTGATTGATTCATTGTATCTCAAGATTTACATTCGTTCAAGTGATTTTGAATAAACCACTATTTTTTTATGAATATCTCTTTAGCCTGATGTAAATGATCAGAAATTACTCTTGTGTGATTGACAGAAAAATTTGTGAAAAATTCTTTTGAAAAATGGTCATTAAAACTCACTGCTATTTCATGATGATTTGATTTGAATATTTGTTTGTTTAAAATCATTTGAAATTATTGATTTATTGAATCTCACACATATCCAGAATCTGAAATTTATAATATGGTGTGACTGATTCATTGAATCATGAGTTTTTCATATTTCCTCAAATGATTTCAAATAAACGGTATTTTTAATCTTGGATCATGAATCATATTATGTGACCATCAGAAAATGTCTTGATAAGTGTGCTTTGAAACGGATTTTGGTGTTGCTCTGATACTGTTTTGAAAAATGTTTTGTTTTGGAATCATGCTGCTCTGATTAAAAGAAATTGATTTGTAAATATTTTTGAGGACTGCTTGATTTGGTATCAAAGGTTTACCATGCTCTGATAAATGGAATATGTGTGCTTGAGTTGCTTGCTTTGTAATTAGTTTTTTTTTCTATTGACTAAGATACCCTTTTTAGCCACCAGTGTCATTTTAAAATCCTCATTAATAGAGACACCAATTGGTATCAAATGTGCAGTTTTTTGTCTTGCTGTATATATTTCTTAATCCCTCTTGCTTTGTATAGATCTTTCTTATCCCTCTTGTAATTGTTTTTCAATTCTAAAATTATTTATTAATTATTCATTCAGAAATTGAAATCAATATCCAAATTGAACTGTATTTATAATTCATCAAAATTATTATTAGTTTTTGAAATTGTGATGAATTGTGACTGCATTATATTTCACAACAAGAGGAGATTCTATTTAGATTTTCATGATGGTTGAACATTTATTATAATATCTTTGAATTGGCAATTATTTCATGACCATCTCTTTTATCTATCATCATTCTACCACCCATCATGATTTTATATTAATGTGGAGAGTTTAATTTAAAAAAATCTTTTTGGATAAACAGTGAAAATATTTGTGATGGAATTGTGGTTATATTATCATTCGGAATTAGTGATAATTGAAAATTTTCAATGATCCTGGTGCAGTTGAGCATATTTCATAATATGATTAATTTAGAAATTTATTTCACAAACCATTTCTGTACCTATCACATTTCTATCATCCATATTGGTTTTATATGCTAAGGAGATTTTTGAAGCTTAAAAATAATAATTCATAAGTGTTTCTCTAACTTCATTTAAAAATCCAAGCTCTGGTTATGCATGGTTGTGAGATTACTTATATTTAAGCTGCAACTGATCTCATTTAAAAATCCAAGATCTGGTTATGCGTGGTCAGTGTGCTCTTAAATTAAAAGAAAAAGGAAATAATTTGAATAAAATAATGTTTTAGATGAAATTCTCCTTGGTGTGTAAATACCAGACTATCAATCCATTTTCTTAATTGTGAAATGTGTTAAAAATTTATGACGTATTATGATTTGTTGATTGATAGCTATTGGGACTTGAGAATATTCGATTTTGTCACTTAAATTGAATTAATAATTATAGTCCAAATCCATCACTTTTTTGTGCTCAATTTTATATTATTCTTTTGGAAATAATTGGAAAATATTCATATTTTTTAAACTCTCTCCATTTTTATAAATTCATCGTAAATTCGTCATTCTCTAAAATGTGAAATATGCCACCTATTCTCAGTTTATTATGATTTTTGTTTGACTGATTGAGATTTATGGTGATCGCTCTTTCTCTTCAGCTGAAATTATATTTTTTAGTCATTTGTCATATATATTTTAAATTCTGTATCCTTTTGATGATAACAAAAGGGGGAGAATGGGTTGAGACTTTGATTTATGAGTGAATATTTTATAAATATTTTTTATTTTGAAAATTTATTATTATTCAATTTTCACTTTTCAATCATGCACAGTTATAGGGGGAGTTTTCTGTTGTAAGGGGAGCTAGTAAGTAGGGGAATTCAATATGCACTGTTAAACATATTTATTTTGTTTCAAAATCTTATTTTGTTCAAAATCTTTTATTTGTTTGTCATCATCAAAAGGGGGAGATTGTTGTATATAACGGTGTTGTATACACAATTATATGAATTTTTTTATGATAACAACCAAATAAATTTTATTTCAAATGTGTTTGTAATCGTACCGTTTCATATTCACATCACAGACAGGAATATAATATTTAAATTTAAATAGAATACGACTATGCACGAATTCAAATATTCAACAGTATTTTATTTAAATATAAATATTTTATTTCATACATTCAAACAGTACAAATTTTATACTCCACTATTCGAATACATCACTTATATATATTTCAATTTATATTCATTTTCATATTCACTACAACACTCACACTCGACTATACAGACACTTTGATCTCATATATATACAATGTCTTTTTCACTTATATATAGATATACATGTCTTTTTTTTGTCTTCTGTCTTCACAGCTTACAAGTCAGTCCAGTCTTCATACAGTCAGTCCAGTCTTCATACCTGTCATACAAATGAACACACACACAGTACACTGCAATAGAAATAATACTGAACACATACAAATATAATTTTTAACTTTAAAAAATTTATTTGCCTCAGTTTTCTGGTGTGTTTCTCATCATTTTTCATGACTTGATCTGATTCATCTGTGTCTAGACAGACAGTTTGTATATGGACAGGGACAGGAATTTTTCTGATGGCTGCAAATACACACATGTATAAATACACGTGTGCACTGCCTCGCCAATCAGTATATACAGCTGTGGAGCAGTCACATGGACCAAGCTCGACACAATGAAATGGACAAGTGAACACAACAACCATAGTGTCGAGCCAAAGATGTTAAAACATGTACAATGCAACTCAACAGTGGTCGAGGGAGCTCATACAACAAGCAAAAGTTTCTTTTTCCATTTCTGCATGGAATTTAACATGGTCGAGCAATGGTGCAAGCATGTATTATCAAGTGCAGTTCAAGTGAACAAGCTCATACATAGTGCAATAGTTTCATTCATTCAAATACAAGTGGTCAAGATCATGGCAGAATATGCAAGAACAATGAAGTACATGCTAATCAAGCAAGTCAGCCTCAAGATCAAATGACATAGCAGCAAGGAATCAAGTGGTCGAGCACAATGAAAAAAGCATGTTGAACACAAATATGGACATACACAAATCATGGTGCAGAAAGTTCTTTTTTAAGAGCAGTATCTGTTCACATCATTTTTATGAAGCAGTTCTATATCAAGCATGTTTACAAATGTATGGTCATAACAAAGTGGTCGAGCAAATAATATGAGCCAATCAGTTTAAACATGAAGCATGCATGGTGATAGAGCATGCAACAGCAAGACTGACTAAGCAGCAACAAGCATCTAAGTCCAATCAGCTTCAAAGCAAATGGACAGGTCAAAGAGATGATACAAATTTCATTTCAGCAGTACATGTGTGTACACAACGCTATTCAAACAAAAGGTTTCAGCAAAGTCAGGTTCCAACATACATGAATGATGCAGCAAAATGGAACAACAACTATGGATATAGCAATAACCAAAGTTTCAGTAAAGCCAAAGCAAATTCATGAAGCGACTTATAGCAACACACACATGCACATGTGTCAGATATAATACAAACATTCATGGCAGTATATATGGTAAAGCATGGCAGCAGATTTCAATTCAAGCAAGCATGGTGATGTAGCTCAAATACAATGCAAGTATATGTGTCAAAGGGATTATGTGACACAGCAAATGTCATGTGTGAGAACAACTAGTTTTAAAGCAGGGATTTTCAGCTTGGTCAAAGCAGGATTTAAAATCATGCATGAAGAAGTACCAGATTTTTATAGCAATGAAATGGTGACAAGGCAGAAATCTTTCTTGAGTGGTGCAAAAGAAATTAAATATGCACAAGCAAATTCAGCATCAAACACTTTCCAGAAATACCAAGAAAAACTCAAATGACATGGCAGACCATAATTTCGAATTATATCTTTCCTGTTTTACATGAGTATATATGGAATATGTTTTTTTTCAAAAAGTCAGCATTCAGGGTTTTAAAATGATTCCAGTTTTAAATCACAGGGAACTAATCAAAGAAAGCATGCAAGAGAACTATTCAATCAAGAATATGTCTCCAGAAATATATGAACATTTTTGGCACGAAATCTTTCAATTGGTTTCATGTATGTCACAGTAATGATTCAGCAAATCACAACAAATCAGGAAAGTTTTCAAAGCCAAGGAATTTTATCAAGTCATTCACGCAAGTGAATTCACAGTTTTTTTTAAGGCAACAAATTCCTAGAATCAATCAAGCATGTATTTCAAAGTCGTGGTTTACAAATTCAATCAAGGAATTCAAAAGGGGGCAACATGCAATTCAGGTCGAGGCAACTTTCAAGGGACAAAATGACATAAGGAATCAAATCAAGTTAGATGCGTGAAATCAGAGTGATTTAAAGGATTTTAAATCCTATACATTCACCAATATTCGTCACAGGCAAACGGGCATCGAAAACACAACAACTCGAAAGAAATTCAAAGAAATATTTTTTTCAGATAACTCACATTTTTCCTTTAAGAGTTTCGATCGCCACAATTCTCAGATCAGAGAGCAATCAATTGAAGAAGTAAGGCGCCAGTGTTTTAAGCAACGCAAGAATCATTTCCATCAGAATTCGATTTCGATTTGGGAGATTAAACAAGAAACCCTAGCATGATTTTACCCTCAACCGCCAATTATTTTTACAGAGCAAAGGAGATTGGGGATAACTAAAGTGGATGCACCAAAATGAAATGGGCCGGCGCACTTCTATTTGCACCTAGCCTTATTTTAATTGTCTATTTATTTTAGGCTAGAATTTGTTTTAAAAGATCTAGGGTTTTAGATTTAATTGTTTTGTGTTGTTTTTGGTTTGTTTTGTAAAACCGTCAAATCAGTTTCTAGTGTCTGTAAAATACTAGGAGATTCAGTCAGGGTGTTGACTGACTGTTGGCAGAGTCTGTAAAATCTGGGTTACTGGTTAAAGGGTTGTAATCAGGGGAAATCTGATCGAGGGAATATCGGTTAGTCTACGGTTTTGAGCGTAGGGTTAGGACAGGAGAAGGCGCTGCGAGTGTACATGGTCTTGTATGCGGGATCCGTTTATAATACCTAGTAGAAACCTTAGGAATGCAGCAGTAGGTAGGATTTTGCCGAAGCTGGGTATCTCTGTGTTTTATTTCTTTTCTGCTTTTTATTTCTACTGTAGTTTGTGATCTGTTTATTATTTATCTCGTTAGATTTTTAATTCAGTTAAAAACTATGATAAACCCTATTCACCCCCCCCCCCCCCACTCTACGGTTAATCTAGATCCAACAGGAGTTGGCTCGGCCATAGGTTGAATCGGCTAGGAGTGGATCGGATCGAGTCATATTTGGATCGGGTCCTATTTGGATCGGGTCATACTTGGATCGGGTCAGTAGGTTGCAACTGGATCGGTCAGATCGAAGCTCATATTCGTGATAGCACAACTAGGTCGGGTCGGGCTAGACTAGATCGGGTCGGTTGGTTGTTATATGGATTGGATCGGTCATCTTGGATCGGATCGGCCTTGTTTGGATCGGGTCGGTCTGAAAGAGGACGGATCGGTCATGTTTTTAGCAGCGCTTTTAAATGCAATGGTTGATAGTGATGATGCTATGGTTTGTTTCCAACAGGGTCATTTTCTGAAAAAGTACGTTTTTCGGGTACGACTCAGATTTGGAGAAAAAGGCCTGAAAAAATATTTTTCGGGGTCAACCCCCCGAACCCTACCCGCAACGCAGTGATGTAATTAGCTCGGTGATGGTGTGACTTCGAAGTAAGTTCAAGTAGAAAGATTTGAATTGTTGAGAGGTGTTCGTTGATCGGAGTAGAACATCGAATGAAGTAACAACTCAAAGGTCATGGGTTGGTGGATAATGGTTGCTCGAGAAGGTCGCTTGAGAAGTAAATAGCCGTCAGGGTTGGACGACTAGAGATATTGAAGGCCGAGAGATTATAATTGTCGTAAGTTCTAGCAGGCTCAAAGCAGGGGTACGATGGGGGCACCCAATAGACCGGAAGGTTGCTGGTCGAGTACCTTGGGTATCGTTGAAAGGCCCAGTTGTCAAGGTTGGACATTGTCAAGGTTGGACATATGGAGTTTATGCTAGAACTGGGGTTACCATTAGCCCTTGACATATGGCAAGGTTGGCCGGCATACGATTAACGGTGGTTTCAAAGCAGGATTGGCGGTGATAGCCAGAGTCAGTCATGGATGATTGGTTGTGCTGTGTGAGACTTATATAATCTGGATGTTATGAGTGTTTTTCCATGATTGAATGGTAGCTCTGGTTTCCATGTATGAATTGTTGTTCCTTTGGATGAATGGATGAATTGTTATTGTAAAGGTTATCACTGTCTGATGTGGGGAAGATAAGGTTGAGTTCTTCTCTCGTGTCGTGGGTAGATTAGTATGTTTTTCTATCCTTTCTCATACACTTTATTGTTGAAGTTTGTTAGCTGTTTTATCGCTCACTTAGACTGTTGTCTGACTCAAGGTTTTATGTTTCCTCTTATTACCTTGGGCTGTTCATCCGGTTGTGGATGGGCAGACTAAGTAGCAGGTGACAGGTGATGCTTTAGTGAGGACGATGGTGCTGATCGGTGGCGAGCATGAGGCTCACGTACCAGTTTTACTACTATCTAATAATTGGGGTTCCGTTGTTTGCTTTTCTGAATAATGTAGTAAGGAGCACAAAAGTGTGGATGAATGTGGAAGAGAGGAGTATGGGAAGAACAGGACTGCGGATATAGATATTTATAGTGGTTAATCAATAAGAAAAGTAGCATGACATCAGTAGGCTTGGTAAATTAGGCGGTAATAATAGAGGAAAAGAGGGAGATTAGAAGGGGATCAACATATGACTCGGTAATGAAGGGGAAAAAAGAGTACAAAACCGGGTCAGCTGAAAATTTGGAGTTGATTACTCTAATGAAAAAAAATACGTTTGTGAATCAAAAGAAGCAAAAAACCGGGTCATCAAAAAATGTGGAGTGGGTTATGGTAATGAAAAAAAATACGTGTAAGTAAATGTATATGGTTGGATGTTGGTCTGAACAGAAGTAAAGGGGTATAAAACAGCTAAAAGGTAGCAAGTGTAGAAACTGTAAGTAGTATAAAAATACACAATTCTATCAGCTGAAAATAATGATGTGGCGACCCAAACTTCCCCGTAAAGGAAAGCCCAGATTGCTTTGAGAACATGACAAATCAGAACACAAACAGAAGAACATTTCATTGCTTTTTACAACAATTCCATCAGAATACAAGAATATAACAGAGTATGAATAAATATTACACAGAAAATATCAGAGATTTAAATTACATTTAAATACATAGCGGTGGTAAAACAATACAAAGCACAACTGAAAACAGATACACGGATACAGAGCTTTACGAATATCGCTTCAGCTGTAAACCAGGATCCTGTGAATATGAATCTGCAAAACCAAAACTACTAGTTGCCCGTGTGGAAAATAGGGGCACCCAGAGTTTAGGTTGAAACAATAAACTCCAGGCCAGTCATGTGACTGGTGTGAGAACTAAAACAGATATTAATCTTTATTTTAAAGTTAGGTACATCGAGGGACCACGCCGTATAACACGGAACAGGTTTCCTCCCAAGAATACCAGTGCATAAAACAAACAGCGCAATGCTAAATAAAGAATAATGAAGCTATTATAAGACCCAGGTCCCATCACACAATGCAACGCAAGCCAGAGGATAGGGTTTTCCCTTATAATAGCCAAATATGCTTAATACGTGAAATTTCATCTTTTATTATTACTATAAGTGAAGAAAACAACTTCAAATATAAATGTATTAATCCTAGACGGCATGAGCGCCCCATCCCACTGTGTCGCCATATATAGTATACAATCAAAACCGAAAAGTGCCGTACTTGGAAATTGGATTTCCATACTGGTGGTTACTGATTCGAAAGATCGATCATGTAGTGAAATTCACCACGGTTTACGTCATAGGCATGCGAAAACACCGTAATGCACATCCGCACTATCTAGGAAAACAAGTTACTGTGGTTTACGTCGCAGGCATGCGAAAACACCGCTAACTCTATCCATTAGGGAAATCGGGGGGTGTGCCCTATCCCTTACCTCGGTCGACCGAATCCACGACACCGCGAAGGTGCCCATCCTCTAAAAAGCATACTGATCTAACCATCAGTTTACCACCATACCGGGGTGTGAGGCTCGCGAATTAACGCTACACAAAGCCGTGCTATATTAAAGCCGCACTTTGATCATCATCCACCAAACCTTGCTTTTCAACAAAAGTTTGGATCACTGCATCTCAGCATGCCACACAATCAATCCATACCGTACCACTGATTTCTGCTAATATATAACCTCTGAGCTCATACGTCTCAGAGAAGGGTGTTAAGCAAGAGAATAAATTCTCCGCCACTAAACAGATATATATTTAGCAGAGATCAACGAATACAGTATAAAGGAATTCAATGTCAGACACACCATCCATTTACATGTCCGTTCTGGGTCTAAACGAAACCGGAGGCACCTTATTCCTCGCATATCTATACAATCAACAAGTACGTCCGGACGGCTACCATTTCAGCCCCCTTCAAGGTAGCTACTCCAATCGTGAGCATCAGTAGCACCCATCCATTCGATGTGAAGATCGTCGGTCTTGCACCGTCTTCCATCTCTTCGACTCATCATCGAATCAGTTATTCAGAATGGGTATAAACCCGGTCTTTTCGAATAACTCGCGTATCTTATAATCAAGTGTTATAACAACACATCATACGCCTCATTCCAATCCAGAATATTCTTTTATTCAAATATTCTCTTCCTTTGGGAAAGGTTCCCATGAATTTCATCAAAGATAAATTCTTTAAATTTATTCTTTAATCTTCCTTTGGATATCAAACCATATTAAGGTTTTCCAAACTAGTCGGGATTAGCGAACCATACCGAAGTAATCATTTATTTTATTTCCCAATCCCAAACTATTCATCCCATGGAGCAAAACTGGTAATACTCCATATCTAACACAACAGTGTTATCGGTAAATTTAATTACTATTTCACGTTCAAATCTAATTAAAGATTTAACTATTGCTAGGAGTAAAACTAGTGATACTCCACTCTCGATCATTTTCTTGAATTGATAATTTTAGTTATCACATTCACTTTTCAATCTAATCAAAGATTCATTAAAACCCCTATTTGTTTTAATCTTCCCAAAAATCAATATTAATGATTATTCAACGCTAAGAAATTAATCTTATCTTCAACTGGGTTAAAGAACCAATGTCATTTAAAACACGGTTCACGATAAACCCAAAATCTCATTCCATTAATTATGGAATCTTCACGGAAAATCAATATTAATATATAATCGATATCAATTTCCATATCCGACTAATAATATAAATGGAATAATGACAAAGCCTTTTTAAGTTCCATATATATTAATAGTCTTCCTCCATAGAAACTCACTTCGATTATTACCAAATCGAATTCCATTAAATTCCAATTTAATATATTAAATTGGAAATCTTTACTTTGGAAAATTCCATAATTTTAATTAAAATATTATAAATTCCAAATCATATTCTTCACCGTTAATTGGGTTAAAGAACAGGTGTTATTTAAAAGACCGTTCACAATAAACCCAAAAATCCCATTCTTTATTCCATTCCAATTAAATATTAATTAATTGGAAAACTTCATTAAATCTAAATAAAAAGATTTATTCTTTCCTCAATTGGGTTTAAGAACGGTGTTAATGAAGACACCACTCACGGCAAACCCAAAATCCAATTCGATATCAAATACAAGGCTCTGAATAGAAAATATATCGGCTTATATTCAATATCAAATTCTGAAATCAACATATATCGTATTGGAATAACGATATATATATATCTTCCAAACTCCTCCACAACGTCCGTATAATCACGGAATCCAATATTGAAATATTCCGAAGATAATTTCGATTCAAATCAATTCCAATTCATATATTGGAAATTCTGGTTGTTTTTGAAAACCATTTGAAATCCAATTTATTTATTTAAAAATAAATAAATTATTATTCTAGTTAATAACTAGTTCATTTTGATAAAAATATATTTTTATCTTTTCAAATATGGAATTTTTTATCCCAACCCTTTCCAAATCATTTATTATGATTTTACATAATTTTTTCATATTTTTTCAGATTTTATTATCGCCCGTACAGTCGGTTTCCAATAACGGCCACCGAACTGCATCCATAGCGACCTTTTCTGAAATTTATTTGGACATATCCAACTGTTAGATTTCAAATCACTTGTATTCATTGGAAAGCTCTTTTCGATACGAACCCATCGGTTCCTGTTTTAGGAGAATCCGATGGTCGGATCTCCCGTAACGTCCAATTGAAGTTAATGGTCGAAATTCGCGAACTGCCGCTATGCGGCGCGTTCTATTCAGGCCATTATATTATATATAATACATATATATTATATATTTCATCGATTTCCATTTAAAACGAATTTTATAAATCGTTTTAAATTCGTTTCAAAAACGATTTCAACTTCCATTTCAAATTCAAATCAAAATTGAATAGTTCAATATAAATTCATTTCAAATCGATGCCAATTCAATTTGAATTCGTTTTAAATCCATTTCAAATCAATTTCAATTCAATTCCATTTCAAACCATTTCGAATTCATTTTAAATCGATTTCAATTCAATTCCATTTCAATTCAATTTGAATTCATTTTAAGTCGATTTCAATTCAATTCCATTTCAGTTCAAGTTGAATTCATTTTAAATCGATTTAAATTCAATTCCATTTCAGTTCAATTTGAATTTCAATTCATTTCAATTCTATTCAATTCCATTTTAATTCAATTTGAATTTCAATTCATTTCAATTCATTTCAATTCTATTTGAATTTTAATTCATTTTAATTCATTTCAATTCTATTTGAATTTCAATTCATTTCAATTCTATTTGAATTTCAATTCATTTCAATTCTATTTGAATTTCAATTCATTTCAATCCTATTTTCAAATTCAAATCAAAATTAAATTTTCCATATCATTTCAATATTAAAACGATAATATTTTCAAAATATTCGATTTTGAAATCACTTTTTGATATTCATTATAAAACGAATAAAATCGACAAAATTCCCGTTCGTGTTAAAATGGCGTTTAACTACTTAACACAGTTTCACATTTCAATATTCACTGAATATTACTTTAGAATTTTTAATAATTCTGAACTGGAATCAGACACAGTCAATTACCATATAATTTGATTATATGGATTTCATACAATACATGTACACAACAATAATCAAACACAGTCGACCATCATCCAAATTGCATTCTACACTGCATAAGCATCAAATATTAATATTTAACGCTTACAACAGCATATCAATCGATCGATCGACATACAGCTAATTATTGGGATTAGTGTATGTCTAATATCATCCCAATACCGGTGTGGGGTTTTCAAACAACTAACACAGATTTATCTGTGCAATTGGGCGATGTATAAAATTTATCGTCCCAATCAATATCAGTCAAATGTGTGTACATAAACAAATCGTCCGATTTGTTTATAAATGTTTATTTAATTCTTATACATGTTAAAATTTATATTTTTAACTATAAAATATTTTATACCATTCCACATCACACAATCAACTTTCACAACAAAATCAACCAAACAAACAAGTCGTCCATGGTCTGTGGACGACGGGTGTCAGGTGCTGCTAAGCACCGTCTGCATCCTAGTATATATTTTAACTAGAAAATAAAATAAAAGTGAGAAGTTCTCACCATTGGGATCCACTCCTCCATTATCTATTTCTGAACGGTTCGGATATGCCCAAAATTCCAATGCGCCCTTTTCCCGCTGTTCATATAGGAAAATCACATTTTTATCGCTTCATTCCAATAAATAAAAATCACATTTTTATTTCTACTTCATATATTTTTACAATGCTTCTTTCTATATAGAAATTATATTTTTATATATCTACCTATTATATAAAGATCAAATTTTTTTATTTCGCTTCATATATAATAAAAATTGAATTTTTATCTTAATGATATCTATATAAAGATCGTATCTTTATCATAATGAAAACATTATAAAAATCACATTTTTATAATTCTTCCTATAAAATAAAAATTATATCTTTATCGCCATTCTACGTATATAAAAATTGAATCTTTATATTATTACATACATACGATAAAATTTATTTTTATCTAACTAAAAATAATATTTTCATATCATTATTCATATTATAAAAATCATATTTTTATTCGCTCTACAATATAAAAATCATATTTTTATTCTCTCTACAATACAAAAATCATATTTTTATTTAAATTAAAAATCAAATCTTTATCCTTCATTCGTATTAAGGAAAATCCAATCTTTTCTCATCTTTAAAAATAATTTCTTTATGTCATGAAAGATCATAACTATATAGGAATAAAAACCATAACATTAAATAAATAAATAAAATCAGAATTTTTTTCCATTTAATTAAAATCAAAAACTCACTGTCGAAGGGCTGAGGGGCGCCAAGGGTCTGCAGTGGTCGCCGGAGGTGGATCCCTGACCGGTGGCGGCTCTGGAAGGGGCAGCGGCGGTTCCTGTTCGTGTTTGGGTGATGCAGGTTTTTAGACGAGGAAGGGGAGAGAGAAACGAGGGCGGAGGGGGAGGTGAGGCTGCTCGGTGGAGGCTGCCTGGCCTGGCGGCGGTCGCGGCGGAGGAAGGGTGGGCCAGCGACGAGGTTAGGCGGCGGGCTAGGGTTCGATCGGTTTTTTTTCTTTTCTGGTAATCGATTTGGAAAATAACAAAGGGGGGGGGGGGTTGACTTCGGGTAAGAGAGAATAGGGGTAATTTGAATTTTATATAATTATTTAATTAATTAATTCCCATAAAGTTACTTTTTCGTTCGATCTCCAAACGAGACCCACTGTTGTTGCCCATAGAACATTACCCCCATTCTGAACACAATGGGATACGTATCGTAAGCTGATTCGACTATTTCGATCAGATTCTGTCAAAATCTAAATATAACTTTATATATTGAATTTGAACGCACATTTCAATTTACCAGGGCCATATACGGACTCTAAAAAATCCCGTAAAATATTTTCTAGCTACGTATTGACGATACGGTCCTAACAAAACTAATTTCGTCAAATTCTGAGACCGTTTGAAAAATGGGCATTTTCTGGTCGATCGAAATTGACAGAAACTATCAAAACACGTTTTCCTTCGCCACACTCACATATTGATTCAGAAAATTATGAATTTTGGAAACTAGCAATAACTTGACATCCCGATCCAAAAAAAGTGGTTTCGTTAAAAATGGAGGTCGTTTGCAAAATTTCCATTTTAAAGGGTTATATCTTCCATAGCGACTATTCTGAAATTTCAACTAGGCATATCTTTTTATTCCCGCTATGAAATTTCAATTTTTCGGATTCGTTGGAAAGATATTCTCTAATAGATTCTAATATTTTTATTTTCGCTAAAATATGGTTTATTTTGAATCCTGTACATTCATTTGAAATTTGAAATCGAATTTTCAAACTACCGCGCCAATTCCAATTCCTTTTATAATTAAAAATAAATATTTATATTCTAACGTCGATTCAAATAAATATTTACGTTCTAATTCTATTCAAAATAAATTTCTCGCCGTTATTATTTTAAATAATTCATTTTAAATATTCAAAATTCATTAAAATTGCCAAAATAAATTTTTTTAATTGGTTCGGATTTTCCGGGTTATTACAATAATGTATACAACTAATGAATAATCATAGAAGTCAACTAAAACAACATATAAAAAAATTATGATATTATATGTTAACTTTCTAGCATGGAAGTTTTATGAATTTATACATGTAAATGACACCATGTTTTGAACGTACCTGCTTCAGCGCATCCAATATATAGTTGTCTCCTATGCATACATCTGGGAGGGAAAATAATCGGTGTTTAATAGTTAATAAGTTAAAAACAAAATAAGAGAATAATTTCCTTATCATATAACATGATTAATAGAGCAACTTTTGCTATAGTACAGTCATGCAAATAAAAAATCGAAGACTTATAAGCCGAGAACTGCAGTTTTTTGGCCTAAATGTTGGAATTGCTATGATGTTGGACCACATGACTTTCACATGAAGTAGTAGAATGAAGGCATGCAAGCATCCTATTTTATCTATTAACCTAAGCGTCATGACAATACTGTTCTCATATACATCCATTTTATACTTGGGACATCATTGTATTAAAGACGATATATACAATCTATGGAAATAACTTGATTCGTTATTACATCAGTAGCAAATGATAATTGATAAAGTGACGCCTAACAAACTAATTGCATAATATTTAACCATTTAAGCACATCTCGGACAGCAATGAAATATACCAATTTCATATTGCAAGACTTAAGGGATTAATTAGTAATTTATATTCATTTCTATATATGCAATCAATTAATAAATAGAGAAATTCCAGACAAAAAAGAGGAACCAAAGTAAATTTATACAAACCTGTTAGTTTCCCTTTAGAAGTCGGTCATCACTTGCGCATTCTTGTCAAAAGCCATCACAATAATTGCATTTACCCTATCAATCGTAGAAAAAATCACCTCCCATGAAGAGGAGAATTGAGATTCATCAGATATATTGTAAACGCTTAATCAAATAGCTTACAAAACCATCAACTACAGTATGAAAATCAATGCGCATGCAAAATACATCAGATAAATTATAAGAAGCAAAGTAAAGAGTGAAAGAATGAAAATTAACTGTCAAATTAGGAAACAAAGTGTTTATCTAATGGCTTCGAAAAGAATAGTCTTTGTGTGGCCTTAAAAACAGAGTGTTTATCAATTGCTCTGGATAACCTTACTGCATAAGCAATTATAATTTTCACACTTGTTGTAATGTAACTTCAAGATTTGTGCTCTCAAAATTTGTATCTATCTGCTACATCTTATCAGAGTCAATAATTGTGATGTATGATTTCGACACAAACAAAAACAGAACGTAAACATGATTATAAAGATATATGAATATGAAGAACATAAATCAGTAGAGTGCGGAAGGCATTTTACAGGGTCAGTAAAATAAAAATCATACCTGTAAACACCGTTCAAGCAGCTACCTAGTCATTGGGTAGTTCCTAGTTGTACAATAACCAAAAAGCATCTCCGTCCTTTCGTTTTGCTATTACAGCTGAATGTAGCATTATAGTTTTATAAGCATTTAACCTGAAGCACAAATTACCCAAAATATGGTGAAGCATGTACTGAATGAAGTGTAGACAATGAAATAAGTACGTATGACAGAGAAATGGAAATCCGAGTATAATAAAAAAGGGAGGAATATTGTAAACATAAATCAAGGGTAAATAGGTTACCTTGTTTCCTTTCCTCCTTTATCAGGGCTGGAGACCGGAATCTAGGTGAAGAAAGCATCATAGATGGCGGAGTTAAAAACAGTGTGAGGGATTTTATAATGTGTAGATGTTTTTTTGGTAATTGAATAATAATTATTCGTAGGTGGCAGACGTGAGATGATAAATGGTTTGTACATATCATAAAATCCCTTGTATGTAGTTTTTTTATTGCTAGTTTGATTAATAATGTAAGATGAGGTTGAGTAATAAAGTAAGGCTAATTAATAAGTTGAGAATAACAGAACATCAGTGTAGACTGCATTTTCGTATGAGTAACCGCTCGGCGATGTAGTTTTCCATTTTTAACCAAAATTTTTGTTGATGTATGTGAAATCCCCCGAGATAAAGCAACATAAAGTTGTCCGTGTGTGAAAACGTGGTCAGGAAGATAAATTCCAACATGTGGAATGGTTTGGTCTTGTGATTTGTTTATAGTTAAAGCAAAAGCTAGACATATGGGGAATTGTTTACGGAGTAGGGTGAAAGGAAGATTTAAATTTTCAGATGGTTTTAGTGATATTCGTGGAATAAATACTCTTGTACTTTGAAACTGACCAAATGAAATTTCAGCGTCAATAACATTTCGATGAAAACCTCTGCATAATAGTCTCATGTCGTTACATATTCCAATACGTGGATCTAAATTTCGTAGTAACATAATTGGAGATCCAATTTTTAGAGTTAATTTATGTGGTGGAATACCACCTAGAGTTAATGAGTTGAAAAATTCTGGTGGATATAAGTTATTTGTGTCATCCTTAACTCAATCAAAAGAGTAATATATGTGTTCATCGCCAGGAAATTCAGTTATGATCATGTTATTAATTTCATCCGTTGTTTCGTTTCGTGGTGATAATATCGCTCTGTTTAGTATGTAGCTTGTGTTTGCGTAATTATCGGATAATGAAGGGTAGACGTTAGCAATCAATGTATATATAGAACTTGTATCCTCCCATTCTATAACAATGTCATTAGGTAGTTTAATAACATCATTTTGTATGGTGTTTTCAGTTCCATTTCCAACCGTAGGACAAAACCCGCGTAGGGCATATAATTTTGTGCTCTCATATTAGTAGTTAAATGAAAAACTTTAATGGAGGACCACAAATAAGATCGTAGTATACATGCATCAGTTGTTTGAGCTCTAGTTGCTCCTTGCACAACGAGAAAAATTTGACGGAAATCTCCACCTAAGATAACAATTTTTCCACCAAAAGGAACATCAACAGAGGTCAAATCTCTTAATGTTATGTCCAAGGCCTCAAATACGTGACGGTGAGCCATGGTCGCTTCATCCTAAAGTAAAACAGTCGAAATAGCTAATAGTTTTGTAGTATCGGATTGCTTAGAAATATGGCAGGTTGAAGAAGAGTCTAAGTTAGTAGGAATCTTAAAGCATTAATGTGTAGTTCTACCACCGGGTAAAGCAATAGAAAGCTATCCCAGAAGTGGCGGTTGCAAGTACAATAAGACCTTGGTTTCGTAGATGAGCTAAAATTGATTCGTATAAAAATGTCTTTCCCGTACCTCCAGGACTGTCAATGAAAAAAACGAAGGGTTTTTTAGAATTTACTGATTGTCAAATCATATAAAAAGCCTCCTTTTGTTCGTTGTTTGAATCATCAATTGATTGCAAATTAGATGGCGATACAGGTATGGCTTCTTCGTACAAGATTAGCATTAGAAATGCATGGTTTTCTTGTGAGCGTAGTGAGGTATGCGGTAAATCGTAATCATAAATTGTTTTGTTGTGTCGTATCAGAAGATTGTTAATATCTAATAGGCATCTGTTGGTTACAAAAGCATTTGGGACGGAGGAAGAAGAGGTAAGATGATAATCTTTAGTAAAAAAAAGGCAAGAGCTCTTCCCATAATTCTCGTACAGCACATGGTTCACAATATACTAAAATAGTCATGAATAAACGTCTTAAAGTTGTGGCCATGTGAATATTTGAAGCTTCAGTTAAACAGTCGTGAATACTATTATCATTTTCCAGCAGGCCTCTATGTTCAGCAGCTTGTTTGAAAGTGGGATATTGAGTTCTATCAACGGTTTTTAAGTTATCAAAAGACACGGGACCTCTAACACTTCTAAACGTAAGTAGTAACGATCGCCTTCGGTTGGAGAAATGGTATAAATCCAACCAATTACTTTACGATTATTAAGTCTAGGTATCCATTTTTTAGGAGTGGAGTTCCACCAATAATGTACAGGAATTTCGTGATACAGATATTGACGTGCTTACTCATTACATGAGTTTAGTTGGAAAAAACCTGTAAGCATAGTTGTAGATCTATTTTCATCGGTTAAGATGGATTGTAAGCTTTCATGCGGTTGAAAATTAAGTTGTTGCATAATAGATAGATGTATTTGTAAGCCAATAACTGATGGACACATGTTGTTAAGTTGAAACTTAAAGATTCGCCATAGCGACTCAGGTGCACAAATCCATCTAGCATTAATGAATTGAGAAATTTTAGCGTTGTCATTAAATGTAAAAGATAGTTCCATAGAGACGCAATCTGAGCCTTTATAAAAGTATTTATAAAGATATTTTACTGATTTAATACTAGAACAAACTTCAACATTTAAATGGTAATCATATTTTAGCACTAAATATGGATTATAAGGAACAACCCAACGGTTGTCGATTGTTGTGTTAGATGTTTGATTTTGTAAAGGCATTTCGCGTCTTCTGTAAATGGGGTATGAATCATTTCCTTTTATAGTAGAAGGGGCAAAAGGTTTAGGAAAACCCCTTTTACATATTTTGTCTTTCATGCAAGTGGCGTTGGGATTGATACGACCGCATGGATGATGAATCATATGTTTCATAACTACAATATACAAATCAGGTTCTGCATTTTGGTTTGGAATTTCTGCTCTACCTATAGAATCATAATCATCAGGTCTATTAAGTTTGTCGTTTTCATGAATAATAATTAGAATATGGGAGTGTGGCAGTCCCCTTTTTTGGAACTCAATTACATGAACATGTGTAATGAATTTTTCTAGGATGTGCTTGTCAAATAGATCTTGTTTAAGTTGTTCTAGTTTTGCATGGAAAACTCTAGTTGTTAAATCAGGTTGGTCGAAAGCTTGTTGAAAGGGTAGCAACTCTTGTGTTAATTCAACCCAATTAGGATTACATGTTAAAGTAATAAATAAGTCAGGTTTGCTATACTGTCGTACTATTGCCATTACGTCTTGATAACGTTGTTGCATGTTGCAAGGGCTACCAACATGAGATAACAGAAAAACTTTTCTAACTCCAACATTTCCTAGATGTAGTAAAAGTGCGTAAATAATTGAAATAAAGATTTATTTGCTGGACATTGGCAAATAAGAAAAACAAGTGCTTATTGGCACTTGTCTCCCTATTGCGAGAGCATCTTGTAGACCTTGATATAAATCAGCTCGAATAGTATGCTGATGTTCTCGAATATATCGAAGCCACATAGTTTCAATTTTGACAAAAGTGTCAACAACAAATTGCTGAAGTAGACGACCATCGTGCAGTAAAAGAGACATCGACAAAGGTCATATCCACATAAGGGGAATATAATTGTGTGAACTATGGATAAGATGAAGCGTACGTGTCGAAGAAAATATTGTGAAATGGTTTAAGGAAAAATATATTTGTAACATATGAGAGTAGTAAGCTCTACAGCTGATTATGTTATCATCGAAATTATGGATATTTAGGTCCCAACCTTGTTCAACACATGAAAATAGAAGAGGATATTGTAGTGGATCATAAAATCCTGGCATGTCGGGTACTCGTTATAGAGTTCCTGATCTAGTTTGAACTACAATATCCCTTTCATTAATATCATCAGACTCGTCATCTCCAACAACAATTCCTGCAACTTGAGATGGTGTTGGTAAGCGATGAAAATGTCGATCGACAGTAACTTCCTTTATAATAATTTTGCATTAACCTATGTTAGCACTCTGTCCCAAATGTCTAAACACATCGACGTAAGGGTTGTACGCATCTAAAATATTTTTTTAGTGTTTCTAAGATGTCGGGCCATAAGAGTGCGTTATCCTGACGTCTATTTTCAATTTCAAGATCGGTATCGTAGATGTAGAGCTGTAGATATCTTGGCCTATTTCCCGGCATGGGTAAAACACTTCCAATGCTATGATAGATAAAACCTTGTGCATGATAAAAGTAAATTCCATCTTGCGCATTTTCTAAGTTTTGATCAATATTAGCACCCACTGAAGTAAATGCAAAAGCATTGTTGTACGATCTTATGTTTGTACGAAAATGTGAACCACGTTCTCCAAGCGGAGGTAAATAAAGTGAATAGCTCAGGAGGTGGCATGGATTGAGTAGATACGATTTTACCATTTAAACAGCAGTTATCACTTGTCTCATGAAAGAATAATTTTGCATGACAATGTTGGCAGTAAGTGGGTTGGGGCAACATGTAAGTGAGAAATTGTTGAGAGGCTGTAAAATTTCTACCACAAATCGTGTCAAAATTATGGATGGAGTAATGATTTCAGAGCATTGCACACGTCTTTATTGTATACGATTCTCTAAGTGGAGTTGTCGTTCTTCGGATGATTGCCGAGCACGTCTAGCTCGTTGCGCCAACCGCCTTTGTTCTCGATGTTGATCATCCGTCGGGTTTTTAAGTAAATAAGTACTAAAAAGTAAATTTAGTGGAAACAGAAGAAGGTTGAAAGTAGGCAGACGTATATGTGTCGTAAGATGCGGAAAAAAGAGATGAGAAAGAAGGACAGGGAAGATGAAAAATACGTATATTGTTTTGTTGTAACGGTCTGAACGATAATTCGAAAAAGGAGGAGACAATCAAGGAAACGTAGTAATATGTTGAATAAGTCATGTAGAAGAAGTAAACACAGCTTAAGTAATTGTATATTGTAAAAATCTAGCAGATTTTCGAAAAAAGCTCAAACTCAGGGTAAAATTTAGGAGGTTTTTTCCGATACTGGGATGACAACATAAATAGGAAGTTGAATATACTGTACAGGTAAGGAAGGACAAAGTTGACCGAGTAAAGAAAAATATCCATTGGTGGATTAAAATATAGCATTCGCATCACTAAAATTTGTATGAATACCAATATTAATAAAGTAAAAAATTGTACAAAATAATTCGTTTGAAACAGCAGCAGCGGAAGTGGTAGAAAAACAATCAGTAGAATGTTTTAGCTGAAAAAATTAACAAAAAGAAGAAATTTTCAAGTTACATAAATACCATTATTTATCCTACGTTACGAAAATTTTAAAAGATCAATGTGAAAAGATATACGTTCAACCTTTAAAATTTTAAGGTTATGATATAGGCATAAAGAATATGGATGCACTTGTTTTGAAGTAGAACAGCCCTTGTTTTTTTAAAAAAAAAGTGTAAATCATATAGTAAATACTGTAATGAAAAAAACCACTAACAAATAATTTTAGTGCCTAACTGTATGGATTACATATCCATTTAAGACAACTATTTGACCATAGAAATCAATTGCTAAACCTGACGAATACATTTGAAGTGATATTATTTAATGAACAACCAAATCATCTTCTAAAAATTACTCAGTTGTAAAAAACAATGCTATAGATAGAAGGTCATCCAATATATCATAAAAAAATGTAGTAGATTTTGAAAAAAAACTGTAAATCTTAATGAAACAGAAAAAAGAATCCAATCATTCAGTTTAACACAACGATCAGTCAGAACTATCAACCATTTTATCAACCAGTTGGACTATAAAAACTAAACTTTGGCACTGCATGAGTCAAGGATGTATAATGAAGCTAGGTGGTTGTCACCGTCAGAAAATAGAGAAAAATATGAATATGAAAAAAGAGCTCACCGCATCAAACATTTTCAAAGCTAGAATGTATGTCGGAATGAATCTGTGTCTGTATTTTCTTTGCCAAAGTGATTATCGGATAGCGTCCACATGAAAACTCTAGCTCAGCCAACCATTCAAATTTCCTAAATTAATGAAATTTTCAATTGTCAAAGCAACAAACAATGCGCACTGTTTATAGACAACCATGATAACATGACTAATATACCTTAGCAGTTGACCTGAATTATATATCCACTGGGAATGTATATTTCGGTAGAAGTTATCAGTAGAAGTTGCAGCCTGCCTTTTATTCCGTTGAGTTGACTGACTACTTCACTCATCTTCTCATCAGAGAAGCTATTAGTTCTTTGTTGTTGTATTTTGCACCTGGGTATTAAATCTCTTAGACTATTAACACATAATTCATAAATTATGCATACAATTATTCATACATGAAGTTCTACACACAATTGATGCAACATGGACATATTCATATAGAATGAGGTATCCATCATTATTTGCCACTTTTGCACATGACTCAATCATGTTAACATATTTCTCAACCTACTCCATGAGTAATCAAGTGTTAAACATGCTAAATTATAATTCATATGCATCATACACTTGCTTACATGGATAGTTGAATTGAAGGGCATTGACAGAGTTTAATGTGGACCTTTCTTTTTTGCATTGTTGCGACTTCGAACTCTATTTTTCAATGCATATACGCATAATATAGAACATGCAAAATTTTGAAAGTTATTTCATCTTAGTCAAAAACAAAAAGAATGATATTACTTGAATAATTAATTATTCATATATGAATCCTAAAATTTGATCGCATTAATATATTTGTATAATGATAGACCATAGAAAATATGCAGTGTAAAAAACAAAAAGCAAATTCATGTTTAAGGGTTCGTACATAATGTAGCCGACGATTATAATAAAACCTCTATCAATTCATATAGTAATTCAGCCATGGTTTAATTTATACTCAATAAACAATGTTTTATAGTTGGGTTGCTATCTTAGATTTAGCATAGTAAATTACCTTAGGATTCAAGTCGTATCCATTTGTGGAAAACTCAGTTATTGTCAGAGGATACAGATGTAGTCCCATAAGTTTCTCACATGAACATATTATTATTAGTATTGCATGACGACCATCAACCCAAAAAAAAAAAAAGAATGGTTGTAGTAGATGTCAGAATTAAGGATCTACAGGAAGAGAATAATAAAACTAATAGAATGATGATTGTCATTTTGGATAAACATAAAAAAAAATTGAGATAAAGAGTGCATAAATATCCTAGTGGAAACCAAAAACAATAGTTAAACATGAAAAATGTATACTGGCTATCTTTCATTGCTCCCCTCCAGACATCAGTTTTAGAGTATCTCCT
This sequence comes from Allium sativum, assembly GCA_030737875.1. Lineage (NCBI taxonomy): Eukaryota > Viridiplantae > Streptophyta > Magnoliopsida > Asparagales > Amaryllidaceae > Allium > Allium sativum. The sequence goes on along the minus strand of CM060920.1, from coordinate 471,123,416 downwards.
CTACCTTCTTATAACATCAGTTTTATAGTATGTCAGTAACAATGATCTTTCAGTGTGCATGTATATGCAACCTGTAGATACAAATCAATAGTAAACATAAATCCCAGTTTACACAAAAATTTCAGTTCTCAAATCCAGTACCAATCAGTTAAAAAATGCATATCTTTAAAGGTAAGTGAAAATTAGAGTAATCTAAATTTTCTCCGTCGACATTGTATAACAAATAACATAAAATAAACATATAAAAATTCCCGGTTTAGAACGGGCACACTGTTTGTGAAAACCTACATATTGAAGTTCATATTTTAATAAACTAACATAACATAAACGAGAAGATTACGTTTTAATATGGTAATCGTCATGAAGAGAGCAGGTCACATTTTGACTGAGTTGCAGAAGGGAAGAAAACCCAAATCTCTAGTAACAGTCATCTTTGTATCTGCCTGCATATGTCGCATTAAACTTAAAGAAATTAGGTACCCAAAGAAATTTAGCATGTTACATAACATTAATTAGGTGCCACATGGTGACCTGACCATAAAATTAATATTTAAAAATTTCATTATTTGAACTATCAAGGTCCATGTAAAATAGAATATAGAGGATGTTAAAATAGAAAGGAAATGCATGGCCTACTGAAGAATTGATCCGCTACGCATCACACATTCATATGTCACACAATACAAATAAAATGCTTGAAGGCCAAAGAAAAAATACTGAGAAAACTTTGTAATGTATAGATCTTGGAAAAACGCACTAAACTTAAAGCAATTAGGTACCCAAAGAAATTTAGCATGTTACATAACATTAAATATGTACCACATGGTGACATGACCATAAAATTAATATTTGAAAATTTCGTTATTTGAACTATCAAGAGTCCATGTAAAATAGAATATAGCGGATGTTAAAATAGAAAGAAATGCATGGCCTACTGAAGAATTGATCCTCTACGCATCACACATTCATATATCACACAATATAAATAAAACGCTCAAAGGCCAAAGAAAAAATGCTGAGAAAACTTTGATAAAAATAATATTCGGTACTTATAATAAGTTTACGATATAATAAATGATTTCACCAGTATTCAACTTATTTGACAATGAAAGTTTCTAAATGTTTAATGTTAGGTAACAACTTACAAGGTATCACATTACTATTAATAGCCTATATATCATTAGTGAGATTGGATCATAATAATGATGATAATGATATTAACAATAATAAATATTGTTCTAAATGTGAACATGCTTTTAGACTACCATCATTGAGATAAAAAAGAAAGAAGAAGAGGTAGATCATTCTTCTTAATGTGAACATGATTTTATAGGAAAATCCAAGCATATTAGCCTGGATAATGAGAGGACTAATCTAGCTAAAGATATGATAACTTAGTACAATTCACATTGATTATACCTAAACCTAATCAATACATACTTTTCTCCCTGTAGTTTACTGGTAGCAACTTAGCAGTTCAGAGTTCAAGCCATCATTGTGCTATTGCCGTCCACTTTCAACAGCATTTTAGGTTTATTCACCTGGAGCATAATTCAGCATAGCCAAACGTCAGTTTAATATGGTTTTAGTGCAAATTGATAGCAATATTCAAGAGCTAAGTTATGAATACGAAGATTAAAGATGGAACATGGAATAATTAGTTAACTTATGAATACAAAGAAACGATAAAATAGATGTACAGGGTAAATGGGAAGATAACTTACAAATGCTTTTGCCTGCAGTATCAGTTGCTCAAACAGTGATAATCAACAGTAGTCGGTAACAGATCTGAAAACGAAGAGTACAACATTAGAACTGAAAAAACAAAAGGAAGAAAATAATAAAGTAAACCAAGGAGGAGGAACGACGGAAATATATACCAATTTCACCTGTGAAGTCCTCCTGGATTTTGAGTATCGGTCGGGACGACAAGAGGGGAAGGACGAAGGTGAACTCTCGGATCTGAAGGAGTGATGGAAGTAATAGGTGAGAGGGGAAGGGAAGAAAGTGTGAAGGAAATGAGGTATGAATAATGACGACAGTAAGAAGAAAGTTAGGGTTGGGAGAAGGAAAAGAATTTGACGGCAGGAAAAATTGGAGCAGAATGTGGAGAAGGGAACAAAGAAAGGCAGTCGAAACGTAAGGAAAAGGAAACGTGTGTGTAACCGATGTGTGAGTGGGTTATAGAAAATGGGACTGAAAAAGTCCGGACTGCCCTCGAGTGTAACCTGCCATTTGTATTAAGTGCGTGGAGTGTGAAAGCTAGTTGTGGAACAGTGAAAAAGCTTCGCCACTATTAAAGAATTTGCATTATAGTATAAGATATTAGCATTATTTACATAGGTTTGGACTGATGAGACTATGGTAATTATATATTTATATTTTTAAGTGCAATGCTTACATAGTTGCTAATTATATTTTATCACCATTATTAACCTTTTGTATTCCAGTCCAAACTAACGACTGGAATAATCGTTTTTGTGTTTAATCTTGTTTAAGATTCAAAATCTCATAAAAATGTCATTTACTGTAATTACTATAAATTTTGCCTAAACTATTTAAAAGAGAAAAATTATCATATAATCAAAAGGAAATAGGTTAATATTTATTTAGAATAGATGTTGCAAACTACGTAAAAAATACATGAATCTACACATCTCTTCTTACTTGGTTTGTTTATATTCCTTGTAGATTTCAAGCAATATCCTTTTATATAAAAGAGCAAAAAGGCTGATTTACAATAACTAAGTTAAAACCCCAAACAATAGTAAACACAAACAAGTATATAATTCTAAAATAAATATTACACCATTCCTATATTTACACCCAAATTCTATAAATTTGGAATAAAACAATAGATATCTAACAATATTTTGGGTCTGATTTCCATATTTATGGTGCTTACAATAACCACAAACAATCTAATAATAATTGTAGGCAATATAAGAATATTAAACTAAGATGCCTACATATCCTTATTCAAATTTCATACATATTATTTTAGCTATAATATTAACAAAACAAATCTGATAAATTTTAGGCATACATCCCAAATATAACATAAACGAATTATATAAGATATTATAAACAATGAATATATTTTCCACTCACCTAAAAGTTATCTAAATCTGAATCTAAATGCAGCTTTTAGGCTTACGATTTCCAAATCTCACAGATCTATAATTTGTATACAAAGAGGATATACATATACCTATTTATATTTGTAGGTCTGGAAGGGAAATTGGAAAAGATGAAGAAAATTAAAAAATATTACCTATTCGAAGAACCAACCTTTTTTCATAAATCTGAATCCATTCTCTCCAATTCTTGTTAATTAGATTTGTATATGTTTATATTTTGAATTCTAGAAGAGGTTGGAGGATTGGGAAGGACAAAGCTTTGCTTCTGGCGCTAGAAAATATGAGAAAAAAGTGAGGGTCTAACCATTTATTTATAGATGTAGAAATGAACCAGATCCGTTAGATTTTATTTCAGAAAAATCTGTCCATCAATATATATTTATATAATAGAAAACCCTAACCGCCATTGTCAAAATCGAATAAGGGTCGACAACTCGGTCGACCTGGCAGTGGTGGGGGATGGGGATATTTATAACCATTTATATTTTGTTCAATTTTATTTATTTTCCGCTCGTTTTCGTATTTTGTCTGTAACTTTTCATACAAACTTCATTCGCAAAGTTCCGGACATGTAAATTGACCATTATTCTGTCAAAATGCAACGGTGTAAATTTTGTGGTCAAATTCTATCATTTGAAAAATAATTCTATTTTTAGATTATAACAAAATTACTAAATTAATTATTATCAAAATTCCGGGTTGTTACAAAGCACTAACATCCAATTTTTAATATTCGAATTTCAGTAAATTCGAACTTTCCAAACTCGATTACTTATGTTAAAAAGATAGAAATTGGAAAACCTCGCATTTTCCACTTTACTTTTACGCACCTTTTTCTCTGTACTCAGAACTTTTACTAAGGCTTTATTCAAAGATTATATTTTTTCCATGTACAATTTGCATAAGAAAGTTTCTCTTTTAAAATTTCCCAAACTTATCTTATGAGTTTTTTTGGCAATTTTCATTTATTATGGCTATCGCTTTTGTCGTTTTCCTTAAATTTTTACATTTTATTTAATTAGTTTGTTTCTCGTTATCTTTTTTTAAAGTGATCACTTCAGGAACATATAAAATGAACATCATACTAAAAAAAGTACTAGTTGAACAACGAGCACAAAAACCCGCATAATAATGTAGATTTGAAAACTAAAAGAGAACACGTCAAAATTAATACATTAGGATACCAGCTGCATAAACACAACACCAAACGCAACCATCATCTAGGGTTAGGAGGTCTAGGACCTTGTTCCATCAGACCAAAGAGGGTCTTAATAAAAAGAATCCAATGTACTAGGACATTCCTTCTGTTTACTTATACTATCAAAAGCTACCTACTACATCTAGGCTATCTGCTGCTACGTAAGAGTCGCATGGTGTTGTGTCAGGGCTAACTCTAGCCGTGTCTAAGCCAACTCTTGTTGCTCGTGCAAAATCTGCTGAAGTTGCATGCTAACTATCCTAACGCTCAGCCATGGCTCTTATTTTTTCTCTTAAATCCCATTTCTCATACGACTCTGATTCATCGAGCCATGAGGCCCATCGCTTCCTCTAAAAGGTGGCTCGAAATACTTTTTTGTCTGATACTGAGTGAAGTACTACCACTACTGCTTAAGCTTAAATGGCTACTGCGGTGTGGGATCTGTAAGTCTGCTAACTCAAGATGCATCCTCCTCAGGGTGGAGGAATCTATCAGAAGGTGGGTCTGCTTTCTGAAGCTCTCCTTATCCAAGTCCATTACTGCCTGTTTTCATATTACGGTCCGTAATGATAGAATGGAATCAAAGACCGACGATCGCTCCCCGCGCTACTATGCCATAGATGGCCTACTGCACAAAATTACATGGTGTTGCTAGCTATAATGCAACAATAGCTATGCTAATGTTTGTCTAATACAACACTCGCTTCAAGGTTTTAGCATAGATATCAACACGATGTTGCAGCAGCCGCATGAGTAAAATTATCAATCCGCCTGAATACAATCCAATGATCTACATTACCAATCTGCGTCAATCTGATTTTCATAATCCACCTCATCTCCTTTGCTCCAAATTTTCATTTTCTTGCTGGAACATAATTCACGCTATTTCCACTTGAGAAAAAATACAGTCGGCTTCCATTCTAATGGCCATCGATAACTAGGGTTTTGCCCTCTTCAAAAAATCGCAACTTCAGCTCTTTTAATTCAATATGGTCCTCTGATTGCTTTGAATTACAACTGCTCCTCTCGTCGTCGATTTCTCGAATGCTACTGGTGCTCCGATAATCTTATATCCTGTTCTTGTTGAGATGAAATCGATCTCTGAAATTAGTACGTGATTTTGCCCCTTTTATTTTTGATTATTGTTTGGTTGTTCGATTTCAGTCCCACCTTCGCCTGTGATGAATTCATGTGAATTTATAGTGTTTCGAATCCCTAAATAATATCTGATTTCAAAATTAGATTTGTTTTGATTTGTTGCTCCGATTTTGTCGAGTTCGAAATATTCAAACTTTCTGGAATTAAATTTCATGATGAATGATTCGACTTTGAATTAGTCCCTTCATGCCAAATATAGAAGCTTTGATTTATCGCTGATTAATGGAAGATGAAAGTTTATATGTTGATTAATGGAAGATGAATTTTGCGCAAATCAATATATTTACAGGTTCAAAGATAAACTCTAGGGGTGTTTGTTTCTTGTTTTATATGGGATTTGCAATTTTGGTTTCAAGCGTAAGTATTCCTGTATGATATAGCCAAGGATGATAATTTTTTACTGGTTATATCTTGCTTGTGCACTTGAACATGCTTGTGCACTATGCATTATACCTTGCTATTTGCTACCTATCCTTGTGTTTGAATTGCTGCTGACCTGTTTGTGAGTCCATTGAGCTACTGTGCACTTGTATATGATGCACTTATTTTTGTGATGCCACTGTCCATTTTTATTCACCATGTCACCTTGATTCTACACTTAATATTGTTGTATGCCTTGCACTTTCTTGGCCATTGAGCTGCCTGGCCTTGTACCCTTGATGCGTTATTCTTGTGCATGCTTGTATATATAACATGTACATATGTACATACATATATTTGATATATGTATATGCATATTATATATATATATATATATATATGAACTGTATATTCCATTTCTTGAACTGTTTTGATGTTTGTATACACGTTCAACCTGTCTGTATTCAAGTATCTGGCTTTCTTGCTATACTTGAATATAATCTCGTATAATATTGTGCCATACTTGAATATCATCAGAATACATATTAGACCAAGTCTAGAAAGATGATGAGAAACACACCAGAAATCTAAGGCCAAAAAAATTTAAATTAAAATAATATTTGCTTGAATTTAAATCTATTTATTTTCCAGTTTAATATGTTTGTGTGTGTGTGTGTTTCTATAATTAACAGGTGTGTTGATGGAAGTTTGAAACAAAACAACGTTGTTTCAAAGAAGGCTTGGTCTTCTGAAATCGGATGAATCGGGTGGTGCCCACTTGTTCGACCCAACCTTGTGGAGTCTCGGACCCCGCCGGCGCTACGCCCGGACCCGCTACTCAACTCGCCTTCGTCTCGGCACTCGGCTCGCCTTCGGCTTGGCATATATTTGTCAGTGTCCATGTCTGTATAAATTGAAACTTTATATATAATGAGTGAATTGAGTGATGTAGTGAGGAATATCTGTATATGTGAACAATCAGTGTCATAGTGAATCATTGAGACGTAAATAGTTAGAGTCAAAAATTTGTACTATTTCAGTGGTTCAAACAAAATATTTTATTTAATAAATATTGTTTTAATTCAAATTCTATGCGGTAGTATTCTATTAAATAAATATTAATCCTGTTAGAGATGAAATATCTATAGGTTCATTCTTGGAATGTAAAAGTGTTGCCATTGGAGAAAGTGTTACTATAGATAATGTGGGGCATACTTTTAAGTAAAATTAGTATCTATTGGCAATACCAGCAAAATGTTGTCATTGGATGGTAAAGATGTTGCCTTTGACTCTGGGCAACACGACAAAATGCATCACCAAGAAAGTGTTGCCTTCGATCTTTTTTTGCCTATAGCAACATTTTTTGGCACTTCCTGCATCACTTCCCTGGTATTGCTGTAGACCATCTACGGCGTAGTGTGCTAAGTACTGGGCCATCATCGCCTTAATTGAGTTTACCTGTATCCATCCCAAGTTGAACAAATCTAACCCTAGAAAGAATATTTATGCTGTCCTACATCCAAATTATTTGCTCTTCCTTCAACATTTTTCCACGCCATTTTTCATTGTAGCTATTGCAATATAGCTACGATTGTAGATTATGTGCTCATATATTTAATGCTTTATTCACAACTGATGCATTTAATCAATCCATTGAAGTTTTGATTTTTGATTTTTTTGCGTTACTAGAATTTTTTCTCTACTTTTAAAATATATGACTGCATATTCTGTACTGATTTATAGAATACTATTTTCTCTCCATGGATGATGCGACTAACCAATTTAAAAACATTTTTAGTCTTCGTGTCTTTGTGTGCTGCTAATTTTTTATATTCTTTTCCAATTTTATTTATTTCATGCTTTTAAAAATATTTCAAACTATTTTTTTCTGTATTTAAATTATGAAATTCCTATCTGAAATGCAAAATTCTAATTGTATCTTTACCTGTTGAAACTTTCCATGATATTTATTGTTAATGTTTAAGAATTGTCCATTTTCAATAAACATACTTACTCCATAAAATTGTTTTTATTGTCTTGGTTATTTAGGGTGTGTCTAAGGGTAACGGAAGCGCGGAATTATAGCGGAGTATTTTAGTGGGATATTTAAGCAGGGTATTGTAGTTAGCGGAGAATGCGTTTGCGGGTTAAAGTGGATCATTTAAGCGAACCATTTTCTTTTTCTTTTTTGTAATTTAACTAATTTATGTTAAATAAAAATAGAACAATATCATTAAAGTGGAATAATACAGTAAACCAAACAGAATAGTCCATTAAATAATAACAATACAGAAAGTGATAAAATGCAGAAATACAACATAGTACAAATCTATCAGTGCAACCCTGCTGCAACAAGCTCGTCTCTTATTCTATCTCGACGTACTGTCGTATCAGCGCTGCCTTGATAGTGTTGAGCCGCTGCAAGTTCTCTATTTCCTATGTTTCTCAAGTCAGCATATTCTTCAGCATACTCATCTGGAATAAGATCTGGATTATCATTATAAGCCATAAAATATGGATCACCAATGTTGTATTTGTGTATATAATTGTGTATAGGCATTGTAGCAACAATAACTTTTACTTGAGTTTCGAATGAGTACGTTAGCATATTTTTAAGTACGATTTTTTTTCATATTCTAAAAGTTCTCTCAATTGTCATACGTAAACTCAAATGGTAGAAATTAGAAATTTCATAATTCGACTTTGATTGATTTTAGTCGAACGAAACTGTGGAATGTGATATCTAACATTACAGTATGGTGGTATATACCCGGTAGTTAGTGGGAAACCAGAATCCACTACAAAATACCGTTCAATAGGAGGATGAGGAAAATTGCAATTTCTGTCATTCACTACAGAATTAAAAGTTCGACAGTCATGCGCAGTACCTTCCCAACTAGCTACAACATATGTAAACAGTAAATCGAACGAGCATGCAGCTAAAATATTCTGTTTAGGGAATCCTTTCCATCCTATAAATGGAACAACTCGATCTTGAGGTAAGTGCGACATTACATGTGTACCGTTGATGGCACCAACATAGTTTTTAAAGTAAGGGTAGTAACAATTATCATTTCTAATTTCAGCTGGAATTGTGTTAAATTGAGGATTAACATGCTTTATAATATCTGCAGCTAATAATTAAACGACATTCAAAACAACACAAAAACAAAGACAAATTGTGCTCCCTAACCATTGATATCTTTCAGCCAATTGTTATTCGAAATAGCTGCAGGTATAGTGTACAAAAATATGTCAACGGCATCTCAAACACTAACGTTTTCCGATGCAACCAAGCCATAACTTTCTAGTCTATCGCATAAAGAAAGAAAACAAAGTCATTTCATACGAAAATTCCTTTGACATCGTTATTGATGACCGCTTAATATGTCGTTTACCCACATTAAACCAGTATACTCAGACGTGTTCATCCGACGGCCTCTTTTATTACGACTTTCACGTAAATATGCTCCAATTAAAGTGATATATTCCATATCTTTAGAATCTGAATCATTTGCATCTGGGAATGAACTGGTCATTGAAGATAATGTTGAATTTGAAATATAAGATAAGAGAGGAGAGTAGAAGAAGATTGTGTAAAAGAGAAATGGAGAAGAGGGGTTAATATATAAGAAAGGAGAGTAAGGGGAGAGTTTGCCCAACGACTCAAATATAGACGCGTCGGTGCCCAATGGCTCGAATTTAAGCCATCAGGCTAGCGGTCCAAAATGGACCGTTGGCAAACGGACGCGTTCATTTTCCAAACGGTCCGTTTTGGACCGACGAACGTACCCTTGGTCAACGATAGAGTAGATTTTTCTAAACTTTATAGATTGTACTTCTCAAGTATGATATTCAAACTTTATGGTCTTCCTATGTATGGTTCATTAAATCTTTTATTTAAACCTTTTGGTCTTCCTATGTATGGTTCATTAAATCTTTTAATGTTGGTTTGTGTATGAAATTATTAGTTACGGCTTTGATAATCATGAATGCCTTAGCATGTATAAATTTTAATGTGTTATGAGATACATATAAGAATGCATATGCTTATTGTTTCATCTTTCCTTTTCTTTTGTCGAATGCCAAACATTATGGTTAATTATTTGTTTATCAAAAAGGTTTTTTATTGTTGCAATAAATAGTCAAAGAGAAATGTTTAGTGTACAAGTTGGCTATTATTTTGCATATCATTTGGATCAACATAACGAAGAGAAATATCACATGTCCATGGATTAACATGCATAGGGGCATATTTCATATAAAAACGTTGCAGTTATTATAGTAAAAACTTTCCGTTTTAACTAGAAGATTTTAATTCATGTGTTGAGAATATTTGCGTCTGTTTGAGTGTGTGCATCCTGTGATAGCTTTCAATCTGTTTGAAATTTTTCATTAAATAAGTTCATACATGTAGCATTTAATAGTGTCATTGCTTGCTTGCTCATTTGATGATTTTGCTAAATTGCTGCCATACTTGCACTATTTAGTTTACATTTGCTCCTTGGTATGTTATACAATAAGAAAAAAATGTATAGCAACATCAGACTAAAATTATATAGCTATCCAAAATTTGAAATCTGCATACGTTTGATGTACAAAAGTGTTTCTAAAACACAACCATCCAAGATTTTGATTGTTTGTGGAGTTTGCTTTTATTATTGAAATTTATCCCATGAATGATACATGTTAGTAAAATATTCTCAGTAATAGTTTGTTCACACCACTTTTGGTGGTGTGAACAAAAACTATCATCTAATTGATGACAATCGCTGAGTCTAATACGGGACCCTTTGATTTTCACCAATCAGGTTTGATGTTTTGTTCAAACCACCAAAAGTGGTGTAAACAAACTCATACTTAAATATTCTACATGCTTATATAAGTACTTTTCGAATGTAGATAGGAACTCAAAATTATATGTAGATGTATCATAAAATGATGATTATCTTTTAACTTTATCAGCAGGATGACAAACGTCAACCATTGTATGTAAGATTGAGAAAGATAACTAGGTATCACAAGATTTTTTTTCTATGGATGATTAGCTTAACACTTGGTTAATCAAATGCAATTTGAAGAAGTTTTCAAATTGTTATGCTTTTTGATAAGCTTGATAACTTTGATAAATAAGCGTAACAACTTTGGCAATAATAACCATGAAATCATGTATCATCTTCTTTTTCATTTTATTCAAGAATTTATGTGTACTGAAGGAAACATTATTAAATTTGGTGATACAAAATCGCAAAGGGGTGGAAACAAATATGCAAAATGGAAAGTAAAAATTTTTTAATGCATAAATTATTGATTGCATGTGCATGAGATGTCAAAGAAATAAATGCATGGATTAGTTTCTATCATCCTTACTAAGGAAAGGAATTGGGGATTTATTTGCTATGTTTGCATCTTTTGTTACCTCAATAATTTACCTCCATTATTTCTTACTATATATTGATAATTTGATTGATGATTCACATGTATTTCACTAGTTATATATTATAGGTAAACTTCATTGCAATTCTATCCTGGCATTCAGCCAGAGATCCCCAAATGGAGTGTCTCTTCATATTAAGCCTAATTTGAGGTTTTGGTCATGTAAACTCATATTTTGTAATCTCTTGTAACCCCCCAAAGTATAATACACTATAACCATAATAGATATTCAGAATTAACTGAAACTAGCATTACCGTTGCATTCGTCTCAGAATTTTGGCTCAAATAGACCCCAAGTTTACGTAAAACAGACAACATATGAAAAAGTTATAGGCTCTAGAAGTTTGTATACATATAAGAGACTTATGTATAAATATAGGTTAAATATAAGTTCCAGAATTCCAAACAAAGTAAGAGGGAAGAGGAAGCGGGAGATTGTCCCGTTAGGGGACGACCCACTCCAGCTCGGGTCGAACCAAGGGTGGCTAGGTCGACCCATAGGTCGACCCAAGGGGTAGGTGGGTCAACCCACCCCTGATCCATCTGAATTCTTCCTATTGAACCTGGACTATTTTCTGGCTCTATTCATGCTGAATCAACATGACTTTTTCGGTTTAGATTTAAAATCTAAGATCTAAGGGTTGGTGTTGGCTTTGTAACTCTATAAATAGATGGCTTCCCTCATTCACAATTCACACAAATTCTTCATATCTTAACCTGCCACTAAATTATTCTGAAAAATATAAACATATAATGGGGGAATGTTGTTAAAGATTGGATCAAACAGAGGCAACATCAAGAATTGCATACATACAACTTGGAATGGACTTGGATTTTCTGTGGCCTAATGTTATATACATATTTATATTCACCAAGACTCACTGAGAGTTTTAGTTATTTGCAGATCTGATTTCTTAGGCCTTGAACATGACAATTAAATAAAACTGGATAGAATCTACAGTATCAGTAAAATAAATGTTATACCTGTTTTCACTAATAATCACATATGCCTGTTATACGTATGCCTGTGATGTTATACATATACCTGTGATGTTGTACATATGCTTGTGATGTTAGAAAATTAACAAGTTATACATATGCCTATAATGTTGAAAAATTAACAAGATATATGTATTTATCTTCCTTTTCCCATTTTCTATGTTTTATGTTTATTTCCATTTTTGCCTATATGCCTATTTGATAATATTTTTCTTCCTTTGTTTTCCCTTTTTATTTTACGTCAGGTCTATGCTTTAGAAGCCTAGGCTAAACCCGATTAAAGTGTATGTTTGGGGAAATAATAAATGATATAAAGGAGGAATTTAGGCATGTTATTTACTTGGACCGACTTGGGAAAAAGAATAAATATACACCTTCTTAAGCTTGTTGTAAACTAATAGAAAAAGGACTATGTGTATATACTTGCTAGAAATGAACATTATGCATAAACATGTTAACTTGGGAAAGTAATTGATGTATAATATGCATATGACTTAGACATGTTAAATTGGACTAAAAACGGACATTAAGTAAATGACATGTTAATAATAGGGTTGTAGACATAATGACATGTAAATAACCACGCTTATTAGTAAACCTAAACATGTTAGGTTAAACTTAAGTATTAATAAGCTAAAGAGGTCCCTCGTCTGCTGTTGCATTGAGTTTTGGGGACACTTAAATCCTAGTCATTTGGGGGCACAAGCTAAGGGGGTTTTGTAACACACCGTATTCAACTACACTAAAGAGGATAAATTAAAGAATAATTAATTTAATATTAAGAATTAAGGGAAAGAACTATGCAATTGCGTCCGTCTCGAAATTCTGGTCAAGATAGACACCTGATTTGCGTAAAACGGATAACGTATGAAGAAGTTATGAACGGTAGAAGTTTGACGATTAAAACAGGGATAACTGGCGCACTTGACAAGTGCGCCAAGGCATTTTTACACTGGCGCACCTGCCAAGTGCGCCCATAGTAGTTTTTGGGCTTCTGCACCCAAGTGGGTGTCGACCCATAGCCCGATTCCCCTTAGGGCTGAGGTGGCATTCGAATTCTAGAGGCTGGCTGTAACACCCCACATCCTTTAGTGTCACTCACAAAGGGAATGCACTAAGTTCTGTGGAGCATTTAGGGTAGAAGATGCAGATAAATTACAAGATAGACAAAATTAAAACAGCGGAAAATAAAACTTTACTTTATTGATAAAATAGTTTGTACAACAATTGTTTTCCAATATTAGAGTATCATCTGTCTTACAAAATAAAGAAGCATAAAATAACATTTATATTCCCCAATGTAGCATAAGCCAGCTATAACAGCAGAAAAAGAGAGTCCAAATCACTTTGTCAAAGAATCTTCGAGCTTGGGAAGAGTGATGGTCCAATCCAAACTGACCTATACTATTCCCTCCTTAACTACCTGGGGGGGGGGGGAACTGAAGAAAAGAAGAAAAAAGAAATCTGGGTCAGACATAAAGCCTGGTAAGTTCAGTTACTTCTAGCATGTGAACAAGGAAAAACAAAACGACATGAATTAACTGAATACAAGACAATACCATGATGATAGGGCCAACAAGATAGGATAAGATTAACACAATATATGCTAAGACAAGATAAACTGGATATTCTTTAATACTTTCTCCGCTTCGCTATTAACCTGTTATTATGGTTTCTATGTCTCTGCACCACCTATCTAGTGTCCCAACTAGTAATCTGTCTAAAATGATAACGCGATCCCAATCCCAGTAATTGTGGTTGCCTTTAGGCGTACATTTATTATTTATTACCTAGATCTAATCTAAGGTTTTATATCAAAGTGCTTCCTAGATTCCACTCGGGTTTACGCGACTTATCTAATGCTTCACAGATTCAGGGTTTATGCCACCTAGGTCCAACTAGGGATTACGCTACCTGTCGAACGATGCCCCTAATCTAGGACACACTACCTAGAGCGGTATATGTTCCTAGACTTTCCCCACGTATGTGTCGCGAATCGTTTATCGCTGTCTAGATGCACATGTCCTGAAATGTGCGACCCGAGTCCCGTGGCAGGGCTAATCAAGAAACACGGAACTTGGTCGGGAGCTTTAAGTTATCTGCCGATGCAGATGCCAAGGTCTGTTTTTCCAGTGGCTATGGTCCCACTCGACCCCTCCCTCAACTAATGAAAGGCACACCTTGAAAAATGAGAACTATACGCAGGCCCTCTATGCCCCCACTAACCTTTGGCCATCCCCACCCATAACTAGATAGCAAGTATATGGTCTTTTGGAGTTCTCCGCCTTTCCGCTTTACGTATCTCGATTGACTCAAGATGGTAGTTAGACGACGAGTCGCTATCACAGGGCTACTGGTCTCGCCGAATCACGCTGGTCCATCCTAGTCTTTAGGTTGCCATATATTGCAACCAAGGCATACCCTTGGTTCTTCTTACGCAGACCTTAACCTCTGTGAGCCCAGGAGGATCATCTGCCACCTCATAGAGGGATACCAAGAGTACCCTCACGTCCCCTCGAAGCCTCGGGCTTCGTAACCCAATTCGTTGGAGCCTTCTTTAAGATCGTTCGCTCCTCCTCGTGTTATACTAAGGATTACTACTTAGTTTTCCTAACTAAGGTTTACCACTTGGTTTCCTGAATCGTCGTTTTCTTAACTAAGGTTTACCACTTAGTCCTTTTAACTTTGGTTTACTACTTAGTTCTCTTTCTCGTCAAGTTGGATTGGTTAAGTGTCATTAGTCGATACAAGTTAACTTAACCTATTCATTTGTCATGTTAAACTGGTTAAGTGTTAACAGTAATTCACGTTGACTTAACCCTACCAGCATCAAGTTATATTGGTTAAGTATTTACTTAACCCCACCCATTCATCTTGTATTGGTTAAGTGTTCCTTTTTAACTTAACCTTGCCTATCTGTTTTAACTAACATGTTATAACGGTTAAGTGTTCCCTTAGTTAACTTAACCCTAACATTGGTTTGATTAACATGTTCTAATGGTTAAGTATTGTCCCTTCATGTTTTTAGCTTAACCTTATTCATTTATCACACTCTGATGGTTAAGTGTTCAAGCTTACTTAACCATACGGTCTAGTCCAACTAACATATTAAATTGGCTAAGTGTATTAAATTTACTTAACCCCAACCTCTAGTCTAGTTAGGATGTTAAATTGGCTAAGTGTATTAACTTTACTTATCCCCAACCTCTAGTCTAGTTAACATGTTAAATTGGCTAAGTGTATTGAATTTACTTAACCCCCACTTTCTAGTCTGGTTAACATATTAAATTGGCTAAGTGTTTTTCTTAGTTACTTAACCCCTACAAATCTTGTCTTGTTACAATGTTAAGTTGGTTAAGTGTTCTAGTTAACTTAACCCTATCGTTCTAACTTAACTGTGTTAAGTTGGTTAAGTGTTCTTATGGACTTAACCCTCCCATTCTAGCTTAACTTTAATTGTCTTATTAAAGCACCAGCCACTCATATTAGACATGTATTGTTGTGGCTGCCGGTATGCCGGTTGGTTCCGGGCAGTCTTACGCCACAACTCAGTCTAACCTCGGGCCTTTATCGGGTTCAATGCCTTAACCTCCCACATTGGATAGGTATTGTCGTGATCACTAGACAGCCGAGCGGGTCCGGGCGGGTTTACATCACAACTCAATCCAACCTCGGGTTAAGCATGTTCATATTGTCTAAATTTACTTTTCTCATTTAGGATAAATTCTATAAGTAAATTTTCCCTAATTTACTTATTCCATTATTACTCTTTTTAATGTACATTGTCAACATTTATTATTATGGCCCATTTTCCCTATATATCATATTTATAGTTTTTGGTATGTAAATTATACCAAATTAAGTGTCACTAACCATGATTATTCTAAACATGACAATTACTCACAATTATGACTAAATTCAAAATTTGTGCTAATATACTTATTATGCCAAATTAACTTTAATTGACCCAATTCTGATTTAACATCCTAATTTACAGTTTATGGCAAGACTAGAATTATTATTCTAGTTTACCGTTTATGCCTAAAACTTAGCTTACTTGCCAATACTAAATTTAATATGTCAAATTACATATTCCATAATTCATGTCAAATTTTCAAATTTGCGTTCTAATAAACATGCCTTAATACATGTTCTAAATTATGTCAATCATAATTATGTTAATGTTCCACATTATGCCAATTTCCAAGTTTACAACCATGTTTAAGTCAAATTTATGATTTGCCCAAATCGTATTCCTATCGTTCGTGTAATCGTGATTTCATCCTAGATTATAGATAAATCTAGATTCGTGGATAAAAAGGGAATGAACCAAAATGCCATGAAAAGATAGACATAATGACTGGCAGAAGATGATAATTCACTAATCACAGATCTAACAAATTACACTGAATAAATTGATTAAAGCATCGAAGGCCTATAGATCTGATAATGACATAAAAAGGGTTGAACAAATAACATAGGTTCAAGTATATGGGTAGATCTAACTTAATAGATAAATTCCCATAATCAAGATCCAAGGATAATTAAGAATAAACTGAATTGATAATCAAGTTTAGATCCAATCTCACAGTCATAATCCTAGGCAATAATATCATGTTCATGAATCATAGGTAATTATCCACTATTGTCCTTGTCATAGCCATAGGCATTGGTTTATGCTCCTAGTCAAAGTCATATGTTCATAGTCAAAGGCTTATGTTCATAGTCAAAGGCCTATGGTTTCAAAGGCCACAGTTCCATAGTCATAATCTTAAGCATTGGCAATTTAGTCACAATGTGTTCTAGGCCATAATCAAGAATCAGATCCAAAGTCATAAACAAGCACAGATTCAATGAAATGATAAGGCATATTTCTTATATTCTTTTAATTTCATGTCACAAATAGAAAAGGCGTTCAAATCTAAAAAGTAACCAACTTACATTGATTGGATCTAGAAAAGAATAGAAAGATAGCGTTGCTTGAAGTCGTTGAATCTTTACTTGAATCCTAACTTGTTTTGAATCTTCTCTTGAAAGACTTGAGCAGCATATCCTCGTCTTGATTTATATTTTATTTTAATCTATTTATTTAGATTTAGAGGAAGAAGAAGAAGCCATGTCCATCAAGAATTTGTGCAGCATAAGGTTAGAGAAGAATGGTGCAAAGAGAAGGAGACTAGGGGGTTGTTTATATAGGATTGCAAGTTAATTTGAGCCGTCGATGAAGCCATGGTTAATTAAAGCCATCCGTTCTAAAGAGAAGCCAATTATGTTCACAATTACTTTCTTAATGTACATTATTAACATTTATTATTAAATTTGTATGCACATTGGATACATCTCCCCTTTACACATTTATTATTAAATTTGTATGCACATTAGATACATCTCCCCTTTACACATTTATTATTAAATTTGTATGCACATTAGATACATCTCCCCTTTACACATTTATTATATTAAGCATTGGTTATTCTTAAATTAGTAACTTTAGTGTTAACAGAAATACGGGGTGTTACATTCTCCCCTCCTTAAAGGATTTCGACCCCGAAATCTTCAAGTCAAGAAGAATGTAAATCCTACCATCCAATCATCCATCTACTCAACCATCAAACACAGGCATCCATTGTCCTTAAAGACTTCTAATGCTTGTATGTTCATATGCATAGTGTGTGTACATATCTTTATCTAATGCAAAATCAGGCGGTCTATTGATTCAGTTGACCTCCTTAATGCAAATCATGTCAGTGCCATGCGTCCAATATGTATGCAAATCCTAATGATACATATTATTTCTATATGAGTGCACAATCATTCACTCAAATGCGACATCCATATGATAACACATTAAGTTCAATTCATAAACAAATACATATATGTAAATGAAATATGAAGGCGTCTGGGCTGATCTAGTGCCTAATATGTGTGTATATGCATTCACGAGCAACCACTAGCAACCATTCGCAACCATAACATGTTTCAAATACATGTTTACATCCAAAAGGGTTTCTACCTAAGGATCAATGATACGTCCTAGAGGATATACCTTAAAAGCTAGAAATTAGTATGCATAGAATTCCTAAAAAAAAGGAATCAAGGATGTACCCTTAAGAAAAAGGGTATGAGGCGCGTATGCCTTATCTTCAATCTCACGTATCACGTCTTCTTGAGCTTTACTCAACTGTACCTTAACAGATTCAACTTCACGATTGCGAAGTTTCTTGACCTCCATTTCCAAAATAAACAAATGTCAACCATGATACTGAGTGTATATACTAGGATGATTAGAGGTCTCTCCTCTTAGCTTATTCATCATGCCATAACTATGAGGGTCAAAAGGTCACTACGTACTTTTTACCTCTCTTAAGGTTAGTCCTTTTCTATATAGAGCGCCTGCCACAACTATTCATCTCTCAAGCAAACCATCCTAGTCGAACTCGACATCCCTCAAGTACAAGCCCCAAAGGCCTAAACCAATATCAGACAAGCACCCGAGGAATGTCTCCTCCGAATTTGGACGATCTACATGAGATGATCTAAGCAAAAACAACCAAACACTTGAGCACTAGTTGGGATCTTTTACTATACAAGTACTAAGGTGCAGAGACTCAACTATGGAAGCAAATATGAACAAATGCGAAGTGCTAAAACCAAAAGAAAGAGTACAAACAGAAAAGCTAGACTCTTCCAACATAACTTTACTACCTTTCTCCTAGGTACGCTTAGTGGTGAAAGTATGTACTTGCCCTTCTGAAAATCTTGTCCTTTGTTCTTAATTATATGCCCTATTCTACCATAGCAAAGATACTTCCTCTTGTCTTAGGTTTTATAATCCCTTCCTCCTTCGTGAGCCAAGTCTACATCCATGAATTCCTCATCCTTGGGTTGTGCTCCTTAGCCAAACTCCTCATCCTCTTTCGTGTGTAATCATGTTGACAAATCTCTCGAAAGCTGCCTCCATCGTACAGAAAACCCTACTAAGCTTGAAAGAAAACTAGCCGCAGGTGAAACTACTACGGTTATAGATGGAAGTCGGACACTACTTCGCCCTTCGATGAGGTTACCTCCCAGAAAGCCAGGAGCCCCAGAGACTCAAGAAAGAAGGGGACAAGAATTCAAACAGAGAATCAGAAGATAGTGCGTATGGCTTTTGGGGAATATGCCTTTAAAACAAAACTTTTCTTTTGAAAATGCTTCTTTTAAAACTGTTTGAAAATAATAATTTTTTTTTCAAATCTTTTATCTGATCTGGTAACCTTCAGCTCTGATACCAAGTGTAACACCCCACATCCTTTAGTGTCACTCACAAAGGGAATGCACTAAGTTCTGTGGAGCATTTAGGGTAAAAGATGCAGATAAATTACAAGACAGACAAAATTAAAACAGCGGAAAATAAAACTTTACTTTATTGATAAAATAGTTTGTACAACAATTATTTTCCAATATCAGAGTATCATCTGTCTTACAAAATAAAGAAGCATAAAATAACATTTATATTCCCCAATGTAGCATAAGCCAGCCATAGCAGCAGAAAAAGAGAGTCCAAAGCACTTTGTCAAAGAATCTTCGAGCTTGGGAAGAGTGACGGTCCAATCTAACCTGAGCTATACTATTCCCTCCTTAACTACCTGGGGGGGGGACGGAAGAAAAGAAGACGAAAGAAAACTGGGTCAGACATAAAGCCTGGTAAGTTCAGTTACTTCTAGCATGTGAACAAGTAAAAACAAAACGACATGAATTAACTGAATACAAGACAATACCATGATGATAGGGCCAACAAGATAGGATAAGATTAACACAAGATATGCTAAGACAAGATAAACTGGATATGCTTTAATACTTTCTCCGCTTCGCTATTAACCTGTTATTATGGTTTCTATGTCTCTGCACCACCTATCTAGTGTCCCAACTAGTAATCTATCTAAAATGATAACGCGATCCCAATCCCAGTAATTGTGGTTGCCTTTAGGCGTACATTTATTATTTATTACCTAGATCTAATCTAGGGTTTTATATCAAAGTGCTTCCTAGATTCCACTCGGGTTTACGCGGCTTATCTAATGCTTCACAGATTCAGGGTTTATGCCACCTAGGTCCAACTAGGGATTACGCTACCTGTCGAACGATGCCCCTAGTCTAGGACACACTACCTAGAGCGGTATATGTTCCTAGACTTTCCCCACGTATGTGTCGCGAATCGTTTATCACTGTCTATATGCACATGTCCTGAAATGTGCGACCCGAGTCCCGTGGCAGGGCTAATCAAGAAACACGGAACTCGGTCGGGAGCTTTAAATTATCTACCGATGCAGATGCTAAGGTTTGTTTTTCCAGTGGCTATTGTCCCACTCGACCCCTCCCTCAACTAATGAAAGGCACACCTTGAAAAATGAGAACTATACGCAGGCCCTCTATGGCCCACTAACCTATGGCCATCCTCACCCATAACTAGATAGCAAGTATATGGTCTTTTGGAGTTCTCCGCCTTTCCGCTTTACGTATCTCGACTGACTCAAGATGGTAGGTAGACGACGAGTCGCTATCACAGGGCTACTGGTCTCGCCGAATCACGCTGGTCCATCCTAGTCTTTAGGTTGCCATATATTGCAACCAAGGCATACCCTTGGTTCTTCTTACGCAGACCTTAACCTCTGTGAGCCCAGGAGGATCATCTGCCACCTCACGGAGGGATACCAAGAGTACCCTCACGTCCCCTCGAAGCCTCGGGCTTCGTAACCCAATTCGTTGGAGCCTTCTTTAAGATCGTTCGCTCCTCCTCGTGTTATACTAAGGATTACTACTTAGTTTTCCTAACTAAGGTTTACCACTTGGTTTCCTGAATAATCGTTTTCTTAACTAAGGTTTACCACTTAGTCCTTTTAACTAAGGTTTACTACTTAGTTCTCTTTCTCGTCAAGTTGGATTGGTTAAGTGTCATTAGTCGATACAAGTTAACTTAACCTATTCATTTGTCATGTTAAACTGGTTAAGTGTTACCAGTAATTCACGTTGACTTAACCCTACCAGCATCAAGTTATATTGGTTAAGTATTTACTTAACCCCACCCATTCATCTTGTATTGGTTAAGTGTTCCTTTTTAACTTAACCTTGCCTATCTATTTTAACTAACATGTTATAACGGTTAAGTGTTCCCTTAGTTAACTTAACCCTAACATTGGTTTGATTAACATGTTCTAATGGTTAAGTATTGGCCCTTCATGTTTTTAACTTAACCCTACTCATTTATCACACTCTGATGGTTAAGTGTTCAAGCTTACTTAACCCTACGGTCTAGTCCAACTAACATATTAAATTGTCTAAGTGTATTAAATTTACTTAACCCCAACCTCTAGTCTAGTTAGGATGTTAAATTGGCCAAGTGTATTAACTTTACTTATCCCCAACCTCTAGTCTAGTTAACATGTTAAATTGGCTAAGTGTATTGAATTTACTTAACCCCCACTTTCTAGTCTGGTTAAAATATTAAATTGGCTAAGTGTTTTTCTTAGTTACTTAACCCCTACAAATCTTGTCTTGTTACCATGTTAAGTTGGTTAAGTGTTCTAGTTAACTTAACCCTATCGTTCTAACTTAACTGTGTTAAGTTGGTTAAGTGTTCTTATGGACTTAACCCTCCTATTCTAGCTTAACTTTAATTGTCTTATTAAAGCACCAGCCACTCACATTAGACATGTATTGTTGTGACTGCTGGTATGCCGGTTGGTTCCGGGCAGTCTTACGCCACAACTCAGTCTAACCTCGGGCCTTTATCGGGCTCAATGCCTTAACCTCCCACATTGGATAGGTATTGTCGTGATCACTGGACAGCCGGGCGGGTCCGGGCGGGTTTACATCACAACTCAATCCAACCTCGAGTTAAGCATGTTCGTATTGTCTAAATTTACTTTTCTCATTTAGGATAAATTCTATAAGTAAATTTTCCCTAATTTACTTATTCCATTATTACTCTTTTAATGTACATTGTCAACATTTATTATTATGGCCCATTTTCCCTATATATCATATTTATAGTTTTTGGTATGTAAATTATACCAAATTAAGTGTCACTAACCATGATTATTCTAAACATGACAATTACTCACAATTATGACTAAATTCAAAATTTGTGCTAATATACTTATTATGCCAAATTAACTTTAATTGACCCAATTCTGATTTAACATCCTAATTTACAATTAATGGCAAGACTAGAATTATTATTCTAGTTTACCGTTTACGCCTAAAACTTAGCTTACTTGCCAATACTAAATTTAATATGTCAAATTACATATTCCATAATTCATGTCAAATTCTCAAATTTGCGTTCTAATAAACATGCCATAATACATGTTCTAAATTATGTCAATCATAATTATGTTAATGTTCCACATTATGCCAATTTCCAAGTTTACAACCATGTTTAAGTCAAATTTATGATTTGCCCAAATCGTATTCCCATCGTTCGTGTAATCGTGATTTCATCCTAGATTATAGATAAATCTAGATTCGTGGATAAAAAGAGAATGAACCAAAATGCCATGAAAAGTTAGACATAATGACTGGCAGAAGATGATAATTCACTAATCACAGATCTAACAAATTACACTGAATAAATTGATTAAAGCATCGAAGGCCTATAGATCTGATAATGACATAAATAGGGTTGAACAAATAACATAGGTTCAAGTATATGGGTAGATCTAACTTAATAGATAAATTACCATAATCAAGATCCAAGGATAATTAAGAATAAACTGAATTGATAATCAAGTTTAGATCCAATCTCACAGTCATAATCCTAGGCAATAATATCATGTTCATGAATCATATGTAATTATCCACTATTGTCCTTGTCATAGTCATAGGCATTGGTTTATGCTCCTAGTCAAAGGCATATGTTCATAGTCAAAGGCTTATGTTCATAGTCAAAGGCTTATGGTTTCAAAGGCCACAGTTCCATAGTCATAATCTTAAGCATTGGCAATTTAGTCACAATGTGTTCTAGGCCATAATCAAGAATCAGATCCAAAGTCATAAACAAGCACAGATTCAATGAAATGATAAGGCATATTTCTTATATTCTTTCAATTTCATGTCACAAATAGAAAAGGCGTTCAAATCTAAAAAGTAACCGACTTACATTGATTGGATCTAGAAAAGGATAGAAAGATAGCGTTGCTTGAAGCCATTGAATCTTTACTTGAATCCTAACTTGTTTTGAATCTTCTCTTGAAAGACTTGAGCAGCATATCCTCGTCTTGATTTATATTTTATTTTAATCTATTTATTTAGATTTAGAGGAAGAAGAAGCCATGTCCATCAAGAATTTGTGCAGCATAAGGTTAGAGAAGAATGGTGCAAAGAGAAGGAGACTAGGGGGTTGTTTATATAGGATTGCAAGTTAATTTGAGCCATCGATGAAGCCATGGTTAATCAAAGCCATCCGATCTAAAGAGAAGCCAATTATGTTCACAATTACTTTCTTAATGTACATTATTAACATTTATTTTTAAATTTGTATGCACATTAGATACATGTCCCCTTTACACATTTATTATTAAATTTGTATGCACATTAGATACATCTCCCCTTTACACATTTATTATTAAATTTGTATGCACATTAGATACATCTCCCCTTTACACATTTATTATTAAATTTGTATGCACATTAGATACATCTTCCCTTTACACATTTATTATATTAAGCATTGGTTATTCTTAAATTAGTAACTTTAGTGTTAACAGAAATACGGGGTGTTACACTGGCAGCTATAAATATACCCTCATATCTCTTGTTTTCTCATACTAAAAACAATGGAGGCCAAATGCTGTAAGTGCCTGAACTGAGTCCAATCCTTTCTTCTTCTACAAATCAAGTTTAAAGATTCAAGTGTTTCAAGAATAGATCTGAGATTCAACACCAACAATTTCTTTTCTATCTTCTAAAATCCAAACACTATAAGTTAGTTACTTTTAGATTTAAATGATTAAAAGTAAATGTGATAAGACTGTGATTTGGATATATGCCTGTGACTGAATCATATTGGATCAATCATAATTTGTGAATATATAATATTCTATGACTTGGATCTAAATCTTTATCATATCAGATCTATTGGAACTTTTGAATCTATGACATTCTTGGATCTTAAATATTATCATGCTAGATCTACCTTTATAGATCTAATTCGCTTATGGTTAATTTATCATGTCACAATTGTGGATCTTAAATATTATCATGCTAGATCTACCTTTATAGATCTAATTTATTTGTGGTTAGTTTATCATGTCACAATTGTGGATTTTATATATTATCATGCTAGATCTACCTTTATAGATCAAATTCGCTTGTGGTTAATTTATCATGTCAAAATTGTGGATCTTAAATATTATCATGCTATATCTACCTTTATAGATCTAATTCGCTTGTGGTTAATTTATCATGTCACATCTACTTATGGATCTAATTCTTGTTAGATCATTTGGTAGTTATCATGTTATGGCTAATTTAGATCTGTCATTAATTAGACATATGAATCCTTATTTATTCATGCCTATTATGACATCCTTAGTATGTTAGATCTAGTTTTATTATCACATGCTCACTAGATCTATTTTTATATGTCCACCTTATCACTATGCCAATTACATTTTTATGTCACTTCTGTTAAAATAATAACTATTGTCATCTTTCCCTTTTATTGTTTATGGCTAGGCTACTTTCTAGCCTAGACATGACGCCAAATATATGCGAATGCGTTAGTTAGGGAATGGGGGAAAACATTAGAATTGGCATAACTTGAAGACGAATATGAATTTGGATATATAATCCATTATGAATATAATTGGGTAAATGGTCATGAACACTTATAAAGACATAGGTATAATTAATTAGTTAATAATTAAAATGCCTAGGATTACAGTAATTAGGAAACTGTAACTGCACTTATGACATGAGGTTAGATTGCATTTGTGGTGGAAGTCTGCCCGGACCCGACCAGCATATCCAGCAACCGCAAATGTTGAATCTAATGTGAGGGGTCTAGGTGCATAAATACGAGATGAGCTAAGACACGAGCTTAGGCCCAACTTGTGGAAGAAGTCTGCCCGGACCCGACCGACATATCCAGCATCCACAATTTGTAGGTCTAATGTGGGAGGTCTAGCCCATTATAACTATAAATGAACATGGTAACGAATTGGAATACTTAACCTAGTTGAATCCACAGGGATTGTATGAACATGTTAACTTGAATAGGGGTTGAGTAAACTTGGTTGAAACAGTGGGTGGGTTAAGTAAATCTTGTGGCGGTGGGTAATATTTATATATGTAGGCCCACAAACTTAACCTGTTTTATACTTTGGGGTTATGCAACTTTGTTAAGTAAAATTGCTTGGATCAGTGAGGGTTAAGAAAATCTTGTGGCGGTGGGGTAATATTTACATATATAGGCCCGACAACTTAACCTGTTTTACATGTTGGACTGTTAGGCATAACCAGTTGAAATCCTAGTAGTGGGGATGCAATCCTAGGGGGAGCTTGTATCATCTTGTGTGCGGGACCCATTTCAGTCAGTAACCCATCTAGGTATCAAACGAGTACTCCGAACTAGGTCGGAGTAGGGGCAAGCTTACTGGGCTGATTGTAAGAGATCTAAAATGAAGGGGCGGTGCCAACAGCGCAGGAAACCAACGAAGTCATGCGCATGCATGGGTCCGGCTTACTATGGGATTTAAGATGTTGTGACATCAGTAGATATGGTTGTGCACATCTTGAAAATGAAGGGTTGCCACTTAGGAAGTGATACATCCTACTGTGGGGCCAACACATAGTATTTGCGAAGTAGGGAGCCGATCGATTAGGGTAGTAGTTAGGGTACATCTAGACTCTGGTAAGTTTAGGAGTCCGTTATTGGGGCTGCCTGTGGATTGTATGGGGTTAAAACCTCTCACAAGAAGTACACCTAAGTCTACCATTTCATACATGTTGGGGATCATCTCATTCTGGATATACTAGTATCAGAGCAGACTAATCATTATGGAAGTGTATACACCCTATCCTGTTTACCTAGTCATACCTTCCTTTTTTGTAGTCATCTCTCTTATCCACTTTATATGCATGTCATGCTACTTTTATTTACTTGCTAAAAGTAACTGGACTCACCAGACTTTAGGTCTAACCCTTGTTGTTTCCTCTTCTTTCTTCCGTTCCCCCTCCAGGTTCTCAGGGTGTGAATACTCAGGCTTAGTCAGGACTCGGTTATCATCTCGCTAGGAGTTGCTTTCGAAGAATGGCTCTGGTTCTTATCTCTACTATGGCTTTGTCTCTTTTTGGGGAATTATGCTTTTTATGTACTCTGATGGAACAAGACAGAATGTTTCATATCTTTGTAATGGCTTTTATGTAGTTTTAGACTTGTGATATTTTGGACCACGTTGTTATGATTTATGTTTGAAATAAAAATTTAAATTCAGCAGTTGCTTTTATATCTATCTTGTAATATTTCTATTTCTGTTTACTTATAACGCTTCACGAAACTTAATGCATTCCCTTAGTGAGTGACATTAATGGACGTGGGGTGTCACACTTGGTATCAGAGCTGAAGATTACCAGATTGGATAAAAGTTTTTGAAAATTATTTTCAAAAAGGTTTTAAAAGAAAGCATTTTTCAAAAAGAAAAGTCTGCTTTGAAAAACAATTACCCAAAGCCATATGTAATATCCTTCGATCCTTTGTCTAAATCTCTTTCCTTTTCTTTTTAGCATGTCTTGGGAACTTAATATCCCAGGGGGCGTTACGATACCAGGTTGGTTCCGTAGGTATCTGGAGGCCACGGCGGCTGCCGAAAGCCAAGGAAACGTTCCTCCCCCAGCTGCACCCGGTGTTCCTCCTCCTCCTCCGCGTGCAGACAACTTTTCCAAGACCTGCAAAGATTTTCGTGCTATTAGAGGAAAGACATTCGTTGAGGCAAGGAATTGGATTAAGGAGACCGAGGATTTGTTTGTAATCTTTAAAGTGGAAGATCAAAGGAAGATTCAGTTGGCTGCTTGGCTACTGAAGGCTGAAGCTTCATTCTAGTGGTAAGTAACCCAAGCGAGGCGTCCGGTGGAAACTTGGGACGACTTTAGATAGAGGTTTAAAATGAAGTTTCTTTCTCAAGCTGAGAAAGGCATGCAAATAGAGAGGTTCTTGGCGCTCAAACAAGGAGAATAAGTGTTAAAGAATATGTGAACAAATTCAACCAGCTAGCTAGATTCGATTTGGAACTAGTAGACACTCCGCATAAGAAGGCCTTGCAGTTTGTTAAAGGACTAAATGAACCTCTTCATGGGTTAGCTAAGTCCCATATTCCAGTGGGAGCTACGTTTGAAAGACTCGTTGATATGGCATTAGTGCATGAGGAAGATAAAGCTGAAAAGAAATAAGCTAAGGTTGAGGAAACAAAAAAGAAGGGAGGAAAGAACGACAAAGCTCGAGACAAGAGGAAATGTTTAAATTATGGACACATGGGTCATGTAAGCAAAGATTGCAGAAGAAGGAAGAACGCTTATTTCCATTGTGGAGAGGTTGAGCATCTTTTTAAGGATTGCCCGAAGAAACAAAGACAAGGTCAAAGGGCAGGAGCTTCTGGAGGGAAAGTGCATGCTCTCGCGATCGGTGCTTCAGATCGAGGTAGGAAAGTTTCTGTGGAAGGTTTGATTTCTCTTTCCAATCATCCTATAAGAACTCTTTTTAATTCTAGCGCGTCGCATTCATTTATATCTAGTTCTGTGGTTGAATCTCTACACTTAAATACTAGTATGGTAGTGGATCCCGTTGTTGTCTCAAACCCCATTGGTGGTTCGGCTTATTTATCCATGATTTGTCGAGGTTTGAGAATATCTATATTGGGCGTCGAGTTCGAGTGCGACGAGTATGTGCTTGGGTTCATGGGCAATGGATTGATTCTAGGGATGGATTGGCTAATCACGTACAGGGCCATTCTCGATTGTGAGGGGAGGGTCGTTAGACTTTTGACTTGCCATAGGAGGACCCTCAAGATTTCTTGTGACCCAAAAGGGTCTGTCATTCTTAGTTTCCTAGAATCTTGATGCATCTATCGATGATCTACGGTCTGTAGTGGTAGTCCGTGAGTATCCATATGTTTTTGAGGAGGTTCGGGGTTTATCTCCAAGATGCGAGATCGATTTTCGTATATATTTGGTAGACAATGCAAATCCAGTTGCATGACCCGTGCGCCACATGGCTCCACGAGAAAGGAGGGAGCTTAGCAAGCAAGTAGAGGAGCTGCTTGAGAAAGGGTTTATTAGGCGAAGCATATCTGAATGGGGTGCTCAGGTGATATTCGCAACTAAGGCGTACAGCTCGCTTCGCATATGTGTGGATATTCATGATGTTTTGCCTCATTTCTTAATTATCGAAGTGTCTACACGATACAACAGAGGTAGTTGAGCCGAACATACGTGAGGAAGTAGAGGTAGAACGGGAGGCGATAATTAGACAAGTTCCTACCCGTATACTTGGAACAAAGGTTAAGAAACTGCGCAACAGGGAGGTTAAGTTAATAAAAGTGCAATGGAGAGAAAACAACGAGGATGCGACTTGGGAGACTGAAGACAAAGACCACGCTTCATACCCTTTCCTTTTTGGGACTATGTTCTTAACTTCTTTTTTCCAAAGCTTTTATTCGCACTTGCTTCTATCATCTGAGTATATCCTATCGATTGAATCTTCGACCTTTAGGTAGGAAATCCCATGATTGTAAATATGTGTTTGAGAGATGTTGTGTTTGATGAATGCAAGTGGATGCAAGTGGCTGTTTGTAGTTGCTCGTGGATGCATATACACACATTAGGCACTAGATCGGCTCAATCACTCTCATATAGCATATGGATGTGTGTGCATTTTTCTTCTTTTAATGGATGAAATTGAATGTATCATCATATGGATGTTGCATTTGGACGGATGATTGTGCACCCATATAGAACTTACATGTTATACTAGGATTGTTGCATACATGTTGGACTCATGACACATACATACATTGCATTAAGGAGGTCAATTGAATCAGTGGACCATCTGATCATTCGCATTAGTGTTGGGACATATACACACACCTTTTTATATGTTCATATAAACAATAGAAAATTTTAAGGACAATGAGTGCCTGTGATTGGTGGATGAGTAGATGAATGATGGATGGCAGGATACATTCTTCTTAACTTGGAGATTTCAGGGGTGAAATCCTTTGAGTAGGGGAGAATGTAACACCTCGTATTTCAACTACACTAAAGAGGATAAATTAAAGAATAATTAATTTAATATTAATAATTAAGGAAAACGGACTACGTCATTGCGTCCGTCTCGAAATTCTGGTCAAGATAGACACCTGGTTTGCGTAAAACGGATAACATATAAAGAAGTAATGAATGGTAGAAGTTTGACGATTAAAACAGGGATAACGGGCGCACTTGACAAGCGCGCAAAGGCATTTTTACACTAGCGCACCTGCCAAGTGCGCCCATAGTAGTTTTTGGGCTTCCGAACCTAAGTGGGTGTCGACCCATAGCCCGATTCCCCTAGGGCTGAGGTGGCATTCGAATTCTGGAGGCTGGCAGCTATAAATATACCCTTATATCTCTTGTTTTCTCATACTAAAAACAATGGAGGTCAAATGCTGTCAGTGCCTGAACTGAGTCTAATCCTTTATTCTTCTACAAATCAAGTTTAAAGATTCAAGTATTTCAAGAATAGATCTGAGATTCAACACCAACAATTTCTTTTCTATCTTCTAAAATCCAAACACTGTGATTTAGTTATTTTTAGATTTAAATGATTAAAAATAAACGTGATATGACTGTGATATGGATATATGCCTGTGATTGAATCATATTGGATCTATCATAATTTGTGAATCTATAATATTCTATGACTTGGATGTAAATCTTTATCATATCAGATCTATTAGGACTTTTGAATTTATGACATTCTTGGATCTTAAATATTATCATGCTAGATCTACCTTTATAGATCTAATTCGCTTGTGGTTAATTTATCATGTCACAATTGTGGATCTTAAATATTATCATGCTAGGTCTGCCTTTATAAATCTAATTCGCTTGTGTTTAATTTATCATGTCACAATTGTGGATCTTATATATTATCATGCCAGATCTACCTTTATAGATCTAATTCACTTGTGGTTAATTTATCATGTCACAATTATGGATCTTAAATATTATCATGCTAGACCTACCTTTATAGATCTAATCCGCTTATGGTTAAATTATCATGTCACATCTACTTATGGATCTAATTCTTGTTAGATCATTTGGTACTTATCATGTTGTGGCTAATTTAGATCTGTCATTAATTGGACATATGAATCCTTATTTATTCATGCCTATTATGACATCCTTAGTATGTTAGATCTAGTTTTATTAACACATGCTCACTAGATCTATTTTTATATGTCCACCTTATTACTATGCCAATTACATGTTTATGTCACTTTTGTTAAAATAATCACTATTGTCATCTTTCCCTTTTATTGTTTATGGCTAGGCTACTTTATAGCCTAGACATGACGTCAAATATATGCGAATGCGTTAGTTAGGGAACGGGGGAAAACATTAGAATTGCATAACTTGAATGACGAATATGAATTTGGACATATAATCCATTACGAATATAATGGGGTAAATGGGCATGAACACTTATAAAGACATAGGTATAGTTAATTGGTTAATAATTAAAATGCCCAGGATTACAGTAATTAGGAAACTGTAATTGCACTTATGACAAGAGGTTAGATTGCATTTGTGGTGGAAGTCTGCCTGGACCCGACCGGCATATCCAGCAACCGCAAATATTGAATCTAATGTGAAGGGTCTAAGTGCACAAATACGAGACGGGTTAAGACACGAGATTAGGCCCAACTTGTGGAAGAAGTCTGCCCTGACCCGACCGACATATCCAGCATTCACAATTTGTATGTCTAATGTGAGAGGTCTAGCCCATTATAACGATAAATGAACATGGTAACGAATTGGAATACTTAACCTAGTATAATCCATAGGGATTGTATGAACATGTTAACTTGAATATGGGTTAAGTAAACTTGGGTGAAACAGTGGGTGGGTTAAGTAAATCTTGTGGCGGTGGGTAATATTTTTATATATAGGCCCACAAACTTAACCTATTTTACACTTTGGGGTTATGCAACTTTGTTAAGTAAACTTGCTTGGATCAGTGAGGGTTAAGTAAATCTTGTGGCAGTGGCGCAATATTTACATATTTAAGCCCGACAACTTAACTTGTTTTACATGTTGGACTGTTAGGCATAACCAGTTGAAATCCTAGTAGTGGGGATGCAAGCCTAGGGGGAGCTTGTATCATCTTGTGTGTGGGACCCGTTTCAGTCAGTAACCCATCTAGGTATCAAATGAGTACTCCGAACTAGGTCAGAGTAGGGGCACGCTTACTGGGCTGATTGTAAGAGATCCAAAACGATGGGGCGGTGTCAATAGTGCTGGAAACCAATGGAGTCATGCGTGTGCATGGGTCCGGCTTGCTATGGGAATTCTGTGACATCAGTAGATATAGTTGTGCTCATCTTGAAAATGAAGGGTTGCCACTTTAGGAAGTGATACATCCTACTGTGGGGCCAGCACAGGGTATTTACGGAGTAGAGAGCCGATCGATTAGGGTAGTAGTTAGGGTACATCTAGACTTTGGTAAGTTTAGGAGTCCTTTATTGGGGCTGCCTGTGGATTGTATGAGGTTAAAACCTCTCACCAGAAGTACGCATAAGTCTACCATTTCATACATGTTGGGGATCATTTCATTATGGATATACTAGTAGTAGTGCAGAGTAATCATTAAGGAAGCGTATACACCCTATCCTGTTTACCTAGTCATACCTACCTTTTTTTAGTCATCTCTCTTATCCACTTTATATGCATGTCATGCTACTTTTATTTACTTGCTAAAAGTAACTGGACTTGCCAGACTTTATGTCTGACCTTTTTTGTTTCCTCTTCTTTCTTCCGTTTCCCCCTAGGTTCTCAGGGTGGGGATACTCGGGCTTAGTTAGGACTCGGTTATCATCTTGCTAGGAGCTGCTTTCGAAGTATGGCTCAAGTTTTTATCTCTACTATGGCTTTATCTCTTTTTGGGGAATTATGCTTTTTATGTACTCTGATGGAACAAGACAGGAAGTTTCATATTTTTGTAATGGCTTTTATGTAGTTTCAGACTTGTGATATTTTGGACCACGATGTTATGAATTATGTTTGAAATAAAAATTTAAATTCCGCTGTTGCTTTTATATCTGTCTTGTAATGTTTTTGTTTCGGTTTACCCAATAACGCTTCATGAAACTTAATGCATTCTCTTAGTGAGTGACATTAACGGACATGTGGTGTCACAGGTTTGGCCTGTGTCAACCTGCTGTTTGGAACCCATATCAGTCAGTATCCCTGTTGGTTTCTTGTTAATGGGGCCCCACACTAGGTAGGGGCCAGAGCATGCTTTATTGAACTTGATAGTAAGAGGTTCACAAGGGGGTGGTTACGGGCACGTTCTGGCGAAGTCATGAGCGTGCTTGGGTCCGACTAGGGAAGATAAGACGCTATAACACCAGTAAATAGGTCTGTGTCATATAGTTGCTGGGTTATGAAGTGAGACACCCTACTACCGGGGATAACACATGGTATTTACGTAGTATGGAGCCGATCGCTTGGGTAGTAATTAGGGTATACCTAATCCTGCTGTTATGTAATTAGGTTAACAACTAACCCTACTGTTAATTTAATCCTGCCGTTTATTTCTACTGTAATCCGGTTGATATGTAATTAGCAAAAGAGCCTAATCCAATTGAATCTGTTATACTAGTATTGGTGTAGACATATATGTTCAGACATACCTGTTTCAGGATATAAACTTGAAGCCCTTTCCTGTTATTTCTGTTCATCATGCTATCCTGTTTAGTTTATCTGTTTTGACACTATACCTTTCTCATCCAGTTTTATTTAGCTGTTTTGGCATTCCTATTTCATGCATATTTGTAAATCACTAGAACTCGCCAGACTTTATGTCTGACCCTTTTTCTTCCGCCTCTTTCTTCCTTCCCCCCTCAGGTCCTCAGAGTGGAAGCACTCAACAGTGACTAGGATTTCTCCGACTGCTTGGACTTGACTTGGATTCCTGTGATGTATCGTTTTGACTTGCTTTCTACTTTAGTATAGCTTTTGGCGAGGGATATAATCTTATGTACTTTGGTATTTTTCATAAGAGGTTTTGTGAGACGGATTTGAGACAGTTATTTAGTTGTAATTGGTTTTTGTGATGTATCTCTGAGACTATGCTTTATTTCTTTTACAATAAAGTTTAAAATTTTCCACTGCTTATTTTATCTGTCTTGTATATTCTCTGTAATGATTACTTATTGCGCTTCATGGTACTTAATGCATTCTTTTATGAGTGACATTAACGGACATGGGGTTTTCACATCTCTTGTATCTCTCTCTTATGTGAAATAAAATTTCTCTCCTTTGGACTGGACGTACACTATCTTCTTGATGTTAGTGGAACCGATATAAATATTCTATGTCTTTATTTTCTTCTTTATATTTATTTACTATTTATTTAGAGTAATAAAATTATTGTTGTTAGATTGATATTCAATTAGCAAATCTAGATCCTGTTTATTGTTCTTCCGCATTTGTGCAATTTTCGCACAATATATTGGTATCGTAGCAAGACAACTTGTTTAGATTGCACATTAATGGCTTCAAGAAAGAGAGGGAAATTTACTGGTAATTATTTTACTACTATTTTGGGGGAAAAGGAAGACTTTGGTGGAGGAGATTATATTAAGAGTGAAGAGCGTTCCAATTTAGGAATTTTGACATGATAAGAAGTTTACTGGGTTGAACGGGACATTAGATTTGGGAACTTTTGATCATGTTTCAGACAGGGTCTTCATGTGATGATGCTCGAGGAATCCAAGATGATCAGGAAAGGTGCTCAGGTCAAGTGATAGGCGAGTGTCGAGACGGAGATCATTGTGGTATTATAACCTTTTTTAGATCGTCGGTTTTTGCATTGTGCATCTCATGTGGAAAATACATCTTTTGCAGTCGGTGGGTGAAGTTTGTAATGGTTTTGATTGAGATTAAGTGGCAAGAGAGATTTTTTTTGTATGTACAGAGATTTGGATTAGCCTTTTTTGTTGTCAATTGGCTTTAGTTTCTGGCTCTGTATAGATTGGTACTTGAGAGGATTTGTTCACCTTAGTGGTATTGAGATTACTTTAAAATCCACCGTATTTGGATTCTGGGTATTTACAACATTTTTTGGCTGGTGGGGACATAGTCTGAGCTCGTTAACATGATGTGATTGAGAGGGGGGTAGCTTTGCTGGAACCCATTTGGTAAATATTCAGTTTTTCTAACTATGAGATTTTGGATTAAGATGGAGTTCTTTTTAGAAGAGTTTTATGTTGTGAAGAGAATTCGACTCGAGATGGGGTGTTGAAGATATGTGATTTTGCATCAAGGTGGAATGTTAAATTTGGAGACACAAAATCACAAATAGGTGGAATCAAATATGCAAAATGGAAAGTAAATATTTTTAATGCATAAATTATCGATTGCATGTGCATGAGATGACAAATAAATAAATGCCTTGATTAGTTTCTTTCATCTCTGTTAAGGAAAGGAATTGGTGAT
The DNA here is from genome assembly GCA_030737875.1 of Allium sativum. Classification (NCBI taxonomy): domain Eukaryota; kingdom Viridiplantae; phylum Streptophyta; class Magnoliopsida; order Asparagales; family Amaryllidaceae; genus Allium; species Allium sativum. Next base: position 471,088,388 of record CM060920.1, on the reverse strand, counting down.
TTACTTGCTATGTTTGCGTCGTTTGTTACCTCAATAATTTACCTCCATTATTTCTTATCATATCTTGTTAATTTGATTGATGACTCACATATATTTCATTGACTATATATTGCGGGTAAGCTTCATTTTAAATCTATCTTGGTATTCAGCCAGAGATCCTCAGACTAAGTGTCTCTTCTTTTTAACCCTAATTCGAGGTTTTGGTCATGTAAACTCTTATTTTGTAATCTCTTGTATCTTTCTCTTATGTGAAATAAAATCTCTCTTATTTGGATTGGACGTATACTATCTTCTTGATGACAGTGGAACCAGTATAAATATTCTACGTCTTTAGTTTCTTCTTTATAGTTATTTACTATTTATTTGGAGTAATAAAATAATTATTGTTAGATTGATATTCAATTAGCAAATCTAGATCATGTTTATTGTTCTTCCGCATTTGTGCAATTTTCGCACAACAAAAATATGAATGATACCAATTTTATTTGCAACCGTATTTTCATGATTTTAGCATAAATTGCCTCCTTTAAGCATTCTAATTCTTAGAACTTATCTTTTGTTTTACTTCTACTACTTTGTGCGCATGCCAATTTCGTTTCAATACCAAGTATAAAACCGTACTTTAATTTTAGAATACAAAAGGCAATGTTATAAAAATACGATATTCACATGTTACCCTGCATTATGTCGGACGAACACACATATGAAGCTTGTGTTTTAGCATTTAGTTTCCTTTTAAAAATGATGTATCTTTGGTCCTGATGGATAATGAAATAATTGTTGGTGAATCTTTTTTAAAGTTAACATTAAAGACTATTTTATTATGCGTAGACGTATTCAGCCTATAGTTTGATATCTAACCATTTTTATGCCAAGCACTTGATAAAACGTATTCATGTTTTAGTTACATTCCAATCTACTACTAGTGTAATGAAAAAAAAAGGTAAAAGCATCTTATATGTTATAAAGTTAATTTGTTTCAGCTTATTTGTTAAAATGTTTAACACATAATATTATTTATAACTGTGTGCGAATTATGGATTCATACTTGCTCAAATGAAATAAACACAAGTATTTAGAAAAAAAATTGTGGTCGCTTAACGAACACAGTTTTTATATAATGAATGTTATGAAAAACCAAGTGTGCACGAGTTTACGCCAATTTAAAATAAATGCACAAAAGTTGAGGATTAGCGATTGTTGTTGGAATTGTCTTACACACATAAGTACTTTTTCCGCCTTTATCCTCTTTTATAAGAAGAATTCAATTTATTATCATATGAAATTTGATTGCACATTGTACACGAGAAAAGAAAAATAAAAAAAAGCGAAAATATTTTCATATATAAGTGCAATTCCAATTCAAAACATCAAAAACTCATTTAGTTTTCTACTCTATTTTCATATACAACTGCACTGATTAATTTGACTTGCATTTAGCAACATCAATTCTAAAACATCAAAAAGGAAAGTCAAGGCAATTCTTTATGTTTCCATTTGAGTTGCTCCACACAGGCAAAAGACATAGGGTGTGTTCTTAACGAACGTGAGCGTGACATTTGAGCGTGGTACTGTAGCGAAGGGGAAATGTGTTTTTAGCTACGAACGGGGTATTTGAGCATGGTATTTTAATTGTTAATTTGTTTGTTTTGAGTTAATTAAATACTAATTTCGGTTGAACAAAATGACTACATTTCATTACACAAAAGAAAATACAAACATAAATACGACAGAAATACAATAACACGATGACATGAACTTCCTACTTGTTGCTATTTATCAGATAAGTTTGGTATTCTTGGTCGTGGCGTTTGTCTGCAAGCCCTCTAATCAACCAGCTTTTCGCTATCTCATCCGGAAGAGCAGTGAATATATCATTTATTTTGGGGTCCAACACAAATAATAGTGCGTCTGCAACATCAAATTCACCCGTTGCTCCAAGACGTTGCATACGAGCTACCGTATTTGCATAAGTTGTAGAACTTCCCGTTGATTCCACGCTAGTACCCGTATTAGGACTATCAGAGTGCATCCGAGATTTTTTCATCTGTCTCTCGTGCATTAGGACAATGAACATAGCCATCTTATCGTCACTTTCACCACGTTTTCTTCTTGAATTTTGACGTGCAGTTGGTTGAATGGGTGGATTCATTGGAATTTGGGTTGACGGAGGGATTCTTGGAGCTTCACAATTTGGTGTATTCATTGAAGTTTGTTGCAGTGGAGGATTTGATGGCGAATTCAAGTTTGGAATATGATTATTTTGCGTGTCTTCCAATGGTTCCAAAAACCCGTCGAAATTCCATGTCCTGTCAAACGTGCTTTGTGTTGATGACGGCGTGCCAGTCTGCGACGGTTGTACACTAGCAGCAGGAGTGTACGACGATTGACCAGTTGCATTCGTCCCACGAAATAATTGTTGCATCAGCTCTAAGTTTTCTATTGGTCGTTTCTTATATTTCAAGACACTCGTTCCAAATTCCTAAATGTAAGAAATAAATTGTAAGAAACTGTCTACAAAGGAATGATAACAAAATAAATTTACAGACCTTAACACGATCTTCCCACCATTCATCGCTTCCAGAGACCGTTCCTTTGTATGCATCCCAACCCGCGCCAGTCTTGTTCATCAGTGCATCCCATTTCATCCAATCCCGTCGAAGACTGTCATATTTGTTTCGGATCTTGGTTTCGTCAATCGGTACGATATCTGGAATGGTTTCTATTGCATCGTTGAACTTTTCTACAATTGCTTTATGTACACCTTTTTTGTTGATGCCACAAGCACCATATGCATCAATCGAACATTGCAGCATAATCTGAGTTGCAGTAAACGACCAGTGATGTGCAACCTTTCGATTGGTCATACTAAAAAATGGAAAATTTAATAATGTGGAAGAAAATTTTAGAAGAGGAATGGAGGAGTGTAGTGTGGATGAAGAGGAAGGTGTAGGTGAGAGGGTTTTATAGGTGTTGGGAGGAACGTTGAAAATCAAGTCGTTGGCGTTCGATGCGTCGGACGCCAACGGCTTGATTTTCAACGTTCAGCAATCGTTTCATTTGAACGTGGAAAATGATATTCGCGTCCGATGCGTCGGACGCGAACAAAAACTCCAGCGTGCTGCGAATGCACCCGTAACATTTGCCCTTCTCTACGGTTACTCCGTCTTCAAAGTCATCAAGTCATCATACTTGAACAACTGTTGAAACAACAAAAGGTCCCAGATCAAATCAATGGCGGCAATCACATCAATCCAGCAATTCCTCTCCACCGTCTTATCCCAACGCGGCCCAAACGCCCTACCGTACCACGAGCCCACTAAACTCCTGATCAGAAACCACCTCCTAACCCTAATCCAGTCTTATCCTTCTCTCCACCTCTCCGTCTCCGTCTTCACCCACAACGATGGCCGAAGCTCCAACCTCCTCCACTGCCACGGCACCGTACCCATCACCTTCCGCAACAGCACCTACAACATCCCCGTCTCTATCTGGCTCCTCGATTCCTACCCCCACCAGCCGCCCTACGTTCTTCTCACCCCGACCCCCAACATGTCGGTCCAGCCTAACCACCCTTACGTCGATCGGGACTGCTCGGTCCATGTGCCGTATCTCAGATCCTGGATCTACCCGAGCTCCAATTTGCTCGATTTAGTCAAGTCCATGTGCCAGCTGTTTGGGCAGGATCCTCCCCTCTATTCCAATCCCAACCCTAGTCCTGCTCCCAGCCCCAGCCCAAACCCTAATCTTAGTCCGACTCCCAGTCCAAGTCCAATTCCGAATCCAAGTCCAAGGACATATTCATCATTCTCTGGGAGTCAGTATGGTGGGGGGAGAATTGAGAGACCTCCCATGCCTGCACGGCCAGGTGGGATGGCAGGAATGGATGATCCTGCAGAAGTATACAGAAGGAACGCAATTAACAAAATTCTTGAGAATGTGCATGGGGATCTTGCTATGTTGAGGAAGAGTCAAGAAGCAGAGATGGAGAACATGTTTAGTACACAAGCGGTGTTGAGACAAAGAGAGCAGGAAATACTGAAAGGAATGAGAGAAATGGTCGAGGAGAAAGAGGCACTAGAGCAGCAATTGCAGATAGTTATGATGAACAGCGATGTATTGGAAGGGTGGGTGAGGGAGAATGAGGGGAGAAAAGTGCAAGATGCTGTCCAAGTGGATGAGGTGTTTGAAACAGTGGATATGTGTTCGAAACAATTGTTGGAATGTACAGCTGCGGATTTGGCTGTGGAGGACACAGTGTATAGTTTGGATAAGGCAGTGCAGGAAGGAGTAATTTCGTTTGAGGTGTATTTAAAAAGCGTGAGGGTATTGTCAAGGGAGCAGTTTTTTCATCGGGCTTTGGCGGCAAAGGTCAAGGCTGCCCAGGTTCAGGTCCAGGTGCAGAGTATGGCAGCTAGGGTTCCCAACCAGTATGCCTCTTAGGTTAGTTATTGGTGTTGTTTCCTTCATAATATTTGTAAATACAGTATTGTTTAAAGTACCTGAAATTTGCAGCTAAAGGCAATGTTGTAAGTCCGTTAAAACAAACCCAAACTGAACCGTTTAAACCAGTAGTATGATGGTTTGTATTTTTGATCAACCGTTTGATGCAGTGCGGAAGCGGTTTGAACTCCAAACCGATCCACGCACACCCTACATGATTTTCATGTGTGCCGCTCCATAAGGAAGAAATGCATAAATGCTGTACTCACTGTGCGCCATAACACGTCTTTCACATCCATGACCTATGTTATATTAGTTCTTTTTCACACTTTTGAATGCATCCGAGAATATTGAAGTTTTGTTTTGCGAGTGCAGTTCATTTTTATCTTAGGAAGAAAGGCATGAACGTTGTACTCGCCATGTGCCACAACGCGCCTTTCATAACTATGACCTATGTTATATTAGTTCTTTTTCAAACACTTTTGAATGCATTTGAGAATAATGAAGTTTTGTATGCGGGTGTGCATTTTTATCTTAGCCAATATGTCATTGATTAAGTTATATTATAGAAATAGTTAAGAGGAAATCAAAACCAATATTGAAATTTATGGATGGCGAAAGTAAACTACCAAAATAACTAAAATTTCTAATGTTGGGAATCAAATCATAATCGTAAATATAGGATTTAATAATTGTTGATGACTAATATAGCCTTATGTTCTTAATAATAATTCCTTAGTCTGATTAAGATGTTTCTAAATAGGAGTGTTAGAGTAGCCTAACTAAAATACATATTTTTATTGAAATAGGGAAAATAATTTTAATAAAATAAAATACTATATGTCTGTTGTTTAGCAAGTTTGGTTGAGTTGAACGCATGGACTCCTTTGATTTATGTGCTTGGGTAGTTGAAATATTTTACAAAATCATGTTGTATTTTTCATCATTAACCCCTAATATAAAAAATAACTCATATACCATTTCATTCGTGTTAATTAGGGGTGGATGTTTGGTTGCTTTGATTTATAAATAAAAAATGGTTAAATCGAGCTAAAATAAATAAAAATGAAAACCAAATCAACCAAATTAAGTTTGGTAGGTTCGATTAGTTATCTTATTTAATCGAACTAAAAACGATTCACATATTATGTTTAGGCTATTCATCATAATTTGATATATAAGACTAAATACGTGATTAAAATATTCTTAGTTAGCATTTTTATGTTTTTTAATAGTAATTATGATACATATAAGATAAAATTTATTTGAATCGTTGAGCTAATTTAAAAAACTATGACATCAGTAGTTTTGAAAATATAATAGAAGCTTGGTTAATTTGGTTAAATCATAATCAAACAAATTTCTTCACGAGTCAAATATAAACTAATATACTTCCAAAACCAAACCAAATCGACCGAAATAAATTGGTTTAGTTGGTTAATTTGGTTTAACTGCTCACTCCTAGTGTTTATTTCAAAACAACCAGAGGAAATTCCATGCTAGTATGGTGAAATACAATTAATGAAGATAAAAAGTCTAGCAAATCTAGGAAGTATTCACAGTACGAACCTTATGTATAAAACATGTCCATTTTAAACATTACCGCTTCACATGACATGTTCACTTCCTTTCCTAGAAGTCTAGTGCTTTCATGCTAATTAACTTGCTATCTTAAGGTTAAACCGATGTTTGAGAACTTGGTTTCGGTAATTTGAATTTTTACTGTTATGATCAATTTCGGAAGTTTAGAAGATTTCAAATTTCGATACCCTTTAATAAAAATGCATTAGTAAAATCAAAGTGAATTTGGATTTCACTGATTATAAATTCCTATATCAAACCTAACTAATTAAACAAAATCAAATTTAAACTCTAACAAAATAAATAGCCTACTCTAATTAGTAATAATTTAACCAAATATTCCTTTTTAATAATATCCTTTATATGGTTAAGTCTCATAGAAACAGGCCAGCCCAATTAAATAGTTGGAGGATGTAGTAAATTAAAAAAGCCCTTGTGTATTAGGGAATACACAAAATCTCAATAATAATTAAAAAAAAAAAAACACTAGGGCAAACGCTAAATTTCTGATTTCCACTCGATACATGCTCACATTGAAACAAATAACGAAATAAGAAAGAGAAATCCACATGGAAGAAAGCTCAATTTGAGATGCAGTTCAAAAGAAATTATCGATTTCAACGGTGGTATGTATTAATTTAGTTTTTTCCATTTATCAACTTTAAAGTTGTTTCTTCTTTCCTCTTTCTGATATTTAGATTTCCCTCCCTAAATGAACGAGCCTGAAATCGAAATATTTGCCCAGTTTTAAATCGAAGGTGATCGACACCTGTCAGATATGATTGAAATTTTGGTTTGCTGGTTGATACCTTATACTTTGCATTAAACTAACTGGTAGCCAATAGCATCAACTTCTTCAATGTCGTGTATGATTTATAAATTAATAAGTGCATGACACCAACTTCTTATTTCTACGTCCTATATGATTTATAAATTAATAAATGCACATTTGAACTAAAGTAAATGATTTATTGTATTGTTCATAAATGATTTGATGTATTGTTCTTACTATTGCCTTAGAACACAACACATTTAACTTGGTTATTTTCCTTGGACTACTTAATAAAGGATAATACCTATTACTGCCTGAGTATAGAGTAACATTTGCATACTACAAGTCTACTATGTTCAAGGTTCGAATCATGCTATGCAAAGTTACACTCATGACCTTAAAATGAAATCTAAGCGTTTTGCCACTTGGGCAACTTGAGTTATTGTTCGATGTCCTGATTTTGTATTCCTAAGCATACCTAATAATCATGTTAGATAAAAAGAGAGGTGAGGGAAAAAGAAGCGCGTATCTAGAAGTTAATATACCTTTTGGGTATATTGCTATGATATACTACATATCCGTATCAGAAGCATACAAATTTAATTTATATTTTGGCTTTAGAAAAATAAAATTGCCACCAAATTATATATCATAAACATTCCAAAAATCTCAAAACATATTTTGTTACTTAGCTCGTCATTTTTATGTATGTACCAAGGTTTGAGATTCTGGCCGAAACCGCGAGATTTCGACCATCTCGGTTCGGTTTTGGCCGGAGGCGGGACGAAATTAAGGCAAAAACTAGTTCTGCTTAATCTCAGAAAAAGAAACCAAAATTCTTCAAATCAAGCAAGATCGAAAGTAGAAAAAGCAAGCAAAAAGGTAACTGAATCGAAAAATACTGAAAATAAATTACCTAAAACCAAAATCGATTTGAATGAGTTGAGAAAATAACATCCGATTTCAATCGTTCAGCTAAGCTGAAGTTAATTCGAGAGAAAGCTTGGCGTTTTTTTGGAATCGACATCAGCTCCGCTTAAAGATCGAAGAGGATGGACTCGGTTTTAGAAGGAAAAAAAGTAGTCGAGAATGTTTCAGGAAAAAGACGTGATTCTAGGGTTAGATGTTAGCAGGGACTAGAAAATAAAATATACCTAAGCCCTGTATATTTAATAAAAGTAAAGTACATAGGCCTATAAGTTATTAAATATACCTGGGCCCTGTATATTAAATAATATTTTTAGTAACAAAGTTAATAACTTTCTTAGTGGCGACTCGGTTTTAGAAAAAAAAAGCAGTTGAGAATGTTTCAGGAAGAAGACGTAATTTTAGGGATAGATGTTAGCAGAGACTAGAAAATAAAATATACTTGGGCCCTGTATATTTAATAAAAGTAAAGTACATAGACCACATAGACCTACAAGATATTAAATATACCTAGGTCCTGTATATTAAATAAAAGTAGAGTACCTAGGCCTATAAGACAAAATAAATAAACTTGGGCCCTGTGTATTAAATAAAAGTAAAATATCCATTTCTAATTATTCAAACTAATATTATGACAATTGAGATCGAAACCAAAACCGGAACCTCCAAAACTTCCGAAATGTATCGAAACCATCAAAATTTCAATCGAGCGAAACCGAGACCGAAACCGAGTTCTCGAACCTTGGTATGTACAATAAAATTCCGAAATGAATTGGTTTTTATTTGTTCGTGGTCTGATCTAAATATCGAGTTTTAAGTTCAAAATTAGTTTGCAATCAACCAATCAATCATCTTGGTAAGAAAATATTGAAACTAGGGTCAATGGTTTATTCGTGAAAACAAAATCATATTTGCCATGATTTTGAATGTAGAAAAGAAGATAAATAGGAAATGTGCAGTTTAAGCGCACAACGGTGCTATAGTGGAAAATATAGTGGGAATACAAGAAATAATAATGAAAAGGAGATTTTTCCCACAAGGACAAACTCACCAAATTATTTGCCCAAAAGGACAACCACCAAAAAACTTGCCCAAAAGGACAAGTTTTAGTGCAAATGGTGAATTTCAGGGGGGTCTCATGTTTTTCCACTTTGCACTAAAACTTGTCCTTTTGGACAAGTTTTTTCCCCCTTGTCCTTTTGGGCAAATTTTTTTGTCCTTCACAATTTTTTCCTGTAATGAAAATACATAAAATTAGATTGGAGATAAAATTCAACTGTCAAAACTGATACATTGGTAGCCTCGTATAATTAGCGTAGGAATACCTATATATGATAAAACCTCAAAGAGTCTTAATCAATGCAGTTCCAATTTGAAGATGAAAACATTGTTCTAATTTATGTTGAACACTCTGGTCTTATACTTAGGACTATACCCTATCCTTTTGCTTTGGGTTTAAAACAAAAAAAAAGTCAAATTAATTAATTTTTTAAATTTAAAATTGCTAGAACATAGTGCTAAAAAATGTATAATTTGGTGAACTTAGCTACAATACCGAGGTTTAAGCGAAACCACTATTTAAGAACACTAATGTTAATTTGTGATGGTGGGAAGTGTTTGCTTTAGTGTGATTATAACTACATAGTTTAAGGCTGAAGGAAAACAAATGTAAAATTGACGCCTTCCAATTGTTTTTTATTGCTTGATTCGGCTTTCACATGACCAAAAAAAAGTACAGAAGAAGAAGATAGGGGCGCATGACAATATAAATTTTCACCGATTCTCCCTGATGCCTTTACTTGCCTGTTTATTGAACATGTAATATCAGTAAGCCTGTCAGCATCCCTTTGATAACTGGGTTAATCCGACTCATTTATGAAATAGGTAAATAGATGGATTGGGTTGGTTTAGGACAGCTCTACTTCTAATAACTCATAGAAAGTCCAAATTCAATATAGGCTTCACTGTTTTTAAAAAAAAGAAGCTTTTTCATGTTATTAGATCTAGAACTTGTCAAAGAGTTCCATCTATTCGACGTGTTTTGAATGACTGTCTAATTAAAAATGCAAACATTTAACTTTTAGAAGTATATTAAAGGGGAAAAAAGACCAAATTTTCATATACTTTGCCAATGATTACAGAAGTTGGTTACCAAAAATAGGAAAGAAAAAAAGATTTTTTAAGGTAGATGGAAATGGAAAATATAAATTTCCGAAAACCGCTGAAACTTCACATTTTAAGAAACTTGATTTTTCTATTTTTATTTAATATGGAGGTAGTAACCACCTTTTATTGGCCAAAGATTTTGAAAGAAAAATATTATTTTGAACAGAATTCATAAACTTTAAACTTGTATCTCATATACCAGAAATGGATTTCGGGCGATGAACTTGTAAATATATAATTAACATACATGACTCAACGTACACTCTTTTGGAATGCTTCAAAATTTTCAATTTTTCAAAAGTTAAAGAGATTATGAATCTAAACAATTAAGATATAACAAAAAAGGCGTTTATACGATAAACATATGCATTCAAACATATTTTTTAAATACATAAATACACGAACGATCATTTTTTTCTTTTTGAATAAGTGTAACTTTAAATCAATAAAGACCACAAAATTAGTTTTTGAGCTATTTTGTAATTTAGGAGTTAAGTCAAATATTTAGGTCAATCAAGGAATAATAATGATTTTTTTCAATATATTTATAGTAAACAGGCTTTTGGGAAATTGAACATATACTCTTAAAAAAGCGATTATTGCTACAAACATGTAACAATTGCTGTTTTTTGTTGTTGCTGTTGTTGTGGAAGCTATGTTGTTTTGTTATTGTTGTGGAAACTATGTTGTTATAGAAACTAGTGACACATCCCTGTTTATTTGTTTTACATCAACATCATTCTCTTTTAAAAACAATTTTTTTTTGAATATATCTTTTTCTACTTTTCCCATTTCCAAATTTATAAAGCAGACACTTTGACATGTATTCCAACAATTATGACTTATGAATGTATATCCTAAAAGCACATACTAAAGTTAGTAAATTACCCAAATACCCAGTGAACTTTACTTTTTTTATAAAAAAAATGGGGTTGTAATTTGTAAGAGAAAAATAGGAGGGACCTAATGCTAATTTTTAATAATGATAAGGACATTTGACAATGTCCCATTTCTTTCTGTAATTTCACTTTGACATATATTACAACAATTATGACTTATGAACGTATATCCTAAAAGTGCATACTAAAATTAGTAAATTCCCAAATACCCCGTGAACTTTACTTTTTAATAAAAAAATAGGGTTGTAATTTGTATGAGAAAAATAGGAGGGACCTAATGCTAATTTTTAGTAATCATAAGGACATTTGACAATGTCCCTTTTCTTTCTGTAATTTCACTTTGACATGTATTACAATGATTATGACTTATGAACGTATATCCTAAAAGCGCATAATAAAGTTAGTAAATTCCCAAATACCCAGTGAACTTTACTTTTTCTATAAAAAAATAGGGTTGTAATTTGTAAGAGAAAAATAGGAGGGACCTAATGCTAATTTTAATAATCATAAGGACATTTGAGAATGTCCCTTTTCTTTCTGTAATTTCATGTATGCCTCATTTAGTTGGAACTTCACCTTCGTAATTGTATACTTCTTTTACAAACTTTTAAGTGTATGCATTTTGTATCTCGTTGTGTTCAATGCATATCATGTTAATCGGTTTTTATTGCTCAATGATAGCATTGGTTACAGAGTTATTATTTTACAGAACTACTATTTTAAAAGAGTTTTTTCTGATTTTGTTGGCATATTTGATATACATTGGAAGTAACGTGTTAAAATAAGTTTATACTAAACACGGGTAATAAGGATTACAGGGATTACTTTGAACTATGCATCAGACTACGTGAAATATATTATTTTCCTTTGTTCCGTCATAGAATACCTCAGTGTACTATTTCGTCTTGGTACTGTTCAGATTAGCCACCAGGTTTATCTTTTTTAGTGTTGTAGGTTATGCATACCTGTACTTTCATGGCTATTAGGGTTCTATACCAGAAACATATGTTAATAGTCGCTAGTTTTTGCATCTGCATTGCACAATTTTGTTTGTAAGACAGGGGATGCAATAAAAATTGATAATATGCAAGGTTGTATTTGTTGTAAAAGATCTGGCAGTAGATATTGTCTCTCAAAGATACTTATCAGAGACTATTTGTATCCAAGGTCATAGAATTTGCTAGAGCATTAGTTCAATGTATTTTTTTCCCTTCTTAAAGTGCATTTTAATTCAAATTAATAATAGCTAATCTGACGATTTAAATTCCTAGTCTCTTGTTAGGTTTAAGGAATTCATAGTCCTTTGGTTTTTAAGCTCAACTTCATTGTCGATTTATTTCACTGTTTATTATTTGATGGATTGAGCCTTAGTATGCTTGAATTAGTAAAATGGTTACAGCTCATGAGTTAGAACTTACTAGAGTTATTACTATTTTTTTTAATTATAAGATATGCACATGGATCTTATCCATGACTTCTGTTTACAATAACAGTTTGTCGTATTGTCTTCTTTTTTAAAGGAAGTTTAATCATGTTCAGTAATAATTTTAAATTATTGTTATGATGTTGAATCCTAGTCTTCCAAAGTCATGTCGAAAGAATTCCACATCTGTTAAGTGAACCTCACCAAAACCCATCCAATGTTATTGGCTATTTATTTTGGAATGATTGACCTTTTGGTGGTGTGCCTTAACAAACGAAGGTCGAACTGGCATGTTTTAATTTACCATACATTGGTATTAGTATATGTCTGCTTGCATTTGAGTACGTGCACTCCTGAAAATAAAACTTGTTACTATGCAAGTAAGCATTGCACCTTATCTAGTTAGCATTTATGAAAAATGTTTTTTTTCCTCCAATATGGTATTGGACTTGAGCTGCGACCTATTTTCTGAGTATGGTTCTTATATTAATTGGTGGTTTTAAGATGCTAAGTAACAAGCACAACATAGAGTTTGTGTTTGCTTGAAACTCCTTGTCGTCTGGTTATTTTCTGAAGCTGCTAAATATGCGTACCCTAAACAAGAATATTTGTTATGTGGAGGCATTGTGGAACCAGTATCCCGTTGCATTTAGTTCCATCAGTGAATATTTTGGTGTTTACTTTATCTTATCGACATTGAACCACTGAGTTAAGTAATGTTTAGTTTAGTATATAGGTTTGATGCAAGTGGTGACAAATTGCTAGTGATTTTAACAGAAGCATCTACAAAATTTTAGATCGATTGTGCAAATTAACAAATTTAGGCTGGCCTAAAGCTTGTGTTAAAGAAAGAAAGCCAGTTATTAACGTTCTTTTGCTCCCCTTCTTTGGTCCTAGTCATACAAAAACTGTCTACCATAACTGAATGAATAGCCATTGGGATTATGAACCATTTTGTGTGGATAAGGGCACCAAAGAAATGCATGGTGGTTGACAGGCCTTCTGGGAAAGATTTAGTCTCTGACACAATGGATATGGTGGGTGGAACATAATCACATCATTACCGAAATAAGCCTGTCGGTAGACATGCCGAATGGCTTGCTGGGTCATGACTCAAAGTAGATTGGGAGGACTTTCACTCAACGCATTTAGAAATTAGGATGTGAAGTGACCTAAACTGCTTGCCTCATTAAAAATGGTCTTCATTAATATCCAATCACTTTAATGTTTTAAAAAGCTTATTTATTTATTTCAAACAAAATAGTGCAATTCAGGTAATAAAAGCAAGGTTCGGGGTCTCTGTTTTAGTCTTGGTTTCGATCATTTGTAATTTGAGAAATTTCGATGTAATTAGTAAATTTCTGGAATCTCAGTTCCGTTATAGGTTTCGGATTTCATTAATTGTTTTTTATATAGTTAAATATATTTGACTAATTTATTGAAATAAAATGTATACTTTGTCTTTAATTGGAAAATTGGATAGAAATGAATAATACTAATGAATTATAAATATCTATAAAAGATGGATACCCAGTGCCAAAGGCTCCTGTACTCAAGCGCGAAAGGACTTCCCAGACAGTCTCCCGTCCTAGTACTATTCTCACGGCTTTCCGGGCTCTGGGGGTGGTCGATTAATGCGCACAGCCTTTCCCTCACATATTTAAAACATAGTAGTTGAGGCGCTAAGGCGCAAGCATCGAGCCTGGGGCTTCTTTGAGCCTTGGGCTTTTTTGTGTGCCTTTTATATGAGTTTGATCTGCTATTTTACGAACTACAAATTAATTTTTAAACCATATTTTATAATTCATCCAATTATTTACATATTTTATTAATAAGATTTAAAATTTAAACCTTATTTTATAATTTGTTGAACAATCAAAATTTTTATTTAAGCATTTATAAACGAAATTTTGAATTTAGCCAAAAAAAGCGCCTCAAAAAGCAAAAAGGCGCAAACCTTGAGCCTTGGGCTTTTTTGCGCTTAGGCGCGTCTAAGCGCACGCCTTGATAACTATGATTTAAAATTCAAATTTATTCTTGTTTTGAGTTTCTTGTGTATAATTTGAAGTTCATAGTGTTATGTGTGTGTGTGCGCGTGTGTGTGCGCGCGCGTGCGTGTGTGTTAAATTGGAATTTTGGTTTGGTTTCGGTCCCCACTTAAACTGAGATGCGACGATCGAAATCTTGGTGTTTCAGCTGAAATCTCAAACGTTGATCAAAACTCAATGTTTGGGTAGGTTCTTTATGGAGGAAAGTATGTTGGAAATTAAAAATTCTTGAAGAAGAATCTGTAAAGTTCATTTCTAAAATAAAATTAACAATTTCTGATCAGTTCAGTGTGTCAGTACTTAGTAGCTTATCCTTTGGTAAAAAAATAAATAAAAATAATGTATTTTTGTTAATGAAAAACGTAAAATTATCTTGCATAAAAAAAACAAAATTTAAAAGAATACCTCCATTGACTTTTTTGGTTATGTTTATCGATCAATGAGTTTCTTGTAATATTTGAAACTTGGCAATTTTAATTATCTATTATTTCAAAGGAAGTAAATATTTCATGCATGTATATTATTTATATTCACAAGCGAACTTAGCACACCTCGCTATTGTAGTCGCACCATCAACTGGGGAGAATCCATGATTCAGTTTATCCCTTTAGGAAGCGAGTACGAGCTTACTCCATAGGACCATATCGAGAAACAAATAATGAGTTGGAGGTGGAATAAATGTTTGGAATATATTCAAGGACCACTAATCTAGCTTATCTAGGTAGGGCTGCTACAGTAATTACTGTTACCATTTAATAAATACTGTTACCGTACAATTTTTATTGGTAAGCCAAAATTGCTTGCCATTACTGATACACTGGTATAACAAATAATGATATACTGATAATTTGGTAACTGTTATAATGGCAATGATAAATTATTGCTTGTTTAAAAAAGGTAAGCTACTTGATTTGTATTCAAATCACAATGCTATTTCATTATACAATCTATAGTGTTACTGAACAAAAGTTTTGAAAGAGAAAGAAGTAAAACGTTTAACATTATTTCATCAAATTGTTGTATTAAATTTATTAATTTTCTTTGTTTTAAATCATTTAATAAAACATTCTATATGAATATACATGTGTTATAAAATAATTGTTAAAATTGCCGTTAATCTGGTAACTGTTATAATGGCAATGATAAATTATTGCTTGTTTAAAAAAGGTAAGCTACTTGATTTGTATTCAAATCACAATGCTATTTCATTATACAATCTATAGTGTTACTGAACAAAAGTTTTGAAAGAGAAAGGAGTAAAACGTTTAACATTATTTCATCAAATTGATGTATTAAATTTATTAATTTTCTTTGTTTTAAATCATTTAATAAAACATTCTATATGAATATACATGTGTTATAAAATAATTGTTAAAATTGTCGTTAATGCTGGTATTGAAGAAATGTTACCGATGTTTTACTGTAAAAAAAAAAAAAAAAAGAAGAAGGTAAATTTAACTTTATTATACCAATTAAACTGGTATAGCAATTTTACTCAGAAATGATAATCGATTGACTGCTAATGTTATGATAATGGTAGTAAGTAGTATGTCAATAGGATGTTCTCCAGTTATTAACGGGTGAGTAATTTTACAAGTGGCCTGATATCATTTTTGGACCCACTAAAAAATTACTCTCTGCCTGTGTGTATACTGTATAGTAACCAGAAAGTACTATAGTTGACGAATTGTTTTGGCTAATTAAGTTGGTGACAAAGAGCAGTCTTTGCATTTAAGGTGTGAGTACGTATATTTTTTACTTTTCTGTACGCTGTCACATAGTTTTTTTTTTTTTTTTTTTTTTTTTTAATTTATTTATTGTGCATGTGCATAGCATGCTCACATGCAAGTTTTAGTGCACCTGCTCCTGTCTGTCCTGTCGTTCTAACGTGGTGAAGCCAGTGGTCTATGAACCGAAACTATATGCAGTATACAAAGTTGTTACATGTGAGTGATTTGGTATCATTCAAGTGTAGTAATGATTACTCCTAACCATGTTTGTGTATATAATGAATAATAATAGTTTGATTTTGTGGATTGACATATAAGTTCAGCACCATTGCTTTTTAACTGTTTTATCAAGTTACAGTAGTTGTATGCTAAATGGCTGTCATGAAATGATGAATCATTCATGCATGGATTTTTTTTTATTATTAACAATTTTTTCTTTTTTAAGGTGTTGATTTCATATATAATATCTTCCGATTTCCTGTTAGCAGTCTTCAATCAGCAGCCTAGGATTGTTGACTTCAGTATGCAACAAACTCGTGCACTTTTCTGTACTTAACTCTCAATTTTCAGTTTACTTTGATCTTTTTTTTTTTCTTTTTCATATGGCTTGGAGCTGTGTGTACTCATCAGTTAGAGCTATATACATGTTTTGGGTGGTGTTGGGACATGTTCATAGTCTTTGTACAATCTTTCCATATTGACTGTTGGTTGTGAACTTATGACTCAGAACATACATTTACCACGCATGTGTGTGTGTTTTCTGTGCACCTTAATGGTGGTTAGCTTTTTTTTTTTTTTTTTTTAGTGGTAATCTCTTTGCAAGTTTCATTGCTGGTTTTATATTCGATGTTGAATTGCATATATGATGAATCTCTAACTCGATTACATTTCTTAATGTTATTTTTTGCAGAAATCCCTTCTTGATATCTTGTCAAATTATACTTTAAGATGCTTTTCATGTAATGTAGAGATAGATGGGAGTGACGTCCCTTGCAATTCAGCATTTACGTGCATCATTGCAACTTTAAATGCTTACGGTGTAAAGTACCTGTATCTGTGCATTGTCCTGAAAAAGTAGTCTGTTTCAGGTTCTTTTGTATTGTGTAGTTTGAATCATTATTTTTACAACAATAAGCAGAACATACATGTTATATTTATGGCGTTAGAATTGATTATCGGATGATTGACTGAAATTTGTATGCTGTTGTACATATGTGGAAACTACACCCAGTTCGGGTCATGAAATTTGTTCAATAGATGCTTTATTCTTGTGTAGCTTGTAGTTCATCTTAGTTACTTGCATGCAGAGCATTTCGAAATTTGCACGGATTGATTTCGTATCAGTTTAAACATGCGATGCTTTGACGCATGTGGAGTTGTGAAGCAAGCACAGTAGATGACAGAGTACAATTAGGAGGCCAAAAACTGCAGTAACGTTGGGTTCTTATTTGATATCTTCGTTCACAATTATTTTCAAACTAGATTTGGTCATGACTTGCTGCTTTAAACCGTCCTTTTTATTTTTTCTAACGGAGCCGGCTATATGGACACAAAATTAAATACAAAGAGAAAAACACAAAAGCTCCATCGTTAGATTTGTTTGTCTTTACGTGGAGAGTACAATTCATGGAAGGATCCAGTGATTGAGACTTATTGTGTGCATTTTTGTATCTAAATAGAGTTTCCCTTTTATAACCTTAGTTATAATAGTCGGGCCACGGTAGAGCGCAAGACTTCAATGATGTTATCGCCAAATCAAACTTATTTTTTTTAGTGTATTGTTATTCACATCTCACTTCCCTTTTTTGGCCACCACACCGTTCAGTTGTTCACCGTCAAACGACCTATTTTTCAAAAAATACACTGTTCAGCAGCCGTTTATGGCCGACGAACATGAAGAGAGTTCGGCCATTTACCGAAAAAGTGTGGTGGCTGAAAGAGGAAAGAGAGTTCAGCATTCCCTATTCGTAGCAATATGCGGCTCACAGCTTAGTTTGTTCCTCAGTCAAATCTTCACTGATCTAATTCGTGCACATTTCGCCTTGAGATGTGCTAAACTTGCAAAATGTATCTTCTTGTTGATTGTATCTTCACTGAAAAATGTAGTCGTTTTGTTTTATGCAATTAATATTTAATTAATTCAAAATAATTAATTTAACAATTAAATATCACGCTCAAATACCCCGTTCGTAGCTAAAAACACATTCCCCGTTCGTTACAGTACCACGCTCACATTCCCCGTTCAAATGCCCCGCTCAAATACTCCGTTCACGTTCGTTAAGAACGCACCTTAGTTCCTAGTTCTAGCCTTGTGCTTACTGGGTCAAAATCATTGGACAAAAAAGTTCGTTTATTTAGCTGTGATAGGGTAGTTATGTTCCTTCTAATTACAGTCGCTACTGCCAAAACACATCTTTATTACAGTTTTTTTAAAAGCAAGAACTTTTAATTTGACCATGAACTTTTAAAAATAACTATATAAATATTAATATATCTTATTAGAATCTAACAAATAAACATTTTTGACGGTATCATGCTTTATTAATTGGTAACTAACAACACAAATCTTTTTATAACTAACAAAAAAATTAGATATTGCAACTTGGACATCAAAAGTCAAATTAACTATACATGATTTTAGCAGATAAATATAATTAGAAATTCATGCAAATGATTTCTTTTATATGTGTTAAAACATATATAGTTTCTAAATGTAGAGTTTACGAGACATGATAACGTGCGAATCGTATGTCGTGATGCTCGTGGAAATAATTAAGATTCTTATCATATCTTTTATCGACATACCAGTATTATATTAAATCACCGACAAAAAACATTAAATTATGTGGTAACGGTGAATCTATCAAACATTGTATTTCTTTATGTTATAATTTTGCTAATTCTAGCAACATGCTTATTTTAATGATGTATCAAGCTTTAAGACAATGTTAGTAATCTTATTCATGATATCGCTTCTTTCGGTCCGTCTTTTTTGTTTTAGTCTATTGCGTAAATCAATCAAGAAAATATCAAATGTGTAGAAGTGTATTCAAGGTGAATAAGTCAATTTAAACTTCATTATTATTAAAAGAGAAAATATAGTAAAATTTTAGGATTGTGCTACAAAACCCGAAATTCGAGGGTACGATTATGTGCAATTCAGCGGAATTCATGGGAGCGGATAATCTTCTTTCTAACACTAACCGTAGCCGCATGATTTTGTTTCAGGCTAAATTTCGTAAAAGGTTTCGGGCCTTGTAGAATTATCGAAAATTTTAATATTTTTGTTCCCTTCGGGAACAGACCTATGGACTTACTGTTACCGATCATCATTTTACCAATCAAAAGTATCTACGATCATTTAACTACCGATTTTGGAAAGTAATGTATTCGTTTTTAATTAAAATTAACATAATTCTATGTGGTAACAGTTTTCTTAGGTAAATAATTGTAACCACAACATCAATAATGGACCCTCGATAATGGGCTCTAACAGTTCCATAAATAATACAGTTTATCTTAGGAGTTGTTAATGAATCTCCAATTTTGGTTAGGGATGCTAGTGGGGTGAGAGGAAGAAGAATTTTAAGGGAACTTCTTCATATTTGTTATTTGTCAAGCGTAGGATGGATATAAAAAAATAAAAATAAAAAGAGAACTACCCTTCTTGTGGTTTAAAGAAGCAGTAATCAAGTTGTCCTTTCAAGCATGAACTGCAATTTTTTTTAATGAAAATTTCTTTTCTTCTGTTCTATGTCAAGACCCAATAAAACATGAATAACGAACGTACCAAAGAGGGTGTGCAAGTGAATGAAGAAGATATATTGTTGAAAGTGTGTTACTAAAAGCACCTAAAAAAGTGCTTCCTAACACCATTATTAAAAAATATCATAAAATTTTATATTATGCATTTCTTAGTACCAACTATTTTAAAGGCTACTAAATTCATTATTTTCAGTTTATTTTCACACCGCGAACAATTGTCGAACAACACTGTTCTCTATGGCGACCAACCATCGAATAACAGTAGTACAGTGGTTATTGACTGTGGAAAACGATGTTGGTCGGCGTTTGTTCGTCGTGCAAAACTGTTTTGCACGGTGGTTGATTGTCGTATGAAATGAGTTTGCTATTTGAAAATATATAAAATTTATTGGATTGATTATTTTTATTCGTGGTATTATGAAGCACTTTCCTGAATGCTTTAGCAACACACTTGTTAAAATTATGAGTCATATACGGATATGCTAGAATATAAATTGTCTATCTAGTTACAATTTGATTAATTGCGTGTGAATTAATTGAATAGAAGAACAAGACATGTAATCATCAAATGGAGGGAAATGAATTCCGAAGATGGAACTCAATTAACTAATTCCTAATTCTTAGTTAACCGATTAATAAAAAGTATTTTATGAAGCGTATGCGTTTTGGAAGAAATTGAAAGCCATAAAATAAATGCATTCCATAAGAAGTAGCTTTGAACTTCAAGTATCAAATCTCTCTCTAAGTGAAGCACTTCAGACATTGGTCATTCTGTCAGAATTTAGTTATCTCTTGTTAGAGCATCTCCAACGGTGCTCGATTACACTTGTGAATCACTAACATTTACGTAATTTACACCCCAACAGATGTTACAGAGGGTAATTTTCAACAAAATATTCAGGGTCCAAATCTGGATCTTGAATTGGCTCTGGACGTTGATTTTATCAGCGTTCTTCACTAGAACCTATTTAATAGGCGCCCAGCGAAACAGACAAAAAAACCAAATGGTTTTTTTTATATAATCAGTTTGAGTGCTGATTAAATCAACATTCAAACTGATTGCAAATGGACGCTAATAAAATTAGCGCCCACTTACCCTTCTGTTGGGTTCAATCCATAATATTCAGCTGAATATTACGGACTGTAATATTCAGTCTCTGAACTTTATTGGAGATGCTCTTATATAAAGAATCCTTTAGAACAAATATACGGATCACCTATAGTCCATTATGGAATTGATAATATAACAGAGTGTAGCACCACTATCTAAGTAATTTGATGCTTTCGTTTCGTTTTAAAATGCTATAGATTTGAAACTTGTATAGCGTAATTTAATCCTTGAACATATACTTAACACGTAATATGTTTTCCTCTTTTCAAAGTGGATGTGCACTACCATGCCAATAATAGAACTTCTCTGCGTCTTACTTACTTTCCATTTATTTCGATTTACTGTATATGCTGAATTGAGTTTGGTTATTTCATTAAATTAGATTATCAAAGATTTTTCCTAATAACCGCTATCATGGACAAAAGGTTTTTCTAATGGAATAGAAAATGTTTGATAAAATGACAAGGCTGAACGGTGTGAATATATCAAAGGAGATGGAAGCATGGACTATAGGGCTATCACCAGGTACCCAAAAAAAATGAAATTGTAACAACCCGGAATTTTGGGGCAATTTAAAATTTTTATTTTTAGAAATTTTATTGGAAATTACGTGAGAAATCCTTTTTACTCAAAATTATTTCATTCATGAGTGAATTTATATAAGATTCCTTGTGAGAATTCTTTATTTGAAATTGAAATTAAAATATAATATATATTTATATTTATATTGATTTGATTGTGGTTGTGATGATTGGCTAAATTGTATTGTTGTATGCTTTGCTGAATTATATATACAAACATGTCACTTTGTTGATCATGCTGTATTAAAAACAAAAATGTCACTTTCTTAATCATGGTATATTGATATAAATTCGTCATTTTTTTTATTATAATTGACGATAGAAAATTGTTAAATTAGAATTGACGATATATAATTTGTCACCATCGATAATAAAAGGATTACATTTTGCTATATCATCTAGTGATAATAATAAAAGAAAAGATTACCATTTTTGTTAATGTTGTCTCATTATCATTTTTGTTAATGTTGTCTCATTAGTAAAGATTATCACTTTTGTTAATATTGTCTCATTAGTATAAGATTATCACATATATTAGAAACTGTCATGTTAATTAAAAAAAAAAAATCGTTATATTAGAAATTGACATAGTAGACAAAAATACCATCTTTGTTTGTTTACATATGTCATATAGGTTGATTTAAAATTGATAAGTTTATATATATGCATAATATTTTCAATTAGATATTTGGATTTTATAAAAGGGATTTTTTTTTAAACACAAATACTTTAAAACTGATTGTTGTAATTATGCGATTTGTATTGTTAGGGAGCTTTGATTGAATTTAACTCATACATACATATATATAGTAAAACTACATTCATGTTTTCATTTAAAATTTATTATTTATTTCAAATCTTGATAATATGAAATAATTTATTTTCTTTAAAAGTTAAAAGGAAAAATTTAAATACATGCTTTAAACATTGGATATATATATATAGTAAGACTTATTCTTGCAATTAATCAATGTGAATTTGAATTGCCTTAAAAATGTGTATATACATAGAAGTCTTTACATTCACATACCTTGGAGAGTTAATTATACACGTTAAGAAATTAATCGGGCATTGATTGACACATAAGTCAATCAATATGGTTTAATAAAGAATTATTTCATGAAATGAAATATTCATTTGTTGGTTAAAAATAAATTGATTGCAATTAATTATAATTAAGTATTTTGTTGTTATACATTAAACGATAACTGGAAGTTACCAATGTAATACGATGTTAACAAAAATATCAACAATATACTTTAATTACAGATTTGTTGAATATATAGAAATTCAAATGAATGCTTTATACATGTTTGAAAAAGAAAATGCTAATCCATATGATATTTATGGTTGAGGAAATCATAGTAAGTATTAATTAGCAAATTTATTGATTTCGGTGCTAATGAAAAGGGTATATTTTAGGTAAAGTATAATTAGTGAGATGAACATGGAAAGATATTAGAAATCAAATGAATAAATATTCTTTAAGTTTTGTAACCTAAGGATCCTTTATTTCATATATAAAATTCATTCTATGTCTCCACTTTCTCATCCTAAACATAAAATATTATAACCCTAATCCTAATCAACTAACAGCCGCCGCCATCTTTGTTCCTCCAATGGCCGAAACTTCTTCATCAAATTGCTCCTCCTCCACTCCAAATTAAATCCCAATTCATACACCACATCGAAGAGCATCTTTCCCTCTTCATTTTCATACGGCTGGATCTCACCTGGAGCCACCGTTTGCACGAACACCGCACCCAAACCCTCGCCCAAACAACCGCCGCCCTGCCTCCAGTTCACCACCGAACTCGCCGCCGTTCAGGTGGGTGGCGCGCCGCGCGAAGCTCGTCGGCGTGGTCTGGTCCGATCCTCCCCCGGTGCCTCGATCCGCGTGCAAAGTCAAACCTAGGATGGAACCCGGAGTTGAATGCATCGGCCAAGTTTAACAGAGGTAGAAGATGAAGGATTTTAATATTTAAATAATTTATTCTATTAAAAAAAAATGTTATCAACTTCGTAAAATCATAACTTGGTCGAATCAAAACAGAATTGGACACTTTCAGTTGCGTTGGAATCACAACAGAGAATTCTACGCTATGGAAAGGACTAGAACTGAAATGGGGCAAATCGGGATTTCAGGAAAAATCAAATCTGATCTATTCAGAATCAAAATCCAATGTGAGAATTTCTATTTAATTAATTAATTAATTAAATTAATTATTTCCTCGCTATTGAATAACTGTTTGTATGTTATTTAGTTTGATGTTGTGCCATGATGATTGAGTTAGAAATTGTGTTTGCTGTTTGTATTGATTGTGAACCTTTGGTATGTTAGAATTGATGATAATAAAATAGAAATATCACCTTATGTACTTTGTTATGTCAGAATTGATTAAAAAAAAATCACCTTATGTATTATGTGTCACTTTATGCATTTTGTGTGTTAGAATTGATGTAATTTAAAAGTACTCTTTTTATGTTAAAACAAAATATGCAAAGCAAAGTACTTATTTTGTTAAATAGGAAAATATGCTTTTGTATAATATTAGAAACCATAGGAAAATGTTAACAAATAAAAATGTTCTTTTATTTGATATTTGAATATATAGAAACATGGAATTATTGCACTGTTGTATGTTAAATTTGAAAATAACATTGATTTCATTAGTTAAGTGAAAATTACATTTTCCATGTAATAATGCAAAAGAAGGATTTACATCTTTATGTAATTAGACAATGAAAAAGGAAAATTGACCTTTTGGGGTAAATAGGCAATGAAAAGGAAATTTACATTAAAAATGTAAATGAGGACAAAAGTACATCTTTTGTTTAATGTTAAAAGAGCGACAAAATACTCTTTTGTTTAATGTTAAAAGAGCGACAAAATACTCTTTTGTTTAATGTTGAGAGAGCGACAAAATACACTTTGGTTTAATGTTAAAAGAACGACAAATTTATTTTTGTTAATATAATTGAGAACGACAAATTCACTTTTGTTAATTTGATTATAAAGCAAAGAATTAACATTTTGTGTTAATTAGATTTTATGTTCAACAAAACTCACATTTTGTTAATGAAATTATAAAGATAAAACTCACATTTTTGTTAATGTATTAAAATACATATTTTATATGTCATGAAAAATGAAATAAATTTGTTAACATATAAACTCACCTTTTATAGGTTATTAAGAAAAGAGGAACTATTTTTTTGTATAAAAGAAAGATTCAAGTCGACAAAAATAAAAGACTGACAAAGTATTTATTTTGTCAAATGTAAATGAAAATTATATTCACTTGTTTATGTCATTATATTGCATATGAAGATATATTCACTTGTTTATGTCATTATATTGCATATGAAAATACACACTTGTTAGTATCATACATTGCCTATGAAAGTGTATTCATTTGTTAATGCCAGTTATTGCATATGAAACACATATCCATTTATTTGTTTAGGTCATATGCTGCATATGAAATAAAATTCATTTATCTGTTGTTGTCATATATGGCATATGATATGAAATGCATAGATAGGGTCATATCTTTTTGCATATAAAGTAAAGTATTTTAGATGTCAAAATAAAAGAACAAAAATTCATATTTTTGTTTCAAAGAGAAGAAAAAAACCAAATTTACATTTTGGTTTAATGTAAGTCTAAAAGAGAAAAAGTCACATTTTTGCTAAATGTAATTAAAGTAAGAAAAGTCACATTTTTGTTGAATGTAGTTGAAGTAAGAAAAGTTACATTTTTGTTTAAATGTAAATGTAAATGAAAAGTAATATGTACATTGTTAATGTAAATGTAAATAAAAAGTAATATGTACATTTTCAATGTAAAATAAAATAAAAGAAAACACTTACATTTTCTATGTAAAGAGAAAAAAAAAAGTATGCTTAAACCCGAGGTTGGATTGAGTTGTGATGTAAACCTGCCCGGACCCGCCCGGCTGTCCAGTAATCACAACAATACCTATCCAATGTGAGAGGTTAAAGCATATGTAAATTACTTCAAAATATTTAGGGTAAATAAATAAAACATATATATTTACATTAGATGAATAAGAGATTATTTAAATTACATTTTTATATGTAATTAAAAGAATATGTTTTACACTGTAAAGAAAATTACACTTATATGTAATTAAGATTATAAGAAATAAAATTACATTTTTATGTAATTAAAATATTGAGGAAGAAATTTACATATTATGTAATTAAGAATAAATAGGAAATATGTGAATTAAAATTTATTTACATTTTCCTATGTAAATAAAAAGAATAAAAAATAATAGTTATGTGAATAAGTATTTATTTCATTTTCTTATGTAAATAAAAAGAGATTAAAAGAATAATTATATGAATAGGATTTATTTACATTTTTCTTATGTAAATAAAAAGAACCAATTTGTAAATGGTAATTATTTACATTTTCTTATGTAAATAATAAAAGAAATGTTAGAAAAGAATTAACATAAGATATTCTTTTTATGAAAAGAAATTATTAGAAAAGAATTAAAGAAATACATCTATTTACATTTACTATGTAAATAGGTTTGGCAAGGAAATTGAAACCATTTATTTACAAATAGCGTAAATAAATATGAATAAGAAATTAGATACATTTATTTACAATTAATGTAAATAAATATAGCAAAAGTAAAAGTAAAACATTTATCTACAAATAGTGTAAACAAATAAGAAGAAAAGAAATTAGGTATATTTATTTACAATTAATGTAAATAAATATAGAAAAGAAGAAGTAGACATTTATTTACATTTAGGTAAATAAATAAGATAAAAGAATAGTAAAAACATTTATTTACAAATGGTGTAAATAAATAAGAAAAAGCAATTGAAAACATTTATTTACACTTAGGAAAATAAATAAGGAAAAGAGAAATACTTATTTACACTTAGGAAAATAAATAAGGAAAAGAATAGAAAACGATTATTTGCAATTAGGTAAATAAATAGTGAAAAGAATACAATTTATTCACACTTAGTGTAAATAAAATAAAAGGATATATAAAGTATAATTTATTTACAGTTAGTGTAAATAAAACAAAAAGGGTAGTAAAATAAAACAAGTGATATTTTATCGTCATTTTAGATGCGATAAAAAGAATAGACTTTTATAATTGAAATAGTAAAACGATTTATACTTATATATATATATATATATATATATATATAAATTAAAACGAAACACGCGCGGTAGTTCGCGTATCGACAATCGTAACTTTAAACGGTTATACCGAAAGATCCGATCATCGGATTTTCCCAAAACTCGAATCGTTAGGACCGCATTGGGAAGATTTTTCCAACGATATAGACTTCGTCAAAATCCAACGGTTAGATCTCAAGATATGTGTAAATCAAATTTGGTTGAAAACAGCGCCAGGGTCGCCCATTGACCCGAAGCGTCGTTATATTAATTTAAGTTATTTTTATTTAAATAAAAATAGAAATAGGTCGTTATTAAATACCAATAACGATATGAAATGATTTCAAGTTATATATATATGCGAGAATCATTTGAAAAGTCCGAGTTCAATCTCATTTCAAATGATTATACGACGTTCTAAGTCGAAGATTTAAAGACGGTGATTGAAGACCGACGATCTTCACATCGAATGGATGTGTTGCCACTGAGACCCATGAGAGGAGTAGCTACCTTGAAAGGGCTTCAGTGGTGGCCGTTCGGACGAAGTGTTGATTTGTACGGATTTGACTTTCGCTCAGACCCAGGGCATAAGTTTATAAATGGAATGTATGTCTGACGTTGTAGTCCTTTATACTACATTCGTTGATCTCTCTCAATATATATCTGTTTGGTGGTTAACACCCTTCTCTGAGACGTACGAGCTTAGAGGTTATATATTGGTAGAAATCAATGGTATAGTATGGGCTGACAATGTGGCATACTAAGATGCATTAATCAAGGCTTTTGTTGAAAAGCAGGCCTTGTGGTTGATGATCAAAGCACAGTCTATTTAGGCATAGCTTTGTGTATATCGTGACTTCGCGAGCCTCACAGCCCGGTAGAGTCTAAAACGGGAGAAGGGAACGCAGGGAGTGCACACGTTGCTTTCTAGCTAGAGTGGTGCCAGGGACCTACCAGCGCTGGCATTTATTCATTGTGGTTGTTGGATTTTCGAGGCCTCGGGTTTATGCGGTCGCCACTGGCCGTAGTACAGGTCCAAAAGGACGGGGAACGTGTGTTCAGGCATAACCAATCCACAAAAGTAAGTGTGGACCGGCCCTGCAGGATCCAAGGGTTGGACAGAGTACCAATCCTGGGGCATTGCTAGAGTGTCTCGAATCGGTAAGGATCTCCTCCCTAGCCTTGACTCAGATGGAAACCCAAATTTCCAATACGACATCACGCGGTTTTGAATGTATACCTATATATGGCGACATAGTGGGATGGGGCACTCATGCCGTCTAGGATTAATACATTTACTTTAATGTATTTCAAATTGGTTGCACACTATTATTATATAATACCGTGTTTATCGTATCAAGCATCTTTTGACCATTATAAGGTAAAACCCTATCCTCTGGTGTGCGTTGCATTGTGTGATGGGACTTGGGTCTTATAATGGTTTCATTTTTCAAAAAGACATTGCGTTATTCTACGATTTACTTTACTTTATGCACCGACAATCCATTGGAATAAAACCCGTTCCGCATTAGCGGCGTGGTCCTTGGATTTGTCTTATTAGTTAAATTAGTTTAGAATTCTCACACCAGTCCCATGACTGACTCGTAGTTTGTTTCACTTTGCAAACTCGGGTGCCCTCTTTTCCACACGGGCAGTCGAGTGGCTTTTTGCAGATATCTCTCTTTTTAGCAGGATTCTGGATCGAAGCCTAAAGCTGTGTCCAGAGCTTAGAAGTCTTCCGCTGTTTAATGTATTAAATCTGTTGTAATTTATCTTCCGCTGTAATCTACTTTATTTGTACTCTGATATTCTGTACTCTGATGTAACATTTATTATAGTGTTATAAAAGTCTTCTGTTATCTGTTGTAATGTGTTGTATGCCCAAAGTTAAAGTATTCGTAGATTTTCACTTTTTGGGTCAGACCTGTGTGGCTTATGGTCGATTCAAAGGGTGGGAATTTACGGGTCTTTACAGAAATCCACCCGAATTTGTATTCGAAAAGCCGATAAATATCTGATATATGAAAAAATGGATGAGGATACAGATACATAGATATCCACATCCAAAAGTTATCCGTCCGACTTTTTTTAACATATTGCTCAAAATTATATGTATTTCTTTTGCAAAGCCGACCGCTTTTTAAGGTGACCGCAAACACATTTTATTACAACTAATAATAAAAAATACAGTATAGTACAAGTGATTGTAAATTGACAATCAACTATATCGGTTTTTAAGGTGGACCGTCCACCGCATATGGCATTTATAGTGGGTCGTCCACTAAATCTAATCTAGATTATAGTACAGGAGCTAGCTAATTACTAGACTACTAAATATTCCACGCAGGGAGCAAATTACAAACTATTCAAAAAACAGTAAATACATTGCATCTAACAATATCCTTGCATGTGCTATACCAGACAGCTACCTTGATTGGACAACATGTGAGAACAACTTGAGCCCCTCCCAAAAGCATGCCTACAGCTGGTAGGACATGCAACCACTGTTGACCAAGCAATTGACATCAAATCAAACCACCTTGACAGTGTCGAAGCATCAGAGACCACCAGCGGTTGCCGCTACAAAAGCAACAATCCCACATATACAATTGCATATCCATCTGACATTGTTGCACAAGGCAACTAAAAACCATTGCCCATTATAGTTAACATTCAAGCAACCACGAGTCAAGTTGAATGCAGAGAGTGCCAGAAGATGATCAACAACGCGAGAGCAAGCTTCACCTATGCTGCTAATCACCAACATCTCACACAACATCACAACTAAGCCATGCTGTAGAAATGCCACTTGCATTCCATACAACTTCTGACATATCATCTTAAATCACACACTCCTCCATCTACCAGAATAGGCACAGCAAATGGATACCCAAGAAAACTGCACCAAAAGAGGTGACAAATCTTTCGTACCAAAACGTGGAACATCACAAGAAATGGACCATTACCGAAGCATAAAACCAGCAATGCGATACAATGAATGAGATTTATTTATTGCTTTACTAAGTCAAAGGTTTGTATTATATGCACTAAATGCATTTAGCTACTAAATCTATTTAATTTCATCATATATGTTTGTTTTTAACACTTTTGTGATCAATTGAATTTAAAAACATTTATGTTAAGGTATAAATTTCGAGGTCTGTGCCTTGAAATCCCCACACTATTCGTACTCGCTCTACAGCTGTGGCCGAGCAGGTTGTTCGATCTACTTGACATACCCTATACCATGTCTGAGTTCGGACCTTTTCCGTTGTTTTCAGTCTTTTTTCCTTCTTTCTGGCTGTTTTGTTGCTATTGTGAATGACAATTTTTTTTAGGAACATTTGTGGTTTCAACAATGAAGCTTATTTAGCGAGGCTTAAGCGTATTATCAAGAAGCATTCTATTCAGGTGATGGCACTTCTTGAGCCTTTCATAGGCTCTGAGGTGATCCACACTTATGCTCTATCACAGGGATTCGAGGGCGGACTAGCCAACGTATCCAGCAAAATTTGGATTCTTTGAGTTAAAGAGGTACTTGTTCGCCCATTATTCGATTTGGCTTAACTTCTTTCGGTTGTTTGCTCGGTCTCTCCCCTTTCATCATCCTTCTTGTTCCCGACTGTGTATGCTAAATGCGATCAGATTGAAAAGAAGGTACTTTGGTCTGATATTCTGTCTCTTTATGACCTAGTTTATGGTCTCGGTAATTGGGGAAGATTTCAATGTGGTGTCTTGCCAAGCTGAAAAGCGCGGGGGATCTTCTATTAACCGCGACGCGGTTGGAATTTTTAACTCCTTTGTCATTGAATATGGCTTGACTGAGGTATCTTGTTGGATCAGCTTTTACTTCGTGTAATAACCAAGATGGCCAGAGTCGGGTTCTTTCTCACATTGATTGTGTTTTCGGTTCGGAGGGATGTTTCGCCCTCCCCTTCTCCTTCTCTGTTTCTCATATGCACCATACCAACTCGGACCACGCTCCGATGGTGCTTAAGTGCTCGCCTCTGGACTCTATTGGTTCTTCGTTGTTCCATTATCTATCCATATGGAGATCTCATCACTCTTTCCTCTAGACCATAGAAGACTCTTGGTCCTCTCCTTTGTCTGGATCCCCGTTTGCTATTTTTTCGTCCAAACTTAAACATCTCAAAGCTTCTCTCAAGGTTTGGAATGTTCAAGTTTTCAATAATATCTTCGATCGTCTGAGGACGGCTGAAGAGATTCTTATTTTAGCGGAATCTTCTTTCGATGAATATCCTTCCGCCGCTAACAAGGAGGCGTGGGCGCTTTCCCAACTTTCCTTTTCGTTTGAGCTTCGCATCGAGAATGATTTCCTTCATAAAAAAGCCAGGATCAAGTGGATTGTCGAAGGCGGTTCGAATTCTAAATTCTTCAATTCGTCTATTAGAAAGAAAAATAGTCTTCTTTCTACTAGACAAATTCTTCGCTTGGATCGTTCGTTCCTTGGCTTACACTCCTGTGGAAGTAAAGGAGACTATCCTTTCTCACTTTCAGGCCTTCTTTGAACCCCCCTCCGTTTCCTGCTCTGGCCCGACGCTTTTGTCCTTTATCCCAAGATTGGTTCTCCAAATTGAAAGTGAAGATCTCTTCTGTCGTCCCTCTTGTGAGGAAATTTATTCGTGTGTGTTCTCGCTAAGCAAGGACAGCGCGAGTGGTCCGGATGGATCCAACGGGGATTTCTGTGTAGTTTCTGGTCGATCATTCAGTTGGACTTTTTCCTGGCTATCCAATATTTCTTCTATGGTGATCAAATCCCTATAGGGTGGTCATCTACCAATTTGGTTCTTATTTTGAAATGCGACAACCCCCGTTAGAACGCTCGGATTTTTATCGTATTACCTTTTGTAACTTTTCGAATAAGGTCATCTCTAAGGTGCTCACTGCTAGGCTAGCACATTATCTAGATCGTGTTATATCTTCTTTTCAGGCTGGCTTTGTTCGAGGGCGTCTCATTACCGATAATGTTCTCCTGGCTCAAGAACTTGTTTCTCATATCGATCGCAAGGTTTGGGGTTCTAATGTGGTAATCAAGCTCGACATGGCTAAGGCATATGATCACTTATCTTGGGTTTTCATCATTAGAGTCCTCCGGGCTTTCGGTTTCCTTGTGCCTTTAATCGACTTAGTTTGGAGGCTCATCTCGAACTGCTGGTTTTCTGTTCTTATCAACGGATCGACCACATGATTTTTTAGGTCTAAAAGGGGACTTCGCCAGGGAAATCCCCTCTCGTCGACTCTGTTTGTCATCGTCACTGAATATTTTGTTTGTGGAGTGCTCTCACTTACAATTACTGGTCCATCATTTTGGTGTCCCTCTTGGTTCTCCGATGGTCTCGTCCGTGTCTTTTGTGGATGATATCATTATTTTCACCAATGGGAATTGACGATCCATTTGTCGACTCCTTGGTTTCATCCATCGGTACGAGAGGTGTTCTGGCCAACTTGTTAACTCATCGAAAAGTTATTTCGTCCCTTCCAAGACTATGGCTCAGGAGAGGGTTTCTTGGATAAGAACCTTCTTTAGTTATAAGGCTGCTTTCCTTGCCTTACCCAGGCATTGTTCTATACCGCGGTCGCAAGCTCAATGCGATCTTCCAACCCCTTACCGATAAAGCGAGGGGTGAGATTATTGGTTGGAAGCTTCTTTTCTTTCCCACGAAGGCCAACTGGTTCTTATTAAGTTGGTGCTTGATTCCATCGGGTCTCATGTTTTCACAACCATGACCCCTATTTCCTCCTTTTTCCGATCTTTCCGGTCTTTGTCCTCGTTTTTCTTCTAAGGGAAGAAGGATAATGCCAATGGTCACCACTGGGTTTCTTAGGATGTCACTTGTCGCACCAAGAGCGAGGGTGGTCTTAGGCTTTAGGACCCTAGAGATGTTTGCATGGCATATGCTTGTAAGCTTTGGGTCTAATTCCGATCGAAATACTCCCTTTGGGCGTCGTTTCTTCATGCAAGTACCATCACCTTTTGCCAGCTGATTTTTCTAGGACCCCGTCTTATGCTAGTGAGACATGGAAACAGATGCAGTCGGTGAAGTCCTTCTACGACTCCTATAGAGGTAGTGTCGAATGGGATGGCGCCTCGTTCTTCCTTCGGTCTGTTTGGCTTTTTGCCAGGGCCTCTATTCTTATCCTCCCGGTTTTTGACTTAATTTGGGACTCCCGTACCCCTCTAAGGTTTCAATTTTTATATGGAAAATCCTCTATGATGGTTTACCACTAGATGCAAACCTTAGGAGGATTGGTATCTCTGTTGTGTCTCGTTGTAGGTGTTGCCTTCATGGAGATGTGGAATCTTCTACCCATCTGTTCTTCGAGGGTCTTTGTGTCCGATCTGTCTAGGCTTACTTCGGTAATCTTGTTAGAATCTGAGGTAATGCCGTTTCTCTTCTCGAATTCCTTCGTCTTTGGTGGATAGGAATGATCGGAAAGTCACTTCGATCTATCCTTTTCCGCCTGCTTCCTTTCCTGATCTGTTGGCATCTTTGTTGTGCTAGAAATAAAGCCGTGTTCGACGAGGTTCCCATCAGCATAGCTTCCATCATTCGTTGGGTTAAGAATGATGTTTTTCCTGCTTTACGTGGTAGGCTTTTTTTGGGTATCGTTCGCTCTCGCTCACTGAATTTGGCTCGTATCTTCGATGTTTTCCTAAGCCCCTTTCCTCGTGCCAGTATTGGTTGATTTTTTCCTTGTTGTCCTTTTAGCATGAGTGGTGTTGTCCTCCTTGGTTTTCCTCCCTCCCCCCTCTTTTTATCTTTCCTTTTGTTTTTTTGTGCAGGTTTGGTGTTGGATTGCTCTTGGTTATGGCTTTTTGGTGCTCTCTGGTTCTCTCTGTTTCTGTAGATTTTCCTTGCGGATTTGAGGAGATAGAACTAGATTGGCATATTTTAGTTTGCTACCTGGTTTGATGCTACTCAGATTGTTGTTGCCTTTTCCTTTTCCTAGAGCAAGAGTCTTTGGTGGCAGTTGCAGGGAGTTTCTAGTAATTTAGTTAGCTTTGCGCTTGTAGGAGTTCCACCATTTTCTCACCTCGGATTCTGGCTCCCCGCTTGTGTTGTTGGATTCACTTGCTGTTTGTCGGGTTTGCTGTGAGTGGGGCTTTTTTGTATTCGTATGTTTTGTAGGGGTTGTGTTGTATGTCATTTTGGGGTTTCAACTTTTTAAGTGTCCTAGTTTTATACTAGGTCAATTTTGTTTGCCATTGGAGATTGGTTATTATCTCCTTTTTGCTATATATATATATGCTTCTTTTTGTTGGAAAAAAAATCATTTATATTTCTTCATTTATCGATCGTTGGCGGATAGGATAATTATCCGTTATCCATTTATACACGCATATACAGATATCTAATATCCGAAAATGATTTCGGATACAGATATAGATATAGCACTATCTGTATCTGAAAGTATCCGTTGGCAGCCCTAATGGGCTTGAATTACTATTAAACTTTCTATGAGATAAATTGTTATCTTTGAAATTAATAAAGAGACTACTCCTAAAGATATCTGAATGGATTTGAAAGATTGGTACATGAATAAATCTTTTACTTCCTATTTATTCTAGTCGATCTCATATGTTTGGTTGTGGATGCTAAACTGGTCTAATTTTTTTGACTTATTTGTTTTATCTCACCGAAGGTCGATCCTACATATAGGTCCACTAAGATATGGATTAAATGATATTATAAACAAATCTTTCAAAATATTAGCATAAAAGTTTAGAGGATTGCTACATGGCAAAGATTGTTTAATAGAATGACTAGTTCGGAGGACAAGAGTACATTAAAGAGGATGGAAATATGGGTCTAAACTGCTCTCAAACAGGCCTTGCCCAAGGGTAGGCAGGTAAGGCCATCGCCTTAGTGATCAAGGCTCAATTTTTCAAAATTATCATAGAGCATCAATTTTTCAAAATTGTTAGTGGCAACGTGGTAAGTCACCTAATAGACACCTTAGTGATCAAGGCTCAATTCTCAACAATGACGTGGCTGTCTACTTTAAGTATTTGTTCTGTATTGTTTCACTTTTAAATTTTTTTCTGCACCGCTGCCCTCTAACTTCGTCTAGAGCAGCATATGGTACTAGGTCGGCCCTGCTCTCAAACTTGATAATAAAGAAAATGCTAAGACCAAAACTAGTGATGCGAGTATCACAAGAAACATTTAGGAGTTGGAAAATATATGCACAAAGAAGTCTCTTATCAACTGTTTGATACCATTGAGGACCTTTTTCACCAATAAAATTAGAAAAGGTACAGTAGTTATACCACATCTAAGTGACAAATTTTGTTGATTTGCAGGGTAACTAGAAACAAAAGGCCATGATTTTTTTATTTTTGCTTTTGGAGTGATGCCCCAATTTTGTTAACAGTCTTATTTATAGTAGGAGTACTTTAACATTGGACGAATTGAAAACTAGTATTATAAGGTACCCTATTCTAAAACCCAATAATGGAGGCCATATGTGTCTCAGTTACCTTGCTATTATCTTTTGATAATCGAATATAACAACTTATATTTTACATAGTGCAGGAAAATAAATATTTTCATTTTATTCATACAGAGTCATATAACCCTATAATTTTAGGATATAACTTTTAAAGTCATTTTTTCACACCTATAACTTTTGTCAAATTACTATTCGACCATTTTGACTTTGAAAATCTTGTTCAAGTTATTAAAGTTGATAAGAATCGAATTAGGGTATTGATCCAGTTCGATATTCCTAGGAGGATGGTTTCCCATTTCGTAGAGAGGCCATAATAATAAAATGAACTTACCACAAGGAATATATGGTTGTTTGAAGCTTTAACCGCTGTTGTTTTATTGGATTATTAACTAAACTCATACTTAAGTCCACGGGTCCTTTTCGTTGTTATCATAAGTAGAAGGATGTCAGAATCAAAATAATTCATTTCCCTCTTCCTCGAAATATATTTAAGCCTCCGTCAACCTTAATTTCATTAAAAATCACAATTCCTTTTCTAATCCTAACCAAGTCATTAAGTGTGTATGCAAAATTTAGGAGAATTTGGTGCAAAAAGTTGTCGATACCTACACTATAGCAGCGGCGTGATGCTGGAAGGATCATGGGGGAGGAGGCGTGCGTTCCATGTGAATTTGGGTGGAGATGATATAGATGTTAAAGAGAAGATCGATGGTGAAGACCGTTTGTAAAATCGTGAAGTAATGGAAGAGATATGAGAGGAAGAATATGCGTGAATGGCCATGGTAGAGCACGGTGGAATACTGGAAACGTGGGGAAGAAGTAACTAGAGGAGGTGATCAGGAGTAATTAGGTAATTAATTAATTCATATATAAAGCTAATGACTGATGTGTGTATATGAACTTGTAAAAATCATAACTTCTTCATACGAACTCAGAATCCAATGAGACATGATCCGTTGGAACCGTATGGATGAGAGCTTCGCAATCAAATTGTTTTTGAGCGATTTGGAGCTCATTACAATTTATGGCGAAATAAAACACCTGATTGAACTATCATAAATTGATCGTTATTGCAACAGTCAAGCATCAAAGTGAGGAACTTCTTAAATTTTTAATTTTTATAAGTTATTGCAATCTTATTTGATTATAAATTGATTGCTTGTGATTGCAATGGTTGCTTCGTGGATGATGGACGTTTATTTACAGTTTCATATAAATACTGTTTATTGTACGTTTAAGCGTTAAAATTGCAACGCGTATCTTATAATTGTTGATTGATGGTTGATAACTGTTATGGGTGTTATTAAAAATGTTTACACACATTGACATCACAAATATGAAATTATTTGGAAATTGGTTGAGTCGAGTTTTGTTGAGGTTTTAAATGAAATTTGACATAAAAATGGAAAATGGATTTTTAATTCCAAAACGATTTGAAAATAGAAGCAAAACGATTTCAAATAACTTTTGAAAAGATTGAAATGGATTTGAAAGAAATATGGACTAAAAATGACTTATTTAATTCAAATTAGAATTCGAATATGTTAGGGAATGCGGAATGGATCGTTAAGGCAAAACTAACACTAGAGGGGGAGGGGGTGAATAGTGTTTTTAAGGAATTTAATAAAATCTAAAACTTACATGATCTACTATATGAATCACACACCATAGAAACAATCACAGACATAGAATCAATCACAAACACAAAAATAAACAGAAATAAAATGAAGAAAAGGAAAGAACACACCAGATTTTATACTGGTTTGGATTACGCCTACGTCCAGTCCCACACAACGCTGGATTACGCAGAGTTTTATTACTATATCAAATCCAAGTTCAACTTCCTTGATTTCACAGCTACAAGGTTACCACTGACTCCAAACACCCTTGTTCAAGTATATTTCCCTTGATTTCCCTGACTACAAGGTTACCACCGATTCCTTTCCTTGATTTCAAGGTTACAAGGAACACAGCTTTTCCCAAACACTTCCCAAATAATTACAACAACCCTATAACTCTTCAATATCACTTCGATTCAGAGAGTAATGAGTATAGGGTGTGAAGAGAAGAAGATTTATATGATTAGAGTTGAAATTGGCAGAGTATAAGTGTAGAAATCAAAAAAATATGAAATATAAATGGTGTAATGAAAGAGGATGAAGATGGAGAAGAAGAACGATAAAAAAATCGAACTCAGCCCCTATTTATAAGATTTGAAAGGTTGCAAAGCTTCTGGAACATTACAAATGGTGAAAAGACACTTCCTTTCAATTTTGTAAATGTGAAAATTATATGTCGACATATACACATATGTATGTCCACATAACCCACTTAAAATTTGAAATTTGAATCTTTTTCAAGTGTTTTAATGTATATACAATTCTGCAAATTCTTGAATTAAAACATAGTGATATAAATAAGTATTATAAAGTAGAAAATCATATGAAGTCATAAATATAAACTGTATAAATATATTTATAAAATTATAAGGTTTAAAACTATATAAATATAAAGTATAAAAGTATATAACTGTATAAACTTATAATCTTTAAAATCCTGAGTTTAAAATCAAAGGTAAGATAGAAAAAGAAAATATAATTTGAAAATAAAAATTTAAAAATAGAAATTTAAAATTTAAAATTTAAAAATTAGAATTTGAATTTAAAATTGAATTTGAACCTGGAGTGCTATTCAAAGTCTTATATAAACTAGACTTTATTACTATATTTATTTTGAACTTTTGAACTCTTGAAATCTTGATTACTCATGAGTCTTGAATCTCTAACCGTACAGTCTTCAGTATTAATTCCTGTATACAAATCCTACATATGTGTATATGTGTGTGTGTGTGTATATATATATATTCTAGATAAAGGTGTTAGTATATATTTTATAGTCAATTAATATTGAAATAAGGTTGTTGTCATCAGAACTCCATCCTCCAACAATCTTTACTTACGTTACCTCTTGGAAAATGATGATGTATATCGATATGTTTAGTTCTTGAATAATGAGTTGGATTTTTAGATATATTTATAGCACTCGTATTATCGTAGTATATTTGTGATTTATTTAAATTTAATCCAAAATCATTTAGAGTTTGTTACATATATATTACTTGTGAACAAGCTAAAGTAGCAGATATATATTCTGCTTCAGTTGTTGACAAAGAAATAGTATTTTGCTTTTTACTAAACCATGAGACTAGTGAATGTCCTAAGAAATGACATGTTCCACTAGTACTTTTACGATCAGATTTACATCCCGCATAATCAGCGTCGCAATAAGAAACTAAGTCGAATGTATCATCCTTAGGATAAAATAATCCAAAGTCTGATGTACGCTCTACATACCTTAGAAAATGTTTTATGGCTTTTAAATGTGTTTCCTTAGATTGTGATTGATATCTTGCACAGAGACATACACTATGCATTATATTTGGTCTACTAGCGGTTATATATAATAGCGATCCTATCATTCCTCTATTTAATTTTTGATCAACGTCTTTAGACGTATTGTCTTTACTTAATGCTATATTAGTCGCCATTGGTGTTGGTCTCCCATTAGTTGTTGTTAAATTATATTTATTAATTAGACCTCTTGCGTTTTTTCTTGATTAATAAATATTCCATTCTTTAGTTGACAAATTTGTAAGCCTAAAAAGAACGTTAGTTCTCCCATATGTCTCATCTCAAATTCTTGGGTCATAATATCTGAAAATTCTTAATTCATCATTTGTTGATCCAAAAATTATATCGTCAAAATATATTTGTACTAATTGTACATCCTTATTTTTCTTTTTAATAAACAAAGTATTATCTAATTTTCCTATTTCAAAGTTGGATTGTAATAAGTAATTTCTTAATCTATCATACCGAGCCCTAGGAGCCTGTTTTAATCCATATAACGCTTTCTTTAACTTATACACATGATTAGGTAATTTCTCGTCTTCAAAAAGAGGTGGTTGTTCTAAATATACATCTTGTTTAACAAATACGTTTAGAAAAGCACTTTTGACATCCATTTGATATAATTTAAAATTATTATGGTTTGCGAAGGCTAGGAATATCCTAATTGCTTCTAATCTTGCTACGAGGGCAAAAGTTTCATTGTAATATATTCCTTCTTCTTGAGTATAACCTTTTTCTACTAGTCGTGCCTTATTTCTTACGACCCCACAGTGTTCATTCATTTGATTTTTATAAACCCATTTAGTTCCTGTTATTGTCTTATTCTCTAGTCTAGGAACAAGTTCCCATACATCATTCCTAGTGAACTGATTCATTTCTTCTTACATGGCAAAGATCCATGAATCATCGGAAGATGTTTCCTTTGAATTTTTAGGTTCAATAGTTGAAATAAATGCAGAGTTACTCATATTATTTAATTGATTACGAGTCCTAACTACGGATTCAATATCTCCTACGATATTTTCTACAGGATGGTCTCTTAGTAATCTAATTCATTTATTTGGTTGACTATCTTCATTATTAGTTTCATTGATTTCATTTTCACATTCATATTCATTGTTTTGTGTTATACTTTTATAATTTTCGTCAAAGGATACGTTTAAGGTTTCTTCTATAGTTTGGTTCTAGAATTAAAAACTCTATATGCCTTACTTCTCTCTAAATACCCAATAAATATACCTTTATCGGATTTCGAGTCAAATTTATCTAAATTTTCTTTAGTATTAATTATAATTTACTTCCAAATATTTTAAAATATGATACTTTTGGTTTCTTATTGTACAAAAGTTCATATGGTATTTTATGAGCTAAGGGTCTAATTGAAATTCTATTTAAAATATAACTAACTGTTGTAACTACCTCAGCCCAAAATTTTCTTCGTAGTTTACTATCAGATAACATAGTTCTCGCACATTCTTGTATTGTCCTATTTTTATGTTCAACTACTCCGTTTCGTTGAGGAGTTCTAGGGACAAAAAAATTATGGATTATTCCCTTTTTATTACAAAATTTTCGTTTTCAAATTCTCCTCCATGTCACTACGTATTGTTTTGATTTTTAGTGATAATAAGTTTTGAATTCTTTTAGAAAAAGTTTTAAGTTGATCAAAAGCATCACTTTTATTTTTAAGAAACAAAGTCCAGGTAAATCTAGAAAAATCGTTGACTATTACGTGAACATATCTATTATGATTTATAGATTGGGTTTGAAATGGACCAAATAAATCCATGTGAATTAACTCTAATGGTTTTGAGGTGGCAATTTCTTCTTTTGATTTGAATGGACTTCTTTTTAATTTTCCGAACTGACAAGCGTCTTATAAATTATTAACTTTAAACTTCATTTTGGGTAATTCCCTAATTGGATCTAATGTAGAAATCCTAGAGATGTGTTTGAAATTTATATGACCAAATCTCTTATGCCAAATCCAGGGGTCACTTTTATTGGCCATAAGACATAGATTATCGTTGGAGATTTTCATACTTAATATATAGATAATTTTCTTTCTATCTCCTTCGAATATTACTTTTGAATTCCTATCTTCTATAAAACATTTATCTTTCTCAAAGTTTATTTTATAACCCTTATAGCAAAGTTGACTTATACTTAGTAGGTTGTGTTTTAGATTCCTAACTAATAAAACATTAGAAATATTAGGAGCCTTAGAATTACCGATATTGCCGATCCTAATAATGTATACTTTAGAGTTATCTCCGAAGTTCACCATCCCACTATCTTCATATACCAAATTATTTAGTAATTCAGGATTCCCCGTCATATGTCTCGAACAGCCACTATCTAGTATCCATTTGTTCTTTTTGATTTCCATCATTATTTGTTTGCCAGAATTTGAATTCTCAACAGCCATGTAACACACTATTTCGAAATTTGAATTGTCAATAGCCACCATTTCGGATTTTGAATTTCCAATAGCCACTTCACCCATCTTTTCAACTTCTGAATTTTCAAAAGTCATATAACACATCTTTTCCTATGTTGGACAACATTTCAGTAGATCACTTTACTTTTCAACACGATTATATGCGGACTCTTCCAACATTGGTACAGTGCATGAATTGACACCAGTGTTAACAATTAGATCAAAATTTGCCATTTAAATTTTTTCAAAAATAAGATTATGAACTTTTTGAAAGAACTTGCTCTGATACCAATTGTAAAGGAATGCAGAATGGATCGTTAAGGTAAAACTAACACTAGAGGGGAGGGGAAGTGAATAGTGTTTTTAAGGAATTTATGAAAATCTAAAACTTATATGATCTACAATATGAATCACATACCACAAAAACAATCATAGACACAGAATTGAACACAAACATAAAAATAAACAGAAATAAAATGCAAAAAAGGAAAGAACACACTAGGTTTTATACTGGTTCGCATTACTCCTACGTCCAGTCCAACGCAACATTGGATTGCGTAGAGTTTTATTACTATATTAATATCCAAGTACATTCTCCTTAATTTCACGGCTACAAGGTTACCACCGACTCCAAACACCCTTGATCAAGTATATTTCCCTTGATTTCCCCATCTATAAGGTTACCACCGATTCCTTTCCTTGATTTCAAGGCTACAAGGAACACACCTTTTCCCAAATACTTCACAAATGATTACAATAGCCCTATAATGCTTCAATAGCACTTTGATTTAGAGAGTGAGAAGAGAAGTAGTTTTATATGATTAGACTTGAAATCAGTAGAGTATAAGTGTAGAAATCATAAAAATATGTAATATTAATGGTGTAATGAAAGGGGATGAAGATGGAGAAGAAGAATGATAAAAAAAATTGAAATCAACCCCTATTTATAAGATTAGAAAGGTTGCAATGCTTCTGGAACGTTACAAATAGGGAAAAGATACTTTCTTTCAGTTTTGAAAATGTGACGGTTATATGTCGACATATACACATATGTATGCCGACATAACCCATTTAAAATTTGAAATTTGAATCTTTTTCAAGTGTTTTAATGTATATAAAATTAAGGAAATTCTTGAATTAAAATATAGTGATATAAATAAGTATTATAAAGTAGAAAATCATATGAAATCATAAATATAAACTATATAAATATATTTATAAAATTATAAGGTTTAAAACTATATAAATATAAAGTATAAAAGTATATAACTATATAAACTTATAATCCTTAAAATCTTGAGTTTAAAATAAAAGGTAAGATAGAAAAAGGAAATAGAATTTGAAAATAGAAATTTGAGAATCAGAATTTGAATTTGAACCTGGAGCACTATTCAGAGTCTTACATAAACTACACTCTTTTACTATATTTATCTTGAACTCTTGAACTCTTGATTACTCATGAGTCTTGAATCTCAAATCTCTTGAACTCTTAAACTGTACAGTCTTCAGTATTAATTCCTATATACAAATCCAGCATATATGTATGTATATGTATATATATATTCTAGATAAAGGTGTTCGTGTATATTTTATAATCAATTAATATTGAAATAAGGTTGTTGTCGTCAAAATTCCATCCTCCAATAGAATAGTAAATTCAAAAAGTGAATTCCAGTTAGGTATATGAATGACATTTTAACCTCGAACGGATTTTTCCAATGTTCTTATTTATTTTTATAGTGAGTTACAGAATGTTTGGATTTCAAAATATTACATTTTGAAAAATATTATTATTTTAATCAATTTTGACATATAATTGAGTTTGAAGTTTAAATCATTTTAAACAAGTGTATAAGCATTTTATAAAATATATTTGAACAATAACAATGAATTTTATTTAAAATAATAATATGGCTAGAATAGGATGTGTCGCGCAACGACTGTTCGTGATTTTTGACCATTAACTTTAAATGGACGTATTAGAAGATCCGACCGTCGAATTTCCCCGAAACGAAAAACGTTAGCTTTGTAATGAAAAGTGATTTCCAGTGATATGTAAAGTTTTAAAATCCAAAGGTTAGATTTTGAAATAGGTTCAAATATTTTTTGAATAAAAACAACTACAGTGCCATTAGTGACCCGAAAATGGAATTTAATAAAACGAGCAATTTTTTGAAAAAAGTTTGAAAACTGTAAAACGACGTTTTGTGAAATTAAGTTAAATAAACTTAATATTTCCAAATATTGAATTATTGTATTTGAAAGATGAGTTTTGCTAAATATTTTAATTAATATTAATTGTAAATATGGATTTGGATTGAAATAATCTTCAGATATTTAGTATTGATTACCGTTATGTAGACGTTTACTAATTTGAGGAATTTGGAAGATGTTTTACATCATTATTCCTCTTATGATATTCGTTGATTACGAGAATTGGTGTTGAATATAAGTTGATCTAAAGTATGTTTGAATTCTTATATTTAATTTCAATTGGTTGGGTTTATCTTCAATAACATCGTCATTTAACCCAGTTGAAATGAAATTATGGAATAAATCTTTTAATTAAGATTAATGAATTTTTCCAAATGTTGGGTTTTCCAATTAATAAATTTGATTGGAATTGAATGATAATCGATTTAGTGATAATTGGGGAGAGTTATTGTGGATAAAGAAGTGTTTCATTCGAGAAATTTAAATGGTTTTGCCGTTATTCCGCTTATAGTATTAGTCTGATGTGAGAATTTATATCAATTATAAAACTGTTACGATGTCCATGGAGTTTCCATTTCTAATGGAAGTGGATTTTTGGTTTGTCGTGAATGACATCTTAAATAATATTTGCTCTTTAACCCATGTAAAGGATTTTTTTTTAAGATTAGTTAAAGTGAAATCTTTAATTATATTCGAAATAAAAAACTGTAATTCAACTTACCAAAACACGAGGGGTATTAGATATGGAGTACCACTAATTTTACTCCATGAGATGAATAGGATGGAAATGGGATAATGATTTGAGAAATTACCTTTTTCTTAAGGTTTGATAATCCTGATAAGGTTTAGAAAACTCGATTTGAGATAAAAGCTATAAAATAAGATTTTATAATCTATTG
Organism: Allium sativum; assembly: GCA_030737875.1. NCBI lineage: Eukaryota > Viridiplantae > Streptophyta > Magnoliopsida > Asparagales > Amaryllidaceae > Allium > Allium sativum. The sequence goes on along the minus strand of CM060920.1, from coordinate 471,044,328 downwards.
GAACAATTTCCGAGGGAAGATTTAAAAAGCGGTTTAAATGGTGTAAATCTTTGATAAGATTTAAATGGAAGTAATTCCCGATGTAAAGAATAATTTAAGTGAGTGAATATTCCAAAATGGAATGGGACTCATGATATGTTTATATATCAAAATTGGTTTGAAAGATTTAGGAAATCTTGTATATCTTAATTGATTTGAAAGATGCGAGAGTTATTAGGAATGACCAGGGTCCGACCCATTCTGAATAACTATGCGACAAGTATTAAATTGTGAAAACCCGTAACTTCCCCGGTGAAGGAAAGCGCGGATAGTTCGAGGACAAGCCACAGAAGAACGCAGGCGGAAGAACATTTCATTGTTAATTACAACAATTCCATCAGAATACAGGAATATACAGAGTATGAATAAATAAATATTACACAGAAATATCAGAGATTACAATACATTACATAGCAGCGGAAAATAATACAATACACAACTAGAAGAGATATGCGGATACAAAGCTTTCCAGATATCGTTCCAGTTGTAAACCAGGATCCTGTGAATATAAATCTGCAAAACCAAAACTACTAGCTACCCGTGTCGAAAATAAGGGCACCTAGAGTTTGGGTTAAAACAATAAACTCCAGGTCAGTCATGGGACTGGTGTGAGAACTAAAACAGCTATTAATCTTTATTTTTAAAGTTAGGTAAATCAAGGGACCACGCCGTATAACACGGAACGGGTTTCCTCCCAAGAATACCAGTACATAAAACAAACAGCGCAATGCTAAATAAAGAAAAATGAAGCTATTATAAGACCCAGGTCCCATCACACAATGCAACGCAAGCCGGAGGATAGAGTTTTTACCTTATAATAGCCAAGAATGCTTGATACGTTTAAAACAAATCATTTGATACTATTATAAGTGCATAGTGTATAAAACAACTTCAAATCATAAGTATCAATCATAGACGGCATGAGCGCCCCATCCCACTATGTCGCCATACTAGGCTCTACAAATAAAACCGCAGAATCACGTATTTGGAAATTGGATTTCCATCTATGAACCGAGGCAAAAGATAGTCCTCAACCGATTCGAGACGCTCTAGCCCGCCCCTTTGGACCCAGACTCAGGTGGGCCCTTGGATCGTCAGGGCCGGTCCACCGATGTGGATTAAAATGCCTGAGCAATGCGTTTCCCCGCCCTTTAGGGCGTAGGAGAGCCAATTAAATGACTCCATCGGACCCGGATCGTCCGATCAAACCGAGGCGCCTCGCAACAGCAACAACCACATAAGTCAAACTCGTCAGGGCGTGTAAAACCACTGATGCCACTTCTAACTAGAAAGAAACGCATGTCCTCCCTGAGGTCCGTCTCCCTTTTTGGTTCATAACGGGTGTGAAACTCGCGAAGTAAACGTTACACAAAGCTACGCCACAAAGGCCGTGCTTCGATCATCAACCACAAGACTTTGCTTTTCAACAGAAGCCTTGATCATTTGCCACTTAGGCATCCCACACAGGCAATTCACTCTATGCGTTTGATATCCATCAGTATATAACCCCTGAGCTCGTACGTCTCAGAGAAGGGCGTTAAGCAAGAGAATAAATTCTCCGCCGCCAAACAGATATATATTTAATAGAAATCAATCACACAGACTAAAATCCAATGTCAGACACACAGTCCATTTACAAGTCCGTTCTAGGTCTGAACGAAACCGGAGGCACCTAGTACCCCGCATATCCATCGATCTCCAAGTACGTCTGGACAATCACCAACTATTTCCATCTTCTTGGGTGTACAGCCCAATCAAGATCATCAGTAATTACCCAAACGACGTGAAGACCTCCGGTCTTCAACCACCGTCTTCATCTTCGACACCACGTCGAATCAGTTATTCAGAATGGGATAAACCCGGTCTTTCTGAACAACTCGCGTATATATATAATAAACACGTGTTACACAAACACAACATACGCCTCATTCCAATTCAGAATATTCTTTTATTTTGGGAAAGGTTCCCATTAATTTTATCAAAGATAAATTCTTTAAATTTATTCTTTAATCTCCTTTGAATATCAATTCAAACTAGTCGGGATTAGCGAACCACACCAAAGTAATCATTTATTTTAATTTCCCAATCCCAACCTATTCATCCCATGAAGTAAAACTGGTCATACTTCATATCTAACACCACGGTGTTATCGGTAAATTCAATTACCATTTCACGTTCAAATCTAATTAAAGATTTAACTATCGCCTGGAGTAAAAATGGTGATACTCCATTCTCGATCTTTTCAATTTAATTAAAGATTCATTAAAACTCCACTTAGTTTTAATCTTTAACTGGGTTAAAGAATCAGTGTCATTTAAAACACGGTTCACGATAAACCCAAAATCACATTACATTAATTATCGGGTTAAAGAACAAGTGTTATTTAAAACACTGTTCACGATAAACCCAAAAATCAAAACCAATTCAATTCCAATTAAATATTACTTAATTGGTACACTTCATTAAATCTAAATAAAAAGATTTAATCTTTTTCTCAACTGGGTTTAAGAACAGTGTTAATGGAGACACCATTCACGACAAATCCAAATCACATTTGATATTGAATACAAGGCTCTGAATAGAAAATTAATCGGCTTATATTCAATATCAAATTCTACGACCAACAAATATCGTATTGGAAATAACGATATGTATATATATATCTTTCAAATTTCCATAACAACATCTGTATAATCACGAAATCCAACATCGAAATATTCCGAAGACAATTTCGATTCAAATCCATTCCAATGCAATTATTGGAAATTCTGGTTATTTTCAAAACCATTTTCAAATCAAATTTATTTATTTCAAAATAAATAAATTATTTTTGAACTAGTTCATTTCGATAAAAATCTATTTTTATCTTTTCAAATATGGAGTTTTTCATCCCAAATCTTCACAAATCATTTCTTATGATTTTACACAAATTATTACTATTTTTAATAATTTTATCAAGGCCCGTACAGTCGATTTCCATCAACGGCCATCGAACTGCACTTATAGCGACCTTTTCCAAATTTGATTTGGACATAATTCCAAATCCAACCATTAGATTTCTAATTTCTAATATTCGTTAGAAAGATCTTTTCGATACGAACCTAACGGTTCCAGTTTTAGGAGAATCCGACGGTCGGATCTCCCTTAATATCCGTTCGAAGTCAATGGTCGAAATTCGCGAACTGCCGCGGCGCGGCGCGTTCTATTCAGGCCATTATATTATATATATAATATATATTTCGTCGATTTCAATTCAAAACGTGCTTTATAAATCGTTTTAACTTCATTTTCAAAACGGTTTCAACTTCATATTCAATTTCAAATCAAAATTGAATATTCCAATATAAATTCGTTTTAAATTCATTTCAAATTGATTTCAATTAAATTCGAATTTCTTTTCAATTTCAATTTGAATTCAATTCCTTTCGATTTCAATTCGGATTCAATTCTATTCAATTTAATTCGGATTTCAACTCTATTCGAATTTCAAATCATTTCAGTGTATTTCGAATTTCAAATCAATTCAATTTAATTCGAATTTCAATTCACTTTAAATATAATTCGAATTTCAATTCATTTTAATATAATTCGAATTTCAAATCTATTCAATTTAATTCGAATTTCAAATCTATTCAATTTAATTCGATTTTCAAATCTATTTCAATATTCATTGAAAAATTAATAAAATCGATATAAATATCGTTCACGTCAAAATGGCATCAATCTAATCAACACGGCTTCATATATTTCTATTTTCAAATATTCTATTTCAAATATTTCTTTTTCAAATATTTCTTTTTCAAATATTTCTATTTCAAATATTTCTTTTTCCAAACTGGAATGAGGCCCAATCAATTACCATATAATGTTAATTATATTGATTTTCTACAACACATGTATACAATAACAACGATGAATAATCAACCATCATCCAAAGTGCATTCTACACTGTATATGCATCAAATATAAATATTTAACGCTCATAACAGTCTGTCAATCAATCGATTGACATACAACTAATTATTGGGATTAGTGTATGTCATCTATCATCCCAATACCCGTGTGGGGTTTTCAAACAATCAAACACAGATTTTATTTGTGCAGTTGGGCGGTGTGTAAAATTTATCGTCCCAATCAATATCAGTCAAATGTGTGTATATAAACAAATCGTCCGATTTGTTTATTTCATTTCATTCACATTCATGTTAAAAATTATATTTTCAACTATAAAATATTTTTAACTACATAAATATTTTATTACATTTCACATCACATCACACAATCAACTACACATCAAAATCAAACAAACAAGCCGTCCATGGTCTGTGGACGACGGGTGTCGGGTGCTACTAAACACCGTCTGCATCCTTGTATATATTATTAACTGGAAAATTGAATTAAAGGTGAGAAGTTCTCACAGAGGGTTCCACTCCGCCGTGCTTTGCTGTTGAACTTCTGAACTGTCTGGATTCCTTTGAAATTCCAATGCAGTTCCATCTCATTTCTTTTCACGCTGTTCAAGTAAAAATCATATTTTTATTTCAACATACATATAAGAAAGATCAGATTTTTATTTCGCTACCTATATAAAGATAATATTTTTATATTCTCTACTATATAAAAATCATATTTTCAATATGCTACTAGTATAAAAATTATATTTTTAACTTTTCTATATTATAAAAATTATATTTTTAATTCACTACTCACATAGAAAAAATCCAATCTTCATTCGCTATAAAGAAAAATATAATCTTTTCCTTCTAATAATTAAAGATCTCATCTTTTTCTATAATAAAGGTCTAAACTTTCTTCACATAAAAATCGTCTGTTTCTTCATATAAAATCGAAAATGAATTCAATACTAATATATATAAAATCAGATTTTTAAAACCATCGTTTAATCACAAAATTACTTAAATTAATTACATAAAAGAAAAATAAAACAGTTAAAAACTCAATACTTATTCGATTTCTGGTGGAAAGGGGGTCCACAGCAGTTGAGGTGGCCGAGGGAGGGGCTGAGGACGGCGGTAGTTGGTGGTAGAGTCGGCGGCAGGTGCGGTGCGGCCTGCATTTTCTGGCGGCAGCGATCTCTTCGTGATTTGGGGCTTTGGGGAAGTAGGAGCGGAGGAGAACGAGGGGGGGGGGCTCGGAGATGAGGGCGCGGTGGCTGGGGACTCGCCGGGGATGGGGGTGGCTCAGGTGATGGCTGCGGTGGAGTTTTAGGGGTGGTTTGGGGCTCGTACGTCGAACGGAGGAAGAGGCGGGCGGGGGGTGAACCGAGAGAAGGGGGGTCGTGGGGTGGTGGCGCGGCCTGGGGAGGCGGAGGCGCCAGCCTCGACGACGGCGGCGGTTCTGGATCGAGAGGGGGGGCCGACGGTGCTTCCCCCTTTTCTCTTTTTTTTTATCTGATTGAAATGAAGAGAGAGAGAGAGAGAGAAGAGAGGGTATTAGTTTAAATATTTATTATTTTATAATTTCCAAAAAGTTGACTTTTTGTTTGACCTCGAAACGAGACCCAACGACTGTCGCCCCTAGCTAATTACCCCAATTTCGAACACAATGGGATATGCCACGTAGGCCGATTCGATCGTTTCGACCAGTTTTCGTCAAATTTACATTTAAATCATTATATTGAATTTTAAACGTACATCTCAATTTACTGGGCCCACATACTAACTAGAAAAATTCCCGAAAAATATTTTCTAGCTTTGTATCGACGATACGGTCCTAACAAAACTAGTTTCGTCGAATTCCGAGACCGTTTGAAAAATGGCCATTTTCCAGTCGATTAAAATCAACTGAAACTGGTCAAATGCGTTTTCCTTTGCCATGCTTACATATTGATTCAAAAAATTTCGAAAATTGGAATCTAGCAATAACTTGACGTCACGGATCCAACAAAAGTGGTTTCGTCGAAATCCGAGGTCGTTTGCAAAATTTCCATTTTTAAGGGCCTGAATTCCATAGCGACTATTTAGAATTTTCAACTGGACCTATCTTTTGATTCCCGCTATGAAATTTCGATTTTTCATATTCGTTGGAAAGATATTATCAATTAGATTCAAATATTTTTGGTTTCACTAAAATCCGGTTTATTTTGAATCCTGTACATCCATTTGAAGTTTGAAATCGAATTATCGAACTACCGCGCCATTTTCAATTCCTTTTATAAATATAAATAAATATTTATATTCTATCGACGATCTATATTAATATATACGTTCGAATTCTATTCAAAAATAAATTTCTCGTCGTTATTATTTAAAATAATTCATTTTAAATATTCGAAATTCGCTAAAATAAATTTTTTTAAACTGGCCCAGATTTCCGGGTTATTACAATCTCCCCCACTTAAAACTTTTCGTCCCCGAAAAGTAACAAAGCCGAAAGTTGTTTCACAAATCAACTCAACTTTCCAGTGTTTCCACTACGGCTTAAGTTCTTCAACTTTTCAGTTTCTAAGAAATTTTCAAATTTTTAAAAAATTTGGCTAACACCCTAAATTTTCGGAAAATTTCGCCATAACCTCCCCTGCACCGGGAGCACGGGAAAATCCCGAAATTGCCATACAGGCCTTCTGATCTCAAAAAGAAAAAGAAAAAGCCAAGCGGCTAGCCAATCGGCTCATAAAATCATCATCACCCAAACAAAACAGTAAATTATGGTAAACATGTACCTATTTGTCGGGCAAACAATTTTATTCTTCTGCTCTAGCCTCTTTGCTATGACCTGTTCAATGTAAGTACATGTATATGCAAGCAAATGCGATAAATTTCCAATACAATTCACTATTTGGTTCAAATTGGCTATATGGTTCAAATTTTAATTAATCAACCCATAATCAACAACACAACCATCAATCAATTAGTTGATTAGCTTTTCAAATTCATAACTTTGATATATAGTCAAAAAATCACATTTTTGATGCCAAATCACAAAAGTAAGCCCTATCTAGTTTCGATTCTCACACCAGTCAATTGGAAATTTATAGAAATCTCACTTTCGAAACTCGAAAATAAATACTGGCGATGGTGCCCCGTTACCAGAATTATTCCCGGGCACTAGAGTGCGATTCTATAACTATCCAATACATTAAAACTTCGAATACACGTTTGCAAGACGCACATGCAAAATCTTTATATATCGAATTGTCCAAATTCAATGTAAATAACTATTCAAATACGTATATGGTTTAAAATTTCAAAACAAGGTTGTTTTCATTTTAAAAATATACTCTTCACACTCGTTCTAGGATACTACTGATCCCATTTCTAACGAGTCATTCTCATTGGATATTACTAATCCAATATCTGATGAATTCTTTCATATGGTTCTAACGTGTCTTGTTCTCTGAGCTTTGTAAACCAAAGCTCTGATACCAACTGTGAAAACCCGTAACTTCCCCGGTGAAGGAAAGCGCGGATAGTTCGAGGACAAGCCACAGAAGAACGCAGGCGGAAGAACATTTCATTGTTAATTACAACAATTCCATCAGAATACAGGAATATACAGAGTATGAATAAATAAATATTACACAGAAATATCAGAGATTACAATACATTACATAGCAGCGGAAAATAATACAATACACAACTAGAAGAGATATGCGGATACAAAGCTTTCCAGATATCGTTCCAGCTGTAAACCAGGATCCTGTGAATATAAATCTGCAAAACCAAAACTACTAGCTGCCCGTGTCGAAAATAAGGGCACCCAGAGTTTATGTTAAAACAATAAACTCCAGGTCAGTCATGGGACTGGTGTGAGAACTAAAACAGTTATTAATCTTTATTTTTAAAGTTAGGTAAATCAAGGGACCACGCCGTATAACATGGAACGAGTTTCCTCCCAAGAATACCAGTGCATAAAACAAACAACGCAATGCTAAATAAAGAAAAATGAAGCTATTATAAGACCCAGGTCCCATCACACAATGCAACGCAAGCCGGAGGATAGGATTTTTACCTTATAATAGCCAAGAATGCTTGATACGTTTAAAACAAATCATTTGATACTATTATAAGTGCATAGTGTATAAAACAACTTCAAATCATAAGTATCAATCATAGACGGCATGAGCGCCCCATCCCACTATGTCGCCATACTAGGCTCTACAAATAAAACCGCAGAATCACGTATTTGGAAATTGGATTTCCATCTATGAACCGAGGCAAAAGATAGTCCTCAACCGATTCGAGACGCTATAGCCCGCCCCTCAGGACCCAGACTCAGGTGGGCCCTTGGATCGTCAGGGCCGGTCCACCGATGTGGATTAAAATGCCTGAACAATGCGTTTCCCCGCCCTTTGGGGCGTAGGTGAGCCAACTAAATGACTCCATCGGACCCGGATCGTCCGATCAAACCGAGGCGCCTCGCAACAGCAACAACCACATAAGTCAAACTCGTTAGGGCGTGTAAAACCACTGACGCCACTTCTAACTAGAAAGAAACGCATGTCCTCCCTGAGGTCCGTCTCCCGTGTTTGGTTCATACCGGGTGTGAAACTCGCGAAGTTAACGTTACACAAAGCTACGCCACAAAGGCCGTGCTTCGATCATCGACCACAAGATTTTGCTTTTCAACAGAAGCCTTGATCATTTGCCACTTAGGCATGCCACACAGGCAATTCACTATATGCGTTTGATATCCATTAGTATATAACCCCTGAGCTCGTACGTCTCAGAGAAGGGCGTTAAGCAAGAGAATAAATTCTCCGCCGCCAAACAGATATATATTTAATAGAAATCAATCACACAGACTAAAATCCAATGTCAGACACACAGTCCATTTACAAGTCCGTTCTGGGTCTGAACGAAACCGGAGGCACCTAGTACCTCGCATATCCATTGATCTCCAAGTACGTCTGGACGATCACCAACTGTTTCCATCTTCTTGGGTGTACAGCCCAATCAAGATCATCAGTAATTACCCAAACGACGTGAAGACCTCCGGTCTTCAACCACCGTCTTCATCTTCGACACCACGTCGAATCAGTTATTCAGAATGGGATAAACCCGGTCTTTCTGAACAACTCGCGTATATATATAATAAACACGTGTTACACAAACACAACATACGCCTCATTCCAATTCAGAATATTCTTTTATTCAAATATTCTTATATTTTGGGAAAGGTTCCCATTAATTTTATCAAAGATAAATTCTTTAAATTTATTCTTTAATCTCCTTTGAATATCAATTCAAACTAGTCGGGATTAGCGAACCACACCAAAGTAATCATTTATTTTAATTTCCCAGTCCCAACCTATTCATCCCATGAAGTAAAACTGGTCATACTTCATATCTAACACAACGGTGTTATCGGTAAATTCAATTACCATTTCACGTTCAAATCTAATTAAAGATTTAACTATCGCCTGGAGTAAAACTGGTGATACTCCATTCTCGATCTTTTCAATTTAATTAAAGATTCATTAAAACTCCACTTAGTTTTAATCTTTAACTGGGTTAAAGAATCAGTGTCATTTAAAACACGGTTCACGATAAACCCAAAATCACATTCCATTAATTATCGGGTTAAAGAACAAGTGTTATTTAAAACACTGTTCACGATGAACCCAAAAATCAATACCAATTCAATTCCAATTAAATATTACTTAATTGGTACACTTTATTAAATCTAAATAAAAAGATTTAATCTTTTTCTCAACTGGGTTTAAGAACAGTGTTAATGAAGACACCATTCACGACAAACCCAAATCACATTTGATATTGAATACAAGGCTCTGAATAGAAAATATATCGGCTTATATTCAATATCAAATTCTACGACCAACAAATATCGTATTGGAAATAACGATATGTATATATATATCTTTCAAATTTCCATAACAACATCTGTATAATCACGAAATCCAACATCGAAATATTCCGAAGACAATTTCGATTCAAATCCATTCCAATGCAATTATTGGAAATTCTGGTTATTTTCAAAACCATTTTCAAATCCAATTTATTTATTTCAAAATAAATAAATTATTATTCTAGTTCAAAACTAGTTCCTTTCGATAAAAATCTATTTTTATCTTTTCAAATATGGAGTTTTTCATCCCAAATCTTCACAAATCATTTCTTATGATTTTACACAAATTATTACTATTTTTAATAATTTTATCAAGGCCCGTACAGTCGATTTCCATCAACGGCCATCGAACTGCACTTATAGCGACCTTTTCCAAATTTGATTTGGACGTAATTCCAAATCCAACTGTTAGATTTCTAATTTCTAATATTCGTTAGAAAGCTCTTTTCGATACGAACCTAACGGTTCCAGTTTTAGGAGAATCCGACGGTCGGATCTCCCGTAATATCCGTTCGAAGTCAATGGTCGAAATTCGCGAACTGCCGCGGCGCGGCGCGTTCTATTCAGGCCATTATATTATATATATATAATATATATTTCGTCGATTTCAATTCAAAACGTGCTTTATAAATCGTTTTAACTTCATTTTCAAAACGGTTTCAACTTCATATTCAATTTCAAATCAAAATTGAATATTCCAATATAAATTCGTTTTAAATTCATTTCAAATTGATTTCAATTAAATTCGAATTTCTTTTCAATTTCAATTTGAATTCAATTCCTTTCGATTTCAATTCGGATTCAATTCTATTCAATTTAATTCGGATTTCAATTCTATTCGAATTTCAAATCATTTCAGTGTATTTCGAATTTCAAATCAATTCAATTTAATTCGAATTTCAATTCACTTTAAATATAATTCGAATTTCAATTCATTTTAATATAATTCGAATTTCAAATCTATTCAATTTAATTCGAATTTCAAATCTATTCAATTTAATTCGAATTTCAAATCTATTTCAATATTCATTGAAAAATGAATAAAATCGATATAAATATCGTTCACGTTAAAATGGCATCAATCTAATCAACACGGCTTCATATATTTCTATTTTCAAATATTCTATTTCAAATATTTCTTTTTCAAATATTTCTTTTTCAAATATTTCTATTTCAAATATTTCTTTTTCCAAACTAGAATGAGGCCCAATCAATTGCCATATAATGTTAATTATATGGATTTTCTACAACACATGTATACAATAACAACGATGAATAATCAACCATCATCCAAAGTGCATTCTACACTGTATAAGCATCAAATATGTAAGGACCCGTAACTTCCCCGTGAGGGAAAGAGCGGATACTTTGAGAACAAGACAAAATAGAACGCAGACGGAAGAACATTTCATTGTTATTACAACAATTCCATCAGATACAAGAATATACAGAGTATAATGAATAAATTACATTCGATAAATATCACAGATTACAATAAATTACATAGCAGCGGAAAATAATACAAAGCACAACTGAAGGTGATATACGGACACAGAGCTTTCCGGATATCATTCCAGCTGTAAACCAGGATCCCGTGAATATAAATCTGCAAAACCAAAACTACTAGCTGCCCGTGTAGAAAATAGGGGCACCCAGAGTTTAGGTTAAAACAATAAACTCCAGGTCAGTCATGTGACTGGTGTGAGAACTAAAACAGTTATTTTAAAAATTTACTTTAAAAGAGAGTAATTCAAGGGACCACGCCGTATAACACGGAACGGGTTTCCTCCCAAGAATACCAGTGCATATTATAAACAACGCAGTGCTTTTTCAAAAAATGAAGCTATTATAAGACCCAGGTCCCATCACACAATGCAACGCAAGCCGGAGGATAGGGTTTTACCTTATAACAGCCAAACATGCTTGGTACGTTTAAAACAAATCATTTGATACTATAATAAGTGTATAGTGTCAAAACAATTTCAATCATAAATATAAATCATAGACGGCATGGGTACCATATATCATGTCGTCATACTAGTTCTATAATTAAAACCGCAATACACGTATTGGAAATTGGATTTCCGTCATGAGTCGAGGCAAGGGGCAAGCTCCTCTCCGCGTTCGAGACACTCTAGCAAATGCCTCGGGACTACACACTCTGGGCAACCCCGGATGCGGCTGGGCCGGTCCTCACTTACGTTAGAGGATTAATTATGCTTGAACACACGTTTCCCGGTCCTTACAGACCTATAATCGAGGCGCCTCATTCCAACAACCACAAAGGTGAAAAGTATATAAATGTCAGGGCTGGTAAGTCACTGACACCACCAAAGCTAGAAAGAAACGTCGTGCTCTCCCAGCGGTCCGTATCCCATTTTTAACTCATACCGAGGTGTGAGGCTCGCGAATTCACGTTATACACAAAGCTGCCACGTAGGCCGTGCTTTGATCATCAACCACAAGACTTTGCTTTTCAACAGAAGCCTTGATCCATGCAACTCAGCATGCCACACAGGCAATTCATGCCATGCGATTGATATCTATCGATATATAACCTCTAAGCTCGTACGTCTCAGAGAAGGGCGTTAGCAAGAGAATAAATTCTCCGCCGCCAAACAGATATATATTTAACAGAAATCAATCAACACAGAATAAAATCCAATGTCAGACACACAATCCATTTACAAGTTCATTCTGGGTCTGAACGAAACCGGAGGCACTTTCCTCGCATATCCATCCATCTCCAAGTACGTCTGGACGACCACCAACTGATTCCCTCATCTTGGGTGTACAACCCAATCAAGATCATCAGTAATCACCCAAACGATGTGAAGACTTCCGGTCTTCAACCACCGTCTTCATCTTCGACATATCGTCGAATCGGTTATTCAGAATGGGCATAAACCCGGACTTTCCGAACAACCCGCGTATATTAAAAATATTACACAAACACAACATACGCCTCATTCCAATTCCACATTCTTAGGGAAAGGTTCCCATTAATTTTATCCAAGATAAATTCTTTAAAATTTACCCTTTTATCTTCCTTTGGATGTCGTTTCAAACCAAATTATGGTTTTCTAAACTAGTCGAGATTAGCGAACCACACCGAAGTAATTATTTATTTTATTTCCCAATCCCAACCTATTCATCCCATGAAGCAAAACTGGTAATACTCCATATCTAACACCACAGTGTTATCGGTAAAATTAATTACCATTTCACGTTCAAATCTAATTAAAGATTTGACTATCGTTTTGGAGCAAAACTGGTGATACTCCATTCTCGCTCTCTTTCTAAATTTGATAATTTAAATTATCAATTCACATTTCAATCTAATTGCAGATTCATTAAAACTCCTTTACAGGGTTAAAGAACTAGTGTTATTTAAAACACAGTTCACGATAAACCCAAATCATATTCTATTTATTATCGGGTTAAAGAACTAGTGTTATTTAAAACACCATTCACGATAAACCCACAAATCAATTCTATTTAAAACCCATTTCAAATCCAATTTATTTATTTAAAAATAAATGGATTTTAATTTTAGTTCAAAACTAGTTCATTTCGATAAAAATCTATTTTTATCTTTTCAAATATGGAGTTTTTCATCCTAATTTTTCCCAAATCATTTCTTATGATTTTACGCAAATTATTACTATTTTTGATAATTTTATCAAGGCCCGTACAGTCGATTTCCATCAACGGCCATCGAACTGCACTTACAACGACCTTTTCCAAATTTGATTTGGACGTATCTCCAAATCCAACCATTAGATCTCAAATTTCTAATATTCGTTAGAAAGCTCTTTTCGATACGAACCCAACGGTTCCGGTTTTAGGAGAATCCGACGGTCGGATCTCCCGTAATGTCCGCTTGAAATAAATGGTCGAAATTCACGAACTGCCGCGGCGCGGCGCGTTCTATTCAGGCCATTATATTATATATATATATATATATATAATATATATAATATATATTTCGTCGATTTCTATTTAAAACGAATTTTATAAATCGTTTTAAATTCGTTTCAAAATTCATTTCAACTTCCATCTCAATTCAAAGCAAAATTGAATTCTTCCTTATAAATTCGTTTTAAAATTCATTTCTATTCAATTAAAATTTCAATTCAATTTGAATTCAATTCAATTTGTTTTCAATTCAATTTGTTTTCAATTCAATTCGAATTGGTTTTCTATTCGATTCAATTCAAATTGGTTTTCTATTCGATTCAATTCGAATTGGTTTTCTATTCGATTCAATTCGAATTGGTTTTCTATTCGATTCAATTCAAATTGGTTTTCTATTCGATTCAATTCAAATTGGTTTTCTATTCGATTCAATTCAAATTGGTTTTCTATTCGATTCAATTCAAATTGGTTTTCTATTCGATTCAATTCAAATTGGTTTTCTATTCGATTCAATTCAAATTGGTTTTCTATTCGATTCAATTCAAATTGGTTTTCTATTCGATTCAATTCAAATTGGTTTTCTATTCGATTCAATTCAAATTGGTTTTCTATTCGATTCAATTCGAAATCGTTATATATTCAATTCATTTCGAAATCGTTTTATATTCAATTCATTTCGAAATCGTTTTATATTCAATTCATTTCGAAATCGTTTTATATTCAATTCATTTCGAAATCGTTTTATATTCAATTCATTTCGAAATCGTTTTATATTCTATTCATTTCAAAATGAATAAAATCGATATAAATATCGTTCACGTCAAAATGGCGTCAATCTAATCAACACGGCTTCATATATTTCTATTTTCAAATGTTCTGTTTCAAATATTTCTTTTTCAAATATTTCTATTTCAAATATTTTGTTTTCAAATATTTCGTTCAACACATGACTAATCTCAACGGATGAGTACGGTCAACACATGAACCTTTATATTATATTGATAAAGATGTAAATTTTATTATAAAAATATTTCGTTCAACACATGACTAATCTCAACGGATGAGTGCAGTCAACACATGAACATTTATATTATATTGATAAAGATGTAAATTTTATTATAAAAATATTTCGTTCAACACATGACTAATCTCAACGGATGAGTGCAGTCAACACATGAACCTTTATATTTTAATATTCTTTCTTTTCCCGATTGGAATGAGGCCCAATCAATTACCATATAAAGTTAATTATATGGATTTTCATACAACACATGTATATAATAGCAACGATAAATAATCAACCATCGTCCAAAGTGCACTACACTGTATAGGCATCAAATATAGATATCTAACGCTTATAACAGCCTGTCGATCCATCGACCGACATATTTAATCAATTAGGATGAGTGAACTTCAAATTTCATCCCAACACCCGTGTGGGGTTTCAAACAATCAAACACAGATTTTATTTGTGCAGTTGGGCGATGTGTAAAATTTATCATCCCAATCAATGTCAGTCAAATCAGTGTACATAAACAAACCGTCCGGTTTGTAAATGAATATTTATTTATTCACATTCACTATATTCATATTCACGTTAAAAATTATATTTTTAACGATAAAAAATTTTATTTTAACATATGAATTCCTATTCAGTTCATTCTTTAAACAAATTGATATTTTTATTTTTCTAACTTATTTTAGAAAATTTCGGCGGCATAACGGCATGATACTAGAAACGGGACGAGGCCTAGCCTTATCCCCGGTCTAGTGAAGGCCCACGCCATTCACACATCAATCAAATCAATTTCATTTCACCAAACCATTCAATTAATCTAACTAATTTTTTTGCAATCAAACAAACAAGTCCATGGTCTGTGGACGATTGTGTCGGGTGCTACTAAGCACCGTCTGCATCCTAGTATATATATATAACTAGAAAAAGAAATTGAAAGGTGAGAAATTCTCACCGATAGCTATCCAATCATCTTGACTCTTCATTTATAGAAATCTTCGTCATTCTCGCCTTTTATCACTTTCGTCGCCCGTAGCCACTACATATATAAAAATCGAATTTTTACTTTGTTATTCAATATATAAAAATCGAATTTTTACTTCGTTATTCAATATATAAAAATCGAATTTTTACTTCGTTATTCAATATATAAAAATCGAATTTTTACTTCGTTATTCAATATATAAAAATTGAATTTTTACTTTGTTATACTCTACATAAAGATTTCGCCTCTTCAAAAATATAGATTTGCCTTTCTATAATATAAAATTTATATTTTTCTCGAAGTAAAAAATCATATTTTTACTTCACTACTCATCTCAAAATATCGTCTTTTCATATCTAAAAATATCGTCTTTTCATATTTAAAAATATCGTCTTTTCATATTTATCATTATAAAAATCACATTTTTATTTGTCTACACATATAAAGATGATATTTTTAATATTCCTATCATGTAAAAATTATATTTTTAATTCTCTACATAAACAAAAATCATATTTTTACATCATCTATATAGTAAAGACTATATTTTTAATACTTTAAAAATATAAAAATCATATTTTTAATTGAATAAAAATCTTTTCTACCTCTTCCTTATATAAAAATCATAACTTTACCGTGTTGAAAATCATATTTTGTTTGTAAAGATCAAATCTTTTTACTATGAAAAATCTATATCTTCTACTTAGAAAAATCTATATCTTCTACTTAGAAAAATCTATATAATTCTACTTATAAAAATATAAACTTTCATCTTTTTCTACCATGAAAAATGTAGTCTTTTATATACAAAAAAAATCATATCATTTTATATAAACAAAATCAGAATCCCATATAAACAAAAATCAGAATTTTATATAAAAACAGATCAGTATTTATATAAACAAAAATCAGTATTTACTCACTTTTTCTTTCTGATCGGAGGAGGGGGGGTCCTTTGCGGTGGCGCAGCTGACGTCAGGGGGAGGGCACTGGTCAGAGCTATTGGCGGTGGGTGTTGTTTCCGGTGGTGGAGCGGAGGGCGATGGGGTCTTGGGGGAGCGCACTCGTGTCTGGACGGGGGGGGGCAGGGTTTGGACGTGGCGCGGTGGTCCTTGGGGAGGGCGGCAGCTCCTCTCCGCCTCGTCGCCTCCTTTTTTTTTTTTTTTTTCTGAATCGGGTTTTGAAAATAAGAAGGGGGGGGGGGGGGGGCAGAACGTATAGGAAAGGAAGAAAGAGAAAGGATTTTAACTTTTAATTATTTTATTTTGCAAAAAGTTGACTTTTACATACGACCTCTAAACGAGGTCCACCGCCTGTCGTCCATAGCGTTTTACCCCCATTCCGAACACAATGGGATATGCATCGTAAGGTGATTCGATCGTTTCGATCTGTTTTCGTCAAAATCAACATATAACACTATATATTGAATTTTAACGCGCATTTCAATTTACCGGAGTCACATACTAACTCGAAAAATTCCAGAAAAATATTATCTAGCTTTGTATTGACGATACGGTCCTAACAAAACTAGTTTCGTCAAATTCTGAGACCGTTTGAAAAATGGCCATTTTCCAGTCGATTAAAATCAACTGAAACTGGTCAAACGCGTTTTCCTTTGCCACGCTCACATATTGATTCGAAAAATTATGAAATTTGGAATGTAGCAATAATTTAACACTGCGGATCCAACAAAAGTGGTTTTGTCGAAATCCGAGGTCGTTTGCAAAATTCCCATTTTTAAGGGCCTGAATTCCATAGCGACTATTCAGAATTTTCAACTGGACATATCTTTTGATTCCCGCTATGAAATTTTGATTTTTCGGATTCGTTGGAAAGGTATTCTCAAATAGATCCTATTATTTTTGGTTTCGCTAAAATCCGGTTTGTTTTGCACCCGGTACATTCAATTGAAGTTTGAAATCGAATTATCGAACTACCGCGCCATTTTCAATTCTATTTATAATTATATATAAATATTATATATTCTAACGACGACGTATATAATATATACGTTCGAATTATATTCAAAATAAATTTCTCGTCGATATTATTCAAAATAATTCATTTTAAATATTCAAAATTCGCTAAAATTGCCAAAATAAAAATTTTAAATTGGCCCAGATTTTCCGGGTTATTACAAAATATAAATATTTAACGCTCATAACAGTCTGTCATTCAATCGATCGACATACAACTAATTATTGGGATTAGTGTATGTCATCTATCATCCCAATACCCGTGTGGGGTTTTCAAACAATCAAACACAGATTTTATTTGTGCAGTTGGGCGGTGTGTAAAATTTATCGTCCCAATCAATATCAGTCAAATGTGTGTATATAAACAAATCGTCCGATTTGTTTATTTCATTTCATTCACATTCATGTTAAAAATTATATTTTCAACTATAAAATATTTTTAACTACATAAATATTTTATTACATTTCACATCACATCACACAATCAACTACACATCAAAATCAAACAAACAAGCCGTCCATGGTCTGTGGACGACGGGTGTCGGGTGCTACTAAACACCGTCTGCATCCTAGTATATATTATTAACTAGAAAATTGAATTAAAGGTGAGAAGTTCTCACAGAGGGTTCCACTCCGTCGTGCTTTGCTGTTGAACTTCTGAACTGTCTGGATTCCTTTGAAATTCCAATGCAGTTCCATCTCATTTCTTTTCACGCTGTTCAAGTAAAAATCATATTTTTATTTCAACATACATATAAGAAAGATCAGATTTTTATTTCGCTACCTATATAAAGATAATATTTTTATATTCTCTATTATATAAAAATCATATTTTCAATATGCTACTAGTATAAAAATTATATTTTTAACTTTTCTATATTATAAAAATTATATTTTTAATTCACTACTCGCATAGAAAAAATCCAATCTTCATTCGCTATAAAGAAAAATATAATCTTTTCCTTCTCATAATTAAAGATCTCATCTTTTTCTATAATAAAGGTCTAAACTTTCTTCACATAAAAATCGTCTGTTTCTTCATATAAAATCGAAAATGAATTCAATACTAATATATATAAAATCAGATTTTTAAAACCATCGTTTAATCACAAAATTACTTAAATTAATTACATAAAAGAAAAATAAAACAGTTAAAAACTCACTACTTACTCGATTTCTAGTGGAAAGGGGGTCCACAGCAGTTGAGGTGGCCGAGGGAGGGGCTGAGGACGGCGGTAGTTGGTGGTAGAGTCGGCGGCAGGTGCGGTGGGGCCTGCATTTGCTGGCGGCATCGATCTCTTCGTGATTTGGGGCTTTGGGGAAGTAGGAGCGGAGGAGAACGAGGGGGGGGGCTCGGAGATGAGGGCGCGGTGGCTGGGGACTCGCCGGGGATGGGGGTGGCTCAGGTGATGGCTGCGGTGGAGTTTTAGGGGTGGTTTGGGGCTCGTACGTCGAACGGAGGAAGAGGGGGGCGGGGGGTGAACCGAGAGAAGGGGGGTCGTGGGGTGGTGGCGCGGCCTGGGGAGGCAGAGGCGCCAGCCTCGACGACGGCGGCGGTTCTGGATCGAGAGGGGGGGGGCCGATGGTGCTTCCCCCTTTTGTGACGGCCCGCCCCGCACCAACCGACACATATTCCAAAGGTGCGCTGTACACTTATCCAGTTAGCACGGGACGGTCGCCAGAAGAAAAAGAAAGAAGAGAATGGACTAATCAAGGAACCTGTAATATGTCTCACAGCGCATAGAACAAAATATAATAATAACATACTTGACATAAAACAGAAGAGTCAGTGCATAAGCTAAAACCAGAACTGAGCATCATAGCAGCGGAAATCCAAAATATAGCTTATTACAACTTTTCAAACTGTCTCAAAACAAAAGCAAGATAAAGGAGGTACACTACTAATGCCCAAGTAGTGACCACCAACGACACAGGGAGAATATCTATATATCATACGTGGAAGCCTCCTGCTCGCCTCCGAATCAGCTACTCGCGCATCACCGGCTAACCATAACCTGTCTCTAGTCTGCTCGTGTGAGCACCCAGAGTAATAAGAAGAGACATAAAACTCTGGGTCAGACATAAAGCCTGGTATGAGCGATAAGCAACAAAACATAACAATAACAGGTATAATCCAATCATACCTGAACCTGGACCTGCAACCAAAGAGTTAGCACTACATACTGTACAACACTCTAAGGTGTCCTTTCAAATGGTGTAAAGATAACGGGGGTGGGGGTGTGCATGTCAAAGTGATGTCAAACAGTCAAGCATAGCAATCATCCTCGCATCCCTCACTCAGTGCGTAAAGCATACGATATCCACTTCTTCGATCACTAGAGCACTTTACTAAAACGACAGAACTCGACTTTGTACGACTATGTACATTCCTACTACCACCAACGCCATACCTATGGGATCACGCCCAACGTTTCCATGACCCCACTCCATTGGTAGGTAGCTCCCTAGTCGCACCATATCCAAAGCCCGAGTTTGTCTCTCTACCTCCAACACCTAGTGATCCAAAGTCATAGACATCGACAACCCCTTAGCACACGTCCCGCAGCAAAGCCCAATCACGAAGTGAACTCATTGGTTCCCGTCTGGATCCTGAGCTCGAACTTCCACTTGAACTACCTTTGCATTTCGGGTTATGGATCTCCATTGGATCGGCCTTCTTCACTTTGCTTCAGGTCGTGGCCATCACCCTTGCTCGGTTCGGATCGTGCTCCCCTATCTGGATCGGGTCCCCCACTTCAGTTCGGGTCGGATCGTGCCACCATGTCTTCGTGGTCCTCGCCCTTAGTCAGCTCGTGATGTTCGCCGGTTCGGTTCGTGGAACTCCTCAGGTGGCGGATCGGTTCGGTGCTCTGACTCATGGTGGTTCGGGTCGTCAACACCCCCAGTGGATCGAGTCGTGCTCCTCCAGTTTGTGGCTACTCCTTCTTGTTCGGATCGGTATCATCACCTCGGGTCGGTTCGTGGGGTCCTTCAGGCGAGCGGTTCGGGTCGAAGGAGGTGGGTGGATCGTGGGCACGAGAAGATCAGTTCATGGCCACCATTGACTAGCGATTCGGATCGGGTATCACGATCGGTTCGGTTCGCGAGTTGCACCTCGGGTCGGTCCGTACTCCCATCCGATCCGATCCGGTTCGGGTACTTTCCTGCTGCTTTTCCAACGACTGTTTTACGCCATTCGACGGCGTTTTCGACCAAACTAACACTTCTAGACAATCACAAAGCATACCATACAGTCATAGCAACATGCATAAACATTCACAAGCAACAAAACAACGATATGATATGTCAAAACGGATCAAACATACCCAAAAACCCATATTTTCCCCTTAAGCATGTTTAAGCAAATCTAACGATAGGATTAGCAAAACTTAACCAAATTAGCCAATTTTTCTAACAGAGGCTTAAAATAATATTTATGAATTTCTGCATATTTTTCCAGATTTTTAACATGCATAATTTCGCTAATTATTACTAATTACTCCTTAATCCCCCCAAATTCCGGGATTTACAAAATTAGTCGAAATCAACCCAAATTCATATCAGAGGCATAAAATGATGTTTTAGAATTTTAGGAAATTTTCTAGATTTTTCTGAGCCATAATTTCGCTAATCTTCGCTAATTACCATAATTAGCCATAATTAGTGAGGAACTATGCAAATCACTCACCTTTGCCACAAATTAAACTATAGATCTGAAATGATTCTCTGTTTGGGTTGAATCTCTATGCAACACAGCAGCTCTATTCCAAATTTGATGTTGATTAGCCTTGGTTTGATGCTAATTAGCTTAATCTTCAACTAGAAAGTGACTAGAAGGTGTTTTGGGATGATTTTAGAGGATGGAGGCCATGACTAGGGTTGAAGAAACTAAGTGGCGGCTGGAAAAATGAGGGAGAAACCGAAATTCTAACACTATCAGCCCTCATATACCCCTAAACCCGAAATTACCCAATGGGCCTAGCTGCTAATCACCCGGTTTGGCCCAATTAAGCTGAAAATAACCCTTTGAACCTTAATTCAGCCATATCTCCCAAACGGTAAGTCCGTTTGGCTATTATGACCACTCTACGGAAAGAGAAACCATCATTCGAATCCAATGGAAGTGGTTTTAGGTCAAAATTCCTTTCCAGTCAAAAGTTATGGCCAAAACAGTACCAACTAGGGGCAAAACGGTCATTTAAAAATCGACAAAAATCATGAACATGGGAAATGACCCCAATAGTCGTCTCCCAAAGTTACATGACCATACGACTTCGTATGTGAATGAAAGAAATATTCTACGATCCCATGATGCGTAGAATACGGGTTGTTACACTCTTCCCCCCTTAAGAAATTTCGCCCCCGAAATTCCCTAACCAGAACACACAAAGGGTCCCGCATGCCTATCAACCATAAACAACAATCAACATGCAAAACAAGTCTATCCTAGCATGCGGTTTACTAACAAGGGAAGAAACTATCACTACCAAAACCTTACTAGGCAAAGAGTTCTGGATACTTCTTCCTTATATCCTCCTCTGTTTCCCAAGTACAATCTTTTTCCATTCTCACCCCACTGGACTTTGACTAGTTTCACCGCCCTCCTTCGAAGCTGCTTCGTATCGTTCCCAACAATACACATAGACTTGCGGTTCCCAACCGCCTCGGGTTCAACCTCGCTATCGTCCAACTGATCAGGTGAAATAGTCACATTAGGGTCTTGCACAAACTTCCTTAACTGGGAAACATGAAATACGTTGTGAACTCCCGCCATCTTATCAGGTAGCTCTACTTCATACGCCAAATTCCCAACTTGCTCGAGGACTGGGAATGAGCCAACAAATCTTGGTGCTAACCTACCTCTCCAACCAATCCGAATCACATTCTCTATGGAGAGATCTCGACGAACACCAAGTCATTAACGAAGGATTCCAAATCTCTTCATCTCTTATCGAGATAAGCCTTCTGCCTATCTTTATCCCTTCCCAGTAGTAGATCTGCTCTATGTCTCAATACATCTTGTTACCACTGGGACGTATAGTCAATCTCGAGTGATGATATGCTCTAAGCACTTCACCTCTCAGTCCATTTACGTCGGGTACAACTAGTCCCTTATTCTTTCGAAGCCACCCTTCTCAATCAAATCCTTACTTGATCATTCTCTTTCCATCGATACCCATCCCTACCCTAGAGATGGTTCCCAATAGATTAGGATCGTCCTTCTAACTGGAAACAATCCACTCAATCAAAATCGATCTAATCGTCAAGCTTACTAGCGTTTCTGAATCCAATTCAGTCTTGGGTCTGAAATCATATCCTATGACATACTCTAGTTGCTTCCATCCTAGAAACAAAACGCCTAAACTGGTATGTCTCCTACTCAATGCAACTAGTACTGCACCCAAATCCTTTACTATGATCACTCTGCCCCATGGAGTCATGGCGACTCCACTGCACTGATCCATAGTCACTAGTCCTTTGCTATGTCCACTCTGCCCCATGAAGTCATAACAACTCCACTGCACTGGCTCATAGCCTTACTAATCCTTTACTATGTCCACTTTGCCCCTCGAGTCATGACGACTCTACTGCACTGGCTCATAGTCCTACTATAATCACTTTGTTCCCCATCACTGGAACCCTACAGGTGATAGTCTACTCAAGAGAAGAAAGATAGGAACAAACATAGCAACCATAACATCCATCAAACAAATCCTATCTATCACCTGCTAAAGTCATAAACACATCGACACCTACATGATTGGTCTAACCAATCCCAATATGTCGATTCCAGTCTGTCTGGTCCAACCAACATCAATAACTAATGGAAGCCCAGCCCCCATACATACACCGATGCCTACTTGACTGGTCCAACCAATCCCAGGCCAATGGAAGCCCCGCCTCCCTTCGGTCTACCGTACGTCCAACGTACGTTTATCCTCCAAGGATAACTAAACTAATGGAAGCCCAGCCTCCAATCGGACTACCGTACGTCCAACGTACGTTTATCCTCCAAGGATAACTAGATCACGTCCAACGGATCCAAGGTAACGGGCGTCCCCAGATACCCCTGCTTTTAGTCCTCCTAAAATACTTGAGTCCAACCCAAGTTTATCCATTATCTTGCTGCCCTCTCGAGTCCAACTCGAGCTGAATCCAATTCCTTGCAGCCTTCTCGAGTCCAACTCGAGTCAATCTCCCAGAGATAAACTAGGCTCATCCAATGAATCTCGTACTGCACGTCCAACGTACATTCACCTTCCAAAGGTAAACTAGACCCACCTAGTGAATCTAGGTACTCTACCTACGAGTCCAAGTCCAACGTGAAACTCTCCTATGTTCGCTGAATCTCCAAGATCAACGAGCTTCCCACAATGTTCCAAACATACTTCAAATCTAATGTGAAGTATTTCCATATTCGTTATATCACCATGACTAACGAACTCGCCTCATTTTTCTTTTACGAGTTCAAGTCTAACTTGAATCGTCCTAATCTTCGTTGCATCTTCCATGATCAACGAACACATCCTATTCTTTCAAAAAGAACATCAACATAGGGTCCTAACCAATCCATTACTCTGCATCTTTCTCGAGTCCCACTCGAGCAATCTCATAACCCTATCGAGTCCAACCCTGGGCAGTCTATACCATTGAACAGTCTTATCATGTTCCATCTGCCCGTCACTCCTCGAGTGAACCAAGATATCATCCAATGAAAATCGCAACGTCTACTTATCCCTCACGCAAACCATCCTAGTCAAACTCGACATTCCCCAAGCACAAGCCCCAAAGGCCTAAACCAATATCAGACAAGCGCCCAAGGAACATCTCCTCCGAGTTCGGACAACCCACGTGAGGTGATACTAGCAAAACAATCTAGCACTGGAGTACTCATTTGCCTCCCAGAGACAACTAGAACTTACTGCAACGATAACCTCTTAGCTTCCTTAACTCCAGTTACCCTTGCCATCACTAGGTAGGTACCTAATACCACCCTATTCCTTTGGAGTAGATCGACTCCCCAAAATAATGCTAAACCCAGTAAAGCCCAAAACAAAGCAATCACAAGGAAACATACATCCATGACTCGATAAGACCACATTAACAAATCATGCCAAGCTAGTCGAACCACCAATCGAGTTCGTCACTACTAAAGGTCTATCGACTAACTCAGGTTTGTCAAACAAAACCTGATCAAAACATCTTAAATAGAAAGCATACCTCGAATAACGACACCTTTTTCCTTCTGCGCCGCAGTTGGGGCATTTGACGAAGAAGGAACAGCGTTGATAGTATACGCTTTCACAATCTGCTTCTCCCTAGGAGGTTGTGGGCAATCATCCTTGTGATGTCCCTCCTGGCCGCAGTTAAAGCACTTCCTTTCCCCAGGCTTTTCTCGACAATCTCTGGCGTAATGGCCCTTCTTGCCACAACTAAAGCATTCGCCATCTTTCTTATTTTTCTTATCCTGACCATCCTTGGTCGGGTTCTGCTTCCTCTTATTCTGAGAATTCTTCTTGCCTTCGCTGCCTGCTTGCAGCTTTGGCTCCTCTGCAGATGCCGTAGCAACTTCGGCCTTCGACTTAGGGAAAAGGCTCTCTGACCTTAATGCCTTTCCTACAATAGACTCAAACGTCTCATCGATATGGTTTATAAGTCTTTCCCCCAAGTACCCATCCAAGCCAGTTATGAACTTCTCGTTCTTCTTTTCGACTGTATCGATAAGGGACCATCCATATTTCGATAAAGTGTCGAATTCAGCGATATACTCCGAGACTGCTCTACCGTTCTGCTTAAGCTCCAAGAACTTCCTGAACAGTTCTGATTTATGAGCAGCTGGAATAAACTTATCACAAAAGCGAGTCTTAAACTGATTCCAAGTAACTTGATCTTCTGGAGTAGCCGTTCTAATGGCATTCCACCAATTCATCGCTTGCCCTTGCAGCTGACGAGACGCTAGCCTTCTCTTCATCGCATCCTCAAGACCCAAGTCGTCGAAGATACGATCACAGCTATCCAACCAATCCTGAACATCTGTGGCCGACTCCGTTCCGTGGAACGACTTCCCACCAAGGTTAGTGTAATCCTTGCACAACTTGGCGAAATCGACCCTAGGCGCCTGCACCATTGGACCACCACCATTAGCAGCATTAGGGACTGCTCCCTGAGCATCCCTAATCATATCTCGCATGAAGTTGGTGAACATCGTCCTCAAGTCTGGGTCATTCCTATTGTTACCCCTTGGACCATTGTTCCTCAGGTTTCGGCTCATCGTTCAATCTGTAAAGAGAACGAATCACCCATCTCCATAGTGGTACTAGTGCAGTGCGACTTCATCCTTACTAATACTACTAGAATATATATAACTAGCTTTTGAAAACCAAAGTAATCACAAATACGCGCTCTCATATACGTACTAACTCCCCCTAGTGTCTTTCCCTAGGTTAACTATGCAACCTAGAGCTCTGATACCAAGTGTGACGGCCCGCCCCGCACCAACCGACACATATTCCAAAGGTGCGCTGTACACTTATCCAGTTAGCACGGGACGGTCGCCAGAAGAAAAAGAAAGAAGAGAATGGACTAATCAAGGAACCTGTAATATGTCTCACAGCGCATAGAACAAAATATAATAATAACATACTTGACATAAAACAGAAGAGACAGTGCATAAGCTAAAACCAGAACTGAGCATCATAGCAGCGGAAATCCAAAATATAGCTTATTACAACTTTTCAAACTGTCTCAAAACAAAAGCAAGATAAAGGAGGTACACTACTAATGCCCAAGTAGTGACCACCAACGACACAGGGAGAATATCTATATATCATACGTGGAAGCCTCCTGCTCGCCTCCGAATCAGCTACTCGCGCATCACCAGCTAACCATAACCTGTCTCTAGTCTGCTCGTGTGAGCACCCAGAGTAATAAGAAGAGACATAAAACTCTGGGTCAGACATAAAGCCTGGTATGAGCGATAAGCAACAAAACATAACAATAACAGGTATAATCCAATCATACCTGAACCTGGACCTGCAACCAAAGAGTTAGCACTACATACTGTACAACACTCTAAGGTGTCCTTTCAAATGGTGTAAAGATAACGGGGGTGGGGGTGTGCATGTCAAAGTGATGTCAAACAGTCAAGCATAGCAATCATCCTCGCATCCCTCACTCAGTGCGTAAAGCATACGACATCCACTTCTTCGATCACTAGAGCACTTTACTAAAACGACAGAACTCGACTTTGTACGACTATGTACATTCCTACTACCACCAACGCCATACCTATGGGATCACGCCCAACGTTTCCATGACCCCACTCCATTGGTAGGTAGCTCCCTAGTCGCACCATATCCAAAGCCCGAGTTTGTCTCTCTACCTCCAACACCTAGTGATCCAAAGTCATAGACATCGACAACCCCTTAGCACACGTCCCGCAGCAAAGCCCAATCACGAAGTGAACTCATTGGTTCCCGTCTGGATCCTGAGCTCGAACTTCCACTTGAACTACCTTTGCATTTCGGGTTATGGATCTCCATTGGATCGGCCTTCTTCACTTTGCTTCAGGTCGTGGTCATCACCCTTGCTCGGTTCGGATCGTGCTCCCCTATCTGGATCGGGTCCCCCACTTCAGTTCGGGTCGGATCGTGCCACCATGTCTTCGTGGTCCTCGCCCTTAGTCAGCTCGTGATGTTCGCCGGTTCGGTTCGTGGAACTCCTCAGGTGGCGGATCGGTTCGGTGCTCTGACTCATGGTGGTTCGGGTCGTCAACACCCCCAGTGGATCGAGTCGTGCTCCTCCAGTTCGTGGCTACTCCTTCTTGTTCGGATCGGTATCATCACCTCGGGTCGGTTCGTGGGGTCCTTCAGGCGAGCGGTTCGGGTCGAAGGAGGTGGGTGGATCGTGGGCACGAGAAGATCAGTTCATGGCCACCATTGACTAGCGATTCGGATCGGGTATCACGATCGGTTCGGTTCGCGAGTTGCACCTCGGGTCGGTCCGTACTCCCATCCGATCCGATCCGGTTCGGGTACTTTCCTGCTGCTTTTCCAACGACTGTTTTACGCCATTCGACGGCGTTTTCGACCAAACTAACACTTCTAGACAATCACAAAGCATACCATACAGTCATAGCAACATGCATAAACATTCACAAGCAACAAAACAACGATATGATATGTCAAAACGGATCAAACATACCCAAAAACCCATATTTTCCCCTTAAGCATGTTTAAGCAAATCTAACGATAGGATTAGCAAAACTTAACCAAATTAGCCAATTTTTCTAACAGAGGCTTAAAATAATATTTATGAATTTCTGCATATTTTTCCAGATTTTTAACATGCATAATTTCGCTAATTATTACTAATTACTCCTTAATCCCCCCAAATTCCGGGATTTACAAAATTAGTCGAAATCAACCCAAATTCATATCAGAGGCATAAAATGATGTTTTAGAATTTTAGGAAATTTTCTAGATTTTTCTGAGCCATAATTTTGCTAATCTTCGCTAATTACCATAATTAGCCATAATTAGTGAGGAACTATGCAAATCACTCACCTTTGCCACAAATTAAACTATAGATCTGAAATGATTCTCTGTTTGGGTTGAATCTCTATGCAACACAGCAGCTCTATTCCAAATTTGATGTTGATTAGCCTTGGTTTGATGCTAATTAGCTTAATCTTCAACTAGAAAGTGATTAGAAGGTGTTTTGGGATGATTTTAGAGGATGGAGGCCATGACTAGGGCTGAAGAAACTAAGTGGCGGCTGGAAAAATGAGGGAGAAACCGAAATTCTAACCCTATCAGCCCTCATATACCCCTAAACCCGAAATTACCCAATGAGCCTAGCTGCTAATCACCCGGTTTGGCCCAATTAAGCTGAAAATAACTCTTTGAACCTTAATTCAGCCATATCTCCCAAACGGTAAGTCCGTTTGGCTATTATGACCACTCTACGGAAAGAGAAACCATCATTCGAATCCAATGGAAGTGGTTTCAGATCAAAATTCCTTTCCAGTCAAAAGTTATGGCCAAAACAGTACCAACTAGGGGCAAAACGATCATTTAAAAATCGACAAAAATCATGAACATGGGAAATGACCCCAATAGTCGTCTCCCAAAGTTACATGACCATACGACTTCGTATGTGAAAGAAATAAATATTATACGATCCCATGATGCGTAGAATACGGGTTGATACACCTTTTCTCTTTTTTTTATCTGATTGAAATGAAGAGAGAGAGAGAAGAGAGGGTATTAGTTTAAATATTTATTATTTTATAATTTCCAAAAAGTTGACTTTTTGTTTGACCTTGAAACGAGACCCAACGACTGTCGCCCCTAGCTAATTACCCCCATTTCGAACACAATGGGATATGCCACGTAGGCCGATTCGATCGTTTCGACCAGTTTTCGTCAAATTTACATTTAAATCATTATATTGAATTTTAAACGTACATCTCAATTTACTGGGCCCACATACTAACTAGAAAAATTCCCGAAAAATATTTTCTAGCTTCGTATTGACGATACGGTCCTAACAAAACTAGTTTCGTCGAATTCCGAGACCGTTTGAAAAATGGCCATTTTCCAGTCGATTAAAATCAACTAAAACTGGTCAAATGCGTTTTCCTTTGCCATGCTTACATATTGATTCAAAAAATTACGAAACTTGGAATCTAGCAATAACTTGACGTCACGGATCCAACAAAAGTGGTTTCGTCGAAATCCGAGGTCGTTTGCAAAATTTCCATTTTTAAGGGCCTGAATTCCATAGCGACTATTCAGAATTTTCAACTGGACCTATCTTTTGATTCCCGCTATGAAATTTCAATTTTTCATATTCGTTGGAAAGATATTATCAATTAGATTCAAATATTTTTGGTTTCACTAAAATCCGGTTTATTTTGAATCCTGTACATCCATTTGAAGTTTGAAATCGAATTATCGAACTACCGCGCCATTTTCAATTCCTTTTATAAATATAAATAAATATTTATATTCTATCGACGATCTATATTAATATATACGTTCGAATTCTATTCAAAAATAAATTTCTCGTCGTTATTATTTAAAATAATTCATTTTAAATATTCGAAATTCGCTAAAATTGCCAAAATAAAAATTTTTAAACTGGCCCAGATTTCCGGGTTATTACAATCTCCCCCACTTAAAACTTTTCGTCCCCGAAAAGGAACAAAGCCGAAAGTTGTTTCACAAATCAACTTTCCAGTGTTTCCACTACGGCTTAAGTTCTTCAACTTTTCAGTTTCTAAGAAATTTTCAAATTTTTCAAAAATTTGGCTAACACCCTAAATTTTCGGAAAATTTTGCCATAACCTCCCCTGCACCGGGAGCACGGGAAAATCCCGAAATTGCCATACAGGCCTTCTGATCTCAAAAAGAAAAAGAAAAAGCCAAGCGGCTAGCCAATCGGCTCATAAAATCATCATCACCCAAACAAAACAGTAAATTATGGTAAACATGTACCTATTTGTCGGGCAAACAATTTTATTCTTCTGCTCTAGCCTCTTTGCTATGACCTGTTCAATGTAAGTACATGTATATGCAAGCAAATGCGATAAATTTCCAATACAATTCACTATTTGGTTCAAATTGGCTATATGGTTCAAATTTTAATTAATCAACCCATAATCAACAACACAACCATCAATCAATTAGTTGATTAGCTTTTCAAATTCATAACTTTGATATATAGTCAAAAAATCACATTTTTGATGCCAAATCACAAAAGTAAGCCCTATCTAGTTTCGATTCTCACACCAGTCAATTGGAAATTTATAGAAATCTCACTTTCGAAACTCGAAAATAAATACTGGCGATGGTGCCCCGTTACCAGAATTATTCCCGGGCACTAGAGTGCGATTCTATAACTATCCAATACATTAAAACTTCGAATACACGTTTGCAAGACGCACATGCAAAATCTTTATATATCGAATTGTCCAAATTCAATGTAAATAACTATTCAAATACGTATATGGTTTAAAATTTCAAAACAAGGTTGTTTTCATTTTAAAAATATACTCTTCACACTCGTTCTAGGATACTACAGATCCCATTTCTAACGAGTCATTCTCATTGGATATTACTAATCCAATCTCTGATGAATTCTTTCGTATGGTTCTAACGTGTCTTGTTCTCTGAGCTTTGTAAACTAAAGCTCTGATACCAACTGTGAAAACCCGTAACTTCCCCGGTGAAGGAAAGCGCGGATAGTTCGAGGACAAGCCACAGAAGAACGCAGGCGGAAGAACATTTCATTGTTAATTACAACAATTCCATCAGAATACAGGAATATACAGAGTATGAATAAATAAATATTACACAGAAATATCAGAGATTACAATACATTACATAGCAGCGGAAAATAATACAATACACAACTAGAAGAGATATGCGGATACAAAGCTTTCCAGATATCGTTCCAGCTGTAAACCAGGATCCTGTGAATATAAATCTGCAAAACCAAAACTACTAGCTGCCCGTGTCGAAAATAAGGGCACCCAGAGTTTAGGTTAAAACAATAAACTCCAGGTCAGTCATGGGACTGGTGTGGGAACTAAAACAGTTATTAATCTTTATTTTTAAAGTTAGGTAAATCAAGGGACCACGCCGTATAACACGGAACGGGTTTCCTCCCAAGAATACCAGTGCATAAAACAAACAACGCAATGCTAAATAAAGAAAAATGAAGCTATTATAAGACCCAGGTGCCATCACACAATGCAACGCAAGCCGGAGGATAGGATTTTTACCTTATAATAGCCAAGAATGCTTGATACGTTTAAAACAAATCATTTGATACTATTATAAGTGCATAGTGTATAAAACAACTTCAAATCATAAGTATCATTCATAGACGGCATGAGCGCCCCATCCCACTATGTCGCCATACTAGGCTCTACAAATAAAACCGCAGAATCACGTATTTGGAAATTGGATTTCCATCTATGAACCGAGGCAAAAGATAGTCCTCAACCGATTCGAGACGCTATAGCCCGCCCCTCAGGACCCAGACTCAGGTGGGCCCTTGGATCGTCAGGGCCGGTCCACCGATGTGGATTAAAATGCCTGAACAATGCGTTTCCCCGCCCTTTGGGGCGTAGGTGAGCCAACTAAATGACTCCATCGGACCCGGATCGTCCGATCAAACCGAGGCGCCTCGCAACAGCAACAACCACATAAGTCAAACTCGTCAGGGCATGTAAAACCACTGACGCCACTTCTAACTAGAAAGAAACGCATGTCCTCCCTGAGGTCCGTCTCCCGTTTTTGGTTCATACCGGGTGTGAAACTCGCGAAGTAAACGTTACACAAAGCTACGCCACAAAGGCCGTGCTTCGATCATCAACCACAAGACTTTGCTTTTCAACAGAAGCCTTGATCATTTGCCATTTAGGCATGCCACACAGGCAATTCACTCTATGCGTTTGATATCCATCAGTATATAACCCCTGAGCTCGTACGTCTCAGAGAAGGGCGTTAAGCAAGAGAATAAATTCTCCGCCGCCAAACAGATATATATTTAATAGAAATCAATCACACAGACTAAAATCCAATGTCAGACACACGGTCCATTTACAAGTCCGTTCTGGGTCTGAACGAAACCGGAGGCACCTAGTACCCCGCATATCCATCGATCTCCAAGTACGTCTGGACAATCACCAACTATTTCCATCTTCTTGGGTGTACAACCCAATCAATATCATCAGTAATTACCCAAACGACGTGAAGACCTCCGGTCTTCAACCACCGTCTTCATCTTCGACACCACGTCGAATCAGTTATTCAGAATGGGATAAACCCGGTCTTTCTGAACAACTCGCGTATATATATAATAAACACGTGTTACACAAACACAACATACGCCTCATTCCAATTCAGAATATTCTTTTATTCAAATATTCTTATATTTTGGGAAAGGTTCCCATTAATTTTATCAAAGATAAATTCTTTAAATTTATTCTTTAATCTCCTTTGAATATCAATTCAAACTAGTCGGGATTAGCAAACCACACCAAAGTAATCATTTATTTTAATTTCCCAATCCCAACCTATTCATCCCATGAAGTAAAACTGGTCATACTTCATATCTAACACCACGGTGTTATCGGTAAATTCAATTACCATTTCACGTTCAAATCTAATTAAAGATTTAACTATCGCCTGTAGTAAAACTGGTGATAATCCATTCTCGATCTTTTCAATTTAATTAAAGATTCATTAAAACTCCACTTAGTTTTAATCTTTAACTGGGTTAAAGAATCAGTGTCATTTAAAACACGGTTCACGATAAACCCAAATTCACATTCCATTAATTATCGGGTTAAAGAACAAGTGTTATTTAAAACACTGTTCACGATAAACCCAAAAATTAATACCAATTCAATTCCAATTAAATATTACTTAATTGGTACACTTCATTAAATCTAAATAAAAAGATTTAATCTTTTTCTCAACTGGGTTTAAGAACAGTGTTAATGAAGACACCATGAGACGACCCGAAATCCTGTTCAGACGGAGACCAGGGTTATCTTTGGAATATAACACAGAAACAGATAATAGCAGAACAAAATTAAATAAATACACCAGATAATGAACAATAGAATATACTGGATAAAAGTAATCATCAGAGTTACACAGTATACAGGATCTTACTTAGTACAAATACAGTTCAGCTATACATAAATGTCTACAGCGGAAATAAACAAAATATGTACAATAGGAGCTGAACAGCATAAAAAGAGATAAATGATAGAATCCATCTTCAGCTCCAGCTATCCAGAAAGAACCAGCTAAACCTGAATACAAGGCTGCCCGTGTAGAAAAAGGGGCGCCCGAGTTTGAGAGTGAAACAAACTACGAGTCAGTCATGGGACTGGTATGAGAAATCCACTCAACACATATATAATTGGCTAATCACAGGACCACGCCACTTTCGTGGAACGGGTTTACTCCATTGGATTGCCAGTGCTTTAAAACAAATCTTTCTTTTAAACATCGCTATGCTTTTTATAAAAATGAAGCCGTTATAAGACTCAGTTCCCATCACACAATGCAACGCAAACCGGAGGATAGAGTTTTACCTTATAATGGCCAACATATGATTGATACGAATAAAACAAAGGCATTTGATATTATTGCTAGTGTTTATATGTTTTGAAAACAATTTCAAATCATAACTATCAATCATAGACGGCATGGGTACCATATATCATGTCGCCATATATATATACAATTAAAACCGCACGATGTCGTATTTGGAAATTGGATTTCCGTCATGAACCAAGGCAAAAGATAGTCCTTACCGAATTCGAGACTGCCTAGCCCGAGCCTCAGGCAAGTACTCTGTCAAGCCTTAGGATCGTCAGGGCCGGTCCACCGATGTGGATTAAAATGCCTGAACCATACGTTTCCCCGCCCTTTGGGGCGTAAACGAGCCAACGAATGACTCCATCGGACCCGGATCGTCCGATCAAACCGAGGCGCCTCGCAACAGCAACAACCACATAAGTCAAACTCGTCAGGGCGTGTAAAACCACTGACGCCACTTTTAGCTAGGAGGAAACGCAGGCCCTCCCTGAGGTCCTTTCTCCCGTTTCTGGTTCATACCGGGGTGTGAGGCTCGCGATTTCACGTTATACACAAAGCTACGCCACACCGGCGGTGCTTTGATCGTCACCACAAGACTTTGCTTTTCAACAGAAGCCCTGATCGTTTGCCACTTAGGTATGCCACACTAGCTATTCATGCCATGCGACTGATGTCCATCGATATACAACCTCTGAGCTCGTGCGTCACAGAGAAGGGCGTTAAGCAAAAGAATAAATTCTCCGCCGCCAAACAGATGTATATTTAACAGAAATCAATCAACACAGAATAAACTCCAATGTCAGGCACACAGTCCATTTACAAGTCCGTTCTGGGTCTGAACGAAACCGGAGGCACTAAATACCTCGCAAACCCTTCGATCACCACGTACGTCTGGACGATCACCACTCATTATCCATATTTCGGGATGCCTCCCAATCAGGACCTCGGTTACCATCCAAACGAGGTGAAGATCTCCGGTCTTCGACCACCGTCTTCATCTTCGACTTTCGATCGTCGGTCGATTATTTGAAATGAGAATTAACTCGGCCTTTTCAAATAATTCACGTATATTTAGAATTTCAAATCGATTTATTTCAATGGTTAAATTATTTGACAGCACCAATCTTGTTCTTTAATGTAATTTTCACACCAAACACATTCAACCATCAAAAGCCACATAAATCAAGCAAATTCAGTTTATTTCCATTCCATATCGCTTATGATATTTTATAACTATTTATCGCTATTTTTATTTATATTAAAATAGCTAATTTATTCAAAACGACGCTTCGGGCCATAAAGCGGCCGTGGCGCTGTTTTTCTTCAGATTTGATTTACACATATCTGAAAATCTAACCGTTGGATCTTCACAAAATTTACATCATTAGAAAGGTCTTTTCAAAACGAATCCAACGGTTCCAGTTTCGGGAAAATCCGACGGTCGGATCTCCCGGTACAATCGTTTGAAGTTTCGATTTCAAAATACGAACTGCAGCGTCGTTATTCGATTAAATATATAATTATATTTATATATATATATATAAATATAATCGCTTCTGGCGCTGTTTTTCTTCAGATTTGAATTAAACATTCTAGACAATCCAACCGTTGGATTTTTACAAGGTTGGTGCCGTTGGAAAGATATTTCCAAGGCGAACCCGACGGTTGTGGCTTCGGGAAAATCCAATGGTCGGATTTCCCGTACTAGTCGTTTGAAATCATGGTTTCAAAATACGAACTGCACGGCTTCGTTTCGTTTTAATTTTATTTATATTTATATGTTTATATAAATATAGTTCATTCAATGATTTCAATATCGTTTTCACTTCAAATATTTTTCTAACACCTTAAAATTTTGGAAAATTTCGCCATAACCTCCCCTGCACCGGGAGCATCGGGAAATTGCAAATAGCTTTCCCGGTCCTTCTAATCTCAAAAAGAAAAAGAAAAAGCCAAGCGGCTAGCCAACAGGCTCATAAAATCATCACCCAAACAAAACAGTAAATGTGTACCTATTTGTCGGGCACAAAATTTTATTCCTCTTCTCTAGCCCCTTTTCTATAACCTGTTCAATGAATATGCATGTACATATATATACAGTTCTTATCATTTATCATTTTCTATTCAACTTCATATTTGATTTCTATTTGGTTTAAAAACACCATTCATTCTAATGTTACATAAATAGGTGCAAATCATTTCATTAGCTAATTAATGAATATTTCAACTCATATATGTTTATTTTGAACAAGTGGCTATTTTTAACACTTCACATTTCAACGATTTATGCATACAATAAAAATGTGATTTTTATTGTAAAACAATTCATTTCAAAACACTATTTTTCTATATAGTTCAAGTTGGTGATAAAAATGGGATTTTTATCATAAAACAATTTCTTTTAAAACGAGATTATTTTACACAGTTCATATAGTCGATAAAAGGTGATTTTTATTATCAAACAATTTATTTCAAAATATGAATACCATTCAACACATGAATTTCTAATCAACGAATGAATATCAATTCAACACATGAATGTTTTCTATAATTTCTATATATAGATAAAAATGTGATTTTTATTATCAAACAATTTATTTCAAAATATGAATACCATTCAACACATGAATTTCTAATCAACGAATGAATATCAATTCAACACATGAATGTTTTCTATTCAATGAATAAATATAGTTTAAGCATATGAAAATAATTCAAACACACGAATATTATTCAAAATTTCGGCAGCATAACGGCAGGGTAGTTAAACCGGGACCGTCCCTAGTACGGCTCCTCGCTCTACCTTAAAACCTCGCGGTTTTTGACAATGGGGATCATGCATCTAGTTCGCACGCAGGCGGCATGTATATATTTATTTCATTTCCACAAACTAATCCTATGTGGTTTCAACCAAATATTTCTCAACCACAAATGGGTATTTTTCAACCACAATCAACCAATATCAATCACAAACAATCCCAAACAATCATTCGCTATCAATTAATTTTCACAACCATTTCAACCAATAAATATCGTCCATGGTTTGTGGACGAGGGGCGTATATATATATATATATTTATATATAGCAATTCAATTTTATTTCAACACATATATATATATATTTTAAAAGAAATTGAAGGGTGAGAAATTCTCACCAATAGCTATCCAATATTACGACTCTTCCTTTAGAGAAATCTTCGCCAATCTCGCCTTTTGTCGCTTCGTTGCCCGTATTCTCTACATATGTAAAAATCGAATTTTTACTATGTTATTCAATATATAAAGATTGCATTTCAAAAATATATATTCCGCCTTTTCAAAAATAAAGATTATATTTTTAATATTCCTATGATGTAAAAATTATATTTTTATTACTTTAAAAATATAAAAATCATATCTTACTTCTTCTACTTACAGTTCAAATCTTCTTCTATTTAAAATTCAAATCTTTTTCTACTTAAGGTTCAAATCTTTTTCTATTTTAAATCTCAAATCTTTTTCTACTTAAAATTCAAATCTTATCTATTTTATATCTTAAAATAAAATCAGTTTTTAAACCTTTTAAAAATCAGTTTTTAAATGCTTTAAAAAAAAAACAGTTTTACATCCTTTTCAAAAAATCCGTTTTTAATCCTTTTTTAAAAATCAGTTTTTTTTAATGCTTTTAAAAAAAACAGTATTTAATCCTTTTTAAAAAAAACAGTATTTAAACCTAATTAAAATAAAAATAAAAATAAAATAAAATACTTACATTCCTGCAAAGAAGGGGGGGGGAGGTGCTTCGCGTTCACGGATCGAGGAAGGGGGGGTCGTCTTCGTCGGAGCTGGCTTCTAGGGGGGCGGCGGCTTCAGCGTCTCGAACTGGGGGGCTCTCGAATCGCGTCGCGATGGCTTCGAGGGGGAGGGCGAGGTCACTGGCGGTTCGAGGGTGGGGCTTCGGTGGAGGCGGTTGTGGGTGGGGCTACCGTGGAGGCGGCGTCGCCGATCGATAGCTTTAGGGTTTTTTTTTTCTGAGCGATTGAATTTTGAAGGGGGGGGCCAGAACGAAAGATAAAGGGAGGGAAGTAAAATATTTTTTTTATTTATTTAATTATTTAATTTTGCAAAAAGTTGACTTTTACATACGACCTCGAAACGAGGCCTACCGCCTGTCGTCCATAGCGTTTTACCCCCATCCCGAACACAATGGGATATGTATCGCAAGCTGATTTGATCGTTACAATCAGTTTCCGTTGAATTTACATTTAAATCACTATATTGAATTTTAAACGTAAATTTCAAATTACCGGGGACACATACTAACTCTAAAAATTCCAGAAAAATATTTTCTAGCTTCGTATTGACGATACGGTCCTAACAAAACTAGTTTCGTCGAATTCTGAGACCGTTTGAAAAATGGTCATTTTCCAGTCGATTAAAATCAACTGAAACTGGTCAAACGCGTTTTCCTTTGCCACGCTCACATATTGATTCGAAAAATTATGAAATTTGAAACCTAGCAATAACTTGACACTGCGGATCTAACAAAAGTGGTTTCATCGAAATCCGAGGTCGTTTGCAAAATGTCCATTTTTAAGGGCCTGAATTCCATAGCGACTATTCAGAATTTTCAACTGGACATATCTTTTGATTCCCGCTATCAAATTTCGATTTGTCAGATTCGTTGGAAAGATATTATCAATTAGATTCCATTATTTTTGGTTTCACTAAAATCCGGATTGTTTTGCACCCGGTACAGTCCGACAAAGTTTGAATTCAATTTTTGAAACTGCCACGCCATTTCAGGCCTTGTTTATAATTATAATTAATTATATTCGTTTTCAATTGTTGATTCAAACTCAGTTTTCATCGCCATTATTTAAAATATTTATTTTAAATATTTAAAATCCATTATTTTAGCCAATTTAAAAAAAATTTAAATTGGTTCAGATTTTCTGGGTCGTTACACACCATTCACGACAAACCCAAATCACATTTGATATTGAATACAAGGCTCTGAATAGAAAATATATCGGCTTATATTCAATATCAAATTCTACGACCAGCAAATATCGTATTGGAAATAACGATATGTATATCTTTCAAATTTCCATAACAACATCTGTATAATCACGAAATCCAACATCGAAATATTCCGAAGACAATTTCGATTCAAATCCATTCCAATGCAATTATTGGAAATTCTGGTTATTTTCAAAACCATTTTCAAATCAAATTTATTTATTTCAAAATAAATAAATTATTATTCTAGTTCAAAACTAGTTCATTTCGATAAAAATCTACTTTTATCTTTTCAAATATGGAGTTTTTCATCCCAAATCTTCACAAATCATTTCTTATGATTTTACACAAATTATTACTATTTTTAATAATTTTATCAAGGCCCGTACAATCGATTTCCATCAACGGCCATCGAACTGCACTTATAGCGACCTTTTCCAAATTTGATTTGGACATAATTCCAAATCCAACTGTTAGATTTCTAATTTCTAATATTCGTTAGAAAGCTCTTTTCGATACGAACCTAACGGTTCCAGTTTTAGGAGAATCTGATGGTCGGATCTCCCGTAATATCCGTTCGAAGTCAATGGTCAAAATTCGCGAACTGCCGCGGCGCGGCGCGTTCTATTCAGGCCATTATATTATATATATAATATATATAATATATATTTCGTCGATTTCAACTCAAAACGTGCTTTATAAATCGTTTTAACTTCATTTTCAAAACGGTTTCAACTTCATATTCAATTTCAAATCAAAATTAAATATTCCAATATAAATTCGTTTTAAATTCATTTAAAATTGATTTCAACTCAATTTCAATTAAATTCGAATTTCTTTTCAATTTCAATTTGAATTCAATTCCTTTCGATTTCAATTTGGATTCAATTCTATGCAATTTAATTCGGATTTCAATTCTATTCGAATTTCAAATCATTTCAGTGTATTTCGAATTTCAAATCAATTCAATTTAATTCGAATTTCAATTCACTTTAAATATAATTTGAATTTCAATTCATTTCAATATAATTCGAATTTCAAATCTATTCAATTTAATTCGAATTTCAAATCTATTCAATTTAATTCGAATTTCAAATCTATTTCAATATTCATTGAAAAATGAATAAAATCGATATAAATATCGTTCACGTCAAAATGGCGTCAATCTAATCAACACGGCTTCATATATTTCTATTTTCAAATATTCTATTTCAAATATTTCTTTTTCAAATATTTCTTTTTCAAATATTTCTATTTCAAATATTTCTTTTTCCAAACTGGAATGAGGCCCAATCAATTACCATATAATGTTAATTATATGGATTTTCTACAACACATGTATACAATAACAACGATGAATAATCAACCATCATCCAAAGTGCATTCTACACTTTATAAGCGTCAAATATAAATATTTAACGCTCATAACAGTCTGTCAATCAATCGATCGACATACAACTAATTATTGGGATTAGTGTATGTCATCTATCATCCCAATACCCGTGTGGGGTTTTCAAACAATCAAACACAGATTTTATTTGTGCAGTTGGGCGGTGTGTAAAATTTATCGTCCCAATCAATATCAGTCAAATGTGTGTATATAAACAAATCGTCCGATTTGTTTATTTCATTTCATTCACATTCATGTTAAAAATTATATTTTCAACTATAAAATATTTTTAACTACATAAATATTTTATTACATTTCACATCACATCACACAATCAACTACACATCAAAATCAAACAAACAAGCCGTCCATGGTCTGTGGACGACGGGTGTCGGGTGCTACTAAACACCGTCTGCATCCTAGTATATATTATTAACTAGAAAATTGAATTAAAGGTGAGAAGTTCTCACAGAGGGTTCCACTCCGTCGTGCTTTGCTGTTGAACTTCTGAACTGTCTGGATTCCTTTGAAATTCCAATGCAGTTCCATCTCATTTCTTTTCACGCTGTTCAAGTAAAAATCATATTTTTATTTCAACATACATATAAGAAAGATCAGATTTTTATTTCGCTACCTATATAAAGATAATATTTTTATATTCTCTATTATATAAAAATCATATTTTCAATATGCTACTAGTATAAAAATTATATTTTTAACTTTTCTATATTATAAAAATTATATTTTTAATTCACTACTCGCATAGAAAAAATCCAATCTTCATTCGCTATAAAGAAAAATATAATCTTTTCCTTCTCATAATTAAAGATCTCATCTTTTTCTATAATAAAGGTCTAAACTTTCTTCACATAAAAATCGTCTGTTTCTTCATATAAAATCGAAAATGAATTCAATACTAATATATATAAAATCAGATTTTTAAAACCATCGTTTAATCACAAAATTACTTAAATTAATTACATAAAAAAAACAGTTAAAAACTCACTACTTATTCGATTTCTGGTGGAAAGGGATCCCACAGCAGTTGAGGTGGCCGAGGCAGGGGCTGAGGACGGCGGTAGTTGGTGGTAGAGTCGGCGGCAGGTGCGGTGGGGCCTGCATTTGCTGGCGGCAGCGATCTCTTCGCGATTTGGGGCTTTGGGGAAGTAGGAGCGGAGGAGAACGAGGGGGGGCTCGGAGATGAGGGCGCGGTGGCTGGGGACTCGCCGGGGATGGGGGTGGCTCAGGTGATGGCTGCGGTGGAGTTTTAGGGGGGGTTTGGGGCTCGTACGTCGAACGGAGGAAGAGGGGGGGGGGTGAACCGAGAGAAGGGCGGTCGTGGGGTGGTGGCGCGGCCTGGGGAGGCGGAGGCGCCAGCCTCGACGACGGCGGCGGTTCTGGATCGAGGGGGGGGGGGGCGACGGTGCT
Source organism: Allium sativum (assembly GCA_030737875.1). Taxonomy (NCBI): domain Eukaryota; kingdom Viridiplantae; phylum Streptophyta; class Magnoliopsida; order Asparagales; family Amaryllidaceae; genus Allium; species Allium sativum. The sequence continues at coordinate 471,002,621 of CM060920.1, read as the reverse complement.
TCCCCCTTTTCTCTTTTTTTTTATCTGATTGAAATGAAGAGAGAGAGAGAGAGAGAGAAGAGAGGGTATTAGTTTAAATATTTATTATTTTATAATTTCCAAAAAGTTGACTTTTTGTTTGACCCCCAACGACTGTCGACCCTAGCTAATTACCCCCATTTCGAACACAATGGGATATGCCACGTAGGCCGATTCGATCGTTTCGACCAGTTTTCGTCAAATTTACATTTAAATCATTATATTGAATTTTAAACGTACATCTCAATTTACTGTGCCCACATACTAACTAGAAAAATTCCTGAAAAATATTTTCTAGCTTCGTATTGACGATACGGTCCTAACAAAACTAGTTTCGTCGAATTCCGAGACCGTTTGAAAAATGGCCATTTTCCAGTCGATTAAAATCAACTGAAACTGGTCAAACGCATTTTCCTTTGCCACGCTTACATATTGATTCGAAAAATTACGAAAATTGGAATCTACCTATAACTTTACGTCACGGATCCAACAAAAGTGGTTTCGTCGAAATCCGAGGTCGTTTGCAAAATTCCCATTTTTAAGGGCCTGAATTCCATAGCGACTATTCAGAATTTTCAACTGGACCTATCTTTTGATTCCCGCTATGAAATTTCGATTTTTCGGATTCGTTGGAAAGATATTATCAATTAGATTCAAATATTTTTGGTTTCACTAAAATTCAGTTTATTTTGAATCCTGTACATCCATTTGAAGTTTGAAATTGAATTATCGAACTACCGCGCCATTTTCAATTCCTTTTATAAATATAAATAAATATTTATATTCTATCGACGATCTATATTAATATATACGTTCGAATTCTATTCAAAAATAAATTTCTCGTCGTTATTATTTAAAATAATTCATTTTAAATATTCGAAATTCGCTAAAATTGCCAAAATAAATTTTTTTAAACTGACCCAGATTTCCGGGTTATTACATAAATATACTTGAAGGCGGAGGTTGAAGACTAACGATATTCACATTGTTTCGATTATTGCTGATGTCTCGATTGGGAAGTACACCCATGAGGAGGTTTTAAGTGGCCGTTGTTTGGACGTACTTGCTGATTTTCCAGATGTGCAAGGGCCTCTCTCCTATATTGGACATATGGGACGAGGAATAAGGTGCCTTCGGTTTCGTTCAGACCTAAAATGGACATGCAAATGGATTGCATGGTTGACATTGTATTTTATGATGTATTAATTGATCTCTATTAAATGTATATCTGTTTGGTGGCGGAGAATTTATTCTCTTAGCTTAACACTCTTCTTTGAAACGTATGAGCTTAGAGGTTATATATTAATAGACATCAGTTGTATGGTATGAATTGACAATGTGGAAAGATCCTGATTGATCAAAGCTTTTGTTGAAAAGCAGAGCTTTGTGGATGATGATCAAAGCATGGCTGATATAGCATAGCTTTGTGTTGAAATGTGACTTCGGCAAGCGTCACACCCCGGAATGAGCCGAAAACAGGATGATGGACCATAGAGATATGGGCTAGTGTTCCCTTCTAGCTTAATAGTAATGTTATGCTATGGAGCCCATGCAGGCTTACTTATATGGATGTTGGAGAAGCACCTTGTGTACGGTCAAATACGACCGGAGGAACGTTATAGTCAGGAAAGGTTCTAATCAACCCGTTTGTGCTGGCCGGCTCTGCCGATCCGTAGGACTCAATGTTTGACTCCTGGGATATTTACAAGAGTGTTCTGAATGCGGTTAAGGAAGATCCTTTGCCTTGGTTCATTGATGGAATCCAATTTCCAATACAAGACTTTGTGTTTAGTTGTATACCTATATGGCGACATAATAGGATGAGGTATTATGTCGTCTAAGATTGATACATTTAATTGTGAAAGTGATTTCCACACTATGCACTAGTAATAATATCAAAAAGACTTGTTTTAAAACGTATCAAACATGTTTATCTATTATAAGGTAAAACTCTTTCCTCCAGTTTGCATTGCATTGCATCGTGTCATGGGACTTGAGTTTTATAATAGCTTCATTTTTTTTTAAAAAGCGTTGCGAGTTGTTTATGATTAGTATTCATGTGGAGGAAACCCGTTACGTGTTATACGGCGTGGTCCCGTGATTTACCTTACTTTAAAATAAAGATTTATAACTGTTTTAGTTCTCACACCGGTCCCATGACTGATCCGGAGTTTATTGTTTCCCATGTAAACTCTAGGTGCCCGTATTTTTCCACACGGGAAACTAGTAGTTTTGGTTTGCAGATATCTTATAGCAGGTGCTGGATTGTAGCTTAAAGCTGTGTCAGAAGCATTATATTTCTTCCGCTGATAGTTTTGTTTATGATTTTCGATGTGTACAAATAATATTCTGATATTGTTATTTCCGCAGTGCATTGTATTAATTAATGTACTCTGAGATTTCTGTACTCTGATGTAAAATTATTGTAATGATAATGAAAAATGTTGTTTTGTTCGGTTCTTATTAGTCAGAATCCTAAGCGACGCGAGGGTTTTTGTCGTTTGGATCGGAATTGCGTAGTTTATAATTTATTCGAAAGGCGGGGATCGGCTGGCCATCATAATGTATATACATGATTTTTTATATTTACATGTTATGGTTTGATGTTGTTTGATATTATTTTGAATAGTTGGAGAATATTTTGGTGAATTCAAAAAAGTCAAATGTAAAAATGGTCAAAATGGGATGAAACATGGAGGAAGTGTTCTGCAGCATGGGAGGAATCTAAAGAATAAGTCATAGTGGAGAACCGATTTAGTTCAACTGAACATCGAGTCATTTTTATTGGCCAATAAGGTCGGCGATTATGGGTGATCCCTCGAGCATGGCTAGAGGGATGGTTCATCGCAAGATTCGAGGGATAAACTAAGTACAGAGCATCATGTTGAACTATTTCTAGAACTTGAAGTTGAAGTTTTTAGAGTGATATCAAGTTATTTTGATGGATGGGGTTGGGGTTTAAAGCGCTTGGGAAATGAAGTACTAGTTGTAGGAGGTTGGGTGTTGCCAAAATTGGCTTTGGAGATGACACCATGCCAGGTTATTTTATCTCGGTACAAAGTTATTCGTATCAATAGGATATGGTAACTCGTGTGGGGAGTAGGTTTCGAAGATGGTAGCTCGATATTGGTGGAAGTTGTAGAATGAGGGAACATGGAAAGGTTCCTTGAGGATAGTCGAAAGTTGATTGAGCAAAGGGAGGGATTATTTGCGCGTAATAATGCATCACTGATACTCAGAGTGATTTCTGTTGTACTCTAAGTAAGGTTATTATAAGTGGGGACGTCCATAGGTGAAGTGGATATGAATTTCATAGACTAGTGGCTTTGGATGTTGTTTTTAGCTTCGGGCTACAAGATATGAGAGTACTTTGAAAATCGTGATTTCTATCAGTCCATGTAAGTAAGGAAGGCATTAAAATTAACATATATTCATACCGATTTGGGTGATGGTGACGATTCCATAATGGATGCTATGATTACTTTGGTTTCTTTCTTTCATAGTTTATCACATACATACTGTAACAACCCGAAAATCTGGGCCAGTTTAAAATTTTTATTTTGGCAATTTTAGTGAATTTTGCATATTTAAAATGAATTATTTTAAATAATATCGACGAGAAATTTAATTTGAATAGAATTCAAACGTATATATTATATACGTCGTAGTTAGAATATAAATAATTATATATAATTATAAATAGAATTGAAAATGGCGCGGTAGTTCGATAATTCGATTTCAAACTTCAATTGAATGTACCGGGTGCAAAACGATCCAAATTTTAGTGAAACCAAAAACATTAGGATCTAATTGAGAATATCTTTCTAACGAATCCGAAAAATCGAGATTTCATAGCGGGAATCAAAAGATATGTCCAGTTGAAAATTCTGAATAGTCGCTATGGAATTCAGGCCCTTAAAAATGGAAATTTTGCAAACGACCTCGAATATCGACGAAACCACTTTTGTTGGATCCGTGATGTCAAATTATTGCTAGGTTTCAAATTTCATAATATTTCGAATCAATATGTGAGCGTGGCAAATGAAAACGTGTTTGACCAGTTTTAGTTGATTTTAATCGACTGGAAAATGGCCATTTTTCCAACGGTCTCAGATTTCGACGAAACTAGTTTTGTTAGGACCGTATCGTCAATACGAAGCTAGAAAATAATTTTTGGGGATTTTTCGAGTTAGTATGTGACCCTAGTAAATTGAAATGCACGTTCAAATTCAATATATAGAGTTATATGTCGATTTTAACGGAAACTGATCGAAACGGTCGAATCAGCTTACGGTACATATCCCATTGTGTTCGGAATGGGGGTAATTAGCTATGGACGACAGGCGGTGGGTCTCGTTTCGAGGTCGAATAAAAAAGTTGCTTTTTGTAAATTAAACAAAATAAAATAAATTAAAAATAACCTTGCCCCTTTATCTATCTCCTCAGCCCCCCTGTTAAAATCGATTCATCAGAAAAGAAAAAAAAAAAGAGAAAACCCGCGTCGATCGGAGGACCACCCCCCTCCCCTTCGCCGCCGCCGCCTCAAAGGTGGGGCGCCACCTCCGAACGCACCCTTCCTCTCTTCCTTCTTCTCCACTCCTCTCCCCTGTCGCGAGAGATACCCGACGCCCCAGCTCAAACCGCGACCCCCTGCCCCACCTCCGCCGTTGCCCCCCCACTTCCGCTCCGCCTCCTCCTTCTTCCAGTCCTCCCCTCGAACCCAAAACCCCCATTCACCACTAAACCCGCTGAAGCCCTCCCCGACCACCACCATTTCACCCCCACCGACCGTCAGCACCTCTCTCCCCTTATAACGATGCAAACGAACCCCCCTTCGTGGTAAAAGGTAATTTTAATTGATTTATATATATAATGTTGAAAAAAAATTCAATTTTTGTTTTATGAATTCGCGTTGTAAAAATATATGATTTTCCTATACGAAGTGCCATTATAAAAATATGATTTTTATAAAGTAGAAGATTTAAAAATATGATTTTTTATTTTTAGAAGAATAAAAATATGATTTTATATAATGTAGAATAATAAAGATGTGATCTTTATAGTAGTAGCAATGTAAAGATATGATTTTTATAGTATAGAAAGTATAAAAATACGATTTTTATATTTTATAGATAGTAAAAATATCATCTTTATATATGTAGCAAAATAAAAATGTGACTTTTATAGTGATGATATAGAAAAGGCGAAATCTTTATATTTGAAAAGGCGAAATCTTTATATTTGAAAAGGCGAAATCTTTATATTTGAAAAGGAGAAATCTTTATATTTGAAAAGGCGAAATATTTATTTTTGAAAAGGTGAAATCTTTATATAGAGTATAGCGCGATAAAAATATAATCTCTATTATAGTAGCGATGTAAAAATAGAATTTTTATCTATATAGTAGCGATGTAAAAATAGAATTTTTATCTATATAGTAGCGATGTAAAAATAGAATTTTTATATACATAGCAACAATATAAAAATATGATTTTTATATATGTAGTGGCTACGGGCAACGAAAGTGACAAAAGGCGAGAACGACGAAGATTTCTACATAGGAAGAGTCGTGGTATTGGATTAGCTATTGGTGAGAATTTCTCACTCTAAATTTCTTTTTCTGGTTATATATATATACTAGGATGCAGACGGTGCTTAGCAGCACCCGACACCCGTCATCCACAGACCATGGATGGCTTGTTTGTTTGATTAATGTGTTGTGAAAATTTGTTTGTGAGGTTGATGTGAAATCGATAATAAATTGTAGATGGTTGAAATAAATTAATTATCGTTAAAAATATAATTTTTAACGTGAAGTGAATAAATAAATAATTATAAACAAATCGGCCGATTTGTTTATATACACTGATTTGACTGATATTGATTGGGATGATAAATTTTACACATCGCCCAACTACACAAATATAAATCTGTATTTGTTGATTTGAAACCCCACACGGGTGTTGGGATGATATTTGGGTACACTAATCCCAATTATTTAATTATATGTCGATCGATTGGTCGACAGACTGTGTAAGCGTCGATTATTTATATTTGATGCTTATGCAGTTGTGTGGTACACTTTGGATGATGGTTGATTGTTTATCATTGCTATTATATACATGTGTTGTATGGAATCCATATAATTAACATTATATAGTGATTGGTTGGGCCTCATTCCAATCGGGAAAATAATGAATATTATAAAAGAAGATTCATGTGTTGAATAGAATAAATAGTAATGTGTTGACGATGTTCATGTGTTGAAACTATTCATGTGTTGAGTAAAATATTTTAACAATAAAATTTACATCTTTATCATATTTAAAATTAGAACTACTTCACGGTGGATTCTAATTGAAAATCAAACGATAGATATCATAATTTTATGAAATATTTTACATAACAAAAATAGTCGTGTGTTGACAGTACTCATGTGTTGAGATTAGTCGTGTGTTGAAAGAAATATAGATTCATGTGTTGAATGAGATAAATATTCATTTATTGAATAGAATAACGAATTTATTGAAATATATAAAGCCGTGTTGATTAGAGTTGCGCTATTTTGACGTGAACGATATTTATATCGATTATATTCGTTTTTATAATGAATATAGAAAAGGTAGTGATTTCAATATTTAACGTTTTGAGAATATTATCATTTATATAGTAATGATATGAAATATTCAATTTTGATTTGAAATTGAATATAGAGTTGAAATGGTTTTGAAAACGAATTTAAAACGATTTATAAAATACGTTTTAAAAAGGAAATCGACGAAATATATATATATATTATATATATATAATGGCCTGAATAGAACGCGCCGCGCCGCGGCAGTTCGTGAATTTCGACCATTGACTTCGAATTGACATTACGGGAGATCCGACCGTCAGATTCTCCTAAAACCAGAACCGTTGGGTTCGTATCGAAAAGAGCTTTCCAATTAATATTAGAAATTTGAAATCTAACGGTTGGATTTGGAATTATGTCCAAATCAATTTCAGAAAAGGTCGCTGTAAGTGCAGTTCGATGGCCGTTGTTGGAAATCGACTGTACGGGCCTTGATAAAATTATTAAAAATATCAATAATTTGTGTAAAATCATAATATATGGATTGGAAAGATCTGGGATGAAAAACTCCTCATTTGAAAAGATAAAAATAGATTTTTGTCGAAATGAACTAGTTTTGAACTAGAATTAAAATCAACTTATTTTTGAAATAAATAAATTGAATTTGAAAGTGATTTTAAAAATAACCAATATTCCCAATACGTGAATTGGACTGGAGTTGATTCGAAATTATCTTCGGAATATTTCGATATTGGATTTCGTGACTATACAGATATTATTATGGGAATTTGAAAGATATATTTTATATCGTTATTTCCAATACGATATTTGTTGGTTTCAGGATTTGATATTGAATATAAGCCGGTATATTTTCTATTCAGAGCCTTGTATTTAATATCAAATGTGATTTGGGTTTGTCGTGAATGGTGTCTTCATTAACACTGTTCTTAAGCCCAAGAGAGAAAAAGATTAAATCTTTCTATTTAGAGTTAATGAAGTGTATCAATTAAATGATATTTAATTGGAATTGAATTTGAATTGTTTTTTGGGTTTATTGTGAGCGGTGTTTTGAACAACACCTGTTCTTTAACCCGATTAACAATAGAATGTGATTTTGGGTTTATCGTGAATCGTGTTTTAGATGACATTGGTTCTTTAAACCAGTTAAAGGCAAGATGTTGATTTTTGAAAAGATTAAAACTAAGTGGAGTTTTAATGAATCTTTAATTAGATCAAAAGGTGAATTGATAATTTAAATTATCAAATCTGAAAAGTGATCGAGAATGGAGTACCACCAGTTTTGCTCCAATGCGATAGTTAAATCTTTAATTAGATTTGAATGTGAAATGGTAATTAATTTTACCGATAGCACCGTGGTGTTAGATATGGAGTATTACTAGTTTTCTCCATGGGATATATAGGTTGGGATTGGGAAATAAAATAAATAATTACTTCGGTGTGGTTCGCTAATCCCGACTAGTTAGAAATGATATCCAAAGGAAGATTATAGGATAAATTTAGAAGAATTTATCTTGGATAAAATTAATGGGAACCTTTCCCTAAGAATGTGATTTTGTGAATAAAAGAATATTCTGAATTGGAATGAGGCGTTCGTTGTGTTTGTATAACATTTGTTTATCATATACGTGGGTTATTCAGAAAGGCCGGGTTTATAACTATTCTGAATAACCAATTCGACGAGATGTCGAAGATAAAGACGGTGGTTGAAGACCGGAAGTCTTCACATCGCTTGGGTGATTACTGATGATCTCGATTGGGCTGTACACCCAAGATGAGGGAAACAGTTGGTGGTCGTCCAGACGTACTTAGAGATGGATGGATATGCGAGGAAAGTGCCTCCGGTTTCGTTCAGACCCAGAACGAACTTGTAAATGGATTGTGTGTCTGACATTGGATTTTATTCTGTGTTGATTGATCTCTATTAAATATACATCTGTTTGGCGGCGGAGAATTTATTCTCTTGCTTAACGCCCTTCTCTGAGACGTACGAGCTCAGAGGTTGTGTATCGATGGACATCAGTCGCATGGAGTGAATTGCCTGTGTGGCACGCGTAAGTGGCAAATGATCAAAGCTTCTGTTGAATAGCAAAGTCTTGTGGTTAATGATCAAAGCACGGCCTGTGTGGCGCAGCTTTGTGTATAACGTGAATTCGCGAGCCTCACACCTCGGTATGAGTCAAAAACGGGATAGTGACTGCAGGGAGAGCACGACGTTTCTTTCTAGCTAGGGTGGTGTCAGTGACCTACCAGCCCTGACATTTATATACTTTTCACCTGTGTGGTTGTTGGAATGTGAGGCGCCTCGGATATAGGTCTGTAAGGACCGGGAAACGTGTGTTCAGGAATAATTAATCCTCAAAAGTAAGAGAGGACCGACCCTGAAGATCCAAGGATCAGAGTGGGGTCCTGAGACATTTGCTAGAGTGTCTCGAACGCGGAGAGGAGCTTGCCCCTTGCCTCGACTCATGATGGAATCCAATTTCCAATACGTGATAATTCGGTTTTATTTGTAGAACCTAGTATGGGGACATAGTGGTATGGGTCATTCATGCCGCCTATGATTGATATTTATGATTGAAATTGTTTTGACACTATACACTTATTATAGTATCAAATAATGTGTTTTAAACGTATCAAGCATGCTTTGGCTGTTATAAGGTAAAAACCCTATCCTCCGGCTTGCGTTGCATTGTGTGATGGGACCTGGGTCTTATAACAGCTTCATTTTTCTTTATTTAGCATTGCGCTGTTTGTTTTATGCACTGGTATTCTTAGGAGGAAACCCGTTCCGTGTTATACGGCGTGGTCCCTTGATTTACCTAACTTTAAAAATAAAGATTAATAACTGTTTTAGTTCTCACACTAGTCGCATGACTGACCTGGAGTTTATTGTTTTAACCTAAACTCTGGGTTCCCTTATTTTCGACACGGGCAACTAGTAGTTTTGGTTTTGCAGATTTATATTCACAGGATCCTGATTTACAGCTGGAACGATGCTCGGAAAGCTCTATATCTTTGTATCACTTTCAGTTGTGCTTTGTATTATTTTTCCGCTGCTTTGTAATTTATTGTAATCTCTGATATTTGTTGAATGTAATTTATTCATTTATACTCTGTATATTCTTGTATCTGTTGGAATTGTTGTAATAACAATGAAATGTTCTTCCGTCTGCGTTCTATTTTGTCTTGTCCTCAACGCCATCCGTGCTTTCCTTCACGGGGAAGTTCGGGTCTTGTCAGTTTGGTATCAGAGCTTTGGTTTACAGAGCTCGAGAACAAGACACGTTAGAACCCTACGAAAGAATTCATCAGATATTGGATTAGTAATATCCAATTAGAATGACTCGTTAGAGATAGGATCAGTAGTATCCTAGAACGAGTGTGATGAGTTTATTTTTCAAATGAAAACAATTTTTTTTGAAAATTTAAATCGCTTTACACGTATTTGATTATTTATTTATTTTGAATTTGGACAATCGAGTATATAAAGATTTCGCGTATACGCGTCATGAACGTATAGTCGAAGTTTTAATATACTGGATAGATATAGAATCATATTCTAGACACCCGGGGATAATTCTGGTGATGTGGCCACATCATCAGTATTTATTTTCGAGTGACGAAGGTGTGATTTCTATATATTTCCATTAGACTGGTGTGAGAACCCAAAACTTATATAGATAGATTTATTGTTGTGAATTGACATCAAAAATATGATTTTCTGTATATATGTATCAAAATTATGAATTTGAAACGTTAATTCACTAATTGATTGATGTTTGTGTTGATTGTTTATTTGTTTGGTAATTTTGAAACATTTAGCCTAATTGTATCGAATATTGTATTAAAAATTGGCCGCATTTGCTTGCATATACATGTACTTACATTGAACAGGTCATAGCAAGGAGGCTAGAGCGGAAGAATAAAATTTGTTTGCCCGACAAATAGGTACATGTTTACCATAATTTACTATTTTGTTTGGGTGATGATGATTTTATGAGCCGATTGGCTAGCCGCTTGGCTTTTTCTTTTTCTTTTTGAGATCAGAAGGCCTATATGGCAATTTCGGGATTTTCCCGGTGCTCCCGGTGCAGGGGAGGTTATGGCGAAATTTTTCGAAAATTTAGGGTGTTAGCCAAATTTTTGAAAAATTTGAAAAGTTCTTAGAAACTGAAAAGTTGAAGAACTTAAGCCGTAGTCAAAATAATGGAAGTTGAGTTGATTTGTTAAACAACTTTCGGCTTCGTTCCTTTTCGGCTTCCATTGTTATGTTCCTTTTCGGCCTTTGATATAGAGAAGTTTAGAATATCATAAAAAAAATTAGAACAAATTTATTCAATTAAATTAAACATTGAACTGATTAGAAAATAGTGAGAAATATATACCTGTGCATTATATATGTTTGAACAGGAAATTGGATAGCTGTTGAGTAAAGAATTTATTTGCGTGCCCGACACATAGGTAAACCTTAATGAGTTGGATGTGCACTTTTATTATTATATCAACTCCTGTGAGTGCCATTGGATGCGGAGTGCTGGTTATTCTGTGTGTAAATAATAAACGTCGCCATAGGATAGCAACAATTAATTTTGAACTACATTACATGGCATACTACTGGAAGATAGGCATACTTCATCATATACCACATAAGCATTTGGAGCTTGTGTGACGAGGTGGAAGATTTACCATACGAGCGAGAGGCTTGTATGGCGATGACTATATTTTACAGGTTGAACTGATGACTGATATGGACTATTTAAATTGTAACGATAAAATTGCCAGATTAATAAAAACCCCACACGGCTCTAGAGTTGACAATAATCACGTCTCTCTAGTTATTAGATACGGCACATGGACTATTTATTTCCCACACGGGACGAGGTGACGAGGATTTATCCTCTGGAGCATTTAAATTACACACTCCCTCAGGCTTTGACAGGGTGACGAGAATTTATTCTCTGGAGTTATTATCAATACACGCTCCCCTGTAAACACCAGAATATATCACTATAAATATGTGTATGCTTATTAGGATTTATTGGGTACCTAATACAGCCCAATAAATTTCCAAACCCCTCCCCGTACAAAGGAGGTTATGGCGAAATTTTTCGAAAATTCCGGGTGTTAGCCAAATTTTTGAAGAATTTGAAAATTCTCAGAAACTGAAAAGTTGGAGAATGGAAGCCAGATCGAACGTAGAGTTGATTAATCAAACCACTTTCGGCTTTGTTCCTTTTCGGGGACGAAAAGTTTTAAGTGGGGGAGAATGTAACAACCCGAAAATCTGGGCCAGTTTAAAATTTTTATTTTGGCAATTTTAGTGAATTTTGCATATTTAAAATGAATTATTTTAAATAATATCGACGAGAAATTTAATTTGAATAGAATTCGAACGTATATATTATATACGTCGTCGTTAGAATATAAATAATTATATATAATTATAAATAGAATTGAAAATGGCGCGGTAGTTCGATAATTCGATTTCAAACTTCAATTGAATGTACCGGGTGCAAAACGATCCGGATTTTAGTGAAACCAAAAACATTAGGATATAATTGAGAATATCTTTCTAACAAATCCGAAAAATCGAGATTTCATAGCGGGAATCAAAAGATATGTCCAGTTGAAAATTCTGAATAGTCGTTATGGAATTCAGGCCCTTAAAAATGGAAATTTTGCAAACGACCTCGGATTTCGACGAAACCACTTTTGTTGGATCCGTGATGTCAAATTATTGCTAGGTTTCAAATTTCATAATTTTTCGAATCAATATGTGAGCGTGGCAAATGAAAACGTGTTTGACCAATTTCAGTTGATTTTAATCGACTGGAAAATGACCATTTTTCCAACGGTCTCAGAATTCGACGAAACTAGTTTTGTTAGGACCGTATCGTCAATACGAAGCTAGAAAATATTTTTCGGGGATTTTTCGAGTTAGTATGTGACCCTAGTAAATTGAAATGCACGTTCAAATTCAATATATAGAGTTATATGTTGATTTTAACGGAAACTGATCGAAACGGTCGAATCAGCTTACGGTACATATTCCATTGTGTTCGGAATGGGGGTAATTAGCTATGGACGACAGGCGGTGGGTCTTGTTTCGAGGTCGAATAAAAAAGTTGCTTTTTGTAAATTAAATAAAATAAAAATCCCCTTGCCCCTTTATCTATCTCCTCAGCCCCCCGTTAAAATCGATTCATCAAAAAAAAAAGAGAAAACCCGCGTCGATCGGAGGACCACCCCCCCTCCCCTTCGCCGCCGCCGCCTCAAAGGTGGGGCGCCACCTCCGAACGCCCCCCTTCCTCTCTTCCTTCTTTTCCACTCCTCTCCCCTGTCGCGAGAGATACCCGACGCCCCAGCTCAAACCGCGACCCCCTGCCCCACCTCCGCCGTCGCCCCCCCACTTCCGCTCCACCTCCTCCTTCTTCCAGTCCTCCCCTCGAACCCAAAACCCCCATTCACCGCTAAACCCGCTGAAGCCCTCCCCGACCACCACCATTTCACCCCCACCGACCGTCAGCACCTCTCTCCCCTTCCAGCGATGCAAACGAACCCCCCTCCGTGGTAAAATGTAATTTTAATTGATTTATATATATAATGTTGAAAAAAAATTCAATTTTTGTTTTATGAATTCGCGTTGTAAAAATATATGATTTTCCTATACGAAGTGCCATTATCAAAATATGATTTTTATAAAGTAGAAGATTTAAAAATATGATTTTTGTATTTTTAGAAGAATAAAAATATGATTTTATATAATGTAGAATAATAAAGATGTGATCTTTATAGTAGTAGCAATGTAAAGATATGATTTTTATAGTATAGAAAGTATAAAAATACGATTTTTATATTTTATAGATAGTAAAAATATCATCTTTATATATGTAGCAAAATAAAAATGTGATTTTTATAGTGATGATATAGAAAAGGCGAAATCTTTATATTTGAAAAGGCGAAATCTTTATATTTGAAAAGGCGAAATCTTTATATTTGAAAAGGCGAAATATTTATTTTTGAAAAGGCGAAATCTTTATATAGAGTATAGCGCGATAAAAATATAATCTCTATTATAGTAGCGATGTAAAAATAGAATTTTTATCTATATAGTAGCGATGTAAAAATAGAATTTTTATCTATATAGTAGCGATGTAAAAATAGAATTTTTATATACATAGCAACAATATAAAAATATGATTTTTATATATGTAGTGGCTACGGGCAACGAAAGTGACAAAAGGCGAGAACGACGAAGATTTCTACATAGGAAGAGTCGTGGTATTGGATTAGCTATTGGTGAGAATTTCTCACTCTAAATTTCTTTTTCTAGTTATATATATATACTAGGATGCAGACGGTGCTTAGCAGCACCCGACACCCGTCATCCACAGACCATGGATGGCTTGTTTGTTTGATTAATGTGTTGTGAAAATTTGTTTGTGAGGTTGATGTGAAATCGATAATAAATTGTAGATGGTTGAAATAAATTAATTATCGTTAAAAATATAATTTTTAACGTGAAGTGAATAAATAAATAATTATAAACAAATCGGCCGATTTGTTTATATACACTGATTTGACTGATATTGATTGGGATGATAAATTTTACACATCGCCCAACTGCACAAATAAAAATCTGTATTTGTTGATTTGAAACCCCACACGGGTGTTGGGATGATATTTGGGTACACTAATCCCAATTATTTAATTATATGTCGATCGATTGGTCGACAGACTGTGTAAGCGTCGATTATTTATATTTGATGCTTATGCAGTTGTGTGGTACACTTTGGATGATGGTTGATTGTTTATCATTGCTATTATATACATGTGTTGTATGGAATCCATATAATTAACATTATATGGTGATTGGTTGGGCATCATTCCAATCGGGAAAATAATGAATATTATAAAAGAAGATTCATGTGTTGAATAGAATAAATAGTAATGTGTTGACGATGTTCATGTGTTGAAACTATTCATGTGTTGAGTAAAATATTTTAACAATAAAATTTACATCTTTATCATATTTAAAATTAGAACTACTTCACGGTGGAGTCTAATTGAAAATCAAACGATAGATATCATAATTTTATGAAATATTTTACATAACAAAAATAGTCGTGTGTTGACAGTACTCATGTGTTGAGATTAGTCGTGTGTTGAAAGAAATATAGATTCATGTGTTGAATGAGATAAATATTCATTTATTGAATAGAATAACGAATTTATTGAAATATATAAAGCCGTGTTGATTAGAGTTGCGCTATTTTGACGTGAACGATATTTATATCGATTATATTCGTTTTTATAATGAATATAGAAAAGGTAGTGATTTCAAAATATAACGTTTTGAGAATATTATCATTTATACAGTAATGATATGAAATATTCAATTTTGATTTGAAATTGAATATAGAGTTGAAATGGTTTTGAAAACGAATTTAAAACGATTTATAAAATACGTTTTAAAAAGGAAATCGACGAAATATATAATATATATATATATATTATATATATAATGGCCTGAATAGAACGCGCCGCGCCGCGGCAGTTCGTGAATTTTGACCATTGACTTCGAATTGACATTACGGGAGATCCGACCGTCGGATTCTCCTAAAACCGGAACCGTTGGGTTCGTATCGAAAAGGGCTTTCCAATGAATTTTAGAAATTTGAAATCTAACGGTTGGATTTGGAATTATGTCCAAATCAATTTCAGAAAAGGTCGCTGTAAGTGCAGTTTGATGGCCGTTGTTGGAAATCGATTGTACGGGCCTTGATAAAATTATTAAAAATATTAATAATTTGTGTAAAATCATAATATATGGATTGGAAAGAACTGGGATGAAAAACTCCATATTTGAAAAGATAAAAATAGATTTTTGTCGAAATGAACTAGTTTTGAACTAGAATTAAAATCAATTTATTTTTGAAATAAATAAATTGAATTTGAAAGTGATTTTAAAAATAACCAATATTCCCAATACGTGAATTGGACTGGAGTTGATTCGAAATTATCTTCGGAATATTTCGATATTGGATTTCGTGACTATACAGATATTGTTATGGGAATTTGAAAGATATATTTTATATCGTTATTTCCAATACGATATTTGTTGGTTTCAGGATTTGATATTGAATATAAGCCGGTATATTTTCTATTCAGAGCCTTGTATTTAATATCAAATGTGATTTGGGTTTGTTGTGAATGGTGTCTTCATTAACACTGTTCTTAAGCCCAAGAGAGAAAAAGATTAAATCTTTCTATTTAGAGTTAATGAAGTGTATCAATTAAATGATATTTAATTGGAATTGAATTTGAATTGGTTTTTGGGTTTATCGTGAGCGGTGTTTTGAACAACACCTGTTCTTTAACCCGATTAACAATAGAATGTGATTTTGGGTTTATCGTGAATCGTGTTTTAGATGACATTGGTTCTTTAACCCAGTTAAAGGCAAGATGTTGATTTTTGAAAAGATTAAAACTAAGTGGAGTTTTAATGAATCTTTAATTAGATTAAAAGGTGAACTGATAATTTAAATTATCAAATCTGAAAAGTGATCGAGAATGGAGTACCACCAGTTTTGCTCCAATGCGAAAGTTAAATCTTTAATTAGATTTGAATATGAAATGGTAATTAATTTTACCGATAGCACCGTGGTGTTAGATATGGAGTATTACCAGTTTTCTCCATGGGATATATAGGTTGGGATTGGGAAATAAAATAAATAATTACTTCGGTGTGGTTCGCTAATCCCGACTAATTAGAAATGATATCCAAAGGAAGATTATAGGATAAATTTAGAAGAATTCATCTTGGATAAAATTAATGGGAACCTTTCCCTAAGAATGTGATTTTGTGAATAAAAGAATATTCTGAATTGGAATGAGGCATTCATTGCATTTGTATAACATTTGTTTATCATATACGTGGGTTATTCAGAAAGGCCGGGTTTATACCCATTCTGAATAACCGATTCGACGAGATGTCGAAGATGAAGACGGTGGTTGAAGACCGGAAGTCTTCACATCGCTTGGGTGATTACTGATGATCTCGATTGGGCTGTACACCCAAGATGAGGGAAACAGTTGGTGGTCGTCCAGACGTACTTGGAGATGGATGGATATGCGAGGAAAGTGCCTCCGGTTTCGTTCAGACCCAGAACGAACTTGTAAATGGATTGTGTGTTTAACATTGGATTTTATTTTGTGTTGATTGATCTCTATTAAATATACATCTGTTTGGCGGCGGAGAATTTATTCTCTTGCTTAACGCCCTTCTCTGAGACGTACGAGCTCAGAGGTTGTGTATCGATGGACATCAGTCGCATGGAGTGAATTGCCTGTGTGGCACGCGTAAGTGGCAAATGATCAAGGCTTCTGTTGAAAAGCAAAGTCTTGTGGTTGATGATCAAAGCACGGCCTGTGTGGAGCAGCTTTGTGTATAACGTGAATTCGCGAGCCTCACACCTCGGTATGAGTCAAAAATGAGATAGTGACTGCAGGGAGAGCACGACGTTTCTTTCTAGCTAGGGTGGTGTCAGTGACCTACCAGCCCTGACATTTATATACTTTTCACCTGTGTGGTTGTTGGAATGTGAGGCGCCTCGGATATAGGTCTGTAAGGATCGGGAAACGTGTGTTCAGGAATAATTAATCCTCAAAAGTAAGAGAGGACCGGCCCTGAAGATCCAAGGATCAGAGTGGGGTCCTGAGACATTTGCTAGAGTGTCTCGAACGCGAAGAGGAGCTTGCCCCTTGCCTCGACTCATGATGGAATCCAATTTCCAATACGTGATAATTCGGTTTTATTTGTAGAACCTAGTATGGGGACATAGTGGTATGGGTCATTCATGCCGCCTATGATTGATATTTATGATTGAAATTGTTTTGACACTATACACTTATTATAGTATCAAATAATGTGTTTTAAACGTATCAAGCATGCTTTGGCTGTTATAAGGTAAAAACCCTATCCTCCGGCTTGCGTTGCATTGTGTGATTGGACCTGGGTCTTATAACAGCTTCATTTTTCTTTATTTAGCATTGCGCTGCTTGTTTTATGCACTGGTATTCTTGGGAGGAAACCCGTTCCGTGTTATACGGCGTGGTCCCTTGATTTACCTAACTTTAAAAATAAAGATTAATAACTGTTTTAGTTCTCACACCTGTCACATGACTGACCTGGAGTTTATTGTTTTAACCTAAACTCTGGGTGCCCTTATTTTCGACATGGGCAACTAGTTGTTTTGGTTTTGCAGATTTATATTCACAGGATCCTGATTTACAGCTGGACCGATGCTCGGAAAGCTCTGTATCCGTGTATCACTTTCAGTTGTGCTTTGTATTATTTTTCCGCTGCTTTGTAATTTATTGTAATCTCTGATATTTGTTGAATGTAATTTATTCATTTATACTCTGTATATTCTTGTATCTGTTGGAATTGTTGTAATAACAATGAAATGTTCTTCCGTCTGCGTTCTATTTTGTCTTGTCCTCAACGCCATCCGTGCTTTCCTTCACGGGGAAGTTCGGGTCGTGTCACATACATTATATAAAGTAGGTACCAGAGGTAGGAATACCTAGACTTTCGTCATTCTAAGTAGGGTACCTATATAGTATCTGCAAAGTAGCATATTATGTTATTATGTGCTAACTTTTTGGTGGTAAGGATATGTTATGTATGATTTATATACCTATATTCCATACAATATTTAACTATATAGTACTTAGAGATTCATTTACCGCTCACACCAGCCTGTTGTATGACCCACTATTTTATGTTTTGTTTCTTCTAGTCCTTGATACTCTTAAACGAGTAGACTAGATAACAGGTTTTGGTAAGTGCAATAGTTGTATGGAGGATGAGCTGGATGGAGCGATCTCAGATTATTCACTTATATAGATTTCTACGCTTATTCCGATGTGCAACACTACGAAGCCTTGGCAGTATCTTCTTACTTTCTTGTTATGAGATTGTTACCAAACTTTTTCATCTAGCTACTTTTGACTAACCATATAAGCGTGCTTGATGGTTATTGAGGAAGCTAGCATAGAGTGATAATCCGAAGGCCTAGATACAAATGCAAACAAGACCAAGAGACAACGGTCAAGAAAACTCAACAGAACAACGAGACAGAGTGTTCAAAACATGAGCCATAGCTACCAGAATGCTTCGATAGGTGCAACAACCTGGAAATTCCTGATCCTAATTATTGACACAAACACGTATCCAATATCACATGTCAACTAATCAAACATCAGAAATTAGCGGATCATTAATAGAAAGAAGTTAGAGCGTGAGAAATAGAAAGAAAGAAAGTTAAAATAGAAGAAAAGGAAGACCATAACACAACAGAATCAGAGTAACACGAATCTCACAACGGAATGAATAAAATATATTATATAACAATTCTTGAAATACAAAACTGTATTTGTACTTACATACATCATATACAATACAGCGAAAATAAACTCCGTATATCTAATATTGAAGTCTCCTGCTCTAAGCTCTCCAAGTACATTTGTAAAATCCCTAACTACTTGACCGCCGTAAAAGTTTGGCCACCCAAGAGTTTAGGGAAAACATTAGAAAAATAAACTTTGGGTCAGTCATGAGGCTGGTGTGATTAAACGACTTGAAAACAACGTGATTTAACTTTCAAAAATCCTTTTGAAAGAAAAGATAATCATAAGACCAATCCATACATAAATACAGATGGTTTTTACCTTACGATAACCCAAAATATTCTTTAAATCAATACCATTCTGATACTGTAATGTGTTTAAATCAAATAAATAAAAATCTGGTAGAACGCTTGCATCTCACGCTCCACTTATATTGTATACAATCAAAACCGCGGGCGCTTATTGGGTAATGAATTTCCAACTATGACAAGGTATAGAACAACCTTCCAATAATGTATCTCTAGAGAGGAATACAATAGGTTCAAAAAGAACATCTTGCAACCCGGCCACACATGACCAACCACTCATTTCACTTGAGTGTATCGAATGTATATCACTAACGGTTGTATGCGGCAACCGTTTCCCAAAAGGAACAACATCGATAGAAATAAGAAGAAAATGAATTATCTCTAGATAGGTTATAATACACCCTAATGGGAGCGACCCACATAGCCATGTTGCCTGCCTGTTTTTTTCATTTTCAGTTCATGAGATTGAGGTTTAAAATTACCTTTTGAACATTTAGTCACCATTTACTTTGAAATCCATCTCGTCAGATCCATCAAATCACAAAGTGACGTCCAAAATATACTCTGGGTGTTAATGCTAAAGAAGTTGCCTTCTTCGCCACTATACTTGGTGTATTTGTAAAAATCAATGTACATAATTTTTAGGAAATACTTTATCAGACATTCATCCATATAAGTCATCCAGGAATAAGATGAACCGAATGTACTCTCCTACTGCATCCAACATAGGAATCACCCTATGGATTGGTAGCGAATAGTCATTGCACTCCGAAGATTTCAATCACTATAGAATCACTGATGAAATGTATCTGGGAGCTAACCAGAGAATTTCAACAAGTATTTCTTCCGCTCACGAAGATCTATGGTCTTCAATTTATCATTTATATAAGTATCCTTGCAAGTTAGTTCACGAACGTAAAGTTGATTTGAAGTGGTTTTGGGTCCAGTTCCCATCCCAATCTCTTCGAGCTAACACATAAGGAAAATTTATTTGATAGTCGGTGTTTTAACTATCAAATTTAAACAGTGTATATGAGTAAACTATTTATAAAAATTATTCTATATTTAATTGACATGACTTGTCAGTTCAATCTATTTTACTTGTATAAACTTCAATTTTGATTTTAGAACAGTAATCAGCAGAAGACGATTAAAATTATATAAAACATGTCAGCATTTTATATTTAACAAATGTAGATTCGATATATCACTTCATATCATAGTGGATAATTTACAGTAATCATTCATCACAAAAACAACAATCAACAATGATTCACGTTTTTCAAACCAATAAATAGTTTGAAAATATTTGGTCTTGCATAATGACTTATTTCACATAATCAATTAATCAAAGAACTTTAGAAATAAACTAATACTTTAATTTAAACTTCTATTTAGTTTTTAATAGACTATATATAAATACATATATAAATATTGCAGACTCGACTCAGGTTTACACGAGAACATTTATTTTGCAATTACGAAATAATTCAGCAGCTTCCCGATCCTTTTTTCTTATTTGGTTCTATTAAAAATCCATTTTATTTTAAAATTGATTAACTTGAATCACACAAATTTCCTAATCCCACTATGGTCTACTACTTCCGACACATATCCTAATTTAATTTGTACGTTTAAATGAACTTCTCGTTTCTTAAGTTACATACATGTATATATATAACTTGAAAAAGAAATTTGACCTTTAAACAAAAACATTATTTAATGATTTTTATTTTATTTACATTCAGACCCGAAGACCCCATTCCCAAACACTTAATAGTCCACATTCCCTCGTCATTTCCCATTTCCCCTTTCCCTGGCTTCAGCAAAATAAAGGACCCAACTAAAATAATCAACCATTCTCCCGTGCCCCTACTTTCCCCTTTTCTCTTTTTTTTCTTCTTCTCCTATTATACCTTTCCTTCCATCTGCCAAGTGATAAAACATGGTTTTGCGCATAAAACACGCAGCAAATCAGGTGATCCGCATACCTGATCCATTTCTTATCTCCTTCCCCAATGTTTTCTTTCTTCTCCTTTGTACCGCGTCTTCCGCCATTTCACATGTACACTGCACCACCCATGCACATGCACACACAACTCCATGACCACCTCATCCTTCTAATCATCACCGCAAAACCCAAAGTCATCTCCGAATCCATCTTCACCACCACAAACCCATTGCACCACTATGTCAATATTTGAAGATTTGACAAAAGCCGCGCATCAACCCTTTTTCACAAAAATGTCCCGTGTCACCACCAAAAGCCATCGTTCATCTTGAAACTTCACCTCAAGCTCGCCTACAACCTTCCCCTACGATCCTCACTGGTACGCACCCCTGTAGTGCCTCGACCATCGTGTAGTTTACCCCTAAACCTAGCCTACCCAAAACAGTTGTGCCACCTTATTTAAATCAGTTTCTTCTAATTTAATTATCTAAAAATTACATTAGCATTTTCCCTATGATTACCGATCGTCCACGCTTCTCTGATCCTAACGCCATCGCCGACGACTGTCGACATCACCTCAATTTGACCAAAGTTCCATTTCTGGTCAATACAACAATTCTCACACACTAGGACATTAAAATTCGAGAATTTGTTATTATACTTCATGGTTTTCCCTTACGAATCCATTCATATACATGAATTCTATAATAGCGATGTTTGAAATTTTGAGATTTCTTACCTCCTCACCGTAATTAAACGATTTATGGTGATATAGGTTGTTGTTTGAAGTGAAACAATTTTTAACATATCCTTAAGTCATTTTTGAACAACTTCCATGTTTAAACTAAATCCTAATATGCATTAGATATTGAATTATTGATTTTTAATTGCTTGAGCATGAATATATACATATAAATCCTTACTGTTAAATATAGAGGAATTTTGATAATTGTTTACAGGGTTAAATCAAACAATGTATATATGACTTATATAAATCAATAGCATTTCATAAAGACATTGTATGGGTCAATGTATATATCTAACAATGAAATAGATTTGCAGAGGAAAAGTTTAGAGTTCACTCACCTACTATTCTTCTTGTTAGTATTTTGTCCACTGTTTTACTTTCCTCTCTCAGGTTTTCTTTATGTTTTAAGTTCCAGGTTCTTATTTATGTTTTCTTCTCTCCTCCACGCTTTGATTCCAATTGAGTTTGTTCACAGCCTTGGCCATTGTTTCACGGTTTTAGTTCTAAGTTAATGTACTCTATTCATTTTATTTTCAGAGAACTAATGTGTGAATTGTGGGGTTTCTATGAGTATTTGTAGATGAGAGATTTAAGTCTTAAATTGGGTAGGTGTTATGTTAGGAAGGCATATGTATATGCAGCTGCATATAAACAGTGAGTTGATGATTTTACAATATCCCACTGTCATCAATTTATGCTCTTACTCAAAATGAATATGCCTTGTTCTTGCTGCCGAATTGCACATGTGTTTGTACCTTACATATATAAAAAAATAATCCTTAGTACCTAAGTAAAACAACTCATTAATGGCATTGATCTTCTATCACTTCCGTATGTACTATGTCTGGCCATCCCCTCTTTCAATCAAAGGCTAGAATACGCTCTTACAAGTCCTTGCCCATGGCTACATCTACTTTGATATCCTATCCTACTTTCAGCTACTACTTTACATTACAAGGAGGTGTTATCATATGTCTAATGTTGCCTTAAGTATAGGGTATCAAACCTTGCAGACCTCTCTTCATGCTGATTGTGTTGCTTCCTTTTCCTTTCATTTGTGAGTTGTTTGCTTCATTTCTAATGCTAAAATGTAGGCTGCACCTATCCTATAATCTTCCTCTTTATTTAATTTGTATAACATGCATCTTTATTCTTTTCTTTCGTTTCAGATTTGCTTAGATTTTCCTTTTGATTTCATTCTTATTTTACCAGCTTCATGCTTACATGTAGATGCATATATAATGTGCATATTTCAATTCCATACTTGTCTTATATCCACATCTATATTCCTTATATATTTTTTTATTTGCACATACTCCATTTATTTACATGCAAATGTACAAACCAAATCTACATTCTATCTTTAGATTTAATTAAACTTGTACATATATATATATATTCACCTATCTACTTTAATTATAACAAATGTTGGAATTTACTTGTTTCCTTCATATTTAAAGTCATGATCTTCTTATGTGTATTTACATGTGAAGTAAAAATGAATTTTACTTTGTGTATCTCTCATTAGTTACTTTAAGTAACTCAATATTGACATGATTTTTTTTAAAACAAGTTTTAATGCAACAAAGATGTTTAAACAACATACACTTGATTATTTATATATACCAAATTAATATACACATGAAAGTTCTTCGAATTTAAGAGAGTTTGATCTTACCAACATTATAAAATTATGAATATCTTTTATTTAATTTAATCTTCTTTTTTCTTTCTTTTCCTATGAAATAATCAAATTTTACATTTGTAAATTCTTATTTTATCTCCAAGTGAAAAATCCATATAAATTGCATATGAAGTAATCCAATCTCCCTTTTATTTCTTACTTAGGAAATCTATATTCATATGAGTTTAAAAGCGATTAAAAACACAACAAAGTGATAAAACATTAACTATTTGTTTTATATACATATGTATATTGGTTAAGGAACTTTAAATCATCAAAATATATTTATTTGGAATTTCCCTGATGTTTTCCAAATATAAAAAATCTTATTTTATTTAATCAAATTAAATTATTAGTATAATCTATATATCTTAGATTATAAAATTAGTCCAAAAACTAGGTCGTTACAATAGGCCACGACCCGGAGTCCTCACTACAATTAGTTCAAATTCGAGCATGATCACTCTGTATCCATCAAATACAAAGGCGATTTCACAAACCAACTTTGTAACCAAGGACTAGAATAAAGGAGAGCTCGCACTTAGAAAGATGAATTCCGATTCAGCAATAATCCAGGTCGATACCGATTGAGATTTGGATTAGTACCGATCCAAAATCTTGTCAAATTGGGGGACTATCTTACTAAAACTTGTCGAGGCCATATCGAGGTTCTCCTATGAAAATTTTAGTTCAATCCGAGGTCTCTTATGTCTATAAATACTTGTTTCCTTGGAGAAATTTGGATTATTTGCCTCTTTATATTCTTGACTTATGTTGCACACTTCAGATTCATACCCATCCATAAAATATAAACACCCTAATTCGACAATCAAGTGCTTGAATCTCCAATGTGGATATAGGCTATTCAAGCCAACCACTATAAATTAGTGTGTAATATTTTCTTACTATTAATTTGTTTATTTCTCTATTTTGACTTTATTTTCTTAATTTACTTCTATAAACCTATTTTCCAGTATTTATATCGTTTTTGATGCAAATATTTTGTTGCTTTCACTGAGAACGAATTCTCAGTTGCTTATGAATCTTATAATTTACTTGTGGATTTCTGTATCCTATTGTGTATAACAATTATATGATTTTTGTTTGATGATAACAAACATATATATATATTATAAATGTGTTTGCAATTGTACTATTCTACTACATCACAAGCATAATAAAATATTTATATTTAAATAGGATACTACTACACAAGAATTTAAATATTCAAACAGTATTTTATCAAAATATAATATTTTATTTCAACATTGAAATAGTACATATTTTTCAACTCCACCATTGTTTAATCCACATATATATATTTCAATTCATTCTCACATATAATTTCATTTGTTACATTGACTCCTCACTACAAACTCTCAGTTTCACTCGGTTGCATATGCATACAAATTCACATTCAGATTCACTCACTAACACTCCTGTCTTTTGTATGCATCACTGTTAGTCTACTTACATGTCACAGAGCCAGACATAATTAACTGGAACAAAATAATTTTAAATTCTAACAGATATAATTTTATTTTAAAATTTATTTGCCTCAGAATTTTAAGTGTGTTTATCATCATATTTCGTGACCTAATCTAATATGCATACTCATCTTTATGTGTCTAGACTATTTGTGATATTCACAGTGATTCACTGTGAGTACCACAAGGTAGACAATGTCTCTAGTGCTCACACACACTCAAATATATTCTGCACATACACAATACATGTATACACATACATGTATATGTATATACACATATATTTTGTGTAGGGGCAATATGGTCAGCAAGGGGCAAATATATCAAGTATGATATGTTCAGGTGAAGCTTAACAACACAAACATGCTGCAAGTATCTATGAACACACAAGTGCAACAAAACATGAATAACAACACACAAAATACAAAAACACACACATATACACACACATATGGGTATATATACATATGTATGTATATGGGTGCATGCACATAGGCTAGTCAACATGCTGGAACTAAAGTCAAATCATGCAGCTCACAAGCAACAGGGAACATCTGTCAGTAGAACACATGGAGCCTAACCAAAGCCTTCAGTCAAACAGGTTCGCAAAGGCTTAACAATGGTTTGGTGTAACAACAATGAAACATATATGTACAAGGCACAGTTCAACATAAATATCGAAAGTCTATGGCAACAAGCACAATATCTTCGGGTGGCAAATACATGCAAAATTGAAGTGAACATGAAATCTTCATGGGCCAAGTTTAAATTACAGCAAGCCGAGAAGCCAGGCAAGGTTGCAACAACAAGGTCATTCTAGAGTACACAAAATAGCAATGAAGAAATACGCAAACACAAACAGACAGACACACACACACACACACACACACACACACATATATATATATATATATATACATGGTAGTTCCCCAATACAGGCAAGTGAATGAGCATGCAAATGCAACATGGAACACAACAGTCCAGACTTGTGCACATTAATACAAATCAGTCAATCCAGTACAACAAGGAGTGATGCTCAGGAAGCACAAGGCTCGAGCATATACACAAGTGCAACATGGTGTACACGTTCAGTCATGTATATGCATGAAAATATACAAAGTAGAGAAACTCATGCACTCAACAATTGCAAGCATGGTTGCAATTCAAATCAGCTATGAAATGGAATATGCAACTACATATATAGGCACTCATGTTATAAGTTTGTATACATGAAGTCAACAAGGCAATAGAAGTATGAGGACATTTCAAAGTGGATCAAGATGGCTCACAATGGTGCGTGCAAAAAAAATATTCATCAGCTTGTAAATGTGGGTATATATATATCACGCAGTATATATTTATATATTTATATATGGAAGCAATGTGGGAAAGGAATTATATTGGCCAACAGATATGAAAAATGTACAGCAGTAATTGCATGAACGAATAACAAGATTGCTCAAAAAAATTTGAAATTCTCAAGCTGTATTTTTTTGGAAAGAATTTAGGGCCCATTTAGCAACCCAAAGAAAAAGCACTTATTCTTATACGATAAGTGCTTTTACTTCTAAAAAGTTGAAAAGTCAAAAAGTTCATTTGGCACGGTAACGACTTATAAGTCAAAAAGTTAAAAAGGCAATATGGATAAAACTTTTTTTTAGCTATTCGGCTTTTGCACTACAATATTGAAATAAAATGTGAGACAATTCATTTTTTTAAAAGTATATGTTACAACTAGTTAACAAAAAACCACAAAACAATTCATATTCCAAAATATACAAAATTACTACAATACTTGAATGTTATTCGCACATAATCCAAGCAGTTAAATCCATTTTAAGTTACAAAATCAAACAAAAAACCACACAATAGATAAAAGTTCATCTTTTACACAAATTTCAAGCATTACAATTGAAACACTAAAAACATCTAAAAATATTATGGAACCTAAAATGGCAATATGGCTAACTATCAACTCAATAGCTTCTTGTTCGATATCACTTGATCCACTTGATTCACTACTTGAACTCATATTTAACAACTGTTCTTGCTTGAACCTCTCAATTGTTCTACTTCCTGTCATGACACAAGATCAACTAAGTCATGAACATATTCATCATCTTTTTGTTCTTCAGATATAATAAGAGAACTAATAAAATCATAAGAGTTTAATAGAACTAATGTAACATTATTATCCCTTAGGAGCGTTATTGAGAATTAAAGAACTAATGGAATCCTAGCAGCATTAGGCCATATGCAACCAAATTAACAACATTATGTCACACATTCAACTTCAGCACATAATGTTTTCAAGAAACAGAAACGAAAACAACTAGATTGCTCTTGTAAAGATACAACTAACTCTACATTGCTTTTCTTATGCTAACTGTAAATAACTCTACATTGTTTTGTAAGATACACATGCTTATCTTATATTTACTGTAAAGATACAAGTAATTAGCTAGATTGCTCTGAAACCATAGGTATACATATACAAGTTGTACAAAACTGTATAATATTAAGAATTCATTTTGTAAACAAATGATGAAACATTCATATCAATACAAATTCAACATTCCGTTTCCAGATAATATCAATATATGACAGTCAACTGATTGCTAATGAAACTAAACACTGTCAATAATATTACTAAAAAAACATAGAACATGTATGATCTAAATCACAGGAACAAGTTCATACTTAAATAAAAATTCATACTTCATGCTAATTAAGAAAGATACATGGAGATTTAAATCCTAGCAACTTCAAAAAGTTTTCAATGCTAATTAAGAAAGATACTTAATATTCAGCATACCATGTTAATATTCAACATCAAACAGGAGTCTAAGATTAGGGAATCCATTTTCTCCTTATGTGTTTTATATAGTTTAGGAATATTTATCTCTACAACTAGAATCTGTTATCAGAAATAAAATGATTACCCTCATTACTAATTATCAACTATGCCCAGGCATATCTTACTAATTGTAATAACCCGAAAATCCGAGCCAATTTAAAATTTTTATTTTGGCAATTTTAGCGTATTTTGATTATTTAAAATGAATATTTTAAATAAAAACGACGAGAAATTTATTTTCAATAGAATTCGAATGTATATATTTATATACGTCGTCGTTGGAATATAAATAATTATTTATAATTATAAAAGGAATTGAAAATGGCACGGTAGTTCGATAATTCGATTTCAAACTTCAATTGAATGTACAGGATTCAAAATAAACCGGAATTTAGCGAAACCAAAAATAGTAGAATCTAATTGAGAATGTCTTTCCAACGAATCTGAAAAATCAAAATTTCATAGCGGGAATCAAAAGATATGGCCAAATGAATTTTTAGAATAGTCGCTATGGAATTCGGGCCCTTAAAAGTGGAAATTTTGCAAACGACCTCGGATTTCGACGAAACCACTTTTGTTGGATCCATGATGTAAAGTTATTGTTAGGTTTCAAAATTCATAATTTTTCGAATCAATATGTGAGCATGGCAAAGGAAAACGCGTTTGACCAGTTTTAGTTGATTTTAATCGACTGGAAATTGGCCATTTTTCAAACGGTCTCAGAATTTGACGAAACTAGTTTTGTTAGGACCGTATCGTCAATACGTAGCTAGAAAATATTTTTTGGGAATTTTTCGAGTTAGTATGTGGTCCCGGTAAATTGAAATGCGTGCTCAAATTCAATATATAGAGTTATATTTTGATTTTGACGAAAACTGATTGAAACGATCAAATCAGCTTACGATACATATCCCATTGTGTTCGGAATGGGGATAATTAGCTAGGGGCGACAGTCGGTGGGTTCGATTTCGAGTTGAAAATAAAAAGTTGCTTTCAGAATTGAAAATAAATTAAAATAATATATATTATTTATATCATAAGCCCCCCTTCACACCTAAACCTAATATCAGAAATTGGAAAAAATCCGTCCCCCTTTTAAATCCCGTCGCCCCCTCAGCCAACTCCAACCACCGCCGCCTCCGGCGCCTCCACCGCCGCACCCCTTTGACCCCGCCACTTCTTCCCCCTCCAGCTCCTCCCTCCTCTTCTCCTTCCTCCCCAAACTCCTCCGTGTCAAACCCACCCCCAAATCCCCTTGTAGCCGCCGCCTCCAACCATCAGGGGCCCGCCGCCACCTAGCTGCGCCACCCACAGACCAGCTCCACCCCCTCCGACCCCCTCTCTCCCTCCGACCTCCTTCTAAACCGCAATCCGCCCATAAACAGCCCCAAAAACCCACTGAAACCCTTCGCCACCACCACCATTCCACTGCTGCCCCCTTTCACTAGCTCCACCGCCCATCCAACCGTCCATCGTCGCAGCGGACCCCCCCTTTCTAAGCCGTTGTAAGTCTTTATTTTAATTTATTTCTATTATTTTATTTTGTCTATTTAATGTATTTAGTTATGGGAAAATATAAATCAGATTTTATATGAAATACAGTTTATAAACATTTGATTTTATCATGAAAAGGACGAAGTAAAGAATCTGATTTTTATAGTTAAATGGTAATATAAAGGTTATATTTTTCATAACAAAAAGATTTGATTTGTATAGGAGTAGAGCTATGATTTTGAATCATAAAAAGAGGTGATGTTTGAAAAAATTAAAAATATGATTTTTATAATAAGTAGAAATTTAAAATATGATTTTTATAATAAGTAGATATTAAAAATATGATTTTTATAATAAGTAGATATTAAAAATATGATTTTTATAATAAGTAGATATTAAAAATATGATTTTTATAATATGTAGATATTAAAGATATGATTTTTTTATAGGTATGATAGTAAAAATATGATTTTTATTCATGTAGGTAATAAAAATACGATTTTTATATTATATAAATAATAAAAATTCGATCTTTATATAAGAAATAGATATATAAAAATATAATTTTTATATAGAATGAAGCGTTGTAAATATATATGAAGTAGGAATAAAAATATGATTTTTATTTATTGAATGAAGCAATAAAAATATAATTTTTATTATGAACATCATGAAAAGAACTGCATTGGAATTTCAAAGGAATCCGGATGTTCAGCAGTTCAAAAGCAAAGCACGGCGGAGTGACACCCTCTGTGAGAACTCCTCACCTTTTATTTATTTTATAGTTGAAATATATACTAGGATGCAGACGGTGTTTAGTAGCACCCGACACCCGTCGTCCACAGACCATGGACGGCTTGTATGCTTGTTTGTTTGATTTTGATGTGTAGTTGATTGTGTGATGTGAAATGAAATAAAATATTTTATAGTGGAAAATATTTTATAGTTAAAAATAGATTTTTTAATGTGTATTTAAAATAAATATTTATAAACAAATCGGAGATTTGTTTATATACACTGATTTGATTGATATTGATTGGGACGATAAATTTTACACATCGCCCAACTGCACAAATAAAATCTGTGTTTGATTGTTTGAAAACCCCACACGGGTATTGGGATGATATATGACATACACTAGTCCCAATAATTAGCTGTATGTCGATCGATTGATGGACAGACTGTTATGAGCGTTAAATATTTATATTTGATGCTTATACAGTGTAGAATGCACTTTGGATGATGGTTGATTATTCATCGTTGTTATTGTATACATGTGTTGTAGAAAATCCATATAATTAACATTATATGGTAATTGATTGGGCCTCATTCCAGTTTTGAATAGAAATATTTGAAATAGAAATATTTGAAATAGAAATATTTGAAATAGAGATATTTGAAAATAGAAATATATAATGCCGTGTTGATTAGATTTGCGCCATTTTGACATGAACGATATTTATATCGATTTTATTCAAATTGAAATGAATATTGAAGTGAATTGAAATTCAAATTAAATTGAAGTGAATTGAAATTCGAATTAAATTGAAGTGATTTGAAATTAGAAATAAATTGAAATGATTTGAAATTCAAATAGAATTGAAATTCGAATTAAATTGAAATAGAAATGAAATCGTTTTGAATTGAATTTAAATGAATTGAAATTGAATTGAAATCGATTCAAATAGAAATCGATTTGAAATGAAATTAAAACGAATTTATATTGATAAATTCAATCTCGATTTGAATTTGAAAAGGAAGTTGAAATCGTTTCGAAAACGAATTTAAAACGATTTATAAAGCACGTTTTGAATTGAAATCGACGAAGTATATATTATATATATTATATATATAATATAATGGCCTGAATAGAACGCGCCGCGCTGTGGTAGTTCGTTAATTTCGACCATTGACTTCGAATGGATATTGCGGGAGATCCGACCGTCGGATTCTCCTAAAACTGGAACCGTTGGGTTCGTATCGAAAAGAGCCTTCCAATGAATATTAGAGATTTGAAATCTAACGGTTGGATTTGGAATTATGTCCAAATCAAATTTGGAAAAGGTCGCTGTAAGTGCAGTTCGATGGCCGTTGATGGAAATCGACTGTACAGGCCTTAATAAAATTATTAAAAATAATAATAATTTGTGTAAAATCATAAGAAATGATTTGTGAAGAATTGGGATGAAAAACTCCATATTTGAAAAGATAAAAATAGATTTTATCGAGATGAACTAGTTTTGAACTAGAATAAGAATTTATCTATTTCTGAAATAAATAAAGTGAATTTGAAATGGTTTTGAAATATAACCAGAATTTCCAATAATTGAATTGGAATGGATTTGAATTGAAATTGTCTTCGGAATATTTCGATGTTGGATTTCGTGATGATACAGGTATTGTTATGGGAATTTGAAAGATATATATATCGTTATTTCCAGTACGATATTTGTTGGTCGTAGAATTTGATATTGAATATAAGCCGATATATTTTCTATTCAGAGCCTTGTATTTAATATCAAATGTGATTTGGGTTTGTCGTGAATGGTGTCTTCATTAACACTGTTCTTAAGCCCAGTTGAGAAAAAGATTAAATCTTTTTATTTAGATTTAATGAAGTGTACCAATTAAATAATATTTAATTGGAATTGAATTGGTATTGATTTTTGGGTTTATCGTGAACAGTGTTTTAAATAACACTTGTTCTTTAACCCGATAATTAATGGAATGCTATTTTGGGTTTATCGTGAACAGTGTTTTAAATAACACTTGTTCTTTAACCCGATAATTAATGGAATGGATTTTGGGTTTATCGTGAACCGTGTTTTAAATGACACTGATTCTTTAACCCAGTTAAAGATTAAAACTAAGTAGAGTTTTAATGAATCTTTAATTAGATTGAAAAGATCGAGAATGTAGTATCACCAGTTTTGCTCCAGGCGATAGTTAAATCTTTAATTAGATTTGAATGTGAAATGGTAATTGAATTTACCGATAACACCGTGGTGTTAGATATGAAGTATGACCAGTTTTACTTCATGGGATGAATAGGTAGGGATTGCGAAATAAAATAAATGATTACTTCGGTGTGGTTCGCTAATCCCGACTAGTTTGAATTGATATTCAAAGAAGGTTAAAGAATAAATTTAAAGAATTTATCTTTGATAAAACCAATGGGAACCTTTCCCAAAGTATAAGAATATTTGAATAAAAGAATATTCTGAATTGGAATGAAGCGTATGTTGTGTTTGTGTAATACTTGTTTATTATATACGTGAGTTATTCGGAAAGACCGGGTTTATCCCATTCTGAATAACTGATTCGACGTGGTGTCGAAGATGTAGACGGTTGTTGAAGACTGGAGGTCTTCACGTCGTTTGGGTGATTACTGATGATCTTGATTGGGCCGTACACCCAAGAGGAGGGAATCAGTTGGTGATCGTCCAGACGTACTTGGAGATCGATGGATATGCGAGGTACAAGGTGCCTCCGGTTTCGTTCAGACCCAGAACGGACTTGTAAATGGACTGTGTGTCTGATAGTGGATTTCATTCTATGAGATTTATATCGGTTGCATGGAATGGTTTGCCTGTGTGGCATGCTAAGATGCAAATGATCAAGGCTTCTGTTGAAAAGCAGAGTCTTGTGGTTGATGATCAAAGCACAGCCTGTGTGGCATAGCTTTGTGTAACGTTGATTCGCGAGCCTCACCCCCCGGTAGTGAACCAGAAACGGGAGAGGACTGCAGGGAGAACATGTGTTTCCTTCTAGCTAGAAGTGGCGTCAGTGATTTTACACGCCCTGACGAGTTTGACTTATGTGGTTGTTGCTGTTGCGAGGCGCCTCGGATATATTGGTCGTTCTCGAACCGATGGAGTCATTCGTTGGCTCATTTACGCCCCATAGGGCGGGGAGACGTAGTGTTCAGGATTTCGTCTAATCCACATTGGTGGACCGGCCCTGAAGATCCAAGGGTCGATGCGTTCTGTCCCTGAGACATGGGCTAGATTGTCTCGAGTTGGTAGAGGACGATCCCTTGCCTCGGTTCACAGACGGAAATCCAATTTCCACATACGTGACTTTGCGGTTTTGATTGTAGAGCCTAGTATGGCGACATGATATATGGTACCCGTGCCGCCTATGATTATTATTTATGATTGAAATTGTTTTGACACTATACACTTATAGTAATAATAAAAGATGAAATTTAGCGTATCAAGCATTCTTTGGCTATTATAAGGTAAAACCCTATCCTCCGGTTTGTGTTGCATTGTGTGATGGGACCTGGGTCTTATAATAGCTTCATTGTTCCTTATTTAGCATTGCGTTGTTGTTTTATGCACTGGTATTCTTGGGAGGAAACCCGTTCCGCGTTAGCGGCGTGGTCCCTTGATTTACCGAACTTGAAAATAAAGATTAATAACTGTTTTAGTTCTCACACCAGTCCCATGACTGACCTGGAGTTTATTGTTTAACCTAAACTCTGGTTGCCCTTATTTTGACACGGGCAGCCAGTAGTTTTGGTTTTGCAGATTTATATTCACAGGATCCTGGTTGACAGCTGGAATGATATCCGGAAAGCTTTGTATCCGTATATCTCTTCTAGTTGTGTTTTGTATTATTTTCCGCTGCTATGTAATGTATTGTAATCTCTGATATTTTTCTGATGTATATTATTTGCTTATACTCTGTATATTCTTGTATTCTGATGGAATTGTTGTAATTAACAATGAAATGTTCTTCCGTCTGCGTTCTGATGTGGCTTGCTCTCAACTCAATCCGTGATTTCCCGCAAGGGGGATTTCGGGTCGTTTCACTAATTGTATGCTGACGATATAACGCTATTTACTACATCCAGCATATTCATGCATGATTGATGAACATGGCAGACAATGACGGTTAGTTAAATAATACAAAGATATGATCCTATGTATCAATGCATCTCCGGTTAATCCACATTGATATATATAGTTTAATCAAATATTGTGAAAATCTGGTATTATATTTACACACCAAGTTTTCCTTTGTAAAGTTATATATCTACCAGTGAAATAGGAGAAACAAGAAAGAGACTTCATATCAACTTTAATAGTCAAATGGTTGCTTATGCACATGTAAGATACACATATGAGCTGAAAATAACACAAACATTATACTTTTACTATACAGTTGTATTTTTTAACGCGACTAAGAATTTGACCACTTCTGGCATTAGATAATAGTAATTAAGTATGCAAAAGTAGTTGTCAGCTTCCAATTCCAAGAAGTTCTCAGATTATGGAAATATCTTAAAAGTCTTGATAGTTAAGCAAAGACCTAAAATTGGTCAATTAAACTTGTACACAAGTAAACTTTTAAGGAAAGTGTAAGATTCTTCGTCTCTTTTCCCAAGATGTATGAAGTCTTAAGCCAACGATAGGGTAATTTAGGAAAGTAATTAGTCATAAAGGTAATCAGCAAAAACTACATGTGGCACCATACACACATGAAGTAGACCTGGCTTCAAGGGTTAGATTGCTCCAAACAATGCCATAAAATTTGACTGATTTGAGAACTCAACTTGGATTTCTTAAATTGATTTCATACTTCTCTTTAGCCTGTTCTAAAGTAGTTTATATATTCTATTCCAACTAGTTTGCCAATAAATCTCATCAAACTTGCTACCGAAATTTCAATGTTCCAGATAAGAAACCCTTTGCTGGTTAAAAATGTTCTATTCATATTTATTTCGTATTGCTATATTTTTAGGCATTTGTTGATATTACAACCATATTTGATATGTCAGATACTTGATACCCGAAGCATTAAGAATAATGGAAGTCTTGTAAATTAAATACAGTCATTATCCTAGCCAGAAAATACAGCTCCATTATTTTTCTTAGTAAAACAAGTCTGAGAATAAACAAATTTCAGAATAAAGAGTATCAATTGTTTACCTCAAGATAAAAACCGGTTTTATACTAGGTTATTTTTGGAAAAAACAATTAAATGGTTGCATCTTAGATTCCAAATTTGGAAAAAAAGATCCATTTTTGTTCAACAATTAAAGTGCAATTCAGTGATTCACAATTCTTAACTCTCTCCATCTAGTATTCAAATGAATTCATAAAAACCAAACATATTCATTCTCAAATGTCCATTAATTAAAAGTGAATCTCTAGTTAAAAAATTATGCTGGCATTATCAATAAATACGATTTTGTTATAAAACGAACACAGAACAGAAGAAACAAGGGAGAGAGGACATTTTTATTCATTTAGATGTGTCATTATTTCTATTACATTGGCTCCTTTATATATAGGCTTTGGAGCTGGTGTTTAAATTATTCCCATGATGTGGGACTAAACAGAGAATTAACAAAAGCATATTCACGACATTTATATATTTTACAACACTCCCCCTTGAATATGCGTCTTCAAAATCCTGAATGCTCTACTAACTTGAAGTTGTCCCTTTTAAAACATATATGATGATTGCTCCCTCTTATTACTATCTTGATTGCATATATCCGTCCAGTCGATACAAATATTGTCTGTTGCCTTCAAAACTCTATCAAGAAAACCTAGTGGGAAAAACCTTGAATGAAAAAAAAAGTGACATTATGTATATCATATTAAAATGATATTTCTTAAAAGAGTTTGATGCTTCAGGATCAAAACAATGCCGCATTAAAAACTTTTTATGAAAAACCCTGGGAAAAATCATAAACAAGGGAAAGAGTGCAAATTTATTTCCTTTTTAGGTAACATGTTTTACAATGTTACCGTAAGGGCTGATACTTCAGGATCAAGATAATGCCTCATTAAAAACCTCACTAACAAAAACCCAGTGGGAAAAATATTAGTGAAGGAAAAGAGTACATTATAGCATAATTTTATATGCTCCCCCTTATTTATAACTCATTATTCTATTAGTCTATTGATGTAGTCGATGCATGCCAATTTTGTACATCATCTTCTGGAATGTTGATTTTGAAATCGCCTTTGAGAACAGATCTACCCGCTTTTCTTGAACTGAATTTGTTTCTCCTCATTCTTGTTATCCTTTCATTCACGTGTGAAGAGAAATTTAGAAGAAATTTGCTCCATCCTATCAGCCTTGATATAATTCACTTGAATTTGAGCCATGCAAATTGCCTTGTCTTCATAAGTAATAGTTTACTACATCAAAAGATGTTTGATACTTCTGGATCAAAATGTTGCCTTGTTAAAACCTTACTAAGAAAAAACTGATGGGAAAAATCTTAGTGAAGGAAAAAGAGTACAATATAAAATGTCATATTTACTACATCAAAAGTAGTATGATACTTCTGGATCAATGTTATGCCTCGTTAAAACCTCAATAAGAAAAACCCAGTGGGAATATGTAACGACCCGCATTCTACGCATCATAGGATCGTAGAATATTTATTTATTTCACATACGAAGTCGTATGGTCATGTAACTTTGGGAGACGACTATTGGGGTTATTTCCCATGCTCATGATTTTTCCGAATTTTTAAATGACCATTTTGCTCCTAGCTGATCTTGTTTTGGCCATAACTTTTGATTGAAAAGGAATTTTGACCTGAAACCACTTCCATTGGCTCCGGATGATGGTTTCTCCTTCCGTAGAGTGGTTACATTAGCCAAACGGACTTACCGTTTGGGAGAAATGGCTGAAACAAGGTTTAGAAGGTGAAAAACAGCTAATTGGGCTTAACCGGGTGATTAGCAACTAGGCCCAATGGGGGATTTCGGGATTAGGGGTATTTAAGGGCTGCTAGGGTTAGGATTTCGGTTTTAGACTCATTTTTCCAGCCGCCACTTACCTCCTTCAAGCTCTAGCAATGGCCTCCACCTTTTAATTTCATCCCAAATCGTCTATAATCACTTTCTAATCGAAGATTAAGCAAAACTACATCAAATCAAGGGAGGGTAGCACCAAATCAGAGAGAGAGCTGCTGTAACACATAGAGATTGGATCCAAATCAGATATTATTTCAGATCTAAAGTTTGTTTATGGCTAAGGTGAGTGATTTGCATAGTTCCTCACTAATTATGGCTAATTATGGTAATTAGCGAAGATTAGCGAAATTATGGCTCATAAAAATCTAGAAAAATTCCTAAAATTCTAGAACATCATTTTAGACCTCTGTTAAAAGTTTGGGTTAATTTGGTTAAGTTTTGTTAATCCTATGCTTAGTTGTTCTTAAACAGGCTTAAGGGGAAATATGGGATTTTGGCTATGTTTGATCCATTTTAACCCATCATATTGTTGTTTTGGTGTTTGAGGTCACTTCTAAATGTTGCTATGACTGTATGGTTTGCTTTGCAATTGATTAGAATAGTTGGATTGGTCAAAAACGCCGTCGAGGGGCGTAAAATACTTGCTGGAAGGGCTGCAGGGGGTTGTGCAGGAATCGGTTCGTGAGCCCCCTCCCCGTTCGTGGGGTATGTGCCACGACCAAGGCAGGAGGTGAGCCACGATCCAGGACGAACCACCCTCCACGATTCGATCTCCTCCATTCGTGAAGAGTCATCACGAGCCGCACCACCATGACGATCTGCTCCACTTCGAAGGCCACGAACGAGAGACTGATGCTACGAGTCACTTCAAGCTCGCGATCCGAACCAAAGGAGGATGAAGGAGCTCATGATGCGATGAGTACCAGGGTGCCACGACCCGACCCGACAGGGGTGCCACAAACTGATGAAGCACGATCCGATGATGGCGACCCGACCTGGAGAGCATATCACGATCCGACCTGGCGAAGGTAGCACGATCCGAGCTGGAGTATCATCACGACCTGGAGCTTGACCACGAGCTGGTGACTGCGAACCGAACCAGGAGGTTATGAACTGAATGAAGACCGATCCGGAGGAGGAGACTAAAACCCGAGATGGAAAGGTAGTCCAAATGGAAGTTAGAGCTCAAGATCCAGATGGGAACCAATGAGTTCACTTCATGATTGGGCTTTGCTGCGAGACGTGTGCAAAGGGGTTGTCGGTATTCATAACTTTGGTTCACCACTGAGAGATGGATAGTGGGCTTGTAGTGATAGTTACACGGGATTGGATTCCGTCATGGCCCAAAGGATTAGGTGACCAAGTTAGTGGATGTCGTATGCTTTACGCACTGAGTGAGAGATGTGAGGACGGTTGTTATGCTTGATTGTTTGACATTACTATGACATGCACACCCCCACCCCCGTATTTCTTACACCATATGTTGGTGGCACCTTGGAGTATTGTACAGTATGTAGTGCTAACTCTTTTGTTGCAGGTTCAGGTTCAGGTATGATTGGATTATACCTGTTATTGTTCTGTTTAGATGCTTATCGCCCATACCAGGCTTTATGTCTGACCCAGAGTTTTATGTCTCTTCTTATTACTCTGGGTGCTCACACGAGCAGACTAGAGACAGGTTATGGTTAGCTGGTGATGCGCGAGTAGCTGATTCGGAGACGAGCAGGAGGCTTCCACGTATGATATATAGATATTCTCCCTGTGTTGTTGGTGGTCGCTACTTGGGCATTAGTAGTGTACCTCCTTTATCTTACTTTTGCTTTTTGAGACAGTTTGGGAAGTTGTAATAAGCTGTATTTTGGATTTCCGCTGCTATGATGCTTAGTTCTGGTTTTCATCTTATGCACTGTCTCTCCTGTTTTATGTCATGTATGTTACTATTATATTTTGTTCTATGCGCTGTGAGACATTCTACAGGTTCCTTGTTAGTTCATTTCCTTCTTTCCTTTCCTTCTGACGACCCGTTCCATGCTAACTGGGCATGTGTACAGCGCACCTTTGGAGAAAATGTCGGTTGGTGCGGGGCGGGCCGTCACAGAATAATCTTAAATAAGGAAAAAGAGTACATTATAACTTATTTTTGTATGTTACTTTTGGGTTGATACTTCTGGATCATGACCCATGCCTCATTAAAACCTTACTAAGAAAACCCAGTGAGAAAAAAAATTAGTTAAGGAAAAAGAGTGCATTATATCATATTATGGATGCTCCCCCTGATTTAATAATTTCCTCTGAATTCGTATTCTTCTTTCAATAACTCAAGTTTCTTACAAATACTTCTTAATGAAGTTTTTCTTTTAAAACTCCATGTGTATTTACATGCTTCAGGCATGCTTTCTTATTTAAAACGTCTCCCTTTTGTGATTTGTATGATACTTATATTCATTTATGAATACAGTTCAGGTGCTTATAATTTTCTGTTTCAATCGGACTTGCATGTTGCAATACATATTTGTTGAATAAGACAACTTTCATTACTAAGCAGAAAGTAATCTACTCATCTTGAAGTATATCATGATTTTCATTACAACAATACTTAGAAGAATGAAGTATATCAAGATTTTCATTACAACAACACTAAGCAGGAAGTAATCTACTCACCTTGAAGTATATCAAGATTTTCATTACAAAAATACTTAGAAGAATGTTGCAATCTATCATCCATGTTCTTGGTATTCTTTATAATAACAAATGTAATTTATGTTCTTCAGGAACTTATATATTATAATAAGTTTTGCATATCGCAACTACCACTTCAATGGATATTAATAGTTTTATTACAACAATTCTTGAAAGCAGGAAGTGATCTACTCATCATGAATTATTTCAGGATTTTCATCACAACAATACTTAAAAGAATGTTGTAATCTACATTTCTTACTCTTTATCACTACCAAAGTTATTTAAATTCTTCTGGAATTTGTATACTTTCATCGTTTATACCTTCAAGGTATTGTAAGTGTTTTAAACACTTTCACCACTTTAATCAATTCAAATTTCTCTGAAAATACAATGCTCATGGCACTTACCAGTTGTTGACACTCTATGGTGCTTCAATAACTTCCATGTGTTTTTGTCATTATATATATTTCCATTTTTATCTTATGAACTACAGGTTCTCATCTTATGGAATGCAGGTCCATATATCTTATTTAGGAGAATTTCATGATGGCCAATCATATTTCTCTCTAATATCGGATTTTTAATCCATTTATAAATATAAGCGCTTTATTATATATTAATTTATCATTGATGATTATTTCTTGTCAGTTCTATACATAATTTATTGAGATCTCAAAACTTATCATGCTATAAGTACCTAAACCACATCTGGGGTTATTTTGGCAATTATGTCATGGTTTTATTTCAAAGCACCTTTTGTGTTTCTTTAGGAACACTCACCTCCTTTATTTTGCATCTTTATGACTTACTCCAAAGATATTTTGAACTGACTTTTATACCACATTATTAGCTGCGATTTACACCTTTTGGTCCTTCGGGGATTCAAATGTATATTGGAGAAAGTCTATTAGGGACATAATTGATAATTTATGCAAGTTACTTAATACTTTGCATAATTCTATATGTTAGCAAATATTTAACATCGATGATTCCTTTATCCTCCCCCTCAATGTTGACAAACATTATCACTTTAAATAATAAACCTACTTTGGATTCATTTTTGATCCATTATAGCATCATAGCTAGAGGATAATGCTCTTATTAGTTGACAAGATGCATTCATATTGAATTGCTTATTCCCTTTCATTGATTTGATAACTTGAAGGAATTTTCTATCATTTGAATATGCACATGACTTCAGGTCAATCAACATTGATATCAATCGACTTTCTGAAATATTAAATAGTATATGCATAATTTATAATATGAGCTCATGCCAACTTCAGGTTGTTAATTAAATATTCGCATATATGTGTATATACGTGTGTCCATGCATTCCATATGTAATTGATTTGCATATTCTTTCTTATTCGAGTTACCTATTTTAGAACAAATTGTTCATAAGGTTCCAATCATTAATTTTTGCTTTTCAAGCAATGTCAATGCGAATCTTAAAGATCGCATCATAATATCCAAAATATCTGATTTGGAACTGTATTGAACTTATGGTTCAAATGAAATATATGAATAACTTCAAGTTGTTAATCTATATTGAACTTCTGGTTCAAATAATATATAAACAATTTCAAGTTTGTTAAACTGTATTGAACTTTTGGTTCAACTGTATTGAACTTCTGGTTCCACTGTATTGAACTTCTAGTTCCACTGTGTTGAACTTCTGGTTCAAATAAAATATATAACAACTTCGAGTTGTTAAAATTTATTCTTCAACAAAATATGTAAATATAAATATAT
Organism: Allium sativum; assembly: GCA_030737875.1. Classification (NCBI taxonomy): domain Eukaryota; kingdom Viridiplantae; phylum Streptophyta; class Magnoliopsida; order Asparagales; family Amaryllidaceae; genus Allium; species Allium sativum. The sequence continues at coordinate 470,960,901 of CM060920.1, read as the reverse complement.
AAGCAAGATACAGCTCATTTTGAAAATTGTGCAATCTTTGGATGCATTATTATTGTCGCATATGATTTAACTTCTTTAAGAAGTGGAATGTTATTATTTCATACGGTTTGAATAAAGCTTCAGGCTTTTAAATTATGAAGTGTTTCAAATTCATTGATTGAGGAACTACGAGTTCCTATGCATATATATACACATGTATATCAATTTTATAAATTTATGATGAATTTATGGTTCTCAATCTTTTAACATACTTTTAATTCAGAAGCTTTTACATTTTTGCTAATTGACAAGATTTCAAACTTGTATACTTTATCAAAAATGTTTACACACACACACACACACACACACACACACACATATATATATATATAATTCAAGATTTCAGGTCCAAGACTTTGAGTTATACAACTTCCATTATAAATATTTTCTTTGCACAACTTTAGGTTGTGGTTCTATCCTTTCTTCCATAACATTAGTTATTACTTGCTAAATACATCGAATAATAATACATATGTTTATTCTTATTCCAAATACAAACATACATCAATTAACTAACAATAATTAATGCATCCAATGCATTTATGATAATAAGGTAATATAATATATTATCATAACAATGCATTCTCTAACACTCAATGCATTTATGACAATAAGGTAATATAATATATTTATTAATAACATAATCAACATTTTACATTCTCTAACATGAGTGGTTCAAAAATTTACAGATCTGTACATAAAATTCACAACTATAAACAAAAATAAACTACATGTCTCATATTCAATTTTTCTTCTTCTCATTCTTCAATATGAATGATTTGAAAAACTTGTAAATTTATACATAAAATTCACAAACATAAAAATTACATATTTTTTTGATTCACAATATACAACCCATATAAAGATCTTTTAGATCTTTCTTTTTATATCAAAAAAGCTTCTTGCCTTTTTAGAAACTGCAGGTTCTAAATTTTCATGTAATGACAATAATTGTTTTTGCATTCACTTCCGGTGTGTAGAATTAAGATCAATATTTAGATCTTAGCATAATATGATCTTCGGGATGCATATTTTCTTTATAAAAGTTTTTCCTAAGAAATAATAAAAACATTTCTTCTGGAAATATGATATGTTCTAAAATTACTGTAATTAAACTTCAGGTTTTATTATTATTCACATATCATTATTGTATATTTTAAACGGAAGCAAACCCTATAGATTTTCTTTTATTCACATATGATAGTCATTTCCTAAATGAATATGATACAATGCATCATAAATAAATTACAAAAAAAATATCGTAAATTAATGCCACATAAAAATTACATATGAATGACATAGCAAATGTGTTAAATAACATTAATGAACATAATAATAGCTATGATGTATATCTGTCCATAGTACAGCTACATAAAATGCTACTATGTCATTTTTCCTTCGGCTTATTATTGGAATACATAACTAAGTCATAAATGATGCAGTTTAGATAAACATGCAAACTATTTCTCCTTTTATTTTATGCTGACTGAAACATGAAAGTGCAGCATATCTTTCACATGCGCCATACATATAAAAAATATATATCTATTAAACATAAATGCATTAAATAAATAAATAAATCTTTTCTTATTCCTAATAGAAACAAGCTGAATTACTTAATTTCCATAACCAAAGCATTTAATGCATTTATGATATTACCATAACAATCACAATTAATGCATTTATAATAAAAAAAATGCAATGGACCGTTATGTGGCCAAAAAAATGTAAACCAATATTACAACGAATTGGTTTAATTGCAAAAATATATAAAACAATGAAACAAAAAACATTTCATCTCAGATCTAGGCATGCATACTTGATTCAAAATATCTAAAATATCCCAAATACCATATATATAACTGTATGTCCAAATTAATTAAATCAAGAAGCTGATTTCCTTGTATAAATGGTTCTAGATTATTCAAACCATTATATTCAATCAATAAACAGTAGAGGAAAACAATCTTTCATAACATATTCAAATTGTAATTTCTAAGTGATTCAGAATAATATGCAACAACTTATGTTATGATCGACAAAATTTATTTTCCAATTTTTAAAGCGATTCAGATTATTTCCAAAAAAAATGACTTAATTTTTTTTGTAACAATCCACACCTCCGTTCATCCAAGATATTGTCCCCAACTTAGCCACCATATAGGTGTGGGGTTTGGTTCCTCAAAAGGCCTCGGCGTTAGTAAGAGATGGGCTCTACTATATAAATACCACTTCACACAGGCTTCCATGATGTGGGACTTAGGGGGTGTTACATTCTCCCCTCCTACAGAGCCCAACGTCTTCGTTGGCTCACAAACATCTCACCCAGGCGTTGTGGTCCACACAGGAGCCACAATTCCGGCTGGGTATTGGCTCTGATACCACTGTAAAGACCCGAACATCCCCACCATTTGAATCGACCATAAACCACACGGGTCTGAACCAAAAGTTACAAATCTTCGAATACTTTAACTTTGGGAATACAATGCATCAGAACAACAACAGAAGACTTTTATAAAACATCATAATAATGTTACATCAGAGTACAAAATATCAGAGTACATCGATAAATAATAATACAGCGAAAGATAAATTACAATAAATTTAATACATTGTAGCGGTAGACTATAGATGCTCTGGACACAGCTTTAAGCTTCAATCCAGAATCCTGCTCAAGAGATAAATATCTGCAAAACAAGCTACTCGACTACCCATGTGGAAAATATAGGCACTCGAGTTTACCAGTGAAACAAACTACAGGTCAGTCATGGGACTGGTATGAGAAATCTCACTTAACCTATTTAAATAATAAGGCTAATCACAAGACCACGCCGCTAACGCAGAACGGGTTTACTCCACTGGATTTCCCGTGCATAAATTAAAGTAAATCGTTAAACAACGCAATGCTTTTTAGAAAAATGAAACCATTATAAGACTCAAGTCCCATCACACAATGCAACGCAAACTGGAGGATAGAGTTTTACCTTATAATGGTCAAAAATGCTTTGATACGATAAAAACGAATTTGATATTATTATTAGTGTATATGTTTTTTCAAAAACAATTTCAATCATAATGTATAAATCATAGACGGCATAGTACCCCATCCTACTATGTCGCCATACTAGTTCTACAATCAAAACCACATGGTGTCATATTGCAAATTGGGTTTCCATCATGAGTCGAGGCTAGGGATCGTCCTCTCCGATTCGATACACTATGGAAAATGCCTCAGGATTCCTCGCAGTAAACCTTGGATCTTCAGGGTCGGTCCACACATAGCGTTAGTGGATTGGCAATTCCTGAACACACGCTTCCCGGTTCTTTTGAACCTCTAATATGGCCACTAACAACCTATAAAACCCGAGGTACCTCATAATCCATCATCCACATAAGTAAAAATGTCAGGGCTGGTAAGTCACTAACACCACTTCTTAGCTAGAAAGAAACGTGTGCACTCCCTACAGTCCTAATCCCGTTTTTGACTCATACCGGGGTGTGAGGTTCGCGAAGTCACGCTATATACAAAGCTACACCTAAACAGGCTATGCTTTGATGATCTACCACAAGGCCCTGCTTTTCAACAAAAGCCTTGTTCATTTGCATCTTGGCGTGCCACATTGACAATCCGCGCCATGCGATCAATCACTATCAATATATACCCTCTGAGGGTGTTAAGAAAGAGAATAAATTCTCCGCCACCAAACGGATATATATTAATAGAAATCAATTTAATTTACATGGAATGAAATCCAATGTTAGACACGCATCCATTTACAAGTCCGTTCTGGGTCTGAACGAAACCGAAGTCACCTTATTCCTCCCCGTATGTCCAATACGAAGGAGAGGCGCTTGCATATCCGAACAATCAACAAGTATGTTCGGATAACTACTACTTTAACCCTTTACTAGTAGCTAGCCAATGTTGGGCATCAGTAGTCATCCTTTCGATGTGAAAATTGTCGGTCTTCGATCGCCATCTTTGATATCTTCGATTTAAATCGTCGTATAATCATTTGAAATGAGATTTAACTTGGTCTTTTCAAATGATTTTCACATATATATAATTCAAAACCATTTCATATTGTTAATAGTATTTAATAACGATTTATCGCTATTTTTATTTATATAAAAATAGCTCAATTAATTCAACGCCGCTTCGGGTCGATAAGCGGCGCTGGCGCTGTTTTTTATCAAAATTTGATTTACACATATCTCGAAATCTAACCATTGGATTTTGACCAAATTTTTATCGTTGGAAAGATCTTCCCAAAGCGGTCCTAACGGTTCTAGTTTTGGGAAAATCCGACGGTTGGATCTTTCAGTATAATCGTTTAAAGTTACAATTTCGAAACGCGAAATACCGTGCGTAATTCGTTTAATTTTGTTTTATATTTATATATATAAATATATACATATACATATATATATATATATTTATATATAATTCGCTCGACGACTTCAAACCCATTAATTGATCAACTAATTTATTTCCACTATGCATTGTTCTAGAGAATCATACATTCAATAAAAATGTAAGTTTATTGATTAACTAATTTATTTCAACTATGCATATTTTTCATCATTTCTATATACACAATAAAATGTAAACTTTTATTGTAAAACTTTCGATTTCAAACAATGATTATTTTACATGAATCATGCTTTACATTAAAAATGTAAATTTTAATGTTTCCACATTATTATCCAAACATGAATACTTTACATAATTCCTTCTTTACATTAAAAGTGTGAATTTTAATGTCTCAACCATTTTATCTATACAATGAATATTTACATATATTTTATCTTTACATTAAAAATGTAATTTTTAATGTTTTAAACACTTTATCTTTACAATAAATTCTAATATATGCATTTACAATAAAAGTGATATTTTATACTTGCATATAAATCCTAATATATGCATTTACAATAAAAGTGATATTTTATACTTTTGATGACAGTTCTAGTTTATTTTTGTTTAATCCTTTTAAATGAACAAAAATGTCTATTCTTGTTTCATCCTTTAAATTAGACAAAAATGAATATTTTTGTCTACTTCTAATTTAAATGATAAAAATGAATATTTAGTTTCATCCTTTAAATTAGACAGAAATGAATCTTTTTGTCTATTTCTAATTTAAATGATAAAAATGAATGTTTTCAATTCATTATTTTAAAATAAAAAAAATGAATGTTTTTCCTGATTTTCAAATCTTACATTAAAAAGTAATTTTTTTATGTAAACCTGTTTTAATTCCCAACCATGAATCTTCCCTCTATTTTATAACATTAAAAAAATGTCATCCTTTTTATGAAATCATGTTTTTAATCCTAAAACATGAATCTTTTCTATTTTTATAACATTACCTAAAAATGTTAACTTTTTATGTAATCATGTTTTAATCCTAAACATGAATACTTTCTACTTTAAGTAACATTATATAAAAATATTAACTTTTTAATATGATCATGTTTTCATTCTTTTATTACATTTAAAAATGTAACCTTTTACTTTCATTCTTTTATTACATTATAAAAAGGGTAATCTTTTATTTCTTTGATTACACTCTAGGAAAAAAAGTAATCTTTTGTAATCATTTGTTTATTTTATTACATTGTAGAAAAATATAATCTTTTCTATTCTTTCATAAAAGAAATGTAATTTTTAATGTGTCATTATATTAAAAACAGGTTCTTAATGTAAACATGTTTTCATTCTTAAAACATGAATAATTTTCTTACATTCTAAATTTACATTAAAAATGAATTTTTAATGTTAAACATGTTTTATTTTCATAACATTTCTAACTGAAAATGATGTCTTTATATATTAACAAAACATTTCTAAAAAATGATGTTTTATATATTAACAAAACATTTCTAACTAGAAAATGATGTTTTATATTTATATGACAAAAGCACATTCTAACTAAATGACATATTTAGGTACAAATTATGTTTCCTAACATAAATGATATATTAATTCGCATGACATGTTTTCTAACATAAATGATATTTTAATTCACATAACATGTTTTCTAACATAAATGACATTTTTGATTCACATAACATGTTTCTAACAAAATGGTATTTTTAATCTAACTTAACATTTTATAACAAAATGATATTTTTAATCTATCATGATATTTTAACTAAAATGACAATTTATTCTAATATGACATATTTTACTAAAATGACATTTTTTCTCTAACATAACTTTTTATAACAAGAATGTTATTTTTACCTAAAATGAAAATTTTAGCAAAAATGATGTTTTTATAATATCATGACAATTCTAAATAAAATGACATTTCATATTAACATGACAATTCTAAATAAAATGATGTTTCACAATAACATGACACAAAAATGTCTATTCTAATTTGCATACAATTCTTATGTATAAACATGACACAAAAAATGTTTATCCTAATTTTGTATACAATCTAATGTATAAACATGTTAACATAAAAAGAATAATTTACGTTTAACAATTCTAATACACATGTTAACATAAAAAGGATAATGTGACGACCCCATTCCCGATAAGACGGTGGCAAGGGTAATCTTTGGAATATAACACATAAACAGATAACAGCAGAACAGAAATAAATACACCAGATAATGCACAATAGAATACACTGGATAAATATAATCATCAGAGTTACACAACATATAAGATCATACTTAGTACAAAATACAGTTCAACTATACATAAATGTCTACTGCGGAAAAGAAAACATAATATGTACAACAGGAGCTGAACAACATAAAAAGAGATAAATGATAGAATCCATCTTCAGCTCCAGCTATCCAGAAAGAGCCCGCTAAAACCTGAATACAAGGCTGCCCGTGTAGAAAAAGGGGCACCCGAGTTTGCAAGTGAAACAAACTACGAGTCAGTCATGGGACTGGTATGAGAAATCTACTTAACACATTTTCAAATATGGCTAATCATAGGACCACGCCACTTTCGCGGAACGGGTTTACTCCATTGGATTTCCAGTGCTTTAAAACAAATAAATCTTTTAAACATCGCAATGCTTTTTATAAAAATGAAGCCATTATAAGACTCAGTTCCCATCACACAATGCAACACAAACTGGAGGATAGAGTTTTACCTTATAATGGCCAAATATGCTTGATACGAGGAAAACAAATCATTTGAAATGTAAATTTTATCGTTTAATTCTTAATTAGACTCCAACCGTAAACTAGTAAGAGAACGATTCCCTAAGTATTAACCCCGAAGGCCGAAACCAACATCAGACCAATACCCAGGAAACCATCTGTCATAGCTCGTTTCCAGTTAGTTTCTAATTTTAGATACAATCATAAATATCAATCATAGACGGCATAAGTGCCCCATACCACTATGTCGCCATATATAGGTATACAATCAAAACCGCACGATGTCGTATTTGGAAATTGGATTTCCGTCATGAACCAAGGCAAAAGATAGTCCTTACTGAATTCGAGACGCTCTAGCCCGCCCCTCAGGCAAGCCTTGGATCATCAGGGCCAGTCCACCGATGTGGATTAAAATTCCTGAACACTGCGTTTCCCCGCCCTATGGGGCGTCACTGGTCATATCCGACCACACCATCGGCTCAGAAGAGACCGAAGCTAACCGAGGCCTCGCTTTCCATCATCCACATAAGTAAAATACCCGGGCGTGTAAAACCCAAAGCACCACTCCTAGCTAGAAGGAAACACATGTCCTCCTTGAAGTCCACAAAGCTATGCCACATAGGCGTTGCTTTGATCATCAACCACAAAGCTATGCTTTTCAACAAAAGCTTTGATCATTGCATCTCAGCATGTCACACAGGCAATTTACGCCATGCAACTGACGTCTATCAATCACACAGAATGAAATCCAATGTCAGACACACAGTCCATTTACAAGTCCGTTCTGGGTCTGAACGAAACCGGAGGATCTTTATTCCTCGCATATCCGTACAATCAACATGTACGTTCGGACGGCTACTACTTCAACCCCTTCTAGGTAGCTACTCCTATCATGAGCATCAGTAGCACCCCTCCATTCGACGTGAAGATCATCGGTCTTGCATCGTCTTCATATCTTAGACTTTCAATCGTCGATCAATTATTTGAAATGAGAATTAACTCGGCCTTTTCAAATAATTCACGTATATTTAGAATTTCAAATCAATTCATTTCAATGGTTAAATTATTCGACATCACCAATTCTGTTCTTTAATGTAGTTTTCACGCCAAACACATTCAACCATCAAATATCACATAAACCAAGCAAATTCAGTTTATTTCCATTCCATATCGTTTATAATATTTTATCATGATTTATCACTATTTTTATTTATTTAAAAATAGCTAATTTATTCAAAACAACGCTTCAGGCCATAACGCGGCCGTGGCGCTGTTTTTCTCCTGATTTGATTTACACATATCTGAAAATCTAACCGTTGGATCCTCACAAATTATATATCATTAGAAAGATCTTTTCAAAACGAATCCAACGGTTTTAGTTTCGGGAAAATCCGGTCGGATCTCCCGCACTAATCGTTTGAAGTTACGATTTCAAAATACGAACTGCAGCGTCGTTATTCGATTTAATTTAATTAATTTTATATATATATATATATATATAAATATAATCGATTCTGGCGCTGTTTTTCTTCAGATTTGAATTAAATATTCCAGACAATCCAACCGTTGGATCTTTATAAAGTTGGTGTCGTTGGAAAGATATTTCCAAGGCGAACCCAACGGTTGTGGTTTTGGGAAAATCCGATGGTCGGATCTCCCGCACTAATCGTTTGAAATCATGGTTTCAAAACACGAACTGCAACTTCGTTATTCGATTTATTTTAACTATATATATATAAATATATTATATTCTTCGATTTCAAAACCATATTCATTTCATACATTTGATAAAAATGATATTTTTATCCAACAGACATTTATTTCAACACTTCACTATTTTTAACAATTCATGTATATAATAAAAATGTGATTTTTATTGCAAAAGCAATTTACTTAAAACACGAGTATCATTCAACACATGAATTTCTATTCAACGAATGAATTATTATTCAACACATGAATGTTCTCTATAGTTCGTATATATAATAAAAATATGATTTTTATTGTTAAAACAATTTATTTCAAAACACGACTATTTTATATAGTTCATATAGATGATAAAAATATGATTTTTATTCTAAAACAATTTATTTCAAAACACGAGTACCATTCAACACATGAATTTCTATTCAATGAATGAATTTCTATTCAACACATGAATGTTCTCTATAGTTCGTATATATAATAAAAATATGATTTTTATTGTTAAAACAATTTATTTAAAACACGAATACCATTCAACACATGAATTTCTATTCAACGAATGAATTTCTATTCAATACATGAATGTAGTTTCAACACATGAAAATAATTTCAACAACTGAAAATAATTCTAACACATGAATATTTCAGAAAATTTCGGCAGCATAACGACAGGGTAGTTAAAACCGGGACCGTATCGATGTACGGCTCCTCGCTCTACCTTAAAACCTTGCGGTTTTTGACAATGGGGATTCATGCATCTAGTTCGCACGCAGGCGGCATGTTTTATTTTCATTTCTACAATCTATTCTAATTTTGTTTTCAACCACAGATGGGTATTTTTCAACCACAATCAATCATTCTCAACCACAAACAATTCTATCAACCATTCGTATTATTCACCAAATTTCACATCAACCAAATAATCCAAACAATATCACAACCAATAAATATCGTCCATGGTCTATAGACGAGGGGAGTATATATATATATTCGTATATAAATATATTTCAATTCACTTCAATTCATTTCAATGTCATTTCATCGCATATATAATTTTTACAACGCATATATAACTTATACATCGAACATACAACTTATACAACGCTTATACATGAGGTGTACAACGCTTATATAACTCATACATCGACTATATAATTTATACATCGTTGTTTTCCATATCGTTTATAAATTAGAAATCTCACATTGGGTTCCACTCCACCAAAAATAGCAAAAGGCTCATAAAAATATGCGGTCTCTTCTAGAATGTAGAAGACGTCCACACGAGTCCACTGTCTCTTGTTTCACTGGATTTCGATCACAAACGAAAAAGATATGATTTTTCAAAGTTTGCAACGCTTAAAAGTGTAAAATTCAGTTCAATTAAAATCAGGCCGTTACCTTCAACGTGTTGTTCAAAACTAGGTCTTCCTTTTTCTCTCGATCCGTGAAGCGTTGGGACGATCAGGCTTCGCAGCGTCGAAGGGGAAGGAGCCACGCTTGTGCGCAGGGGGTGGGGTCACGTGCGATGGCCTGAATCAGCCGGGGCGGAGCTCGAAAGTCGACGACTTTCTCGAGGTGATTCAGCCTAAATACTTGACGAGGAAGAACGAGGTGGGTACGGATTGGAAGAGGAGGATAAGAGCTTCAAAATGGATCTAGGGGCGCTCGATTTCGTTGAGAGATGGAGGAGAAATCGAAGGGGAAAGATTTGAACAACATCCGCCGTTCGACAGTGAGGAGGAGCGGGTTTGACTGGTCAAAGCGGAGTGGGGAAGAAAGAATTCTATTGGCCTATATTTTTTTATATTTATTAATTTCAAAAATCCGAAACTACCCCCTATCCCATACAAACTCCAACTCAAACCCAACGACTGTCGTTCCTAGCTAATTACCCCCATCCCGGACACAATGGAATATGTTTCGTAGGCCAACTCGACTCTTTCAGTCAGTTTTTCTTCCAATTAAAATACAAAACATTCAATATTTGATTTGAACGTACATTTCAATTTGCCGGGGCCACATACTGATACTAAAAATTCCCGAAAAATAAATCTAGCTATGTTTTGACGATACGGTCCCAACAAAACTAGTTTCGTCGAATTCTGAGACCGTTTGAAAAATGGCCATTTTCTGGTCGATCCAATTTAACTGTAATTGACCAAAACACATTTTCCTTCTCCACGCTCACATACTAGCTTCAAAAATTATGAAATTTGAAACCTAGCAATAACTTCACATCCCGAATCCAACAAAAGTGGTTTCGTCGAATTCTGAGGTCGTTTGCAAAATGTCTATTTTCACGGGCGATATAATTTCCATAGCGACCTTTCTGAAAATTCATTTGGCCATAACTTTTGACGCCCGCTACGAAACTTCAATTTTTAAAGATTCGTTAGAAAGATATTCACTAACAGAATTAAATATTTTTGGTTTCACTAAAATCCGTTTTATTTTGCGCCCGGTATAGTCAGTCAAAGTTTGAATTGAAATTTTAAAACTGCCGCGCCATTTCAGGCCATGTTTATAATTCAAATTAATTATATTCATTTTCAACATCGATTCAAACTACTTTTCGTCGTTATATTTAAAATATTTATTTTAAATATTTAAAATTCACTAAAATAGCCCAATTAAAAATTTTAAATTGGTTCAGATTTTCCGGGTTGTTACAATCTCCCCCACTTAAAACTTTTCGTCCCCGAAAAGAAACAAAGTCGAAAGTGTTTTGATTAACCAACTCTACTTTCAATCTGGCTTCCATTCTTCAACTTTTCAGTTTCTAAGAATTTCCAAATTCTTCAAAATTTTTGGCTAACACCCTAAATTTTCGAAAAATTTCGCCATAACCTCCTTTGTACGGGGAGGGGTTTGGAAATTTATTGGGCCGTATTAGGTACCCAATAAATCCTAATAAGCATGCACATATTTATAGTGATATATTCTGGTGTTTACATGGGAGCGTGTATAGATAATAACTCCAAAGAATAAATTTTCGTCACCCTGTCTAAGCCTGAGGGAGTGTGTATTTTTAATTACTCCAGAGAATAAATTCTCGTCACCTCGTCCAGTATGGGAAATAAATAATCCATGTGTCGTATCTAATAACTAGAGAGACGTGATTATTGTCAATTCCAGACCCGTGTGGGTTTTTTATTAATCTGGCAATTTATCGTTACAATTTTATATGGTCCATATCAGTCATCAGTTCAACCTGTAATATATAGTCATCGCCATACAAGCCTCTCGCCCGTACGGTAAATCTTCAATCTCGTCACACAATCTCCAAATGCTTATGTGGTATATGATGAAGTATGCCTATCTTCAAGAAGTATGCCATGTAGTGTAGTTCAAAATTAATTGTTACTATCCTATGGCGACGTTTATTATTACACATAGAACAACCAGCACTCCGCATCCAATGGCATTCACAGGAGTTGATATAATAATAAGATTGCGCATCCAACTCATTAAGGTTTACCTATTTGTCGAGCACGCAAATAAAATCTTTACTCAACAGCTAATCCATTTACCTGTTCAAACATATATAATGCACATGTATATATTTTTATCTATTCTCTAATCAGTTCAATGTGTGATTTAATCAAATAAATTATACCATTCATTCTCTTATTGATTAATTTAATTACCATTCTAATAATTTAATAAATCAAATCCACAATCACACAACACAAACATCAATCAATTTATTTTTAACTTTTCAAAAATATACTAATTAATTCATATACCTTTTTGAAAACATTCAGACTATATGATTAAAAAGTTTACATCTATGCAAAGAAAACATAGCAAAGTGGAGAACATAATGGAAATGCAAAATATGGTAAATGTACCTTGCACCAGAGTCAATCAGAGATATCCACCCTGCACTTAGGATAGGCTTTCTTAATGCTCTCCTAAGTTTCCCAAGTACAATCTCGCGGATCTCCACTCCATTGCACTTTGACTAAGTGAACCTTTTTTCTCCTCAGCTCTTTGGTTTCTTTGCCAATTATCTTTAGTGGCTCTCTTCTGACTGCTAATTCTGGAGTGATTTCCAAATCCTGTTGTGCGGCTTCTTCTACAACGAGATCTGGATCATGAACGTGCTTTCGAAGTTGAGATACGTGAAATACATCATGCACTCCAGGCAACCAATTTGGCAATTGAACCCTATATGCGAGAGTTCCAATCCGTTCTAGAATATGAAACGGACCAATGAATTTGGGTGCCAATTTCCCTGTCTTACCGAATCGGATGACTCCTATCATCGGAGATACTTTCAAATATACATAGTCGCCCACAGCAAATGATATATCTCTCCTTCTCTTATCTGCATAGCTTTTCTGTTGGCTTTGGGCAGCTAGTAATCGTTTCTTAACGAAATCGACTTTGTCCGCAGCATCGCGAATCATATCTGGCCCCAACACAAGTCTGTTACCAGGTTCAACCCAACAAGCAGGGGATCGACATGGTCTACCATACAATACTTCGAATGGAGACATTTTCAGGCTCGCTTGGTAGCTGTTGTTATATGAGAATTCGGCCAAATGTAAGTGGTCTTCCCATGATCCGCCAAAATCAATAATACAAGCCTGCAATAGATCTTCAAGAATACGATTCACCCTCTCAGTTTGACCATCTGTTTGAGGATGATAAGCGGTGCTCAAGTTCAGTTTCATTCCCAATTCTGCTTGGAATGCTTCCCAGAATTTACTGACAAAAATCGGGTCACGATCACTAACGATGCTCATGGGAACTCCGTGCAGTCTAACAATTTCCTTGAAATACATCTGCGCCAGACTCTGAGCAGTTCTATTCGATTTGACAGTTATGAAATGGGCGGTCTTCGTGAAACGATCAACGATCACCCAAATACTGTCATTTCCTTTCCGGTTCTGGCCAAACCATCTATGAAGTCCATAGAAATCTGTTCCCACTTTCCACCTGGAATTTCTAGAGGTTGCAACAATCCAGCGAGCTTCTGCTGATCGCTTTCGACTTGCTGGCAGGTGGAACACCGGCTAACATATATAGAGATATCCCTTTTCATTGCCTTCCACCAGAAAGTTAGCTTGAGGTCATTGTACATTTTACTAACCCCCGGGTGGATACACAACTTGGACTTGTGACACTCGTCCAATACCTCTCTTTTGAGTTCAATGTTGTCGGGAACACAAATTCTACCTTTCAATCTCAGAACTCCTGCGCTATCCACTTGGAAACCGGAGACTTCGCCCTTTTGAATTCTTCTGATCATCTCCTTAATAAAACTATCGTCTTTCTGAAGAATAGCTATTTTATCAATCAACGAGGGTGTAATGATAATACTGGCGATGATCATATTCTTCCTGCTGAGCGCATCAGCTACAACATTGGCTTTCCCGGAGTATATAGAATATCTAGATCATAAGCTGCGAGAAATTCTAACCAACGCTGCTGCCTCATATTCAGATCCTTCTAGGTGAATAAATATTTCAATGATTGATGATCATTGTATAATTCAAACTTCTCACCCAATAGATAATGCCTCCAGATCTTCATAGTAAACACGATAGCTAGCAATTCAAGATCGTGAGTTACATAATTCTTTTCATGTGGTTTCAATTGACGGCTAGCATAAGCGACAGTGAGGAGGAGCGGGTTTGACTGGTCAAAGCGGAGTGGGGAAGAAAGAATTCTATTGGCCTATATTTTTTTATATTTATTAATTTCAAAAATCCGAAAATACCCCCTATCCCATACGAACTCCAATTCAAACCCAACGACTGTCGTTCCTAGCTAATTACCCCCATCCCGGACATAATGAAATATGTTTCGTAGGCCAACTCGACTGTTTCGGTCAGTTTTTCTTCAAATTAAAATATAAAACATTCAATATTTGATTTGAACGTACATTTCAATTTGCCGGGGCCACATACTGATTCTAAAAATTCCCGAAAAATAAATCTAGCTATGTTTTGACGATACGGTCCCAACAAAACTAGTTTCGTCGAATTCTGAGACCGTTTAAAAAATGGCCATTTTTTGGTCGATCCAATTTAACTGTAATTGACCAAAACACATTTTCCTTCGCCACGCTCACATACTAGCTTCAAAAATTAAAATTTGAAACCTAGCAATAACTTCACATCCCGGATCCAACAAAAGTGGTTTCGTCGAATTCCGAGGTCGTTTGCAAAATGTCTATTTTCACGAGCGATATAATTTCCATAGCGACCTTTCTGAAAATTCATTTGGCCATAACTTTTGACTCCCGCTACGAAATTCAATTTTTCAGATTCGTTAGAAAGATATTCACTAACAGATTTAAATATTTTTGGTTTCAATAAAATCCGTTTTATTTTGCGCCCGGTATAGTCAGTCAAAGTTTGAATTGAAATTTTGAAACTGCCGTGCCATTTCAGGCCATGTTTATAATTCAAATTAATTATATTCATTTTCAACATCGATTCAAACTACTTTTCGTCGTTATTATTTAAAATATTTATTTTAATTATTTAAAATTCAATAAAATAGCCAATTTAAAATTTTTAAATTGGTTCAGATTTTCCGGGTTGTTACAGATAATTTATGTTTAACAATTCTAATGCACATGTTAACATAAAGAGGATAATTTTTGTTTAACAATTCTAATGCACATGTTAACATAAAGAGGATAATTTATGTTTAGCAATTCTAATGCACATGTTAACATAAAGAGGATAATTGTAACAACGCGGAAAATCCGAGCCAATTTAAGATTTTTATTTTGGCAATTTTAATGAATTTTGAATATTTAAAATGAATTATTTTAAATAATAACGACAATAAATTTATTTTGAATAGAATTAGAATGTATATATATATTTGAGTCGACGTTAGAATATAAATATTTATTTTAATTATAAAAGGAACTGAAAATGGCGCGGTAGTTTGAAAATTCGATTTCAAATTTCAAATGAATGTACAGGTTTCAAAATAAACCGGATTTTAGCAAAACCAAAAATATTAGGATCTATTTGAGAATATATTTCCAACGAATCCAAAAATTTGAAATTTCATAGCGGGAATAAAAAGTTATCCCCAGTTGAAATTTCAGAATAGTCGTTTTGGAATTTTGGCCCTTAAAAATGGAAATTTTGCAAACGACCTCCGTTTTCGACGAAACCACTTTTGTTGGATCCGGGAGGTAAAGATATTGCTAGATTCCAAAATTCGTAATTTTGGAAATCAATATGTGAGCGTGGCAAAGTAAAACGTGTTTTGACAGTTTAAGTCAATTTGGATCGACCGGAAAATAGCCATTTTTCAAACGGTCTCCAAATTTGACGAAATTAGATTTGTTAGGACCGTATCGCCAATACGAAACTAGAAAATATTTTTTGGGAATTTTTAGATTCCGTGTGTGGCCCCGAAAAATTGAAATGTGCGTTCAAATTCAACATATAGATTTATATTTTGATTTTGACGAAAACTGATTGAAACGATGGAATTGGCTAACGGGACATATCCCATTGTGTTCGTAATGGGGGTAATACGCAAGGGGCGACAGTCTTTGGGCTCGATTCAAAGGTCAAATGAAAAACTTATTTTTTGAAATAAAATAAACTAAATTAATATATATTTCCATATAAGCCCCTCCCTCCTTACTCTCCCTTCTCCCGTCAGTTTCTAATTTAGAAAAAGAAAAAAAACGCGCCGCCACTTATGACTCCAGGGCGCCACCCACCGTCGTCGAGCCCCCCCATGTCGCCGGAGCCGCCCACTCCTCCTCTTCCTCCTCCTTCTCTGTCTTCAATCCCAAAAAAGCCCTAACCCCAAAATCCATTCGAAATCCACCACCTCCGGCCCAATGGCCGCCACCACCCATAGCCACTCCCCCCTATGCCCTCGCCTCCGACCAAGTCGCTCATCACTGACCGCGAAACCCTAAACCCGCGTGCCAGTCACTTCCTCACCGTGCTTCACCCATCACTCTGTCGGACATCCACCTATTTGAAGCACAAATTTAAGCCCAACGATTTAAAGGTGAGTTCTTTGAATTTATTTTGTGAATGAAGTTGTTTTAAATTTCTGATCTTTAAAGTAAAACAACATTGATTTAATTCAGTTTTTAACCTATATAAATGCAGCTTTTAACATATATAAATGTAGATTTCTAGTGTATATATGAAATGCGGTTTTAAAATATATATAGAGTGGTTTAAAAAAAATATGATTTTTATAAATATACATTGTTTTTACAAATATAAATAACATTGAATAAAAATATAATTTTTGTATATACAGTAGTAGAATAAAAATATAATTTTTATATATTCAGTAACAGAATAAAAATGTGATTTTTATTGAAATGGCTTTGTAATAAAAAGTTAGGAACTTTGAAAATAAAAAATTATGAACTTTGAAAATAAAGAGTTAGGAACTTTGAGAATAAAAAGTTATGAGCTTTGAAAATAAAAAGTTGAGATTTTTATATAAGGAAAGTCGAGATTTATATATATATATATTAACATGATAAAAATATGATCATTGTATATATAAGGTTTTGAAATAAAAATTTGTATTTTATATATGTTGATTTGAAATAAAAATATGATTTTTTTATATAAATGAAAGCGATATAAAAATTTGATTTTTATATATATGAACAGCATGGAAAAGGGGATTGCATTGGAATTTCGAACAAAATCCAAGCAGTTCAGAAATTCATAAATTCAGAGATAAAACTGGCGGAGTGGATCCCTAAGGTGAGAACTCCTCACTGAAATCTTTTATATACAGTTATTTATTTTTAACTGCATATATGAACTGTTTCCCCGTCGTCCACAGACCATGGACGATTTGTTTGATTGTTTGTTTGGCTAATTAGATTAGTTGGTTGAATTTGGTTGTTTGGGTAAAATGAATTGATTAGAACTGTTATGTGGGTATGGCGTGAGCCAATATAAGGAGAGGGGTAATGCTAAGCATTACCCGATTTTGATAGCGCGCCGTTATGCCGCCAAAATTTTCTAAAATATGTTAGAACAATAAAAATATTATTTTGTTGCGTAAATGAATTGAATAAATATTTTATTGTTAAAAATATAATTTTTAACGTGTATAAGAATAAAATAAATATTCATTTACAAATCAGACGATTTGTTTATGTACACACATTTATCTGACATTGATTGGGACGATAAAATTTTACACATCGCCCAACTGCACAAATAAAATCTGTGCTTGATTGATTGAAACCCCACATGGGTACTGGGATGATATTTGACATACACTAATCCCAATTGCTTAGTAGTATGTCAATCGATTGGTTGACAGACTGTTATAAGCGTTAAATATTTATATCTGATGTTTATGCAGCGTAGAATGCACTTTGGATGATGGTTGACTGTGTTTGATTTTTGTTGTGTACATGTGTTGTATGAAATCCATATAAATCAAATTATATGGTAATTGGATGTGTATGATTCTAGTTTAGAAAGAATGAATATTTTAAAATAACGAATATTTTAAAATAATGAATATTTTGAAATAATATTCAGTAAAAGAATCAAAATATGATTTTGATGTCCGATTTGGGATGGACACGAATATATTTAAATATATAAAGCCATGTTGATTAGATTGATGTCATTTTGACGTGAACGATGTTTATATCGATTTTATTCATTTTTATAATGAATATCGAAAAAGGAATTTATTTCAAAATCTAATGTTTTGATAAATTAGAAATCTAATGTTTTGAATAGAATGCACCGCGCCGCGGCTGTTCGCGAATTTCGACCATTGACTTCGAACGGACATTACGGGAGATCTGACCGTCGGATTCTCCTAAAATCAGAACCGTTGGGTTCATATCGAAAAGAGATTTTTAACGAATACAAGAAATTAGAAATCTAACGGTTGGATTTGGAATTATGTCCAAATCAAATTTGGAAAAGGTCGCTGTAAGTGCAGTTCGATGGCCGTTTATGGAAATCGACTGTACGGGCTTTGATAATTTTTTTAAAAATATCAATAATTAGTGTAAATTCATAATAAAAGATTTAGAAAGAATTGGGATGAAAAATTCCACATTTGAAAAGATAAAAATAGATTTTTATCGAAATGAACTAGTTTTGAACTAGAATTATGAAATCCAATATTTTTAAATAAAATAAACTGGATTTGAAATGGTTTTAAAAATAACCATAATTTCCAATATATATATTGGAAATGGATTTGGATCGAAACTGTCTTCGGAATATTTGGATGCTGGATTTTGTGATTATATAGATATTGTTATGGAAATTTAAAAGATATAATTATATCGTTATTTCCAGTACGATATTTGTTGGTTGTAGTATTTGATATTGAATATAAGCAGATGTATTTTTTATTCAGATCCTTGTATTTAATATCAAATGGGATTTTGGGTTGTCGTGAACGGTGTCTTCACTAATACTATTCTTAAACCCAGTTGAGTTAAGAAAATTAGAGACTAACTGGAGATTAGTCAAGTTGAATGGTTTCCTGGGTATTGATCTGATGTTGGTTTCGGCCTTCGGGGTTAATAATTAGGGAATTGTTCTCTTACTAATTTATGGTTAGAGACTGATGGAATGTGAATTGGGTTTATTGTGAACTGTGTTTTTAACGACATTCGTTCTTTAACCCGATTTACTGTGAAATGTGATTTGGAATTTATAAATCTTTTTATTAAGATTTAACGGGAACTTTCCAAAGTAAAGTTTTCCAATTTAACATATTAAATTGGAATTGAATGGAATTCGGTTTGGAAATAATCGAAGTAAGCTTCCGTAGAGGAGGGCGGTTAATATATATGGAATTTAAAAGGCCTTGTCGTTATTCCATTTATATTATCGGTTGGATATGGAAGTGTAATATCCCGCGTTTTTGGCCGTCAAATATTCAATTTAATTTATTTATTCTAAATATTTTATTTAGAAAATAAATGGATTTTAATATATAATTCGTTATTTAAACGAAGTTTGAACGTTAATTTATTTATATATTTATAAACGAGCTCGAAATGGCGCTGCAGATCGCTATTTGGCGATTTGAACTTCAACTGAATGTACAGAGTTCGTTTTAAATTGGATTTCTGTGAAACAAGAAATGGGTGGAGCTGATGGAGTATATCTTTTTAGTGGAAGAGAAAAATCAGGATTTCGTCATGTAGATTTTGAGATATGTCCAAATCAAATTTTTGAATAGTCGCTATAGAATCGTTTATCGACCGTATCGGTTTATTCTATATAACTAGAGATCGGGTTTGAATTTAGACAAGGTCCTTTTGGGAAGTAGCGATAATTTAATTTTTAGAATTTTACTGAAATTTTTAATTAATTTAATAAGCAACTTTTTATTTGGAGTATGTGGCACCCTATATCGACATTTCGGGGTTTCACAATATGAGTCCATCTACCGGTATTATTACATTTTTGGGACCAGAGCACATCACTCATTTAAATGGTATTTTTGTTTCTGTCCATAACAGTCCCTACGTGAACAGAATATTTCATAGTGGGGTACGCTATGTTTTTAACTTAAAACAAACTAAACTGAATGGTTAACTGGTCAAACGGACTCAGAATTCAACGAAACAAGTTTCATACGAAACCTTAGGAAGAGATCTAATGAAACGTCAAGGCCTCATATTTTTAGGATTTTTTCTGGAATTGTTAGGAATTATTGCTCGGTGTTTTTCATCGATATTTTCTAAGGGATTTTCGCAAACGATGTCGGAATTCGACGAAACATGTCCCATTGGGTTCGGAATATTTTTTTATGCTAGGATTACCTATTTGTTTGTCAAAAATGGAGGGTTTTTGTTGGAAATTTGACATATTTCTCATTGCAAAGTTTGGGATAATAAAATATTATTAAAAACAAGGACACTTCTTTATATAAGGCACCAACGCATTGTATTTGTGCCGTATGATATTCCTTGCACGCCAACCCTATCCCCTTGCTTTTCTTTTCAGTATCATATGTACTTTTTTTTATTTTTTTTATTTTTTTTATTTTCTTGTCTGCTAATTTTTCACCCTTGCCGACCAAGTATTCTGGGATGAAATGACACCCCCAATGCCGTGCTACCCACACAAGTTTCTCCTATATATTCATACGAATACCGTTCCTTTTTCTCCAGCTTCTTTCAGCGCAACCTCCTTTGAAAAAAAAAAGAGGCATTCGAAATAAGGGGGTAGAAGAAGCAACTGTAGCAATGAAGAAATACATGAGGAGGGGAACGTAGGGGCTGCGCATGCATTGGCCAGTTCTGGCTTCTAAGATTGAAAGAAAAAAAAAAGAAAAAAATAAGGGATGGACGGACGTAAAAGGAAGGGGAGGAGATCAAGGGTGGAAGAAGCATGTACGGCGGGCTATGTTCATTTGCGTTAAACGTTGGGGGGGCCAATAATAAAAAAATAAAATATATTTATAAAATAGAAGAACGCTGCGAAGATGAATGAAGCAGTTCCACAGTTTTGTAAAGCAAGAGCAGCAGATCAGTATGCAACACGGATGAAGAAGGAAGAAACAGTGCACTGGTTTGGGGGAGAGCATCAGGACGGAAATGATTGGAGAAGGCAGTACTGTTGCGAGCGGATAAAGCAAGAGTGGGCCGAATTGGATAAGGGTAAGGCCCGTTTAAATTTTTAACTTAAAGGTTTAAGCTGTTAACGGTATACCGGCCTGAGCCATTTCGAATGAACATTTACCGTTTATTTCATTTTACCTAACCCTATCGATATTAAGCGCGCAAGTATATTTGTGCCTAACCAAGGATCAAATGGACGCAAGGAGTCTAAGTTAAACATGAGTTGTTAAGCTAAAAATAACACGTGACCGGGTAAGAATTTGAACGAGACTAATATCAATTGTTTGGCCTAAGCATCATTTGCTCCGCCTAAATGTATTATTTACGCGACCCAAACACACCCAGTTATTTACATAGCCGACATGTATGCTTAATTATATTATTACACGCATGATCCATATATACGTTGCCAAGTTGTTAAAGTATGCCCCGTCTATTTTGTAATGAAGGTGACCAATTATTTTAAAAAATTAGCATTAAAATTAAAATTTTAGTAAGAGCTAATTAAATTAAATGTATATAGTAACTTAAAATGTGTGTAACGTTCTCACGTGTTATCAGAGTCGGAGAAAAACAAGGAGACAGTGGGACCATACCGACAAACATAATACTATGAAAGTGCAATGGACAAATTTGAACGCAGCTGGAGACTTGTGAAACAATCCGTTTTGACAATGACAAGTGAGTTAAACTCACTCAGTTACCCTTTTTATATTTTATATAAATTGGGTGTTTTTATTTTGTGTACTCTGCTTGCAAATGGTTGACTGCTTTGCTAGTTATCTATTTAACTGTTAATTTAACCGATGAAATTAAACTGTGTTTAATTTCAGTAAAATACCAAATCGTTATTTTTAACGATTGGTTCCAATAAAGGTAACTCACCTTGGTTGGTCACGTTTATTTATAAACGTGTTTAAATGGGTGCATTGTTTGAATTGCTTATGGTTGATGTTCAATGGTCGTTATTTAGTTTATCAGTTAAACAAAACTGAACAGTCTGATTTGAGATAACCATTTTGTATACAGGGAAGAACAGGTTGGAGGGATCCAACCGGATTCCTCAACTATATTATTTACTTCATATCATCATATATGAACTGCCCTGTGTGTAGTGTTTGATTTGATGGTTGATTATTGAATGTTCAACATCTGTTAGTTTAAACCAACGGGTGATATTGGTTGGGTAGTTAGCGGCATATGGCCTAGAAAATCAACCGTTTTATAGATATTGATTCACCGTCAGGTGAGTCAATAGAGATGAAGTTATAAAATGTATTTTGTAACTGGAGATAAATTTTTGAACATATTATTTTGAATAAAAGTTATTCAAGAGAAAGAAATAAATATTTTATTTATGTAAGACTTTAAATTATTTTTAATTGATTTTATAAAGCAAGTTCCGATGTAAATCAGATTGATAAGTACGAGATAGGAAATAAAATCACATAGTATTCAAGATGAGTGCCATTGCGTACGACTGCTAGCGTAATTCGCAGGGCTGCAGATAGCCTACGGCGGTCGGATGTTTCCTGAGGGAATCAGGCGTAACCATTGTGATCGCTGTGATCTAGAGTCAAGCGAATGGAGTCAAGACGAATGTTAATTAATCAATTAGAGTTATTCAAATATCGTATTTTGAATATTAAAAGAATTTGAAATTTCAATTTAACAAAAAGGAAATTAGTTTGTTAAAGGCCAGGCAATGCTGAATACTGAACCAGTGAACTCATTGGAGTGTCATGATTGAAACACTGTATATTTTGATAGTTAAAACACCGACTATCAAATATGTCCAATACGATTGTTGGTACGGAAAGACCGGGATCGAATTTATTCGAAAACCATTCCGACCAACAAATACGTGAAGATATCAGAAGATGATCGTGATGGAGCATTGAAGACCGTTGATTTTCATAAACGGAAGAACCACTAATATTCTCTGCCTGGCAAGTAGAGATAAGTTGTGATTCTGTCGTAGTTGGAATCTACGAGTTGCAAGGACTACTCGCTACTGATCCATGGGGTGATTCCTATATTGGATGCGGTAGGAGAGTGCCTTCGGTTCATCCTGTTCCTGGATGACGTGTATGGACGAGTGTCTGACAGAGTATTTCCAAAGGGTCACGTACGTTGATTTCTTCAAACGTA
Source organism: Allium sativum (assembly GCA_030737875.1). NCBI lineage: Eukaryota > Viridiplantae > Streptophyta > Magnoliopsida > Asparagales > Amaryllidaceae > Allium > Allium sativum. The sequence continues at coordinate 470,937,284 of CM060920.1, read as the reverse complement.
CGATAGTTGTTGGCAGGGAATTGCCATTCTCTAGCTTTCAGCTAGAGTATTTTTGTGGACGTCAATTAGTGATATCTGACGGATCTGACGATGTGGCATTCAAAGTGAATGATGACCAGATGTTCAAAGAAAAATTCTGACCTCAAGCCTCATCAACCAGGAAATGACAAAAATCGGGCAGGCAGCATGGCTATGTGGGTCGCTCCCATTAGGGTGTATGATCAGCTATCTAGAGGAAATCCTATTTGTTTCTTAAATCTATGTTTCGATGTTGTCCCTTTTCGGGAGACGGTTGCTGATCCCAACCGTCGGTGATATACATTCGATACTCTCAAGCGAAATGAGGGGTCGGTCATGTGAGGGCCGGGTTGCAAGAAGTTCTTGTTGAACCCAGTGTATTCGTCTCTAGAGATACACTATCGGAAGGTGGACCCATACCTTGTCAAGTCGGAATCCAATTCTCAATAAGCGCCTGCGGTTTTGATTGTATACCATATATGTGGAGCGTGAGATGCAAGCGTTCCACTAGATTCTATTTACTTGTATTTAGACATTATTATAATATCAGACAAGATATTGATTTCAAAACTGTTTTGGGTTATCGTAAGGTAAAAACCGTCCGTATTTATGTGTGGATTTGGTCTTACGATTATCCTTTTCTTTTGAAAAGGTTTTGAACTTTAAAATCAAGATTGGATGGTTCACCCTTATTACTGTGCGAGTTTATCTCACTTTGGTTCACCAGACTGACCCGGTGTTTTGTAAATGCTCGGGTTAGGCCGGGTTGTACAAGTTCAGGTTATCGACTACTGTGAAGAGACGAGCTGGAAGAGTCCAGACGTATGATATTACTAGTATTCCGCTGTGTGTTGTATGAGGACAGATTATCACTGTCCAGATGTTGATGTACTCTGATATTGTAAGTATTTTTAAAGTTCTCAATAAAGATTTACTTCTGTATTATATTTTGTTCCGCTGCGATGTGAGACTCTGTGTGGTGTTTCTTCTTCTTCTTCTATTCTAATATTTCTTTCTTTCTTATCTCACCCTCTAACTTCTTTCTATTAATGATCTGGAATGTTCGATGTCTGAATGGTCAACATGATAGTTTGATGTTGATTTTCGGAGTCGAAAATCCCGGTTCGTTACAGTGGTATCAGAGCTATTGGTTAAGTAATTACCTTGGCTCTGTGGCGTGACTCAATAGAGATGGGGTTAGTAATACCCTAGATTGAGTTTGAGTGTATATATATATATGAGCGCGTATTTGTAAATTGTTATAAAAACTGTCTTATATTGTGTTGATTGGTTTGTCGAGTAGTTTATGAATTCTGGTCGATACAGTAATGCAAACTGGGCCGATAAGTGTTTCTAAACTCTTGAACAGAATAATTCGACACAGTATGTTTTGAAAGAGGGTAAATGGAAATTTTTACCCGAAATATATTTTGATATTAGCAAGGTATATATATTAAAATTATTATAATGTATATATTGGTTGTGTTAATTTGTTAATATAATTGAATCAGATTATAATCAAGATGGTTTTAAATAACTAGTCAGGATTAGTGGAAATGTAATAAATCAGTCAGATGAATTAAATCTCAATTTAAATCAGAATTTAGGTTGAAATTGTGAAAACTTAGAAAAGTGTGAAAAAGAATTTTGGATTAAATATATGGGAATTTTAAGATCCTGGGAGATTTTAAATTTGGTTTACAAGCATCGTGAATGATATTTTGAAATAAATTTCAAAATGGAAGTGTTTAAATATGGTTTGATAAGTGATATAGTATTGAACTCACTTCGATCGCTGGAAAATAATTCTGATGATGACGGCCGCATCATCAGTGTTCATTTTCGAGTTCTAAGTGACGGATTACTACCAAAGATCTTGTTTTGAATTGTTTTGAGAAAAACAAGTTGTTTTGAATCCTGAAAAGGAATATTTGATTTTTGAAAAAGAGCTGAACTGTTTAAAAAACTCCCAGGTAGATTATTTGAACAAAAACAAAATTTAATAGAAATTGGGAAGCAAATACGAATTGAAAATAATTAACTAGAAACTGAATTAGGATATAATATATCAAGTAGAATCCGATTTTGAATTGTGAGACAGGAATCTGAAATGATGTTGGTTAAGAGTTGGAATGGATAATGGAAGGAAATTGAGTTAAGAATGAGATTTGGCTTGGTTGCGAGAAGGATTTGGTTTTGAAGATAAAATTGGGATTTTGTTTGGGAATGCATTTGCATATGCTGACAGGACAGTAGATGGAAAGGATATAATGATATGCCCGACAAAAAGGTACACGTTTATTTTATATGGGTCTGGTGATTTATGAGCCTATTTGGCAAGCCGCTTGGCTGTTTTATCTTCTTTTGGATTGGAGAAGGCCTAGAAAGGCGAGGTGTAGTTGTACCGACTGAGCCATACGGAGGAGGTGTTGGCGAATTTTTTCGAAAATTTAAGGTGTTAGAAAATTTTCAATATTTTTGAAAATATTTATTTACGGTATTGAACTGATTTTAATTTAAACTAAATCGGATCTGGAAATTAACGGGTTTGTAGCGTTCTTTCTTACCTTAGCAATTTCGAGGACGAAATTATTTTAAGGGGGGAAGAATGTAATATCCCGCGTTTTTGGCCGTCAAATATTCAATTTAATTTATTTATTCTAAATATTTTATTTAGAAAATAAATGGATTTTAATATATAATTCGTTATTTAAACGAAGTTTGAACGTTAATTTATTTATATATTTATAAACGAGCTCGAAATGGCGCTGCAGATCGCTATTTGGCGATTTGAACTTCAACTGAATGTACAGAGTTCGTTTTAAATTGGATTTCTGTGAAACAAGAAATGGGTGGAGCTGATGGAGTATATCTTTTTAGTGGAAGAGAAAAATCAGGATTTCGTCATGTAGATTTTGAGATATGTCCAAATCAAATTTTTGAATAGTCGCTATAGAATCGTTTATCGACCGTATCGGTTTATTCTATATAACTAGAGTTCGGGTTTGAATTTAGACAAGGTCCTTTTGGGAAGTAGCGATAATTTAATTTTTAGAATTTTACTGAAATTTTTAATTAATTTAATAAGCAACTTTTTATTTGGAGTATGTGGCACCCTATATCGACATTTCGGGGTTTCACAATATGAGTCCATCTACCGGTATTATTACATTTTTGGGACCAGAGCACATCACTCATTTAAATGGTATTTTTGTTTCTGTCCATAACAGTCCCTACGTGAACAGAATATTTCATAGTGGGGTACGCTATGTTTTTAACTTAAAACAAACTAAACTGAATGGTTAACTGGTCAAACGGACTCAGAATTCAACGAAACAAGTTTCATACGAAACCTTAGGAAGAGATCTAATGAAACGTCAAGGCCTCATATTTTTAGGATTTTTTCTGGAATTGTTAGGAATTATTGCTCGGTGTTTTTCATCGATATTTTCTAAGGGATTTTCGCAAACGATGTCGGAATTCGACGAAACATGTCCCATTGGGTTCGGAATATTTTTTTATGCTAGGATTACCTATTTGTTTGTCAAAAATGGAGGGTTTTTGTTGGAAATTTGACATATTTCTCATTGCAAAGTTTGGGATAATAAAATATTATTAAAAACAAGGACACTTCTTTATATAAGGCACCAACGCATTGTATTTGTGCCGTATGATATTCCTTGCACGCCAACCCTATCCCCTTGCTTTTCTTTTCAGTATCATATGTACTTTTTTTTATTTTTTTTATTTTTTTTATTTTCTTGTCTGCTAATTTTTCACCCTTGCCGACCAAGTATTCTGGGATGAAATGACACCCCCAATGCCGTGCTACCCACACAAGTTTCTCCTATATATTCATACGAATACCGTTCCTTTTTCTCCAGCTTCTTTCAGCGCAACCTCCTTTGAAAAAAAAAAAAGAGGCATTCGAAATAAGGGGGTAGAAGAAGCAACTGTAGCAATGAAGAAATACATGAGGAGGGGAACGTAGGGGCTGCGCATGCATTGGCCAGTTCTGGCTTCTAAGATTGAAAGAAAAAAAAAAGAAAAAAATAAGGGATGGACGGACGTAAAAGGAAGGGGAGGAGATCAAGGGTGGAAGAAGCATGTACGGCGGGCTATGTTCATTTGCGTTAAACGTTGGGGGGGCCAATAATAAAAAAATAAAATATATTTATAAAATAGAAGAACGCTGCGAAGATGAATGAAGCAGTTCCACAGTTTTGTAAAGCAAGAGCAGCAGATCAGTATGCAACACGGATGAAGAAGGAAGAAACAGTGCACTGGTTTGGGGGAGAGCATCAGGACGGAAATGATTGGAGAAGGCAGTACTGTTGCGAGCGGATAAAGCAAGAGTGGGCCGAATTGGATAAGGGTAAGGCCCGTTTAAATTTTTAACTTAAAGGTTTAAGCTGTTAACGGTATACCGGCCTGAGCCATTTCGAATGAACATTTACCGTTTATTTCATTTTACCTAACCCTATCGATATTAAGCGCGCAAGTATATTTGTGCCTAACCAAGGATCAAATGGACGCAAGGAGTCTAAGTTAAACATGAGTTGTTAAGCTAAAAATAACACGTGACCGGGTAAGAATTTGAACGAGACTAATATCAATTGTTTGGCCTAAGCATCATTTGCTCCGCCTAAATGTATTATTTACGCGACCCAAACACACCCAGTTATTTACATAGCCGACATGTATGCTTAATTATATTATTACACGCATGATCCATATATACGTTGCCAAGTTGTTAAAGTATGCCCCGTCTATTTTGTAATGAAGGTGACCAATTATTTTAAAAAATTAGCATTAAAATTAAAATTTTAGTAAGAGCTAATTAAATTAAATGTATATAGTAACTTAAAATGTGTGTAACGTTCTCACGTGTTATCAGAGTCGGAGAAAAACAAGGAGACAGTGGGACCATACCGACAAACATAATACTATGAAAGTGCAATGGACAAATTTGAACGCAGCTGGAGACTTGTGAAACAATCCGTTTTGACAATGACAAGTGAGTTAAACTCACTCAGTTACCCTTTTTATATTTTATATAAATTGGGTGTTTTTATTTTGTGTACTCTGCTTGCAAATGGTTGACTGCTTTGCTAGTTATCTATTTAACTGTTAATTTAACCGATGAAATTAAACTGTGTTTAATTTCAGTAAAATACCAAATCGTTATTTTTAACGATTGGTTCCAATAAAGGTAACTCACCTTGGTTGGTCACGTTTATTTATAAACGTGTTTAAATGGGTGCATTGTTTGAATTGCTTATGGTTGATGTTCAATGGTCGTTATTTAGTTTATCAGTTAAACAAAACTGAACAGTCTGATTTGAGATAACCATTTTGTATACAGGGAAGAACAGGTTGGAGGGATCCAACCGGATTCCTCAACTATATTATTTACTTCATATCATCATATATGAACTGCCCTGTGTGTAGTGTTTGATTTGATGGTTGATTATTGAATGTTCAACATCTGTTAGTTTAAACCAACGGGTGATATTGGTTGGGTAGTTAGCGGCATATGGCCTAGAAAATCAACCGTTTTATAGATATTGATTCACCGTCAGGTGAGTCAATAGAGATGAAGTTATAAAATGTATTTTGTAACTGGAGATAAATTTTTGAACATATTATTTTGAATAAAAGTTATTCAAGAGAAAGAAATAAATATTTTATTTATGTAAGACTTTAAATTATTTTTAATTGATTTTATAAAGCAAGTTCCGATGTAAATCAGATTGATAAGTACGAGATAGGAAATAAAATCACATAGTATTCAAGATGAGTGCCATTGCGTACGACTGCTAGCGTAATTCGCAGGGCTGCAGATAGCCTACGGCGGTCGGATGTTTCCTGAGGGAATCAGGCGTAACCATTGTGATCGCTGTGATCTAGAGTCAAGCGAATGGAGTCAAGACGAATGTTAATTAATCAATTAGAGTTATTCAAATATCGTATTTTGAATATTAAAAGAATTTGAAATTTCAATTTAACAAAAAGGAAATTAGTTTGTTAAAGGCCAGGCAATGCTGAATACTGAACCAGTGAACTCATTGGAGTGTCATGATTGAAACACTGTATATTTTGATAGTTAAAACACCGACTATCAAATATGTCCAATACGATTGTTGGTACGGAAAGACCGGGATCGAATTTATTCGAAAACCATTCCGACCAACAAATACGTGAAGATATCAGAAGATGATCGTGATGGAGCATTGAAGACCGTTGATTTTCATAAACGGAAGAACCACTAATATTCTCTGCCTGGCAAGTAGAGATAAGTTGTGATTCTGTCGTAGTTGGAATCTACGAGTTGCAAGGACTACTCGCTACTGATCCATGGGGTGATTCCTATATTGGATGCGGTAGGAGAGTGCCTTCGGTTCATCCTGTTCCTGGATGACGTGTATGGACGAGTGTCTGACAGAGTATTTCCAAAGGGTCACGTACGTTGATTTCTTCAAACGTACGATAGTTGTTGGCAGGGAATTGCCATTCTCTAGCTTTCAGCTAGAGTATTTTTGTGGACGTCAATTAGTGATATCTGACGGATCTGACGATGTGGCATTCAAAGTGAATGATGACAAGATGTTCAAAGAAAAATTCTGACCTCAAGCCTCATCAACCCGGAAATGACAAAAATCGGGCAGGCAGCATGGCTATGTGGGTCGCTCCCATTAGGGTGTATGATCACCTATCTAGAGGAAATCCTATTTGTTTCTTAAATCTATGTTTCGATGTTGTCCCTTTTCGGGAGACGGTTGCTGATCCCAACCGTCGGTGATATACATTCGATACTCTCAAGCGAAATGAGGGGTCGGTCATGTGAGGGCCGGGTTGCAAGAAGTTCTTGTTGAACCCAGTGTATTCGTCTCTAGAGATACACTATCGGAAGGTGGACCCATACCTTGTCAAGTCGGAATCCAATTCTCAATAAGCGCCTGCGGTTTTGATTGTATACCATATATGTGGAGCGTGAGATGCAAGCGTTCCACTAGATTCTATTTACTTGTATTTAGACATTATTATAATATCAGACAAGATATTGATTTCAAAACTGTTTTGGGTTATCGTAAGGTAAAAACCGTCCGTATTTATGTGTGGATTTGGTCTTACGATTATCCTTTTCTTTTGAAAAGGTTTTGAACTTTAAAATCAAGATTGGATGGTTCACCCTTATTACTGTGCGAGTTTATCTCACTTTGGTTCACCAGACTGACCCGGTGTTTTGTAAATGCTCGGGTTAGGCCGGGTTGTACAAGTTCAGGTTATCGACTACTGTGAAGAGACGAGCTGGAAGAGTCCAGACGTATGATATTACTAGTATTCCGCTGTGTGTTGTATGAGGACAGATTATCACTGTCCAGATGTTGATGTACTCTGATATTGTAAGTATTTTTAAAGTTCTCAATAAAGATTTACTTCTGTATTATATTTTGTTCCGCTGCGATGTGAGACTCTGTGTGGTGTTTCTTCTTCTTCTTCTATTCTAATATTTCTTTCTTTCTTATCTCACCCTCTAACTTCTTTCTATTAATGATCTGGAATGTTCGATGTCTGAATGGTCAACATGATAGTTTGATGTTGATTTTCGGAGTCGAAAATCCCGGTTCGTTACAGGAAGTTTATATCGATTATATATATCGATTTGTTTTCCATGAAGATTCCATTGTTAATGGAATGTGATTAGGGTTTGTCGTGAATGGTATCTTTAATAATACTGTTCTTAGACCCAATGGAGTTAAGAAAATCAGAAACTAACTGGAGATTAGTTAAGTTGAATGGTTTCCTGGGTATTGATCTGATGTTGGTTTCGGCCTTCGGGGTTAATACTTAGGGGATTGTTCACTTGCTACTTTACGGTTAGAGGCTGATGAAATGGAAGGTGATTTTAGGTTTATCGTTAACCGTGTTTTAAATGACATTGGTTGTTTAACCCAGATAAAGACAGGAAATGGTTTCCCAAGTTAAATAATCGTTAATATTGATTTTTGGGAAGATTAAAACCAAGTGGAGTTTTAATGCATCTTTAATTAGATTGAATTGATATCCAAAGGAAATATAAAAAAATAAATAAAGAATTTATCTCTGATAAAATTAATGGGAACCTTTCCCAAAATATATGAATATTTGGATAAAGAAATATTCTGGATTGGAATGAGGCGTATTTTGTGTTTTTATAGCACTTGTTTATTATATACGCGAGTTATTCAGAAAGACCGGGTTTATCCCATTCTGAATAACTGATTCGACGATGTGTCGAGAATAAAGACGGTGGTTGAAGACCGGAGGTCTCCACATCGTTTGGATGATTACTGATGTCTTGATTGGGCTGTACACCCAAGGCAAGGTAATAAGTGGTGATCGTCCAGACGTACTTGGAGATCAACGGATATGCGAGGGCCTCTCCCCTATATTGGACATATGGGGGAGGAATAAGGTGCCTCCGGTTTCGTTCAGACCCAGAACGAACTTGTAAATGGATGTGTGTCTGACATCGGATTTCATTCCATGTGATTGATATACATCGGTTGCATAGCGTGAATTGCCTGTGTGGCATGCTGAGATGCAAATGATCAAGGCTTCTGTTGAAAAGCAGAGTCTTGTGGTTGATGATTAAAGCACGACTTTAATATAGCGTAGCTTTGTGTAGCGTTAATTCGCGAGCCTCATAGCCCGGTGTGAACCAGAAACGGGAGAGGACTGCAGGGAGGGCATGCGTTTCATTCTAGCTAGGAGTAGTGTCAACATTTTACATGCCCTGGCATTTTACTTATGTGGATGATGGATTGCGAGGCGCCTCGGTTATATCGGTCGATCCGAGACCGATAGATTCATTTGGCTCATTTACGCCCCATAGGGCGGGAAAACGCAGTGTTCAGGCATTTTAATCCACTCCGTGTAGACCGGCCCTGAAGATCCAAGTGCAGTTGCGGCTATTCCTGAGAAAGGGCTAGATTGTCTCGAAGCGGTAAGGACGATCCCTTGCCTTGGTTCACAGATGGAAATCCAACTTCCAATACGACATTTTGCGGTTTTGATTGTAAACCTATATATGGCGACATAGTGGTATGGGGCACTTATGCCATCTATGATTGAAATTGTTTTGATACTATACACTTATAGTAATAATAAATGATGAAATTTCACGTACCAAGCATTTTTGGCTATTATAAGGTAAAAACTCTATCCTCCGGCTTGCGTTGCATTGTGTGATGGGACCTGAGTCTTATAATAGCTTCATTGTTCTTTATTTAGCATTGCGCTGTTGTTTTATGCATTGGTATTCTGGGGAGGAAACCCGTTCCGTGTTATACGGCGTGGTCCCTGGATTTACCTAACTTTAAAATAAAGATTAATAACTGTTTTAGTTCTCACACCAGTCACATGACTGGTCTGGAGTTTATTGTTTTAACCTAAACTCTAGGTACCCCTATTTTCCGCGCGGGCAGCTAGTAGTTTTGATTTTGCAGATTTATATTCACAGGATCCTGGTTTATAGCTGGAATGATATTCGGAATGCTCTGTATCCGTATATTCCTTTCAGTTGTGTTTTGTATTATTTTCCGCTGCTATGTAATGTATTGTAATCTCTGATATTTACCGAATGTATTTTATTTATTCATACTCTGTATATTCTTGTATTCTGATGGAACTGTGGTAATAAGCAATGAAATGTTCTTCTGTTTGTGTTCTGATTCGTCTTGTCCTCAAAGCAATCTGGTCTTTCCTTCACGAAGTTCGGGTCGTGTCAGTTTGGTATCAGAGCTCTGGTTTACAGAGCTCGAGAACAAGACATATTAGAACCGAACGAAAGAATTCACCAAAGATTGGATTAGTAATGTCCAATGAGAATGACTCGTTAGAGATGGGATCAGTAGTATCCTAGAACGAGTGTGAAGAGTACAGTTTTTAAAATAAAAACGAAAACAAATATTGTTTGAAAATTTAAACCATTTCATACGTATTTGAAAATTTATTTTATATTGAATTTGGACAATCCAATATATAAAGATTTTGCATATACGCCTTGCAAACGTGTATTCGAAGTTTTAATATACTGGATAGATATAGAATCACACTCTAGTCACCCGAAGATGATTCTATTGATGACGTACGACATCAGTAGTTTATTTTCGAGTTTCGAAAGTGGGATTTCTGTATATTTCCAATTGACTGGAGGGAGAACCAAAACTATATAGGGTTTATTGTTGTGAATTGGCATCAAAAACATGATTTTCTGTATATGTATCAAAGATATGAATTTGAAAAGCTAATCAACTAATTGATTGATGGTTAAGTTGTATGATTATTCATTTAAACCATTATGTGAATGTACGGTAAATTTAGGCCAAATTGAATCAAATATTGAACTGTATTGAAAATTGTTTGGAATTGCATGCATATACATGTGTATACATTGAACAGGTCACTGGAAGGAGGCTAGAGCAGAGGAATAAAATTGTTTGCCCGACAAATAGGTACATGTTTATTGAATTTCTTGGGTTTTGGATGATTTTATGAGCCGATTGGTTAGCCGCTTGGCTGTTTCTTTTTCTTTTTGAATTGGAAAGGCCTGTATGGCAATTTCGGGATTTTCCCGGTGCTCCCGTGCAGGGGAGGTTATGGCGAAATTTTTCGAAAATTTAGGGTGTAAGCCATATTTTTGAAAAATTTGAAAAGTTCTTAGAAAATAAAATGTTGAAGAACTTAAGCCATAATGAAAATAATGAAAGTTGAGTTGGTTTGTAAAACAACTTTCAGCTCCGTTCCTTTTCGAGGACGAAAAGGTATTAAGTTGGGGAGATTGTAAAAACCCGGAAAATCTGAACCAATTTAATTTTTTTATTTTGGCAATTTTAATGAATTTTGAATATTTAAAATGAATTATTTTAAATAATAACGACGAGAAATTTATTTTGAATAGAATTAGAACGTATATATCTATTTGACATTAGAATATAAATATTTATTTTAATTATAAAAGGAATTGAAAAATGGGGCGGTAGTTTGAAAATTCGATTTCAAATTTCAAATGAATGTACAGGTTTCAAAGTAAACCGGATTTTAGCGAAACCAAAAATATTAGGATCTATTTGAGAATATCTTTCCAACGAATCCGAAAAATTGAAATTTCATAGCGGGAATAAAAAGTTATGCCCAGTTGAAATTTCAGAATAGTCGCTATGGAATTTTGGCCCTTAAAAACGGAAATTTTGCAAACGACCACCGTTTTCGACGAAACCACTTTTGTTGGATCCGGGAGGTAAATTTATTGCTAGATTCCAAAATTCATAATTTTTGAATCAATATGTGAGCGTGGCAAAGTAAAACATGTTTTGACAGTTTAAGTCTGTTTGCTCCAAATTTAGGATCAAACACCAAGGGTGTAAAAGTTACACTTCACCGATTCGGTAAGAATATGGAACCGCGTAGTCACAAAATAAACGAATAAAAACAAGTAAGAACACGAAGGAATTTTTATAGTGGTTCGATTCAATATGAATCTACGTCCACTTCTAATCATTACTCATTAGGACATTCTAGCTTACAACATACGAATTTTCCCTCATTACAATCATTTCTCTCTTTTAACTCTACTTATGATCTAACTTCTTTTAAATTTGGTGAGGAGTTAACGGAGTCTCTAGCTTAATAGTGATAGAAGTATGAATCTTCAATCCTTTAAGTGCTTTGACCCTTCTCCATGATTTTGTAAGAGTTTTGCATTAGATCCGGATCTAGAGTGGATCAGAGAAGATATGAGATTCCTTGAATGATGTTGGAGCGATTCATCTTGTAGCTCGAATGAGATTGAAGAAGCTTAGATTCAATTGTAGAGAGCTCTAATGATCTTTTACATAGATTTGATCTTCATGAAGTTAGAAAAGAGTTGTTGAATCCATAGAAGCCATTAGAAAAGTTGTAAATGAGTTTTCAATTTGGCGGAGTATCCCTCTTGGAATGAATTTTCGGTCCCCCTTCCAAATGAGTTATGAGGGGTATTTATAGTAGATGTTGTAGGGGAGTGGCAGAGTCGTAAATTAGGGTGACTTGGCAAATGGTTGGCGCTAGGTTGGATGCGTTATATATCCCGCACACCATGACTGGTTTATCCCGCACGCCATGACTTATTTTACGCCTTGTAGCACACAACTTGGCAACGACATGAGCTTCTGCGATATGGATAAATGCGGCTTGGTTCATATTCGTACAGTTGGCTATGAGCTGGCATGCGACTTGCGGGATGACTTTTGCGACATGAATGCAGTGGCAGTATTGACTGAATTGTGATATGCTGGATGGGTTCTTCTCATAATATACGACATGAGTGGCTTGAGAATTTATAGTTGTCCTCAGGTAAATAATGGAGTAACGGTGTTGTAATGCTCCCATACACCATTGCCACATGTCCCATATATTAATTGCCACATGTCCCATATATTAATAGCAATCAGACTCATTTTATATTGTATAATCTCAGCTTTATAATGTGAACCTTTCCAGGCTTTATATGCCCTTATGCCACGTGGTTCCATTCTTTTATACTTGAGAGCATCATACTTTTCTCGCACCAAACAGATTTATGAAGAACACGGTCCATTTATGCCAACATTTATATCAAGGCACTTGTGGCTTGCTTAATGCCATGTTGTGTTCCCCTTTATTACATGCGACATGCTTTAATGTATAGCATGCTGCATGGCTCCAAATGAGCTCACACGTCCTGAATTATCCCAACGACATCACTTGCTCCTCTCATGGCATGCCTTTCCAGTACACTGCGGCTTTGCTTGAACTTTATGGCACATGGCATCTTAACGGCATGAGTTGGAAGCTGGACAACGACATGACTCCATTTATACATGGGAACGACATGAGTTATGTTGTTTGAACGACATGGGTACTCGTGTCATGAATCTCACGGGATGTCTACAATATTTGGGTTTGTGCAACATGATTAATGTTGTTGGTGCTTCATGGTTATCTTGCGCCATGACTAGGTCGGTTGGCACGACATAGCTAAGTTTTAAGATATGCGACATGAATCATATCGTTTTAGTGATTTTGTTCGAACGGCTCAACCTGTTCGACATGATTGGCTAACGACATGAAGGGCATGACGTCACCGACATGGTTTACACATCGTGAATATAATGGTACGAATGAGCTTTGATTATACAATGACATGAGTTATATGTCCTGCCGTATAAGCGACTTGTATGGTCATGACGCATTGTTTTCTGACCTGCATTTTAACGCGGTTAACATTTGCCCCTCGAAGCATGTATTTTTGGCTTGCGAGAAATGCAGGCTTTTAAATGAACACAATTTGCGTTGAGATCCAGTCGTAGCTTTTTGTCCGCTATGGCAAACCATACTTTGAATTTGTAAACTTAATGTCACCTATTCTGTAATTAAAACAAGTACTTGGCGATTTTGGACTTATACTTCACCATCGACCGTCCATATCGATGGTGGATTAGTTAATCACTAAGAAAATAATTTATAACGAATTTTATTTTTGAACTGAATGAAGTATTTGCACAGAATTTTTCTACTCAGCGGTTTATAACTCACTTAATATTGTCTATACAAATACAATATTCAAATTCGAATTTGCATTTAACGATTAAAATCAACTAATGGACTGAGCTGACTTGAGATTTTGAACGCTATCATTTTAATGACTTATATGATGGTGTACGGTATTTCATATTTGGGAAATACTTATCTGTGATTCATTTTCTGCTTCTTCTTGGAGAAGCTCCAGATATTTGTGCCCCTTGCTTAGGAAGTCGTTATTAGTCTTCTTCACGGGAAGAATTTCTATCGCTGAATGTCTGTCTGCTTTGTTAGTCAGTTCTGACATCGGAGACTTCAGTGGATGCCCCCGATGATCACATAAACTTGACTATCTAGAAGCCCGCTAACATGGTCTAACAATTTCCAAATTTGTCTGCTCAAACTTTTACAATCGCTCGTGCTTAAGCTCGTCATTCAGTCATGCTTGGCCAACATGTTAGTTTAAGAATGCTCGACCCGTATTCGGTTCAAGTATGTTTGAACATATATTGGTTTGAGCATGCACACTTTTGAAGATTTTCCTGTGTTAGAGCCTTTGTTCATCGTTGAATTTTCTGTATTACTAAACTTTGTTTGGGGCCCGTTATGCCGGAAAGTATTAACTGCAATAATAGGGCAAATTTTCCCTTTCGTAGCTTGAACACTGCGTAATAGTTTAAAACTAGAGCTGTAACCTATATTTAAAAGCTACAAGCTTCCAATTTGAAGTAGTATAGTCTTTTGATAACTTATAGAGGTCATATAAGATGATCTTAATCTACAGATCATGATTTTGATGTGCATCCTCAAGCCATGTCGAATTACTAATTCGCTGGAGTAAGTTTGGAATCAGCTTTGGCCATTCAATGCTGTAGATGGATTCACAAAATGGCCTTGCATACCAATAGGTACTTTGGAATCTGCAGTGTGCTTTAATACTGGGTTGCTTTAAATCCGGTAATCATATGTTTGTAGTGTTGAGATTCAGTCGCAACTTTTTATAAGTCCTGAACTCCTTCATGTCAACACACCACCCGAGCTTTAGCTTAATAGACACTTTGAGGCTTTGGGTTGATGCCGCGATCTTAAGCTTTAGATCGCTACCAGGTTTAAGGCTCTTAGGCCGCTAAATTAGCCAAGGTCGTCATTACGTCCTACGCTTTAGGTCGCTAGTGGCCTAAAGTTTTCACTTGTCAATATAACCTTTTAAATCACATGACGACTCAAACTACTCAATTATGGGGCAACCCAAGCCTTTGAGTGATTTGAACAATTTACTCGGCTCACAATATCGGGCCTTGAGATGACCGAACGTCTTATGAGCTTGAAATGTGGCAACACCCTTAACCTTTGAATAGTTGAAACACCCCACCTCCGTTAGGGTCACTCTCAAAGGGAATGCCCTAATTTTGGTGGAGGTTTATAAGTACAAGTCACAGATATACAAGACAGATATAAGAACACATATTTGTAAACAGCGGAAGAACAACAAACTTTTATTTCATAAAATCAAATACGTGTTACAACAACATCCTTTCCAAAAACATAACATAACACTTTCATGATCTGTCTTGAGTACATTATTTAAAGAAGCATAAATAAAACATAGATAAACTGCAGAAGCCCCATAGTGGTTATCCAAAGCCATAGTTCAAAAACGGAAAGTTCCAAGCAATACATTTCTCTTCTTCAAGCTGGATGTTAATGCTGGTCAAGCTGCAGTGTTCCCTCCCTGTGGACCTGTGGGGGGGGGGGAAACGGAAGAAAGGAAGACGAAAGAAAAGTAGAGTCAGACATAAAGCCTGAGTAAGTCTAGTACTATTTTGTCTATGAATAAAGAACTGGGTATGATAAGTATAATCAAGAAGTGGGAAAGCACTATAAACTTGGTTAAGTTGTCTAGGGTCGAATATACTATCGTACCCCATGTTAATCTCTGAACCCGTATAAACTAGTTTCCAACTGGCACCCCATAATCAGGGTGATGTGATCCATTCAATGATGATCGGCTCCTACTCGCATAGTTACATGTGTCTTACGGCCCCCGATGTCGTAGTTACCTATGCTGGTCCCACCATGGGGTGTATCAAGTCCCATGGCAGCGGCCCGACACAACCTTGGAATGCACAGGTATGCTACTGGTGCCCAGTGCTTTATTTTTCTGCGCCGGAGTGTGTGCACGCCCGCACCCCGTTAGAACCTACACTGCTACACCACCGCCGTCGATTTGACCTCCTACAATCAGCCCAGTAATCGTGCCCCACCCTGCCTAGTTTCAGGGTTTCCTGATACACCTCCTAGGGTTACTGCTGAAAAGGGTCCCCCGTTACTAGGTTTTCTATCTCTAACCACATGCTAAGTTGGTTAAGTGTTTTCTAACCTAACCCCACCAGTCCGTTTAGTTTAGCATGTTCCATTTTGATTAAGTCTTTAGTTCACTTAATCCTAACAATCCTGACTCAGCCTTAATTATCTTATTAAGGCCCTGACCTCTCACATTAGACAGGTATTGTTGTGGCTGCCTGTTGCCGGTTGGTTCCGGGCAGTCTTACGCCACAACTCAGTCTAACCTCGGGTCCTTATTGGGCTCCATGTTTAACCTCTCACATTGGATAGGTATTGTTGTGACTACTGGACAGCCGGGCGGTTCCGGGCAGTTTTACATCATAACTCAATCCAACCTCGGGTTAAACACATCGTATGTTCTACATTTACATATTTTGTCATTCTTCTTTATTTCTTATATGTAAATATTTGCGGCCCATTATTAAGTTAATGGTGTAAAGGTTACACCAATCATGGGCCCAACCCATACTTGAACTTGGGCCCTTCTATTTTGTATTTTCATTCATTAGTAATTTTAACCCAACGTTATTTTCCCCCGGTTTACACGTCCGTTTATTATATATATTGGGCTTAGCCTTTTAAAGCCCAATTTTGCCATGCGAAAAGGGGAGGCTTATGGCGTGATTACATACACAAAAAGGGGAAGGTGAGCGTATGAACTTGCAATATGACGTTGGGAATACAAAATAGAAACTGGTGTACTTGCATAGTAGTGACATATACTTTGGTCATAAAGCATAGGTGACATGAATCAAAGCATGTGAACTTGTAGTTGAGATGAGAGTCTAAATTGGGTATCATTATTGACACATAGTCATAACTACAACATGAACCTATACTTTTATTTATGCATAATGTCAAACATAAGCATGGCATAAATTTTCTAACATAAGCATGGCATAATGTCAAACATAAGCATGGTATAAATATTTCTAACATAAGCATGGCATAATGTCAAACATAAGCATGGTATAAATATTTCTAACATAAGCATGGCATAATGTCAAACATAAGCATGGTATAAATATTTCTAACATAAGCATGGCATAATGTCAAACATAAGCATGGTATAAATATTTCTAACATAAGCATGGCATAATGTCAAACATAAGCATGGCATAAATATCTCTAACATGAAATCATGATTCTTACTTTAGTCATGTAAACTTGCAAAAAAGGGATTTTGAATCTAATCCTAACTATGTACCACATATGTCATCATATAATTCTTGTAAACAAGATAGACTTAATCATGGATTTCAATTATGCCAAATATCATTCATAGCCTAGCCATATTCATAAGTTTGCAAATAGGTTTTCTAGTACAAAAGCATGACTTAATACATGATGCCAAATTCTTAACATAATTTCATATGGATTATAATAACCAAACTTGTTTTAATTACTTACAAATTGATTTATGCACAAAAATATACATCATGATGGCATAGTAGCAAAGCCCCAAACTTGCATGTATTTAAATCAATCAACTACATACATGTAGCTTCAACATGGATTACATAATTTGCGAATATTCCAAACGTATACTTGCATAGAACTACCGCATGTAGTTCTTTATAATTGAATAACATAATCCAAACGTATATAAATTGATAAGAACGCACAAATATGAATTACTTTATTGCCACAATTCAAGCATACAAACCAACACAATTATTTGTTCATACCAAAGTAATACTCTACTTACAATGGTGTGACGAATTCTCTAATTAAGAGATATGATTCCTTTGTTGAATTGATTTGATTTAGGTCTCTTTAAGCTTTAGAATTTTCCTCCTAATCCTCTCTCTAGTTGGCGGCTACTCTTAGTCGTTCCTCAGCAACATGGCGGCTATGTTCTTAATTTTGAATGAATAGATTAGGGTTTGTCTAGGGTTGTTTATATAGAGGTTAGGAACTGATTAGGACCATTGATGTTGCTTGGATTGATCGTAGCCATTCATTCGATAGAGAGACCAATTAGAGCTTGCCACCTAGCCCTAATGACAAAGCAGACCACAGAAAATCGGCCAAACACAGACCTAGCCAGCCAGGTTGGACTGGGCTCGACCTGGCTCTGAACCAGGTCGACACCCCTGTCGATAGCCCTGTCGACAGGCCTGTCGACCTGGTTAGACCAGGTCGACAGCCCAGTCGACCTGGGTGCGTCAGGCGGGTCTTTTTTCCGCCCTGGCCCATTGGGCCCCCTTTTGTTTTTCTGAGCTTATTTTATTCTGTTTGAATTTTAAACTTAATTTAAAAACTTCCGAAGGCTATATCTTCTTCATACGGACTCCGTTTTTCGAAAACTCGGACTCTATTTCGCGTATTTTTCCGAGACGAACGCAATGGCGTATCCCGTTTCCCTTAGTTCTTTGATTTCAAATTAATTATACTTTAATTTGTTAATTTCACAGTTATAAGATTTTCGGGGTGTTACAATAGTTAAGTGACCTATCCTTTGAGCAGCCTAAGCTTTTAAGCCTTTAAACAACTTAAGACTTTTAGGTTGTTGAAAAATTTAGGCTTTAAGCCGTGGAGCGACCTAATTGTTAGGTCGTTGGGAGATTCATTTGATACTCGATGCTTGTTTTGAAGTACATTATATTTGAGCACTCTAGAGCCTGAACAATCCACATCTATGTCTTGAGAGTTGAGCACCTCGTACCCTGTTTCCTATCCGTACTTTGTTAAAAAATGAAGTTCCATGCGCAGAGTGGATACCGGACGGAAGTTTTTGGTCATCGTTCCGGAAAGTAGATCACTTTTGCTTAGACTGAAACTTTAACTAGGGTTTCCAAGGTTAAAACGGGTGTAGTTTTTGGATTTTTAATGAACCGACTTTTGGTTATCCATTGTACTTTTGGCAATTTGTGATTGTTCGCCTTTTAGCTTTGCCACAATAATTTGGTTGGATTCAGAAATCTCAGTACATAACTCCTGAACAAGATAATGATACATGTTGTCTTTGTCTTACTTCGATGGATGGTGGTGTAACACTGGCTCAATTTCATCGGAGGATCTCCCTTAGCATAGGTGACCTTTTAGAGAACTTGTAATAAATAGCTTTTGCGCACATTCGGCGGCAAATTCATTGTCGATTGCTCAAGGCGACAACGGGTTAGTTTAGTAAAAGGAGACAAATCATGATAAATATTTATAGACTTGAATATGTTATCGATGTGAAGCTGCTTTTTATTTAGGAGTTTATGACTTGGTAGATATAGTTCACACTGATAATACACTTAATTTGCTCAGCGACAATACTCAAGATTTGTCAGTCCTAGTTTTCGACTGCGAATTCTAAGTATTATCTTTCAAATTATCACTGTATTAGGTTCAATACCTATGAAATGTGCGCACCTGACCATTTGTCTGATGTAATTCCGAATTTGGCTTGCCCTGTTTAATTATTAGTGATGCCCCAGTCCACTCGACTCGTGTTCTTAGCCAATCTTCTTGGGTGGTCATGACCGTAGGATTTTTGGTAAATCGAGTAGCTTATGTGCATCACTTAACAAGTTGTGCAAGGTCAGCATTTCATATAATGCTTTTGCGGTATTCATCCTGAGGACCTTGAGTCTTGGAATTGGGTTTTCGGAATTTGAACGTTGCCCATTAATAATTTTGCATCTTGCATTACTTTTGCATTTGCCCATATCATCCTTTTCGCAATCTGAGAAGCACCGTTGTATATTGCAACCTTACAGTTTTGTTGTTTCTTTCAATCGTGTTTGACAGAGTTTATCATCCTAGACTGGACAAAACTTTGAAATTTCGTCTCACATTTGTTTTCCCCAACGCACGGTCATTGCTCAACCTTGCATATAACTCATGTTGACAATGTTGATGGATACTAGCTTCAATTCCTAGAGAAGTGCTATCGCTTTACGGGATTATGTCATATTAGCGTAATTGCTTTCAACATCATTTATTTTCGGGTTTGAAGCAGAGTATTATCGGGTTCTTTGAGTTATATACGATTAGAGCTTTGTAGTCAAAGAGGCTTTCGTGTTGAGGCGCTTTAGATTTCTTGGCCAAGGAATTCATTCCCACGAGAGATCGTTTTTTATCTACCTTGACCAATGTACCTACCCTTTCTTCTACTCGGGACTGGTCGTTGCTTAACTAATTGAACTTTCGAGGTCGCCTTTTATTGACGTATCAAGTCATGTTGATTGTCCAAATTGATTGTGCTCAATGAGCTCAAAGAGCTGCTGAGAATAGATTAGTCGCGGAGCAGCGAGTCAACGCTAGTTTGCGGGAACAGACTGCTTCTCATGAGTTAAAAATTCTCTTTTTGAAAGCTAGAATCAATGGAACTTGAGAAAGAGAGGGAGAAGGTTCTTTTTTAAAAACTCAGTGTCATGGGACGAGGCAGTTTATCATTTTTACAAGGTAGCTTCTTCATCACTTTGGCTGAGGCTTGGAAGCTAATTATTGACGGTCTTGAAGGTTATGTTAAGGACGCGAGTCAACCAACCACTGCTCCCCTAGTTAATTCTGAAAACTTTTGACGGTTCCATTGGTTCTGCAAGAAGTGGAGCTGAAGCTTTACCGATTGCTCTTTTTTGACCGGATATTGTGCGATTATCAACCTTCGCTTCTGGACTGCATACACAACTCATTCAATGATATAGAAATGCTTCTATTTTGTTGTAATTTATCTTGTGCATTTCCATATGTTCGATTCTTTGCTGAGTATACGTCTTTTGGTTTCTGCAGTGTCGTGACGAGCTCGTGGTATGTTTTCCAAACATTGATTTTTTTTCAATGTGGTAGTGTTGCCCCCATACCAAAGTTCGTTACAGGCTTAAGGTTAGGCAAGACAGACTATATTTGGAAGTCATGTGCTTTTACTTTCGTATTTGGGGCTTCCTGGCTTACTCATGATCCAAGGATTCCTGGCAATTCAAGTCCTTCGGAGATTGGATTTGAATATATACTCTCAGAGAGGTCTTGGTAAATCTGTTATTCGTTGTGATTGAATAATTCAGTCACTTCTAGAATTTGTCGGACGCCTTCGAGAAGGTCTTTGGGTCTGTCACTAACCGAATTTGGAGGACCCGGCTTATGATCGGACACCCCTAGAAGAGGTTTTTGAATCCGCCACTAACTGGATTTGGAAGACCCAACATATGGTCGGACACCCCCGAAGAGGTTTTTGAATCCGCCACTAACTGGATTTGGAAGACCCAGCATATGGTCGGACACCCCCGAAGAGGTTTTTGAATCCGCCACTAACTGGATTTGGAAGACCCAGCATATGGTTGGACACCCCCAAAGAGGTTTTTGATCCGTTGTTCGTTGAGTCTGAATAATTCATACGCTTGTCGAACTTGTCGGACGCCTCCGAAGAGGTATTTGATCCGTTGTTCGTTGAGTCTGAATAATTCAGACGCTTTTCGAACTTGTCAGACGCCTTCGAGAAGGTCTTTGGTCCGTTGTTCATTGAGTCTAAATAATTCAGACGCTTGTCGAACTTGTCGGACGCCTCCGAAGAGGTCTTTGATCCGTTGTTTGTTGAGTCTGAATAATTCAGACGCTTGTCGAACTTGCCGGACACCTCCGAAGAGGTCTTTGATCCGTTGTTCGTTGAGTCTGAATAATTCAGACGCTTATCGAACTTGTCGGACGCCTCCGAAGAGGTCTTTAATCCATCAGTAACTGGGTTTGAAGGACCCAGAATCAATAGTTGGATTTGGAAGATCCAGCATCTGAGCGGATGCCTCCAATGAGGTCTTTGAAAACCCTGTGTTTATATCGCTATCCGGCCATATACTAATGGCATCGACGATCAACCGGGTGCCCCTCGGGGAGGTCTTTGGTTTGAAAGCCTAGTGTTTATATCGCTATCCGGCCATGTATTAACGGCGTTAGCGATGAACCAGGTGCCCCTCGGGGAGGTCTTTGGTTTTTAGAGTTGCGTTGTTTCACAGGGCGGACGCTAGTCCATTTATCGGATTTTTCATCGTGATTTGTTAGAATTAGGGCCCTGAACCTTGCAATTAAGAAGGTGCCCCTACGGTGAAACTTACAATTTTGTTTGTAGTCGGAGTGTCACATCATTTGATTTCTCAATTCCTGGTGCCCCTTGTCTGCGGCTTTGTACTTCACACCTTCATATTTACTATGGATGGTGTTTGAGTATTAAGCAACGGATGCTTGAGCTATCCTTGTCAGGATGTGCCGGAGCGGTCACAAGGTTTTATTTGACTATGTATGTGCTTCCGCTCTTTTAGAAGATGGTTGCTTCATCTGGTTCCTCCTTCCTTTCCCCTTTATTGGTGAACTTAGCGATGAAACCGACTAAAGCCTATCCATTTATAGTTCTTCGAGGATGGTAAGTGATGTAATAATGGCTAAGCTCAATATCCTACTTTAATTATCCTTCCTAAGCTTATGAGCAGAAGAGAACTTGCTTTAGCGGTTCATCGATAAGAACTTTGATAAAATGGGCTTGGTAGTGTGGCCTTTTCTTCTTTGAGGCAATGAGCAGACAATATTCTAACTTCTCCAACTTAGGATGGTTCAGCTTTTCCCCGGTAAGCTTTTTGTTAATGTAGTATGCTGACCATGGTACTTTCCCTTGGAGTAATATCCTTAGAGTGAAACTTATAACCCTTTAGTTCATTTACTATGAAATTTGCTCACTGTTCGACCCTTCGCAATTCCTTCCTTCTACTTTTCAAGGCAGTGCTCTTTATCTCTATACTTAGATATATTTGTCACTTGGACTGGTGTTTTTAGGGTTCATGAAGTATCGTCGACTTTCAACGGAACAAGCGCTCATCAGGCGTCATTTGTCACAATCAAGCTGAGTAAATCTGGCTTTGGCAACCTTGTTAAGTACACTGCTTGACTTCCCTTTCCAATCTTCTAGATGGTGCATTACACTTTCACTTAACATGAGGAATGATGCTCGTTGCACCCGACGCTTGGAACATCATTGTCGAGGCGTATTATAAATATCACTCAGACTTATGGAAATACAAGGAAATAAACATTCCTCAAACCGCATGGTGTTTAACTTGGCAAGTGACTTGCAGTTGGAAATTTGATGTTTCCAACTTCCTACTTACCCCTTTAATGAAATATATGGCTTTATGACACAGTGCCCATTTGCTATGCTTTTCATCGTATGATTATGGATAAATTTTCAATTTGATTTGTAAAGTGGCACTCCACATCACCGGGTTTACTCCATATGATGCTTTCGGTACCTAACACTTGGACTGTCCAAATGGGGTATGCTAACAAGGGTCGCTAGAATTTATCAGACCGTGAGCCTGAGCCAGTAAGCGCCCTGCAGTATTAAATCGATTTTAGTGACTTTAGATATAATGGAATAATCGAAGTAAAGCAGATGCAGATTTCTCATTATATGAAAATCGACATAGTAATTGCTCAATTACAATTCCCCTTTTTACCATAGGAGGTTAAGATTTGTAAAGGAAAGCATAACAGTTTTTCATAAGAACTAAGTAGTTTTTTTAATAGAATGTTGACACAAGCGGTCGTTATTCCGGATTCCCAGTGTTGAAACTTCATCAAAGGTCAACAGTTTGTTGATGCCATTCAGATGCTCTTGGCTGATAGCATATGACCTTTGCAGGTTAGACTCAAATATTTCAACACTGGCTTCTATTGAGCTTCGGTATGGAAGTGTCGGGCGATCATTGGATGAACAGGAGCTTGTGATTCCATTGGGATCATTGCCTCCGTCGGGCTATACTCTTGAGAACTCTTGTGGAGTTGAAAGAAGACTTGTCGTATGCGATTTCCTGACATATTTTTGCAGCTTGCTCTTTCTAACTAACATCTCGATTGAGCTTCTCAGATGTCTGCAATCATTAGTATCATGACCAGGTTGGTTGTGATAATGGCAGAAACTTCCAGATGTCGCTGCTTTGTTTGAGATCTTTAATATTGGTGGTGGCTCTGGAAAGAACCCTGCGCCTTTAGTGGCAAAGAAGATGTTTTCCAAGGTATTATTTAATGGAGTTAATTCTTTAGACTTGAAAAAGTGAAATCTCTTGTTTGCTTTTTCCCCTTTGTCTCCATATGTTCTTTTTCGCCCTCCGACATCCTTCTTGTGGCGCACTGGATAGGTAGGGGAAGAAGGTTTCTTGGACTTGCTTTCCTTATTATCATGATGAACACAATTCTTTATACGAAAATCTGAAACAGTAAGGTACATGCTCCTTTCCACACCAAGTTGTTCTACATGGTTTGTGAGGCTGGCTTGAGTGGTTTCGAGAGCCCTTATTTGATTCAGCAACATCTCATTTGAAGCATCTATTTTCTGGTGCAATATGGTCATAGCGGCAACAAATTCTTTTTGAGTTACATAATCCCTTGGAGTTGCATTCGCGGTTAGATTATTGGCTTGGGAATCGACGGGAGTATCCATAATAGCATTGTTAAAGGTTCCTACATGCTTAATGCTATTTCCTGAGATAGGCTCCTTGTCTTTGCATTGTTCCATGGGGCAGACATCGACCCTTTTCTTTAACATTCGTTCGGGCATGCAATGACGACTAACAAGATGAGGGCCTATACTCCTGGTTTGAAGAAATACCCCTTCATTAGGATTTGCAACCTTTTGGGAATCGTACTCGTTCTCGTGTCTTTTCTTTGATGGGACTTGTTTGAACACTTCGAGATTTGTTTTGAAATCTTCAATGTTGGTTTCATTTCTAATATTCGACTGAACATCAACTTTATTTACCTCGTGATCGTGATTATGATCTAATACCAACGAGTGTTCATTTCCATTTAAGTCGGTTTCAATTTTGCGAGGTGCTAGATTGGCTCGAGCAATAAGAAGAGTTTCCATCTTATCCACCAAAGTTTCATCTTTCTTTTTGGAATCGGTGTCAACAGCTTTAAACTTGCTATGGGTTATTCTAGCTTCCAAAGTTTCAGCGACAGTCGGGTTATTAGTTTGTGGAATGACAGAGACATTTTTTACAACTTTACCACATTTTTGCGAGTTAACTTTTAAAGATATGAGATTCGTTTGAGTGGCCAGAAGCACATCAAGCTTATTCATTAAGGCTTTGTGTGAAATCGCCATTTGTTGATTCAAGTCGCCCACAACCGTATCCAGTTGATCTTGAGTTATGCCCACTCCACATCCCAAGGATCGATCAACGTTTGAAAGATTAGCTTATGGGTTGGTGATAGCTTCATGATCGACACTTCCCGAACATCCGGCGGACCTATTGTCATACTTTTTCAGCAGAGGCATAACTTCGTGCAACTCTTCGGATTGTGGTAGAGACCTTTTGAATTTGAAAGAGAGTTGGTCGATTAGTCTGGATCGAGGACTTATGAAATCTATGGTAGAAGTTGGCTTAGAACTTCAATGGCAAGGCTCTTAAGATTGAGAGAAGTGTGAACGCGGCCCCACGGTGGGCGCCAAATGTTTGCTCCAAATTTAGGATCAAACACCAAGGGTGTAAAAGTTACACTTCACCGATTCGGTAAGAATATGGGACCGCGTAGTCACAAAATAAACAAATAAAAACAAGTAAGAACATGAAGGAATTTTATAGTGGTTCGATTCAATATGAATCTACGTCCACTTCTAATCATTACTCATTAGGACATTCTAGCTTACAACATACGAATTTTCCCTTATTACAATCATTTCTCTCTTTTAACTCTACTCATGATCTAACTTCTTTTAAATTTGGTGAGGAGTTAACGGAGTCTCTAGCTTAATAGTGATAGAAGTATGAATCTTCAATCCTTTAAGTGCTTTGACCCTTCTCCATGATTTTGTAAGAGTTTTGCATTAGATCCGGATCTAGAGTGGATTAGAGAAGACATGAGATTCCTTGAATGATGTTGGAGCGATTCATCTTGGAGCTCGAATGAGATTGAAGATGCTTAGATTCAATTGTAGAGAGCTCTAATGATCTTTTACATAGATTTGATCTTCATGAAGTTAGAAAAGAGTTGTTGAATCAATAGAAGCCATTAGAGAAGTTGTAAATGAGTTTTCAATTTGGCGGGGTCTCCCTCTTGGAATGAATTTTCGGTCCCCCCTCCAAATGAATTATGAATGGTATTTATAGTAGATGTTGTAGGGGAGTGGCAGAGTCGTAAATTAGGGTGACTTGGCAAATGGTTGGCGCTAGGTTGGACGCGACATATATCCCGCATGCCATGACTGGTTTATCCCGCACGCCATGACTTATTTTACGCCTTGTAGCACACAACTTGGCAACGACATGAGCTTCTGCGATATGGATAAATGCGGCTTGGTTCATATTCATACAGCTGGCTATGATGTGGCATGCGACTTGCGGGATGACTTTTGCGACATGAATGCAGTGGCAGTATTGACTGAATTGTGATATGCTGGATGGGTTCATCTCATAATATACGACATGAGTGGCTCGAGACTTTACAGCTGTCCTCAGGTAAATAATGGAGTAACGGTGTTGTAATGCTCCCATACACCATAGCCACGTGTCCCATATATTAATAGCAATCGGGCTCATTTTATATTGTATAATCTCAGCTTTATAATATGAACCTTTCCAGGCTTTATATGCCCTTATGCCACGTGGTTCCATTCTTTTATACTTGAGGACATCATACTTTTCTCGCACCAAACAGATTTATGAAGAACACGGTCCATTTATCCCAACATTTATATCAAGGCACTTGTGGCTTACTTAATGCCATGTCGTGTTCCCCTTTATTACATACGACATGCTTTAATGTATAGCATGCTGCATGGCTCCAAATGAGCTCACACGTCCTGAATTATCCCAACGACATGACCTGCTCCTCTCATAGCATGCCTTTCCAGTACACTGCGGCTTTGCTTGAACTTTATGGCGCAAGGCATCTTAACGGCATGAGTTGGAAGTTGGACAACGACATGACTCCATTTATACATGGGAACGACATGAGTTATGTTGTTTGAACGACATGGGTACTCGTGTCATGAATCTCACGGGATGTCTACAACGTTTTGGTTTGTGCAACATGATTAATGTTGTTGGTGCTTCATGGTTATCTTGCGCCATGACTAGGTCGGTTGGCACGACATAGCTAAGTTTTAAGATATGCGACATGAATCATATCGTTTTAGTGATTTTGTTTGAACGGCTCAACCTGTTCGACATGAATCATATAGTTTTAGTGCTAGTCACTTCATCACCGTGCTTCACCCATCACCCTGTCGGACATCCACCTGTTTGAAGCACACATTCAAGCCCGGCGATTTAAAGGTGAGTTCTTTGAATTTATTTTATGAATGAAGTTGTTTTAAATTTCTGATCTTTAAAGTAAAACAACATTGATTTAATTCAGTTTTTAACCTATGTAAATGCAGCTTTTAACATATATAAATGTAGATTTTTAGAGTATAGATGAAATGCGGTTTTAAAATATATATAGAGTGGTTTAAAAAAAATATGATTTTCATAAATATACATTGTTTTTACAAATATAAATAACATTGAATAAAAATATAATTTTTGTATATACAGTAGTAGAATAAAAATATAATTTTTATATATTCAGTAACATAATAAAATGTGATTTTTATTGAAATGGCTTTGTAATAAAAAGTTAGGAACTTTGAAAATAAAAAATTATGAACTTTGAAAAATAAAGAGTTAGGAACTTTGAGAATAAAAAGTTATGAGCTTTAAAAATAAAAAGTTGAGATTTTTATATAAGGAAAGTCAAGATTTATATATATATATATTAACATGATAAAAATATGATCTTTGTATATATAATGTTTTGAAATAAAAATTCGATTTTTATATATGTTGGTTTGAAATAAAAATATGTTTTTTTTATAAATGAAAGCGATATAAAAATTTGATTTTTATATATATAAACAGCGTGGAAAAGGGGATTGCGTTGGAATTTCAGACAAAATCCTAGTTGTTCAAAAATTCAGAAATAAAACTGGCGAAGTGGATCCCTAAGGTGAGAACTCCTCACTGAAATCTTTTATATACAGTTATTTATTTTTAACTGCATATATGAACTGTTTCCCCGTCGTCCATTGATTAGAATTGTTATGTGGGTATGGCGTGAGCCAATATCAGGAGAGGGGTAATGCTAGACATTACCCGATTATGATATCGCGCCGTTATGCCGCCAAAATTTTCTAAAATATATTAGAACAATAAAAATATTATTTTGTTGTGTAAATGAATTGAATAAATATTTTGTTGTTAAAAATGTAATTTTTAACGTGTATAAGAATAAAATAAATATTCATTTACAAATCGGACGATTTGTTTATGTACACACATATATCTGACATTGATTAGGACGATAAAATTTTACACATCGCCCAACTGCACAAATAAAATCTGTGCTTGATTGATTGAAACCCCACACGGGTATTGGGATGATATTTGACATACACTAATCCCGGTTGCTTAGTAGTATGTCAATCGATTGGTTGACAGACTGTTATGAGCGTTAAATATTTATATTTGATGCTTATGCAGTGTAGAATGCACTCTGGATGATGGTTGACTGTGTTCGATTTTTGTTGTGTACTTGTGTTGTATGAAATCCATATAAATCAAATTATATGGTAATTGGCTGTGTCTGATTCTAGTTCAGAAAGAATGAATATTTCAAAATAACGAATATTTTAAAATAATGAATATTTTGAAATAATATTCGGTAAAAGAATCAAAATATGATTTTGATGTCCGATTTGGGATGGACACGAATATATTTAAATATATAAAGCCGTGTTGATTAGATTGATGCCATTTTGACATGAACGATATTTATATCGATTTTATTCATTTTTATAATGAATATCGAAAAAGGAATTGATTTCAAAATCTAATGTTTTGAAAATATTATCATTTATATATCGATGATATGGAATATTCAATTTTGATTAGAAATTGAATATGAAGTTGAAATCGTTTTGAAAACGAATTTAAAACGATTTATATATTACGTTTTAAATGGAAATCGATGAAATATATATTAGATATATATAATATAATGGCCTGAATAGAACGCGCCGCGCCGCAGCAGTTCGCGAATTTCGACCATTGACTTCGAACGGACATTACGGGAGATCCGACCATCGGATTCCCCTAAAATCAGAACTGTTGGGTTCGTATCGAAAAGAGCTTTCTAACAAATACAAGAAATTAGAAATATAACGGTTGGATTTAGAATTATGTCAAAATCAAATTTGGAAAAGGTCGCTGTAAGTGTAGTTCGATGGCCGTTTATGGAAATCGACTGTACGGGCCTTGATAATACTATTAAAAATATCAATAATTAGTGTAAATTCATAGTAAATGATTTGGAAAGAATTAGGATGAAAAATTCCATATTTGAAAAGATAAAAATAGATTTTTATCGAAATGAACTAGTTTTGAACTAGAATTATGAAATCCAATATTTTTAAATAAAATAAACTGGATTTGAAATAGTTTTAAAAATAACCAGAATTTCCAATATATATATTGGAAATGGATTTGGATCGAAACTGTCCTCGGAATATTTCGATGTTGGATTTTATGATTATACAGATATTGTTATGGAAATTTAAAAGATATAATTATATCATTATTTCCAATACGATATTTGTTGGTTGTTTTATTAGATATTCAATATAAGCCGATATATTTTCTATTCAGAGCCTTGTATTTAATATCAAATGGGATTTTGGGTTGTCACGAATGGTGTCTTCACTAACACTATTCTTAAACCCAGTTGAGTTAAGAAAATTAGAAACTAACTAGAGATTAGTCTAGTTGAATGGTTTCCTGGGTATTGATCTGATGTTGATTTTGGCCTTCGGGGTTAATACTTAGGGAATTGTTCTCTTACTAATTTACGGTTAGACACTGATGGAATGTGAATTGGGTTTATTGTGAATTGTGTTTTTAACGACATTCGTTCTTTAACCCGATTTACCGTGAAATGTGATTTGGAATTTATAAATCTTTTTATTAAGATGGAATTTTCCAAAGTAAAGTTTTCCAATTTAACATATTAAATTAGAATTGAATGGAATTCGATTTGGAAATAATCGAAGTAAGCTTCTGTAGAGGAAGGCGGTTAATATATATGGAATTTAAAAGGCCTTGTCGTTATTCCATTTATATAATCGATATGGAAGTTTATATCAATTATATATT
The DNA here is from genome assembly GCA_030737875.1 of Allium sativum. Classification (NCBI taxonomy): domain Eukaryota; kingdom Viridiplantae; phylum Streptophyta; class Magnoliopsida; order Asparagales; family Amaryllidaceae; genus Allium; species Allium sativum. The sequence goes on along the minus strand of CM060920.1, from coordinate 470,907,171 downwards.
TCGATTTGTTTTCCATGAAGATTCCATTATTAATGGAATGTGATTTGGGTTTGTCGTGAATGGTATCTTTAATAATACTGTTCTTAGACCCAATGGAGTTAAGAAAATCAGAAACTAACTCGAGATTAGTTAAGTTGAATGGTTTCCCGGGTATTGATCTGATGTTGGTTTCGGCCTTCGGGGTTAATACTTACGGGATTGTTCACTTTCTACTTTACGGTTAGAGGCTGATGAAATGGAAGGTGATTTTGGGTTTATCGTGAACCGTGTTTTAAATGACATTGGTTCTTTAACCTAGTTAAAGATAGGATATGGTTTCCCAAGTTAAACAATCGCTAATATTGATTTTTAGGAAGATTAAAACCAAGTGGAGTTTTAATGCATCTTTAATTAGATTGAATTGATATCCAAATGAAGATTAAAGAATAAATTTAAAGAATATATCTTTGATAAAATTAATGGGAACCTTTCCCAAAATATATGAATATTTGGATAAAGAAATATTCTGGATTGGAATGAGGCGTATGTTGTGTTTTTATAGCACTTGTTTAATATATATGCGAGTTATTTAGAAAGACCGAGTTTATCCCATTCTGAATAACTGATTCGACGATGTGTCGAGAATGAAGACGGTGGTTGAAGACCTGAGGTCTTCACATCGTTTGGATGATTACTGATGTCTTGATTGGGTTGTACACCTAAGGCAAGGTAATAAGTGGTGATCGTCCAGACGTACTTGGAGATCAACGATATGCGAGGGCCTCTCCCCTGTATTGGACATATAGAGGAGGAATAAGGTGCCTTCGGTTTCGTTCAGACCCAGAACGAACTTGTAAATGGATGTGTGTCTGACATCGGATTTCTTTCTGTGTGATTGATATACATCGGTTGCATAGCGTGAATTGCCTGTGTGGCATGCTGAGATGCAAATGATCAAGGCTTCTATTGAAAAGCATAGTCTTGTGGTTGATGATTAAAGCACAACTTTAATATAGCGTAGCTTTGTGTAGCTTTAATTCGCGAGCCTCACAGCCCGGTGTGAACTTGAAACGGGATAGGACTGCAAGGAGGGCATGTGTTTCCTTCTAGCTAGGAGTGGTGTCAGCGTTTTACACGCCCTGGCATTTTACTTATGCGGATGATGGATTGCAAGGCGCCTCGGTTATATCGGTCGATCTGGGACTGATAGAGTCATTTGGCTCATTTACGCCCCATAGGGCGGGGAAACACAGTGTTCAGGCGTTTTAATCCACTCCATGTGGACCGACCCTGAAGATCCATGGTGCAGTTGCGGCTGTTCCTGAGACATGGGCTAGATTGGCTCAAAGCGGTAAGGACGATCCCTTGCCTTGGTTCACAGATGGAAATCCAACTTCCAATACGACATTTTGCGGTTTTGATTGTAAACCTATATATGGCGACATAGTGGTATGGGGCACTTATGCCATCTATGATTGATACTTATGATTGAAATTGTTTTGATACTATACACTTATAGTAGTAATAAAAGATGAAATTTCACGTACCAAGCATTTTTGGCTATTATATGGTAAAAGCTCTATCCTCCGGCTTGCGTTGCATTGTGTGATGGGACCTGAGTCTTATAATAGCTTCATTGTTCTTTATTTAGCATTGCGCTATTGTTTTATGCATTGGTATTCTAGGGAGGAAACCCGTTCCGTGTTATACGGCATGGTCCATGGATTTACCTAACTTTAAAATAAAGATTAATAACTGTTTTAGTTCTCACACCAGTCACATGACTGGCCTGGAGTTTATTGTTTTAACCTAAACTCTGGGTGCCCCTATTTTCTGCGCGGGCAGCTAGTAGTTTTGGTTTTGCAGATTTATTTTTACAGGATCCTAGTTTATAGCTGGAATGATATTCAGAAAGCTCTATATCCGTATATTCCTTTCAGTTGTGTTTTGTATTATTTTCCGTTGCTATGTAATGTATTGTAATCTCTGATATTTACCGAATGTATTCTATTTATTCATACTCTGTATATTCTTGTATTCTGGTGGAATTGTGGTAATAAGCAATAAAATGTTCTTCTGTTTGTGTTCTGATTCGTCTTGTCCTCAAAGCAATCTGGTCTTTCCTTCACGAGGAAGTTCGGGTCGTGTCAATAATTTATGTTTAACAATTCTAATGCAAATGTTAACATAAAGAGGATAATTTATGTTTAACAATTCTAATGCACATGTTAACATAAAAAGGATAATTTATGTTTAACAATTCTAATGCATATGTTAACATAAAAAGGATAATTTATGTTTATAACCATTTCTATGTTTACATTTGCACAGTAAAATGAGAGTTTCATTTGTATAACAAATTTCTGTTATTTACATATATAATAAAAGATTTTTTTTATTTGTACGTACAATTCTAACAATTTCATGATCATATATACAATAAAAAGAAATATTTTTATTGTACGATAAATTCTAACAATTTCTTGTGTATACAACAGATCAACATAATCAAGGTATTTCAAATCAAATCACGTACAATAAACACTATGAACCATAACAGCGGATAAAAAAAATGTCCAATGCATAACAATTTATTTTAATTTTAATTTTAAAATAAGAAATCTCACATTGATTTATATATGCTTGAAGGTGGAGGAATTCCCTTAAGAAGCATTGAATTTCGTTGAAAGAATGGAGAGTTATTTGAGGAGGAAGGATTGAGCCATTCAGAGAGGAAGAATGACTGCTGCCATTGAAGAGAAGAAGATGGAGGCGGCGACTTCAGAAAAGAGAATGAGATTAGGGTTTTGTTAATCCTATATTTGTAGGAAAAAGGAAGCGAATAAATAAAGGGTTGATTTATTATTTTATTCTTTAACCCTAAAAGGCCCGCTACTCCATACGTTGTATGTACAATGGAAAATAAATTGTTGACTAAAGCTGAAGTGGCATCTTGTTTTTCATTTAAATTTCAAAAGCAAATGGCGGAAAGAAATGAATGCATCATTAATTGTTTAACGCTAATGGTTAGAATGTTTGTGTGTGTCATTTTTTTTTAAATTTCAAAACATAAATAACCGATATCATAATTAAGGGAATATATTAAATTGAACTACCAATAATAAAAGAGAGAAAATGGTTAGAAGTATGCATGATTTTTATTCATTTACTATATATAGTCATATATTTTCTTAAATAACGTCCATTGAAATAATTATTCTATGAACCATAAAGTTTAAGGTTGCAGCAAAATTGGTAAAATAAAATTAATTAAGTGTCAATAATATCATATTTATTTCGGCAATCAAGCCCCTGTTAAATTTGGCATGTCTTAACTTGTTGTATTCTATAAACCATATATTGCATTTTTTTCTACTTAAATATTTTTAGAATTTATGGTATCCCAATCAAGTCAAACCATAAACTCATAAATACGTATTGGCACAAATGAAATTGATTGAAAATTGACATACTTAATTATAAAATTGTTGATTGAAAAATTACATACTTAATTATGAATAAAGGTGCAATACTTTCATCACATGCAAGTAAAATTTTGTTTCATAAGCTTCTTTGAGTCGTTATCACCATTTTTTTTAATCAAAATTTCAATTAGATATATGTCAAAATATATTGGAATGGAAATAAGGAAAAAAATACTAATTGCATTTAAACTTATAGGAAATATATCAAATTTTGGGGAATAAAAGGAAGAAACAAGAATTTGTATATGCCTATAAAAATTAGAAGGTGGGAATAGCCTAGTTTGGTTATTTGGGCAAAAGGAATATATTTTCGTACTTTGCTTTGTGAGAAAAAGAAAATGGAACGCATAATTGCAAGCATAAAAAGAAATAAATGCATAGACTAGTATTAAATAGGGATTTAGCCATATTGCGCACTTTCCAATAAAATGAATATCTTATTATATTGGTTTCTATAACTGCAATTATCTTAAATTATGAATTTAGATTATTATGCGATTTAAATAAGAAGTAAATTGGAACACACCTAACTTTCTAACGAATATAAATGAAATGATACTTTTTTTCTTCTAATTTTCGAGCTGTTACAATTTTAATCTTCTAGATCAGTCTTTTGAAACCAAAAGAGTTTCATAGGTCAACCTTTAATTTTCAATGCAAATGCAAACCAAAGATTGCAAGTGGAAACATAAGTTATATGTTCAAATCTGAATCCAAAAAAAAAGGATGAAACCACAAACTGTAAACATCAAATGTGACGACCCCAAACCCCGTTCCACGGTGGCAAGGGTAATCTTTGGAATATAGCACATAAACAAATAATAGCAGAACAGAAATAAATAAATAAATACACCAAATAATGTACAATAGAATACACTGGATAAACATAATCATCAGAGTTACACAGTATAAAGGATCATACTTAGTACAAATACAGTTCAGCTTTACATAAAATGTCTACAGCGGAAAACAAAACATAATATGTACAATAGGAGCTGAACAACATAAAAAGAGATAAATGATAGAATCCATCTTCAGCTCCATAGCTATCCAGAAAGAGCCTGCTAAAACCTGAATACAAGGCTGCCCGGGTAGAAAAAGGGGCACCCGAGTTTGCAAGTGAAACAAACTACGAGTCAGTCATGGGACTGGTATGAGAAATCTACTCTACTTACTTTATAATATGGCCAATCATAGGACCACGTCGCTAATGCGGAACGGGTTTACTCCATTGGATTTCCAGTGCTTTAAAACCAGTAAATCATTTAAACATCGCAATGCTTTTTATAAAAATGAAGCCATTATAAGACTCAGTTCCCATCACACAATGCAACACAAACCGGAGGATAGAGTTTTACCTTATAATGGCCAAAATATGCTTGATACGAATAAAACAAAAGCATTTGACATTATTACTAGTGTTTATATGTTTCAAAAACAATTTCAATCATAAGTATCAATCATAGACGACATGGGTACCATATATCATGTCGCCATATATAGATATACAACAAAAACCGCACGGTGTCGCATTTAGAAATTGGATTTCCATCATGAACCAAGGCAAAAGATAGTCCTTACCGAATTCGAGATGCTCTAGTCCGTGTCTCAGGCTACAGCCGCAACTGCACCTAGGAGCCATAGGGCCAGTCCACATGTAGCGGATTAAAATAAAACCCTAAACAATACGTCTCCCCGCCTTATGGGGCGTAAATGAGCCAAATGACTCCATATCCGAGGCACCTCGCAATCCAACAACCACACAGGTGAAAGTAATATAAATGTCAGGGCTGGTAGGTCACAGACACCACCCCTAACTAGAAAGAGACGCATGTTCTCCCTGGATCCTCACCCGTTTCTGGTTCATACCTGTGACGATCCCAAAATCCGTGTGACGGTATTAAGGATAATCATTGGAATATAACACATCAATCATCATAGCAGAGTACAGATAATAGTGAAAACAATAAATAGAATAATTTTACATGGATATGACAGCGGAATCACAACATGTAATAACATCAGAATAGCACAACGTAGGATATAACTTAGTAAATAAAGGGGGAATGATCAGTCACCATCGCCAGAGGCGGAATATATACATGTAGTGAGACATAATAAGGGTATCAGTCTACATCGCTGAAGGCGGTACATATACATATGATAATAAGTACTGAAAGTAAAGTAGTCTGCATCGCCTGTGGCGGAATCATAATATAAGTACAATGATGGCGGAAAATGTCAAAGTCATCTCTGTGAAGTCAGCCTCGCCATGAGCCAAAATGCACTCTATGCAACAGTGCAGAGCCAAAAACAACCTGTCACCTGTGAACTAGGCTGCCCGTGTGAAAATAAGGGCACCCGCGTTTGCAAAGTGAAACAAACAACGAGTCAGTCATGGGGACTGGTATGAGAAATCTACTTAACAGTCTAAACAACAGTAATAAGCAAATCATAGGACCACGCCACTTTCGCGGAACGGGTTTACTCCAGTGATTGCTGGTGCATTTAAAACAAAGTAAATTCTTTAAAACAATGCAATGCTTTTTAAAAAGAATGAAGCCATTATAAGACTCAAGTCCCATCATACAATGCAACGCAAGCCGGAGGATAGAGTTTTACCTTATAATGGCCAAATATGCTTAATACGTGCAAAGCAAAATCATTTGATATTATTACTAGTGCATATATGTTTAAAAACGAATAGCATCATAAATATCAATCATAGACGGCATAACTACCACATACTATGTCGCCATACTAGTTCTACAATCGTATCCGTTATTTCGTATTGGAAATTGGATTTCCGTCATGAGTCGAGGCAAGGGGCAAGATCCTTTCCGCTTCGAGACACTCTAGCAAATGCCTCAGGACTACACACTCTGGGTAACCCCTGGATCCTCCAAGGCCGGTCCTCTCTTACGTTTGAGGATTAATTATTCCTGAACACACGTTTCCCGGTCCTTACAGACCTATAATCGAGGCGCCTCGCATTCCAACAGCCACAAAGGTGAAAAGTAGATATAAATGTCAGGGCTGGTAGGTCACTGACATCACCATAGCTAGAAAGAAACGTCATGCACTCCTTGGGTCCTTATCCCGTTTTTGACTTATACCGAGGTGTGAGGCTCGCGAATCCACGCTATACACAAAGCCAGGCCACGTAGGCCGTGCTTTGATCATCAAACACAAGATTTTGCTTTGCAACAGAAGCCTTGATCACAGAATCTTGGCATGCCACATAGGCAATCCACTCCATACGATTGATTTCTATCGATATATAACCTTTGAGCTCGTACGTCTCAGAGAAGGGCGTTAAGCAAAAGAATAAATTCTCCGCCGCCAAACAGATATATATTTAACAGAGATCAATCAGTATAGAACAAAATCTAATGTCAGACACACAGTCCATTTACAAGTCCGTTCTGGGTCTGAACGAAACCAGAGGCGCCAAATTCCTCGTATATCCGTACAATCAACACATACGTTCAGACGGCTACTACTTCCGTTCCTTCACTGTAGCTACTCCAGTCAGGAACCGCAGCAGCGCCCATCCAACCGATACGAAGATCGTCGGTCTTGAATCGTCTTTGTATTTTCCAATTCGAATCGCTCGCTAAATTATTTGAAATGAGGGTTAGCTCGGCCTTTTCAAATAATTCACGTAATTAGAATTTAAATCAATTCTTTCCATGGTTATATTATTCGACATCCATATTTCAGTTCTTTAGTGTTATTTTCGTGTCAAACACATACAACCATCAAATATCAAACAAATCAAGCCAAATTGGTTTATTTCCAATCTATGATGCTTATAATATTTTATAACGATTTTTCGCCATTTTTATTTATTTAAAAATGGCCATATTTAATTTAAACGACGTTTCAGGTCGTGCCGTGGCACTGTTTTTCCCCTAATTTGTTTTACACATATAGGAAAATCTAACCATTGGATTTCTACAAAGTCTATATCAGTGGGAAGATATTCCCAAAGCGAACCCAACGGTTCCAATTTCGTGAAAATCCGACGGTCGGATCTTCCACACTAGTCGTTTGAAGTTACGGTTTCAAAATTCGAACTGCAGCGTCGTTATTCGATTTAATTTAATTATATTTATATTTATATATAAATATAAATGATTCTGGTGCTGTTTTTCTTCAGATTTGAATTAAACATTCCAGACAATCCAACCGTTGGATTTTTACAAGGTTGGTGCCGTTGGAAAGATATTTACAAGGCGAACCCAGCTGTTGCGGTTTCGGGAAAATCCGATGGTCGGATTCCTCGTACTAATCGTTTCAAATTACGATTCCAAAACACGAACTGCACGGCTTCGATTCCTTTTAATTTTATATATATATATATATATATATATAAATATAGTTCATTCTATAATTTCAAATATAGTTCATTCATTAATTTCAACTTCGTTTTCACTTCAAATATTTCACTAACGCCTTAATATTTCGAAAAATTTCGCCATAACCTCCTTTGTATGGGAAGGGGTTTGGAAATTTATTGGGCCGTGTTAGGTACCCAATAAATCCTAATAAGCATCCACATATTTATAGTGATATATTATGGTGTTTACGGGGGAGCGTGTATAGATAACAACTCCAGAGAATAAATTCTCGTCAACCCGTTCCGTGTTGAAATAAATAGTCCATGTGTCGTATCTAATGACTAGAGAGACGTGATTATTGTCAACTCCAGACCCGTGTGGGGTTTTTATTAATCTGGCAATTTATCGTTATATTTTATATAGTCCACATCAGTCATCAGTTCAACCTGTAGTATAAAATCATCGCCATACAAGCCTCTCGCTCGTATGGTAAATCTTCCACCTCGTCACACAAGCTCCAATTGCTTATGTGGAATATGATGAAGTATGCCTATCGTCAAGAAGTATTCCATGTAGTGTAGTTCAAAATTAATTGTTACTATCCGATGGCGATGTTTATTATTTCACACAGAATAACCAGCACTCCGCATCCAATGGCATTCACAGGAGTTGATATAAAAATAAAATTGCGCAGCCAACTCATCAAGGCTTACCTATTTGTCGGGCACGCAAATAATTTCTTTACTCTACAGCTAATCCATTTTCCCTGTTCAACACATGTATATATATGCAGAACAAAGCTAATAATAATATTTCTAGCAAACTATTATTTATTTCAACACGTGTGTATTTTTATCAAAGCGTATACATGATAAAAGAAATATTTTTATCATCAAAAGTATTTATTCAACACGTGAATGTTTTTAACACTTCATATTCATAATAAAGATGTAGTTTTTATTGTCTTTTCATTTTATTTTAAAATACGATAACATTCAACACATGAATTCCCATTCAACGAATGAATTTCAATTCAACACATGAATATTCTCTATAGTTTGTATATATATAAAAATGTGATTTTTATCGTTAAATCTATTTGTTTAAATTCGAATAATATTCAACACATGAATTTCAACTCAACGAATGAATTTCAATTCAACACATGAATATTCTCATAGTTTGTATATATATAAAAATGTGATTTTTATCGTTAAATCTATTTGTTTAAATTCGAATAATATTCAACACATGAATTTCAACTCAAAGAATGAATTTCAATTCAACACATGAATATTCTCTATAGTTTGTATATATATAAAAATGTGATTTTTATCGTTAAATCTATTTGTTTAAATTCGAATAATATTCAATACATGAATTTCAACTCGACGAATGAATTTCAATTCAACACATGAATATTCTCTATAGTTTGTATATATATATAAATGTGATTTTTATTGTTAAATCTATTTGTTTAAATTCGAATAATATTCAACACATGAATTTCAACTCAACGAATGAATTTCAATTCAACACATGAATATTCTCTATAGTTTGTATATATATATAAATGTGATTTTTATTGTTAAATCTATTTGTTTAAATTCGAATAATATTCAACACATGAATTTCAACTCAACGAATGAATTTCAATTCAACACATGAATATTCTCTATAGTTTGTATATATATAAAAATGAGATTTTTATCGTTAAATCTATTTGTTTAAATTCGAATAATATTCAACACATGAATTTCAACTCAACGAATGAATTTCAATTCAACACATGAATATTCTCTATAGTTTGTATATATATAAAAATGTGATTTTTATCGTTAAATCTATTTGTTTAAATTCGAATAATATTCAACACATGAATTTCAACTCAATGAATGAATTTCAATTCAACACATGAATATTCTCTATAGTTTGTATATATATAAAAATGTGATTTTTATCGTTAAATCTATTTGTTTAAATTCGAATAATATTCAACACATGAATTTCAACTCAACGAATGAATTTCAATTCAACACATGAATATTCTCTATAGTTTGTATATATGTAAAAATGTGATTTTTATCGTTAAATCTATTTGTTTAAATTCGAATAATATTCAACACATGAATTTCAACTCAACGAATGAATTTCAATTCAACACATGAATATTCTCTATAGTTTGTATATATATAAAAATGTGATTTTTATCGTTAAATCTGTTTGTTTAAATTCGAATAATATTCAACACATGAATTTCAACTCAACGAATGAATTTCAATTCAACACATGAATATTCTCTATAGTTTGTATATATATAAAAATGTGATTTTTATCGTTAAATCTATTTGTATAAATTCGAATAATATTCAACACATGAATTTCAACTCAACGAATGAATTTCAATTCAACACATGAATATTCTCTATAGTTTGTATATATATAAAAATGTGATTTTTATCGTTAAATCTATTTGTTTAAATTCGAATAATATTCAACACATGAATTTCAACTCAACGAATGAATTTCAATTCAACACATGAATATTCTCTATAGTTTGTATATATATAAAAATGTGATTTTTATCGTTAAATCTATTTGTTTAAATTCGAATAATATTCAACACATGAATTTCAACTCAACGAATGAATTTCAATTCAACACATGGATATTCTCTATAGTTTGTATATATATAAAAATGTGATTTTTATCGTTAAATCTATTTGTTTAAATTCGAATAATATTCAACACATGAATTTCAACTCAACGAATGAATTTCAATTCAACACATGAATAATCTCTATAGTTTGTATATATATAAAAATGTGATTTTTATCGTTAAATCTATTTGTTTAAATTCGAATAATATTCAACACATGAATTTCAACTCAACGAATGAATTTCAATTCAACACTTGAATATTCTCTATAGTTTGTATATATATAAAAATGTGATTTTGATCTTTAAATCTATTTGTTTAAATTCGAATAATATTCAACACATGAATTTCAACTCAACGAATGAATTTCAATTCAACACATGAATATTCTCTATAGTTTGTATATATATAAAAATGTGATTTTTATCGTTAAATCTATTTGTTTAAATTCGAATAATATTCAACACATGAATTTCAACTCAACGAATGAATTTCAATTCAACACATGAATATTGGTTTCAACATATGTAATTAATTTCAACAAATGAAAATTATTCTAACACATGAATTTTTCAGAAAATTTCGACAGCATAACGGCAGGGTAGTTAAAACCGGGACCGTCCCTAGTACGGCTCCTCGCTCTACCTTAAAACCTCGCGGTTTTTGACAATGGGGATCATGCATCTAGTTCGCACGCAGGCGACATGTTTTATTTTCAATTCCACAATCCTATTCTAATTTGTTTCAACCACAAGAGGGTATTTTTCAACCACAAAGGTATTTTTCAACCACAAAGGTATTTTTCAACCACAATATCAACCACAAACAATTATTTCCAACCATTCGTCATACCATATAATATCACGTCAATCACAAGCAATAAATATCGTCCATGGTCTGTGGACGAGGGGAGTATATGTGTATATATATATTATTTCTATAATTCACTTGCATTTCATCACAATTCAAAGCATATATGTTTCATTCAACGCTTGTATAATTTATACATCGCTAATATAACTTATACAACACATGTACATAAGGTATACAATGCGTATATAATTTACACTTCGCTAATATAATTTATACAACACGATTCTATTCACACAATTTAGTTTAGATTCCTCACATTGGTTTTTGTAGTGCTAAAAATCGTAGGAAGATCAGAAAAATCTGCGGCTTCTGCTAGATGGTAGAGAGACTCCCTGCGGTCCCGATGTTTCCTGTTTCATCGAATTTCGTTAACACACTAAAAAGATACGATTTTTCAAAGTTTTGCAACACTTAAAAGTGTTATTTTCAATTCAGAAATTTAAATCAGAAGGGTTTGCAAAGCTTCAAAACTAGGTTTTGATTTTAAATCAAAACCGTACCTCGTTGTCCCGATCAGAGTATACGGCGTCGAAGGGCTACGAACCAGCTTCCTATCGACGGTGGTGGCGGCGAACTCGGCGGCTCCAGCGAGGCACGGCGGCGGCAGAAAGGGGCGAACTTCCTCGAGGAAATTCGACGCGAATACTGCACGGTTTCTGACGAGGCTTGTTTTGATTTGAAGAGGAGAGGAAGGCGGTCGGAATTGTTAACTGGAGGCGGCGGCGATATTGGCTGTGGCGGCGGCGATCGAAGGGAAAGGTTTCGAAAGATTTCCGTCGTTCGTTTTAGGGTTGATCGGTTTTTTTCCAGAAGTGAGAGAAAATGAAATATATTTTCTAATATATAATATTTTTAAATTCCTTTAATACCCCTTCTAGCCAACGTACACCAATTTCAACCCAACGACTGTCGCCCCCAGCTAAATACCCCCATTCCGGACACAATGGGATATGTTTCGTTGGCCAATTCGACTGTGACAGTCAGTTATTTTTCAAATTAAAGTATAAAACATTTTATATTCAATTTGAACGTATATTTCAATTTGCCAGGGCCACAAACTGAATCGAAAAATTCCAGAAAAATAAATCTAGCTTTGTATTGACGATACGGTCCCAACAAAACCAGTTTCGTCGAATTCTGAGCTCATATGCAAAATGTCCATTTTCAGGTCGATCCATTTTAACAGAAATTGACCAATCACATTTTCTTTTGCCCCGCTCACATACTAGCTTCAAAAATTATGAAATTTGAAACCTAGCAATAATTTGACATCCCGGACCCAACAAAAGTGCTTTCGTCGAATTCCGAGGTCGTATGCAAAATATCTATTTTCAAGGGCTATATATGCTATATAGCAACCTTTCTAAAAATTCATTTGGCCATAACTTTTGATTCCCGTTATGAAACTTCGATTTTTCAGATTCCTTAGAAAGGTATTCATAAACAGATTTAAATATTTTCAGTTTCGCTAAAATCTGTTATATTTTCCACCCGGTACAGTCAGACAAAGTTTGTATTCAAATTTTCAAACTGCCTTACTATTCCCAATTCTTTATTTTATTGAAATATGCTATTTCAATTGTTCAAATTCTTTGACAATAACCAATTTTAAAAATTTTAAATTGGTTCACATTTTCCGGGTTATTACAATCTCCCCCACTTAAAACTTTTCGTCCTCGAAAAGGAAATAACAGCAAAGTAGGAAACAAAATGTAAATGCAAAGTATTGTAAAGGTACCTTGCACCGGAGTTAGTCAGAGATGTCCACTCTGCATTTGGGGTAGGCTTGTTTAATGCTTTCCTCAGTCTCCCAAGTACAGTCTCTAGGATCACTACTCCACTGCACTTTGACTAAATGAATCTTTTTGCTCCTTAGCTCTCTAGTTTCTTTGCCAACGATCTTTAATGGCTCTCTTCTGAGCGCTAATTCTGGAGTTATGTCTATATCCTGTTGCGTTGCTTCTTCTACAACAAGATCCGGATCATGAACATGTTTTCTGAGTTGAGACACATGGAACACATCATGCACTCCAGGTAACCAATCCGGTAATGAAACCCTATATGCTAGAGTTTCAATCCGTTCAAGTATAGGAAAGGGACCAATAAATCTCGGTGCCAACTTCCCAGTCTTGCCAAATCTGATTACTCCCCGCATCGGAGAAACTCTTAAATAAACATAATCGCCAACGGCAAATGATAAGTCTCTCCTTCTCGCATCAGCATAACTTTTCTGTCGGCTTTGTGCAGTCTTCAATCGCTTCTTAATGAAATCGACTTTATCTGATGCTTCTCGAATCATATCGGGCCCTAACACAAGCCTGTTGCCAGGTTCTACCCAACATGCGGGAGATCTGCACGGTCTACCGTATAACGCTTCAAATGGAGACATTCCCAAACTTTCTTGATAGCTATTGTTATAAGAGAATTCGGCTAAATGTAAGTGATCTTCCCATGAGCCTCCAAAATCAATAACGCAAGCCCGCAGTAAATCTTCAAGGATTCTATTCACCCGCTCAGTTTGGCCGTCTGTCTGAGGGTGATAAGCGGTGCTTAGATTCAATTTGGTTCCCAATTCTGTCTGGAATGCTTCCCAGAATTTGCTAGTAAATAGGGGATCTCTATCACTGACTATATTGAGCGGCACTCCATGTAGTTTAACTATTTCTTTGAAGTAAATCTGTGCTAAACTTTGAGCCGTTCTGTTGGATCGGACAGGTATGAAATGGGCAGTCTTCGTGAAGCGATCTACGATCACCCATATACTGTCGTTTCCTTTCTTAGTTCGAGGCAAACCGTCAATGAAGTCCATCGAAATTTGCTCCCACTTCCATCCTGGAATTTCTAAAGGTTGTAATAGTCCAGCCAATTTCTGCTGATCGCTCTTAACTAGCTGACAAGTGGAGCATCTGCTAACATATAATGAAATATCCCTTTTCATTGATCTCCACCAGAATGTGCGCTTGATGTCATTGTACATTTTGCTCACACCGGGATGGATATTGAGTTTGGACTTATGACACTCGTCAAGTATTTCTCTTCGAAGCTCTGGAAGATTTGGGATGCAAATTCTGCCCTTTAACCTAAGAACTCCATTGTCATCGAGTCGGAAACTTGTGGATTCACCTCCCTTGACTCTCTGACTGATTCTTTGAATAAATTCATCTACTTTCTGTAGGGTCGAGATCCTGTCAATTAATGAAGACGTGATGACAAAACTGGCGATGATTTCATTCTTTCTGCTGAGCGCATCTGCTACAACATTGGCTTTCCCTGGAGTGTATAGAATCTCAAAATCGTATGCTGCAAGGAATTCTAACCAACGTTGTTGTCTCAAGTTTAGATCTTTCTGAGTGAATAGATATTTCAAGGATTGATGATCGGTAAATAGTTCTAACTTCTCGCCCAATAAATAATGCCTCCAGATTCTTAAAGCAAACACGATAGCTAATAATTCAAGATCATGAGTTGCATAGTTTCTTTCATGCGGCTTCAGCTGACGGCTGGCATAAGCGACCACTTGGCCTTTTTGCATTAATACTGCGCCTAGCCCTCTAATAGAAGCGTCTGTCCATACGGTCAAGTCTTGGTTTCCTTCTATAATTGTCAATACTGGAGCAGTTGTCAATTTCAGCTCTTGGAAAGCTTCTTCACATTCGGTAGTCCATTTGAATTTCTCATGCTTCTTTGTAAGCTTTGTCAATACACCAGATATCTTTGAAAAATCCTGAACGAATTTCCGATAGTAACTAGCCAATCGAAGCAAACTTCGAATTTCTGTGGGGGTAGTAGGTTGTTTCCAGTTCTGAATCGCTATAATTTTGCTTGGATCTACAGCAATCCCTTCTTTTGATACGACATGGCCTAGGAACTTAACTTCATCCTGCCAAAAGACACATTTAGAAAATTTAGCTTTCAAGACATTTCTCCTCAGAATTTTCAACACTTGTTCTAAATGTTTTGCATGCTCGCCTTCCGACTTG
Organism: Allium sativum; assembly: GCA_030737875.1. Taxonomy (NCBI): domain Eukaryota; kingdom Viridiplantae; phylum Streptophyta; class Magnoliopsida; order Asparagales; family Amaryllidaceae; genus Allium; species Allium sativum. The sequence continues at coordinate 470,891,852 of CM060920.1, read as the reverse complement.
GAGTAGATTAAAATGTCATCGATGAAGACTAGAACAAATTTATTCAATACACCACGGAACACTCTGTTCATAAGATCGACGAAATATGCCGGAGCGTTGCACAAGCCGAACGGCATTACTAACCATTCGTAGAATAAATCGGGACCCCTGAAGGCTGTCAAAGGACCACAGTCTTCTGCTATACGTAATTGGTGGAAACCTGTAGCTAGGTCCATTCTGGAGAATACTGTTGCCCCATTTAATTGATCTAACAAATCGTCTATTCGAGGCAAGGTATATTTGTTCTTCAGTGTCTGCTTATTGGGATCTCGGTAATCAACACAAAGTCTTAGAGTACCGTCTGATTTCGGGACAAATACTATTGCTGCTCCCCAAGCTGAGAAGCTCGGTCTGATCAGACCTTTCCAAAGCAATTCTCGAGATTGACTACCTAACTCTTCTTTTTCTTTCGGGGTCATTCTTCTAATTGGATGTACTACTAGTCGGGCGTTAGGAATTAGATCTATCCTGAATTCAATTTCTCTTTGCGGCGGTAAGTTTTCTACTTCTTCAAACACATCCGCATAGTTTGTAACGACCGGTATCTTTTCTAATGAAGTGGGAGTAACTTCCAAAGAAGACCAAAATTCTGTTCTATTAATTTCTGAACCGTGACATGGTATAGTGATATGCCCAAGTTTTGTTTTAACTTTCACGATTCTTTCGGCACATCTAACTTCGGCCTTATATTTTGTTAACCATTCCAAACTGAGAATAACATCGAATTCTAATAAATTCATGATTATTAAGTTGATGGGAAACTTGTAGAAGGAATAGGAGATAGGCACTCTGCAGTATGAACTGAGAACAGTAGAACCTCCTATCGGGTTTTGAACGTTAATTGATTCTTTAAGATCTCTTACTTTTAACTTTAACTTACTAACAGTGTTACTAGAAATGAAGCTACGTGATGCACCGGTATCAAAAAGTACAGAAACAGGAATATTTTTAATGGTAAGGGTACCTCCCAAGATGTCGGGTTTACCTGATCCATCAGTGATAGCTGGCGGGGTCTCCCCGTCATACACATGAGCCACTTGTGCATTCTGCTTCAGAGGACAGTTCCTTCTATAGTGCCCTTTCTTATGGCAGTTGTAGCATTCTGCTGAGCTGCGGTCTGGATTTGCCTTTGGCTTCTTCGGGGCTTTGCACACATTAGATAAATGTACTGTCTTCCCGCAGTTGTAGCAACTTCCTTTGGGGATCTTCCCAGATTTCTGAGTAGCGGCCGCTGTAATGCTAGACTCTGGCTGATCTGCTGAAGCTTTGCGCTTATTTCCAGCTTGGCTTTTGGCGCGGTCTTGGTTGGAGTGTCTTTCATCCATATCTTCATAATTGCAGGCCATTTCTACTAATTCTGAGAATGAGAGTTTGATGTTGCTCATGGCTCTGTCATGGTACTTGCGCCGTAGCCCAAATATAAACCTCTTGTTCTTAGCTTTGTTAGTCATAATAAGCTCTGGAGCATAGCGCGACAACTGAGTGAATTTATTGAGGTAATCTTGGATAGAGAGATCTCCCTGCTGGAGATTAGCAAACTGCTCTCGCATTCTCTCTAAGGCTTGCTCAGGTACAAACTTCTCGTTGAACATGGCCTTGAATTGCTCCCAGGTCCTTACAGTACCTGCCACATCTTCTGAGGTGATGGCATCCCACCACAACTCTGCTTCTTCCTGTAGGAGCCAAATACCTAGTCGTGCTTTGTTGTTGGTCCCCAAACCCATGCCTTCAAAGATCTTTTCACAGGTCTTCAACCAAGCAATAGCCTTTGTCATTGTACCAAGGCCAGAAAAGGGTTTTCCCCCCAGGTTCCTATACCTCTTCGCTACTCTGTCTAGCTCAAAGTCCTGGGGTGCTGGTGGCTGAATAATAGGGCCCTCCTCAACTACGGGGATATTCCCCCGTCCTCCTACTCGGCCTCCACGGCCACCTCTGGCTGCTTCTGCTCGTGTAGCCATCAGAGAGAGTACTGTATAAGCAAGAAAAGAGTCAAGCTCACAGATTTGGTAATTTTCATATATGATAAAGCAGGGGAACATAAGGGAAAGTAATGATGTACTGATCAAATTGTTTTGCTAATCTGCTTAGCTCATTCTAGGACATTGCTAATCCTATCTCTAATGAGCTACTCGCCTTAGAACACTACTGATTCTATTCTGGCGAGGTGTTTAATGTGTTAGATCCCGGAACTAAGGTTAACCAAAGCTCTGATACCAACTGTGACAATCCCAAAATCCGTGTGACGGTATTAAGGATAATCATTGGAATATAACACATCAATCATCATAGCAGAGTACAGATAATAGCGAAAACAATAAATAGAATAATTTTACATGGATATGACAGCGGAATCACAACATGTAATAACATCAGAATAGCACAACGTAGGATATAACTTAGTAAATAAAGGGGGAATGATCAGTCACCATCGCCAGAGGCGGAATATATACATGTAGTGAGACATAATAAGGGTATCAGTCTACATCGCCGAAGGCGGTACATATACATACGATAATAAGTACTGAAAGTAAAGCAGTCTGCATCGCCTGTGGCGGAATCATAATATAAGTACAATGATGGCGGAAAATGTCAAAGTCATCTCTGTGAAGTCAGCCTCGCCATGAGCCAAAATGCACTCTATGCAACAGTGCAGAGCCAAAAACAACCTGTCACTTGTGAACTAGGCTGCCCGTGTGAAAATAAGGGCACCCGCGTTTGCAAAGTGAAACAAACAACGAGTCAGTCATGGGGACTGGTATGAGAAATCTACTTAACAGTCTAAACAACAGTAATAAGCAAATCATAGGATCACGCCACTTTCGCGGAACGGGTTTACTCCAGTGATTGCTGGTGCATTTAAAACAAAGTAAATTCTTTAAAACAACGCAATGCTTTTTAAAAAGAATGAAGCCATTATAAGACTAAAGTCCCATCATACAATGCAACGCAAGCCGGAGGATAGAGTTTTACCTTATAATGGCCAAATATGCTTAATACGTGCAAAGAAAAATCATTTGATATTATTACTAGTGCATATATGTTTAAAAACGAATAGCATCATAAATATCAATCATAGACGGCATAACTACCACATACTATGTCGCCATACTAGTTCTACAATCGTATCCGTTATTTCGTATTGGAAATTGGATTTCCGTCATGAGTCGAGGCAAGGGGCAAGCTCCTTTCCGCTTCGAGACACTCTAGCAAATGCCTCAGGACTACACACTCTGGGTAACCCCTGGATCCTCCAAGGCCGGTCCTCTCTTACGTTTGAGGATTAATTATTCCTGAACACACGTTTCCCGGTCCTTACAGACCTATAATCGAGGCGCCTCGCATTCCAACAGCCACAAAGGTGAAAAGTAGATATAAATGTCAGGGCTGGTAGGTCACTGACATCACCATAGCTAGAAAGAAACGTCATGCACTCCTTGGGTCCTTATCCCGTTTTTGACTCATACCGAGGTGTGAGGCTCGCGAATCCACGCTATACACAAAGCCAGGCCACGTAGGCCGTGCTTTGATCATCAAACACAAGACTTTGCTTTGCAACAGAAGCCTTGATCATAGCATCTTGGCATGCCACATAGGCAATCCACTCCATAGGATTGATTTCTATCGATATATAACCTCTGAGCTCGTACGTCTCAGAGAAGGGCGTTAAGCAAAAGAATAAATTCTCCGCCGCCAAACAGATATATATTTAACAGAGATCAAACAATATAGAACAAAATCCAATGTCAGACACACAGTACATTTACAAGTCCGTTTTCGGTCTGAACGAAACCGGAGGCGTCAAATTTCTCGTATATCCGTACAATCAACACATACGTTCAGACGGCTACTACTTCCGTTCCTTCACGGTAGCTACTCCAGTCAGGAACCTCAGCAGCGCCCATCCAACCGATACGAAGATCGTCGGTCTTGAATCGTCTTTGTATTTTCCAATTCGAATCGCTCGCTAAATTATTTGAAATGAGGGTTAGCTCGGCCTTTTCAAATAATTCACGTAATTAGAATTTAAATCAGTTCTTTCCATGGTTATATTATTCGACATCCATATTTCAGTTCTTTAGTGTTATTTTCGTGTCAAACACATACAACCATCAAATATCAAACAAATCAAGCCAAATTGGTTTATTTCCAATCTATGATGCTTATAATATTTTATAACGATTTTTCGCCATTTTTATTTATTTAAAAATGACCATATTTAATTTAAACGACGTTTCAGGTCGTGCCGTGGCACTGGCGCTGTTTTCCCCCTAATTTGTTTTACACATATAGGAAAATCTAACCGTTGGATTTCTACAAAGTCTACATCAGTGGGAAGATATTCCCAAAGCGAACCCAACGGTTCCAGTTTCGTGAAAATCCGACGGTCGGATCTTCCACACTAGTCGTTTGAAGTTACGGTTTCAAAATTCGAACTGCAGCATCGTTATTTAATTTAATTTAATTATATTTATATTTATATATAAATATAAACGATTCTGGCGCTGTTTTTCTTCAGATTTGAATTAAACATTCCAGACAATCCAACCGTTGGATTTTTACAAGGTTGGTGCCGTTGGAAAGATATTTACAAGGCGAACCCAGCGGTTGCGGTTTCGGGAAAATCCGATGGTCGGATTCCTCGTACTAATCGTTTCAAATTACGATTCCAAAACACGAACTGCACGACTTCGATTCCTTTTAATTTTATTTATATTTATATATATAAATATAGTTCATTCTATAATTTCAAATATAGTTCATTCATTAATTTCAACTTCGTTTTCACTTCAAATATTTCACTAACGCCTTAATATTTCGAAAAATTTCGCCATAACCTCCTTTGTACGGGAAGGGGTTTGGAAATTTATTAGGCCGTGTTAGGTACCCAATAAATCCTAATAAGCATCCACATATTTATAGTGATATATTCTGGTGTTTACGGGGAAGCGTGTATAGATAATAACTCCAGAGAATAAATTCTCGTCACCCCGTTCCGTGTGGAAATAAATAGTCCATGTGCCGTATCTAATGACTAGAGAGACATGATTATTGTCAACTCCAGACCCGTGTGGGGTTTTTATTAATCTGGCAATTTATCGTTATATTTTATATAGTCCATATCAGTCATCAGTTCAACCTGTAGTATAAAATCATCGTCATACAAGCCTCTCGCTCGTATGGTAAATCTTCCACCTCGTCACACAAGCTCCAATTGCTTATGTGGAAAATGATGAAGTATGCCTATCGTCAAGAAGTATGCCATGTAGTGTAGTTCAAAATTAATTGTTACTATCCTATGGCGATGTTTATTATTTCACACAGAATAACCAGCACTCCGCATCCAATGGCATTCACAGGAGTTGATATAAAAATAAAATTGCGCAGCCAACTCATCAAGGCTTACCTATTTGTCGGGCACGCAAATAATTTCTTTACTCTACAGCTAATCCATTTTCCCTGTTCAACACATGTATATATATGCAGTACAAAGCTAATAATAATATTTCTAGCAAACTATTATTTATTTCAACACATGTGTATTTTTATCAAAGCATATACATGATAAAAGAAATATTTTTATCATCAAAAGTATTTATTCAACACGTGAATGTTTTTAACACTTCATATTCACAATAAAGATGTAGTTTTTATTGTCTTTTCATTTTATTTTAAAATTTGAATAATATTCAACACATGAATTTCAACTCAACGAATGAATTTCAATTCAACACATGAATATTCTCTATAGTTTGTATATATATAAAAATGTGATTTTTATCGTTAAATCTATTTGTTTAAATTCGAATAATATTCAACACATGAATTTCAACCCAACGAATGAATTTCAATTCAACACATGAATATTCTCTATAGTTTGTAAATATATAAAAATGTGATTTTTATCGTTAAATCTATTTGTTTAAATTCGAATAATATTCAACACATGAATTTCAACTCAACGAATGAATTTCAATTCAACACATGAATATTCTCTATAATTTGTATATATATAAAAATGTGATTTTTATCGTTAAATCTATTTGTTTAAATTCGAATAATATTCAACACATGAATTTCAAATCAACGAATGAATTTCAATTCAACACATGAATATTCTCTATAGTTTGTATATATATAAAAATGAGTTTTTTATCGTTAAATCTATTTGTTTAAATTCGAATAATATTCAACACATGAATTTCAACTCAACGAATGAATTTCAATTCAACACATGAATATTCTCTATAGTTTGTATATATATAAAAATGTGATTTTTATCGTTAAATCTATTTGTTTAAATTCGAATAATATTCAACACATGAATTTCAAGTCAACGAATGAATTTCAATTCAACACATGAATATTCTCTATAGTTTGTATATATATAAAAATGTGATTTTTATCGTTAAATCTATTTGTTTAAATTCGAATAATATTCAACACATGAATTTCAAGTCAACGAATGAATTTCAATTCAACACATGAATATTCTCTATAGTTTGTATATATATAAAAATGTGATTTTTATCGTTAAATCTATTTGTTTAAATTCGAATAATATTCAACACATGAATTTCAACTCAACGAATGAATTTCAATTCAACACATGAATATTCTCTATAGTTTGTATATATAAATAAATGTGATTTTTATCGTTAAATCTATTTGTTTAAATTCGAATAATATTCAACACATGAATTTCAACTCAACGAATGAATTTCAATTCAACACATGAATATTCTCTATAGTTTGTATATACATAAAAATGTGATTTTTATCGTTAAATCTATTTGTTTAAATTCGAATAATATTCAACACATGAATTTCAACTCAACGAATGAATTTCAATTCAGCACATGAATATTCTCTATAGTTTGTATATATATAAAAATGTGATTTTTATCGTTAAATCTATTTGTTTAAATTCGAATAATATTCAACACATGAATTTCAACTCAACGAATGAATTTCAATTCAACACATGAATATTCTCTATAGTTTGTATATATATAAAAATGTGATTTTTATCGTTAAATCTATTTGTTTAAATTCGAATAATATTCGACACATGAATTTCAACTCAACGAATGAATTTCAATTCAACACATGAATATTCTCTATAGTTTGTATATATATAAAAATGTGATTTTTATCGTTAAATCTATTTGTTTAAATTCGAATAATATTCAACACATGAATTTCAACTCAACGAATGAATTTCAATTCAACACATGAATATTCTCTATAGTTTGTATATATATAAAAATGTGATTTTTATCGTTAAATCTATTTGTTTAAATTCGAATAATATTCAACACATGAATTTCAACTCAACGAATGAATTTCAATTCAACACATGAATATTCTCTATAGTTTGTATATATATATATATATAAATGTGATTTTTATCGTTAAATCTATTTGTTTAAATTCGAATAATATTCAACACATGAATTTCAAGTCAACGAATGAATTTCAATTCAACACATGAATATTCTCTATAGTTTGTATATATATAAAAATGTGATTTTTATCGTTAAATCTATTTGTTTAAATTCGAATAATATTCAACACATGAATTTCAACTCAACGAATGAATTTCAATTCAACACATGAATATTCTCTATAGTTTGTATATATATAAAAATGTGATTTTTATCGTTAAATCTATTTGTTTAAATTCGAATAATATTCAACACATGAATTTCAACTCAACGAATGAATTTCAATTCAACACATGAACATTCTCTATAGTTTGTATATGTAAAAAAATGTGATTTTTATCGTTAAATCTATTTGTTTAAATTCGAATAATATTCAACACATGAATTTCAACTCAACGAATGAATTTCAATTCAACACATGAATATTCTCTATAGTTTGTATATATATAAAAATGTGATTTTTATCGTTAAATCTATTTGTTTAAATTCGAATAATATTCAACACATGAATTTCAACTCAACGAATGAATTTCAATTCAACACATGAATATTCTCTATAGTTTGTATATATATAAAAATGTGATTTTTATCGTTAAATCTATTTGTTTAAATTCGAATAATATTCAACACATGAATTTCAACTCTACGAATGAATTTCAATTCAACACATGAATATTCTCTATAGTTTGTATATATATAAAAATGTGATTTTTATCGTTAAATCTATTTATTTAAATTCGAATAATATTCAACACATGAATTTCAACTCAACGAATGAATTTCAATTCAACACATGAATATTGGTTTCAACATATGTAATTAATTTCAACAAATGAAAATTATTCTAACACATGAATTTTTCAGAAAATTTCGACAGCATAACGGCAGGGTAGTTAAAACCGGGACCGTCCTTAGTACGGCTCCTCGCTCTACCTTAAAACCTCGCGGTTTTTGACAATGGGGATCATGCACCTAGTTCGCACGCAGGCGGCATGTTTTATTTTCAATTCCACAATCCTATTCTAATTTGTTTCAACCACAAGAGGGTATTTTTCAACCACAAAGGTATTTTTCAACCACAAAGCTATTTTTCAACCACAATATCAACCACAAACAATTATTTCCAACCATTCGTCATACCATATAATATCACGTCAATCACAAGCAATAAATATCGTCCATGGTCTGTGGACAAGGGGAATATATGTATATATATATATATTATTTCTATAATTCACTTGCATTTCATCACAATTCAAAGCATATATGTTTCATTCAACGCTTGTATAATTTATACATCGCTAATATAACTTATACAACACATGTACATGAGATATACAATGCGTATATAATTTACACTTCGCTTATATAATTTATACAACACGATTCTATTCACACAATTTAGTTTAGATTCCTCACATTGGTTTTTGTAGTGCTAAAAATCGTAGGAAGATCAGAAAAATCCGCGGCTTCTGCTAGATGGTAGAGAGCCTCCCTGCGGTCCCGATGTTTCCTGTTTCATCGAATTTCGTTAACACACTAAAAAGATACGATTTTCAAAGTTTTGCAACACTTAAAAGTGTTATTTTCAATTCAGAAATTTAAATCAGAAGGGTTTGCAAAGCTTCAAAACTAGGTTTTGATTTTAAATCAAAACCGTACCTCGTTGTCCCGATCAGAGTATACGGCGTCGAAGGGCTACGAACCAGCTTCCTATCGACGGTGGTGGCGGCAAACTCGGCGGCTCCAGCGAGGCACGGCGGCGGCAGAAAGGGGCGAACTTCCTCGAGGAAATTCGACGCGAATACTGCACGGTTTCTGACGAGGCTTGTTTTGATTTGAAGAGGAGAGGAAGGCGGTCGGAATTGTTAACTGGAGGCGGCGGCGATATTGGCTGTGGCGGCGGCGATCGGGGGGAAAGGTTTCGAACGATTTCCGTCGTTCATTTTAGGGTTGATCGGGTTTTTTCCAGAAGTGAGAGAAAATGAAATATATTTTCTAATATATAATATTTTTAAATTCCTTTAATACCCCTTCTAGCCAACGTACACCAATTTCAACCCAACGACTGTCGCCCCTAGCTAAATACCCCCATTCCGGACACAATGGGATATGTTTCGTTGGCCAATTCGACTGTTACAGTCAGTTATTTTTCAAATTAAAGTATAAAACATTTTATATTCAATTTGAACGTACATTTCAATTTTCCAGGGCCACAAACTGAATCGAAAAATTCCAGAAAAATTAATTTAGCTTTGTATTGACGATACGGTCCCAACAAAACCAGTTTCGTCGAATTCTGAGCTCATATGCAAAATGTCCATTTTCAGGTCGATCCATTTTAACAGAAATTGACCAATCACATTTTCTTTTGCCCCGCTCACATACTAGCTTCAAAAATTATGAAATTTGAAACCTAGCAATAATTTGACATCCGGGACCCAACAAAAGTGGTTTCGTCGAATTCCGAAGTCGTATGCAAAATATCTATTTTCAAGGGCTATATATGCTATATAGTGACCTTTCTGAAAATTCATTTGGCCATAACTTTTGATTCCCGTTATGAAACTTCGATTTTTCAGATTCGTTAGAAAGGTATTCATAAACAGATTTATATATTTTCAGTTTCGCTAAAATCTGTTATATTTTCCACCCGGTACAGTCAGACAAAGTTTGTATTCAAATTTTCAAACTGCCTTACTATTCCCAATTCTTTATTTTATTGAAATATGCTATTTCAATTGTTCAAATTCTTTGACAATAACCAATTTTAAAAAATTTAAATTGGTTCACATTTTCCGGGTTATTACAATACCGGGGTGTGAGGCTCGCGAATTAACGCTATACACAAAGCAATGCCACACAGGTCGCGCTTTGATCATCAACCACAAGACGTTGCTTTTCAACAGAAGCCTTGATCATCTGCCACTTAGGCATGCCACATAGGCAATTCACTCGATGCGGCTGATTTCTATCGATATATAACCTATGAGCTCGTACGTCTCAGAGAAGGGCGTTAAGCAAGAGAATAAATTCTCCGCCGCCAAACAGATATATATTTAATAGAGATCAATCAGCACAGAACAAAATCCAATGTCAGACACACAGTCCATTTACAAGTTCGTTCTGGGTCTAAACAAAACCGGAGGCACCTTATACCTCGCATATCCGTACAATCAATAAGTACGTACGGACGGCTACCACTTCAGCCCCTTCAAGGTAGCTACTCCTATCGTGAGCATCAGTAGCACCCCTCCATTCGACGTGAAGATCATCGGTCTTGCACCGTCTTCATATCTTTGATTTTTAATCGTCGATCAATTATTTGAAATGAGAATTAACTCGGCATTTTCAAATAATTCACGTATATTTAGAATGTGAAATCAATTCATTTCAATGGTTACATTATTCGACATCAATAATTCTGTTCTTTTAATGTAATTTTCACGCCAAACACATTCAACCATCGAATATCCAATAAACCGGGTAAATTCGGCTTATTTTCATTCCATATCGTTTATAATATTTTATAATGATTTATCACTATTTTGATTCATTTAAAAATAGCCAATTAATTCAAACGACGCTTCAGGCCATAACGCGGCCGTGGCGCTGTTTTTCTTCAGATTTGATTTACACATATATGAAAATCTAACCATTGGATCTTCACAAATTTTATATCATTAGAAAGATCTTTTCAAAACAAATCCAACGGTTCCAGTTTTGGGAAAATCCAACGGTCGGATCTCCCGGTACAATCGTTTGAAGTTACGATTTCAAAATACGAACTACGGCTTCGTTATTCGATTTATTTTAATTATATTTATATACATATATATAAATATAATCGATTCTGGCGCTGTTTTTCTTCAGATTTGAATTAAACATTCCAGACAATCCAACCATTGGATCTTTACAAAGTTGGTGTCGTTGGAAAGATATTTTCAAAGCGAACCCAACAGTTTCGGGAAAATTCGATGGTCGGATCTCCCGCAATAATCGTTTGAAATCACGGTTTCAAAATACGAACTGCAGCCTCGTTATTCGATTTATTTTAATTATATATATATATATATATAAAATTCATTCTTCGATTTCAAAACCATATTCACTTCATATATTTGATAAAAATGATATTTTTAACCAACATATATTTATTTCCACACATCACTAATTTTAACAATTCATATATGTAATAAAAATGTGATTTTTATTGTAAAACAATTTATTTCAAAACACGATTATTTTATATAGTTCATACATAAGGTAAAAATGTTGTCTTTGGTGTTAAAACAATTTATTTAAAATACTAATATTTTATATAGTCTAAATATATGATAAAAATGTTATTTTTATCTTTCAAAGAATTTATTCAACACATGAATTTCTATTCAACACATGAATATAGTTTCAACACATGAATATAGTTTCAACACATGAATATGGTTTCAACACATGAAAATAATTCTAACACATGAAAATAATTCTAACACATGAATATTATTGAAAATTTCGGCAGCATAACGGCAGGGTAGTTAAAACCGGCACCGTCCCGAGTATGGCTCCTCGCTCTACCTTAAAGCCTCACAGCTTTTGACAATGGAGATTTTCAATATTTAGTTCGTACGCAGACGAATTTTCCCGTATACTAATCCTATTGGGATTTCAACCACAATCAATCATTTCAAATCAACCATTCATGATATTCACCAAATTTTACATCAACCAATAATCCAAACAATATCACAACCAATATATACCGTCCATGGTCTGTGGATGAGGGGAGTATATATATATATATATATATAGATATACATATATAACTATATTTCGATTTCATTTCAATATCATTTCAATTCATTTCAACGCATATATCATTTTTACAACGCATATATAACTTATACATCGAACATACAACTTATACAACGCTTATACATGAGGTGTACAACGCTTATATAACTCATACGTCAACTATATAATTTATACATCGTTATTCCCATATCGTTTATAATTCAGAAATCTCACATTGGGTTCCACTCCTCCAAAAATTGTAGAAGGCTCAGAAAAATATCTGGTCTCTTCTAGAATGTAAAAGACGTCCGCACGAGTCCACTGTCTCTTGTTTCACTGAATTTCGACCACATAGCAAAAAGATATGATTTTTATTTGATAATCATAATTTGCTACGGTTTTAAGTGTTTAAAACAGTTAAAATAAATTAGCCGTATACCTCCACTATATCTACAAAACTAGGTTTTGATTCTGAGTTCAATCCGCGAAGCTAGGGGGCAATCGGCCAGCACCACAGCGTAGAGCGTCGAGAGGGCTTCCAGGTGAGGGGTACCGCGTTGAACTCGCTGCAGCGGTTCACCCTGGGCGTCGGTGCGAAGTGTCGCACTTCGGCGAGGAAGAACTCGACGTAGACACGATGAGGAGGGGTAAAACCGGCGTTGATTTGAAGAGGGTGGAAAGATCTATGAAATGTTCAACTGCGGCGAGGGTTTTTGGTGAAGGAATCGGTCAAAAATCAGGAGAGAAGGGGAGGAAGGGTAGCTGCCGTTGATCGTGTTTAACAGGAGGGGGGGTTTCTGATTTTTTTTATATTTTTAATTTATGAAAGAAAATATATGATTGGCCGATATATATATATATTTCAAAAATTAGGGTTTTCCCCAAACGAACACCAATCCAAACCCAATGACTGTCGTCCCTAGCTAAATACCCTCATTCCGAACACAATGGGATATGTTTTGTAGGCCCATTCGAATGTTTCAGTCAGTTTTTCTTCAAATTAAAATATAAAACATTCAATATTCGATTTGAACGTACATTTCAATTTGCCGAGCCCACATGCTGATCCCAAAAATTCCAGAAAAATAAATTTAGCTATGTTTTGACGATACGATCCCAACAAAACTAGTTTCGTTGAATTCTGAGACCGTTTGAAAAATGGCCATTTTCTGGTCGATCCAATTTAACTGAAATCAACCAAACGCATTTTCCTTCGCCACGCTCACATATTAACTTCAAAAATTATGGAATTTGAAACCTAGCAAAAATTTGACATCTTGGATCCAACAAAAGTGGTTTCGTCGAATTCTGAGGTCGTTTGCAAAATGTCTATTTTCAAGGGCTATATATATTCTATAGCGACCTTTCTGAAAATTCATTTGGCTATAATTTTTTATTCCCGCTATGAAACTTCGATTTTTCAGATTCGTTAGAAAGATATTCATAAACAGATTTAAATATTTTTGGTTTCACTAAAATCCGTTTTATTTTGCACTCGGTACAATCAGTCAAAGTTTGAATTCAAATTTTGAAACTGCCGCGCCATTTCAGGCCCTGTTTATAATTTAAAATAATTATATTTATTTCCAAACATCGATTCAAACATACTTTTCGTCGTTATTATTTAAAATAATTTATTTTAAATATTTAAAATCCACTAATATAGCCAAGTTAAAAAATTTAAACTGGTTCAGATTTTCCGGGTTGTTACAATCTCCCCCACTTAAAACTTTTCGTCCTCGAAAAGGAATGAAGCTGAAAGTTGTTTTACAAATCAACTCAACTTTCATTATTTTCATTATGGCCTAAGTTCTTCAACTTTTCAGTTTCTAAGAACTTTTCAAATTTTTCAAAAATTTGGCTAACACCCTAAATTTTCGAAAAATTTCGCCATAATCTCCCCTACACCGGGAGCTTCGGGATATTTCAAATAGCCTCCCATGGACCTCACCAATCCAAAAGAAAAAGAAAAAGCCAAGCTGCTAGCCAATCGGCTCATCAAATCATCAAATCCCCAAGAAATACAATAAACATGTACCTATTTGTCGGGCAAACAATTTTATTCCTCTGCTTAGCAGTTTATCCATAACCTGTTCACACATATATAATGTACATGTATATATTTCTATCTACTTTTAAATTAGTTCAATACTTGATTCACTTGCATACATTTAACTTCATTCTCTTATTGATTAAATTAACTATCATTCTAATAATTTAATTAAACAAATCCACAATCACACAACACAACCAACAATCAATTTGTTGATTAACTTTTCAAAAATATACCAATTAATTCATATACTCTTTTGAAAACATTCAGACTATATAATTAAAAAGTTTACAGGCATGAATAGAAAACAACAGCAAAGTAGAGAACAAAATGGGAATGCAAGATATGGTAAATGTACCTTGCACCAGAGTCAATCAGAGATATCCACCCTGCACTTGGGGTCGGCTTTCTTAATGCTCTCCTCAGTTTCCCAAGTACAATCTCGCGGATCTCCACTCCATTTCACTTTGACTAAGTGAACCTTCTTGTTCCTCAGCTCTTTTGTTTCTTTGCCAATTATCTTTAGCGGTTCTCTTCTTACAGCCAATTCTGGAGTAATTTCTATATCCCATTGCACTGCTTCTTCCACGATCAAGTCTGGATCATGTACATGCTTTCAAATTTGAGATACATGAAATACATTTTGTACTCCAGGCAACCAATCAGGCAATTGAACCCTATAAGCGAGAGTTCCAATCCGTTCTAGAATAGGAAACAGTCCAATAAATTTGGGCGCCAATTTCCCTGTTTTACCGTACCGGATTACTCCTCTCATCGGAGATACCTTCAAATACACGTGATCGCCAACAGCAAATGATAAATCTCTTCTTCTCTTATCTGCATAGCTCTTCTGTCGGCTTTGAGCGGCCAGTAATTGTTTCTTAACGAAATTGACTTTGTCCGCAGCTTCGCGAATCATATCGGGTCCTAATACGAGTCTATTACCAGGTTCTACCCAACAAGCAGGAGATCGGCACGGTCTACCGTACAATGCTTCGAATGGTGACATTGTCAGGCTCGCTTGGTAGCTGCTGTTGTATGAGAACTCGGCCAAATGCAAATGGTTTTCCCATGATCCGCCAAAATCAATAACACAAGCCCGCAATAAATCTTCAAGAATACGATTCACCCTCTCAGTTTGGCCATCTGTTTGAGGATGATATGCAGTGCTCAAGTTCAGTTTCGTTCCCAATTCTTCTTGGAATGCTTCCCAGAATTTACTAGCAAAAATCAGGTCACAATCGCTAACGATACTCATGGGAACTCCATGAAGTCTAACTATTTCCTTGAAATAAATCTGCACCAGACTCTGAGCAGTTCTATTCGATCTGACAGGTATGAAATGGGTGGTCTTCGTGAGACGATCTACGATCACCCAAATACTGTCATTTCCTTTCCCGGTTCTGGGGAAACCATCTATGAAATCCATAGAAATCTGTTCCCACTTCTCACCTGGAATTTCCAACGGTTGCAACAGTCCGACGAGTTTCTGCTAATCGCTTTTGACTTGTTGACAAGTAGCACACCGACTAACGTATAAAGAAATGTCTCGTTTCATAGATCTCCACCAGAAAGTGCGTTTGATATCATTATACATTTTGCTCACTCCTGGATGGATACTAAGCTTGGCTTTGTAACATTCATCTAATACTTCTCTCCGGAGTTCAGGAATGTTTGGAACACAAATCCGACCCTTTAACCTCAGGATCCCATCGTTATCGATCTGAAAACATGAGGGCCCGCCTTTCTGAATTCTCTCTCTGATCTTTTGAATGAAGTGATCATCCTTCTGAAGAGAAGATATTTTATCAATCAATGAAGGCGTGATGATAAGACTGGCGATAATTACATTCTTACTGCTGAGCGCATCAGCCACAACATTAGCTTTCCCCGGAGTATATAAGATATCAAGATCATATGCCACGAGAAATTCTAACCAATGCTGCTGTCTCACATTCAGATCCATCTGGGTGAATAAATATTTCAATGATTGATGATCAGTATATGATTCGAACTTCTCAGCCAACAAGTAATGTCTCCAGATTTTCATAGCAAACACGATGGCTACCAATTCAAGATCGTGAGTTGCATAATTCTTCTCATGTGTCTTCAATTGACGGCCAACATAAGCGACTACTTGGCCTCTTTGCATTAACACTACGCCAAGGCCCTCTTTAGAAGCATCGGTCCAGAATTTCAAGTCTTGGTTGCCATCAATAATTGTGAGCACTGGAGCAGTCGTCAATTTTAACTTCAGCTCTTGGAAAGCTGCCTTACATTCGGGAGTCCAGTTGAATCTCGAATGTTTCTTAGTAATCTTTGTTAAGGAACTAGATGTCTTCGCAAAATCCTTAATGAATTTCCAATAATAACTGGACAATCCGAGAAAACTTCGGACTTCTATGGGTGTACGAGGCTGTTTCCAGTTCTGAATAGCAGTGATTTTACTGGGATCCACTGAAATTCCTTGCTTTGACACGACGTGGCCAAGAAATTTGACTTCTT
Organism: Allium sativum; assembly: GCA_030737875.1. Lineage (NCBI taxonomy): Eukaryota > Viridiplantae > Streptophyta > Magnoliopsida > Asparagales > Amaryllidaceae > Allium > Allium sativum. The sequence continues at coordinate 470,875,019 of CM060920.1, read as the reverse complement.
CTTGCCAGAATATACATTTGGAAAACTTTGCTTTTAAAACATTCTTTCTGAGAATTTCTAACACTTGTTCCACATGTTTTTCATGCTCGCTTTCTGATTTAGAGAAGATCAATATATCATCAATGAAAACTAGAACAAAGTTATTCAATACTTCTCTGAACACCCGGTTCATTAGATTGACAAAATAAGCTGGAGCGTTACATAACCCGAACGACATTACTAACCACTCGTAGAATAAATCTGGACCTCTGAATGATGTCAAAGGAACACACTCTTCAGCAATACGAAGCTGATGGAAACCTGTAGCTAGGTCCATTCATGAAAACACTTATGCACCATTCAATCGATCCAACAAATCATCAATCCACGGCAATGGATATTTATTTTTCAATGTCTGCTTATTCAAGTCACGATAATCCACACATAATCTGAGGGTACCATCTGACTTCGGAATAAATACCACAGCTACCCCCCAATCAGAGAAACTAGGCCTGATCAGACCCTTCCATACTAGCTGTCGAGTTTGATTGTCTAACTCTTCTTTCTCTTTCAAGATCATTCTTCAAATAGCGTAAACTACTGGCCTTGCATTTGAAACTAAAGAGATTTTGAAATCAATTTCTCTTTGCGGAGGTAAGCTGACAACTTCTTCAAACACATCCGCATAATTTTTAACAACAGGGATATCTTCTATAGAAGCAGAAATATTTTCTATAGCAGCGGGAGTATTCCCTATAGCAGTGGGAGTGACATCAAGAGCTGACCAGTATTCTTTCCTATCCGAATTTGGACCTACACATGGTATAACAATATTGGCGAGCTCCATTGTAACTTTAACTACTCTTTCTGCACATTTAACTTCAGCCTCGTATTTAGTTAGCCAATCCAGTCCAAGAATGATATCAAACTCGGAGAAATTCATGACGATCAAGATACAAGGAAATCAATAATGGAAGAAAGAGACGGGCACTTTACAAATCCAACTAAGATCGATGGAACCCCCAACCGGATTATGGACACTGATGGGTTCGTTGAGCTTCTTTAATTTTAGATCCAATTTCTTAATCACATTAGTCGAAATAAAGCTTTGTGATGCACCTGTATCGAACAGTACTTTAACTGGAATACCTTTGACAGTAAGCGTGCCTTCCAAAACATCTGGTCTTTCCTAACTAGCTGAGAATGTTGGAACTTCTGTTGTGCTATTGATTTGAGCTTCTTTGGCCACTACATTAACATGTGCGGCTTTAGACTTTTTCTTTAATAGCTGGCAATCTTGCTTTACATGACCAAACTGATGGCAAATGTTGCATTCTCTGATCTCTTGAACCTTCTTGTCGGATTTAGATCCCTTCTTTCCTTGTTTCTTTAAGGGTCCGCAATTTATCGACAAATGCCCTTTCTGATTAAAATTTGAGCAGGTGGCAGTTGTTGCTGGCACTTTCTCAGATTTAACCTTCTTTCGATTGACTTTAGGTTTATTTCTGACCCTAGACGTCGTACTGGCCTCAGGTTGTGCACTTGTCTCTGGGCTATAAGTTTCGAATTTCCTTTTGTTGCTAGAACTGACTTCCTCTTCATTGTCAAAAAGGCCTCGCTTATCTAGATCTTCATACTGATAAGCCATGTATATCATTTCAGAAAAAGGAAGCTTCACATGCCCCATTACACTATTCTGGTATTTTCTTTGAAGACCGTTAATAAACCTCAGACTCTTCCTCTTTGGATCTTGAATTAGATGCGGGGCAAAACAAGAAAGTTCATTGAATCTCTTATGATATTCTGGAATATTCATATCTCCTTGTATCAGATAGTAGAATTCATCACATAACCGCTCAGTTGCTTCTGGAGGAGTAAATCTTTCTATGAAAATCTCTTTAAATCTATCCCAGGTAATATTACCTTCTGGATTATCCTTAATAACCGTTTCCCACCAGAACAAAGCTTCGTCTTTGAGTGCCTAAGATGCCAGCAATCTTTTCTGATCATCTCTTAGCTGGAGACGCTCAAGAATTCTTTTAGCAGAACGCATCCAATCTTGAGTTTGACTAATGGATTCATTGCCTGAGAATGATACTCCACCCAGATTTCGATACTTCTTTAATAGAGCTTCTAGATCTGGTTCTGTATACCTTCTTCTGTTTTTGACACTCATTTTCTAGTACTTCTGCAGATAGCAGACCAAGTGTCACGTCAACAGAAAAGATAGTATAAAACATATAGACATATACTTGAATGTAAATGTGTCTGTTGGGGTGTATTTCATTCTGCTATAATCATACTAGGATATTACTGATCCTATCTGTAATAAGTTATTCGTCCTAGAACACTACTGGTTCTATTTCTTACGAGTTCGTTAATATGTTATATTCCAGAACTAAGCTTAACCAAAGCTCTGATACCACGTTGTGACGACCCCAAACCCCGTTCCACGGTGGCAAGGGTAATCTTTGGAATATAAAACCTAAACAAATAACAGCATAACAGAAATAAATAAATACACCAAATAATGTACAATAGAATACACTGGATAAACATATTCATCAAAGTTACACAGTATACAGGATCATACTTAGTACAAATACGGTTCAACTTTACATAAAATGTCTACAGCAGAAAACAAAACATAATATGTACAATAGGAGCTGAACAACATAAAAAGTGATAAATGATAGAATCCATCTTCATCTTCATAGCTATCCAAAAAGAGCATGCTAAAACCTGAATACAAGGCTACCCATGTAGAAAAAGGGGCACCCGAGTTTGCAAGTGAAACAAACTACGAGTCAGTCATGGGACTGGTATGAGAAATCTACTCTACTTACTTTATAATATGGCCAATCACAGGACCACGCCGCTAACGCGGAACGGGTTTACTCCATTGGATTGCCAGTGCTTTAAAACTAGTAAATCATTTAAACATCGCAATGCTTTTTTATAAAAATTAAGCCATTATAAGACCCAGTTCCCATCACACAATGCAACACAAACCGGAGGATAGAGTTTTACCTTATAATGGCCAAAATATGCTTGATACGAATAAAACAAAAGCATTTGATATTATTACTAGTGTTTATATGTTTCAAAAACAATTTCAATCATAAGTATCAATCATAGACGACATGGGTACCATATATCATGTCGCCATATATAGATATACAACAAAAACCGCACGGTGTCGCATTTAGAAATTGGATTTCCATCATGAACCAAGGCAAAAGATAGTCCTTACCGAATTCGAGATGCTCTAGTCCGTGTCTCAGGCTACAGCCGCAACTGTACCTAGGAGCCACAGGGCCGGTCCACACGTAGCAGATTAAAATAAAACCCTGAACAATACGTTTCCCCGCCTTATGTGGCGTAAATGAGCCAAATGACTCCATATCCGAGGCGCCTCGCAATCCAACAACCACACAGGTGAAAGTATTATAAATGTCAGGGCTGGTAGGTCACTGACATCACCTCTAACTAGAAAGAGACGCATGTTCTCCCTGGATCCTCCCCGTTTCTGGTTCATACCGAGGTGTGAGGCTCGCGAATTAACGCTATACACAAAGCTATGCCACGTAGGCCGCGCTTTGATCATCAACCACAAAACTTTGCTTTTCAACAGAAGCCTTGATCATCTGCCACTTAGGCATGCCACACAGGCAATTCACTCCATGCGACTGATTTCTATCGATATATAACCTCTGAGCTCGTACGTCTCAGAGAAGGGCGTTAAGCAAGAGAATAAATTCTCCGCCACCAAACAGATATATATTTAATAGAGATCAATCAGCACAGAACAAAATCCAATGTCAAACACACAGTCCATTTGCAAGTTCGTTCTGGGTCTGAATGAAACCGAAGACACCTTATACCTCACACATCCGTACAATCAACAAGTACGTTCGTACGGCTACCACTTCAGCCCCTTCAAGGTAGCTACTCCTATCATGAGCATCAGTAGCACCCCTCCATTCGACGTGAAGATCATCTGTCTTGCACCGTCTTCATATCTTCGACTTTTAATCGTCGATCAATTATTTGAAATGAGAATTAACTCGGCCTTTTTAAATAATTCACGTATATTTAGAATTTCGAATCAATTCATTTCAATGGTTACATTATTTGACATCAATAATTCTGTTCTTTTAATGTAATTTTCACGCCAAACACATTCAACCATCGAATATCCAATAAACCGGGTAAATTCGGCTTATTTTCATTCCATATCGTTTATAATATTTTATAACGATTTATCACTATTTTTATTCATTTAAAAATAGCCAATTCATTCAAACGACGCTTCAGGCAATAACGCGGCCGTGGCGCTTTTTTCTTCAGATTTGATTTACACATATCTGAAAATCTAACCGTTGGATCTTCACAAATTTTATATCATTAGAAAGATCTTTTCAAAATGAATCCAAAGGTTCCAGTTTTGGGAAAATCCGACGGTCGGATCTCCTGGTACAATCGTTTGAAGTTACGATTTCAAAATACGAACTACAGCTTCGTTATTCGATTTATTTTAATTATATTTATATACATATATATATATATATAAATATAATCGATTATGGCGCTGTTTTTCTTCAGATTTGAATTAAACATTCCAGACAATCCAACCATTGGATCTTTACAAAGTTGGTGTCGTTGGAAAGATATTTTCAAAGCGAACCCAACGGTTTCGGTTTCGGGAAAATCCGATGGTCGGATCTCCCACAATAATCGTTTGAAATCACGGTTTCAAAATACAAACTGCAGCCTCGTTATTCGATTTATTTTAATTATATTTTTATATATATATATAAATATAATTCATTCTTCGATTTCAAAACCATATTCACTTCATATATTTGATAAAAATGATATTTTTACCCAACAGATATTTATTTCCATACATCACTATTTTTAACAATTCATATATGTAATAAAAATGTGATTTTTATTGTAAAACAACTTATTTCAAAACACGATTATTTTATATAGTTCATATATAAGGTAAAAATGTTGTCTTTGGTGTTAAAACAATTTATTTAAAATACTAATATTTTATATAGTCTAATTATATGATAAAAATGTTATTTTTATCTTTCAAAGAATTTATTCAACACATGAATTTCTATTCAACACATGAATATAGTTTCAACACATGAGTATGGTTTCAACACATGAAAATAATTCTAACACACGAAAATAATTCTAACACATGAATATTATTGAAAATTTCGGCAGCATAACGGCAGGGTTGTTAAAACCGGCACCGTCCCGAGTACGGCTCCTCGCTCTACCTTAAAGCCTCACAGCTTTTGACAATGGAGATTTTCAATATCTAGTTCGTACGCAGACGAATTTTCCCATATACTAATCCTATTGGGATTTCAACCACAATCAATCATTTCAAATCAACCATTCATGATATTCACCAAATTTTACATCAACCAATAATCCAAACAATATCACAACCAATATATACCGTCCATGGTCTGTGGATGAGGGGAGTATATATATATATATATATATATATATATACATATATAACTATATTTCGATTTCATTTCAATATCATTTCAATTCATTTCAACGCATATATCATTTTTACAACGCATATATAACTTATACATCGAGCATACAACTTATACAACGCTTATACATGAGGTGTACAACGCTTATATAACTCATACGTCGACTATATAATTTATACATCGTTATTCCCATATCGTTTATAATTCAGAAATCTCACATTGGGTTCCACTCCTCCAAAAATTGTAGAAGGCTCAGAAAAATATCTGGTCTCTTCTAGAATGTAAAAGACGTCCGCACGAGTCCACTGTCTCGTTTCACTGAATTTCGACCACATAGCAAAAAGATATGATTTTTATTTGATAATCATAATTTGCTACGGTTTTAAGTGTTTAAAAAAGTTAAAATAAATTAGCCGTATACCTCCACTATATCTTCAAAACTAGGTTTTGATTCCGAGTTCAATCCGCGAAGCTAGGGGCAATCGGCCAGCACCGCAGCGTAGAGCGTCGAGAGGGCTTCCATGCTAGGGGTACCGCGTTGAACTCGCTGCAGCGGTTCACCCTGGGCGGTGGTGCAAAGTGGTGCACTTCGGGGAGAAAGAACTCGACGTAGACACGATGAGGAGGGGTGAAACCGGCGTTGATTTGAAGAGGGTGGAAAGATCTATGAAATGTTCAACTGCGGCGAGGGTTTCTGGTGAAGGAATTGGTCAAAAATCAGGAGAGAAGGGGAGGAAGGGTAGCCGTCGTTGATCGTGTTTAACGAGGGGGGGGGGGGGGGTTCTGATTTTTTTATATTTTTAATTTATGAAAAAAAAAATATGATTGGCCGATATATATATATTTCAAAAATTAGGATTTTCCCCAAACGAACTCCAATCCAAACCCAACGACTGTCGTCCCCAACTAAATACCCCCATTCCGAACACAATGAGATATGTTTCGTAGGCCCATTCGACTGTTTCAGTTAGTTTTTCTTCAAATTAAAATATAAAACATTCAATATTCGATTTGAACGTACATTTCAATTTGCCGGGGCCACATACTGATCCCAAAAATTCCAGAAAAATAAATCTAGCTATGTTTTGACGATACAGTCCCAACAAAACTAGTTTCGTCGAATTCTGAGACGTTTGGAAAATGGCCATTTTCTGGTCGATCCAATTTAACTGAAATCAACCAAACGCATTTTCTTTCGCCATGCTCACATATTAACTTCAAAAATTATGGAAATTGAAACCTAGCAATAATTTGACATCCTGGATCCAACAAAAGTGGTTTCGTCGAATTCTGAGGTCGTTTGCAAATGTCTATTTTCAAGGGCTATATATATTCTATAGCGACCTTTCTGAAAATTCATTTGGCCATAACTTTTGATTCCCGCTATGAAACTTCGATTTTTCAGATTCGTTAGAAAGATATTCATAAACAGATTTAAATATTTTTGGTTTCACTAAAATCCGTTTTATTTTGCACCCGGTACAGTCAGTCAAAGTTTGAATTCAAATTTTGAAACTACCGCGCCATTTCAGGCCTTGTTTATAATTTAAAATAATTATATTTATTTCCAAACATCGATTCAAACATACTTTTTGTCGTTATTATTTAAAATAATTTATTTTAAATATTTAAAATCCACTAATATAGCCAAGTTAAAAATTTTAAACTGGTTCAGATTTTCCGGGTTGTTGCATCAAAACCTTAATTTCATATATTCTTCAAACCAGAAAATTTCTCAATAAAATCAATTTGGGTGGCTCTGATACCACTTGTTGGAATTTCTATATACTTGATGATTGACAAATCATGAAATTCCATATTTGAATAGTTGACCCATATTGATTTAATTGAGAATAAATCAAAGTGAAAGTAAAACGAATTAGCGGAAGCCATACCTGAATCCAGATGTTTACAGAGAGAAGATTAACCAAATTAAGTCATGGATCTGATTATCAAACCTAACATAAGCATTAGATCTAAATCCATAGTTGCTGCTTTCATTAACTTAGATCTGATCTGTACCTAGAGCTTCGTGCTGATAACGTGTTATAAAACGAACACATAGCAGAAGAAACAAGGGAGAGAGGACATTTCTATTCATTCAGATGTGTCATTATTTCTATTACATTGGCTCCTTTATATATGGGCTTTGGAGCTGATGTTTAACTTATTCCCATGATGTGGGACTAAACAGAGTACTAATAAAAGCATATTCAAAACATTTATATATTTTACAACAGATTTCTGGTTTTTAATTATATTTTATTTTAAATACTTAAGGAGAACGAAGTCTAAATATTTGACATGGTATGAGTTCAAAATTCAAACTAATGTGGTAACAATAACATAACTAAAAATGAACTATAATCGTACTCTTTAACTAATGCATGTTACAATTTTTCCCCTCAAAAGTTGTTGCCTTATCAAAACTAGCAAAGAACCTTCGTGAAACCTGACATAAACCTATATTAAAATACCATTTCATACCTTTTGAATTAGTAAAAAATTAGGAAAACTGAAATAAAATGAGGTAACCTTAGTCAATAAAATTTCTCGATTGTAACCTACTAAACAACGTAAAAATTGGATCGTATATTTTAATTTTGATTCAAATAATATGAGAAAACATCAAATTTAGAACCCGCGATTCAGTATTGGAAACAATAAGAACGAATTGAAGAAGAAAGTGTGTACCTTTGTTGAAAGAAATGAACAAAAGCTCGATGTTTTGGATGAACAAAGAAATGGAGAAATATCGCCTTAACCCTAATTTCAGATTTCACGGCCGAAAAGTCGAAACGATGTTTTGGACCGAAAGCAAATAAAAACTACTTTTGAGATAAGGAGAAGAGTAACTTATATAAGCCTAATTAATAATTGGATCCATACGGGCTTAAAGGCTTTTACTTTAAAAAAAACTACTTTTTTTGGGCTATCCAAACAGGCCCTTAATGTTTTTTCTTGGCAAATTTAAGTTGTCTCTGACTTGAAAATTTTCGTCACAAGAAAAGCATGCATTAAAGAGTGATTAAGGGAATATCTCCTTGGACAATGATGTACTAAATCTCTGGTTCTAAAACCAAAAAGAAAATTATTTTTCAATCTCAGCATCTTTAATTTTTGGAAAAGAAAAGCTTTTACATTTGAAATCATTCTAGAAATTCATATTTCCTGATGTTTAGAAATATTCACAAGGGGATTGTTTTTACCTAAGAAAATCAAGCATTGTTTCCAAGAAAATCAAACAGTGGATTCACGACATGGCAAACAATTTTGGGGAAAGAATTAAAAAAAAATTCCAGAAATCAAACAAGAGATTCAAAACAACAAATACATTCAAGAATATCATGCGTGAACCTGGGTCGAAGATTTTAGCCAAGAAAATCAATGAATGGTTTTTAACAATCAACAAGTCATTCACGGTAAGGCATCAATCATGCAACAAATCAAACAAAGTCAAATTCATGAAATCATAGAAGGTTTAGAGTTTCTATACCATATATATATTCACACCAATTCATCATCAACTGCATCGAAATCAAACATCAAAAAATTCAAGAGCGAACAATTTTAAATTAGAATTACTTACACTGATTTTGATGCAAGGGCCAAATCAAATCGACAAGCAAAGCAACAAGGATTCAAAGCTTCAGAGAATAAAATCCCAAAACAACCGAAATCCCAATTTGATTGGAAGGCAACAAAAAACCCTAATTCTTTTCGGTCACCATTGAAGCCAAAGAGAAGCTGACCTTTTATTTTTTCAAGTGGCATAGAATAAAGAGGTCGGACATTCCATATTTTATTAAAGGGGTTTTTGGATTTGTTTTATTGTGTTTTTTATATTTTCTTTTGTAATCGATTGATCAGTTTTACTAGTTTTCCTACAAAAAAACTAGGATTTACTAGCTACAGGATTTCTAGTTAGGGTTTACGAGTTACGGGTTTGTAATTCTGGGAAAAACTATCTTGGGGATACAATCCAGAGTTTTGAGCGTGGGAATAGAACAAGAGTCGAGTTTGCGAGTTTGCAGGGTTTTGTAAGCGGGATCTATTTTAATAGCTAGTAGAAATCTTAGGGATGCAGTAGTAGGCAGGGTTTGCCGACTATGGGTAAAATCCGTGTTATTTATTTCGTGCATTTATTTCTCTACTGCAATCTATGCTGTGATATTTTTAATATCTCGTAAAAATCCAATAAACCCTATTCACCCCACTCTAGGGTTAATCTAGATCTAACAAGTGGTATCAGAGAATGTATTTTATTAACTCTAGAGTCATGGTGTTCCCTAGTTTTCAGTCCAACGAGAGTTAGCCCAGTCGTATTCCAACTATTTTTAATGGTACAGGTTTTTTAAATTGAAAATCAAAAATGGAATCTTATTTAAAATATATTAATATTAGATGTTGGGATATTGTTATCAATGGACATGATATGGTTGATAGGAATGATAACGGGTTTAGTTCTCGTGTACACATATTTTATATTCTTATATTGATGATGTCAAATATAACCATAACTCCCACTGTTTGACTACACAGGAAATATGGAATACTCTCCATACGAAGTATGGAAGAAATGACATCTGCTCAAAATTCTCAAAGTTCAACCCAGGTTCAGAAATATGTCTGAAAGGAGAAACAGATGATGATTGCGATAGAGACTCAACATGTTACTTTTCTTATGAAGATTCGATTCGTCTTTTAAATGATTTAACTAAATCTGTTGAGTGTCTCAAATCTAAAAACAAATCTTTGAAATCTAAAAATCATGAGTTGACCAGCAAAAATAATGGCTTGGAATTAAAACTCAAAAATGTCAAGAAGTTTTCGAACTTTGATTGCGAAAGTTGTTTGAATTTGAAAAATGATCTTGTTCATCAAAATGAAAATATTCAAAATCTTGAGAATGAAATTCTGATCTTAAAAGAGAAGAAGATTGAACTACTCTACACAAACAATTTTTTGCAAAAGGAATATGAAAATTTTAAGATAGCTGAAATTTTCAACCATGAATTTGTTGATAAACAAAATTTGTTGAAAACAAAATGATTTTAAATGAGCTGGAAAAAGAGATTAAAAAATTCAAAATTTCTGAAAGTTTGAGATTGAAAAATGAAATCAATTTGAATTTGAAATTTCTGAGTCCGAGGCCAAAATTAAATTACTTGAAAACGCAAATTTGGTTTTGAAACAAATAGATGCTGAAAGGAAAATCACTAATAATCGATGTTCAAATTTAATGAAAGAAAATGGTGATCTTAAATTTAAAATTCAATGACATGAATCAACTTTGGATAAATTTTCTAATGGGGAAAAAATCGTTGGAATGTTGTTGAAGAACCAAGTTCCTGCTGGGAATAAATATTATCTTGGCTATGGAGAAATTGATTATTCTGAAAAGCTAAATTCATGTGATTTTAAAAATCTTCAAATTTCTTTGAAAAGGATTGTTTCGAAAATTTAGACTTTAAAATTTTCAAAGGATTTTTGAATCATAAACACGATGAGAATTTGTTTTATAACAACCCAATTAAACACATTTGGGTCCGAAAAGGAACTAAATCGAGCTTGGTTAAATTCAAACAGATTTGGGTTCGTAAGGGTATAAAGGTAAATTCGAATGGATTGTTGTACAAACAAGTTTGGATACCAAAACATGTAAACAAAATTGTAACAACCCGGAAAATTAAAACCAATTTAAAATTTTTATTTTGGCAATTTTAATGAATTTTGAATATTTAAAATGATTTATTTTAAATAATAACGACTAGAAATTTATTTTGAATAGAATTAGAACATATAAATTTATTTAAATCGAAGTTAGAATATAAATATTTATTTTAATTATAAAAGGAATTGGAAATGGCGCGGCAGTTTGAAAATTCGATTTCAAATTTCAAATGAATGTACAGGATTCAAAATAAACCGGATTTTGGTAAAACCAAAAGTATTTGAATCTGTCTGAAAATATCTTTCAATGAATGTGAAAAATCCAGATTTCATAATGGGAATAAAAAGTTATGTCCAGTTGAAAATTCAGAATAGTCGCTATGGAATTTATATAATATATAGCCCTTAAAAATAGCGATTTTGCAAACGACCTCTATTTTTGACGAGACCACTTTTGTTGGATCCAGAATGTCAAATTATTGCTAAATTCCAATTTTCATAATTTTTGGAATCAATATGTGAGCGTGGTGAATTTAAACGTGTTTGGAAAATTTAGTTTGAAATTAATCGACTGGAAAATGACCGTTTTCAAACTATCTCCAAATTCGACAAAATTAGTTTTGTTAGGGTCGTATTGTCAAAACATAGCCAGATTTATTTTTCTGGAATTTTTGGAGTTAGTATGTGGCCCTGGTAAATTAAAATGTATGTTTAAATTAAATATATATTGATTTATATTTTAATTTAAAGAAAAACTGATCGTAACGGTCAAATTGGCTTGCAAAACATATCCCATTGTGTTCGGAATGGGGGTAATTAGCTGGGGGCGACAGTCGTTGGGTTCGATTTGGAGTTCAAATGGAAAGTCCACATTTTTGGAGAATAAAACGAAAAAAAATATAATAATAAAATATCTATTAACCTATTTTACACTTAACCCCCCTGTTTTCATTTTCTCCGATCAGAACAAATCGTGCCTCAAATCAAAAAATGGCGGGCTTCTCGTACGCAAGCACCTCATCGCTCCCTCCACCCCCCCCTCCGCCGCAACAGCCACCACTCCTTCCTTCGCCTCCTTCCTCTTCCAGTCGCCCCTCGATCGAACCCCCTAGCCTTCTGCCCCATCGCGCTCCACCGCGAGACCCCGTAAGCCCTAGATCGAACAGCCGCCGCCGCCATTCCAATTTGGTCCGCGCGCCGCCGCTCCACCCACCTGCAAGTGCCTCCACCGTGAACACCAGCAGCTCCGGCCCCCTACTGCTCCGAAAACCATAAAAATCGTCGTAAGTTTTTTTTAATTTAATTTTAATTTTAATCTTATGATTTTTTTTATGAGTATGAAAACATGATTTTTAAGCGTATTAAAAATATAAAGATAGGATTTTTAATTATATAAAGATTAGATTTTTAATTATATAAAGATTAGATTTTTAACTACATAAAGATTAGATTTTTATCGTAGAAAGAAAATATTTTTGGCAAGTTAAAAATATGATTTTTAATAATATAAAATTATGATTTTTATGCAAATGGTTTTAGATAAAAATATGATTTTTATATATGTAGCAAAATATGATTTTTATATATGTAGCGAAATATGATTTATATATATATAACGTTAGAATAAAAATGTGATTTTTATTTATATAGTAAAAGAATAAAAATGTGAATTTTAATATAAAAATCATGTGAAATAGATTGCGATGGAACTGGTGGAAAACAAATCCAAATCTGAACCGTTCAGAAATATAGAATGGGGGAGTGGATCCCAAAGGTGAGAACTTCTCACTCTAATTTATTTTCTAGTTAAATATATATACTAGGATGCAGATGGTGTTTAGTAGCACCTGACACCTTTGTTTGAAACCATGTTTGTTTGGTTGATTGGATTATTTGTTTGAATTTGGTTTAGGAATTGAAATGAATTGATTGGAATTGGTATGTGTATGGCGCGAGCCAATATTAGGCGAGGGATAAGGCTAGACTTTATTCCGGTTTTAATATCGCGCCGTTATGCTACCGAAATTTTCTAAAAATACTAAAACAACAAAAATATCATTTCTATTGTATAAATGAACTGTATAAAATATTCATGCATTGAAATAAATATTTTATCATTAAAAATATAATTTATAATGAGTATATGAATGAAAAAAAATACTCATTTACAAATCGGACGATTTGTTTATGTACACACATTTGACTGATATTAATTGGGACGATATATTTTACACATCGCCCAACCACACAAATTAAATCTGTGTGTGTTGATTGAAACCCCACATAGGTATTGGGATAATATTTGACATACACTAATCCCAATTGTTTAGTTGTATGTCAATCGATTGGTTGACAAGCTGTTGTAAGCGTTAATTATTTATATTTAACGTTTATGCAGTTGTGTAATGCACTCTGGATGATGGTTGACTATGTTTGATTATTGTTGTGTACATGTGTGTATAAAATCCATATAAATAAAATTATATGGTAATTGACTATGTCTGATTCCAATTCGGAAAGAATGAATATTTTAAATTAAAGAATATTTTAAATTGACGAATAATGAATATTTTAAAACAACTAATGTTTTAAAATAATATTCAGTAATGGATCAAAATATGATTTTGATGTCCGATTTGGGATGGACACGAAAATATTGAAATACATATATTTATATCGATTTTATTCATTTTCATAATGAATATAAAAAAGGAAGTGATTTCAAAATCTAATGTTTTGAAAATATTATCATTTATATATTAACGATATTGTTGTAATATATATATGAATGTTGTGAATATGCTTTTATTAGTTCTCTGTTTAGTCCCACATAATGGGAATAAGTTAAAGATCAGCTCCAAAGCCTATATATAAAGGAGCCAATGTAATAGAATTAAAGACACATCTGAATGAATAGAAATGTCCTCTCTCCCTTATTTCTTTTGTTCTGTGTTCGTTTTATAACACGTTATCAACACGAGATTCTATTATAGTTATTTGTTGAAATCTTCTAGATCTACATCTATGAATTTGTCACGTAAGTAATTTTTATTTGAGAATATCAATTCGTGGATTTCTATATTTGTTCTACAATTATTTTCTATTTGAGAATATTTGATCTATGGATCTATATTTTTTTTGTAGATCTAGATTATGTTCCAGTGGATCTAAATTTTTTAGATCTAATTATTTTTTAACTTAATGGTTTTTAGATATATACCTATTCATATTTGATCTGGTATTATGGTATACCAAATATTTTTAGGAAGATCCATTCATTTTCTTTTTATAATATTATATATGGATCTTTTACCCCATACGCCATACATAAAACTTCTTCATTTTCTACTTTATCTCTTTAATAACAGAGAAGCCATTGCTAATAGGTATGCATATATGTAAATAGCAAGCTGCTTGTTAACCAACATATGTATTACTATGGCCATTATTTTTGTTATGTAACATGGTGTATGGCTCCTTGACAGTTTGTATTATTTCATTATTTTAAGAAGTTCATTGTAAATGCATACAGAAAGACTTGCAGATTTGGATTTTTTTTAATGATTTCGTGCCGTAATATATTCAATTTATTACATGCATGTCTACAGTCTTATTCTATTTTACGAGATCTGCAATTTTTTTTATGATATAACAGTACTACAGTTTCATCATTTTGTTTGTTCGTTAATTTGTTAATTCATTTTGATAATTATAGAACATGTATACTGATATGTGAATTTTGTTTAATTAAGCATCTGCAATTATTATTTTTGTGTAGTGCACAAAAATGTTGAACACTGAAATCCATTTACAATCTCAATATTTAGAGAATACTATTAAAAATGGTAATAATATGTCCCGGCTAGACAAAACAATGGCTCTGATATTTTTAAGACGCCATATTCACGATGAACTAAAATCAGAATATTTAACTGAAATAAAGATCCTCTCCACTTATGGAACTCCCTGAAGGAGCATTATGACCACAAAAAGATGGTCATACTTAAAAACACAAAGCAAGAGTTGTTGAACTTGAAGTTCACATGCAAATGACCTGAAGCTCATATGATCTAAAGTTTATATACAAATTCTTTCAAATAAGGAACCTGGAGTTCATATGCAAACAAGGAACCTGAAGTTCAAATGCAAACAAGGAACCCGAAGTTCATATTCAAACGAGAAACATGAAATAAAGCATAAAAGCATATAATTGCATTTAATATATGCATATAGAAAATGACCTGTAAAAGGAAAGGATTTGAAAAATTAATGAAAGGAAAAATTTCAACAAAAGGGAAAAAGCCATATATTCCAACTTTATGCTACATATAATCTCTTGAAGAAACTTACTATTGGAAGAGATCATTACATTTATAATAAATACTACTTTCTTGAAGAAAAATAGTAAAATGACTCTCATATGTAACTTTCTAGAAAAGTTGCTCCAATTTAAAATATGCAATAATAATATGTGAATAATAATAAAACCTGAAGTTTTATTACAGTAATTTTAGAGCATATCATATTTCCAGAAGAAATGTTTTTATTGTTCCTTAAGAAAAACTTTTATAAAGAAAATATGCATCCTGAAAATCATATTAAGTTAAGATCTAAATATTGATCTTAATTTTGCACACCGAAAGTGAATGCAAAAACGATTTTTTTCATTACATGGAAAATTTAGAACCTGCAGTTTCTAAAAAGGCAAGAAGCAAGTTTAATATAAAAAGAAAGATCTAAAAGATCTTTATATGAGTTGTATAATTTGAATAAAAAAATGTAATTTTTATGTTTGTGAATTTTATGTATAAATTTACAAGTTTTTCAAATCATTCATATTGAAGAACGAGAAAAAAAATTGAATATGAGATATGTAGTTTATTTTTGTTTATAGTTGTGAATTTTATGTATAGATCTGTAAATTTTTGAACCATTCATATTAGAGAATGTAAAATGTTGATTATGTGATTGATAAATATATTATTTTACCTTATTGTCATAAATGCATTGAATACATTATTATTGTTAGTTAATTGATGTATGTTTGTATTTGGAATAAAAATAAACATATGTATTATTATTCGATGTATTTAGCTAGTAATAACTAATGTTATGGAAGAAAGGATAGAACCACAACCTGAAGTTGTGCAAAGAAAATATTTATATTGGAAGTTGTATAACTCAAAGTCTTGGACCTGAAGTCTTGAATTATATATATATATATATATATGTATATGTATTATATAAACATTTTTGATAAAGTATACAAGTTTGAAATCTTGTTAATGAGCAAGAATGTAAAAGCTTCTAAATTAAAAGTATGTTAAAAGATTGAGAACTAGAAGTTCATCATAAATTTATAAAATTGATATACATATGTATGTGTATATATATGCATAGGGACTCGAAGTTCCTCAATCAATGAATTTGAAACACTTCATAATTTAAAAGCCTGAAGCTTTATTCAAACCATATGAAATAATAACATTACACTTCTTTGTTATATCATATGAGACAATAATAAAGCATCCAAAGATTGCACAATTTTCAAAATGAGTTGTATCTTGCTTATATATTTATATTTACATATCGTATTGAAGAATAAATTTTAACAACTCGAAGTTGTTATATATTTTATTTGAACCAGAAGTTCAACATAGTAGAACCAGAAGTTCAACATAGTAGAACCAGAAGTTCAACACAGTGGAACCAAAAGTTCAATACAGTGGAATCATAAGTTCAATACAGTTGAACCAAAAGTTCAATACAGTTTAACAAACTTGAAATTGTTTATATATTATTTGAACAAGAAGTTCAATATAGATAAACAACTTGAAGTTGTTCATATATTTCATTACAACCAGAAGTTCAATACAGTTCCAAATCAGATATTTTGGATATTATGATACGATATTTAAGATTCACATTGATATTGCTTGTTAAGCAAAAATTAATGATTGGAAACTTATGAACAATTTGTTCTAAAGTAAGTAACTCGAATGAGAAAGAATATGCAAATCAATTACATATGTAATACGTGGACGCACGTATATACACATATATGCGAAAAATTTATTAATAACCCGCCATTGTCATGAGCTCATATTAAAAATTATGCATATATTATTTAATATTTCAGAAAGTCGATTGACATCAATATTAAATGACCTGAAGTCATGTGCATATTCAAATGATAGAAAATTCCTCCAAGTCATTAGATCATTGAAAGGGAATAAGCAATACAATATGAATGCATCTTATCAAGTAATAAGAGCATTATCCTCCTGCAATTGAAATACATCTAATGTATTTGCTAGCTATGATGCTACAATGGATCAAAAATGAATCCAAAGTAGGTTTATTATTTAAAGTGACAATGTTTGTCAACATTGAGGAGGAGGATAAAGGAATCATCGATTTTAAATGTTTGCTAACATATAGAATTATGCAAAGTATTAAGTAACTTGCATAAATTATCAATTATGTCCCTAATAGACTTTTTCCAATATACATTTGAATCCCTGAAGGATCAAAAGGTGTAAATCACAGCTAAAAATGTGGTATAAAAGTCAGTTCAAAATATCTTTGGAGTAAGTCATAAAGATGCAAAATAAAGGAGGTGAGTGTTCCTGAAGAAACACTTAAAGGTGCTTTAAAAGAAACCCATGACATAATTGTCAAAATAACCCCAGAAGTGGTTTAGGTACCTAAAGTATGATAATTTTTTGAGATCTCAATAAATCATGTATAGAACTAACAGAAAATAATCATCGATGATAAATTAATAAATAATAAAGCGCTTATATTTATAAATGGATTAAAATCCCATATTAGAGAGAAACATGATTGGCCATCATGAAATTCTCCTAAATAAGATATATGGACCTGTAGACCATAAGATATGAACCTGTAGTTCATAAGATAAAATAGAAATATAGATAATGACATAAGCACATGGAAGTTACTGAAGCACCATAGATTGTCAAGTGCCATGAGCATTGTATTTTTCAGAGATAATTGAATTGATTAAATTGGTGAAAGCGTTTAAAACACTTACAATACCCTGAAGGTATAAACGATGAAAGTATACAAATTCCAGAAGAATTTAAATAACTTTGGTAGTGATAAAGAGCAAGAAATGCTGATTACAACATTCTTTTAAGTATTGTTGTGATGAAAATCTTGAAATAATTCATGATGAGTAGATCACCTCCTGCTTTCAAGAATTGTTGTAATAAAACTCTTAATTTCCATTGAAGTGGTAGTTGCGTTATGCAAAACTTATTATAATATATAAGTTCCTGAAGAACATAAATAACATTTGTTATTATAAAGAATACTAAGAAAGTGGACGATGGATTGCAACATTCTTCTAAGTATTGTTGTAATGAAAATCTTGATATACTTCAAGATGAGTAGATTACTTCCTGCTTAGTGTTGCTGTAATGAAAGTTGTCTCATTCATCAAATGTGTATTGCAATATTCAAGCTCGATTGAAACAGAAAATTATAAGCACTTGAAGTGTATTCATAAATGAATATTAGTAACATACAAATCACAAAAGGAAGGCGTTTTAAATAAGAAAACATGCTTGAAGCATGGAAATGCACATGAAGTTTTAAAAGAAAAAAAACTTCATTAAGAAGTATTTGTAAGCAATTTGAGTTATTGAAAGAAGAATACGAATTCAGAGGCAATTATTAAATCAGGGGGAGCATCCATAAGTATGATATAATGCACTCTTTTTCCTTAACTAAGTTTTCCCCCACTGGGTTTTCTTAGTAAGGTTTTAATGAGGCATGGGTCATGATCCAGAAGTATCAACCCAAAAGTAACATACAAAAATAAGTTATAATGTACTCTTTTTCTTTATTTAAGATTTTTCCCACTGGGTTTTTCTTAATAAGGTTTTAACGAGGCATTACATTGATCCAGAAGTATCATACTACTTTTGACGTAGTAAATATGACATTGTATATTGTACTCTTTTTCCTTCACTAAGATTTTTCCCATCGGGTTTTTCTTAGTAAGGTTTTGACGAGGCAACATTTTGATCCAGAAGTTTCAAACATATTTTGATGCAGTAAACTATTATTTATGAAAAAGACAAGGCAGTTTTCATGGCTCAGATTCAAGTGAATTATATCAAGTATGATAGGATGGAGAACATTTCTTCTAAATTTCTCTTCACATATGCATGAAAGGATAAAAAGAAAGAGGAGAAACAAATTCAGTTTCAAGAAAAGAGGGTAGATCCGTTCTCAAAGGAAATTTCCAAATCAACAATCCAAAAGATGATGTACAAAATTGGCATGCTTCGATTACATCAATAGACTAATTGAATAATGAGTTATAAATAAGGGGAAGCATATACAATTATGCTATAATGTACTCTTTTCCTTCACTAATATTTTTCCCACTGGTTTTTTGTTAGTAAGGTTTTTAATGAGGCATTATCTTGATCATGGATCATCAACCCTTACGACAACATTGTAAAACATGTTACCTAAAGATAAAATGAATTTGCACTTTTTTCCTTGTTTATGTTTTTTCCCACAAGGTTTTTCATAAAAAGGTTTTTAATAAGGCATTGTTTTGATCCTGAAGAATCAATTTTTTTAAGGAATATCATTTTAATATGATATTCATAATGTCAGACGTTGTATTCTTTTTTTCGTTCAAGGTTTTTCCCATTGGGTTCTCCTGATAGAGTTTTGATGGCAACAGATAATAGTTGTATCGACTGAACGTGTAATAACCTGGAAATCCGAGCTAATTTAAAATTTTTATTTTGGCAATTTTAGTGAATTTTGATTATTTAAAATGAATTATTTTAAATAATAACGACGAGAAATTTATTTTGAATGGAATTCGAATGTATATTTTATATTCGTCATCGTTAGAATATAAATATTTATTTATATATATAAAATGAATTGAAAATGGCGCGGTAGTGCGATAATTCGATTTCAAAGTTCAAATGAATGTACCGGGTGCAAAATAAACCGGATTTTAGTAAAACCAAAAATATTTGAATCCATTTGATAATATCTTTCCAACGAATCCGAAAAATCAAAATTTCATAGCGGGAATTAAAAGATATGTCCAGATGAATTTTCAGAATAGTCGCTATGGAATTCTGGCCCTTAAAAATGGGAATTTTGCATACGACCTCGGATTTCGACGAAACCACTTTTGTTGGATCCGTGATGTCAAGATATTGCTAGATTCCAATTTTCGTAATTTTTCGAATCAATATGTGAGAGTGGAAAAGGAAAACGCGTTTGACCAGTTTAAGTTGATTTTAATCGACTGGAAAATGGCCATTTTTCAAACGGTCTTAGAATTTGACGAAACTAGTTTTGTTAGGACCGTATCGTCAATACAAAGCTAGAAAATATTTTTTGGGAATTTTTCTAGTTAGTATGTGGACTCGGTGAATTGAAATACGCGTTCAAATTCAATATATAGAGTTATATGTTGATTTTGATGAAAACTGATCGAAACGATCGAATCAGCATACGATACATATCCCATTGTGTTTGTAATGGGGGTAAATAGCTATGGACGGCAGGCGGTGGGTCTCGTCTCATGGTCAAAATAAAAAGGTACCTTTTTGAAGAAGAAAATAATTAAATAAATTAAATTTATATAAACCCCCTTTTTCTTTCCCTCTTCCCACTCAATATCGAATTCAGATAAAAAAAAATAAAAAAAACCTAGAAACCCGACGCCCTCCTCCACGTCTCGACCGCCGCCTTCGATTGCTCCTCCGCCGCAATTCACGACCTCCCCTC
Organism: Allium sativum; assembly: GCA_030737875.1. Classification (NCBI taxonomy): domain Eukaryota; kingdom Viridiplantae; phylum Streptophyta; class Magnoliopsida; order Asparagales; family Amaryllidaceae; genus Allium; species Allium sativum. The sequence goes on along the minus strand of CM060920.1, from coordinate 470,854,035 downwards.
CTCCCTTAATCGTAACCACACCCTCCAACGCCATCGTTCAACAAGATCGCGACAACCCTTCATCGAGGCTAAACCAGCCTCGTCCGCACCTAATTTCCGATCAGCATGGAAGCTCGAATTTCGAGCTAGCGCCGGCGCAAGAAGGTGGCTCTGGAGGCATCAACGTGGCGGCGACGCTTCTTCCTCCAGTGCGACGGCTTGGATGTTGGGCGCGAACCGGGTTACAGAAATCGGTCAAAGCCTGAAGCGTGAAAACAGAAGATGGCGACGGGTTTTAACAGAAAGGTTTAACCTTTATTTCTTTTCAGTTTTATTTTATTTTAATAGCATAATAAAATTAGTGTTAAAATAATATATAGAATTGAAAAACCAGTTTTTTTTATATAAATTAGCATATCGTTTGAAAATAAAATATACGATGTTTTGAAAATATAAATAGACTTGATTTCGAAAATATAAAATATACTTTGTTTTGAAAAGGTGAAATTTTTATTTTTATGAAAGGTGAATTTTTATAATATGAAAGGTGAAATAAAAATAGGATTTTTATTGATGTAGAATAATAAAAATATGATTTTTATTAAGGTAGAGTAATAAAAATATAATTTTTATATACTAGAGGATATAAAAATGTGATTTTTATATAAGTAGTGAGGTAAAAATATGATCTTTATTGTGAAGTGAACAATATAAAAATATGATTTTTAATGCGATAAAAATTCGATTTTTATATATATGAAGTGAAGATAAAGATTCGATTTTTATATATGTAGCGTATACGGGCGACGAAAGTGACAAAAGGCGAGTGGCGAAGATTTTCTACATATGAAGAGTCGCGATGAATGGATTTAGCTTGGGTGAGAACTTCTCACCTTTAACTTTCTTTTCCTAGTTAAAAATATATACTAGGATGCAGACGGTGTTTAGTAGCACCCGACACCCGTCGTCCACAGACCATGGACGGCTTGTATGCTTGTTTGTGTGATTTTGATGTGTAGTTGATTGTGTGATGTGAGGTGAAATAAAATAAAATATTTATATAGATAAAAATATTTTATTGTTGAAAATAGAATTTTAACGTGTATGTAAAATAAAATAAATATAAACAAATCGGACGATTTGTTTATATACACACATTTGATTGATATTGATTGGGACGATAAATTTTACACATCGCCCAACTGCACAAATAAAATCTGTGTTTGATTGTTTGAAACCCCACACGGGTATTGGGATGAGATTTGACGTACACTAATCCCGATTGTTTAGTTGTATGTCAATCGATGGATTGACAGACTGTGTAAGCGTTAATTATTTTTATTTAATGCTTATACAGTTGTGTGGTGCACTCTGGATGATGGTTGATTATTTATCGTTGTTATTATTTATATGTGTTGTAGAAAATCCATATAATTAACATTATATGGTAATTGATTGGGCCTCATTCCAGTTTTGAAATAGAAATATTTGAAAAAGAAACATTTGATATAGAATATTTGAAAATAGAAATATATGATGCCGTGTTGATTAGATTGGCGCCATTTTGACGTGAACGATATTTATATCGATTTTATTCAATTTTCAATGTATATTGAAAGTGTTTTCGAAATTTGAATTATATTGAAAGTGTTTTCGAAATTTGAATTATATCGAAAATAAACTGAAATGAGTTAAAATTGAATAGAATTGAATTCAAATTGAAATTGAAAAGAATTGAATTCAAATTGAAATTGAATAGAATTGAATTCGAATTAAATTGAATAGGAATTCGAATGGAATTCAAATTGAATTGAATGGAATTGAAATTGAATTGAATAGAAATTAAAATTCGAATTAAACAATAATTGAATTGAAATCGATTTGAAACGAATTTAAAACGATTTATAAAATAAGTTTTAAAAGGAAATCGATTAAGTATGTATTATATATATTATATATTATATATATATATATATATATTATAATAGCCTGAATAGAACGCGCCGCGCTGCGGTAGTTCGTGAATTTCGACCATTGACTTCGAATGGACATTGCGGGAGATCCGACCGACGGATTCTCCTAAAACCAGAACCGTTGGGTTCGTATCGTAAAGAGCTTTCCAATGAATATTAGAAATTAGAAATCTAACGGTTGGATTTGGAATTATGTCCAAATCAAATTGGGAAAAGGTCGCTGTAAGTGCAGTTCGATGGCCATTGATGGAAATCGACTGTACGGGCCTTGATAAAATTATTAAAAATAGTAATAATTTTTGTAAAATCAAAAGAAATGATTTGTGAAGAATTGGGATGAAAAACTCCATATTTGAAAAGATAAGAATAGATTTTTATCGAAATGAACTAGTTTTGAATTAGAATTATAATTCATTTATTTTTGAAATAAATAAAGTGAATTTGAAATGGTTTTGAAATATAACCAGAATTTCCAATAATTGAATTGGAAGGGATTTGAATCGAAATTGCCTTTGGAATATTTCGATGTTGGATTTCATGATGATACAGATATTGTTATGGGAATTTGAAAGATATATTAATATCGTTATTTCCAATATGATATTTGTTGGTCGTAGAATTTGATATTGAATATAAGCCGATATATTTTCTATTCAGAGCCTTGTATTTAATATCAAATGTGATTTAGGTTTGTCGTGAATGGTGTCTTCATTAACACTGTTCTTAAGCCCAGTAGAGAAAAAGATTGAATCTTTTTATTTAGATTTAATGAAGTGTACCAATTAAATAATATTTAATTGGAATTGAATTGGTATTGATTTTTGGGTTTATCGTGAACAGTATTTTAAATAACACTTGTTCTTTAACCCGATAATTAATGGAATGTGATTTTGGGTTTATCGTGAACCGTGTTTTAAATGACACTGATTCTTTAACCCAGTTAAAGATTAAAACTAAGTGGAGTTTGAATGAATCTTTAATTAGATTGAAAAGATCGAGAATGGAGTATCACCAGTTTTGCTCCAGGCGATAGTTAAATCTTTAATTAGATTTGAATGTGAAATGGTAATTGAATTTACTGATAACACCGTGGTGTTAGATATGAAGTATTACCAGTTTTACTTCATGGGATAAATACGTTGGGATTGGGAAATAAAATAAATAATTACTTCGGTGTGGTTCGTTAATCCCGACTAGTTTGAAGTGATATTCAAAAGGAAGATTAAAGAGTAAATTTAAAAGAATTTATCTTTGATAAAATTAATGGGAACCTTTCCCAAAGTAGAAGAATATTTGAATAAACGAATATTCTGAATTGGAATGAGGCGTATGTTGTGTTTGTGTAACACTTGTTTATTATATACGCGAGTTATTCAGAAAGACCGGGTTTATCCCATTCTGAATAACTGATTCGACGTGGTGTCGAAGATGAAGACGGTGGTTGAAGACCGGAGGTCTTCACGTCGTTTGGGTGATTACTAATGATCTTGATTGGGCGGTACACCCAAGAGGATGGAAACAGTTGGTAATCGTCCAGAAGTACTTGGAGATCGATGGATATGCGGGGTACTAGGTGCCTCCGGTTTCGTTCAGACCCAGAACGAACTTGTAAATGGACTGTGTGTCTGACATTGGATTTTAGTCTGTGTGATTGATTTCTATTAGATATATATCTGTTTGGCGGCGGAGAATTTATTCTCTTGCTTAACGCCCTTCTCTGAGACGTACGAGCTCAGGGGTTATATATTGATGGATATCAAACGCATGGAGTGAATTGCCTGTGTGGCATGCCTAAGTGGCAATTGATCAAGGCTTTTGTTGAAAAGCAAAGTCTTGTGGTGGATGATCAAAGCACAACCTGTGTGGCATAGTTTTGTGTAACGTTGATTCGCGAGCCTCACACCCCGGTTGTGAACCAGAAATGGGAGAAGGACCTCAGGGAGGACATGCGTTTCTTTCTAGCTAGAAGTGGCGTCAGTGGTTTTACACGCCCTGACGAGTTTGACTTATGTGGTTGTTGCTGTTGCGAGGCGCCTCGGATATATCGGTCGATCCGGGACCGATGGAGTCATTCGTTGGCTCATTTACGCCACATAGGGCGGAGGGACGTAGTGTTCAGGCATAATAATCCACATCGGTGGACTGGCCCTAACGATCCAAAGGGTTGATGAGTTCTGATCCTGAGACATGGGCTAGATTGTCTCGAATCGGTTGAGGACGATCCCTGGCCTCGGTTCACAGACGGAAATCCAATTTCCAAATACGTGACATTTGCGGTTTTATTTGTAGAGCCTAGTATGGCGACATAGTGGGATGGGGCGCTTATGCCGTCTATGATTGATACTTATGATTTGAAGTTGTTTTATACACTATGCACTTATGATAGTATCAAATGATTTGTTTTAAACGTATCAAGCATTCTTGGCTATTATAAGGTAAAAACCCTATCCTCCGGCTTGCGTTGCATTGTGTGATGGGAACTGGGTCTTATAATAGCTTCATTTTTCTTGATTTAGCATTGCGCTGTTTGTTTTATGCACTGGTATTCTTGGGAGGAAACCCGTTCCGTGTTATACGGCGTGGTCCCTTGATTTACCGAACTTTAAAATAAAGATTAATAACTGTTTTAGTTCTCACACCAGTCCCATGACTGACCTGGAGTTTATTGTTTTAACCTAAACTCTGGGTGCCCTTATTTTGACACGGGCAGCTAGTAGTTTTGGTTTTGCAGATTTACCTTCACAGGATCCTGGTTTACAGCTGGAACGCTATCCGGAAAGCTTTGTATCCGTATATCTCCTTCAGTTGTATTTTGTATTACTTTCCGCTGCTTTGTAATTTATTGTAATCTCTGGTATTTTCTGTGTAATATTTATTCATACTCTGTATATTCTTGTAATCTGATGGAATTGTTGTAATATACATTGAAATGTTCTTCCATCTGCGTTCCTTTTTTGGCATGTCCTCGACTCTATCCGCGCTTTCCTTACCGGGGAAGTTCGGGTCGTTTCAGCTGGTATCAGAGCTTTGGTTTATAAAGCTCAGAGAATAAGACACATTAGAACAAAACGAAAGAATTCATCAGATATTGGATTAGTAATATCCAATTAGAATGACTCATTAGAGATGGGATCTGTAGTATCCTAGAACGAGGGTGAAGAGTGTGTTTTTGAAATAAAAACAAGTTTTGCTTTGAAAATTTAAATCAATTATTCGTATTTGATTATTTATTTATATTGATTTGGACTATCCAGTATATACAGATTTTGCGTATACGTCTGATCCGCGTGTATTCGAAGTTTTAATATACTGGATAGATATAGAATCATACTCTAGTGGCCCGAAGATGATTCTGATGGTTGAGTACTCGTCGTCAGAATTTATCCTCGAGTGACGAAAGTGTGATATTTATATATTTCCATAGACTGGTGTGAGAACCAAAATTAGATAGGACATATGGTTGTGATTTGGCAACAAAAATCTGATTTTTAGACTATGTATCAAAGTTATGAATTTGAAATGATAATCAACTAATTGATTGCTGATTGTGTTGTTTGATTATTGGTTGATTAATTAAAATGTTGAACCGTTTAGCCAAATTGAACCAAATAGTGAATTGTATTGAAAATTTGTCGCATTTGCATGCATATACATGTACTTACATTGAACAGGTCATAGCAAGGAGGCTAGAGCAGAAGAATAAAATTTGTTTGCCCGACAAATAGGTACATGTTTACCATAATTTACTGTTTTATTTGGGTGAGGATGATTTTGTGAGCCGCTTGGCGTTTTCTTTTTCTTTTTGACTGAAGAAGGCCATGGGAGGCTATATGAAATATCCCGAAGTCCCCGGTGCAGGGGAGGTTATGGCGAAATTTTTCGAAAATTTAGGGTGTTAGCCAAATTTTTGAAAAATTTGAAAGGTTCTTAGAAACTGAAAAGTTAAAGAACTTAAGCCGTAATGAAAATAAAGAAAGTTGAGTTGATTAGTTAAACAACTTTCGGCTTCGTTCCTTTTCGGGGACGAAAAGTTTTAAGTGGGGGAGATTGTAATAACCCGGAAATCCGAGCCAATTTAAAATTTTTATTTTGGCAATTTTTGTGAATTTTGATTATTTAAAATGAATTATTTTAAATAATAACGACGAGAAATTTATTTTGAATGGAATTCGAACGTATATTTTATATTCATCGTCGTTAGAATATAAATATTTATTTCTATATATAAAATGAATTGAAAATGGCGCGGTAGTTCGATAATTCGATTTCAAAGTTCAAATGAATGTACCGGGCGCAAAATAAACCGGATTTTAGTGAAACAAAAAATATTTGAATCCATTTGATAATATCTTTCCAACGAATCCGAAAAATCAAAATTTCATAGCGGGAATCAAAAGATATGTCCAGATGAATTTTCAGAATAGTCACTATGGAATTCTGGCCCTTAAAAATGGGAATTTTGCATACGACCTCGGATTTCGACGAAACCACTTTTGTTGGATCCGTGATGTCAAGATATTGCTAGATTCCAATTTTCGTAATTTTTCGAATCAATATGTGAGCATGGCAAAGGAAAACGCGTTTGACCAGTTTTAGTTGATTTTAATCGACTGGAAAATGACCATTTTTCAAACGGTCTTAGAATTTGACGAAACTAGTTTTGTTAGGACCATATCGTCAACACGAAGCTAGAAAATATTTTTCGGGAATTTTTCTAGTTAGTATGTGGCCCCGGTGAATTGAAATACGCGTTCAAATTCAATATATAGAGTTATATGTTGATTTTGACGAAAACTGATCGAAACGATCGAATCAGCCTACGATACATATCCCATTGTGTTCGTAATGGGGGTAAATAGCTATGGACGGCAGGCGGTGGGTCTCGTCTCATGGTCAAAATAAAAAGGTACCTTTTTGAAGAAGAAAATAATTAAATAAATTAAATTTATATAAACCCCCCTTTTTCTTTCCCTCTTCCCACTCAATATCGAATTCAGATAATAAAAAAAACCTAGAAACCCGACGCCCTCATCCACGTCTCGACCGCCGCCTTCGACCGCTCCTCCGCCGCAATTCACGACCTCCCCTCCTCCCTTGATCGGAACCACGCCCTCCAACGCCATCGTTCAACAAGATCGCGACAGCCCTTCATCGAGGCTAAACCAGCCTCGTCCGCACCTAATTTCCGATCAGCATGGAAGCTCGAATTTCGAGCTGGCGCCGGCGCAAGAAGGTGGCTCTGAGGGCATCAACGTGGCGGCGACGCTTCTTCCTCCAGTGTGACGGCTTGGATGTTGGGCGCGAACCGGGTTACAGAAATCGACCAAAGCCTGAAGCGTGAAAACAAAAGATGGCGACGGGTTTTAACAGAAAGGTTTAACCTTTATTTCTTTTCAGTTTTATTTTATTTTAATAGCATAATAAAATTAGTGTTAAAATAATATATAGAATTGAAAAACCAGTTTTTTTTATATAAATTAGCATATCATTTGAAAATAAAATATACGATGTTTTGAAAATATAAATAGACTTGATTTTGAAAATATAAAATATACTTTGTTTTGAAAAGGTGAAATTTTTATTTTTATGAAAGGTGAAATTTTTTATAATATGAAAGGTGAAATAAAAATAGGATTTTTATTGATGTAGAATAATAAAAATATGATTTTTATTAAGGTAGAGTAATAAAAATATAATTTTTATATACTAGAGGATATAAAAATGTGATTTTTATATAAGTAGTGAGGTAAAAATATGATCTTTATTGTGAAGTGAACAATATAAAAATATGATTTTTAATGCGATAAAAATTCGATTTATATATATATGAAGTGAAGATAAAGATTCGATTTTTATATATGTAGCGTATACGGGCGACGAAAGTGACAAAAGGCGAGTGACGAAGATTTTCTACATATGAAGAGTCGCGATGAATGGATTTAGCTTGGGTGAGAACTTCTCACCTTTAACTTTCTTTTCCTAGTTAAAAATATATACTAGGATGCAGATGGTGTTTAGTAGCACCCGACACCCGTCATCCACAGACCATGGACGGCTTGTATGCTTGTTTGTGTGATTTTGATGTGTAGTTGATTGTGTGATGTGAGGTGAAATGAAATAAAATATTTATATAGATAAAAATATTTTATTGTTGAAAATAGAATTTTAACGTGTATGTAAAATGAAATAAATATAAACAAATCGGACGATTTGTTTATATACACACATTTGATTGATATTGATTGGGACGATAAATTTTACACATCGCCCAACTACACAAATAAAATCCGTGTTTGATTGTTTGAAACCCCACACGGGTATTGGGATGAGATTTGACGTACACTAATCCCGATTGTTTAGTTGTATGTCAATCGATGGATTGACAGACTGTGTAAGCGTTAATTATTTATATTTAATGCTTATGCAGTTGTGTGGTGCACTCTGGATGATGGTTGATTATTTATCGTTGTTATTATTTACATGTGTTGTAGAAAATCCATATAATTAACATTATATGGTAATTGATTGGGCCTCATTCCAGTTTTGAAATAGAAATATTTGAAAAAGAAATATTTGAAATAGAATATTTGAAAATAGAAATATATGAAGCCGTGTTGATTAGATTGGCGCCATTTTGACGTGAACGATATTTATATCGATTTTATTCAATTTTCAATATATATTGAAAGTGTTTTCGAAATTTGAATTATATTGAAAGTGTTTTCGAAATTTGAATTATATCGAAAATAAACTGAAATGAGTTGAAATTGAATAGAATTGAATTCAAATTGAAATTGAAAAGAATTGAATTCAAATTCAAATTGAATAGAATTGAATTCGAATTAAATTGAATAGGAATTCGAATGGAATTCAAATTGAATTGAATGGAATTGAAATTGAATTGAACAGAAATTGAAATTCGAATTAAACAATAATTGAATTGAAATCGATTTGAAACGAATTTAAAACGATTTATAAAATACATTTTAAAAGGAAATCGATGAAGTATATATTATATATATATATATTATATATATATATTATAATGGCCTGAATAGAACGCGCCGCGCTGCGGCAGTTCGTGAATTTCGACCATTGACTTCGAATGGACATTGCGAGAGATCCAACCGTCGGATTCTCCTAAAACCAGAACCGTTGGGTTTGTATCGAAAAGAGCTTTCTAATGAATATTAGAAATTAGAAATCTAACGGTTGGATTTGGAATTATGTCCAAATCAAATTGGGAAAAGGTCGCTGTAAGTGCAGTTCGATGGCCGTTGATGGAAATCAACTGTACGGGCCTTGATAAAATTATTAAAAATAGTAATAATTTGTGTAAAATCATAAGAAATGATTTGTGAAGAATTGGGATGAAAAACTCCATATTTGAAAAGATAAGAATAGATTTTTATCGAAATGAACTAGTTTTGAATTAGAATTATAATTCATTTATTTTTGAAATAAATAAAGTGAATTTGAAATGGTTTTGAAATATAACCAGAATTTCCAATAATTGAATTGGAAGGGATTTGAATCGAAATTGTCTTCGGAATATTTCGATGTTGGATTTCATGATGATACAGATATTGTTATGGGAATTTGAAAGATATATTAATATCGTTATTTCCAATACGATATTTGTTGGTCGTAGAATTTGATATTGAATATAAGCCGATATATTTTCTATTCAGAGCCTTGTATTTAACATCAAATGTGATTTGGGTTTGCCGTGAATGGTGTCTTCATTAACACTGTTCTTAAGCCTAGTAGAGAAAAAGATTGAATCTTTTTATTTAGATTTAATGAAGTGTACCAATTAAATAATATTTAATTGGAATTGAATTGGTATTGATTTTTGGGTTTATCGTGAACAGTGTTTTAAATAACACTTGTTCTTTAACCCGATAATTAATGGAATGTGATTTTGGGTTTATCGTGAACCGTGTTTTAAATGACACTGATTCTTTAACCCAGTTAAAGATTAAAACTAAGTGGAGTTTTAATGAATCTTTAATTAGATTGAAAAGATCGAGAATGGAGTATCACCAGTTTTGCTCCAGGCGATAGTTAAATCTTTAATTAGATTTGAACGTGAAATGGTAATTGAATTTACCGATAACACCGTGGTGTTAGATATGAAGTATTACCAGTTTTACTTCATGGGATAAATAGGTTGGGATTGGGAAATAAAATAAATAATTACTTCGGTGTGGTTCGTTAATCCCGACTAGTTTGAAGTGATATTCAAAAGGAAGATTAAAGAGTAAATTTAAATTTTTTTATCTTTGATAAAAATTAATGGGAACCTTTCCCAAAGTAGAAGAATATTTGAATAAACGAATATTCTGAATTGGAATGAGGCGTATGTTGTGTTTGTGTAACACTTGTTTATTATATACGCGAGTTATTCAGAAAGACCGGGTTTATCCCATTCTGAATAACTGATTCGACGTGGTGTCGAAAATGAAGACGGTGGTTGAAGACCGGAGATCTTCACGTCGTTTGGGTGATTACTGATGATCTTGATTGGGCTGTACACCCAAGAGGATGGAAACAGTTGGTGATCGTCCAGACGTACTTGGAGATCGATGGATATGCGGGGTACTAGGTGCCTCCGGTTTCGTTCAGACCCAGAACGAATTTGTAAATGGACTGTGTGTCTGACATTGGATTTTAGTCTGTGTGATTGATTTCTATTAGATATATATCTGTTTGGCGGAGGAGAATTTATTCTCTTGCTTAACGCCCTTCTCTGAGACGTACGAGCTCAGGGGTTATATATTGATGGATATCAAACGCATGGAGTGAATTGCCTGTGTGGCATGCCTAAGTGGAAATTGATCAAGGCTTTTGTTGAAAAGCAAAGTCTTGTGGTGGATGATCAAAGCACAACCTGTGTGGCATAGCTTTGTGTAACGTTGATTCACGAGCCTCACACCCCGGTTGTGAACCAAAAACGGGAGAAGGACCTCAGGGAGGACATGCGTTTCTTTCTAGCTAGAAGTGGCGTCAGTGGTTTTACATGCCCTGACGAGTTTGACTTATGTGGTTGTTGCTGTTGCGAGGCGCCTCGGATATATCAGTCGATCCGGGACCGATGGAGTCATTCGTTGGCTCATTTACGCCCCATAGGGCGGAGGGACGTAGTGTTCAGGCATAATAATCCACATCGGTGGACTGGCCCTGACGATCCAAAGGGTTGATGCGTTCTGATCCTGAGACATGGGCTAGATTGTCTCGAATCGGTTGAGGACGATCCCTGGCCTCGGTTCACAGACGGAAATCCAATTTCCAAATACGTGACATTTGCGGTTTTATTTGTAGAGCCTAGTATGGCGACATAGTGGGATGGGGCGCTTATGCCGTCTATGATTGATACTTATGATTTGAAGTTGTTTTATACACTATGCACTTATGATAGTATCAAATGATTTGTTTTAAACGTATCAAGCATTCTTGGCTATTATAAGGTAAAAACCCTATCCTCCGGCTTGCGTTGCATTGTGTGATGGGAACTGGGTCTTATAATAGCTTCATTTTTCTTGATTTAGCATTGCGTTGTTTGTTTTATGCACTGGTATTCTTGGGAGGAAACCCGTTCCGTGTTATACGGCGTGGTCCCTTGATTTACCGAACTTTAAAATAAAGATTAATAACTGTTTTAGTTCTCACACCAGTCCCATGACTGACCTGGAGTTTATTGTTTTAACCTAAACTCTGGGTGCCCTTATTTTGACACGGGCAGCTAGTAGTTTTGATTTTGCAGATTTATATTCACAGGATCCTAGTTTACAGCTGGAACGATATCCGGAAAGCTTTGTATCCGTATATCTCCTTCAGTTGTATTTTGTATTACTTTCCGCTGCTTTGTAATTTATTGTAATCTCTGATATTTTCTGTGTAATATTTATTCATACGCTGTATATTCTTGTAATCTGATGGAATTGTTGTAATATACATTGAAATGTTCTTCCGTCTGCGTTCCTTTTTTGGCTTGTCCTCGACTCTATCCACGCTTTCCTTACCATTTTCAAATTTGGGAAATGAATCTTTAATTAGAATGAAAAGTGAATGAGATAATTTAAATTTTCAAATTTGGGAAATGATCGAGAGTGAAGCATCACCATTTTTGCTCCAAGTGATAGTTAAATCTTTAATTAGATTTGAACGGGAAATGGTAATTAATTTTACCGATAACACCGTGGTGTTAGATATGGAGTATTACCAGTTTTGCTCCATGGGATGAATAGGTTGGGATTGGGAAATTAAACAAATGATTACTTCGGTAAGGTGCGCTAATCCTGGCTAGCTTTGAAAACCTTAATATGGTTAGAATTGATATCCAAAGGAAGATTAAAGAATAAATTTAATGAATTTATCTTTGATAAAATTAATGGGAACCTTTCCCAAAGTATAAGAATATTTGAAGAAAATAATATTCTGGATTGGAAAGAGGCGTATGTTGTGTTTTATAGCACTTGTTTATTATGTACGCGAGTTATTCGGAAAGGTCGGGTTTATACACATTCTGAATAACTGATTCGACGATAAGTCGACGATGAAGACGGTGGTTGAAGATCGGAGGTCTTCACATCGTTTGGATGATTACTGATGTCTTGATTAGGCTGTACACCCAAGACGAGGTAATAAGCGGTGGTCGTCCAGATGTCCTTGGAGATCGACCGGATATGCGAGGACCTCTCTCCTGTATTGGACATATGGGACGAGGAATAAGGTGCCTCTAGTTTCGTTCAAACCTAGAATGAACTAGTAAATGGATGTGTGTCTGACGTTGGATTTTATTCTGTGCTGATTGATTTCTATTAAATATATATATATATATATATATATATATATATGTTTGGTGGCGGAGAATTTATTCTCTTATTTAACACCCTTCTCTTAGACGTAAGAGCTTAGAGGTTATATATCGATAGACATCAGTCACATGGCGTGGAATGTCAATGTTGCATGCTGAGATGCAAGTGATCAAGACTTTTGTTGAAAAACAGAGCCTTGTGGTTGATGATCAAAGCACGTCTTTAATATAGCATAGCTTTGTGTATAGCATTAACTCACGAGCCTCACATCCCGGTATGAACCAGAAACAGGAGAGGACTGCAGGGAGGACATGTGTTTCTTTCTATCTAGGAGTGGTGTTATGGTACGGAGCCTAGATATTTTTACTTATGTGGATGATGGATAGCGAGGCGCCTCAGATATATCGGTCACTACGAGGCCGATGGATATTATGGTCGATATACTGACCAGATTTACACCCCATAGGGCGGGGAAACATATTGTTCAGGAATTACTATTCCTCAAACGTTAGAGAGGACCAGCCCTGAAGATCCAAGGTATAGTTGCGATTGATCCTGAGACATGGGCTAGATTGTCTCGAATTCTGTAAGGACGATCCCTTGCCTTGGTTCATGATGGAAATCCAACTTCCAATACGACATGGTGCGGTTTTGATTGTAAACCTATATATGGCGGCATAGTGGCATGGGACGCTCATGTCGTCTATGATTGATACATTTATATTTGAAGTTATTTTATACACTTTACACTTATAATAGTATCAAAATGATTTGTTTTAAACGTACCAAGCATGTTTGGCTATTATAAGGGAAAACTCTATCCTCCGGCTTGCGTTGCATTGTGTGATGGGACCTGAGTCTTATAATAGCTTCATTTTTTCAAAAAGCATTGCGTTGTTTGTTATATGCACTGGTATTCTTGGGTGGAAACCCGTTCCGTGTTATACGGCGTAGTCCCTTGATTTATCAAATTTTAAAGTAAAGTTTTAAATAACTGTTTTAGTTCTCACACCTATCACATGACTGACCTGGAGTTTATTGTTTTAACCGAAACTCTGGGTCCCCCTATTTTCCACATGGACAACTAGTATTTTTGGTTTTGCGGATTTATATTCACAGGATCCTGGTTTACAGCTGGAACAATATTCGGAAAGCTCTGTATCCGTGTATCTCTTTCAGTTATGTTATGTTTTATTTTTCCGTTGCTATGTAATGTATTTTAACCTCTGATATTTTCCAGATGTATATTATTTATTCGTACTCTGTATATTCTAGTACTCTGATGCAAATTGTTGTAATAAGCAATGGAATGTTCTTCTGTTTATGTTCTCATTTGTCATGTTCTCAACTCAATCCGGGCTTTCCCAAAAGGGCGAGTTTGGGTCGTGTAAGCTTGGTATCAGAGCTTTGGTTTACAAAGCTCGAGAACAAGACATATTAGAACAAAACGAAAGAATTCATCAGAGATTGGATTAGTAATATCCAATAAGAATGACTCGTTAGAGATAGGATCAGTAGTATCCTAGAATGGGTTAGAAGAGTATTATTTATAAAAACAAATTTTGTTTTGAAAATTTAAACCATTCTATACATATTTGAATATTTATTTTATATTGAATTTGAACAATCGAGTATAAAAAGATTTTGCATATACGTCTTGCAAACGTATATTCAAAGTTTTTATATACTGGATAGGTATAGAATCACACTCTAGACGCCCGGGAATAATTCTGGTGATGCAGTGACATCGTTAGCATTTATTTTCGAGTTTCGAAAGTGGGATTTCTATATATTTCCAATTGACCGGTGTGAGAACCAAAACTAGATAGGATTTATTGTTTGTGAATTGGCATCAAAAAAGGGATTTTTTTATATATAAAAGTTATGTGTTTGAAATGATAATCAACTAATTGATTGCTGATTGTGTTGTTTGATTATAGGTTTGATTAATTAAAATTTTGAACCATTAAGCCAAATTGAGTCAAATATTTAACTGAATTGAAAATTGATTGAAATCGCATGCATATACATGTATATACATTGAACAAGTCATAGCAAGGAGGCTAAAAAAGAGGAGTAAAATTGTATGTCCGACAAATAGGTACATGTTTACTATTTTCTTGGGTTTGGCCGCTTGGCTTTTTTTTTTGGATGACGAGGGCGCTGCGTGGCTAGTTGTGTTTTTAAATGTCTCCCCGTACAAGGGAGGTTATGGAAAAAAAATTCTAAAATTTAGGGTGTTAGCCAAATTTTTGAAAAATTTGAAAATTCTTAGAAACTGAAAAGTTGAAGAATGAACGCCAGAATGAAAGTTGAGTTGGTTAGTTAAACAACTTTCAGCTCCGTTCCTTTTCGAAGACGAAAAGATTTAAGCGGGGGAGATTGTAACAACCCGGAAAATCAGAACTAATTTAAAATTTTTATTTTGGCAATTTTAATAAATTTTGAATGTTTAAAATAATTTAATTTAAATGATAACGACTAGAAATTTATTTTGAATAGAATTAGAACGTATAAATTTATTTAAATCGAAGTTAGAATATAATATTTATTTTAATTATAAAAGGAATTGGAAATGGCGCGGTAATTTGAAAATTCGATTTCAAATTTCAATTAAATGTACAAGATTCAAAATAAACCGGATTTTGGTAAAAAAAAAATATTTGAATCTGTTTGAAAATATCTTTCCATTGAATGTGAAAAATCCAGATTTCATAACGGGAATAAAAAGTTATGTCCAGTTGAAAATTCAAAATAGTCGCTATGGAATTTATATAATATATAGCCCTTAAAAATAGCGATTTTCTAAATGACCTCCATTTTCGACAAGACCATTTTTGTTGGATCCGGAATGTCAAATTATTGCTAGATTCCAAATTTCATAATTTTTTGAATCAATATGTGAGCGTGGTGAATTTAAATGTATTTGGCAAATTCAGTTTGAATTTAATCGATTGGAAAATGACCGTTTTTCAAACGGTCTCCAAATTTGACGAAATTAGTTTTGTTAGGACCGTATCGTCAAAACATAGCCAGATTTATTTTTCTGGAATTTTTGGAATCAGTATGTGGCCCCGGTAATTAAAATGTATGTTTAAGTTAAATATATATTGATTTATATTTTAATTTAAAGAAAAAATGATCGTAACGGTCGAATTGGCTTGTGAAATATATCCCATTGTGTTCAGAATAGGGGTAATTAGCTTAGGGCGACAGTCGTTGGGTTCGATTTGGAGTTCAAATGGAAAGTCCACATTTTTGGAGAATAAAACGAAAAAAATATATAATAATAGAATATATATTAACCTATTTTACACTTAACCGCCCTGTTTTCATTTTCTCCGATCAGAACAAATCGTGCCCCAAATCAAAAAATGGCGAGCCTCTCATACACCAGCACCCTGTCGCTCCCACCATCCTCCTCCGCTGCAACCGCCACCACCCCCTTCCTTCGCCTCCTTCCTCTTCCAGTCGCCCCTCGATCGAACCCCCTAGCCTTCTCCCCCATCGCGAGACCCCGCAAGCCCTAGATCGGACAGCCGCCGCCGCCATTCCACCTCGGTCCACGCGCCACCGTGCCACCCACCTGCGAGCGCCTCCACCGTGAACACTAGCAGCTTCAGCCCCTGCTACTCCAGAAACCATAAAAATCGGCGTATGTTTTTTTAATTTAATTTTAGTTTTAATCCTTTGATTTTTTTTATTAGTATGGAAACACGATTTTTAAGCGTATTAAAAATATAAAGATAGGATTTTTAATTATATAAAGATTAGATTTTTAATTATATGAAGATTAGATTTTTAACTATATAAAGATTAGATTTTTATCGTTGGAAGAAAATATTTTTGGCAAGTTAAAAATATGCTTTTTAACAATATAAAATTATGATTTTTATGCAAATGGTTTTAGATAAAAATATGATTTTTATATATGTAGCGAAATATGATTTTTATATATATTACGTTAGAATAAAAATGTGATTTTTATTTATATGGTAACAGAATAAAAATGTGATTTTTAATATAAAAATCGTGTGAAACAGATTGCAATGGAACTGGTGCAAAACAAATCCAAATCCAAATCTGAACCGTTCAGAAATATAGAGTGGAGGAGTGGATCCTAAAGGTGAGAACTTCTCACTCTAATTTATTTTCTAGTTAAATATATATACTAGGATACAGACGGTGCTTTGTAGCACCCGATACCTTTGTTTGAAACCATGTTTGTTTGGTTGTTTGGTTGATTAGATTATTTGTTTGAATTTGGTTTGGGAATTGAAATGAATTGATTGGAATTGATATGTGTATGGCGCGAGCTAATATTAGGCGAGGGATAAGGAAACACGATTTTTAAGCGTATTAAAAATATAAAGATAGGATTTTTAATTATATAAAGATTAGATTTTTAATTATATGAAGATTAGATTTTTAACTATATAAAGATTAGATTTTTATCTTTGGAAGAAAATATTTTTGGCAAGTTAAAAATATGCTTTTTAACAATATAAAATTATGAATTTTATGCAAATGGTTTTAGATAAAAATATGATTTTTATATATGTAGCGAAATATGATTTTTATATATATTACGTTAGAATAAAAATGTGATTTTTATTTATATAGTAACAGAATAAAAATGTGATTTTTAATATAAAAATCGTGTGAAACAGATTGCAATGGAACTGGTGCAAAACAAATCCAAATCTGAACCGTTCAGAAATATAGAGTGGAGGAGTGGATCCTAAAGGTGAGAACTTCTCACTCTAATTTATTTTCTAGTTAAATATATATACTAGGATACAGACGGTGCTTAGTAGCACCCGATACCTTTGTTTGAAACCATGTTTGTTTGGTTGTTTGGTTGATTGGATTATTTGTTTGAATTTGGTTTGGGAATTGAAATGAATTGATTGGAATTGATATGTGTATGGCGCGAGCCAATATTAGGCGAGGGATAAGGCTAGACCTTATTCCGGTTCTAGTATCGCGCTGTTATGCTATCGAAATTTTCTAAAAATATTAGAATAATAAATATATCATTTTTATTGTATATATGATGTAACACCCCGCCTCCGCTAGGGTCACTCGCAAAGGAATGCACTAGCTTTAGAGGGGCATTATTGGTAAACATGCACAGAAATATCACAAGACAGAACATAAAAAAAAATGGCGGAAGTAAAATCAATCTTTTATAACATTAATAAATAAGGTCTAAAGCCTTTTCCATCAGAGTACAACAAAACCTGTCTTGCAATAGTAAAGAAGCATAAAGACTTTTTAATAAATTATTCCCCAAGTAAAAACAATAAAGTAGCCATAGCCAAGAGAAGTCCAAGCCATTCATGATGACCTCCAAGCAGAAGAAGTCCGAACTAAACTGCACTGTTTCCTCCCTGTAACCTGGAGGGGGAAACGGAAGAAAAAGAGGCGAAACAAAACGGGTCAGTCAAAAGACTGGTAAGTCCTATCTACTTCCAGCATAAAAACAGATAAAGGTGACATGACATGCATAAACTGAAAGTAAACATGGTGATGATGACAAGATAGACACTAAGCCAGGATAATAGGATAAATTACCGTACCCAGATAAACCTAGGTGTCATGATAAACTACGATGTCATGGTAAAACAAGGTATTACATCGTCAGGTTTCATCAAGTATAACATCCCAAGGTGTCCCCCAAATCTAACATCCCCGAGCTCTAACTGTATATACTCTATGTCCACCATACTAGTATCTTTCCCTGTACGTGTGTTAACCATGAATAACCCTTACTCAACAGTTCGTATAACGGTCCATGTTAACCTAATGTAAGCCTCTCAACTCGTATGTTTCCTTCCATGTATATGTTCAGTCCCTTGCCGTACACCGCACGGGCTTTCCCATGAGGTCCCACTTTAATGTAGTTCTATGACCCTTAAGGTCGTTTTGGACTGTCACCCTATCTTTAACTAAGGTCTTTCAACATGAATCATTGTTTGTACAACTAGGACTTACGCCACCTAGGACCGCTAGGGATTATGCTTACCTACCTCACGTTTTCGTATTTCGGTTTGGGTTCAACCACCTAGGGATACTAGGGATTACGCTAACCCTCAACCACGCCCTTTTTCCCACGCATTCATCGTCAATCGTTTTTCTATGACTGTATGCACATGTATCACTATGTGCCACCCGAGTCCTGTCACAGGGCTAATCAAGAAGTACAGGACTCGGTCGGGAGCTTTCAATCTATCTGCCGATGCAGATGCTAAGGTCTGCTTTTCTACACGTGGCTATGGTCCCACGAGACCCCTCCCTCAACTAGCGAAAGGCAACACAAGAGAAAATCTTGTATGAGAACTACACTCCGGCCAGCCCACATCCTACGGCCTACCTCACCCATAATTAGATAGCAATTATCGTCTGTTGGGTGTTCCCTGCCTTTCCGTACGTACACGCTTGACTCAAAATGGTAGATGATAGACGAACTTGCTATCTCGGGCACCAGTATGTATCCGTCGACTCACTGCTATCCATTCCAGTCTTTAGGTCGCTCGCATAACAACCAAGGCATACTCTTGGTTCTCCTAACGCAGACCTCAACCTCTCGTGAGCCTAGTATAATGACCTGGCAGCTCACAGAGGGATACCAAGAATATCCTCACGTTCCCCGAAGCCGCTGCTTCGTTACCCAGTTCGCTGGAGCCTTTATCTAAATCAGATAGCCTGCTCCTACACGCATATTTAAACGTTGACCTAACGTATCGGGCTACTAATCAATCTAAGAAGTGGCCCAAATTTCCTTGACTAAGGATTATTACTTAGTTTCCATTAACTAAGGTTTACTACTTAGCCTTGTTTCCCTTATCCTTGTTAACTATGGTCATTTACCCAATCCTCCGAATTGGGGTTCGTCTAATGGGTTAAGTGTTACTTAAGAAGATTTATTTGACCGTATCAAGTTATCATGTTGGATTGATTAAGTGTTAGTTAACTTAATCCCGTCCATTCGTCGTATAAAAATGGTCAAGTGTCATTAGGCAAATCAAGTTACTTAGCCTACCCAACCCCGTCATGTTTTGTTGAGTATCATTAGCCCAATCAAATTACTTAACCCATTTGCCCATGTCATATTTGGTTAAGCCTCATTAATTAAATTAACTTAACCCTATTATGTGGCATTAATTATTTAATGCACCCCAACCTCTCACATTAGACTTTGTTGTGGTTACTAGTTAAGCCGGGCGGGTCCGGGTAGCTTTACACCACAACTTGGTCTAACCTCGGGTTCAAGCACAACATGACCAACTTCTCACATTGGGTCCTATTGTTTGCAACTACTAGTTAGGCCGGTCGGTTCCGGGTAGCTTTATATTGCAAACTCAACCCAACCTCGAGTTGGCCACTTTCATGTTTAGTCTAGTGTCACGTTCATATTCAAGTTTCAAGCAATTGGGTAGACCTAACTTAATAGGTAAATTCCCAATGGGTAGACCTAACTTAATAGGTAAATTCCCAAGCTTATGTTTTTATGCATACTTACATGTCAACTTCCATATTAAAATTCAAGTCATGTTTTCAAGTATAAACACATGTCATTTTTTAACGTTACACGTTGTCATGTTTATACCCCTTTACCCAAACCATGGTTCATGCCAAGTTTAGCTCGCCTAACATATTTTCATATAACTTCAAGTTAAGTTTTTCATGCTACAATCACGCTTGTTTATCCTCAACCCAAATCGTGTTCCAACGCAAGAATGGACGAGTCACATCGTAAAGATACTAGGCTACACAATGACCCCAAACATGCATAGTATCATGAGGGTTTGGCTTAAGACATATATAGGTTCATAAAGGTTTGGCCACAAGCATGCATAACATGAAAACAAAGGGAATTGGCCATAAGTATGCATAATGTCATAAAGGATTTGGCCACAAACTTGCATGTTAACACTAGGGGTTTAGGTTCATAAACATGCATAAGCCCCAAAATATAATCTTAGCCAATGTTTCACAAGTAAAAATGGTTCCTAAAGGTTCATGCTAGCATTTCATGCATAAAGATCCAAACTTGCAAGTTAAACTAGGTTTTGCATAGCATGAGAGGCATGACTAAGTCACTCACATGGCCTAAAACCATAAACATGAACACAAGAGGCAAGGTGAGGCTCATATAGGTTCGCATAATCATGTTTAGCCACATTTTATCCCATGTCATTATCAAAACTACCGTTTCCATCTAAAAGTAGCTAGAACTTACATAGTTAGGCCTAGGGAAAGAAGCATGAATCATCTTGGCTAAGAAAGGTGCCTCCTTTGTCGAAGAATCGTCATGGAACTCGCATAGCAACGTTGATCTTCCTTCCATTTGGTGTAGCTAGCTTGCACTACTTGATTTGAACCCGATTTGAGTGCTTAGGCTTTAGGAAAGGGGAATGGAGGCCATGATCACTTGGCATTTGGGCAGCACTTCGTGGAGAGGGTGAGTTATGAGGGTTTAGGGTAGCCTTAGGGGTGTTTTTATAGAGATTAGGGTGTGTTTTAGGCCATAGGATTAGATCTAGGATAGATTAGGACCATCAGATCTCGGAAGCTTCCAGAACCAGCCCAAGAACAAGACCAGGTGAGACAAACAGGTGCAACAGGTGCACCAGGCAAATTGCCCCGGCCACCCCCTGTCGACAGGCAAGTCGACAGGGCTGTCGACTTAGTCTGGGACCAAGTCGACAGGCCTGTCGACAGCCCTGTCGACATGGCCTAGGCGGGGAAAATTCCCGCCTAACCCCAGATCCGGTTTTCAAACCCATTTCCGACTTTCAAATTTCCACTAATCTTCTTTGGGCCTTTAACGGGTCATACGGACTCCGATTCTCGAAAACTCGGACTCTATTTCGCGTATTTTTCCGAGACGAACGCAATGGTGAATCCCGTTTACCTTAATTCTAGAAGTATAACCAAAATATCTTTTATCTTCATGCTTCACTGGTTTATATGCTTTGCATATCATCGTATACGTATGTAAATTTCTTACTTTTAAAAATGTAAAAATACGGGGTGTCACATTCTCCCACCCTTAAGGAATTTCGTCCCCGAAATTCAATAGTAGTAGGATTTTTATCCCCATATTAGCATCCAGAAGTGTTCAGCCAACTGTTGCAAACATGTGCACATGTGCAAAAGTGAATCACATTGTAGAAAAATATGTATGCCTAACTTGTGGTACCACCTACATGAATGCAATTTCTTAAAAATTTCTTTTTTAAACCATGATGCTCTCATCCTAAATATACTTGCAGTTCTATATGAATGCAAAAATTTGAAAAAGTAATTTCATCCAAATTTTCCCACACCCTTATAAAATAAGAGTGAAGTTCATCCAAATTGAGCATCCAAGATCCTACCATCCATTATTAATTTAGAAAAATCTAACTTTCTAAATTTTTATGTAACGGAGAGATATCCCGTTTTGTTGTTTTCATTGTTCATCGTTATCAGGCATTATCGTGCAATATTTCACAATTACATTAGACACAACGATTGCATAAACAAACAACGTACAAACTTTATTAAGATAGTTTCAGTACATCGTTACAACTAGACAACAAAAGAAACAGCTAAGTAATACTGAAATAAAATACTATCCTACGGGTAACGGGTAACTGATAGAAGTCAACCCTGATGGAAATAGCTACGGATGAGCTCCTCTAAGCTATCAAGCCTCTCTTCCTGTCGTCGGTTCCCTTGCCTAAGCTCTAACTGTAGGTCCTGCATCCCAGCCCCCACCTGATCATAAGAGGAACTCATCTCCTGAAACATCTGCTGCTGTGTCTGAGCCATGGCTACCTGTGACTCCAGCGTCTGCTGTTGTGACCTCATAATATCCTGGTGGCTCCTCATCTAGCGAGCCTGCTGCTGTGAAACATATCTCAGCTCAGTCCTCCAGTCTGGATCCCTAGTAGCCCATGGATCCCAGGCACCTGTATCCGGAGCCCCCTGTGCCGGGCCCTGATGAGCCCAGGCTCCATCCCCAGCCTGCTCACCATCATGCTGTGGTGCCTGATGGGGGTCCTCAAAGTGTCCAAACTGATCATCATGTGGCTCCTCCTCTTGCTCCTCCTCCTCGTCACCCTCATCCTCTTCCTCATCTAATCCCTCATGCTCCATAGGCTGAGGCTCCCCTTGCAGCTCCTGCATATCTATACTCATCCTCCCTAGTGCGGCTTCAGTGATGATAACAGAGGGATGGTTAGAAAGTGTCACATAATCCTCATCATGCAAATCCACCCCGAACCAGCGGAAAACTATGGTCCATAAGTTCCCAAAACAAACATTGGAGTGCCTTGCTCCCCTAAAGATCTGGTACTGCTGTAAGATGGTTCTTGCCCAGTTTATTTGTATGCCCCCAAAAATAGCATAAGTAGCGGCCTTAACAACTACTGGGACTCTGTCAAACCCATGATTCTGCCCCGCAATATTATATTGCAATATCCTGATCACAAACCTAGCTAGGGGGCGCAAATGCATACTATCCCATTGCCTATCCAGTCCATTAAAAAAAATCCTTCCCCACACATTCAAATCATCCATCTCCAGATCATTTATATCGAGTCCCGTACCCCGGATATTCAAAATTTCCCCAAATTGGACCTCATTCATAAATATATGGGTACCCTTAACCCATGAACCATAAGTTATCAACCCATTATCATCCACATCAATTTGCAAACGAGCATCAAAAAGTCTTACCATACGCTTGTAGCCTCTCCTCTCGGCTGTGTGCGTATCCAGAATATGAATAAGACCCGCATTAACAAACAAACTTTCCACGGCGGTTCCCGCAAAATCCGCAAACCTCACCGGTCGGCCTAGAAGCAAATTCCTAGTGGCAAGCTGCATGTAGTGCTCAATTATCCCTGGTTGCTCGTCACACCATTCGACCTCTTGCGCGGTTAGTTGCGGGTAAAGCTCGTAGGGATTGGGTTGATTGGCCATGGTGATTTAAACACGAATTGGAAGAGGGGAACTACAGATCCGGATGGAGAGAGTCTCTAGCTTCGATTTGAGATTAATTTTATGAAGAACGGTGGAGAAACGAGGTGATGGGAGGTGGTGGAGTTGGTGAATTTTCGGTTTTGGCTGGGAGGAAAGGAGAAGGGAATTGGGGGTTATGAGCTGAAGCTCTCGGCCTTCGGGCTTTTATATTTTTTTGTGTGCAGGCGCGTCGTGTCGACAGCCCTGTCGACAGGGGGGGGGGGGGGTAAGTCGACAGCCCTGTCGACTGGCCCCCTTTTTTTTTTTTTTTCTTCTCTTCTTGCCCTGCCATCCTTCCATTTCCTTACTTCCTCCTAACTTAACTTCATTTTCTCAAGAACTATTCCCCCATCCTAAAGAAAACACTTTTCTAACTCAAAAACTACTTGTAACCAAAGCCAACATGACTATCGATGGAAGAGAGAAGGGCAAAGAGGATTCAATCAATAAAACAAGGACATTGCTAATGGCTTTTGGGGAATAAATTTTAAAACAAAGTTTTTCTTGAAAAATGCTTCTTCGTAAATAGTTTTTCAAAAAAAAATTCAGAAGGTTGTTTCTAATCTTCTGCCCAGTCTGGTAACCTTCTGCTCTGATACCACATGTAACACCCCGCCTCCGCTAGGGTCACTCGCAAAGGAATGCACTAGCTTTAGAGGGGCATTATTGGTAAACATGCACAGAAATATCACAAGACAGAACATAAAAAAAATGGCGGAAGTAAAATCAATCTTTTATAACATTAATAAATAAGGTCTAAAGCCTTTTCCATCAGAGTACAACAAAACCTGTCTTGCAATAGTAAAGAAGCATAAAGACTTTTTAATAAATTATTCCCCAAGTAAAAACAATAAAGTAGCCATAGTCAAGAGAAGTCCAAGCCATTCATGATGACCTCCAAGCAGAAGAAGTCCGAACTAAACTGCACTGTTTCCTCCCTGTAACCTGGGGGGGAAACGGAAGAAAAAGAGGCGAAACAAAACGGGTCAGTCAAAAGACTGGTAAGTCCTATCTACTTCCAGCATAAAAACAGATAAAGGTGACATGACATGCATAAACTGAAAGTAAACATGGTGATGATGACAAGATAGACACTAAGCCAGGATAATAGGATAAATTACCGTACCCAGATAAACCTAGGTGTCATGATAAACTATGATGTCATGGTAAAACAAGGTATTACATCGTCAGGTTTCATCAAGTATAACATCCCAAGGTGTCCCCCAAATCTAACATCCCCGAGCTCTAACTGTATATACTCTATGTCCACCATACTAGTATCTTTCCCCGTACGTGTGTTAACCATGAATAACCCTTACTCAACAGTTCGTATAACGGTCCATGTTAACCTAATGTAAGCCTCTCAACTCGTATGTTTCCTTCCATGTATATGTTCAGTCCCTTGCCGTACACCGCACGGGCTTTCCCATGAGGTCCCACTTTAACGTAGTTCTATGACCCTTAAGGTCGTTTTGGACTGTCACCCTATCTTTAACTAAGGTCTTTCAACATGAATCATTGTTTGTACAACTAGGACTTACGCCACCTAGGACCGCTAGGGATTATGCTTACCTACCTCACGTTTTCGTATTTCGGTTTGGGTTCAACCACCTAGGGATACTAGGGATTACGCTAACCCTCAACCACGCCCTTTTTCCCACGCATTCATCGTCAATCGTTTTTCTATGACTGTATGCACATGTATCACTATGTGCCACCCGAGTCCTGTCACAGGGCTAATCAAGAAGTACAGGACTCGGTCGGGAGCTTTCAATCTATCTGCCGATGCAGATGCTAAGGTCTGCTTTTCTACACGTGGCTATGGTCCCACGAGACCCCTCCCTCAACTAGCGAAAGGCAACACAAGAGAAAATCTTGTATGAGAACTACACTCCGGCCAGCCCACATCCTACGGCCTACCTCACCCATAATTAGATAGCAATTATGGTCTGTTGGGTGTTCCCTGCCTTTCCGTACGTACACGCTTGACTCAAAATGGTAGATGATCGACGAACTTGCTATCTCGGGCACCAGTATGTATCCGTCGACTCACTGCTATCCATTCCAGTCTTTAGGTCGCTCGCATAACAACCAAGGCATACTCTTGGTTCTCCTAACGCAGACCTCAACCTCTCGTGAGCCTAGTATAATGACCTGGCAGCTCACAGAGGGATACCAAGAATATCCTCACGTTCCCCGAAGCCGCTGCTTCGTTACCCAGTTCGCTGGAGCCTTTATCTAAATCAGATAGCCTGCTCCTACACGCATATTTAAACGTTGACCTAACGTATCGGGCTACTAATCAATCTAAGAAGTGGCCCAAATTTCCTTGACTAAGGATTATTACTTAGTTTCCCTTAACTATGGTTTACTACTTAGCCTTGTTTCCCTTATCCTTGTTAACTATGGTCATTTACCCAATCCTCCGAATTGGGGTTCGTCTAATGGGTTAAGTGTTACTTAAGAAGATTTATTTGACCGTATCAAGTTATCATGTTGGATTGATTAAGTGTTAGTTAACTTAATCCCGTCCATTCGTCGTATAAAAATGGTCAAGTGTCGTTAGGCAAATCAAGTTACTTAGCCTACCCAACCCCGTCATGTTTTGTTGAGTATCATTAGCCCAATCAAATTACTTAACCCATTTGCCCATGTCATATTTGGTTAAGCCTCATTAATTAAATTAACTTAACCCTATTATGTGGCATTAATTATTTAATGCACCCCAACCTCTCACATTAGACTTTGTTGTGGTTACTAGTTAAGCCGGGCGGGTCCGGGTAGCTTTACACCACAACTTGGTCTAACCTCGGGTTCAAGCACAACATGACCAACTTCTCACATTGGGTCCTATTGTTTGCAACTACTAGTTAGGCCGGTCGGTTCCGGGTAGCTTTATATTGCAAACTCAACCCAACCTCGAGTTGGCCACTTTCATGTTTAGTCTAGTGTCACGTTCATATTCAAGTTTCAAGCAATTGGGTAGACCTAACTTAATAGGTAAATTCCCAATGGGTAGACCTAACTTAATAGGTAAATTCCCAAGCTTATGTTTTTATGCATACTTACATGTCAACTTCCATATTAAAATTCAAGTCATGTTTTCAAGTATAAACACATGTCATTTTTTAACGTTACACGTTGTCATGTTTATACCCCTTTACCCAAACCATGGTTCATGCCAAGTTTAGCTCGCCTAACATATTTTCATATAACTTCAAGTTAAGTTTTTCATGCTACAATCACGCTTGTTTATCCTCAACCCAAATCGTGTTCCAACGCAAGAATGGACGAGTCACATCGTAAAGATACTAGGCTACACAATGACCCCAAACATGCATAGTATCATGAGGGTTTGGCTTAAGACATATATAGGTTCATAAAGGTTTGGCCACAAGCATGCATAACATGAAAACAAAGGGAATTGGCCATAAGTATGCATAATGTCATAAAGGATTTGGCCACAAACTTGCATGTTAACACTAGGGGTTTAGGTTCATAAACATGCATAAGCCCCAAAATATAATCTTAGCCAATGTTTCACAAGTAAAAATGGTTCCTAAAGGTTCATGCTAGCATTTCATGCATAAAGATCCAAACTTGCAAGTTAAACTAGGTTTTGCATAGCATGAGAGGCATGACTAAGTCACTCACATGGCCTAAAACCATAAACATGAACACAAGAGGCAAGGTGAGGCTCATATAGGTTCGCATAATCATGTTTAGCCACATTTTATCCCATGTCATTATCAAAACTACCGTTTCCATCTAAAAGTAGCTAGAACTTACATAGTTAGGCCTAGGGAAAGAAGCATGAATCATCTTGGCTAAGAAAGGTGCCTCCTTTGTCGAAGAATCGTCATGGAACTCGCATAGCAACGTTGATCTTCCTTCCATTTGGTGTAGCTAGCTTGCACTACTTGATTTGAACCCGATTTGAGTGCTTAGGCTTTAGGAAAGGGGAATGGAGGCCATGATCACTTGGCATTTGGGCAGCACTTCGTGGAGAGGGTGAGTTATGAGGGTTTAGGGTAGCCTTAGGGGTGTTTTTATAGAGATTAGGGTGTGTTTTAGGCCATAGGATTAGATCTAGGATAGATTAGGACCATCAGATCTCGGAAGCTTCCAGAACCAGCCCAAGAACAAGACCAGGTGAGACAAACAGGTGCAACAGGTGCACCAGGCAAATTGCCCCGGCCACCCCCTGTCGACAGGCAAGTCGACAGGGCTGTCGACTTAGTCTGGGACCAAGTCGACAGGCCTGTCGACAGCCCTGTCGACATGGCCTAGGCGGGGAAAATTCCCGCCTAACCCCAGATCCGGTTTTCAAACCCATTTCCGACTTTCAAATTTCCACTAATCTTCTTTGGGCCTTTAACGGGTCATACGGACTCCGATTCTCGAAAAATCGGACTCTATTTCGCGTATTTTTCCGAGACGAACGCAATGGTGAATCCCGTTTACCTTAATTCTAGAAGTATAACCAAAATATCTTTTATCTTCATGCTTCACTGGTTTATATGCTTTGCATATCATCGTATACGTATGTAAATTTCTTACTTTTAAAAATGTAAAAATACGGGGTGTCACATATGAACTGTATAAAATATTCATGTATTGAAATAAATATTTTATCATTAAAAATATAATTTTTAACGAGTATATGAATGAAAATAAATACTCATTTACAAATCGGGCGATTTATTTATGTACACACATTTGATTGATATTGATTGGGACGATATATTTTACACATCGCCCAACTGCACAAATAAAATATGTGTGTTGATTGAAACCCCACACGGGTATTGGGATAATATTTAACATACACTAATCCCAATTGTTTAGTTGTATGTCAATCGATTGGTTGACAGGCTATTGTAAGCGTTAATTATTTATATTTAACGCTGATGCAGTTGTGTAATGCACTCTGGATGATGGTTGACTATGTTTGATTATTGTTGTGTACATGTGTGTATGAAATCCATATAAATAAAATTATATGGTAATTGACTATGTCTGATTTGGGATGGACACGAAAATAATGAAATACATGAAGCCATGTTGATTAGATGAGCGCCATTTTGACGCGAGCGATATTTATATCGATTTTATTCATTTTCATAATGAATATAAAAAGGAAGTGATTTCAAAATCTAATGTTTTGAAAATATTATCATTTATTTATTAACGATATGGAATATTCAATTTTGATTTAAAAGTGAATATGAAGTTGGAATCGTTTTAAAACGAATTTATAAAATACGTTTTAAATGGAAATCCATGAAATATATATAATATATATATTATATATATTAAATGGCATGAATAGAACGCGCAGCGCCATGGCCGTTCGCGAATTTCGACCATTGACTTCGAATGGACATTAGGGAGATCCGACCGTCGGATTCTCCTAAAACCAGAACCGTTGGGTTCGTATCGAAAAGAGCTTTCCGACAAATACAAGAGATTTGAAATCTAATGGTTGGATTTGGAATTATGTCCAAATCAAATTTGAAAAATGTCGCTGTAAGTGCATTTCGATGACCGTTTATGGAAATCGACTGAAAGGGCCTTAATAAAATTATTAAAAATATTGATTATTTGTGTAAAATCATAATAAATGGTTTGGAAAGAATTGGGATGAAAAATTCCACGTTTGTAAAGATAAAAATATATTTTTACCAAAATGAACTAGTTATTAAGTAGATTTGAAATCCAATAATTTTTAAATTAAATAAATTGGATATGTGAATGGTTTTAATATAACCAGAAATTTCCAACGAACAAATTGGAATGAAATTGGAGTGGATTTGAATGGAAATCATCTTCGGAATATTTCGATATTGAATTCCGTGATTATACGGATATTGTTATGCAAATTTGGAAGATATATTTTATATCGTTATTTCCAATACGATATTTATTGGTTTCAGAATTTGATATTGAATATAAGCCGATATAATTTCTATTCAGAGCCTTGTATTTAATATCAACTTGGATTTTGGGTTTGTCGTGAACGGTGTCTTAAATAACACTATTCTTAAACCTAGTTGAGAAAAAGAATAAATCTTTGAATGAAGATTTAGCGAAGTTTTCCAATTGACTAATATTTAACTGGAATTGAATTAAAGTATTGGATTTTGAGTTTGTCGTGAATGGAGTCTTAAATAACACTGTTCTTAAACCCCGTATGAAAAAGATAAATCTTTTAATTAAGATTATTAGAGTTTCTAGTTAACTAACATTTAGTTGGAATGAAATGGAATGTGAATTGGGTTTATCGTGAACTATGTTTTAACGACATTCGTTCTTTAACCCGATTTACAGTGAAATGTGATTTGGAATTTATAAATCTTTTTATTAAGATTTAATGGGAATTTTCCAAAGTAAAGTTTTCCAATTTGATATAATAAATTGGAATTGAATGGAATTCGATTTGATAATAATCGAAATGAGCTTTTGTGGAGGAATACTATTAATATATATGGAATTTAAAAGGCTTTGTCATTATTCCATTTGTATTATTAGTCGGACACGGAAATTGATATCGATTATATTGATCTGTTTTCCATGAAGATTCCATAATTAATGGAATGTGATTTGGATTTATCGTGAACTGTGTTTTATATGACATTAGTTCTTTAACCCAGTTAAAGATAGGATTACATGTCTAACATTGTATTTCGAACTGTATGGTTGATCTCTGCTAAATATATATCTATTTGGTGGCGGAGAATTTATTCTCTTGCTTAACACCCTTCTCTAAGACGTACGAGCTTAGAGGTTTTATATCGGCAGAAATCAATAGTACAGTGTAAATTGTCGATGTGGCATGTTAGTGTTTCCAAAGTTAAATAATCATTAATATTGAATTTCGGGAAGATTAAAACAAATGGAGTTTTAATGAATCTTTAATTAGATTTAAATGTGAATAAGATAATTTAAATTATCAAATTTGGGAAATGTTCGAGAGTGGAGTATCACCAGTTTTGCTCCAAGAGATAGTTAAATCTTTAATTAGATTTGAACGGGAAATGGTAATTAATTTTACCGATAACACCGTGGTGTTACCAGTTTTGCTCCATAGGATGAATAAGTTGGGATTGGGAAATTAAACAAATGATTACTTCGATAAGGTGCGCTAATCCCGACTAGCTTGGAAAACCTTAATATGGTTAGAATTGATATCCAAAGGAAGATTAAAGAATAAATTTAAAGAATTTATCTTTTATAAAATTAATGGGAACCTTTCCCAAAATATAAGAATATTTGAATAAAAGAATATTCTGGATTGGAATGAGGCCTATGTTGTGTTTTATAGCACTTGTTTATTATATACGCGAGTTATTCGGAAAGGCAGGGTTTATACCCATTCTGAATAACTGATTTGACGATAAGTCGACGATGAATACGGTGGTTGAAGACTGGAGGTCTTCACATCGTTTGGATGATTACTGATGTCTTGATTGGGCTGTACACCCAAGACAAGGTAATAATTGGTGATCATCTAGACGTACTTGGAGATCGACCGGATATGAGAGGAACTCTCTCCTGTATTGGACATATGGGACGAGGAATAAGGTGCCTCCTGTTTCGTTCAGACCCAGAACGAACTAGTAAATGGATGTGTGTCTGATATTGGATTTTATTCTTTGCTGATTGATTTCTATTAAATATATATCTGTTTGGTGGCGAAGAATTTACTCTCTTGCTTAACACCCTTCTCTAAGACGTACAAGCTAAGAGGTTATATATCGATAGACATCAGTTGCATGGCATGGAATGTCAATGTGGCATGCTGAGATGCAAGTGATCAAGGCTTTTGTTGAAAAGCAGGGCCTTGTGGTTGATGATCAAAGCACGACTTTAATATAGCATAGCTTTGTGTATAGCGTTAACTCGCGAGCCTCACACCCCGGTATGAACCAGAAACAAGAGAGGACTGCAGAGAGGACATGCGTTTCTTTCTAGCTAGGAGTGGTGTCATGGTATGGAGCCTAGACATTTTTACTTATGTGGATGATGGAAAGCGAGGCGCCTTGGGTATATCAGTCACTACGGGGCCGATTGATGTTATGGTCGATATACTGACCAGATTTACGCCCCATAGGGTAGGGAAACGTATTGTTCCGGAATTACTAATCCTCAAACGTAAGAGAGGACTGGCCCTAAAGATCCAAGGTGCAGTTACGGCTGATCCTGAGACATGGGCTAGATTGTCTCGAATTTGGTAAGGACGATCCCTTGCCTTGGTTCATGATGGAAATCCAACTTCCAATACGACATGATGCAGTTTTGATTGTAAACCTATATATGGCGGCATAGTGGCATGGGGCACTCATATCGTCTATGATTGATACATTTATATTTGAAGTTGTTTTACACACTTTACACTTATAATAGTATCAAAATGATTTGTTTTAAACGTACCAAGCATGTTTGGCTATTATAAAAGAAATCTCTATCCTTCGGCTTGCGTTGCATTGTGTGATGGGACCTGATCCTTATAATAGCTTCATTTTTCCAAAAAGCATTGTGTTGTTTGTTATATGCACTAGTATTCTTGGGAGGAAACCCGTTCCGTGTTATACCGCATGGTCCCTTGATTTACCGAATTTTAAAGTAAAGTTTTAAATAACTGTTTTAGTTCTCACACTAGTCACATGACTGAACTGGAGTTTATTGTTTTAACCTAAACTCTGGGTGCCCCTATTTTCCACACTGGCAGCTAGTAGTTTTTGTTTTGCAGATTTATATTCCCAGGATTCTGGTTTACAACTAGAACGATATTCGGAAAGCTCTGTATCCGTGTATCTCTTTCAGTTGTTATGTTTTATTGTTCCGCTGCTATGTAATGTATTTTAACCTTTGATATTTTCCTGATGTATATTATTTTCATACTCTGTATATTCTAGTACTTTGATGAAAATTGTTGTAATAAGCAATGAAATGTTCTTCTGTTTGTGTTCTAATTTGTCGTGTTCTCAACTCAATCCGGGCTTTCCCGAAAAGGCGAGTTTGGGTCGTGTAAAAAATTGTGAGTGGTTTTACAAATTTTGTTAGACACTTCGATGCTCTAAATGCTTAGGTACCAAAGGATGGCTAAGGAACCACTTTGCGAAAGAGAGAATGATTTCAAGTTGATCCGTATTTATAAATCATTCAGAGTTCCTTAGCCAGATGGTCGAGTTAGAGAATCAACATCGTCTACTGAAAATCAGGTATGATCTCTAGGCTCATTGTTTGTTCATATTCTTTGTTTATATATATTTGTATTCCTCCTTCAACCCCTTTTATTTTCTTTAATATGCTTATCGGCTTTGTCACTGCCATTTTCTTTACTTCTTGACTTCGAATTGCAGAATTCTTGGTTTTCTAGAAATTTGCTTCATTTGTATAAAACTCTTATGTTTTAATGATTTCCAAATCTTGAATTCAAATTTGTAAATTTCTGCAGTTATTTTGAAGTTTATTTTTTTTCTAATTTTAATTCCTAGTAGTGCTGAAGCATTCTCATCATATCTTGAAAATTGTTAATTTAAATTCTAAATTTTTGAAGATCTGAAGAACTAATGAAATTTCACACACCTTTGTTATTTTGGATTTCTTCTAGTTCATCTTGAAAAGACTTGAAAAATTACACTCATTACAGCACAATACTATTTTTCAATTGTGATAATTTCATTGATTTTTGGATTGGCTTGGATATTTTTGAATTAAAAAACATTTGGCTTGAATCATTGCATCACATTTTGAAATTCATTTTTATTCATGATCATTTGGGTTGGATATTTGATTTTTTGAAATTATTTGAAACTGTTGATATCTTGAACCTCACATACTTCTTAGATTTGGAATTAATAACCTTGTGTGAGCGATTCTGTAATGTCCCATATTTTTATTAGTTAAAATATTTAATTTAATTTATTATTTTAAATATTATATCTGGAATATTAATGGATTTTAATATTGAATTCGTTTATTAAAAACAAAGTCCGAACATTAAATTTTATTATAATTTAAAACGAGCTCATAATAGCACGGCAGTTCGTTATATTGGGTTTTAAACTTTAACTGAATATACAGGATCCGTTTTAAGTCGAAATTCTGTGAAATAAGAAATGTTTGAATCTTGTTGATTTTAATTTTCATATGAAAGAGAAAAATCCAGATTTCGTGTTATAAATTGTTAGTTATGTCCAATTCAAATTTTAAAAATAATCGCTATGGAAATCCTTATTAAAATATAATGTTTAAAAATGGTTTTAATATAATTTTGATAAAGTTTTAACTCAAAACTGATGATATTAAGTTGTATAATCTATACTGGTTTATATTTGAAACCATATGACAGATTTACTTGGATATTTATGATAATAATAATTTATAATTATTTAATTCGATTTTTTTAAAATTTATATAATATTTTATTAATATTATATAAGCCTTAAAAATGACCATTTTGCAGACGGGTTCAGTTTTCGATGAAATTAGTTTCATTGGAACCGTAACGTCAAATTATTGTACGGTGTCAAAATTCGTGGCAAACCAATGTCGTATGTGACAACAGTAGCCATAAGCGCCCAGCCATTTTCTATAACGTGTAATTTATTTAGTTAATTTAATAGAGGGGTATTTGTGTATAACTTGAGCAGACGATCGAATTAAACCACGAAACCAATTCCGTTGAGTTCGTATTAATGTTTAGAGTCAGAATAGACAAGTAATTTGTTATTTCAGGACATCGGACTTACCATTTGATCGTGGCAGCATCAAACGCCTTTGTTTTTATTTAATCATTTATATCTTTAAACAAGGATAACTTTAGAAGAATAAACGACTAGCCAAATGAACTCCGATTTTAACGGAACAAATTTCATTAGATCCGTAATGTAACAACCTGGAATTTCTAAACCAATTTAAATTTTTTATTTTAGCTATTTTAAAGGATTTTGAATATTTAAAATGATTTATTTTAAATAATAATGACTAAAATTTATTTAAATCGAAGTTAGAACGTATAAATTTATTTTAATTGTAAATAGAGTTTAAAATGGCGTGGTAGTTTGAAAACTCGATTTTAAACTTTAATTGAATGTACAAGATTCAAAATAAATTGGATTTCAGTAAAACTAGAAATATTGGAATCTATTTAACTATATCTTTATAACAAATGTGAAAAATTGAGATTTCATAATATAAATTTAAAGTTATGTCCAGTTTAGAATTTAAAATAGTCGCTATGGAATTTATATATATCTTAATATGACATATAGCCCTTAAAAATAGCCATTTTGCAAACGACCCCCGTTTTCGACGAAACCACTTTTGCTAGATCCAAAATGTCAAATTATTGCTAGATTTAAAATTTCATAATTATTGGAACTAATATGTGAGCGTGGTAAATTGAAACGTGTTTTGTCATTTCAATTTGAATTTAATCGACTGAAAAAATGGCCATTTTTCAAACGATCTCCAAATTCAACGAAATTAGTTTTGTTAGGACCGTATCGTCAAAACATAGCTAGATATAATTTTTCTGTAATTTTTGGAGTCAGTATGTGACCCCATAAATTAAAATGTACGTTTAAATTCAATATATATTGATCTTATATTTTAGTTTTGATAAAAACTAATCAAAATGATAGAATTGGCTTACGAAACATATTCCATTGAGTTTGGAATGAGGGTATTTAGCTGAGGGCGAAAGTCATTGGGATTCAATTGGAGTTCGTGACATTAAACTAGTAATTTGCGTATTAAAATATTAATAATATATATTATATAATCCCAATATTCTCCAAACTCTAGGTCAGAGGGTCAAAGCCGCTGCATTCATCATTGAACAGCTGAAGCGATCAAATTTTCGCACCCAAATTTCTTTAAATCTGTGCAATAAATTTTAGAAATTATAAAACAAATACTTTAGAGTTTTCCTTGGTCTTCAAATCATTACTAATTTGATCGGACGCCGTTGAGTATACTGCGAGATTTCTAGCCACAAAGTGGCGAAGTTCAAGGCCATTTCTGGGCCACGTGGGGCCACCGAGTGGGATGCACCGCCAGGCGTTGGAGTAGGCGGTCTCGGCGCGTCATGTCGTGGGTTCCGATCAGGGTCACGACGATCCTAGATGGTGTGCGGAGGAGGGTTTCAAATCGAGGTTGGGTTCGTTCCAGGAAAGGAATAACGATGGAAGAGATATTAACCAAGGGTAATTAACAGTAAATAATTAATTTGGATTTTAATCAATTAATTTATATATTTAATTGTTTAAATGGTTAAACGTCTATATCTTTGTCATACGGGAATGGGATCGAACGATTTCAGATCCATTGGAATCGTAGAAAAGAGAGCTGCAACAGAGAACTGACCAGAACGGAAACGGAGCAAGTTGGAATTTTTTGACAATATTAAACGCCTGTTTAATTTTGTTAAAAAAATAAATTTAGAAATAAAGAATGGCGGAGTGGAACCCAATGTGAGAACTCTCTCTCATTCAAATTATTTTACATTTATTATATAATAGGTTGCAGATGGGGCTTAGTAGCTCCTGACACTATTTTTTTGTACAGACTATGGTTGATTGTTTGTTTGGATTGTGGTTGGGATTGATATTGTTGTATATAAAATTATTTATATAAAATGTATATGAAAAATTATCATGGAAAGGAAATAAAATAAATATTCATTTACAAATCGGACGGTTTGTTTATGTACACCTATTTAACTAATCTTGATTGGGACGATAAATTCTACACATCGCCCAACTGCCCAAATAATAATCAGTATTTGTTGTTTGAAAACACTACATGGGTATTGGGATGACATTTGACATACACTAATCCCAATTGTTTAGCTGTATGTCAGTCGATGGGTTGACAGACTGTATAAGCGTTATTTATTTATTTTAATGCTTATACAGTTGTAAAATACACTCTGCATGTTGTATGAATTTTTAATGATTGTTTATCATTATTGTTGTATACATGCGATATATGAAATCCATATAACTAAAATTATATGGTAATTGATTGAGTCTGATTCCAATCCAGAATTAACAAATATTTTAAAACAATATTCAGTGAATAATCAAAGTGTGATTTTGATGTCCGATTTGGGATGGACACGAAAATATTGAAATGTGAAGCCGTGTTAAGTAGTTAAACGCCATTTTAACGCGAACAAGATTTATCGATCGATTTTATTCACTTTATAATGAATATCGAAAAGTGATTTCAAAATCTGATATTTTGAAAATATTATCATTTTAATATTATAATGATATAGAATATTCAATTTTGATTTAAAATTGAAATAGAAGTGGAAATTGTTTTAAAATGAATTTATAAATGAATTTGTAAAATACGTTTTAAATGGAAATCGACGAAATATATATAATATATATTAAAAGGCCTGAATTGAACGCGCCGCGCATCGACTGTTTGCGAATTTCGACCATTAACTTCAAATTGATGTAACGGGAGATCCGACTGTCGGATTCTCTAAAATCGGAACCGTTGGGTTCGTATCGAAAAGGGCTTTCTAATGAATATAAGAGATTTGAAATCTAATGGTCAGATGTTAAAATATGTTCAAATCAATTTCAGAAAAGGTCGCTATGAATGCAGTTCGGTGGCCGTTATTGGAAATCGACCGTAAAGGCCTAAATAAAATTATTAAAAATATGGAAAAATTATGTAAAATCATAACAAGGATTTTGGAAAGATTTGGATGAAAAATTCCAGTTTTGAAAAGATAAAAATATATTTTATCGAAATGAACTAGTTAATAAGTAGAATAATAATCCAACTATTTTTAGAAATAAATAAATTGGATTTGAAAGTGGTTTTAAAATAACCAAAATTTTCCAATGAATAAATTCAAATGGAAATAATCTCCGGAATATTTCGATATGAGATTCCATGACTATACGGATATTGTTGAGGAATTTGGAAGATATATATCGTTATTCTATTCCCAACATGATATTTGTTGGCTTCAGAATTTGATATTGAATATAAGCCGATATAATTTCTATTCAGAGCCTTGTATTTGATATCAAATTGGATTTTGGGTTTGTCGTGACTGGTGTCTTCAATAACACTTTTCTTAAAGATTTTAGTGAAGTTTTCCAATTAATTAATATTTAATTAGAATTGAATAAAAGAATTAGATTTTTAGGTTTATCGTGAACGATGTTTTAAATAACACTTGTTCTTTAACCCAATTAACAACGGATATATGATTTGGAATTTATAAATATTTTAATTAAGATTAATGGAATTTTCCAAAGTGAAGTTTTTCCAATTTAATATATTAAATTGGAATTGAATGGAATTCGATTTGGTGATAATCGAGATGAGCTTCTGTGAAGGAAGACCGTTATTATATATGGAATTTAAAAGGCTTTGCCATTATTCCATTTATATTATTAGTCTGATACAGAAATTTATATCGATTATTTATTGATCTGTTTTCCGTGAAAGTTCCAGTTTGATGGAATATGATTTTGGGTTTATCGTGGACTGTGTTTTAAAGGACATTCGTTCTTTAACCCTATTAAAGATAGGATTTGATGTCTAACATTGTATTTCGAGCAGTATTTGTTGATCTCTGCTAAATATATATCTGTTTGGTGGTGGAGAATTTATTCTCATGCTTAACACCCTTCTCTGAGACGTACGAGCTTAGAGGTTATATATTGGTAGAAATCAATGGTATAGTATAGATTGTCAATGTGGCATGATTGATTTCCCAAAGTTAAACAATCAGTAAATAATGATTTTTGGGGATTAAAACTAAGTAGAGTTTTAATGAATCTTTAATTAGATTGAAATGTTAATGTGGTAATTAAGTTTGCCAAATTTGAGGAGTATTCGAAAATGGAGTATCACCAGTTTTACTTCATGCGATAGTTAAATCTTTGATTAGATTTGGATGTGAAATGGTAATTGAATTTATCAATAACACAGTGATGTTAGATATGGAGTACTACCAGTTTTGCTCAATGGGATGAATAGGTTGGGGTGAGATAATAAAATGAATGATTACTTCGGTAAGGCGTTAATCCCGACTAGTTTGATAAACCTTAATTTGGTTTAAACTGTGAAAAGATACTATAAAATCTTTTGAATTGATTTCCAAAGAAATGGATTAAACAATGTATTAAAAATGATTACCTTTGATAAGATTAATGAGAACCTTTCCTGAATAAAGAAATATGAATAAAAGAATATCCTAGATTGGAATGAGGCGTATGGTGTGTTGTTATAGCACTTGATTACAAGATACGTTAGTTATTCAGAAAGACTGGGTTTAACCCATTCTTAATAATTGATACGACGACTAACAATCGAAGAGATTGAAGACGGTGCAAGACCGACGATCTTCACATCGAATGGATGGGTTGCTACTGATGCCCATAATTGGAGTAGCTTCCTTGAAGGGGCTACAGTGGTAGCCGTCCGGACGTATTTTGTTGATTGTTCGAATATGCGAGGGCCTCTCTCCTGTATTGGACATACGAGACGAGGAATAAGGTGCCTTCGGTTTCGTTCAGACCCAGAACGGACTTGTAAATGGATGGTATGTCTGACGTTGTATTCATTTATACTGTATTCGTTGATCTCTGCTAAATATATATCTGTTGTGTGGCGGAGAATTTATTCTCTTGCTTAACACCCTTCTCTAGGACGTACGAGCTTAGTGGTTATATATTGGCAGAAATCAGTGGACTGGTATGGATTGATAGTGTGGCATGCTGAGATGTAGTGATCTAAACTTTTGATGAAAAGCAAAGTTTGGTGGATGATGATCAAAGCATAGATTTAATTAGCATAGCTTTGTGTAGCATTAATTCGCGAGCCTCGCACCCCAGTATGGTGGTGAACTGATGGTTAAATCAGTATACTTTCGAGATGGATGGATTTAATCGACTGAGATAGGCTGGGTGTGGTCACTAAACACCTGGTAGGGTTAGGGCACACCCCC
The DNA here is from genome assembly GCA_030737875.1 of Allium sativum. NCBI lineage: Eukaryota > Viridiplantae > Streptophyta > Magnoliopsida > Asparagales > Amaryllidaceae > Allium > Allium sativum. Next base: position 470,814,253 of record CM060920.1, on the reverse strand, counting down.
CGATTCCCAGAAGGATAGAGTAAGAAGCGTTTTCTCATGCACGGGACGTAAGTCGCGGAGATACTCAATATCCTCGATATAGTGCGGATGTTCATTACGACGGTTTCTCATGCCTAGGACGTAAGCCATGGGGAATTGCACTACGTGATCGATCTTTCGGATTAGTAGCCATCATGATGGAATTCCAACTTCTAATACGATATTTTATGGTTTTAGTTGTATACTATTGGCGGCATAGTGGTATGGGACATTCATGTCGTCTTGGATTGATACATTTATTTTTGAAGTTGATTTCTTCACTTATAGTAATAATAAAAGATTTGTTTTAAAACGTACCAAGCATAGTTGGCTATTATAAGGTAAAACTCTATCCTCCAACTTGCGTTGCAATGTGTGATGGGACCTGAGTCTTATAATAGCTTCATTTTTCTTTATTTAGCATTACGCTATTTGTTTTATGCTCTGGTATTCTTGGGGGTAAACCCATTCTGCGCTAGCGGCGTGGTCACTTGATTAACCCAATTTTAAAATAAAGACAAATAACTGTTTTAGTTCTCACACCAGTCCCATGACTGACTCAGAGTTTATTGTTTCTATCTAAACTCTAGGTGCCCATATTTTCCACACGGGCAGCTAGTAGTTTTGGTTTTCGCAGATATATCTTATCCCAGGATCCTTGATTACAACTGGAGGCTATATTCGGAAAGCTTTGTATCCGTGTATTTCATTCAGTTGTGTTGTAGATATATTTCCGCTATATATTGTATTTGTACATTCAAATTTCCGCTGCTTTGTATTTTAAATCTATGATGTTCTCTGTTGTAATATTTATTCATAGTTTGATATATTCTTGCACTCTGACGTAAATTGTTGTAATAAGTAATGAAATGTTCTAGTGTTTGAGTTATGATGTGTCGTGTTCTCAATTCAATCTGTGCTTTCCGGTAAGGGTGAGTTTGGGTCGTCTCAGTTTGGTATCAGAGCTTTGGTTTACAGAGCTCGAGAACAAGGCACTTTAGAACCAAATGAAAGAATTCGTCGGAGATAGGATTAGTAATATACTATGAGAATAACTCAGATAGGATCAGTACTATCCTAGAATGAGTTTGAAGAGTGTTATTTATATAAAAAAATAATAGTGTGAAAACGAATTTGACTTTGAAAATTTTATATCTAATTATTCGTATTTGAATATTTATTTTATATTGAATTTTGACTATCGAGTAAATGAAGATTTTGAATATACGCGTATTTGAAGTCTCAAATATACAAGATAGATATAGAATCACACTCTAGTCGCCCGGAGACGATCCTGGTAATTGTGATCACATTACCAGTGCTTATGTTCGAGTTTCGAAAGTGAATATCTTTATAGTTTCCAATTGACTGGTGTGAGAACCAAAACTTAGATACGGTTTATTGTTTGTGATTTGACACTAGAAATATGATTTTTGAATATATATAAAAAAGTTATATGTCTTAGAAATTTAATTCACAAATTGATTGCTGGTTGTGTTGTTTGATTATTTATTTAACTAATAAAAATATTGGAATGAAAATTAATTTAACTAATATGTGAATGAATGAGAAATTTAGCCAAATCGAATTAAATATTGAACTGAATTGAAAATTTATTAGAATTGCATATATGTACATGTGTATATAATGAACAGGTCATAGCATGGAAGCTAAGAAGAGGAATAAAATTGTATGCCCGACAAATAGGTACATGTTTACTGTATTTCTTGGGTTTTGATGATTTTATGAGCTGATTGGCTTTTTGATTTTCTTTTGGTTGATGAGGGCCCTATGAGGAAAGTTGTGGTTTTACCGATTACCCCGAACAAAGGAGGTTATGACGAAGTTTTTCGAAAATTTAGGGTGTTAGCCAAATTTTTGAGGAATTTGAAAATTCTAATAAACTGAAAAGTTGAAGAATGAAAGCCTTAATAAAAGTTGAGTTGGTTAGTTGAAAAACTTTCAGCTCCGTTCCTTTTCGTGGACGAAAAGATCTTAAGTGAGGGAGATTGTAACAATTCGGAATTTCTGAACCAATCTAAATTTTTTATTTTAGCTATTTTAATGGATTTTGAATATTTAAAATGATTTATTTTAAATAATAACAACTAAAAATGTATTTAAATCAAAGTTAGAACATATAAATTTATTTTAATTATAAATAGAGTTTAAAATGGCGCAGTAGTTTGAAAACTCGATTTTAAACTTTAATTGAATGTACGGGATTCAAAATAAATCGGATTTCAGTAAAACCAGAAATATTTGAATCTATTTAACTATATCTTTCTAATGAATGTGAAAAATTGAGATTTTGTAATATAAATTGAAAGTTATGTCCAGTTTAAAATTTAAAATAATCGCTATGGAATTTATATATTTTTTAATATAATATATCGCCCTTAAAAATAGCCATTTTGCAGACGACCTCCGTTTTTGACGAAACCACTTTTGTTGGATCCATAATGTCAAATTATTGCTAGGTTTCAAATTTAATAATTTTTGGAATTAATATGTGAGCATGGTAAATTTAAACATGTTTTATCATCTCAGTTTGAATTTAATCAACTTGAAAAATGGCCATTTTTCAAACGATCTACAAATTCAATGAAATTAGTTTTATTAGGACCGTATCGTCAAAACATAGCAACATCTAATTTTTCTGTAATTTTTGGAGTCAGTATATGACCCCGGTAAATTAAAATGTATGTTTGAATTCAATATATATTGATTTATATTTTAGTTTTGATATAGTCGTTGGGATTCAATTGGAGTTCGTGACATTAAACTAGAAATTCATGGATTAAAATATTAATAATATATATTATATAATCCCAATATTCTCCAAACCCTAGGTCAGAGGGTCAAAGCCGCAGCATTCATCATTGAACGACTGAAGTGATCAAAATTTTGCACCCAAATTTCTTTAAATCTACATAATAAATTTCAGAAATTATAAAACAAATATTGTAGAGTTTCCCTTGGTATTCAAATCAATACTAATTTGATCGGACGCCATTGAGTATACTGCGAGATATCCAGCCACAAAGTGGCAAAGTTCGAGGCCATTTCTAGGCCACGTAGGGCCACAGAGTGGGTTGCGCCGCCAGGCGTTGGAGGAGGGGGTCTCCGCGCGTCGTGTCGTGGGTTTCGATCGGGGTCACGGCGATCCTAGGTGGTGCACGAAGGAGGATTTCAAATCGAGATTAGGTTCGTTCCAGGAAAGGAATAACGATGGAAGAGATATTAACCATAGGTAATTAACAGTAAATAATTAATTAGGCTTTTAATTAATTAAATTATATATTTAATTGTTTAAATGGTTAAATGTCTATATCTTTGTCATATGGAAACAAAATCGAACAATTTTGGATCCATTTGAATCGTAGAAAAGCGAGCTGCAACAGGGAACTGATCAGAATGGTAACGGAGCAAGTTGGAATTTTTGACAAAATTAAACGCTTGTTTACTTTTATTAAAAACAAAAATTCAGAAATAAAGAAGGGCGGAGTGGAACCCAATGTGAGAACTCTCTCGTTCAAATTATTTTACAATTATTATATAATAGGTTGCAGATAGGGCTTAGTAGCTCCTGACACTATTTTTTTTGTACAGACCATGGTTGATTGTTTGTTTGGATTGTGGTTGGGATTGATATTGTTGTATATAAAATTATTTATATAAAATGTATATAAAAAATTATCATGAAAAGGAAATAAAATAAATATTCATTTACAAATCGGACGGTTTGTTTATGTACACCTATTTAACTAATCTAGATTGGGACGATAAATTTTACACATCGCCCAATTTCACAAATAATAATCAGTATTTGTTATTTGAAAACCCCACATGGGTATTGGGATGATATTTAATATACACTGATCCCAATTGATTAGCTGTATATCAATCGATGGGTTGACAGACTGTATAAGCATTATTTATTTATTTTAATGCTTATACAGTTGTAAAATGCACTCTGGATGTTGTATGAATTTTTAATGATTGTTAATCATTATTGTTGTAGACATGCGATGTATGATTTCCATATAACTAAAATTATATGGTAATTGATTGAGTCTGATTCCAGTTCAGAATTAACAAATATTTTAAAATAATATTCAGTGAATAATCAAAGTGTGATTTTGATGTCCGATTTGGGATGGACACGTAAATATTGAAATGTGAAGCCGTGTTAAGTAGTTAAACGGAATTTTAACACGAACAGAGATTTATCGATCAATTTTATTCATTTTATAAAGAATATATAAAAGTGATTTCAAAATCTGATATTTTGAAAATATTATCATTTTAATATTATAATGATATAGAATATTCAATTTTGATTTAAAATCGAAATAGAAGTGGAAATCGTTTTAAAATGAATTTATAAATGAATTTATTAAATAAGTTTTAAATGGAAATCGATGAAATATATATAATATATTATATATATATATATATTAAAAGGCCTGAATAGAACGCATCGCGCAGCGACTTTAACGACCCGAACTTCCCCGTGAAGGAAAGCACGGATTGCTTTGAGAACAACACACATCGGACACAAACAGAAGAACATTTCATTGTTTATTACAACAATTCCATCAGAATACAAGAATATACAGAGTATGAATAAATAAAATACATGCGATAAATATCAGAGATTATAATTAATTACATAGCAACGGAAAAACAATAATAAACACAAGTGAAAGTAATACACGGATACAGAGCTTTCCGAGCATCGTTCCAGTTGTAAACCAGGATCCTGTGAATATAAATCTGCAAAACCAAAACTACTAGATGCCCGTGTGGAAAATAGGGGCACCCAAAGTTTAGGTGAAAACAATAAACTCCAGGTCAGTCATGTGACTGGTGTGAGAACTAAAACAGTTATTAATCTTTATTTTAAAGTTAGGTAAATCAAGGGACTACGCCGTATAACACGGAACGGGTTTCCTCCCAAGAATACCAGTGCATAAAACACACAGCGCAATGCTAAATAAAGAAAAATGAAGCTATTATAAGACCCAGGTCCCATCACACAATGCAACGCAAGCCGAAGGATAGGGTTTTTACCTTATAATAGCCAAAGAATGCTTGATATGCTAAATTTCATCTTTTATTATTACTATAAGTGAAGAAAACAACTTCAATCATAAGTATCAATCATCGATGGCCTAAGTGCCCCATCCCACTATGTTGCCATACTAGGCTCTACAAATAAAACCGAAAGTCACGTATTGGAAATTGGATTCCATCATGAGTCGAGGCAAGGGGCAAGCTCCTCTCCGATTCGAGACACTCTAGCAAATGTCTCAGGACCACACACGACGATCCCTTGGAACCTCCAAGGCTGGTCCTCTCTTACTTTTGAGGATTAGTATTCCTGAACACACGTTTCCCGGTCCTATAGGACCTATATAATGGTCTGTACGTCTGCTCACATAGTGCCAGTTATCGACCATATATTCGAGGCGCCCCGCATCCAACAACCACACAGGGAAAAAGTATATAAATGTCAGGGCTGGTAGGTCACTGACATCGCCCATAGCTAGAAAGAAACGTCGTGCACTCCTTGGGTCCTTATCCCGTTTTTGACTCATACCGAGGTGTGAGGCTCGCGAATTAACGCTATACACAAAGCTATGCCACACAGGCTGTGCTTTGATCATCAACCACAAGACATTGTTTTTCAACAGAAGCCTTGATCATTTGCCACTTAGGCATGCCAAACAGGCAATTCACTCCATGCGACTGATGTCCATCGATATACAACCTCTGAGCTCGTACGTCTCAGAGAAGGGCGTTAAGCAAGAGAATAAATTCTCCGCCGCCAAACAGATGTATATTTAATAGAGATCAATCAACACAGAATAAAATCCAATGTCAGACACACCGTCCATTTACAAGTTCGTTCTGGGTCTGAACAAAACCAGAGGCACTTTCCTCGCATATCCATCGATCTCCAAGTACGTCTGGACGATCACCAACCGATTCCCTCCTCTTGGGTGTACAGCCCAATCAAGATCATCAATAATCATCCAAACGATGTGAAGACTTCCGGTCTTCAACCACCGTCTTCATCTTCGACATATCGTCGAATCGGTTATTCAGAATGGGTATAAACCCGGCCTTTCCGAATAACCCGCGTATATAATAAACAAGTGCTACACAAACACAACATACGCGTCATTCCAATTCAGAATATTCTTTTATTCAAAAAATCACATTCTTAGGGAAAGGTTCCCATTAATTTTATCAAAGATAAATTCTTCTAAATTTATTCTTTAATCTTTCTTTGGATATTTTTCAAACCATGTTAAGGTTTTCCAAACTAGTCGGGATTAGCGAACCACACCGAAGTAATTATTTATTTTATTTCCCAGTCCCGACCTATTCATCCCATGGAGCAAAACTGGTAATACTCCATATCTAACACCACGGTGTTATCGGTAAATATTAATTACCATTTCACGTTCAAATCTAATTAAAGATTTAACTATCGCTTTGGAGCAAAACTGATGATACTCCATCCTCGATCACTTTAATCTAATTAAAGATTCATTAAAACTCCGCTTAGTTTTAATCTTCCCAAAAATCAATATCCTGTCTTTAACTGGGTTAAAGAACCAATGTCATCTAAAACACAGTTCACGATAAACCAAAAATCACTTCCCATTAATAAACCCAAAACCAATTTAAATTCAATTCCAATTAATATTATTTAATTGGTACATTCATTAAATCTAAATAGAAATATTTAATCTTTTTCTCAACTGGGTTTAAGAACAGTGTTAATGAAGACACCATTCACGACAAACCCAAATCACATTTGATATTAAATACAAGGTTCTGAATAGAAAATATATCGGCTTATATTCAATATCAAATTCTACGACCAACAAATATCGTATTGGAAATAACGATATAAATATATCTTTCAAATTTCCACAACCATCTCTGTATAATCACGAAATCCGACATCGAAATATTCCGAAGATAATTTTGATTCAAATCCATTTCCACTTTATATATTGGAAATTCTGGTTATTTTCAAAACCATTTCAAATCCACTTTATTTATTTTAAAAATAAATGGGATTATAATTCTAGTTCAAAACTAGATCATTTCGATAAAAATCTATTTTTATCTTTTCAAATTTGGAATTTTTCATCCCAATTCTTCACAAATTATTTCTTATGATTTTACACAAATTATTGATATTTTTAATAATTTTATCTAGGCCCGTACAGTCGATTTCCATCAACGGCCATCGAACTGCACTTACAGCGACCTTTTCCAAATTTGATTTGGACATAATTCCAAATCCAACCATTAGATTTCAAATTTCTAATATTCGTTAGAAAGCACTTTTCGATATGAACCCAACAGTTCCGGTTTTAGGAGAATCCGACGGTCGGATATCCCGTAATGTCCATTCGAAGTCAATGGTCGAAATTCACGAACTGCCGCAGCGCGGCGCATTCTATTCAGGCCATTATATATAATATATACATATATATTATATATATTTTGTCGATTTCCTTTTAAAATGTATTTTATAAATCGTTTTAAATTCGTTTTCGAAACGATTTCAATTTCATATTCAATTTCGAATCAAAATTGAATATTCCACATCATCGATATACAATTGATAATATTTTCAAAACGTTATATTTTGAAAGCACTTCCTTTTCTATATTCATTATAAAAACGAATATAATCGATATAAATATCGTTCGCGTCAAAATGGGGCATCTCTAATCAACACGGCTTTATATATTTCAATAACTTCGTTGTTCTATTCAACAAATGAATATTTGTTCTATTCAACACATGAATCTATATTTCTTTCAGCACATGAATATTCTCAACACATGAGTATCGTCAACACATGAGTATCGTCAACACATGACTATTTTCGTTATTTAATATATTTTATAAAATTATGATAAAGATGTAAATTTTATTGTTTAAAATATTTTACTCAACACATGAATTTTTTTAACACATGAATATATATTTTATTCAACACATGAATATATATTTTATTCAACACATGAATATATATTTTATTTAACACATGAATATATGTTTTATAATATTCTTTATTTTCCCAATTGGAATGAGGCCCAATCAATTACCATATAATGTTAATTATATGGATTCCATACAACACATGTATATAATAGCAACGATAAATAATCAACCATCATCCAAAGTGCACCACACAACTGCATAAGCATTAAATATAACTAATTAACGCTCATACAGTCTGTCAATCAAACGATCGACATACCACTAAACTATAGGGATTAGTGTACGTCAAATATCATCCCAACACCCGTGTGGGGTTTCAATCCACAAACACTGAGTATTATTTGTGCAGTTGGGCGATGTGTAAAATTTATCGTCCCAATCAATATCCTTCAAATAGGTGTACATAAACAAACCGTCCGGTTTGTAAATGAATATTTATTTATTCACATTCACGTTAAAAATTATATTTTCAACAATAATTAATTTATTTCAACCCATGAATGTTTTATTATCCATTTCACATCAACATCACAAACAAACTTCACAACACATCAAACAAGCATACAAGTCGTCCATGGTCTGTGGACGACGGGTGTCGGGTGCTGCTAAGCACCGTCTGCATCCTAGTATATATTATTAACTAGAAATCAGGAATTAAAGTGAGAAGTTCTCACCCATAAGCTAAATCAAACGCTGCGACTCTTCATATGTAGAAAATTTTGCCGTGTTCTCCTTTTGTCGCTTTCGTTGTCCGTTTTCGCTACACATATAAAAATCACATTTATATATTATCATTCCATGTATAAAAATCATATTTTTATATTGTTTCATATATTGTAAAGATTATATTTTTATCAACTGAAAATATTTTATACATAGGATAAAAATCACATTTTCATCAAATCCAAAAATCATTCCTTTGTACTTCTAAAAATTCGATCTTTTTATGTATAAAAATCGAATTTTTATCATTACTTTATATATATAAAAATCGAATTTTTATATTCTTCATCTTCTAAAAATCACATTTTTATAACTACGCTATATGGATAAAAATTCTATTTTTACACCGCTACTATATAGATAAAAATTCTATTTTTACACCGCTACTATATAGATAAAAATTCTATTTTTACACCGCTATTATATAGATAAAAATTCTATTTTTACACCGCTACTATATAAATAAAAATTCTATTTTTACACCGCTACTATATAGATAAAAATTCTATTTTTATACCAGTGTTCACATAATAAAGATCATATTTTTATCGCTCATCCCACTAAATAAAAATCATGTTTTTATTTCTACTTCATATATTTTTACAACGCTTCCTTCTATATAAAAATTATATTTTTACTTCGCCATTTCAACAATAAAAATTGAATCTTTATATACACTACTTCATGACAAAATCAAATCTTTATTCTCGCTATATATAAATCAAAATCTTTTCTTTATAATTTATATACATTGATAAAAACCCTTTATTTATAATTTATATACATTGATTTCCTAGAAAATAAATAAAAATAAATAAATAAAGAAGCTTACAGGGTGCGCGGTTCGAGCGGGAGGTGGAGTGGCGGTCGGGGGAGGAGGCAACAGCGATGGTGACGGAACCAGGGCCGGGGGTGGTCTTCAAAAGGATCGGCGGTGGTTTTCAATCGGGTTTGGGGGTCTAAGGCTTGCGGAAATCGAAGGAGAGAGGGGGAAGTGGAGGAGCGGCGCATCAGTGGGTGGGGGGGGGGGGGCGAGCGTCGGCGGCTCCACCACTGGAGGCGCGCGGCGGCTTCCTCCCCGTCGCACCCTTTTTTTCTGGTGAATGAATCGGGTTTGATTGGGGAAGAAAAGGGAGAGGGCTTTGACGGGGAGAAAAGGTTGACCCACCCTTTTTTTATTTAATTATTTTAGTTTAAATTTCTCCTAAAAGCACCCTTTTAATTCGAACTCAAAATTGAACCCACCGACTGTCGTCCATAGCTAATTACCCCCATTTCGAACACAATGGGATATGTATCGTAAGCCAGTTCGGCTGTTTCGATTAGTTTCAGTGACGAGCAGGAATTTCGCTCGGTCCGAACCAGTCGCTAAACCGACCCAGACCGTTCGAAACGCCCTATCGTTTGAGAACAAGACAAAACAGAACGCAAACAGAAGAACATTTCACTGTGTATCACAACAATGCATCAGATTACAAGAATATACAGAGTATAAATGAATAAATATTACACAGAAATATCAGAGATTACAATAAATTACATAGCAGTGGAAAAATAATACAATACACAACTAGAATGAGATATACGGATATAAAGCTTTCCGGATATCGTTCCAGCTGTAAACCAGGATCCTGTGAATATAAATCTGCAAAACCTAAAACTACTAGCCGCCCGTGTCAAAATAGGGGCACCCAGAGTTTAGGTTAAAACAATAAACTCCAGGTCAGTCATGTGACTGGTGTGAGAACTAAAACAGTTAATCTTTATTTTAAAGTTAGGTAAATCAAGGGACCACGCCGTATAACACGGAACGGGTTTCCTCCCAAGAATGCCAGTGCATAAAACAAACAGCGCAATGCTAAATAAAGAAAAATGAAGCTGTTATAAGACCCAGGTCCTATCACACAATGCAACGCAAGCCGGGGGATAGGGTTTTCCCTTATAACAGCCAAAGAATGCTTGATACGTTTAAAACAAATCATTTGATACTATTATAAGTGCATAGTGTATAAAACAACTTCAAATCATAAGTATCAATCATAGACGGCATGGGTACCGTATATCATGTCGCCATATATAGGTTTACAATTAAAACCGCAAATGTCACGTATTTGGAAGTTGGATTTCCATCTATGAACCGAGGCAAAAGATAGTCCCCAACCGATTCGAGACTGCCTAGCCCGAGTCTCAGGATCAGAGCTCGAGTGACCCTTGGATCCTCAGGGCCAGTCCACCGATGTGGATTAAACTTAAACCCTGAACATGCGTTTCCCCGCCCTATGGGGCGTAAACGAGCCAACTAAATGACTCCATCGGTTCGAGAACGACCGATCAATCCGAGGCGCCTCGCAACAGCAACAACCACATAAGTCAAACTCGTCAGGGCGTGTAAAACCACTGACGCCACTTCTAGCTAGGAAGAAACGCATGCCCTCCCTGACGTCCTCTCCCGTTTTTGGTTCATACCGGGTGTGAAACTCGCGAATCAAACGTTACACAAAGCTACGCCACAAAGGCCTTGCTTTGATCATCACCACAAGACTTTGCTTTTCAACAGAAGCCTCGATCAACTGCCACTTAGGCATGCCACACAGGCAATTCACTCCATGCGTTTGATATCCATCAATATATAACCCTTGAGCTCGTACGTCTCAGAGAAGGGCGTTAAGCAAGAGAATAAATTCTCCGCCGCCAAACAGAGATATATTTAATAGAGATCAATCACACAGACTAAAATCCAATGTCAGACACACAGTCCATTTACAAGTCCGTTCTGGGTCTGAACGAAACCGGAGGCACCTAGTACCCCGCATATCCATCGATCTCCAAGTACGTCTGGACGATCACCAACTGTTTCCATCTTCTTGGGTGTACAGCCCAATCAAGATTATCAGTAATCACCCAAACGACGTGAAGACTTCCGGTCTTCGACCACCGTCTTCATCTTCGACACCACGTCGAATCAGTTATTCAGAATGGGATAAACCCGGTCTTTCTGAATAACTCGCGTATATATTATAAAAGTGTTACACAAACACAACATACGCCTCATTCCAATTCAGAATATTCTTTTATCCAAATATTCCTATACTTTGGGGAAAGTTCCCATTAATTTTATCCAAGATTAATTCTTTAAATTTATTCTTTAATCTCCTTTGAATATCAATTCAAACTAGTCGGGATTAGCGAACCACACCGAAGTAATCATTTATTTTATTTCCCAATCCCAACCTATTCATCCCATGAAGTACAACTGGTTATACTTCATATCTAACACCACGGTGTTATCGGTAAATTCAATTACCATTTCACGTTCAAATCTAATTAAAGATTTAACTATCGCTTGGAGTAAAACTGGTGATACTCCCTTTTCGATCTTTTCAATCTAATTAAAGATTCATTAAAACTCCACTTAGTTTTAATATTTCTCTGGGTTAAAGAATCAGTGTCATTTTAAAAAACACGGTTCACGATAAACCCAAAATCACATTCCATTAATTATCGGGTTAAAGTACAAGTGTTATTTAAAACACTGTTCACGATAAACCCAAAAATCAATATCAATTCAATTCCAATTAAATCTCATTTAATTGGTACACTTCATTAAATCCAAATAAAAAGATTTAATCTTTTCTCAACTGGGTTCAAGAACAGTGTTAGTGAAGACACCATTCACGACAAACCCAAATCACATTTGATATTAAACACAAGGCTCTGAATAGAAACTATACCGGCTTATATTCAATATCAAATTCTATGACTAACAAATATCGTATTGGAAATAACGATATATATATATATATATCTTTCAAATTCCCATAACAATATCTGTATCATCACGAAATCCAACATCGAAATATTCCGAAGACAATTTCGATTCAAATCCATTCCAATGCAATCATTGGAAATTCTGGTTATTTTCAAAACCATTTCAAATTCAATTTATTTATTTAAAAATAAATAGAATTATAATTCTAGTTCAAAACTAGTTCATTTCGATAAAAATCTATTTTTATCTTTTCAAATATGGAGTTTTCCATCCCAATTCTTTCTAAATCATTTCTTATGATTTTACACAAATTATTACTATTTTTAATAATTTTATCAAGGCCCGTATAGTCGATTTCCATCAGCGGCCATCGAACTGCACTTACAGCGACCTTTTTCGAATTTGATTTGGACGTATCTCCAAATCCAACCGTTAGATTTCTAATTTCTCACATTCGTTAGAAAGCTCTCTTCGATACGAACCCAACGGTTCCGGTTTTAGGAGAATCCGACGGTCGGATCTCCCGTAATGTCCGTTTGAAATAAATGGTCGAAATTCACGAACTGCCGCGGCGCGGCGCGTTCTATTCAGGCCATTATATTATATATATAATATATATAATATATACTTCGTCGATTTTCTATTCAAAACGAATTATATAAATAGTTTTAAAATTCGTTTCAAAATCTATTTCAACTTCCATTTCAATTCAAAGCAAAATTGAATTCTTCTTTATAAATTCGTTTCAAAGTTCATTTCTATTCAATTCAAATTTCAATTCAATTTGAATTCAATTCAATTCGCTTTCAATTCAATTTGAATTCGTTTTCAATTCAATTCATTTCGAAATCGTTTTCAATTCAATTCATTTCGAAATCGTTTTCAATTCAATTCATTTCGAAATCGTTTTCAATTCAATTCATTTCGAAATCGTTTTCAATTCAATTCATTTCGAAATCGTTTTCAATTCAATTCATTTCGAAATCGTTTTCAATTCAATTCATTTCGAAATCGTTTTCAATTCAATTCATTTCGAAATCGTTTTCAATTCAATTCATTTCGAAATCGTTTTCAATTCAATTCATTTCGAAATCGTCTAAAATCGATATAAATATCGTTCACGTCAAAATGGCGTCAATCTAATCATCACGGCTTCATAAATTTCTATCTTCCAATATTCTATTTCAAATATTTCTTTTTCAAAATATTTGTTATTATCAAAATATTCTTTATTTTCTAAATTGGAATGAGGCCCAATCAATCACCATATAAAATTAATTATATGGATTTTCATACAACACATGTATATAATAGCATTGAAAAATAATCAACCATCAACCAAAGTGCACTACACTGTATAAGCATCAAATATAGATATCTAACGCTTATAACAGCCTGTCAATCAATCGATCGACATATTTAATCAATCAGGATGAGTGAACTTCAAATTTCATCCCAACACCCGTGTGGGGTTTCAAACCATCAAACACAGATTTTATTTGTGCAGTTGGGCGATGTGGAAAATTTATTGACCCAATCAATGTCCTTCAAATAGGTGTACATAAACAAACCGTCTGGTTTGTAAATGAATATTTATTTATTCATATTCACGTTAAAAATTATATTTTTAACGATAAAACATTTTATTTTAACATATGAATTTCTATTCAATTCATTTACACAATAAAATGATATTTTTATTTTCTAACTTATTTTAGAAAATTTCGGCGGCATAACAGCACGATACTAGAAACGGGACAAGGCCTAGCCTTATCCCCGGTCTAGTGAAGGCCCACGCCATTCACACATCAATCAAAATCACCAAACAACCAATTCAAATCAAGTCATCAAATTAATTTATGCAACCAAACAAACAAGTCCATGGTCTGTGGACGATTGTGTCGGGTGCTACTAAGCACCGTCTGCATCCTAGTATATATATAATTAGAAAAGAAATTGAAAGGTGAGAAATTCTCACCGAAAGCTATCCAAACATCTTGACTCTTCGTGGATATAAATCTTCTCCGTTCTCGCCTTTTTGTCGCTTTCGCCCGTATTCACTACATATGTAAAAATCGAATTTTTACTTCGCTATTCGATACATAAAAATCATATTTTTATTTCGAAGTTCAATATATAAAAATCATATTTTTATTTCGATGTTCACTATATAAAAATCATATTTTTATTTCGAAGTTCAATATATAAAAATCATATTTTTATTTACATTAGAAATCAAGTCTTTTTCTATGAACTAGAAATCAAATTTTTCTATAAGTTTTTATTAGCAAATCATATATTTTTATAACATAAAAATCTCATCTTTTCATGTGTTCAAAAATCCAATCTTTCTCAGTTTTAAACTAAACAAAAATCAGTTTTTCATATAACCAAAAATCAGTTTTTTATATAAACAAAAATCAGTTTTTAATATAACCAAAAATCAGTTTTTACTTCCTTAAAAAAAAAATCAGTTTTTACTTCCTTAAAAAAAACAGTTTTTACTCATTTCTTAAAATCAGTTTTTACTCATTATATAATTCGGTATTTACAGAATGAAAAATAAAAATAAAAATAAATAAAATGTTCACCGTAATCTGCGAAGGGGGGGGGGGCTGCTGCTGCTCTTGGCGGCGTCGGGGAGGCGTCGCGATGCTTCAGAAGGGGGGGCTGCTGCTGCGTCACTGGGGTTCGACGTACGAGGGGAGGGGGTCTTCGGGGGTTGCGCACTGGGAGGAGGAGGCTGGACGGAGAGGGCGGTCGTGGGTGGAGCTCGGTGGAGGCGTCGCCGATCGATTTAGATTTAGGGTTTTTTTTTTCTCTGGTTGAAATCGAAATGAACGGGGGGGGGGGGCAGAACGAAGGATAAGGGGAGGGAAAATAAAATTATTTTTATTATTTAATTATTTAATTTCGCAAAAAGGTTGACCTTTACATACGACCTCGAAACGAGGCCCACCGCCTGTCGCCCATAGCGTTTTACCCCCATTCCGAACACAATGGGATATGTATCACAAACTGATTCCATCGTTTCGATCAGTTTTCGTTGAATTTACATTTAAATCACTATATTGAATTTTAAACGTACATTTCAAATTACCGGGGTCACATACTAACTCGAAAAATTCCCGAAAAATATTTTCTAGCTTCGTATTGACGATACGGTCCTAACAAAACTAGTTTCGTCGAATTCTGAGACCGTTTGAAAAATGGCCAATTTCCAGTTGATTAAAATCAACTGAAACTGGTCAAACGCGTTTTCCTTTGCCACGCTCACACATTGAATCGAAAAATTATGAAATTTGAAACCTAGCAATAACTTGACACTGCGGACCCAACAAAACTGGTTTCATCGAAATCCGAGGTCGTTTGCAAAATGTCCATTTTTAAGGGCCTGAATTCCATAGCGACTATTCAGAATTTTCAACTGGACATATCTTTTGATTCCCGCTATGAAATCTTGATTATTCGGATTCGTTGGAAAGATATCATCAATTTGATCCTAATGTTTTTGGTTTCACTAAAATCAGGATTGTTTTTCACCCGGTATGTTCAATTGAAGTTTGAAATCGAATTATCGAACTACCGCGCCATTTTCAATTCTATTTATAATTATAAATAAATATTTATATTCTACCGACGACGTATATAATATATACGTTCTAATATATTCAAAATAAATTTTCTCGTCGATATTATTTAAAATAATCTATTTTAAATATTCAAAATTCGCTAAAATTGCCAAAATAAAAATTTTAAACTGGCCCAGATTTTCCGGGTTGTTACAGTTTCCGTCAAAATCAAAATATAAATATATATATTGAATTTGAACGTACATTTTAATTTACAAGGGCCATATACTGACTCTAAAAATTCCCGAAAAATATTTTCTAGCTTCACATTGACCATACGGTCCTAACAAAACTAATTTCGTCAAATTCTGAGACCGTTTGAAAAATGGCATTTTTCCAGTCGAATAAAATCAATTGAAACTGGTCAAACGCGTTTTCCTTTGCCACGCTCACATATTGATTCAGAAAATTATGAATTTTGAAACCTAGCAATAACTTGACATCTCGGATCCAACAAAAGTGGTTTCGTCTAAAACCGAGGTTGTTTGCAAAATTCCCATTTTTAAGGGCCAAGAATTCCATAACGACTATTCTGAATTTTCAACTGGGCATAACTTTTTATCCCCGCTATGAAATTTCAATTTTTCGGATTCGTTGGAAAGATATTTTCAAATAGATTCTAATATTTTTGGTTTCGCCAAAATCCGGATTATTTTTAATCTTGTACATTCATTTGAACTTTGAAATCGAATTATCGAACTACCGTGCCATTTTCAATTCCTTTTGTATTTAAAATAAAATATTTGTATTCTAACGTCAATTCAAATAAATATATACGTTCTAATTCTGTTCAAAATAAATTTCTCGTCGTCATTATTTAAAATAATTCATTTTAAATATTCAAAATGCATCAAAATTGCCAAAATAAAATTTTTAAATTGGCTCAGAATTTCTGGGTTATTACAATCTCCCCCACTTAAAACTTTTCGTCCTCGAAAAGGAACGAAGCTGAAAGTTGTTTAACAAATCAACTCAACTTCCATTATTTTCATTACGGCTTAAGTTCTTCAACTTTTCAGTTTCTAAGAACTTTTCAAAATTTTCAAAAATTTGGCTAGCACCCTAAATTTTCGAAAAATTTCGCCATAACCTCCCCTGCACCGGGGACTTCGAGATATTTCAAATAGCCTCCCATGGCCCTCATCAATCCAAAAGAAAAGGAAAAAGCCAAGCGGCTAGCATATCGGCTTATAAAATCATCCAAACCCAAAGAAATACAATAAACATGTACCTATTTGTCGGGCAAACAATTTTATTCTTCTGCTCTAGCCTCCTTGCTATGACCTGTTCAATGTAAGTACATGTATATGCATGCATTTTCAAACAATTTTCAATACAGTTCAATATTTGATTCAATTTGGCATAATGGTTCAAAATTATCAAACCAATGATCAAACAACACAACCATCAATCGATTAGTTGATTAGATTTTCAAATTCATAACTTTGATACATATACAGAAAATCATGTTTTTGATGCAAATCTCAGCAATATATCCTATCTAGTTTTGGTTCTCACACCAGTCTAATGGAAATATATAGATATCCCACCTTCGACACTCGAACGTCAACTCTGATGACGATGCATCAATCATTAGAATCATCTCCGGGCGACTAGAGTGTGATTCTATATCTATCCAGTATATTAAAACTTCGAGTATATGTTCATGACGCGTATATGCAAAATCTTTATATACTCGATTGTCCAAATTAAATATAAATAAAATATTCAAATACGTATAATTGAATTTAACTTTCAAAATAAAATTTGCTTTCAATTTTATATTTCAAAATTTTCGCTCTTCACTCTCGTTCTAGGATACTACTGATCCTATCTCTAACGAGTTATTCTCATTGGATATTACTAATCCAATATCTGATGAATTCTTTCGTTTGGTTCTAATGTGTCTTGTTCTCGAGCTCTGTAAACCAAAGCTCTGATACCACTCTTTAACGACCCGAACTTCCCCGTGAAGGAAAGCGCGGATTGCTTTGAGAACAACACACATCGGAACACAAACAGAAGAACATTTCATTGTTTATTACAACAATTCCATCAGAATACAAGAATATACAGAGTATGAATAAATAATATACATTCGATAAATATCAGAGATTACAATAAATTACATAGCAGCGGAAAAACAATACAAAACACAAGTGAAAGTAATACACGGATACAGAGCTTTCCGAGCATCGTTCCAGTTGTAAACCAGGATCCTGTGAATATAAATATGCAAAATCAAAACTACTAGCTGCCCGTGTGGAAAATAGGGGCACCTAGAGTTTAGGTGAAAACAATAAACTCCAGGTCAGTCATGTGACTGGTGTGAGAACTAAAACAGTTATTAATCTTTATTTTAAAGTTAGGTAACTCAAGGGACCACGCCGTATAACATGGAACGGGTTTCCTCCCAAGAATACCAGTGCATAAAACACACAGCGCAATGCCAAATAAAGAAAAATGAAGCTATTATAAGACCCAGGTCCCATCACACAATGCAACGCAAGCCGCAGGATAGGGTTTTTACCTTATAATAGCCAAAGAGTGCTTGATACGCTAAATTTCATCTTTTATTATTACTATAAGTGATGAAAACAACTTCAATCATAAGTAGCAATCATAGACGGCATAAGTACCCCATCCCACTATGTCGCCATACTAGGCTCTACAAATAAATCCGAAAGTCACGTATTAGAAATTGGATTCCATCATGAGTCGAGGCAAGGGGCAAGCTCCTCTCCGATTCGAGACACTCTAGCAAATGTCTCAGGACCACACACGGCGATCCCTTGGAACCTCCAAGGCCGGTCCTCTCTTACTTTTGAGGATTAGTATTCCTGAACACACGTTTCCCGGTCCTATATGACCTATATAATGGTCTGTACGTCGGCTCACATAGTGCCAGTTATCGACCATATATTCGAGGCGCCTCGCATCAAACAACCACACATGTAAAAAGTATATAAATGTCAGGGCTGCTAGGTCACTGACATCACCCATAGCTAGAAAGAAACGTCGTGCACTCCTTGGGTCCTTATCCCGTTTTTCACTCATACCGAGGTGTGAGGCTTGCGAATTAACGCTATACACAAAGCTATGCCACATAGGCCGTGCTTTGATCATCAACCACAAGACTTTGTTTTTCAACAGAAGCCTTGATCATTTGCCACTTAGGCATGCAACACAGGCAATTCACTCCATGCGATTGATGTCCATCGATATACAACCTCTGAGCTCGTACGTCTCAGAGAAGGGCGTTAAGCAAGAGAATAAATTCTCCGCTGCCAAACAGATGTATATTTAATAGAGATCAATCAACACAGAATAAAACCCAATGTCAGACACACCGTCCATTTACAAGTTCGTTCTGGGTCTGAACAAAACCAGAGGTACTTTCCTCGCATATCCATCGATCTCCAAGTACGTCTGGACGATCACCAACTGATTCCCTCCTCTAGGGTGTACAGCCCAATCAAGATCATCAATAATCATCCAAACGATGTGAAGACTTCCGGTCTTCAACCACCGTCTTCATCTTCGACATATCGTCGAATCGGTTATTCAGAATGGGTATAAACCCGACCTTTCCGAATAACCCGCGTTTATAATAAACAAGTGCTACACAAACACAACATACGCGTCATTCCAATTCAGAATATTCTTTTATTCAAAAAATCACATTCTTAGGGAAAGGTTCCCATTAATTTTATCAAAGATAAATTCTTCTAAATTTATTCTTTAATCTTTCTTTGGATATCTTTTCAAACCATGTTAAGGCTTTCCAAACTAGTCGGGATTAGCGAACCACACCGAAGTAATTATTTATTTTATTTTCCAGTCCCGACCTATTCATCCCATGGAGCAAAACTGGTAATACTCCATATCTAACACCACGGTGTTATCGGTAAATATTAATTACCATTTCACGTTCAAATCTAATTAAAGATTTAACTATCGCTTTGGAGAAAAACTGGTGATACTCCATCCTCGATCACTTTAATCTAATTAAAGATTCATTAAAACTCCGCTTAGTATTAATCTTCCTAAAAATCAATATCCTTGCTTTAACTGGGTTAAAGAACCAATGTCATCTAAAACACGGTTCACGATAAACCAAAAATCACTTCCCATTGTTAATCGGGTTAAAGAATAGGTGTTATTCAAAACACCGCTCACGATAAACCCAAAACCAATTTAAATTCAATTCCAATTAATATTATTTAATTGGTACACTTCATTAAATTTAAATAGAAAGATTTAATCTTTTTCTCAACTGGGTTTAAGAACAGTGTTAATGAAGACACCATTCACGACAAACCCAAATCACGTTTGATATTAAATACAAGGCTCTGAATAGAAAATATATTGGCTTATATTCAATATCAAATTTTACGACCAACAAATATCGTATTGGAAATAACGATATAAATATATCTTTCAAATTTCCACAACCATCTCTGTATAATCACGAAATCCGATATCGAAATATTCTGAAGATAATTTCGATTCAAATCCATTTCCACTTTATATATTGGAAATTCTGGTTATTTTCAAAACCATTTCAAATCCACTTTATTTATTTCAAAAATAAATGGGATTATAATTCTAGTTCAAAACTAGATCATTTCGATAAAAATCTATTTTTTTCTTTTCAAATTTGGAATTTTTCATCCCAATTCTTCACAAATCATTTCTTATGATTTTACACAAATTATTGATATTTTTAATAATTTTATCAAGGCCCGTACAGTCGATTTCCATCAACGGCCATCGAACTGCACTTACAGCGACCTTTTCCAAATTTGATTTGGACATAATTCCAAATCCAACCATTAGATTTCAAATCTCTAATATTCGTTAGAAAGCTCTTTTCGATACAAACCCGACGGTTCCAGTTTTAGGAGAATCCGACGGTCGGATCTCCCGTAATGTCCATTCGAAGTCAATGGTCGAAATTCACGAACTGCCGCGGCGCGGCGCGTTCTATTCAGGCCATTATATATAATATATATATATATATTTCATCGATTTCCTTTTAAAACGTATTTTATAAATCGTTTTAAATTCGTTCTCGAAACGATTTCAACTTCATATTCAATTTCGAATCAAAATTGAATATTCCACATCATCGATTTACAAATGATAATATTTTCAAAATGTTATATTTTGAAATCACTTCCTTTTCTATATTCATTATAAAAACGAATATAATCAATATAAATATCGTTCGCGTCAAAATGGCGCATCTCTAATTAACACGGCTTTATATATTTCAATAACTTCGTTATTCTATTCAACAAATGAATATTTATTCTATTCAACACATGATCTATATTTCATTCAACACATGAATATTCTCAACACATGAGTATCGTCAACACATGACTATTTTCGTTATTTAATATATTTTATAAAATTATGATAAAGATGTAAATTTTATTGTTTAAAATATTTTACTCAACACATGAATATTTTCAACACATGAATATATATTTTATTCAACACATGAATATATATTTTATTCAACACATGAATATTCTTTATTCTATTCAACACATGAATATATATTTTATTCAACACATGAATATATATTTTATAATATTCTTTATTTTCCCAATTGGAATGAGGCCCAATCAATTACCATATAATGTTAATTATATGGATTCCATACAACACATGTATATAATAGCAACGATGAATAATCAACCATCATCCAAAGTGCACCACACAACTGCATAAGCATTAAATATAACTAATTAACGCTCATACAGTCTGTCAATCAAACGATCGACATACCACTAAACAATTGGGATTAGTGTACGTCAAATATCATCCCAACACCCGTGTGGAGTTTCAATCCACAAACACTGAATATTATTTGTGCAGTTGGGCAATGTGTAAAATTTATCGTCCCAATCAATATCCTTCAAATAGGTGTACATAAACAAACCGTCCGGTTTGTAAATGAATATTTATTTATTCACATTCACGTTAAAAATTATATTTTCAACAATAATTAATTTATTTCAACCCATGAATGTTTTATTATCCATTTCACATCAACATCACAAACAAACTTCACAACACATCAAACAAGCATACAAGTCGTCCATGGTTTGTGGACGACGGGTGTCGGGTGCTGCTAAGCACCGTCTGTATCCTAGTATATATTATTAACTAGAAATCAAGATTTAAAGTGAGAAGTTCTCACCCATAAGCTAAACCAAACGCCGCGACTCTTCATATGTAGAAATTTTTGCTGTGTTCTCCTTTTGTCGCTTTCGTTGTCCGTTTTCGCTACACATATAAAAATCACATTTTTATATTATCACTCCATGTATAAAAATCATATTTTTATATTGCTTCATACATTGTAAAGATTATATTTTTATCAATTGAAAATATTTTATACATAGGATAAAAATCACATTTTCATCTAATCCAAAAATCATTCCTTTGTACTTCCAAAAATTCGATCTTTTTATGTATAAAAATCGAATTTTTATCATTACTTCATATATATAAAAATCGAATTTTTATATTCTTCATCTTCTATTTTTATAACTACGCTATATGGATAAAAATTCTATTTTTACACCGCTACTATATAGATAAAAATTCTATTTTTACACAGCTACTATATAGATAAAAATTCTATTTTTACACCGCTACTATATAGATTAAAATTCTATTTTTACGCCGCTACTATATAGATAAAAATTCTATTTTTATACCGGTGTTCACATAATAAAGATCATATTTTTATCGCTCATCCCACTAAATAAAAATCATGTTTTTATTTCTAGTTCATATATTTTTACAACGCTTCCTTATATATAAAAATTATATTTTTACTTTGCCATTTCAAAAATAAAAATCGAATCTTTATATACACTACTTCATGACAAAATCAAATCTTTATTCTCGCTATATATAAATAAAATCCTTTCTTTATAATTTATATACATTGATAAAAATCCTTTCTTTATAATTTATATACATTGATTTCCTAGAAAATAAATAAAAATAAATAAATAAAGAAGCTTACAGGGGTGTGCGGTTCGAGCGGGAGGTGGAGTGGCGGTCGGGGGAGGAGGCAACAACGATGGTGGCGGATCCAGGGCCGGGGGTGGTCTTCAAAAGGGTCGGCGGTGGTTTTCAATCGGGTTTGGGGGTCTAGGGCTTGCAGAAATCGAAGGAGAGAGGGGGAAGTGGAGGGGCGGCTCATCAGTGGTTGGGGGGGGGGGGGGCGAGCGTCGGCGGCTCCACCGCTGGAGGCGTGCGGCGACTTCCTCCACGTCGCATCCTTTTTTTTTGGTGAATGAATCGGGTTTGATTGGGGAAGAAAAGGGAGAGGGCTTTGACTGGGAGAAAAGGTTGGCCCACCCTTTTTTTATTTAATTATTTTATTTTAAATTTCTCCTAAAAGCACCCTTTTAATTCAAACTCAAAATTGAACCCACCGACTGTCGTCCGTAGCTAATTACCCCCAATTCGAACACAATGGGATATGTATCGAAAGTCAGTTCGGCTGTTTCGATTAGTTTCTATCAAAATCAAAATATAAATCTATATATTAAATTTGAACGCACATTTTAATTTACAGGGGCCACATACTGACTCTAAAAATTCCCGAAAAATATTTTCTAGCTTCACATTGACCATACGGTCCTAACAAAACTAATTTCGCCAAATTCTGAGACCGTTTGAAAAATGGACATTTTCCAGTCGATTAAAATCAACTGAAACTCGTCAAACGCGTTTTCCTTTGCCACGCTCACATATTGATTCAGAAAATTATGAATTTTGAAACCTAGCAATAACTTGACATCCGGAATCCAACAAAATTGGTTTCGTCTAAAACCGAGGTCATTTGCAAAATTTCCATTTTTAAGGGCCAGAATTCCATAGCGACTATTCTGAATTTTCAACTGGGCATAACTTTTTATCCCCGCTATGAAATTTCAATTTTTCGGATTCGTTGGAAAGATATTTTCAAATAGATTCTAATATTTTTGGTTTCGCCAAAATCCGGATTATTTTGAATCATGTACATTCATTTGAACTTTGAAATCGAATTATCGAACTACCGCGCCATTTTCAATTCCTTTTATATTTAAAATAAAATATTTATATTCTAACGTCAATTCAAATAAATATATACGTTCTAATTCTATTCAAAATAAATTTCTCGTCGTCATTATTTAAAATAATTCATTTTAAATATTCAAAATTCATCAAAATTGTGAAAATAAAAATTTTAAATTGGCTCAGAATTTCCGGGTTATTACAGCGACCGTTCGCGAATTTCGGCCATTAACTTCAAATTGATGTAACGGGAGATCCGACCGTCGGATTCTCCTAAAATTGGAACCGTTGGGTTCGTATCGAAAAGAGCTTTCTAATGAATATAAGGGATTTGAAATCGAACGGTCAGATTTCAAAATATGTCCCAATCAATTTCAGAAAAGGTCGCTATGGATGCAGTTCGGTGGCCGTTATTGGAAACCGACTATAAAGGCCTAAATAAAATTATTAAAAATATGGAAAAATTATGTAAAATCATAATAAGGGTTTGGGAAAGATTTTGGATGAAATTTTTTAGTTTTGAAAAGATAAAAATATATTTTTATCGAAATGAACTAGTTAATAACTAGAATAATAATCCAACTATTTTTAGAAATAAATAAATTGGATTTGAAAGTGGAGTTTTAATGAATCTTTAATTAGATTGAAATGTTAATATTGTAATTAAATTCGCCAAATTTGAGGAGTTTTCGAAAATGGAGTATCACTAGTTTTACTTCATGCGATAGTTAAATCTTTGATTAGATTTGAACGTGAAATGGTAATTGAATTTATCGATAACGCAGTGGTGTTAGATATGGAGTACTACCATTGCTCTATGGGATGAATAGGTTGGGATGGGATAATAAAATGAATGATTACTTCGGTATGGCGTTAATCCCGACTAGTTATATAAACCTTCATTTGGTTTAAACTGTGGAAAGATACTATAAAATATTTTGAATTGATTTCCAAAGAAATGGATTAAACCATGTGTTAAAAATGATAATCTTTGGTAAGATTAATGAGAACCTTTCAAGAATAAAGAAATACGAATAAAAGAATATTCTGGATTGGAATGAGGCGTATTATAGCACTTGATTATAAGATACGCGAGTTATTCGAAAAGACCGGGTTTAACCCATTCTGAATAATTAATACGACGACTAATAGTCGAAGAGATTGAAGACGGTGCAAGACCGACGATCTTCACATCGAATGGATGGGTTGCTACCGATGCCCATGATTGGAGTAGCTACCTTAAAGGGGCTACAGTGGTAGCAGTCCGGACGTATTTGTTGATTGTTCGGTCATGCTAGGGCCTCTCTCCTATATTAGATATACGGGACGAGGAATAAGATGCCTCCGATTTCGTTCAGACCCAGAACGGACTTGTAAATGGATGGTATGTCTGACATTGTATTCTTTTATACTATATTTGTTGATCTCTGCTAAATATATATCTGTTTTGTGGCGGAGAATTTATTCTCTTTCTTAACACCCTTCTCTAAGACGTATGAGCTTAGAGTTTATATACTGGCAGAAATCAGTGGTACGGTATGGATTGATAGTGTGGCATGTTGAGATGCAGTGATCCAAACTTTTGTTGAAAAGCAAAGTTTGGTGGATGATGATCAAAGCATAGCTTTAATTAGCATAGCTTTGTGTAGCGTTAATTCATGAGCCTCGGACCCCGGTATGGTGGTGAACTGATGGTTAGATCAGTATACTTTCGAGATGGATGGATTTAGTCGAATGAGATAGGCTGGGTGTGGTCGCTACACACCTGGTAGGGATAGGGCACACCCCTGATTCCCAGAAGGATAGAGTAAGCGGCGTTTTCTCATGCACGTGACATAAGTCGCAGAGATACTCGATATCCTGGATATAGTGCGGATGTACATTACGGCGTTTTCTCATGCCTGGGACGTAAGACATGGGGAATTTCACTATGTGATCGATCTTTCGAATCAGTAGCCATCATGATGGAAATCCAACTTCTAATACGACATTTTACGGATTTAGTTGTATACTATTAGCGGCGTAGTGGTATGGGACATTCATGTCATCTAGGATTGATACATATATATTTGAATCTGATTTCTTCACTTATAGTAATAATAAAAGATTTATTTTAAAACGTACCAAGCATATTTGGCTATTATTAGGTAAAACTCTATCCTCCGCCTTGCATTGTGTGATGGGACCTGAGTCTTATAGTAGCGTCATTTTTCTTTATTTAGCATTGCGCTGTTTGTTTTATGCACTGGTATTCTTAAGGGTAAACGCGTTCCGCGCTAGCGGCGTGGTCCCTTGATTAACCTAACTTTAAAATAAAGATTAATAATTATTTTAGTTCTCACACCAGTCCTATGACTGACGCGGAGTTTATTGTTTCTATCTAAACTCTGGGTGCCCATATTTTCCACATGAGCAGCTAGTAGTTTTGGTTTTCACAGATATTTCTTATCCCAGGATCCTGGATTACAGCTGGAGCTATATTTAGAAAGCTTTGTATCCATGTGATTATAGATATATTTTCTGCTATACATTGTATTTGTGCATTTAAATTTCCGCTGCTTTTTATTTTAAATCTCTAATGTTTTCTGTTGTAATATTTATTCATACTATGATATATTCTTGTACTCTGATGTAAATTGTTGTAAGTTCTAGTGTTTGTGTTCTGATGCGTCGTGTTCTCAATTCAATCCGGGCTTTCCCATAAGGGTGAGTTTGGGTCGTCTCACGTAAGGAAAAGGTCTAGTAGAATTTCTAAGTTTCAAGTTGATTGGATTTATTTTGTGATCGTGGGAAATTTAAATGCGTGATTTTTAGCCTGTGATTTATAAAGGACTTTTCATAGATAACCTCGAAATTCGACGAAACCTGTCTCATCGTGTTCGGAATAATTTTCTATGCTGGGATTAGGATTTTCATCTCGATTGAAGGTCGTATAAAAAGATTTTAGCAAGTTACTTCTTATTGAAGTCT
This sequence comes from Allium sativum, assembly GCA_030737875.1. Taxonomy (NCBI): domain Eukaryota; kingdom Viridiplantae; phylum Streptophyta; class Magnoliopsida; order Asparagales; family Amaryllidaceae; genus Allium; species Allium sativum. Next base: position 470,787,010 of record CM060920.1, on the reverse strand, counting down.
CAATAATAATATTATATTAATTATTGTTTATATATATACCCCTTTATGATAAAACCCTACCCTTTTCCCTTTCGATTGAAAGGAGACAATTATACCAGCTGTACACTGCAGTATTCCTTCTTTTCAGCCAACCTAAATACCCCTTACCATGTACGATACAAACAAGACTTCGTTCCTATCTTCTTTCATTCACTGTGCATATATTCATCTGTTTGTTTCATTCTTTTTTCTCCCCAGCCAACATATGTCCATTTCCTTTTACGTAAACTAAAAACCCAATCCCCTCATTTGCAAAATATATATTTTAAATCTCCTCTTTTATTTCTGAAACACAACCCAGAGTATAAAATGAAACCCAGACTAAAGAAAGAAACAAAAAAATGAGTCGATGATGAGCTTAGTGGCGGGGGGAGACGAGAATCGCAATGGATACAACAGGCACAGTGAGATTGGGATTTATACATAGAAAATGGGAAGCGAGCGTCAGTCTTATGCAGCAATTTCAGGTATGCTGATGGTATTCAAGGGGCGTGGGGACGGAGTGCCGAAAGTGAGGCACTCACATGATGGTTGCGGCTCATGTTGAGGGGAAGTCACGTGTTCTCCTCTATGGCAGTGTGGTTTGGGGAAGTGCAGGGCCGAAGTGGGGTCACGGTGGAAGGTCTGACGTGGTTGCGGTTCGAGGTTGTGGCGCCGGTGATGCATGATGTGATGACGTGTTAGTGGCGTGACTTTTTGGGTTGTTGATGGGTATGTTTGAACGAGCTTTACAGGTGGTGGAGTGGGTTGAGACATAGGCGAGAGAATGAATATGGTAGGGTGATGGGCAGAAGAAAGTGGAAGGTGTACTATGTATTTCGAGAGGGGGTCTGTTGTGTTGGCAAATGATACTGGATGGATTAAATTGGGCCATTTCTTTTCATATGCAAGGTAATCGGACCAGAGTAGTTAAACAAAGGCCACTGTTTTAATAACAAACAAGAGCAGACAACATGAAGAAGTTTCCGATGTTTTTATAATTTAGGGTTAAGTATTTGTTTAAAACCATAATTTATATGATTGTTTTAAACTGTGCAGTACTCCCGAGCGAGATTGTGGGTACACGGTGCTGAAATGAATGAGAAGGAGGAGTGCAGATCGGCCCGAATTCACTCTTTTCCAGATGAATTAGCCATGTAATTAAATTATTAAAAGGGTAATTAGAAAATAAATTTATTATAATTAAAGGTATATTGACTTAAGACATGAATGTGACGCAGGCATGCTAGCTTGGTCTTGGTGAGTGAACGTCCAGCGAGAAACCAGAAGTCACCATACTATTGTATAACTTAAAATGTAATTAGTTTATGTAACTGTGATTAAGGAGTTAATAAATTAATTTATATATTGTTAGTTTAAATCTTTAATAACTTATTCAAATATGATTAGAATTGAATAGAACGAGTTGCAATGGAAGCATCGTGATGAGCAAACATTATGGAATGAATTTGGATGCGTTTTGATGCAGTCGGATTTTTCAGCTAAATTAAACACGTGTTTAATTTAATTGAAATCAAGTCGTTTTCTCGACGATACAAATCAAGGTGAGTTAAACTCACTTAGTTCTTCCCATTTATATTTTATATAAGACGGGTTTTATAATTTGTGTGCTATGGTTGCTAGTGGTTGATTGTTTATTAATTATATATTCATATATTTACTAAACCAATGAAATTAAATGTTGTTTAGTTTCAGTGGAAAACCAAATCGTTTTTCTAACGGTTGGATCCAATGGAGGTAACTTACCTTGTTGGTCACATTTATAAAATAAACATGTTAAATTTAGTGAATTGTTTGAATTGTTTGATTGAAGTTAAATAATCGTTATTTACTGTTATAGAAATAATCAGCTAAATTAAATTGAATAGGTTTGTTTGTGATAATCTATTTTGATGTAGAGAAGAACAGGTTGGAGGGATCCAACTGGATTCTTCAAATATATTAGATGTTAATTATTCTTATATTATCCTCATATGAATTGTTCTGATTGGACGATTGATTTGGTTATTGACCATTGACTTGAAATTCCACATTTGTTTTGTTTAAACCAGTGGGTGATATTGGTTGAATAATTGGCAGTATATGGCTTGTAAATCAATCATTTCCTAAATATTGATTTACCGTCAGGTGAATCGATAAAATTGAGGATATAAAATTTATTTTATAACCAGAGATAGATTTTTGAAATATATTATTTTGAATAAAAGTTATTAAAAGGAAATAAATATTTATTATTTATTATTTAAGTTTATAATTAATTATTGAAAACAAATTCTTATGTTAAGAAGATTTATAAACAAGTAAGCAGAAATTAACCTAATGGTTAAGATTTGAAAAACTGTTTGTGAGAAATAATTAAGTAAAATTATTTAAATTAATAATTATTTTAAAGGAAGGACTAATTGAAATTGGTTAAAGAATAATCTGTGTCTTAAGTTGACTAAGTCAACCGTTTAACTAGAACTGGTTATTTAATCAGTTTGGTTTGAATTTATCAAATAAAATGGTTTAACGAATATTAGTTTTTAACTAGAACCGGTTATTTAATCAGTTTGGTTTGAATTTATCAAATAAAATGGTTTAAAGAATATTAATTTTAATTTTTAATAAGATTTTAAAAAGAGAATTTACTATTTATTTAGTTATTAAAGAAGTTAACTACTTCTACAGTAGTTAATGATGAAGTAAATTATTATTATCATTAATAATAATTTAAGAGTAGTGGTAATGAGATCTAACTGAATTGCGAAAGGAGAAATGAAGGGTTTTTATACTGAGTTTTATTACGAAGTTATAAAAGGGATTTTAAGCGAATACGATATCTTAAAATAACTGTTTACTTAATATTTGAATTAAGTAAAAGGGAATAAAGAAAAAAGGGGTTTTGTATTAAATCTGAGAGTTATAAATGAGGTTTATAAAAAGAGATGTGAAGTAAAAGCATTAATTTTAAATTAAAGTTATTAAATAATGGAATCGAGAGAAATGAATGGAATCGGAATGAGGTTTTCAAAAAGGAATGATTAAAAAGGGATTTGAAAATGAATTTGGTAAAAGATTTAGTAATGGGATTTGGTAATAATAACTCGAGTTATAAAATGAATTCCTGGAAATAAGTTAAGGTTATGAAATGATGTTAGTAAGAAATTACTTAATTAACATATTAGGTAATAATAAGTTATATTTAAAAAAAGATATTTCCAAAAGTAAGAAGGTTTTATTATGTTTGATATTAAAATAAATATCGGTTTTTGAATCAAAACTCTTATCTATCTCATGATAAGAACGTTGTTGATCAAGGCCCGAGAGGTAAACAAATACCCCAACTTGAACGACTTCAGAATTATCTGAGGATGATATTAGTTTGTAATGGGAAAGAGGTAAAGAATAATTTACTATTTCCATATGTGAAATAATAGCACAATGTTAATCGCAGATTTGAGAATATATAATGAGATTTCCAAAATAAAAGAAATAGGAAGATATGAAATTATATATATATAAGGATATTTCCAAAAGTAAAAGGAAATAAAAAGTTGAGTTTTTGGAATGAGTTTATTCTGGAAGAATAGGAGTTAGATATTGTTTTCAAGTAATGATGTTTACGTGAAATTCGATAAAATCAAAGTTGGGAATATATATATATATATATATATGATTTAATTTTAATGTATTTGAAATAATTTTGCGAATACTCTTTGAAATAAAATAAGAAGTAAACACTGCGTTAAAAATATTGAAAAATTTAGAGATTTAAATTAACCATTCGTTAATTATTTTAATTAAAGGCCAAGTAATGCTGAGTACTGAATTAGTGAACTCATTTTATTCCCATGATTGTTTATTTGATAGTTAAATAACCAACTATCAAAATATGATCCATAAGATTGTTCGTACGGAAAGACTGGGATCAAATTTATATTTGAAAACCATTCCGAACCACCAAATACGTGAAGATGCAGATTGAAGATCGAACAACTAAAGACCATGAATTTTCATAAGCGGAAGGACTATGTAACACCCCACACCCGCTAAGGTCACTCACTAAGGGAATGTCTTAACTTCGGTGGAGTATTTTAAGCGAATATAGAACAGAAAAATTACAACAAGACAGATATAAATACTTGAAAATCTAAAACATCATTTCATTGCAGCAGAAGGTAAACATGTTTTGTTACAACACCATAAAGAGTCAAGTACTAAATATCCATCCTGATAAAAACATAAGTACATAATTCCACTACATAAACAATAGCCATAAAAGAAAAGATAAGCTGGGCTTTACATCACGGTCCAAGCTCCAAGGATAGATAAAGAAATCTGATCAAAGCCCAGTAGTGCTAGGCCCAACCTGAGGACCTGAGGGGGAAAAAGATAAAAACAACGGGGTCAGACATAAGTCTGAGTGAGCCCTATAACTTTAAGTCTTTAACAACACAATCATTAAAGTAATTAGGGTATGATATAAACTTGGTACGGGATGACTGGGGATAAATGACTACACTAAGTAGCCAACTAGACATAGGATGAACTAAGATAACGGTAAAGACGCATCTGCCCACCCAAGGGTAATTACTAACTGCACCACACCAGTCATTCCTACTTAAAGGTTGATCCCACCCAAGGACTTAGAAAATTTACCCAGTAGTTTCCTGTACCCCTAGCTGACTACATAGGTGCCGTCTGCCCCTATCTCCACTAGGTGTACCCACTACTCCCCAAGCGATCGGCTCCCTACCGTAGATACCCGTGCTGGCCCCACAGTGGGGTGTATCACTCCCCAAAGTGGCAACCCGATACAATCAACGGTGCACGGCTTATACCTACACGATGCAACAACGTCTTACCTACCAGCCCGGGTCCACACACGCATATGAAACCCGTTGGACTTGCGTTGCCACCGCTAACCCGTTTTGGCCTCTTATAATCAAGCCCAGTACGCGTGTCCCGTCCTCGACATGGGTCGAGCCCAATAAGATACATATTGGTTACTGGTTGAAATGGGCCCCCACAAGCTACCCACCTAAGCTTGTCTCTTTATCTAGTGCATCCCACTTAACCCTTTAATCATGTTTAATTACATGTTTCCACTTGGTTAAGTATTCTAATCGTATTTTCTATTGCCACCCAATGCAACCCACTAGATTTCCACATGCCACCCAAGGCACTTACTTGATTTCCACATGCCACCCAAGGCACCCAGTTAACCCATCATGCCCCACTACATGCTTATCTGGTTAAGTGTTTCTTAATTGATTAAGAACGTAACCGTTGTAAAGACCTCTCACATTAGACTATCTTTTATGGCAGCTAGATTTGCTGGTTGGGTCCGGGCAGCCTTACGCCATAACCGAGTCTAACCTCGTGTCTATACACTTGTCACGTATTTAGTTTGTGCCTAAGACCTCTCACATTGGGCCAATCATTTGTAGCCGCTGGATTTGTCGGTCGGTTCCGGGCAGTCTTATGCTACAAAAGGGTCCAACCTCGTGTCTTAGTCGATTAATTACACCTAATTAATCACCCCCATATTTCGAATTAATTTTCCCTAATTAATTCCAATTTTAACGATGTACATAATTGACTCAATTATGTCCATCCACTTTATGGTATGCATAATCATACAAACTTCACGCCATTTCATTAACATGTATATTAACCCCATCGTTCCCCACGTGATTCGCTAACATGACATAAAAGGGAAGATTCATCACAAATACAATGGGTTCAACTTGCATAACATTAGCATCAACATGGGTTTAAAGGTGTCAACATGCATATAGCATCAAACCCAACTAGCATAAATAATCAACCCAAACTTGCATGAATCACATATGTCATAAGAGGTTAACTTGCATAAGTTTCTTATGTCATTCAAAGGGGTAAACTTGCATATGTATGTATGACATACCAAGGTGTAAACTTGCACATGTTACTTGCATATAATCAAACACCAAACTTGCATAACATGTCATATATGAAATTGCATATAATCAAACACCAAACTTGCATAACATATCATATATGAACTTGCATATAATCATACACCAAACTTGCATAATCATGGTGTCATAATGGATCAATGTTTATCATAGCAACTAGCATCATGAACACATAGCCTAACACTTGCATAACTTGCATAACATCATGATCATAAAGCTTGCATAACTTGCATAACATTATGAACATGTAGCATATGACTTGCATAACTTGCATAACATCATGAACATGTAGCATATAACTTGCATAACTTGCATAACATCATGATCACATAGCATATGACTTGCATAACTTGCATAACATCATGAACACATAACACATAACTTGCATAACATCACAAACACATAGCATATGATAACATAATCTTGCATTGATCCACATTCATAGCCATAACCTCATTATATCCTATCATAATCATTTCAACAATTGGTTATTAAGGCTATAGAAAACTCACAACTTGTTGATTAGCACTCCTAAGAAGAAGATTAAGTTGCTAGAGTTGATTAGTAGAGTATTTGAGAAGCTATCTTCCTCTTTAATTTGATGGAGGCTCCTCCAAGTTGCATTTTGACGGCATAACGGTGTTGTATTTATTTTTAGTATGAATTAGGGTAGTCTTAGGGAGTATTTATAGAGTAGTTAGGTGTTTTAGGCCATTAGATTAACCCTAAATCAGATTAGAGCCGTCAGATCTCGTCCTAGCCACCAAAACACAGCCCAAAAGCCAAACTGGTGCACCCAGGTCACCTGGGCTCGACCAGGGAGGTCGACCCCCAGGTCGACACTAGGGTCGACACCCTAGTCGACCTGGTGGGCAGGTCGACACCCCTGTCGACCCCCAGGTCGACTCCCTGAGTCTGGCGGGAATTTTCCCGCCACTTCTGAAATTTGAAATTTTACTATTTAAAATCTGTTTTAAATTTTCTGAAACTTCTTCGGGCCTTAACTGGGTCATACGGACTCCGATTTTCGAAAACTCGGATTCTATTTCGCGTATTTTTCCGAGACGAACGCAATGGCATGGCCCGTTTCCCCTGATTCAGATTTTAAAATTTAATTCTGCCCTGTTTTATATTATAGCAAGTTATTCAACATACGGGGTGTTACATTCTCCCCTACTTAAAGGATTTCGTCCCCGAAATCTCTAAGTCAAGAAGAACGTATCCTACCATCCAAACAACCATCTACTCAAACCATCAACCACTGGCATCTATTGTCCTTAAAGTTTCTAATGCTGTATGAACATATGCAAAGAGTGTGTGTATATGTTCCCTGTCTAATGCAAAATCAGGCGGTCTACTGATTCAGTTGACCTCCTTAATGCAAACCATGATAGTGCCATGCATCCAATATGTATGCGAAAGAACCTTATCGACACATACTATTTCTACATGAGTGCACAATCATTCACCAAAATGCATCATCCATATGATAGCACAACCATTATACATCCATTAATATAGCTACCTACACACAATTATATGCAATATGCAATATGAAGTGATTGAGCCGATCTAGTGCCTAGAGTGTGTGTATATGCATCCACGAGCAACCACTAGCAAACACTTGCATCCACACGCATCCATCAAACATAACATGTCTCAAACACATGTTTCAACCATAGGTTTACCCTATCTAAAGGTCAAAGGTACTAATGAGATGACATACTAAATATTAGATAAGTACTAGACAAACGATAAAGGAGGAGTTAAAAGACATACCCTCAAAAAGGAATGGGTACAGTGAACGCATCTTCGCTTCTATCTCCCAAGTAGCATTGCTCTCATCCTCTCCCCATTGCACTTTGACTAGTCGAACCTCTCTGTTTCTCAACTTCCTAATCTCTGACCCAAGGATGCGAGTAGGAGCTCGTCGAATAGTCGCATCACGCTCTACCTCCACTTCTCTAAGTAAGCTCGGCTCTACCACCTCTGCGGTCTCATGTAGGCACTTCCTCAAATGTGACACATGGAATACGTCATGTACCCCACTAAGTCTCTCGGGTAAATCCACCCTATATGCCATCCGTCCAATCCTTTCCTTAATAGGAAATGGCCCAACAAATCTTGGTGCTAACTTCCCAACGGACCCAAAGCGAACAACATTCCGTAATGGAGATACTTTGACAAAGACCATGTCCCCAACATCAAACTCAAGATCCGTCCTCCTCTTATCCGCGTAAGATTTCTGCCTATCTTGCGCTGCTTTCATCCTTCTTCGAATTAAATCAATCTTTTCCGAAGTCTCTCTAACCATATCAGGCCCAAGCAAGATCTTATCCGTAGATTCCCACCAACATGTAGGTGATCGACAAGGCCTTCCATAAAGAGCTTCGAAAGGAGCCATGCCAATACTGGACTGAAAGCTGTTATTATACGCGAACTCCACCAATGGAAGATGCTCTTCCCATGTACCTCCAAAATCCAAGATACAAAGCCTCAAAAGGTCTTCCAGAACACGATTCACCCTCTCGGTCTGGCCGTCCGTCTGAGGATGATATGCGGTGCTCAAACACAACTGAGTCCCCACTGCTTCTTGCAAACTCTTCCAAAACTCGCTAGTGAAGATAGGATCTCGATCACTCACTATGCTAGAGGGTACCCCATGCAATCGAACTATCTCTCGAAGGTAAATTGAAGCTAGCCATGGAGCAGTCCTCTTGCTCTTCACGAGTATGAAATGGGCGCTCTTAGTCAGTCTGTCTACCATGACCCAAATTCCCGTATTACCCTTCCTCGATCTAGGTAACCCATCAATAAAATCCATCGAGACGCTATCCCACTTCCATTGCGGAACTTCCAATGGGTGAAGCAACCCACCAGGTTTCTTTTGCTCCGCTTTCACTTGCTGGCACACCAAGCATCTAGCGACATACTCGGCCACATCTTTCTTCAGACCGGCCCAAAAGAAAACTCGCTTCATGTCCTGGTACATCTTGTCCCCACCGGGATGAATGGTCATCCTAGAACGGTGTGCATCATCAAGAATAGCCTTCCCCAAACCCTCGTCTTGCGGTACACAGTCTACCGTCTCTACGCAAGTACCCCCTATCGTCTAGGGTGTACCTACTCAAATGGCTGGACGACTCTCCCCTTATGATCCTCTCTACCAACTCAACCAACTGTGGGTCGTCCCGCTGTGCCTCGCCAATCCATCCCAAAAGAGTAGGTCTGACCTCTAAGGATGCTAGCAAACCAGGTACAAAGTCAACGGAAGGTCTGAAATCAAACATCGAGATAAATTCCAAGCTTCGTCGTTCCACGAACAATGGACTCGAGGACAACCTTTTTCTGCTCAAGGCGTCCGCCACCACATTACCCTTGCCAGGGGTATATGCTATCTCGAAATCATAGGATGCTAAGAACACCATCCACCTTTGCTGTCTCAAGTTCAAATCCTTCTGAGAAAACAAGTACTTAAATGATTTGTGGTCAGTGAACAATTCGAATCTTTCTCCAAGAAGATAATGGCGCCAAATCTTAAGCGCAAAAACAATAGCGGCCAACTCTAGATCATGGGTAGGGTAATTTTTCTCATGCTTTCTCAACTGCCTTCCACCGTAGGCTATTACCCTTCCCTCTTGCATTAAGACTGCGCCCAGTCCTGTCCCACAAGCATCGGTATAGACAACAAATGGCTTACTCCCATCTGGCAACACTAAGACTGGGGCTGTGGTTAAAGCTCTCTTTAACCGTCAGAACGCATCATCACAATCTACGTCCCATGCGAAGACCAGATTCTTCTTTGTCAAGCGAGTTAATGGGGCCGATATCTTCGCAAAGTCCTTGATAAACTTCCTATAGTAGCCAGCCAACCCCAAGAAACTCCTCACCTCGGTAGCATTCTTCGGAACCTTCCAATCTTGAATGGACACTACCTTCGCGGTATCCACAGCTATCCCTTCCTTGGAGACCACGTGCCCCAAGAACCGCACTTCCTTCCTCCAGAAGTGACATTTAGAGAATTTAGCCTTAAGGCTATGCGCTCGAAGAGTCTCCAACAATTCCCTAAGATGTAGGGCATGCTCTTCTTCACTCTTAGAAAAGACTAAGATGTCATCCACAAAGACCACCACGAACTTATTAAGGTACTCCCTGAACACCCTACTCATCAAATCAACAAAGTATGCAGGGGCGTTCGTCAAACCAAATGGCATCACCAGCCACTCATAGAAACCATCCGGAGTCCTAAAGGCAGTCTTGTCTATGCTATCCTCAGCCACTCTCAACTGATGAAACCCCGTGGCCAAGTCCAACTGCGAAAACACTGAGGCGCCAACCAACTGATCAAAGAGATCATCAATCCTCGGCAATGGGTGTCTATTCTTCTTTGTGAGCTTGTTGAGTTCTCTATAGTCTACACAAAGTCTGAGGGACCCATCCGCCTTCGTGGCAAAAACTACTGGAGCACCCCACTCCGATATACTTCGTCTTATGAACCCCTTCTCAAGAAACTCCCCTACTTGCTTATGGAGTTCCCTCCTCTCACGAGGAGCCATGTGGCGCACTGGTAAAGATACTGGCTTAGCATTGTCCACCAGATATATTCGGAAGTCTATCTCCCGCCTCAGAGGTAAGCCCTTCACCTCCTTAAACACATCCGAGTATTCCCGGACCACTCTAATAGATCGCAAACTCTCGACTGAAGCATCAAGCGATTCAAGATAACTTAGCATAACAGAATCTATGGGATTAGAAGAGATCTCGAGAGTGTTCCCCAAGCGGGTCATGAGCCTAACAACTCTCCTTTCGCAATCAAGAACGGTGTAACAACCCGAAAATCTGGGCCAGTTTAAAATTTTTGTTTTGGCAATTTTAGCGAATTTTGAATATTTAAAATAGATTATTTTAAATAATATCGACGAGAAATTTATTTTGAATATAATAGAACGTATATATTATATACGCGTCGTCGTTAGAATATAAATATTTATATATAATTATAAATAGAATTGAAAATGGCGCGGTAGTTCGATAATTCGATTTCAAACTTCAATTGAATGTACCGGGTGCAAAACAATCCGGATTTTAGTGAAACCAAAAACATTAGGATCTAATTGTGAATATCTTTCCAACGAATCCGAAAAATCAAAATTTCATAGCGGGAATCAAAAGATATGTCCAGTTGAAAATTCTGAATAGTCGCTATGGAATTCAGGCCCTTAAAAATGGACATTTTGCAAACGACCTCGGATTTCGACGAAACCAGTTTTGTTGGGTCCGTGATGTTAAATAATTGCTAGGTTTCAAATTTCATAATTTTTCGAATCAATATGTGAGTGTGGCAAAGGAAAACGCGTTTGACCGGTTTCAGTTGATTTTAATCAACTGGAAATTGGCCATTTTTCAAACGGTCTCAGAATTCGATGAAACTAGTTTTGTTAGGACCGTATCATCAATACGAAGCTAGAAAATATTTTTATGGAATTTTTCGAGTTAGTATGTGACCCCGGTAAATTGAAATGTGCGTTCAAATTCAATATATAGAGTTATATGTTGATTTTAACGGAAACTGATCGTAACAGTCGAATCGGCTTGCAGTACATATCCCATTGTGTTCGGAATGGGGGTGAAACGCTATGGACGACAGGCGGTGGGCTTCGTTTCGAGGTCATATGAAAAAGTCAACTTTAGGTTGAATTAAATAATTAAATAAAATAAAAGAAAAAAAAACCCTCTCCTCCCCTATACGTTCTGCCCCCCCCCCCCCCCCCCCCCGTTCAAAAGGAAATTCAGAAAAAAAAAACAAAAAAAAAGTAATCGAGCGATCGACGGAAAGGGGGAAACCCTTGCCGCCCACCGCCGCCGCCGCCAGAGGTGGCGCAGCCCCCCCTTCGCCGTCCTCCCTTCTTCTTCCTCCTCCCCTTCTCTTCCTCGACCGCGTCGCAGACCCCCCCCCCCCCCGCCCATCAGAAATCGAAGCCGAGCCACCTCCAACAGCCTCCACCGCCACACCCAGATCCGCCTCCAATAGCCTCAGCTCCACCCCCTCTGACCATAGCCCACCCTGCGCACCCCCTCCCCGAGCACCCCCACGCCAGCGAACGCACCCCCTCCCCCCAGCGAACCAGAACTGAAAACAAAGGTAATTTTTTTATTTTACTTTTGTTTATTTCAGTCTTTTATTTATTAATTTTCTTATGGAAAAAAAAGAGAAAAAAACTGATCTTTATAAGTAATAAAAACTGTTTTTTTTATATAGTATAAAAATATGATTTTTATCATATAGGGAATTATTTTTAGAAAGCCAAAAATATGATTTGTAGCCTGTGTATACTATTTATAAAATAGTCGTGCTAAGAGATTTTATAGGAAAAGCAAAAATAAACATATTTTTATAAAAGGAAAACATACATTGGTTTGAAAATAAAAATCTTTGTTTTTGAAAATAAAATTTTCATTTCTTTTAAAATAAAGTTAGGATTGTTACAAGGAATGAAGTTATTTTTAGTTTATAAAAATAGGATTTTTATTATTCGATGTAATTATTTTTAGAAGGATAAAAATAGTATTTTTATCATATTGAGAAAATATTTTTGAAAGGATAAAAAATTTTGATTTTTATATATTGAATAGCATAGTAAAAATTCGATTTTTATATACTGAGTAGCGAAGTAAAAATGTGATTTTTACATATGTAGTGGCTACGGGCGAAGAAAGTGATAAGAGACGAGAACAGTGAAGATTTCCTGCATTAGAAGTGTCGTGGGGTTAGGATAGCTATCGGTGAGAATTTCTCACCTTTCAATTTCTTTTCTAATTACATATATATACTAGGATGCAGACGGTGCTTAGTAGCACCCGACACAATCGTCCACAGACCATGGACTTGTTTGTTTGGTTGCATAAATTAGTTTGATGATTTGATTTGAATTTGATTGTTTGGTGAATTTGATTGATATGTGAATGGCGTGGGCCTTCACTAGACCGGGGATAAGGCTAGGCCTTGTCCCGTTTCTAGTATCGTGCCGTTATGCCGCCGAAATTTTCTAAAATAATTTAGAAAAATAAAAATATCATTTTATTTAAAGAATGAACCGAATAGAAATTCATATGTTGGAATAAAATGTTTTTATCGTTAAAAATATAATTTTTAACGTGAAGTGAATAAAATAAAATATTCATTTACAAACCGAACGGTTTGTTTATGTACACCTATTTGAAGGACAATGATTGGGTCGATAAATTTTACACATCGCCCAACTGCACCAATAAAATCTGTGTTTGATTGTTTGAAACCCCACACGGGTGTTGGGATGAAATTTGAAGTTCACACATCCTGATTGATTAAATATGTCGATCGATTGATTGACAGGCTGTTATAAGCGTTAGATATCTATATTTGATGCTTATACAGTGTAATGCACGTTGGTTGATGGTTGATTATTTTTCAATGCTATTATATGTGTGTAAAGTATGAAAATCCATATAATTAACTTTATATGGTAATTGATTGGGCCTCATTCCAATTTGAAACATAAAGAATATTATAAAATAAAGGTTCATGTGTTGACAGTACTCATCCATTGAGATTGGTCATGTGTTGAACGAAATATTTTGATAATAACAACTATTTTGAAAAAGAAATATTTGAAATAGAATATTTGAAAATAGAAATTTATGAAGCCGTGTTGATTAGATTGACGCCATTTTGACGTAAACGATTTATATCGGTTCTATTCATTTCGAAATGAATTGAATTGAAAACGATTTCGAAATGAATTGAATTGAAAACGATTTCGAAATGAATTGAATTGAAAATGATTTCGAAATGAATTGAATTGAAAACGAATTCAAATTGAATTGAAAGTGAATTGAAATGAATTCAAATTGAATTGAAATTTGAATTGAATAGAAATGAATTTTAAAACGAATTTATAAAGAAGAATTCAATTTTGATTTGAATTGAAATGGAAGTTGAAATTGCTTTTGAAACGAATTTTAAAACTATTTATATAATTCGTTTTAAATAGAAATCGACGAAGTATATATTATATATATATAATATAATGGCCTGAATAGGACGCGCCGCGCCGCGGCAGTTCGTGAATTTCGACCATTTATTTCTAACGGACATTACGGGAGATCCGACCGTCGGATTCTCCTAAAGCCGGAACCGTTGGGTTCGTATCGAAAAGAGCTTTCTAACGAATATTAGAAATTAGAAATCTAACGGTTGGATTTGGAATTATGTCCAAATCAAATTTGAAAAAGGTCGCTATACGTGCAGTTCGATGGCCGTTGATGGAAATCGACTATACGGGCCTTGATAAAATTATTAAAAATAGTAATAATTTGTGTAAAATCATAAGAAATGATTTAGATAAGAATTGGGATGAAAAACTCCATATTTGAAAAGATAAAAATAGATTTTTATCGAAATGAACTAGTTTTGAACTAGAATTACAATTCTATTTATTTTTAAATAAATAAATTGAATTTGAAATGGTTTTGAAAATAACCAGAATTTCCAATGATTGCATTGGAATGAATTTGAATCGAAATTGCCTTCGGAATATTTCGATGTTGGATTTCGTGATGATACAGATATTGTTATGGGAATTTGAAAGATATATATATCGTTATTTCCAATGCGATATTTGTTAGTCGTAGAATTTGATATTGAATATAAGCCGGTATCTTTTCTATTCAGAGCCTTGTATTGAATATCAAATGTGATTTGGGTTTGTCGTGAATGGTGTCTTCACTAACACTGTTCTTGAACCCAGTTGAGAAAAGATTAAATCTTTTTATTTAGATTTAATGAAGTGTACCAATTAAATAATATTTAATTGAAATTGAATTGATATTGATTTTTGGGTTTATTGTGAACAGTGTTTTAAACAACACTCGTTCTTTAACCCGATAATTAATGAATGTGATTTTGGGTTTATCGTGAACTGTGTTTTTAAATGACACGGATTCTTTAACCCAGTTAACGATTAAAACTAAGTGGAGTTTTATTGAATCTTTAATTAGATTGAAATGATCGAGAATGGAGTATCACCAGTTTTGCTCCAGGCGATAGTTAAATCTTTAATTAAATTTGAACGTGAAATGGTAATTGAATTTACCGATAACACCGTGGTGTTAGATATGAAGTACTACCAGTTTTACTTCATGGGATGAATAGGTTGGGATTGGGAAATTAAAACAAATGATTACTTCGGTAAGGCTCGCTAATCCCGACTAGTTTTGAATTGATATTCAAAAATAGATTAAAGAATAAATTCAAGAAATTTATCTTGGATAAAACTAATGGGAACCTTTCCCTATGAATGTGAAATCAGAAACTAACTGTCGGTTAGCTAAGCAGAATGGTTTTCTGGATATTGATCTGATGTTGGTTTCGGCCTTCGGGGTTAATATTTGGGGAATTATTCTCTTGATTAATTTACAGTTAGTGACTGATGAATTGGAATGAGGCGTATGTTGTGTTTGTGTAACACTTATTTAAAATATACGCGAGTTATTCGGAAAGACCGGGTTCAGCCCATTCTGAATAACTGATACGACGATAAGTCGAAGATGAAGACGGTGGTCGAAGACCGGAAGTCTTCACGTCGTTTGGGTAATTACTGATGATCTTGATTGGGCGGTACACCCAAGAAGATGGAAACAGTTAGTGATCGTCCAGACGTACTTGGAGATCGATGGATATGCGGGGTACTAGGTGCCTCCGGTTTCGTTCAGCCCCAGAACGGACTTGTAAATGGACTGTGTGTCTGACATTGGATTTTAGTCCGTGTGATTGATCTCTATTAAATATATATCTGTTTGGCGGCGGAGAATTTATTCTCTTGCTTAACGCCCTTCTCTGAGACGTACGAGCTCAGGGGTTATATATTGATGGATATCAAACGCATGGAGTGAATTGCCTGTGTGGCATGCCTAAGTGGCAATTGATCGAGGCTTCTGTTGAAAAGCAAAGTCTTGTGGTGATGATCAAAGCAAGGCCTTTGTGGCGTAGCTTTGTGTAACGTTTGCTTCGCGAGTTTCACACCCGGTATGAACCAAAAACGGGAGAGGACGTCAGGGAGGGCATGCGTTTCTTTCTAGCTAGAAGTGGCGTCAGTGGTTTTACACGCCCTGACGAGTTTGACTTATGTGGTTGTTGCTGTTGCGAGGCGCCTCGGATTGATCGGTCGTTCTCGAACCGATGGAGTCATTTAGTTGGCTCGTTTACGCCCCCATAGGGCGGGGAAATGCATGTTCAGGGTTTAAGTTTAATCCACATCGGTGGACTGGCCCTGAGGATCCAAGGGCCCACCTGAGTCTGGGTCCTGTGGCTCGGGCTAGAGAGTCACGAATCGGTAGAGGACTATCTTTTGCCTCGGTTCATAGACGGAAATCCAATTTCCAAATACGTGACATTTGCGGTTTTATTTGTAAACCTATATATGGCGACATAGTGGCATGGGACGCTCATGTCGCCTATGATTGATACTTATGATTTGAAGTTGTTTTATACACTATGCACTTATTATAGTATCAAATGATTTGTTTTAAACGTATCAAGCATTCTTTGGCTGTTATAAGGGAAACCCTATCCTCGGCTGCGTTGCATTGTGTGATGGGACCTGGGTCTTATAACAGCTTCATTTTTCTTTATTTAGCATTGCGCTGTTTGTTTTATGCACTGGTATTCTTGGGAGGAAACCCGTTCCGTATTATACGGCGTGGTCCCTTGATTTACCTAACTTTAAAATAAAGATTAATAACTGTTTTAGTTCTCACACCAGTCACATGACTGACCTGGAGTTTATTGTTTTAACCTAAACTCTGGGTGCCCCTATTTTGACACGGGCAGCTAGTAGTTTTGGTTTTGCAGATTTATATTCACAGGATCCTGGTTTACAGCTGGAACGATATCCGGAAAGCTTTGTATCCGTATATCTCTTCTAGTTGCGTATTGTATTATTTTCCGCTGCTATGTATTTAAATGTAATTTAAATCTCTGATATTTCTGTGTAATATTCATTTATACTCTGTATATTCCTGTAATCTGGTGCATTGTTGTAAATACAATGAAATGTTCTTTTGTATGCGTTCTGCGTGGCTTGTTCTCGAACTATCCGACGCTTTCCTTTACGGGGAAGTTACGGGTTTTCACAAACGACACCATTACTGGATAACCAGTCCATGCCCAAAATCAACCCATAGCCCGTGAAGCCCAAAACAAAAGCATCACATCTAAACTCAACGCTAAGTATAAAAATCTTCAAACCCAAACATATCATGGACAAATAAGTGGAGCCCCCAATTGGGTTTGAAACAACCAAGGGATCATCTACTAGACTGGTGCCTAAGTGCAGTGACTCAACTAATGATGATGAGATAAACGAATGCGATGCGCCAGAGTCAAATAATGTACGGACAGGATGATCAAACAGAAAAACCAGACTTTCAACGGAAATAGTGCTACCTCTTTCCTGAGTCGGTGGAACCGCGAGAGCCTGAACTTGCCCCCTTGCCTGACCTGGTGCCATAAGAGCTTGCACTTGTCCTCCTGAGGTAGATCCCGTCCTTTGCCCCTTCATAGGGCAATCCTTCACTAGATGCCCTGCTTCGCCACAGTGGAAGCAGCCAGTCTTCTTCTTCTTCTTTCGACAATCTTTGCTTAGGTGGCCTGGTGTCCCGCAATTGAAGCACTTCTTCTTCCCCTTGCCACCATTGCCTTTCCCACCCTTGTTTTGCTGTTGCTGTTGAGGTCTCTTTTGATCTCCTTTCTTCTCAGGTGCCGTATTAGCATTGGGACCCTTCTCTTCCTCATGCATGAGTGCCATGTCTACTAGCTTCTCAAAGGTGGGCCCCATAGGGATGTGAGTCATAGCCAATCCATGCATCGGTTCATTCAAGCCCTTAACGAACCTCAAAGCCTTCTTCTCCGGTGTATCCACCATGTCTATGCCAAACCTTGCCAATTGATTAAACTTGTTGACATATTCCTTCACTGATAGGTTCCCTTGCTTTAGAGTCAAGAACCTTTCCATATACAAGTTTTCCTCCGCCCTTGAGAGAAACTTTGCCACAAATCTCTGCCTGAAATCCGCCCAAGAGTCAACAGGGCGCTCTCCATTAGTGACCTCCCACCAGAATGAGGCCTCTCCCTTCATTAACCAAGCCGCTAACTTGACTTTCTTTCCTTCTTCCATCTCAAAGATATCTATCAACTCTTCCACCTCCTTAAGCCAATCTCTAGCTTCCACAAAAGTTTCAGATCCTTGAAAAGGTTTCCCTCCCATAGCCTTAAATTCCTTACAAGTCTTAGCAAAAGTATCCGTGCGAGGAGGAGGAGGAGGAAGATCGGGTGCTACTGTTGGTGGAGGAACATTTGCTGGACCCGCAGTGGCGGCCCTAGCCTCCATCAATCTCCTATACCATACTGGTATCGTCACACCCTCCGGAAAGTTAAGATCCTCAGCCATGCTGAAACGAAAAAGGAAAGATTCAAAACGGAGAATTCGAAAGATAAAGATATGGCTATTGGGGATTATGCTTTTCTTTTAAAAACCTTTCTCTTTAAAGACATGTTTTTGAAAATACTTCTTCCAAAAATGTTTTTAGAAAAATAGTTTTCTAAAAATTTTATCTGTTCTGGTAACCTTCGCTCTGATACCACGTGTAACACCCCACACCCGCTAAGGTCACTCACTAAGGGAATGTCTTAACTTCGGTGGAGTATTTTAAGTGAATATAGAACAGAAAAATTACAACAAGACAGATATAAATACTTGAAAATCTAAAACATCATTTCATTGCAGTAGAAGGTAAACTTGTTTTGTTACAACACCATAAAGAGTCAAGTACTAAATATCCATCCTGATAAAAACATAAGTACATAATCCCACTACATAAACAATAGCCATAAAAGAAAAGATAAGCTGGGCTTTACATCACGGTCCAAGCTCCAAAGGATAGATAAAGAAATCTGATCAAAGCCCAGTAGTGCTAGGCCCAACCTGAGGACTTGAGGGGGAAAATGATAAAAACAACGGGGTCAGACACAAGTCTGAGTGAGCCCTATAACTTTAACAACACAATCATTAAAGTAATTAGGGTATGATATAAACTTGGTACGGGATGACTGGGGATAAATGACTACACTAAGTAGCCAACTAGACATAGGATGAACTAAGATAACGGTAAAGACGCATCTACCCATCCAAGGGTAATTACTAACTGCACCACACCAGTCATTCCTACTTAAAGGTTGATCCCACCCAAGGACTTAGAAAATTTACCCAGTAGTTTCCTGTACCCCTAGCTGACTACATAGGTGTCGTCTGCCCCTATCTCCACTAGGTGTACCCACTACTCCCCAAGCGATCGGCTCCCTACCGTAGATACCCGTGCTGGCCCCACAGTGGGGTGTATCACTCCCCAAAGTGGCAACCCGATACAATCAACGGTGCATTACTTATACCTACACGATGCAACAACGTCTTACCTACCAGCCCGGGTCCACACATGCATATGAAACCTGTTGGACTTGCGTTGCCACCGCTAACCCGTTTTGGCCTCTTATAATCAAGCCCAGTACGCGTGTCCCGTCCTCGACATGGGTCGAGCCCAATAAGATACATATGGGTTACTGGTTGAAATGGGCCCCCACAAGCTACCCACCTAAGCTTGTCTCTTTATCTAGTGCATCCCACTTAACCCTTTAATCATGTTTAATTACATGTTTCCACTTGGTTAAGTATTCTAATCGTATTTTCTATTGCCACCCAAGGCAACCCACTAGATTTCCACATGCCACCCAAGGCACTTACTTGATTTCCACATGCCACCCAAGGCACCCACTTAACCCCTCATGCCCCACTACATGCTTATCTGGTTAAGTGTTTCTTAATTGATTAAGAACGTAACCGTTGTAAAGACCTCTCACATTAGACTATCTTTTATGGCAGCTGGATTTGCCGGTTGGGTCCGGGCAGCCTTACGCCATAACCGAGTCTAACCTCGTGTCTATACACTTGTCACGTATTTAGTTTGTGCCTAAGACCTCTCACATTGGGCCAATCATTTGTAGCCGCTGGATTTGCCGGTCGGTTCCGGGCAGTCTTATGCTACAAAAGGGTCCAACCTCGTGTCTTAATCGATTAATTACACCTAATTAATCACCCCCATATTTCGAATTAATTTTCCCTAATTAATTCCAATTTTAACGATGTACATAATTGACTCAATTATGTCCATCCACTTTATGGTATGCATAATCATACCAACTTCACACCATTTCATTAACATGTATATTAACCCCATCGTTCCCCACGTGATTCGCTAACATGACATAAAAGGGAAGATTCATCACAAATACAATGGGTTCAACTTGCATAACATTAGCATCAACATGGGTTTAAAGGTGTCAACATGCATATAGCATCAAACCCAACTAGCATAAATAATCAACCCAAACTTGCATGAATCACATATGTCATAAGAGGTTAACTTGCATAAGTTTCTTATGTCATTCAAAGGGGTAAACTTGCATATGTATGTATGACATACCAAGGTGTAAACTTGCACATGTTACTTGCATATAATCAAACACCAAACTTGCATAACATGTCATATATGAACTTGCATATAATCAAACACAAAACTTGCATAACATATCATATATGAACTTGCATATAATCATACACCAAACTTGCATAATCATGGTGTCATAATGGATCAATGTTTATCATAGCAACTAGCATCATGAACACATAGCCTAACACTTGCATAACTTGCATAACATCATGATCATATAGCATATAGCTTGCATAACTTGCATAACATTATGAACATGTAGCATATGACTTGCATAACTTGCATAACATCATGAACATGTAGCATATAACTTGCATAACTTGCATAACATCATGATCACATAGCATATGACTTGCATAACTTGCATAACATCATGAACACATAACACATAACTTGCATAACTTGCATAACATCACAAACACATAGCATATGATAACATAATCTTGCATTGATCCACATTCATAGCCATAACCTCATTATATCCTATCATAATCATTTCAACAATTGGTTATTAAGGCTATAGAAAACTCACAACTTGTTGATTAGAACTCCTAAGAAGAAGATTAAGTTGCTAGAGTTGATTAGTAGTTGATTTGAGAAGCTATCTTCCTCTTTAATTTGATGGAGGCTCCTTCAAGTTGCATTTTGACGGCATAACGGTGTTGTATCTATTTTTAGTATGAATTAGGGTAGTCTTAGGGTGTATTTATAGAGTAGTTAGGTGTTTTAGACCATTAGATTAACCCTAAATCAGATTAGAGCCGTCAGATCTCGTCCTAGCCACCAAAACACAGCCCAAAAGCCAAACTGGTGCACCCAGGTCACCTGGGCTCGACCAGGGAGGACGACCCCCAGGTCGACACTAGGGTCGACACCCTAGTCGACCTGGTGGGCAGGTCGACACCCCTGTCGACCCCCAGGTCGACTCCCTGAGTCTGGCGGGAATTTTCCCGCCACTTCTGAAATTTGAAATTTTACTATTTAAAATCTATTTTAAATTTTCTGAAACTTCTTCGGGCCTTAACTGGGTCATACGGACTCCGATTTTCGAAAACTCGGACTCTGTTTCGCGTATTTTTCCGAGACGAACGCAATGGCATAGCCCGTTTCCCTTGATTCAGATTTTAAAATTTAATTCTGCCCTGTTTTATATTATAGCAAGTTATTCAACATACGGGGTGTTACAGACTACTTATCAAATTTCTCTGGCATGCAATTAGAGTTATTTGACTTGTAATTTGGTCGTGGTTGAGATCTGCGGATTGCAAGGACTACTCGCTACTGATCGATAGGGTGATTCCTAGGATGTGGAAGGAGGCTGCCCTCGGCTCATCCTATTCATGGATGACTTGTAGGGACAAGTGTCTTACAGAGTATTTCCAAAGGAGTCACGTACGTTGATTTCTTCAAACATGTTTTGCTGATGGCAGAGAAGAGTGCACTTCTCTTAGCTTAACAACCAGATATTTTTGTGGACATCAATTAGTGATTTTCTGATGGATCTGATGATGTGGCATTTGGAGTGAATGATTATATGATATTCTAAAGGTAATGTTGACCTCAAGCCTCATCAGTCGGAATGGCACAACATAGGGTAGGTCGCATGACTGTGTGGGTCGCACCCATCAAAAGGGTATATCATTATCTGATCTGGAGAGATCAAATGCCTTCCCTTGTCCCTTTTTATATATTGTGTGTATGGTATTGGTTCAGTTGGCTGGCCCCCAATCGTGGTAATGATATATTCGGTACAAGAGAAGTGAGGGGTCGGTCATATTTAGCCTGGGTTGCAAGATGTTCTTGTTGAACCCTAATGTATTCATCTCCAGAGGTATATTGTCGGGAAGGTGGTCCCATTGCTTGCCATGGAAATCCATTCTTCAATAAGCGCCCGCAGTTTTTTGACTGTATACTATATATGTAGCGCATGAGATGCAAGCGTTCTGGTAGATTGATATTTACTTGTATTTAGACATTATTATAATATTAGAAAATATATTGATTTCAAAAATGTTTTGGGCTATCGTAAGATAAAAACCGTCTGTATTTATGTGTGGATTTGGTCTTACAATTATCCTTTTCTTTCGAAAATATTTTGACTTAAAAATCAAGTTGTGTGGTACCTTTAAACTTGGTGTGTTTTTCTCACTCTGGTTCACCAGACTGATCTGACGTTTACAATGCTCGGTTAGACCGGGTTGGACAGGTTCTGGTTATTGGATGTTGTGAAGAGATGAGGTGGAAGGGTTCAGAATTATGATACTATATAATTATTCCGATGTGTATTGTATATGAGGACAGGTTAATATAACTGCCCAGATGTGTTGATGTACTTTGATGATTGTAAGTAATTTTTTTCAAGCTCTCAATAAAGAATTATTTCTATATTATATTTTGTTCCGTTGTGATGTGAGACGGTGTGTGTGGTTCTTATTATTCTTCTATTCTAATATTTTTTTCTTTCTTATCTCACCATCTAATTTCTTTTTAATAATTTCTGTGTTTTCGATACTTGAGTTTTGGCAAGTAATACAGGAGATATGTATTATTGTTAGAATTCGAATGTCTAATTCTTTCAGGTCGTTACAGATTCATTGAGTCTTGAAATTTAAATCTCTTCAAGTGATTTCAAAAGAATTGATTTTTTAATCTTGGATCATGATTTTTCTCTCTTGTGCTTGTTACAAATATCTAGAAAAAATAATTCTCGTGTCAATTCTGTTTTGAAATTGATTGTTATGCTGGTCTAATAGATGGTATTGAAGTACTAGATTTTTTTGCATGGGCTTGGTGATTTATTCTGAAAATTCAATGTATAGTTTTTTCATTGATGTCTATTATCAATTAGGAACTCCAAGTGGTATCAGTTTAGATGTGTTGATTTTTTTTTGATTGATCTGATTCTCATCTTGTATAGACCTTTCTAATTCCCTCTTGTAATTGATTTTTTCAATTTTAAAATCATTTTTAGTTATTTATTCAGAAATTAAAATTATTAACCAAATTTAACTGTATTTGAAACTCATCAAAATTAATATCAGATTATTGAAATTGTGATGAGTTGTGTGACTATTGTATACTCCACAACAAGAGGAAATATTATTTAAATTTTCATGATGATTGAACAGTTTTTATAATATATTTGAATTGGTACTTATTTCGCACACATCTTCTTTTTCTACCATCATTCAGTCATCCATTATGATTTTATATTAATGTGGAGAGTTTATTTAAAAAAAATCATCTTAAATATACATTGTCAAAATTTGTGGTAGAATTATGATTATACTATTTTTTCAAAAAAAAGATAATTGAAGTTTTTCAAAGATCCCGGTATAGTTGAGCATATTTCATAAGATGATTAATTTAGAAATTTGTTTCACAACCATCTTTGTACCTGCCATATTTCTATCATCCATTCTGGTTTTATATATTGGGTATATTTTTTATATAATAAGTGTTTCTCTAACCTTATTTAAAAATCCAAAATCTGATCATGCATGGTCATGAGATTACTTATAATTTAAGTTGCGACTAATCCCATTTAAAAATCCAAGATCTGGTTATGCGTGATTAGTATGCTATTAAAATGAAAAGAAAAAGTAAACAAAATAAATACAAATTTATATGAAATCTTCCTTGGTGTGTAAAAACCAGCCTATCAATCCATTTTCTAATTTGTGAAATGTGTAAATATTTGATGATATATTATGATTTTTTGATTGATAGTCATTGAGATTTGAGATTATTTGATGTTGTCACTTGGTTTCAATTTATAATCATTGTCCAAATCCATCACAGTTTTATGCTCAACTTTTTAAAAATATATTTGAATAAAATTGGAATCCATATGTTTTTAAAACTCTCTCCATTTTACAAAAATTCATCATAAATCCATCATTCAAAAATGTGAGATTTGCCACTAATTTGAAGAATATTATGATTTTTGCTTGATTGAATGAGATTTATGATGTACATTCTCTCTCTTGATCTGATTTTATATCTTTAGTCAATTTTTTCAACACTATTTTGATTTATGTATCATTTCGATGATAACAAAAGGAGGAGAATGGTTAAGATTTTGGTTAATGAGTGAATATTTCATAAATATTTAAAATTCAGTTGATTCTTTTCACTTATATGCACATATTTAGGGGGAGTATTGTTGTAGGGGAGCATACATATAAAGGGAAATCTACACCTCACTATCAAACACATTTATTGTATTCAAAATCTATTATATGTTTTTCATCATCAAAAGGGGGAGATTGTTGTATATAACAATTATATGATTTTTATTTGATGATAACAAGCATATATATATATATATTACTATAAATGTGTTTGCAACTGTACTATTCTACTATATCAAAGACATAATTTAATATTTATATTTAAATAAAATACTACTGCACAAGAATTTAAGTATTCAAACAGTATTTTATTGAAATATAATATTTTATTTCAACATTGCAATAATACATATTTTTCAACTCCACTATTGTATAATCCACCGATATATTTCAATTTAATCTCACTTACAATTTCATTTGTTACATCAGCTCCTCACTACAAACTCTCAGTTTCACTCGGTTGTATATACATACAAATTCACATTCAGAATCACTTGCCGACACTCCTGTCTTTTATCTGTTTCACTGTCAATCCGGTCAACTGCATACCTGTCACAAAAAAAACACAGTAAACTAAAACAAAAATAATTTTATATTCTAGAAGATATAGTTTTATTTTAAAATTTATTCGCCTTTAAATTTTTGTTGTGTTTCTCATCATATTTCATGACTTGATCTGATATGCATACTCATCCATCTATGTCTAGACTGCTTGTTATATTCACAATGATTCACTATAAATACCACAAGGTAGACAGTGTCTCTAGTGCTCACACACATATTCTGCACATACACAATATATGTATAGACATACATGTACATGTATATACACATATATTTTGTGTAGGGGCAGTATGGTCAGCAAGGGGCAAATATATCAAGTATGATGTGTTCAGGTGAAGCTTGACAACACAAACATGCTGCAAGTATCCATGAACACACAAGTGCAACAAAGCAGGAATGACAACACACAAAATACAAACACACATATGAGTATATATACATATGTATGTACATGGGTGCATGCACATAAGCAACCTAACATGCTGGAACTAAAGTCAAATCATGCAGCTCACAAGCAATAGGAACATCTGTCAGCAGAACACATGGAGCCTAACCAAAGCCTTCAGTCAAACAGGATGCAAAGGCTTAACAATGGTTTGGTGCAACAACAATAAAGCATATATGTACAATACATAGTTCAACATAAATATACAAAGTGTATGGCAACAAGCACAATAACTTGGGGTGGAAAATACATGCAAAATTGAAGTGAACATGAAATCTTCATGGGCCAAATTTAAATTACAACAAGCCGAGAAGCCAAGCAAGGTTGCAATAGCAAGGCCATTCCATAGTACACAAAACAACAATGAAGAAATACACACACACACGCGCACACACACACACACACATATATATATATACATATACATATATATATATATATATATATATATGTGTGTGTGTGTGTGTGTGTGTGTGTGTACATATATACATGGCAGTCCCCAATACAAGCAAGTAAATGAGCATGGGCAAGTCAACTTCAAACTTATGCAAATACAACATGGGACACAATAGTCCAAACTTATGCACATTAATACAAATCAGTCAGTCCAGTACAACATGGAGTGATGCTCAGGAAGCACAAGGCTCGAGCATATACACAAGTGCAACATGGTGTACATTTTTAGTCACGTATATGCATGAAAATATATAAAGTAGAGAAACTCATGCACATAGCAATTGCAAGCATGGTTGCAATTCAAATCCGCTATGGAATGGTACATGCAACTACATATACACACATGTTATATGTTTGTATACATGAAGTCAACAAGATAGTAGAAGCATGAAGAAAGGTCAACGTGGATCAAGATAGCTCACAATGGTGAGTGCAAACAAATATGCATCAACATGAAAATGTGTGTGTGTATGTATATATCAGGTAGTGTGTGTGTGTGTATATGGAAGCAGTGTATGAATGGAACTATACTGGCCAACATATATGCAAAATGTACAAAACCAGTTGCATGAAGGAGCGACAAGATTGCAGAAAAACGTTTGAAATTCCTAAGGGTGTTATTAAATCTTCCAAATTCTGTATCCGGATATACACCTTTATTTGTTGTGGAAGCACAACATCTATTTTCGGATCATCAACTTCCACGAGGGTTTTGTTAAATCTTTCCAAGTATCTCTTCAATGATTACTCGGCTCCTTGGAATACATTATAATTGGCCAGGATGCCCTTTGGCATTGACCATCCTGAACTGCTTTACCAGCTCCCTAACAAGCTGGTCAAAAGAAGATATGGTTCTTGACGTTAATCGAAAGAACAATGGTAATGCCACACCTTCGAGAAGCACATGAAAGCATTTGCATTTCATCTCATTGGTAGCGTGATACGAGTCCATATGTCACTTATATCTATTGTAGAATTCCCGAGGATAAGTTTTCCTCGAGTAAGCTACAATCTATGACATATTAGAACCTTCGTGGAAATTCAATGTTTAGAATGGCATCAGTGAAAGGATTGCACCTCATACTGGCTTCCCAAGGGTCAGTGGAACCTCCTTGAGTTTCTCGTACTATCCTTCAGATCATAGTAGCAATATCGGGAGGTGAGGTCTCCGTTGGGTCCCGATGGTCGTGATCTCTGTAACAACCTGAATTCCGATAGACCCAATTTTTTTTTTCAAAAATCCAAATTTATCGAAGCTCAAGTTGGTTTGTCTGGTATCCTATAGAAAGTCAAAGATAAATATATTAGAGCTTCTAATAGAAATCCCATAGAGGAAGGGAATAAAATATAACGATAGGTATATACTTGTCAATATAATGACACTATCTAATTAGTTTCTCTAAGCTGCAGAATCTCAACCACCTGCCTAACCTGCGAATTTATTATGAGGAAGGGGTCTGAACAAAAGTTCTGGTGAATGGACATATTATAGTTTTTACAAATGAAACTACATATACCATTCTATCACTTGTTCATATTTATTAGGATATTCGGGTCTATTTCACAAAAAACTTTCAATTTTTTCGCATAAATTGTATTCATCTACTCCCCAGTAGATTTATATAGTAAATCATATGTATGTATCTAAATGCCCGACATATCAAGATGCTCACCAAAACATCTCTCTCGAGTGGTCCCCAACGTCGTAATACAAAAACGTATCAGACCTCCATCTCCATGCTACGAAAGCATACAAGATTATGCTATGAAGGCATACCAAGTCTCCAACGTGACTCCACAAAAGCGTACAACGCTATGCTGCGAAAGCGATCATGCCTTTACCACAGTGCCACAACGGGGTCATAATCCCCGAGTTCCCCCACGAAACTCTGTCGGGGGCTTTCTACATATCTGTAAGGATAGCTTCGTTAGGCTCACATTATAGATATTCAAAGGTTGGTTTGTCTCTTTCAGTGGCTCTCCAAGTCCCCACCTAGTCTACTCCTACTAATGAAAGACTATTTAAAGAGCTAAATGACCACCCTTACATCCAATCTAAACAAACATGCGATCCTTCATCCGGTGATCCGATATTAAAAGATCATTGGACTCTTGGCTTAGCTCTTGTCTTTCCCGCACACATTCTGATTGACAATGACAGGTATTCGACGACCTATTATCTTTTATTGAGTCCTGACCACTAGGCCTCCCCACGAGGCAGCCGCGAAACATCCTAAGATCATCCCAATCTGTCATTAGGCTCCTCACAACTGAAGATGTAGTCAAGACATACTCACCAGATGGAACCGTATAGATCGTGCCTCTATGGGTTCAGCTTCGTTAGGCCTACCATAGTGGGACATCTTGGAGTACCGTTAGCTCCGTAGAAGTCTCACACTTCCTTCCAGTCCCGTCGAATAAGAAGTTGGACGTGCTTCCCTCATATCTCCATACATCCACGATGATCTCCCACGTTAGTCTCTTCATTCCAAATACATATGGACTGGTCGAAGTGCACTCACCATTATGTCCTTAGACCCTATGTCTAATCATCAATTATGCGCTTGTTTTACTTTCCTCATTTTTAATTAACATAAACATTTTCCTTGCTTAGAATGTACTCAAGTTATTTATTTATTAGTTTTAGTTGGCTGCTTATTTTCCCTAATCAGCCTTCGCTGCCGGAGGGGACCACCTCTCATTCATTCTATCGGCCACTTATTTTCCTTAATCTGCTTTTGTTGTTGGAACAGACCACATCTCATTCATCTTATTGGCCACTTAGTTTGCCTAATCAACTTTTGCTGCTTGAACGGACCACAGCTTATTATTATATTATAAGTTTATTAATAATAAGCATACTCCATTCTTTTCCATTTAATTATAACCTCGTGTTATAATATTACCACAACCATAATTGCGGGTATGTTTATTAAACTTATTTCTCATTGAAAATGTTCATTTACAATAAGTCCCTTACTTCTCATTTCATCTTTTAATTATAACCGGTATGTTATAATCCTGTATGTCCCTATGACAAGTCTACCTATCATATTACCTTCCCGTCTTATATAATTAAATATAATAGGTTGCATTCTCCGTTCGTTACATACTTTACATGTTTCTTATTATTTAACATAACCTTTACAGTTATGACATTAATATACGTAACGTCTTTGTAGGTTTACATATTTATAGGAAATAATTCGCACACCTTATCTAATTGGTTGCTAGAAATGTATCAAAATCTATTTCCATAATATAAATGAATAGTGATCCTTAATTTCAAGATATTAACATTTACTAGGTTATTTTTAGGCTATTGGTTAATGCGCAATACGACTAAATCCCTGTTTCGCACTAACCCACATTATTTTCTTTTTTCTCGCAATTACACCCTCCGTATTTAACAAGAATTTAATTATAGAAATGTATCCCTTTTCCATAGCCAACTGATTCACTCCATTACTAATTTTCACTTTTTAGTAGTTATATTCTTATTTCCAATCTTTTACCCATTTCCCAATTTCTGTATTTGTTCCATTTTAAATCTGGAAGGTGATTCCTTACAAATAGTATGAAAACTCTCAGATTTACCCTTTTTCTATAAATTTACTGCACATGACCTTAATTATGTCATGTCAATCTGTGCCTTTCCAAGTTTGCCTACTTCCAATTTTCCCTTATATTACCATTTTGACATTTATACTTATATATATTTTTCTGAAATAGATTATATATATATACATGCTTACATGTGCACTACCATTAACTAGTTTTCCGTTTTATAAACTTTAATGTTACCTTCTATTTATCATTTTTTTACGTACTATTAATTAACTTTCATTTCTTCTTTTGTAACATTTCTTTTTATTTGATTCTATTTATGCCATTGCATGTTTATTTAATGTAACGGCTCACAAATCTGAACCATTTGAGTTGACTAAATACACCACATGTCCAACCCAAATTGCATAGAAATTTGAATCATTATGAAATAAAGAAGAAAAAAGATAGAAGAAGAACAAAAACACAACACAGAATCTCATATCGCAACAGAACAAAATATAATATATCATAACTTTTGAAATACAGAATTTGTACTATATACACATATCATTATCAGAGTACAACACTTACAACACAGCGAAACAAAACTCTATATAACTAACACTGAAGCCTCCCTCTCCAAGCTCCATCAGATAAATCAGTGAAATCCTGAACTACTTGACTGCCCGTACAAATTTGGGCACCTAAGAGTTTATGGAAAACATAGAAAAATAAATTTTGAGTCAGTCATGGGACTGATATGAGTAAACAATTTAAAAACAGTTTAAGAAAATAAACGATATCTCATAAAACCACGTCATATGACATATAACGGGTTTTTCCCTTATGAGAATCCAAAATAATCTTTATATCAAAACTCTTTTGATATTATAATAGTTTCTATCAACCACAAGTAAATAATCATCTAGCAGAACGCTTGCATCTCATGCTCTACATATATAGTATACAATCAAAACCTCGAGCACTTATTGGATAATGAATTTCCAACTATGACAAGGTATGGAACCACCTTCCGATAGTGTATCTCTAGAGGGGAATACAGTGGGTTCAATAAGAACATCTTGTAACCCGACCACACATGACC
Organism: Allium sativum; assembly: GCA_030737875.1. NCBI lineage: Eukaryota > Viridiplantae > Streptophyta > Magnoliopsida > Asparagales > Amaryllidaceae > Allium > Allium sativum. The sequence continues at coordinate 470,756,179 of CM060920.1, read as the reverse complement.
GACCACTCATTTCGCTTGAGTGTATCGAATGTTTAACACTAACGGTTAGGATCAACAACTCTTTTCCCGAATGGGACAACATCGATAGATTTAAGAAGGAAATAAAATTTTCTCTAAATATGTGATAATACACCCTAATTGGGAGATACCCACTTCGCTGTGTTACCTGCCCGATTTTTGTTATTTCCCGGTTGTCGAGGCCCGAGGCTACGATTACTTACCATTCATTGATAGCACAATCACTTTGAATGCCACACTGTCAGATCCATTAACCATTAATTGATTTGCACAAATATATTCCGGATATTATGCTAAGAGAATAAATTCTCTGCCACCAGATATATTTATACAAACCAACATATGCAATAATTGGAAATACTCCGTCAGACATTCGTCTATATACTTCGTTCTGGGGCTAAACGAAACCGAATGCACAATTTCCATTAATCCATCTTGGGCAATTTCTACCTAGGATTAACAGAAAAAGCCCTTGCACTTTACTCCCTTTTCGATTTGTCTTCATATAATATGATTCGCAACGCTAGTGCCAATACAGAGTGGTTCTTGGATAATAATCCAACCAGTCCCTCCCTATTGACAATGATATTGGCCAATACTTCGATAGTCGGTGATTTAGCTACATCCATTTAAAGCATCAAACAATCATTGGACCCCTTAATTAATATTTCATTAATTAAATCCGTTCTCCATTTCCTTACCAATATTTTTTAACCCGATATTTTTAACAATCATTTTGGCCTCTTACACTATTTGGAAAATATTTTCATATATCGCCTTATTTTATTTTCTATACTTAGAAAATATCCTTAATTTATAATTGGAAAACATTCCAATTACTTATCTCTTTCACGACCAGTCATTTACTTCCATACGTAGGAAATATTAATTATTATATTTCCAAAATTCCACTTACTTTGGTTAAAATGAATGTTGTGTAAAACATCGTTACAATAACCCAAAATACTATATTCAACTAAATGGTATTTAAAACATTTATCTTCGAGACCGAATCTTTCTATTTATCGATTTATAATGAAATCAATCAAGTTGGGGTATAACTACCTCTCAGACCTTGACCGAATAACATTTATAACTTCAAAACAGACAAGACCACTTACCTCGAATAATCAACACCATAAAAACCAACTATTCATTTTAAACACGTGTATATGTTTCTCTTTCTATTTCTACCAGATTTAATTATAGATTTCCTTTTTGTTTATAATGTTCTATTTTAAGTTTGTTTCCTTATTGAATTTTATATATATTGATATATTGATTTCTAGTTATCAAATTTTCTTAAAAATATTCTAACTCTTTAAATTTCCGGAAAATTTCGCCAGCACCTCCTTTGTACCGGTCAATAGCTCAAACTCCAACTCACACCTCTAAGCCCTTTTCATTCAAAAAGAAAATCAAAAAGTTAAGTGGATTGTCGATTTGGCGCATAGAAACTCATATGGAATTTAAATGTGTACCTTTTTGTCGTGCACTCGAATTATAATCTTCATACACTTCATTCCATACATATTTCACATATATATGTTTATTCCCCATTTATTTCAACTCAGTCCAATCATTTTTAACTCAATTCGCTAATTTATTCTTTAATTAGCTCTTTTATCTACTTTACTTTTTATTTGAACATATCACGTCCGAATATATTATTAATTTACTTAAAACCTAATCTAATACCGTTTTCACTCGAGTTTCATATTTGATTTCAAATAAAAATTCATAAACCCCATTCACTTATCCAACACCCAATTTGATTTCAAAACTCGATTAACTAATTATTCTTCAAATTAGTTAATTCTATCTATTAATTAAAAATCTGAATTTTACTTTAAATATCAATCCATTTACTCCGCTTGAGTTCATATTTATTTTATAACTCAAATCTGGGGTTTTCTAATGGAAATTCAGATTTTATTCACTTAAAATCCTTTTATTTATTTAAATAAACCGTTATGGTTTAATAACGATTATGGCGCTGTTTTTCTAGAAATTTGATTTTGACATAACTCAAAATCTATAAGACGAAATCCATATTTTTCTCTTCCATTAGTAAACGATTATTCAATCGGTTCTGACGATCCTTGTTTCAAAGAATTCCGACTTAAATTGAGTTATATATACTCAATTAAAGTTCAAAACGCCAATTTACGAACTGTCATGCCTTGGAGAGTTCGTTGTAATTATATTTAAATATAAACGTTTAAACTTCGTTTAAGTTAAATATCAGTCTTGTTTTAATATATATATATATATATATTAAATCCAGTTTTCAAATCCAACTTAACATTTCTTATTATCTCTAATCGTCCATTTTTCATTACTCGGTTATAAATTTATTTATAACTCAATTTGCTATATTAAATTCCGATTCCCTTTATAAATAAATTATTTATAAAATTCGATATAATCGAATTATAATTCTAATTTCTTAGATTTATCTAAATTCTGTTAGGTCGTATATACATATTCAGACCGTGCAATATTATGGAACAAGCACCTAGCTTAGGTCGTATATACATATTCAGACCGTGTAATGGAATGAAGACAAACAGTGCAAGTCATATTATATGGCCACATTAACTTGTTTTTAATCCATATCAATTGAACAATGAGTACACTAGTGAAGGTCACATGAGACTTTATTGCAATAAAGAAAAGGTGGATCAAGTATGTATGTGCCACGTGGCACTCATGAATTAATTTCATATGGAGACACAAGTTATCCGCTTTGTATCAGGTCGTTGCGAGCCAAAAAAGGTCATTATTAGGCCGTGGTAACTGATAACGATCCAAAGAACCACAACATTTTAGGTTGTTATTTATGGACTATGAATGCTTAGACCGTGTAAAACATCTCGTAGGTCGTTAGTTTTATTTTGCAAGGTTTAGCTTATTCTTCCCTTTAAGGTCGTGCCTGGCAAGTTATATAAAGCAGTTCAATTTTGTGCAAGGTGAAAGCGCACAGTAGCTTGAATAATCATGCATCATATTACATGTGAAAATAAGGGCCACGTACAGGTGTGGACAAAGGGGAAAATCGGATTGGTTAGAATAAGATTAGCAAGTATATTTTATATGCATTATGAAGAAGGTCGTTCCAGTTTGAGGAGGCTTAGGTCGTTTTATGTTTTTAGGACGTGGGCTCATTTTTAGAACGCGGCGAACTATTGTGTACAGCTGTACACGTATTATTACAACTGTGCCACTCCCCCATAAGCTCCTCCTATAAATACCCCACTTCATAATCATTTTGAGGGATCCAATTTCATTCCTACCACAAAGTGCCTCCAAATTTGAAGCTCTCCTGCAACTCCATCAATGGCCTCCAAGGATCTAACAACATCTCTCCAACGTCATGTGGATCAAATCAATTCTACTTAACACTAGAGCTCTCTTAAATTCTATCAAAACTTCTCCAATCTCTTTCATGTTCCATGGAAATTGCTCTAACTCATTTGAAATTGTTAATCCATACAATATGGATCAAAGGTAATAAAATGTGTTTGGGTCGTTATAAGCCCTTGGGTCGCGGCAAAGCTTTTCATTGGTTTAACCCATTACAAGTGTTTAGATCATTACAATGCTCTAGTCAGTTCGTACGGTTTGGGTCGCCCTGTTCTTAGCTCGTGATAAGTCCTTAACATCTCAAGTCCTCTAGCCTGTCAAGCATTTAACCCGTTGAAGCTTCCTCAAACTCTACGACCATCTTGCCTCTTCAACCCGCCGAAAGCTTTAGCACGCTCTGCATCGCCTTAGCACGAGCCGCCTCATATCAAAAAGCTTTAGATTGCTACGCCTTGTCTTAGCCTGTTCTGCCCTAATCTAGCTTGCCCCGCCTTGCTTTAGCTCATGCCAACTTAAGACCAAATTGAATAAGGTCGCTCTGATGGCTTAAAGGAGGTAGAAGATAATTACAACTCTGCCACCTGGTCCGAATCTCACCTATAAATACCTTCCTCATTCCTTCATGAAGCGGATCGAATTTCATAACCCCGGAGGGCTATCCAAATATTTCTTGAGCATTCTTAAGTGATTTCTATCTCTCCTAACACCTTCAATTGAAGATCAAACATGAAGTTCATGATGGAATCAACCACAAATGACTAAGCATCCTAGAAATTGAAGATTCTCCATCATTCTCCTTGCATCTTGTGGAGTTAATCTACTTCACCACTAATTTGCATAGATTTGAGTGGAGTTATCGTATAAGGAGCAATATGAATGTACTTTGTGTGATCCTTATCTTGTAACCTTTGAAGTGATAGAAAATCGCTATTAAAGTGGACGTAGAACTTTCTTAAAGGTCAAACCACTATAAAATTTGTGTCTTTTTTTATTCTTATTGTGATTGTGGCCTCTCTTCATACCGATTGGTAAAGTGCAATTTCTGCACCTTTGGTGTTCATTATAATTTCAAGATTAACATTTGGCGCCTACTGTGGGGTCGCGTTCGCATCTCCTTCCTTCGCACTTCCCTTAAGCCTAAGAGCCTTTCATTGGAGTCCTAAGCTTAATTCTACCATAGATTCTACAAGACTACAATCTAGGCCAATCGACAAATTCTCTTCAAAATTCAAATCTTTATCCGACATAATGGAGAAATCTAAGAAGGCAATAAGCAAAAATGTCAAAAATGCTGATAATGTTGCTAACGATGAAACTCCGCTTGCTAACCGTTTCGAAGATGGTGAAATCTCAGAAATTGGAGCCGGTGTGACTAAAAATGAATTGAATGCTGCCATTACCAACATGAACCACCGAATGGATGCTTCTACTAAAGCTATGATGGAGAAGCTTGATGCCATCCTTAATGCTCGATCAAATCCAGCCCCTCCAAAAGTTCATGTTGACCTCGAAGAAAATAACAAATCGTCTGCTTCCGATCATATCCACAACGACGACGTGGAAGACGATTATGATTGGATAAGTGACAAGGATGAAGCTAACATCGAGGGATTGAAATCAAAGATTAGGGATCATTCCAAAGTGAATGCTCGAAAGCACTAGTCCATCACGGGACACCTCCTCGTCGAGAAGGCAAAGTACCTAAGCTCTCTAATCAATACCATTTGCCTAGACGAACATTTGGTAAGGAACTCAGCTCTGCAAAATGACATAACACTGAAGAATACATCTCAGACATGATTGAACAAATCATGAAGAGGAATCAAGCTGGCAAAGATGATGAAAGAGAATGGGACTTCTCTCCTGATAGGACTCCATTCACCGAAAGAATCCTAAAGGCAGAATGTCCAAAGAAGTTCAATCCTCCAACCTTGCCTCCATACAACGGCCTTGTTGATCCTAACTACTTTTTGTTCAAATACGAGTGGCTTATGAGCGCAGCTAAATCGACTAATGAGACAAGATGCACATACATTCCTCTCTACTTAAAAGGTGATACATCACTATGGTTCACAAAACTGCAACCCAAATCCATAGATCGGTTCTCTAAGCTGACCAAAAAGTTCAAGGAGCAGTTCTGCTTGTATGCTACCAAAGGCAAGGATGCTATAACGCTTTCAACAATGAAGCAAAATCCGTGGGAATCTGTTAAAGCTTTTCTCAGTCGATTCAACGGCGCTTTGTCCGAAGTGAGAAATCCAGAACCTCGCATAATTCTCATGTCCTTAATCGGTGCTATAGATGAAAAGAGCGAATTTGGTAGATGGATTAAAATGAAAGAACCAAACACGCTAGAGAAGTTATATAAAAAGGCCGAAGAGTACATGAGAGTCGACACTATTCCTGTGCCTCTACAGATTATTGATGCTAACCCGCTTCTCGAGGCTCCCAAAAATTTTGCTACTCAATATTGTTAGAAGTGTACTTAGGGGTAGAAGCGCACCAATGATGGAAACAACAACAAGGATAATAAGAAGCCCCGCCTTTTCAATTCATCAGAGCTGACGCCTTTGAATGACACTCCTGAGAATATCTATCTTATAACAAAGAATTCTGAAGAGAATGCTGAGTCAAATCCGATAAGGATAAGCGACAAAGCAACAAACTTGGGAAAGTTCTGTAGATTTCACAACTAGCCTGATCATAACACTAATGAGTGCCGACATCTAAAGAACCTCGTCGAGGAGTTGATTAGGAAAAACAGGCTGTAGCAGTATGTAAAGAATCCGTAGGCCATGAATCCTTCCGCAACTCCCCAGGGGCAAGGAGCATTAAATGATTAGTCTGGTCCAAACAACAGAGCTTCTGTTCAAACCATTCCAAAGTCGATCATCAACTAATCACCGTTGATTGTGCTTCAATTTCAATGGCTCAGAGTAAGCGATCAACATCGCCACCGCTTTACTTCATGTTCTATTTCCCGCTTTAGTTCATGCTTTACTTCACGTTTTACTTTCTGTTATATTCAAAACTCCTTGTAAACAGTTTGTAATAATTTGCAAGTGATGCACTAAACATTAGCCCTACGACTAAGAGCATGTATATCTGAATGAATTTCTTGCTTGCAAAATTATATGTCAAGTCAAAACTTTCTTAAAAGATGATTTCATATTACAGGAAATCGGACGAGCGCTAGTCCCTGTAACATCGCTACCCCAACAACGCTAGTTCAAAAGCTAAATGCTGTAAATATTGACATGCACAAATACAGAGATAGAAAAGCACCGCCTTGAAAAGTGAATGGGAAAGTCGCAAAGATCTAGACAGCGAACAAACGCCACGGCAAGCAAACATGAGAGCAGTAGCTTTTATCGAAGGGACACTTCCCTAAGTGAGAAGTTCACAGATTCAGTTTCTAAACAGAAATAGCCTACCAAGTCAAAAATTCGACACAGAAACTGATAGTTGCCCCGTGAAATGATGCAACATCCATTCGCGTAGCATCTGAAAAATTCAGATGTGAAGAATGATTAATCCATTTGCGTAGCATCTGAAGAAGTCAGATGTATAGAATGAACAAACCACTTGCGTAACATCATGAATCTCTAGATGTGAAAAGTGTAGTCCATTTGTGTAGCATCTGAAAAAGTCAGATGTGAAGAATGACCCATCCATTCATGTAGCATCTGAAAAAGTCAGATGTGAAGAATGATCAATCCATTTGCGTAGCATCTGAAGAAGTCAGATGTGAAGAATAAACAATCCACTTGCATAGCATACGAAATCTCCAGATGTGAAAAGTATAGTCCATTCACGTAACATCTGAAAAAGTCAGATGTGAAGAATGATCAATCCATTTGTGTAGCATCTGAAAGAGTCAAATGTGAAGAATGACCCATCCATTCGCGTAGCATCTGAAAAGTCAGATGTGAAGAATGACGAATCCATTCGCATAGCATATGAAGAAGTCAGATGTGAAGAATGAACAATTCACTTGCGTAACATCCGGAATCTCCGGATGTGAAAATATAATCCATTTACATAGCATCTGAAAAGATCAGATATAAAGAATGACCCATCCATTCGCGTAGCATATGAAAAAGTCAGATGTGAAGAATGACCAATCCATTCGCGTAGCATCTGAAAAAGACAGATGTGAAGAATGACCCATCCATTCGCGTAGCATCTGAAGAAGTCAGATGTGAAGAATGAACAATACACTTGCGTAACATCCGAAATCTCCAGATGTGAAAAGTAAAATCCATTTGCGTAGCATCTGAAAAGGTCAGATGTGAAGAATGACCCATCCATTCGCGTAGCATCTGAAAAAGTCAGTTGTGAAGAATGACCAATCCATTCGCGTAGCATCTGAAAAAAGTCAAATGTGAAGAATGACCCATCCATCCGCGTAGCATCTGAAGAAGTCAAATGTAAAGAATGAACAATCCACTTGCGTAACATACAGAATCTCCAGATGTGAAAAGTATAATCCATTTGTGTAGCATCTGAAAAGGTCAGATTTGAAAAATGACCCATCCATTCGCGTAGCATCTGTAAAGTCAAATGTGAAAAATGATCAATCCATTTGCATAGCACTTGAAAAAAGTCAGATGTGAAGAATGATCTGTCTACATGCGTAACATTTAAAACCTCAAGTGGGAAAAAGTAATGAGCACCCAGTTGATCGTCAGCATCAGGAAACACTTGGTCTGATAACAACAAAAATCGAGGTTCTAACAAAAGTCCTTTCTCGGGGCACCCCTTCTCAATCTACCGGCGCTTGAGTTAGTAAATGTAATTGAGCAATAAAAGTCTCCAATAAACGAACTAACCAAGCTAGATTTTAGGCGAAGTTCATATTGAACTAATTAACTTAAAATCACAAATGCGGGTCATTAGAATGATAACGCTTGAAACCCACAGGCAGCTTTATATTAATTAGCTGACTTTAGGCATTAATGCGAATTCAAATCAAAATACCGTGTTCGTGCAAATAATTTCTAATGAGTTCTAAACCGTTGGACTGATGCAAACATTAAGTTTGCTATGATTCATTATTAATGATTAACTAATCCACTATCGATATGGACGATCGATGGTGATATATAAGTCCAATGTTGTGTAATCACTTGTCTTCTTCTGTAAAACAGGTGGTGCGAAGCATGTTAACTCAAAGTATGGTTCGTCTTGGCAAGACAAAAAACCATCATTAGATCTTAATGCAAAGCCAAAAAGCACGACAAATCTAAAATGAAAGCTTAAGGTGCAACAAGCAGAATTCATTACCATAACCACATCACGAGTTCAACACAGAGGTTTTGGACGCAAAATAGCATAAAGTAGTAAGCGAGGGCCGACACTCGCATATACAACCGGTCTAGTGCATAAGTGCATAAAAGAAAATTACGAAGGCCAAACAAGAGAGCTTCTTCTTTCTATCACTAGGTCATTTCCCAACACGAGCAGGGGGAAGAAGTAGCACTAGTCGGTTCCTTTTTTCCCAAGATTCGCTAATTCTGCAATGATCTCATCCTGGGACTTGAGAGCCTGAATAAGCGCGGTTTTGTCTTTATCCAAAGTAGTGATGCGTTCAATGTTCTCCCTATTCAGCCTTTGGAGTTCACAAGCAAAAGTGTTCCAGGCACCCAGTTTGTGCACAGTATACCTTCCAATATCTTTAAAATGCTTCTTCATCCAATTCCTAGTAGCTTCGAGCTGTGCCAATGTGTGATTCTTGAGAGTGTGCAGATCTTCAGGGACTGATCGTTTGTCAAATGGGTATATATCCAGGTCAAATTGGTCAAAGTGCATCCCATCCAAACACCAACCGTTGAATTGCTCGGCAAGCTTAGATCTGCATGGCTTAGGAGCATAATAAGGCATGTCTATGATTGCTTGAAGTTCAGCCAGAGTTGGGGCAACAGAAGTAGTCTGAATGTCAGGCGCAGGGAGCTTGTCCAGCCTACAGCTTTTCCAAGTAGTGTCCTCACTCGAGGTCCCCTCAATCCTTTTAGACATCCTACACAAATTGTGGTGTTTGAAAGTGAATAACAGGCTAGAAAGAAAATTATTCAAGGCATTCAGACCGGTTCCACCAACCTTGAGTATTTGGGTTGTTTTGTGTAGCTTCAGGCTCTAGGTCATTCTGTACAACTAGAAGCTTTAGGTCGCAATTATAATCCAGTTCCTTGGATCGTATTTCTTTAGGTCATGAACGACCTAAAGCTTCAAGATTGAAGCGACCCAAAGCTATGGATTGAAATAATGACCTAAGGCCTTAAGTTATTATAACAACTTAGAGCGAGATCACGATCTAAAGCCCAAGGTGATTGTAGCGACCTAATTAGAGTATTCCCTATAAACTGTTAAGGTGCAACAATCTGAGACAATCAACAAAGGCGCTTCAACTTTTAAAAAAATGAAATGGCATGGATTTGCAAATTAAGGTCGTTAACAAGCAATAAAATCATGCAAAATCATCATTTCGGTGTACTCATCATTTATCAGCAAAAGCTAAGATAAAATTACAAGAATTCGCACATGGAATTCAAGCCAAGACCATCGCAAATATACATCAATCTTTAGAATCAACTCGAAGCTCAAAATCATGACAAAATCTGAATCTTGGAACTCTGAATTTGAGTAGCTTGATCGTTGGTAGAATCGTTAAAGAGATCGAATTTGCCGAAGTTGAAATTGCTAGAAGAATCAATGATACGTTGGATCAAAGGATGCTTCAGAACGATGGATGGAATTTGACCTCAGAGAGCCACCATTAATGAGCTCGAAGCAAGAAAGGAAGTGTAAGAAGGAATGACGGCCTAAGTCAAGGAATATATACGAGCAAAAAGTAGATGGGCCAAGTTCAAGTTAAAGGCCCGATAATGAGCTACAAAACTGTATGACCTAAAGCTTAAATCGATCTAACATTAGCGCGAACTGAGGATTAACATGACCTAAAACATGTTAGAACTGTTCAAAAGTCGAAGCCTGTGTTATTTTCAATTAACACAAGCTTCGAGGGGCAAATGTTAATCCATACAATATGGATCAAAGGTAATAAAATGTGTTTGGGTCGTTATAAGCCCTTGGTCGTGGCAAAGCTTTTCATTGATTTAACCCATTATAAGTATTTAGATCGTTACAATGCTCTAGTCAATTCGTACGGTTTGGGTCACCCTGTTCTTAACTCGTGATAAGTCCTTAACATCTCAAGTCCTCTAGACCGTCAAGCATTTAACCCGTTGAAGCTTCCTCAGACTCTACGGTCATCATGCCTCTTCAACCCGCCGAAAGCTTTAGCCCGCTCCGCATCGCCTTAAAACGAGCTGCCTCATATCAAAAAGATTTAGATCGCTCCGCCTTGTCTTAGCTTGTTCTGCGCTAATCTAGCTCATCCCACCTTGCTTTAGCTCGTGACGACTTAAGACCGAATTGAATAAGGTCGCTCTGACGACCTAAAGAAGGTAGAAGATAATTACAACTATAACACCCTGAATTTTCTGTGAATATTAAAATTAACAATCCTAAGAATACTTAATTATTAAAGTGAGAATTAAGGGAAATGGGTTACACCATTGCGTTCGTCTCAGAATTCTACTAGAGATAGAGTCTGAGTTTGCGTGAATTGGACTCCGTATGAAGAAGTCATGGCCTTTCGAAGTTTCAGAATTCATATAAATTAAAAACAGTTCAGAATAATGAATTTGAAATTCAAATTCAAACAGGGGAGCAGGCTGGGCGGGAATTCTCCCACCCAAGGGCCAGGTCGACCAGGGGGTTGACCTACCCATACAGGTCGACCAGGGGGTCGACCTACCCCCCCCCCCCCCGAGCAGATCTGAAATGTGACGATTTTTGAATCAGTGTTGAGTCATTAGGGCTGATGTGGCTGTTCTAGATAACTCTATCTAGTCATGGTTGGTTGGGATTGTTCCTATGATAATTTAACGGCTTAGGTTGATTTAAACTTCTATAAAAGAGTGCCTAGACTCAAACTCTAAATCAAAACAAAATTTGTCTCATGGCCACCATGCTGCTCCTAGGATAGTCTCCTTCCTAAAGCTTAGGATTTAACGTGTCAGAATTCCAATTCAAAATATGAACAAATCATTCTCTTCACAAACCTATCTTTGTGAGTACTATTTCTTTCACAATATAATTACTAAATTAATTATGATGGGTTGTAATTGGATTATGAAAACATGTCTGTTGAATCACATGATGTTGTTTAACTTTGTAGATCTATTTCATATTTAACTTGATTCATTTTATGCAAGTTTGGGATGTTAAGTCATATGTTAATTCATATGTGAATCTTATGCAAGTTTGGGATGTTAAACCATATGTTAATTCATATGTGAATCTTATGCAAGTTTGGGTTGTTAAATCATATGTTAATTCATATGTGAATCTTATGCAAGTTTGGATGTTAAATCATATGCTAATTCGTATGTGAATTTTATGCAAGTTTGGGATGTTAAATTGCATGTTAGTTTGAATATGAATCTTATGCAAGTCTATATGTGAATTGTACACAAGTTTATATGTGAATCAAGTATATACATATAATAGTTTATGCAAAATCATGTGATAAATTCATATGCAAGTTGTAGAAATTCATATGAAAGTTGTAGAAATCCATATGCAAGTTTAGGTGGAAAAACAATATTCACATTTTTGGGTGAAAATTATATTCACATATGTAAGTTAAGCGAGACCCATAATTTATATATGCAAGTTCACAATTTCATGTTTAGATCTATATTTATATCCATGGTAGTTTATGCAAATATATGATTCTATATGACCATTGTCTAAGCAAATTGTTGGCTATGCAATTTTATGTTAGAATTCCTAATTGCAAGTTAGATCTATTTTTATGTGTTATGCAAGTTGTGATGTTCTTTTTTTTTATAAGTTAGACTATTTGCGAGTCTAACATATTTCATATTTGAACGTACGAATAGCGTGGGGACAAATGGGAAAATACTAATTATGTAAATTGAGAATTGGCATAAAATGGCTTTAAAAGCATATAATTAAATTGAGACATTAATTGGTATAATTTTTATACCTAAAAAGTATGGACATAATTTAGGTGACAATTATGGACATAATTAATTTGGAAATTATTGGAAATTTGAATAGGGATAATTATTCATATTGGGGTGAAATATTTTGTAATAAAAAATGCCTAAGACACGAGGTTAGACTCGTTTCTGGTGTAAGACTGCCCGGACCCGCCCAGCAAATCCAGCAACCACAAACGGTAGTCTAATGTGAGAGGTCGAAGGCATAAATTAAATGCGTAATAGTCGTAATGACACGAGGTTAGACACTTTTGCGGTATAAGACTGCCTGGACCCGCCCGACAAATCCAGCAACCGCAAACGGGAGTCTAATGTGGGAGGTCTTACAAGGTTACGGTTATAATGAATTAAGTTGTAATGACCCGCATTTCTCAGCGATATAATTAAATTTATTTAATTATTTAAAATAGTGATTTTGGAATTTAATCGTCGTTAATTAAATTATAGTGGTTATTTAATTAAATTAAATAATAGAATAATATATTTAATTCAGAAATAATCCAAAATATTGGAAATCACAATATTCTGTGAACGGGGTCATCCTTAAGATGTAATTCAGCTTAGAGCTGAATTATATTGACGAATATATTCAACCGACGACAGTTTGAACGTATAATTATATGATAATTAAAATCGAGCTTGAAATGGCGCTGCAGTTCGTAAATTGGTGATTCGAACTTCAACTGAATGTACAGGATTCATTTTAAGCCGGATTTCTGTGAAACAAGAAACGTGTGGAGCTGGTGGAGTATATCTTTCTAGTAGAAGAGAAAAATCGGGATTTCGTCGTGTAGATTTTGATTCACGTCTAAATCAAATTTCAGAAAAGTCGCTGTGGATTTCCTTTATAATTTGCGATGCTTTAATTACGTTATAAATCGATTTTCAATATAAATTAAATATCGGGATAATCTGGAATTCTGAAATATCGTGTTATAAAATCTGATGTGATATTCTGGAGCTGGATGATATCGTATACGAATATATACAATAATATTAATTTATTAATATTTAATTTAATTTATTTAAATATATTTGTATATTTAAATGGATTATTCAGGGGTTTAAAAATAGCCACTTTTGCAACCGAAGTCGGAATTCGACGAAACCAGTTTCGTTGGAACCGTAATGTCGAACTCTAGCTACTTGTTCAGTTTCGTGATTTTTGGGTATCGTGTGTGATCACACGGATTTTTAGAAGGCAAAACGAATTATCAAAAAAGGAATATACCGGTAATATTCCCTCTATAAAATATCTAGATATTTTTCAAACAGTATAAATACCCCCACAAACATTCCTAAAACCTAATTCAGTTTTTTTCATTAGTCCAACTATCATCCCGCCGTCACTTTCCATTTTCCAGTAAAAGGTTGGATCTTCAAAAATCAAAGGAAAACCAATTAAAATCCTATAAATCAATATATAGGTGTATTTGTGTTTCTGGCACCCTTCTCTTCTATTCTGTATCAATTTTGAGGTGCTCGGTTCCTGTTTGGTGAACTCGATGGGTTTCAGGGTGAGGTTTGGGTTGCTAGGGTTCGAGTTCTAGCACAAGTGAGGCGATCGAAGGTGCAGTTGAGGGCGGATTCGGGTTCAGCGATGTGAATCGCACTTGGTGTGTGTTTTTGGGTAGATTCGGGGAGGGAAAATGTCGCACGCTGTCAGGTTGGCGTCGAGGAAGGTCGTGCTTCGCGATCTGAGGGGAGGACTCGAGCAGGGGTTGATGGCAGCGGGGTTGACGAGCTCGAAGCAAGGAGGTTAGTGGTGTAGTTAGTTTGTTGAATCGTGAATTGGAAAGGGAGCAACATTTGGGGGATTCGGCCATGGTTTACTGTAAAACGAGGAGCGACGGGATTATTGGTGAAGAGGGAGGAGCAGTGTTCATATTAGAAGCGGGTGGGCCGGATTGTGAGTGGGTGAGGCCCGTTAAAGTTAAAATGTTAAGTTTTATTTAATTTTAAATAGTGAATGGACTTATAACCCTTATATCTTGGTCATATGAAATCAGAATTTCGAACGGTTGGATCCGTTGGGATCGTATGGACGAGCACTATACACTGGAACTGACGGGAAGTGGATTTGAGCTCGTTTGAATTTATGACGAAATAAATTGTTTGATTCAAATCAAATAACAGTTTATCGTTCTTTAACGATGAACTGCAAATGTGAGTAAAACTCACCAACTCTGAACAGTTATATTTTTTTAACGTATTTTTAGAACTGTTAAATATTGACTGATTAATTATGTGTTGACTGTTTGATTAAACTGCTAGTCAGTTAGTTGAATTTCTATATTGATTCTGTTTAACAGAATATATCATATGGAACTGAAAGTGATGTTGATTTTATTGTGTAACATATGTGGATGCAGGGAAACAGGTTGGAGGAATCCGACTGGATTCCTCAACAGATATTTTATTGTTTTCATATATTGTGATATATGACGTGATTTATAATCTGTTGTTGAGTATATGTGTATAGACGATATTGGACACCGTAACTTGATATGTTAAACACCATGACATACCGGAATATTGAAAAGAGAATATTTATAAAATCAAGAGGATTATATAAAGGAGAATATTTATAAATAGAATATTTATAAATAGAAATATTTATAGATGGAATATTTATAAATAGAAAATACGTTAAGTGGAATTATAAATGAAGGGAAACCTTTATAAATGGAATATTTATAAAGTGAATTATTTATTTAGAATAAATAGATAAGATATTATAACATGGATTATTTATTTGTTAAATAAATAAAATATTAAATAGGGATTATTTACTTAGAAAAAAATAGGAGATATTCAAAAAGGAAATAACTGCAAATCATTTTCTTTTTGAATGGAAAGGCTTGTGTAGCGGTTTGGGGATTTTCCCGATGCTCCCGAGACAAAGGAGGTTATGGCGAATTTTTCCGGGAATTTAAGGAAGGATATTTTTAAGAATAAATTTGAAAAGAAAATATTTAGAAAATAAATAGAGTTATAAAAAGGAAATTTGTTTATAGCTGAATAGGATGTTATAAAAAGGAAAACGTTATAAAAAGGAAATCATTTGTAAAGTGAAGAACCGTTACTAAAAGTAAATCTTTATAAATGAATAGTTTAAACAGTTAGAGTTAACCAGTTAGAGTTAAACAGTTAGAGTTAATCAGTTAGAGTTAAACAGTTAGAGTTAACCGGTTAGAGTTAAACAGTTAAAGTTAAAACAAACATAGTTATTCAGGATGAGTTGCCATTTAGCACGACTGCTAGCGTAATTCGCAGGGCTGTAAATAGCCTACGGCGGTCGGATGTTTCCTGAGGGAATCAGGCGTAACCATTATGATCGCTGCGATCTAGAGTTGAGCGAATGGAGTTAAAGAATATAGAGTTAAGCAAAATTAGAAACTGACTAGAGATTAATAAGTTGAATGGTTTCCTGAGTATCGATCTGATGTTGGTTTCGGCCTTCGGGGTTTATACTTAGGAAGTTGTTCTCTTGTTAGTTTATAGTTAGAGTCTGATAGTTGTGGAAGGATAGTGATACGTAAATAAACAATGGAAATGTTTTCCAACGTTGATAACGAATATTTTCTAAATATAGAAAATAAGGAAATATGAATATATATATATATATATGTTTGATGATTGGGTCGATAATTCCATTTGGAATTTAGATCGTTGTTTGTACACGGACATGTTTTCATTTGATAGTTAAATCACAGACTATCAAATTTTTGACCATTTTACGTTGTAAATATGGAGAGACCGGTTGGATTATTATCCGAAGAACCACTCTGTATTGACATAAGCGTTGTGATCAAATACGATGAAGAATATTGAAGACGAAGTAAAGTGCAAGGGCTATTGTATAAGTCTTAGATAACAGTGCCTAAGATGGATGTACTGAATAGTGCCTTCGGTTTGTCCAGTCCCAGGACAACTTGTATGGACGAATGTCTGACAGAGTATTCCCAAAGAATCATATATGTTGACCTCTTCAACGTATTACGTTTGGTGGCGGAGGAATTCGTTTCTCTTAGCTTCATACCCGTGATGCCGTTAAGGAAATCGATAATGATTTAACGGGTATGACGATGTGGTATTCCAAGTAAATGAAGATATGATATGAAAAGATATGCGTAGCTTCTAACCTCACATCCGGTAAATGACAGAAATCAGGCAGGCAGCATGGCTAAGTCGGTCGCACCGAAGTAGGGTGTATAATCACCTATCTAGAGAATATTCATTTGCTTCTTTAATCTATCAATGATGTCCCATATATATATACGGGAACGGTTGCTGATCCCAACCGTTGGTGATGTACATTCGATACACTCAAGCGAAATGAGTGGTCGGTCATGTGTGGATGAGTTGCAAGATGTTCTTGTTGAACTCCAGTGTATCGTTCCTAGAGTACACTGATCGGAAGGTGGTTCCATACCTTGTCATAGTAGGAAATCCAATCATCCAATACGTGCCCGCGGTTTTGATTGTATACTATATATGTAGAACGTGAGATGCAAGCGTTTCTGCTAGATTGATATCTAATTGTATTTAGACATTATTATAATATCAGAATGATATTGCTTTTCAAAGATGTTTGGATTCTCATAAGGGAAAAACCCGTTCCGTATTCACAGCGTGGTCTTATGAGATATCATATACCCTTTTAAATTATTAGAGTTTACTCACACCAGTCACACGACTGACCCGGAGTTTATTTTTGTTTTCCCTAAACTCTTGGGTGCCTAAATTTGTACGGGCAGTCAAGTAGTCAGGATTTACAGGTATGCTTGAAGAGCTTGGAGCAGGAGGCTTCAGCAGTCGATACCTATTATTTATTCCACTGTGATGTTATGTGTTGTACTCTGAAATGGTATGTATATACAGTTATAACTTTGTATTTCAAAAGTTATGTTATATTTTATTCGTTCCGCTGTGAGATTCGTGTTACTCTGATGATGTTATATGTTCTTCTTCTTCTTCTATTCTAAGTTTCTATCTTATCTATCCTCACCCTCTAATTTCTTTCTATTAGTTTCCTGTTTTCCCATTTAATTTGGGGTTGGACTTGTGTTTTTGGTCAGCTCAAATTGGACCGGATTTTCGGGTCACTACATAAGTAACACTTAACCAAGATAAACATGTCGTGGGACATGGGGGTTAAGTGGGTGACCTGGGTGGCATGTGAAATACTATTAGAAACACTTAACCAAATAGAAACATGTAAAGAAGACATGAATAAGAGGGGGTTAAGTGGAAAATTATAGTGGGGACCAAGCATAGGTGGAAAGCTTGTGTCAAGCATGGGGGACCCATTTCAAACCAGTAACCCATTAAGTATCTTTGTGAGCTCGAGTTAGATCGAGGACGGGACATGCTTACAGGGTTTGATTGTAAGAGGTCAAAACGGGTTAACGGTGGCAACACAAGTCCAACGGGGTCATGTGCATGCGTGGGCCCGGGCTGGTAGGTAAGACGTTGTTGCATCATGTAGATATAAGTTGTGCATCTTTAGTGGTATCGGGTTGCAACTTTGGGAGTGATACACCCCACGGTGTGACCAGCACGGGTATCTACGAATTAGGGAGCCGATCGCATGGGGGTAGTGGGTACAACTAGTGGAGATAGGGGCAGGCGGCACCTATGAAGACAACTAGGGGTATATGAAACTATCATTATGATTATTATGTAGGCGGGATCAACTCTTAGGGTGACTAGTAGTGGTGCAGAATAGTAATTATCCTATAGTGATTAGGAGCAAGATTAACGCCAGAATATTCCTTCTGTTTGTTTTGCCTTGCCCACTTGTTTCACAGTCATTCCTTATTTTACCAGTTTATGCCTTATCCTAATTACTTTAATAATTGTATCGTTAAAGTTATGGTACTCGCTAGACTTTATGTCTGACCCCTTTTGTTTTCGCCTCTTTTCTTCCTTCCCCCTCCCCCCTCCAAGGTTCTCAGGGTAGGACTAGTACTAGTGGAGCTTGATCTGGATCTTTCTCTCTCTTTTGGAAGTGCTTGGATTGCTAAAAGTAAAGTTCAGCTCATCTCTTTTATGGCTACTTATGTTGGTGTTATGTTTTTTATTTTATGTACTCAGAAAACAATTTGTCAAAATGGTTACTAAGTGTACTTGGTTTTTCTATTGGTTTATGATGTTGTTGTAATCAAAATATTTCTCCGCTGCAATAAATGTTGTTTTGAAAATTTTCAAGTACCAATATATGTATCTGTCTTGTTATATTCTGTTCTATTCACCAATAATACTCCATGAAAGGTAATGCATTCCCTTTGAGAGTGACATTAATGGACGTGGGGTGCTACACGTGGTATCAGAGCCGAAGGTTAACAGAATAGATAAGAGATTTTGAAAAACTGTTTTTCAGAAGCGTTTTATAAAGAAATACTTTCAAAAGTATGTTTTTAGCAGAGTATTTTCAAGAGAAAAGTTTGTTTTAAAAACATAACCCCCAAGAGGCATATATCTTTCTTTCGAATTCTCCATTTTGAATCTCTTCATTTTCTTTTCAGCATGTCTGGGTTACCCGAGATACCCGAGGGAATACTGATACCAACCTAGTTCAGAAGGTATCTGGAGGCTAGGGCCACCGCCGCAGGCCCAGTAGGCTTCCCTCCTCCCCCAGCTGCAGCCGCTCCTCCTCCTCTCCCTCCCCATGTTGACACTTTTTCAAAGATATGCAAAGACTTTCGAGCAATGGGCGGAAAACCTTTTCACGGATCAGAGACGTTTGTTGAAGCTCGAAATTGGCTTAAGGAGGTAGAAGACTTGTTTGGTATCTTCGAGGTAGAAGATGGAAGGAAGGTCCAATTGGTTGCTTGGTTAATGAAGGACGAAGCCTTGTTTTGGTGGGAGGTCACAAATGGAGAGCGTCCAGTAGAGACGTGGATGGATTTCAGACACAGGTTCGAGATTAAATTTCTCTCACGAGAAAAAGAGAATCTATAAATGGAAAGGTTCTTGGCATTGAAGCAGGGGAATTTATCATTAAAGAAGTACGTCAACAAGTTCAATCAATTGGCGAGGTTTGGCTTAGACTTGGTGAACACCCCTGAAAAGAAGGCCCTGAGGTTCATTAAAGGTTTGAATGAGCCGCTACATGGGTTAGCTATGACCCACATTCCTATGGGGGCTAACTTTGAGAAACTGATTGACATGGCACTTATGCATGAAGAGTAGAAAGGCACTAATGCTAATAAGGCACCAGAAAAGAAAGGGGATCAAAAGAAGCCACAGCAGCAACCTAAGAAAGGTGGTAAGGACAATAGTAGAAAAGGAAAGAAAAGGTTCTTTAATTGTGGAATACCAGGCCATCTGAGCAAGGACTGTAGGAAGAAGAAGAAGACTGACTATTTCCACTATGGAGAGGCAGGACATCTAATTAAAGACTGCCCGAGGAAATAGGGACAAGGGAAAAGAACAGGGTCTACTTCTGGAGGACAGATTCAGGCTCTCATGGCACCAGGGCAGGCAAGAGGGCAGGTTCACGCTCTCATGGCACCAGGACAGGAGAGAGGTAGAAACATTTCTGGTGAAAGTTTGGTTTTTCTGTTTGATCATCCTGTTCGTACTTTGTTTGATTCTGGTGTTTCACACTCATTTGTGTCTGCTTCGTTAGTAGAAACACTGCACCTAAATACTAGTCTAGTTACAGATCCCATAGTAGTCTCAAATCCTATTGGTGGTTCAGCTCATCTTTCAATGATTTGTCGGGATTTGAGAGTGTCTATCTTGAGCGTTGAGTTTGAATGCAACGCCTTCGTTCTTGGCTTCATGGGTTATGGATTGATTCTAGGCATGGATTGGTTATCCAGTAATGGTGCCATCCTCGATTGTGAAAAGAGAATGGTTAGACTTATGACTCGCCTTGGAAACACTCTCGAAATCTCCCGTAACCCCATACATTCTGTTATGCTTAGTTACCTAGAATCTCTTGATGCGTCTGTTGAGAACTTGCAGTCTATTAGAGTAGTCCGTGAATACTCAGATGTATTTGAAGAAGTGAAGGGCTTACCTCCAAAGCGGGAGATAGACTTCTGGATATGCCTTGTTGATCATGCAAAACCCGTAGCTCTACCCGTTAGACAATGGCTCCAAGGGAGAGAAAAGAGCTCAGTAAGCAGGTCAAAGAGCTACTCGAAAAGGGGTTTATAAGGCGAAGTATTTCTGAATGGGGTGCTCCAGTAGTATTCGCAACCAAAGCAGATGGTTCACTTCGCCTATGCGTTGATTATAGGGAGCTAAACAAGCTGACCAAGAAGAACATGCACCTACTTCCTAGAATAGATGACTTGTTTGATCAGCTTGTAGGTGCGTCTGTTTTCTCCTAACTAGATTTGGCTACCGGGTTCCATCAGCTAAGAGTGGCTGAAGGCAGCATTAACAAGACCACGTTCAGAACCCCGGATGGTTTCTTCGAATGGCTTGTCATGCCTTTCGGCTTGACAAACACACCTGCTTACTTCGTTGACTTGATGAGTAGGGTGTTTAGAGAATTCCTTAATAAGTTTGTGGTGGTCTTCGTAGACGACATTTTGATCTTCTCGAAGAATGAAGAAGAGCATGCTTTGCATTTAAGGGAAGTCATGGATACTCTTCGTGC
This sequence comes from Allium sativum, assembly GCA_030737875.1. NCBI lineage: Eukaryota > Viridiplantae > Streptophyta > Magnoliopsida > Asparagales > Amaryllidaceae > Allium > Allium sativum. Next base: position 470,735,083 of record CM060920.1, on the reverse strand, counting down.
ACATCAGCTGAAAGCCAAATTCTCCAAATGCCATTTTTGGAGAGAAGAATTAAGGTTTCTTAGACATGTGGTGTCCAAAGAAGGGTTAGCCGTGGACCCCGCAAAAGTAGTTGCGGTGCAAGATTGGAAGGTCCCATGGAATGCAACTGAAGTCCGAAGCTTTCTCGGGCTAGCGGGCTTTTACTGAAAATTCATTAAAGACTTTGCTAAAATCTCAGCCCCACTCACAAAGATTAACAAAGAAGAACCTAACTTTCGCTTGGGATTCGGATTGCGATATTGCTTTCCAACGTTTGAAAAGGGCTCTAACAACAGCCCCAGTTCTGACATTGCCGGACGGGAGCAAGATGTTTACCGTATACACGGATGCATGTGGTACGGGACTAGGTGTTGTCTTGATGCAAGATGGGAAGGTAGTAGCTTATGGAGGCAGACAGTTGAAAGTACATGAGAAAAACTACCTGACCCACGATCTAGAGTTGGCTGCCATCGTCTTTGCGCTTAAGTCTTGGCGCCATTATCTCCTAGGTGAGAAGTTTGAATTATATACTGACCATAAATCGTTGAAGTACCTTTTCTCGCAGAAAGATCTTAACTTAAGATAGCAAAGGTGGATGGAATTTCTGGCCTCTTATGATTTTGAGATTTCCTATACCCCAGGCAAGGGCAATGTGGTAGCAGATGCCTTAAGTAGGAAGAAGCTGACCTTGAGTCCTCTCTTTGTAAAAAGGCAAATCTTGGAGTATATAACAAACTTTAATTTTAGACCCTCCTTTAAATTGTGCCTGGTCTGTTAGCATCACTAGAGGTGCGGCCTACTCTTTTGGACTCAATAGGAACCACGCAACGAGAAGACCCTCAGCTAGTTGACGTGATGGATAATTAGGGGTGAGACTTCTAGTCACCTCACTAGATACTCCATCAATGAAAAGGGTTGGTTGAGACGGGATGGAAGGCTATGCGTCCCACAAGTAAGGGATTTAGTGAAGACGGTTCTCGAAGAAGCGCACCATTCTAAGCTGACCATACACCCAAGCAGAGACAAGATGTATAAAGATATAAAAAGGGTTTTCTTTTGGAATGGCATAAAGAGTGATGTAGCTGAGTTCGTCGCTAAGTGTTTGATATGCCAGCAAGTCAAAGCGGAGCAGAAGAAGCCCGATGGTCTGCTTCATCCTCTCGAGGTCCCACAGTGGAAGTAGGATAGCATTTCGATGGACTTTGTTGATGGGTTGCCTAGGTCAAGAAGGGGCAATACCAGTATTTGGGTAATAGTGGACAGGCTCACTAAAAGCGCTCACTTTATACCTGTTAAAAGTAGAAGGACTGCCTCGTCCCTAGCATCCATTTATCTTAAAGAAATAGTTCGACTCCATGGGATACCCTCCACCATAGTGAGCGATCGAGATCCTATATTTACGAGCGAGTTTTGGAAGAGTTTGCAAGAGGCGGTAGGCACACAATTATGCTTAAGCACGGCCTATCACCCTCAAACCGATGGTCAGACGGAACGGGTGAATAAAGTATTAGAAGACCTCTTGAGATTGTGTATTCTTGAGGAGGGACATGGGAGGATCTTCTTCCTTTGATGGAATTCACCTACAACAATAGTTACCAAGCCACCATAGGCATGGCGTCCTTCGAAGCATTATATGGAAGACCGTGCCGATCACCAACTTGTTAGTGGGAGTCTAAAGACAACCTCGTACTTGGGCCAGACATAATTTGAGAAACCTCGAAAAAGGTGGACTTGATAAGAAGACGGATGAAGGCTACACAAGATATGCAGAGGTCCTACGTAGACAAAAGAAGGACCGACCTTGAGTTTAAGGTTGGAGATAGGGTGTTCCTTAAAGTATCTCCTTTGAGGAATGCCATTCGCTTTGGGTCCGTAGGAAATCTAGCACCAAGGTTTGTAGGTCCATTTCCTATCATTGAAAGGATTAGGACGATGGCTTACAGAGTAGAGCTACCCGAGAGACAGGCTGGAGTTCATAATGTTTTTCATGTGTCTCAACTACGAAAATGCTTACATGAATCTGCAAAAGTAGTGTAGCGAAGTATACTAGAGGAAGTACAAGTGGAATGAGAAGCGACTGTGAGAAGAGTTCCAACTCGTATCTTGGGTACGAAAGTCAAAAAGATAAGCAACCGTGAAGTCAAGCTTGTTAAAGTTCAATGGAGTGACGCTGAGGAAGACGCGACTTGGGAAACTGAGAGGAAAATACGTGCAGCCTACCCTTTTCTCTTTGAGGGTACCTCCTTGATCTCTTTTTCCATAAGTTTATTCATGCTTATATCTATCTTTCAAGTATATCTCCTCATTCCTATTCTTTATCCTTAGGTAGAAACCGATGGATGTAAACATGTATTTAAAACATGTTATGATTGATGGTTGCGAGTGGTTGCGAGTGGACGCATATACACACACTTTAGGCACTAGATCGGCTCAATCACTTTCATATTGCATATAAATGTGTGTGCATATTTAAATTAATGGATGTATAATGGTTGTGTTATCATATGGATGCTGCATTCTGATGAATGGTTGTGCACACATGTAGAAGTAATATGTATCGTTAGGATTCTTTTGCATGCATAATGGACGCATAACACTATCATGATTTGCATTAAGGAGGTCAACTGAATCAGTGGACCGCCTGATTTTGATTTAGATAAGGAACATATACACACACATTTTGCATATGTTCATACGACATTAGAAATCTTGTAAGGAGAATGGATGCCTGTGTTTTGTGGTTGAGTAGATGGATGATTGGATGTTAGGATATACATTCTCCTTAACTTGGAGATTTCGGGGGCGAAATCCTTTAAGGAGGGGAGAATGTAACACCCTGAATTTTCTGTGAATATTAAAATTAACAATCCTAAGAATAATTAATTATTAAATTGAGAATTAAGGGAAATGGGTTATGCCATTGCGTTCGTCTTGGAATTCTGCTTGAGATAGAGTGCGAGTTTGCGTGAATTGGACTCCATATGAAGAAGTTATGGCCTTCCGAAGTTTCAGAATTCATATAAATTAAAAACAGTTCAGAATAATGAATTTGAAATTCGAATTCAAGTAGGGGAGCAGGCTGGGCGGGAATTCTCCCGCCCAAGGGCCTGGTCAACCTGGGGGTCGACCTACCCATACAGGTCGACTAGGGGGTCGACCTATCCCCCCGGACAGATCTAAAATGTGACGATTTCTGACTCTGTGCTGAGTCATTAGGGCTGATGTGGCTGTTCTAGATAACTCTATCTAGTCATGGATGGTTGGGATTGTTCCTATGATAGTTTAACGGCTTAGTTTGATTCAAACTTCTTGAGTGCCAAGACTCAAACCCTAAATCAAAACAAAATTTGTCTCATGGCAACCATGCTGCTCCTAGGATAGTCTCCTTCCTAAAGCTTAGGATTTAACAAGTCAGAATTCCAATTCAAAGGACGAACAAATCATTCTCTTCACTAACCTATCTTTGTGAGTACTATTTCTTTCACAATATAATTATTAAATTAATTATGATGGGTTGTAATTGGATTATGAGAACATGTCTGTTGAATCACATGATGTTGTTTAAATTTGTAGATCTATTTCATATTTAACTTGATTCATTTTATGCAAGTTTGGGATGTTAAGTCATATGTTAATTCATATGTGAATCTTATGAAAGTTTGGGATGTTAAACCATATGTTAATTCATATGTGAATCTTATGCAAGTTTGGGTTGTTAAATCATATGTTAATTCATATGTGAATCTTATGCAAGTTTGGATGTTAAATCATATGCTAATTTGTATGTGAATTTTATGCCAGTTTGGGATGTTAAATTGTATGTTAGTTTGAATATGAATCTTATGCAAGTCTATATGTGAATTGTACACAAGTTTATATGTGAATCAAGTATATACATATGCTAGTGTATATGCAAAATCATGTGATAAATTCATATGCAGGTTGTAGAAATTCATATGCAAGTTGTTGAAATCCATATGCAAGTTTAGGTGAAAAATCATATTCACATTTTTGGGTGAAAATTATATTCACATATGCAAGTTAAGCGAGACCCATAATTTATATATGCAAGTTCACAATTTCATGTTTAGATCTATATTTAGATCCATGGTAGTTTATGCAAATATATGATTCTATATGACCATTGTCTATGCAAATTGTTGGCTATGCAATTTTATGTCAGAATTCCAATTTGCAAGTTAGATCTATTTTTATGTGTTATGCAAGTTGTGATGTTCTTTTTTTATAAGTTAGACTATTTGCGAGTCTAACATATTTCATATTTGAACGTACGAATAGCGTGGGGACAAATGGGAAAATACTAATTATGTAAATTGAGAATTGGCATAAAATGGCTTTAAAAGCATATAATTAAATTGAGACATTAATTGGTATAATTTTTATACCTAAAAAGTATGGACATAATTTAGGTGACAATTATGGACATAATTAATTTGGAAATTATTGGAAATTTGAATAGGGATAATTAATTCATATTGTGGTGAAAGAATTTGTAATAATATACGCCTAAGACACGAGGTTAGACTCGTTTGTGGTGTAAGACTGCCCGGACCCGCCCGGCAAATCCAGCAACCACAAACGGTAGTCTAATGTGAGAGGTCGAAGGCATAAATTAAATGCGTAATAGTTGTAATGACACGTGGTTAGACACGTTTGCGGTATAAGATTACCCGGACCCGCCCGGCAAATCCAGCAACCGCAAATGAGAGTCTAATGTGGGAGGTCTTACAAGGTTACGGTTATAATGAATTAAGTAACACTTAACCAAGATAAACATGTGGTGGGACATAAGGGTTAGGTGGGTGACCTGGGTGGCATGTGAAATACGATTAGAAACACTTAACCAAATTGAAACATGTAAAGAAGACATGAATAAGAGGGGGTTAAGTGGAAAATTCTGGTGGGGACCAAGTATAGGTGGAAAGCTTGTGTGAAGCATGAGGGACCCATTTCAAACCAGTAACCCACTAAGTATCTTTGTGAGCTCGAGTTAGATCGAGGACGGGACACGCTTACTGGGTTTGATTGTAAGAGGTCAAAACGGGTTAATGGTGGCAACGCAAGTCCGACGGGGTCATGTGTGTGCGTGGGCCCGGGCTGGTAGGTAAGACGTTGCATCATGTAGATATAAGCCATGCATCTTTAGTGGTATCGAGTTGCCACTTTGGGGAGTAATACACCCCACGGTGGGACCAACACGGGTATCTACGAGTTAGGGAGCCGATCATATTGGGGTAGTGGGAACAACTAGTAGAGATAGGGGCAGGCGGCACCTATGAAGACAACTAGGGGTACACGAAACTACCATTATGATTATTATGTAGGCGGGATCAACTCTTAGGTGACTAGTAGTCGTGCAGTATAGTAATTATCCTATAGTGATTAGGAGCGAGATTAACGCCAGAATATTCCTCCTGTTTGTTTTGCCTTGCCCACTTATTTCACAGTCATTCCTTATTTTACAAGTTTATGCCTTATCCTAATTACTTTAATAATCGTATCGTTAAAGTTATGGTACTCGCCAGACTTTATGTCTGACCCCCTTTGTTTTCGCCTCTTTTCTTCCTCCCCCCTCCCCCCCCCCAGGTTCTCAGGGTGGGACTAGTACTAGTGGAGCTTGATCTGGATCTTTCTCTCTCTCTTTTGGAAGTGCTTGGATTGCTGAAAGTAAAGTTCAGCTCATCTCTTTTATGGCTACTTATGTTGGGGTTATGCTTTTTATTTTATTTACTCAGAAAACAATTTATCAAGATGGTTACTAAGTGTACTTGGTTTTTCTGTTGGTTTATGATGTTGTTGTAATCAAACTATTTCTCCGCTGCAATAAACGTTATTTTTTTAAAATTTTCAAGTACCAATATATGTATCTGTCTTGTTATATTCTATTCTATTCACCAATAATACTCCATGAAAGTTAATGCATTCCCTTGAGAGTGACATTAATGGACGTGGGGTGTTACAACAACTCTGCAACCTGGTCTGAATCTCACCTATAAATACCCCCCCTCATTCCTTCGTGAAGGGGGATCGAATTTCATGACCCCGAAGGACTGCCCAAATATTTCTTGAGCATTCTTAAGTGATTTCTATCTCTCCAAACACCTTCAATTGAAGATCAAACATGAAGTTCATGATGGAATCAACCACAAATGGCCAAGCATCCTAGAAATTGAAGATCCTTCATCATTCTCCTTGCATCTTGTGGAGTTAATCCACTTCACCACTAATTTGCATAGATTTGAGTGGAGTTATTGTATAAGGAGAAATATGAATGCATCTTTGTGTAATCCTCATCTTGTAACCTTTAAAGTGATAATGAAAATTGCTATTAAAGTGGACGTAGACCTTTCCTAAAGGTCAAACCACAATAAAATTTGTGTCTTTTTATTCTTATTGTGATTGTGGTCTCTCTTCATACCGATTGGTGAAGTGCAATTTTTACACCTTTGGTGCTAATTCTAATTTCAGGATTAACAAAGCTAGAGATCTCTTCAATTTCCTTACCGATTCAAGTGTAATTTAGATCCTAGAAAGAGAGAAAATCGATAAATGAATGTAAAGAGAGAATTCATGTATGATGTAAAGAAAATTACCATAATGATAATTGATTCAAAAGTGGACGTAGATCTATTTTAGATCGAACCACAATAAAAACCCTTGTTCTTCATTTTTGCCTTTTTATTTTGTGATTACGTGGTTCCATATTTTAATCCAACCATTTGGTGAAGTGCTTATAAAGCACCTTTGGTGTTGAAATCGAATTTGGGTTTTAACATCTGGCGCCCACCATGGGGCCGCGTTCGCATCCCTTTCCTTCACACTTTTCTGAAACTTAAATGCCTGGCATTGAAGTTCTAAACCGCATCCTTCTCCGAAATCATGGCTAAATCAAAGAAGACCGCAAGCAAGACTCTAACGACCCGCATTCTACGCATCGGAGGATCGTAGAATATTTATTTCTTTTTCGTATGAGGTTATATAGCCGTGTAACTTTGGGAAATGACTATTGGGGTCATTTCCCATGTTCACGATTTTTGTCGATTTTTAGATAATCGTTTTACCACTAGTAAATCTTGTTTCGCCTATAACTTTTGTTTGGTAAGGATTTTTGACCTAAAACCACTTCCATTAGATCCGGATGATGGTTTACCTTTCCATAGAGTGGTCACACTTGTCAAATAGACTTACCGTTTGAAGATATGGCTGAATTAAGGTTTAGAAGGTGAAAAACGCTTAATTAGGCTTAACCGGGTGATTAGAAGCTTGGCCCATTGGGGGATTTCGGGATTAGAGCTATATGATGGCTGATTAGGGTTAGAGAAACCCTTTCTTTGTCATTTTTCATCCGCCACTAACATCCTCTCAACCCTAGCAATGGCCTCCACCTTCTAGAATCATCTTTAATCACCGTTTAATCAAGGATTAGGATAAACTACGTCAAATCAAGGCAAATCAACACCAAATCAGAGTTAGAGCTATTGTGTTGCATAGGGGAACGCCCCAAATCAGAGATAGTTTCAGATCTAAGTTTTATTTGTGGGTAAGGTGAGTAATTTGCATTGTTTTTCACTAATTACGGCTAATTAGGGGTGATTAGTGATAATTAGCGAAATTATGGATTAGAAAAATCTGGAAAAATTTGTAAAATTATAAAATATTACTTTAGGGCTCTGATAAAAATTTGGGTTAATTTGGATAAGTTTTGCTAATCCTATCATTGGTTATGGTTAAACATGATTAAGGGGAAAACAAGGGTTTTTGGGTATGTTTGATCTTTATATACATGTTAAATTATGGTTTTGGTGTTATGGTTGATTATACATGTTGTTATTACTGTTTGGAATGATTTGTGATTGCATAGAAAAGTTATATTGGTCGAAAACGCCGTCGTATGGCGTAAATAGCTCGCTGGAAAAGTTGCAAGAATTTGGATCATATCGAATTGCCCTCCCCCACTCGCGAAGCACGTATCACGAACCGGTGATGGAAGCTCGACCTGGACTGCCTTTGAGGCACACCCCATCACGAGCTGATCTGCTGCTTCGAACCCGAACCGCACAACATCCACGAGCTGATGCCACGAGCTGGAGATCACGACCCGACCCGGAGCCTATATCTCGAACCGAACCGCCAGAAGAAGGAGTGCACGAACCAAACACATCTCCACTACTCGGAATGGAGCTCACGAATCCACCTGGATGGGGAAGCCGACCCGATAGTGATGATCATGAAGCGTACTACTTCAGGAGGACAGAAGCGAACCAAATGGAGCTGTTTTTCGAACCGAACCAAAGGAGACCAAAACCCGAGATGCAAAGGTAGTCCAAATAGGAAGTAGAACTCAGGATCCAGTTGGGAACCAATGAGTTAACTTCATAAGTTGGACTTTACTGCGTGACGTGTGCAAATGGGTTATCGATATCTGTAGCTTTGACTCACCACTGAGAGACGGATATTGGCTATGGATCAATGCAATGGAGCCGTTATGACTCCATAGGGGCAAAGTGATCGTAGCAAGGAATTGGGTTACCAAAGTGGTTGATATCGTATAATTTACGCACTGAGTGTGAGATGTGAGGATGATTTCTATGCTTGATTGTTTGCCATCACTATGACATGCACACCCCCTCTCCCGTTATCTTTACACCTTATGCTAGTGTCACCTTAGAGTATTGTACATCTTGTTGTGCTAACTCTTTGGTTGCAGGTCCAGGTTCAGGTATGATTAGATTATACCTGTTAATGTTCTATTTTGTTACTTATCGCTCATACTATACTTTTGTCTGACCCAGAGTTTTATGTCTCTTCTTATTGCTCTTGGTGCTCTTAAACGGGCAGACTAGAGACAGGTTAGCTGGCTGTGCACGAATAGCTGTCCGGAGACGAGTAGGAGGCTTACCCGTATTATCCTCTATATATATTCTCCATGTGTCGCTGCTGGTCACTACTTTGGGCATTAGTAGTGTACACTTCCTTTACTTTGCTTTAGAGACAGTTTGAAAAGTTGTAATAATGATGATGTAGAACCTAAGCTGTAATTGGATTTCCGCTGCTATGATGGTTTAGTTTTCAGCATGTGCACTGTCTCGCCAGTTTTATGTCAAAGTTATGTTATTATTATATTTTATCCCTTGCACTGTGAGACATTCTACAGGTTCCTAGTTAGTTCAAATTCCCTTCTTTTCCTTTCTTTGGCGACCGTCCCGTGCTAGTCGGGCATTGGCGCAACACACTTTCATTGGAAATGTCGGCTGGTGTGGGGCGGGCCGTCACACTTGGTATCAGAGCTCTAGGTTGCGTAGTTAACCTAGAGAAAGACACCAGGGAGAGATAGTATACGTATACGTGAACGCGTATTTGTGATATTTTGGTTTTCAAAAGCTATATATATACTATTAGTATATCTAAGGATGGAGTCGCACTGCACTGGCACCACTAAAGAGATGGTTAATCGTTTTCTCCTTACAGATTGAACGATGAGCCGATTTGCAAGGAATACTGGTTCAGAATTCAATAATAGGAATGCTCCTAATATGAGGACAATGTTCACTGACTTCATGAGGGATATGCTTAGGGATGTTCAGAGAGCAGCTCCTAATGCTGCAAATGGTGGTGGTGCAGCGGTGCAGGCGTCTAGGGCCGATTTCGCCAAGCTTAACAAGGATTATACTAGTCTTGGCAGGAAGCCGTTCCAAGGAACGGAGTCGGCTATGGATGTTCAAGATTGGTTGGATAGTTGTGAGTGCATCTTCAAGGACTTGGGAATCGATGATGCCATGAAGAGAAAGTTAGCATTGCGTCAGCTTCAAGGACGAGCTATGAATTGGTGGAATGCTATTAAAGCAGCTACTCCTAAAGATCAAGTTACTTGGAATCAGTTTATGACTCGTTTCAGCGAAAAGTTCATTCCATCTGCTCACAAATCTGAATTGTTTAGGAAATTTTTGGAGCTTAAGAAGAATGGTAGGGCAGTCTCGGAATATATTGCTGAGTTCGAAACTTTATCGAAGTATGGATTATCTCTTATCGACACTGCCGAGAAGAAGAACGAGAAGTTCATAACCGTCTTAGATGAGTACTTAGGGGAGGGAAAGGATGATAAACCACATCGACGAGACGTTCGAGTCTATAGTGGGGAAAGCATTGAGATTGGAGAGCCTTTACCCTAAGTCAAGGGCCGATGTTGCTATTGCATCTGTAGAGGAACTAAAGCCGCAAGCAAGCGGTGAAGGTAAGAAGGAGTCTCAGAATAAGAGAAAACAGGATCAGTGTAATGACCCGGGATTTCTGGACGAACTAAAATGTATAAAAATTTAAAGTGAACAACAAATCGATAACTAAACTTATTAATGAAGGATAATTCATTTATAAAGCCAGAAAATGTGAGTAAAGACTTTCTTTACTACAACCAGAAGTGTAGCTAAACTTAATAGCGACATCGCTACTAAAGCACTGTAGCAAAGCGTTACTAAATCATCGTAGCAAAAAGCGTAACAAAACCTTTTAGTTGAAAATAATTTGTTTGAGAAACAAATTAAGTTAGCTTTTAAACACAATGACTTCGACATAGATTCACACCTAGACTAAGTTAATTAAACATTAACATATTTAGTCATTTGTAGACATGAACCAAGACATAGGCTTGCACAAGAAACAAATGATTTTTCATGCAACTAAATACAAATGGAACTAAGTAATTTAAGTAGAAATCACTTAACCTTTTAAAAGCTTTAACCCAAACATGATTGCGCAAGAACCCAACAGCAAGACAAGTGAGATAAGTGGACATAGACACTACACATAAACACTTAAGTAAATGAAGAGATTTGCCATGATTCATATAGGAATTGCGCAGGCATTTAATGCAAGATGTACAAAGATCTTAACCCATTTAGATTTAAGATTAAATACAATTTAATAGGTGTAAATTTGGTGGCCATATGAATCCATGCGTGGGTTTATGACCAAGGAAACTTAAGCATTTTAAAAGAATTTCCATAAACAAAGGACATAAGCATTTAAAGCCTTTGTCAATAAGTGAAAACCATGGTATGGCCATCCTTTCTCCAACCATGCCTTGAGCATGAAATGCCAAACCAAAGTGTAGCCATCAATGAACATTTTCTGCTGTAAATTCCTGCGCCAAATAATATGATGGAAGAATATAGGATTTAGTTAAATTAATGGTAAAGGAAAACTAATATAATACATTATATGTTAGCCTATATATATGTGGTTGTTTTCCCATTTTGCTGGCACCTGAAAATCGAGCAAAAGCAAAGGAAATTGGAAACTAAAATACACCACAAACCTGTTGTTTAATTGTGAGTAAACACTTACTGAATTCACCTATATTTATTCATGCAAGTATTTGAGAATGCTATGTTTTGTTTGGGTTTATTACTGCTGAGATATACATGCTAATTGCTTACTGTTGTGGACTATTTACTGTTAAAGACCTAAAGTATGAATGCATATATAGATCGAGATGGATTCCATGCACGTACACAAGCTTATATACATGTGACATTATACTGATTAGCTGAGATATAGGTTTATTACATTGGAAACATTTAAACATCCATGTACTGTTAAATAAATTTGCAAACATGAAAAATCAAACTCCACGAATCAACATCTCAGGGTGATAGGCTAGTGCGCCTTGCATTAACATGAATTTAGAAACAAACGGTGTGATTTTTAAGTTATTAGATCAAGAGAAAAGAGATTATAGTCGAGAAATGGAAATTTGCTTAGCATGATTTATATACATGTTTATAAATTGAATGGTTAAGTATATAGTTGCGCAACAAGTTGTAGAATATAGGAAAAATATAAATACAAGTTCGTAACGTGTAGTTTTGTGCTGGGAAGAGTTTTGGGGTGTCTTTGGTCGAGTTTGACTGTCTAGGGTTCACGTCGAACTGCACCACGACAAAGGTAGTAGGGGATGTCGTGTCAGGGGGAAATGGGAGCGGTGGTCGTCGTCGAGGAGTAGCTGAAGGCGCCAGGTCTCCGGTGGCCTGAGGCGTTCGGTAGGTGGAGTTTCATTGATCCAAGAAAAACTGAGTGAGGAAGGGTTTTTGTGCATGTAGGCTGTCTCGGCTTTGAGCCGGAGCTGCACCTTGCCTACTGCGAGGGGGACCACCGTACTAGTGGCGAGTGGCGCGTCTAGTCAGGGACAAGAGATGGTCGGAGTCATATGGGCCCCGGTGGCCTGAGGCGTGGGGTTGAGGATGATTCTTTGATCGGGGGTTTACTTGATCTGGCACTAGGCCGGATCACTTGAAAACCAAGTGATATGCCATGCAGATCACATGTTTTCAAGTGATCTGCACTTGCCAGATCACTTGATCTGGCACTAGGCCAGATCACTTGAAAACTAGGTGATCTGCCACGTAGATGACCAGTTTTGAGGTGATCGGCACTTGCCAGATCACCAGATCTGGCAAGTTGCCAGACCACTTGAAACAAGGTGATCTGCTGTGCAGATCACCAGTTTTGAAGTGATCTGGCACTGCCAGATCACCAGATCTGGCAAGTTGCTAGATCACTCAAAAACAAGTTATCGGCCAGGCCGATCACGTGATTTTTGAAAATCTGAAAAATGAATTTTTTGAAAAAAATGAGAAAATTAGGAAAAAGGATTCGAGAATTTGTTTATTTAATTTATTTAATAATAAATTAAATAATTAAATAAATAAGATTATAATTAAATATATAAATTAGGAAAATTTATATATATCTTTTCGTCTAACATTTTTATCATATCTAAAAATGGAAATCGATGTATACATTATTTAAATGATTTAATCAGAGAAAAGGGAAGTGTTTATTTTATTATGTCGAAGCAACAATAAATAAAATAAGATTGGATCAAGAGAAAGGATTAACTGTCGATATTAGATTCAAACGTTTTGACCCCGGGTTTTATAAAAACGGATTTTTACATTAGAAAGGTTTAGGCCCGTGCTTTGCATACTGTGTAGTATGATATTGAAGGAAGGAGTTAAGCTAATATTTTTCGAAATAAAAATATTAAAGGAATTTGGATTTTTGGAATAGGAATTTAAATGAATTACTAAAATTAGAAACTGACTAGAATTAGTAAGTTGAATGATTTTCCGAGTATCGATCTGATGTTGGTTTCGGCCTTCGGGGTTTATACTTAGGAAGTTGTACCCTTAATAATTACAGTTAGAGACTGATCGATGTGAAAGAATAGTGATACGTAAATAAGCTATGGAAATGTTTTCCAGTGTTAATAGCATATATTTTCTAAAAATAGAAAATCAGGAAATATGAATATATATATGAAAATGGTTGATCAATAGAAATTCCAATTGGAAATAAGATTGATGTTTGCACACGTGTTTTCATTTAATAGTTAAATCACCGACTATCAAAGTTCTGACCATTCTAACGTTGTTAATATGGAGAGACTGGTTGGATTATTATCTGAAGAACCACTCCGTATTAGCATAAGCGTTGTGAATCAGATATGCTGAAGTTAATTGAAGACGGAGTAAAGTGCAAGGGCTGTTGTATAAATCCTAGGTAAAGATTTCCTAGGATGGATGTACGGAATAGTGCCTTCGGTTTGTCCAGTCCTAGGAAAACTTGTATGGACGAATGTCTGACAGAATATTCCTAACTAATCATGTACATTGATCTTTTCAAATGTAGTTATGTAGTGGTAGAGAAATTCGTTTCTCTTACTTTATACTCATAATATATTTTTGGGAAAGTCAATTAGTGATTGGCGGGTCTTGATAATGTGACATTCAAAGCAAATCAAAAGAGTGTCAAGATAGGTTTAGCCTCAAGCTTCACAACCGGAAATGACAAAAATCGGGCAGGCAGCCTGGCTATGTGGGTAGCTCCCATTAGGGTGTATTATCACCTATCTAGAGATATTTCCTTGTTTCTTATTCTATCAATTTTGTCCCGTTCAGGAAATGGTTGCGGCCATAACCATTGGTGATATACATTCGATACACTCAAGAGAAATGAGTGGTTGGTCATGTGTGGTCGAGTTGCAAGATGTTCTTGTTGAACTCCGGTGTATCGTTTCTAGAGTACACTGATCGAAAGGTGGTTCCATACCTTTTCATAGTTGGAAACCCAAATATCCATAAGCGCTTAACGGTTTTGTTTGTATACTACATAGTAAAATGTGAGATGAAAGCATTTTACTAGATTATAAAATATTTGTGGAACCTTAGACATTATCATAATATCTGGCTTATGTATGCAAACTATTTTGGTCTCATAAGGTAAAAACCCGTTCCGTATTCACAACGTGGTCTTATGAATCATTGTGATTTATTTAAACTTGTTTATAAATCGTTTACTCATACCAGTCCATGACTGACCCGAAGTTTATTTTTCTGTGTTTTCCTTAAACTCTTGGGTACTCATAATACTTATAATGAGTAGACAAGTGATCCAGGTCTTGAGTTAACTTTGGAGTAGCTGGATGGCAGGATCTGAAATGTTGGCTTATCTATCATATGTTATGTATAATTATCCGAATGTCGGTTCACCTGTAATGTTATGTATAACTATTCTGCAATTTAGTCACACAAAGGTTAGGTATGTAATTGTGATGACATGTATCCCTATGTATGAAGTACTCTAATGTACTTGACTTATGTTCTGTAATATTTTGGGTTATTATATATTGTCCCAAGTTCCGCTGTGAGATTCTGATGTCTTTTCTTAGTTATATTCTTCTATCTATTTCTTTTCTTATATAATGATACAACTTCCGAGGTGTTCGAAAGTTGGGTCATTACAGTTGGTATCAGAGCTTAGGTTACCGTATACCTAGGCTTTGGGTGAGTATTGAGAGAGCGTATTTTAAAGTTGGATGTTATTATATATATATATATAATATACATACTTAGGATAGATCAACTTAAATAGATCCAGTATTCTAATATCCGATCGAGTTTTGATTATCAACCTATTATAATTCAGGTGATTAAGTATGAATACCCGTGGACGAAGATGTCGATCTAGTGGAACCACCACTACCAATGGACATGCCACCAACCCAAATCAAGTAGAAACTGTGGAAGAAGTTATCCCAGTTCAACCTATGGTAAATTTTGCAATTATCTGCAAGGAGTATAACACTCTAGGAGGGAAGGTTTTCAAAGGACCTGAATCACTCATTGAAGTTCAAGCGTGGTTAAGATCATGTGAGAGGATTTTCAAAGGACTGAATTTGAATGATGAGAAGAAACGTCTTTTGGCTTCATGGCAACTTCAAGGAGCTGCTGCAATCTGGTGGGATGCACAGACAACAAATGTTCCAGAAGATGATTTTACTTGGGAAAAATTCAAAGTGGAGTTCGAAGCACAATTTCTTCCTGCAGCAGGCAAAACTAGGATGTCCCAGGATTTCATAGATCTTAAGCAAGGAAACATGTCGATAGCAGATTACGAGAATAAGTTTAATGCACTATCCTGTTTTGGATCGGAGTTGATCAACACTTCACTCAAGAAGAATGAGATGTTCATAGCAGGTTTGAAGGATAATTTGCAAGAAAGATGATTGGGCATCTGAAGAGTCCATTCGTTGACTTAGTTGACGTGGCAATTCGATATGAAGCACTAGATGCAAAGAAACCAGTGGTGAAGGAACAGACTGGAGAAAATAGTGGAGTGAATCCCAACAAAAGGAAATTTAATCCGAATTGGAAAAACAAGGAAAATGGAAAAGAGGGAGGGGAGAAGTCCCAGGATCGTTACAAAAATTTGATGTGCCACAACTGTAAAGAGAAGGGACACATCGCTAGGTTTTGTAAGAATCCAAAAGTCAAGAAGCTGGAACAACCTCAACAAAAACCTCAGGAACCGGGTAACACTTTTGTCCAACAGTATTTATGCTATAATTGTCATCAGCCGGGACATTTGATTAAGGATTGCCCGCTTATGAAGAAAGGAACACAACCAAGGGTCTTTGCTTTAATGGATAAGCCATCAACCTCTGCGGATGTGGAGATGGAAGGAGTTACGGAAGGTACCTTATTCTTTTTATAATAAAGTTAAGATTTTAAGATTTGAATAAAATCAGATTGGTGAGTTCCGAAAAAAAGATAACTAATTTAAGAATTATTTAGTATAAACTTTAACAGAGTTAAGTAAAACTAGAAATAGAGATCGTTGGCAATGGATTCAAGTAAAAAGAGAATTCGGGACAGATGAATATATTTGAATGAGTCGATTCAAATTAAGGAAGTATATATGATTTGGAATTTATTTTCCAAATGTAATCATGATATTTTGAGATAAGATGAAGTTAAAAAAAATTAGAACCTAACGGGAGATTGGTTTAGTTGAATAATTTTCTGAATATCTATCTGATGTTGATTTCGGTCTTCGGGGTTATACTTAGAGGGTTATTCGCTTACCGATCTATGGTTAGAAACTAATGAAAGTTGAGAAATAGTAATGCAGTAATAGAAATGTTTTCTAACGGTAGTAACAAATGTTTTAGTTATGGAAATAACTGTGATAAATAACAAATGGCTGATGTGTGTTGGTAATTTATGGAGATAAATTTATAACTCAAATTATAGCTTGAATCTATGCGTTAATCACAAATTTCGAGGATAAGGGGGAAAGATTGTAATGACCCGGGATTTCTGGACGAACTAAAATATATAAAAAATTAAAGTGAACAACAAATTGATAACTAAACTTATCAATGAAGGATAATTCATTTATAAAGCCAGAAAATGTGAGTAAAGACTTTCTTTACTACAACCAGAAGTGTAGCTAAACTTAATAGCGACAGCGCTACTAAAGCACTGTAGCAAAGCATTACTAAATCATCGTAGCAAAAAGCGTAACAAAACCTTTTAGTTGAAAATAATTTGTTTGAGAAACAAATTAAATTAGCTTTTAAACACAATGACTTCGACATAGATTCACACCTAGACTTAGCTAATTAAACATTAACTTATTTAGTCATTTGTAGACATGAACCAAGACATAGGCGTGCACAAGAAACAAATGATTTTTCATGCAACTAAATACAAATGGAACTAAGTAATTTAAGTAGAAATTACTTAACCATTTAAAAGCTTTAACCCAAACATGATTGCGCAAGAACCCAACAGCAAGACAAGTGAGATAAGTGGACATAGACACTACACATAAACACTTAAGTAAATGAAGAGATTTTCCATGATTCATATAGGAATTGCGCAGGCATTTAATGCAAGATGTACAAAGATCTTAACCCATTTAGATTTAAGATTAATACAATTTAATAGGTGGAAATTTGGTGGCCATATGAATCCATGCGCGGGTTTATGACCAAGGAAACTTAAGCATTTTAATAGAATTTCCATAAACAAAGGACATAAGCATTTAAAGCCTTTGTCAATAAGTGAAAACCATGGTATGGCCATCCTTTCTCCAACCATGCCTTGAGCATGAAATGACAAACCAAAGTGTAGCCATCAATGAACATTCGATGTTGTAAATTCCTGCGCCAAATAATGTGATGGAAGAATATAGGATTTAGTTAAATTAATGGTAAAGGAAAACTAATATAATACATTATATGTTAGCCTATATATATGTGGTTGTTTTCCCATTTTGCTGGCACCTGAAAATCAAGCAAAAGCAAAGGAAATTGGAAACTAAAATACACCATCAACCTGTTGTTTAACTATGAGTAAACACTCACTGAATTCACCTATATTTATACATGCAAGTATTTGAGAATGCTATGTTTTGTTTGGGTTTATTACTGCTGAGATATACATGCTAATTGCTTATTGTTGTGGACTATTTACTGTTAAAGACCTAAAGTATGAATGCATATATAGATCGAGATGGATTCCATGCACATACATAAGCTTATATACATGTGCACATTATACTGATTAGCTGAGATATAGGTTTACTACATTGGAAACTCTTAAACATCCATGTACTGTTAAATAAATTTGCAAACATGAAAAATCAAACTCCACGAATCAACATCTCAGGGTGATATGCTGGTGCGCCTTGCATTAACATGAATTTAGAAACAAACGGTGTGATTTTTAAGTTATTAGATCAAGAGAAAAGAGATTGTAGTCGAGAAATGGAAATTTGCTTAGCATGATTTATATACATGTTTATAAATCGAATGGTTAAGTATAAAGGTGCGCAACAAGTTGTAGAACATAGGAAAAATATAAATACAAGTTCGTAACGTGTAGTTTTGTGTTGGGAAGAGTTTTGGGGTGTCTTTGGTCGAGTTTGACTGTCTCGGGTTCACGTCGAACTGCACCACGACGGGGGCAGTAGGGGACGCCGTGCCAGGGGAAATGGGAGCGGTGGTCGTCGTTGAGGAGTGGCTGAAGGCGCCAGGTTTCTGGTGGCCTGAGGCGTTGGGTAGGTGGAGTTTCATTGATCGAAGAAAAACTGAGTGAGGAAGGGTTTTTGTGCGTGTAGGCTGTCTCGGCTTTGAGCCGGTGCTGCACCTCGCCTACGGCGAGGGGGACCACCGCACTGGTGGCGAGTGGCGCGTCTGGTCAGGGACAAGAGATGGTCGGAGTCGCATGGGCCCCGGTGGCTTGAGGCGTGGGGTTGGAGATGATTCTTTGATCGGGGTTTTACTTGATCTGGCACAAGGCCAGATCAATTGAAAACCAAGTGATCAGCCATGCAGATCACATGTTTTCAAGTGATCTGCACTTGCCAGATCACTTGATCTGGCACTAGGCCAGATCACTTGAAAACTAGGTGATCTGCCATGCAGATCACCAGTTTTGAGGTGATCGACACTTGCCAGATCACCAGATCTGGCAAGTTGCCAGACCACTTAAAACAAGGTGATCTGCTGTGCAGATCACCAGTTTTGAAGTGATCTGGCACTGCCAGATCACCAGATCTGGCAAGTTGCCAGATCACTCAAAAACAAGTGATCGGCCAGGCCGATCATGTGATTTTTGAAATTTTAAAAAATGGAATTTTTGAAAAAATGAAAAAATTAGGAAAAAGGATTCGAGAATTTGTTTATTTAATTTATTTAATAATAAATTAAATAAATAAGATTGTAATTAAATATATAAATTAGGAAAATTTATATATATCTTTTCGTCTAACATTTTTATCATATATAAAAATGGAAATCGATGTATACATTATTTAAATGATTTAATCAGAGAAAAGGGAAGTGTTTATTTTATTAAGTCGAAGCAACAATAAATAAAATAAGATTGGATCAAGAGAAAGGATTAACTGTCGATATTAGATTCAAACGTTTTAACGCCGGGTTTTATAAAAACGGATTTTTACATTAGAAAGGTTTAGGCCCGTGTTTTGCATACGGTGTAGTATGATATTAAAGGAAGGAGTTAAGCTAATATTTTTCGAAATAAAAATATTAAAGGAATTTGGATTTTCGGAATAGGAATTTAAATGAATTACTAAAATTAGAAACTAACTAGAATTAGTAAGTTGAATGATTTTCCGAGTATCGATCTGATGTTGGTTTCAGCCTTCGGGGTTTATACTTAGGAAGTTATTCCCTTAATAATTACAGTCAGAGACTGATCGATGTGAAAGAATAGTGATACGTAAATAAGCTATGGAAATGTTTTCCAGTGTTAATAACATATATTTTCTAAAAATAGAAAATCAGGAAATATGAATATATATATATATATATATGAAAATGGTTGATCAATAGAAATTCCATTTGGAAATAAGATTGATGTTTGCACACATGTTTTCATTTGATAGTTAAATCACCGACTATCAAAGTTTCTGACCATTTTAACGTTGTTAATATGGAGAGACCGGTTGGATTATTATCCGAAGAACCACTTCGTATTAGCATAAGCGTTGTGAATCAGATATGCTGAAGTTAATTGAAGACGGAGTAAAGTGCAAGGGCTGTTGTATAAATCCTGGGTAAAGATTTCCTAGGATGGATGTACAGAATAGTGTCTTCGGTTTGTCTAGTCCCAGGACAACTTGTATGGACGAATGTCTGACAGAATATTCCTAACTAATCATGTACATTGATCTTTTCAAATGTAGTTATGTAGTGGTAGAGAAATTCGTTTCTCTTACTTTATACTCATAATATATTTTTGGGAAAGTCAATTAGTGATTGGCGGGTCTTGATAATGTGGCATTCAAAGCAAATCAAAAGAGTGTCAAGATAGGTTTACCCTCAAGCTTCACTACCGGAAATGACAAAAATCGGGCAGGCAGCATGGCTATGTGGGTAGCTCCCATTAGGGTGTATTATCACCTATCTAGAGATATTTCCTTGTTTCTTATTCTATCGATTCTGTCCCATTCGGGAAATGGTTGCGGCCACAACCATTGGTGATATACATTCGATACACTCAAGAGAAATGAGTGGTCAGTCATGTGTGGTCGAGTTGCAAGTTGTTCTTGTTGAACTCTGGCGTATCGTTTCTAGAGTACACTGATCGAAAGGTGGTTCCATACCTTGTCATAGTTGGAAATCCAAATATCCATAAGCGCTTAACGGTTTTGTTTGTATACTACATTGTAAAATGTGAGATGAAAGCATTTTACTGGATTATAAAATATTTGTGGAACCCTAGACATTATCATAATATCTGGCTTATGTATGCAAACTGTTTTGGTCTCATAAGGTAAAAACCCGTTCCGTATTCACGGCGTGGTCTTATGAATCATTGTGATTTATTTAAACTTGTTTATAAATCATTTACTCATACCAGTCCATGACTGACCTGGAGTTTATTTTTCTGTGTTTTCCTTAAACTCTTGGGTACTCATAATATTTATTATGAGTAGACAAGTGATCCAGGTCTTGAGTTAACTTTGGAGTAGCTGGATGGCAGGATCTGAAATGTTGGCTTATCTATCATATGTTATGTATAATTATCCGAATGCTGGTTCACATGTAATGTTATGTATAACTATTCTGCAAGTTAGTCACACAAAAATTAAGTATGCAATTGTGATGACATGTATCCCTATGTATGAAATACTCTAATGTACTTGACTTATGTTCTGTAATATTTTGGGTTATTATATATTGTCCCAAGTTCCGCTGTGAGATTCTTATGTCTTTTCTTAGTTATATTCTTCTATCTATTTCTTTTCTTATATAATGATACAACTTCCGAGGTGTTCGAAAGTTGGGTCGTTACAATCAGACCAAGGGTGGTCAGAAAAAGAAGGACAAGAAAGATAAAGAGTGCTTTAGTTGTGGCAAGAAGGGCCACTATGCAAGAGATTGTCATAAAAAGCATGGGGAAAGGAAGTGCTTCAATTGCAGCCAAGTGGGACATCACAAGGATAATTGCCCGCAACCCCCTAAAGAGAAGCAGATTGTGAAAGCATATGCTATCAACGCTGTTCCTTCTTCATCGAATGCCCTAACTGCGGCGGAGAAGGGAAAGGGCGTCATTATTCGAGGTATGCTTTCTATTTATAATGTTTCTGTTCTAGTTTTGTTGATAGCGAGGCATCCCATTCATTCATATCTAGTGACCTGGTAGATAAGTTGGGATTGGAGCCTGAGATAGTCGATAGACCTTTAGTTGTGACGAACCCGATAGGTGGTTCGACTAGTCTTTGCATGATTTGTTGTAATGTGGTCTTATCGAGTTATGGATGTATGTTTGCTTGTGATTGCTTAGTTGTTTTGGTAGTATTATCTCACGTAGATTGTCTGATTTCGAAGGAAATGTTCCTTGAGTGCTTGTCTGATATTGGTTTAGGCCTTTGGGGCTTGTGCTTGGGGAATGTCAAGTTCGACTAGGATGGTTTGCGTGAGATATAAGAAGTTGTTGTGATTTCCATTGAATGATATTTCGGCTTACTCGAGGAGTGATGTGCAGCCGTGGCATGATAAGACTGTTCAATGGTATGGACTGCCCCGAGTTGGATTCGATAGGGCTAGGAGATGACTCGAGTGGGACTCGAGAATGCTGTAAAGTAATGGATTGTTTAGGACCCTATGTTGATGTTGTCTTTGGTTCAAGAATGGTAGAACTTTGAAGGGATAAGATGTGCTCGTTGATCGTGGAGATGCAACGAGGGCTAGGACGATTCAAGTTGAACTTGAACTCATAAAAGAAAAATTGTTGTTCGTTGATCTTGGAGATGCAACGAATAGAGAGACGACTCATGTTGGACTTGAGATTTGTCAGTAATGGGTACTCGAGACTGGGTCTGAGTATGTGGGTAGCTCTTCTGATGAGGGTACCAAGAAATCGTCGATACTTAGAGTGTTCTAGGCGGACTCGCAGCAGGGGTATCTGGGGACGCCCGTTACCTTAGATCCATTGGACGTGATCTAGTTATCCTTGGAGGATAAATATACGTTGGACGTACGGTAGTTCGTATGGAGGTGGGGCTTCCATTAGCCTTGGGATTGGTTGGACCGGTCAAGTAGGCATCGACGTATGTATTGAGGCGGGGCTTCCATTAGCCTTGGATTTGGTTGGACCAGTCAGGTAGGTATCGACGTATTTATGGCTTTAGAAGTTGGTAGATAGGACATGTTTGGTGGATGTTGTGGTTGCTATGTTTGTTCCTATTTTTATTCCCTTAAGTAGACTATCACTTGTAGGATTCTGGTAATAGAGAATGAAGAGACGACGACATACACGAACGCCTGTGCTATCGGACTAGGTGCGATAGCTGATGCATTGAATAGGAGACATGACAGTTTAGATGCTATGTTTCTTGAATGGAAGCAACTGGAGTATATCGTGGGATATGTTCTCAGACGTAAGTATGGATTTGATCCAGAAATGCTAGCAAGTTTGATGGTTAGACCGACTTTGATTGAGCGGATTGATTCTAGTCAAAGGGAAGATCTTAGTCTATCAGAAATCATCTCCAAGTTAGAAATGGGAATCGACGAGGAGAAGAAAAAGTATGGGCTTGATCGGGATGGATGGCTTAGAAAGAATGGGAGACTAGTTGTACCCAATGTCAATGGATTGAGAGATGAAGTGCTTAGAGAATGTCATCACTCAAAACTGACTATACATCCCGGTGGTAATAAAATGTATCGAGACATGAAGCAGACCTACTACTGGGAAGGAATGAAATGAGACGTTGGGATGTTTATATCCAAATGCATGAACTGCCAGCTAGTTAAAGCTGAGCAAAAGAAACATAGTGGTTTGTTGCAACCCTTATAAATTCCAGAATGGAAATGGGAACAAGTCTCAATGGGTTTCATTGATGGGTTACCAAGGACTAGATCGGGCCATGATAGCATCTGGGTGATTGTGGACCGATTGACAAAGAGTGCAAGGTTTATACCCGTCAAGTCGAACAGAACGACAACTAAATTAGCGGAACTATTATGAAGTGGGTAGTGAGATTTCATGGAGTACCCAAAGGCATTGTAAGTGACCGAGATCCGTTGTTCACTAGTGGATTTTTGAAGAGCTTACAAGAGGCTTTAGGATCAGAACTACATCTCAGTACCGCATATCATCCTCAAACCGATGGTCAGATAGAGAAGGTGAATCGTGTATTAGAAGATCTCTTAAGAGCTTGTGTATTGGATTTTGTTGGATCATGGGACGATCATTTGCATCTAGTAGAGTTTGCATATAAAAACAATTATCAATCCAGTATTGGTATGGCTCCATTTGAAGCTTTATACGGAAGACCATGCAACTCACCATCATGTTGGTTAGAAAACGGTGAGAAATTTGTGCTTGGGCCAGATGTGATAAGAGAAACCTCAAATCAGATCAAGCTTATCCAACAACGAATGAAGGCTGCCTAAGATAGGAAGAAGAGTTATGTTGATAAGAGACGAAGAGAGTTGAAATTCTCTGTTGGCGACTTTGTGTTTGTCAAGATTTCTCCGTTAAAGAGTGTGATTCGATTTGGTAGGAAAGGCAAGTTAGCACCAAGATTTGTTGGTCCATTCCCAGTTCTCGAACAAGTTGGGAATTTGGCATATAAAGTTGAGTTGTCGGACAAGATGGCGGGAGTTCATAACGTATTTCATGTTTCCCAGTTAAGGAAATTAGTGCATGACCCAGATATGGATATTTCACCTGATCAGTTGGATGATATCGAAGTAGAACCTGAGGCGGTTGGGAACCGCAAGCCGATTTGTATTGTTAAGCACGATACAAAGAAACTTCGAAGGAAAGCGTTGAATATAGTCAAGGTTCAGTGGGGGCGAGAATGAGAATGACTGTAATTGGGAAACAGAGGAGAGCATAAGGAAATCACATCCAGAAATCTTTGCCTGGTAAGATTTTAATAGTGATAGTTTCTTCCCTTGTTAGTGAACCACATGCTAGGGTAGGCTTGTTGTGCTTGTTGTGTAGGTTTGGTTGTTTGTGAATGACTGATAGGCATGCAGAATGTAACACCCCGTATTTCTGTTAATACTAATATTCACAAATTAAAAGAATTAATATTGAGAATTTGCACGAAATAGCCTTAAAAAGGCATATAACAAATTTGAGATATGTGAATTGCCTTAAAAGGCGAAAAATGGAATTAAGACATTAATTGGAAAATTAATGTGTAGAAATGGTCATAAGTTAATTATGGATTAATTTGAATTCATGAATAGGTGCGTGTGTATATATATATATATATATATATTTATATATATATGGGCAGTTAATGTAAACATGAATAGAAGTTTATTAATTTGCTGAGTGTTTGCTGAGTCACTTCTGACTCATTGCTGAGTCAATAAGATAAACCCCATCTTGTCTAAATGGCTGCGGTTATTTCTAGGTTAAATCTAATGGCCTAAATGAATCCTAACATCTATAAATAAGTGGGTAGACTCTAACCCTAAATCACTTGAAAAATTGGAGAGCTACCAACATGCCGTTGCCATGGAGTTCAGCATAGCCGTCACAAACTAAAGAAGAAGAAGGCCTAATCTACAAACCAAATCTACTCAAATCAAATCAAAAGCTCTCTCTCTTTCTATTTCTCTTCTTTAAAATTGTGAGTATGATGAATCTCACAATATTATTATAAAATAATTTGATTAAGTTATGAATGGATCACAAGAAAGTGATATGAATTGTTATGTATTTGTAAATTATGTTGTGGATCTCTTGTTATGCTATTATGTTATCATATATATGTTGTTATGTTGTAGTGATTATGTTGTAAATAATCCTATGCTATGTCATATGTGATTAATCATGCTATGCTATGTTGTAAATCATATCATGCTATGTTGCAAATTATGATATGCTATGTTGTAAATCTTATATATGTTGTAGATCTCATATTATCACATATGTTGAAATACTTATGTTATATGATAATGATGTCATGTTAAGTTGTGTTGAATCATACAAGTTGTAAAATCATGATGTTAGTATTTATGCGAATTGGATCATGTTTAAAGTTTATGTTTTTTTTATAATAGATCTTGATTATGGGAATTTGCCTATTGGGTTAGGTGTACCCATATACATGAATCTACAAATTAATTGGATCTTGAATATGGGAATTTGCCTATTAAGTTAGGTGTACCCATATACATGAATCTATGATTAAATGAATTTTGATTTTTGGGAATTTGCCTATTGAGTTAGGTGTACGCATATAAAACCATATTGTTAATGATGTTGATTCACACATGTCCTATACAAGTTTATGAAATTTGATCAAAATCATATTATGTGAATTATGAATAAGTTGACACCCTTAGATCCATGACATGTATAACCTTATGCAAGTTGTAATGTATGCAAGTTTTACCCCTTGTTATGATTTATTTAGTCACATATATATGTTGTTGTTGTGAATATTTTCTTTTATGCTATGAGTTAGACTAATAGGGTCTAGCATACATTTTGCGAATAAACGTTCAAACGTGGGGTAGGGGTAATATTAGGAAATTAATAAATTGGGGTGCAATTGATATGATTTTGCATGCCTTAAATGGATGTCCATAATTGAGTCAATTATGGACATTGTTAAATTTGGAATTAATTAATAATTCAAGTAGGGAATTATTAAAATTGCGGAAAGTGGATTATTAATAATAATCAATGCTTAGGACACGAGGTTGGACCTGTTTGTGACGTAAACCTGCCCGGACCCGCCCGGCAAATCCAGTAGTCACAAATGTCGGCCCAATGTGAGAGGTCCTAGGCCCAAACTAAAGCATAAAAGTTGTAAAGACACGAGGTTAGACTCTTTTATGGTGTAAGACTGCCCGGACCCGCCCGGCAAATCCAGCTGCCATAAATGCCAGTCTAATGTTAGAGGTCTTTATGAGGTTATGGCCTTAATGAATTAAGAAATACTTAGCCAGATAATCATGTAAGGTGGGACATGGGGGTTAAGTAGGTGCCTTGGGTGGCATGAGGAATCTAGTGGTTGCCTTTAGAGGCATTTGAAATACGATTAGACTTAACCAAATACACATGTAAATGAACATGACTAAGTGGGTTAAGTGGATGGACTAATGGGACAAGCTTAGGTGGAATGCTTGTGGGAAATAATGGGGGCCCATTTCAACCAGTGTCCCAAAAGGTATCTTTGTGGGCTCGACCCAAGTCGAGGACGGGACACACATACTGGGTGACTATAAGAGGCCAAAACAGGGAGCGGTGGCAACGCAAGTCCAACGGGTTTCATATGCGTGTGTGGACCCGGGCTGGTAGGTAAGACGTTGTTGCATTGTTTAGGTATAAGCCGTGCATCTCCGTTATATCGGGTTGCCACTTTAGGGGAATGATACACCCCACTGTGGGGCCAGCACGGGTATCTACGAGTAGGGAGCCGATCGAAAAATGGAAAGTGGGGTACACCTAGTGGAGATAGGGGCAGGCGGCACCTATGTAGTCAGCTAGGAGTACGTAAAGCCATTAAGAAAGTTTCTAAGTGAAGCTAAGTGGAATCAATCTTTAGGGTGACTGGTGTGGTGCAGTATAGTGTTTATCCTTTAGTATTTAGGAGCGCCTATAACGTTTCCTTTAGCGATTGTCTATGTCCTTAATATGCTCTTTCATAGACATTTCCTTGTTTTCCAGCTTATGCCTTAGTCCAGTTATTTTGATAATAGTATTGTAGAATTATCATACTCGCCAGACTTTATGTCTGACCCCCCCCTCTTTTTCATCTTTTTTCTCCCTTCAGGTCCTCAGGTTGGGCCAAGTTCCAGTGGAGTCTGATTGGATTGCTTTTCTCTTGGAAAGCTTGGACTGCTGAAGTAAAGTCCAGCTTGTTATCTTTCTTTTTAATGGCCATTTATGTAATGGGATTATGTGCTTATTTTATCAAGATAGATATTGTACTTGACTTTGATTATGGTGTTATGATGTAATCAAACATGTTTTGACTTCTGCTGCAATTGAAATAAAGTTTTTAAATTTCCAAGTACTATTTTATATCTGTCTTGTTGAAATTTTACTGTTCTATATTCACCTAAAACCTCCATAGAAGTTAATGCATTCCCTTTGTGAGTGACATTAATGGACGTGGGGTGTTACACGTGGTATCAGAGCATAAGGTTACCAGAACAGATAAAATTTTTAGAAAAATATTTTTCTAAAGTATTTTTGGAAGAAGTGCTTTCAAAAACATGTTATTTAGAGAAAGTTTTTATGAAAAACATAATCCCAAATAGCCATATCCTTATCTTTATCTTTCGAATTCTCCATTTTGAGTCTTTCCTTTTTCGTTTCAGCATGGCTGAAGAACTTAATCTCCCAGAAGGTGTGACGATTCCAGGGTGGTTTAGGAGATATTTGGAGGCTAGGGCCACCACTGCAGGCCCAGCAGATGTTCCTCCACCCCTAGTTGCACCCATTCCTCCTCCTCCTCATCGTGTTGACACTTTTGCAAAGACGTGCAAGGAATTTAAGGCTACGGGAGGAAAAACTTTTCAAGGGACTGAGACGTTTGTGGAGGCCAGAGACTGGCTTAAGGAGACTGAGGAATTGTTGGATATCTTTGAAGTGGAAGATGGGAGGAAAGTCCGTTTAGCTGCTTGGTTAATGAGGGGAGAGGCCTCGTTTTGGTGGAAGGTCACTAACGGGGAACGTCCAGTTGATTCATGGGCGGATTTCGGACGAAGGTTTGAGGCAAAGTTTCTTTCAAGGGCAGAGGAGAATTTAAATATGGAAAAATTCCTGACATTAAAGAAAGGGAGCTTACCAGTGAAGGAGTATGTCAATAAATTTAATCAGTTAGCAAGGTTTGGCTTGGAGTTGGTGAACACGCCAGAGAAGAAAGCTTTGAGGTTCGTTAGAGGCTTGAATGAACCGTTGCAAGGGTTGGCTATGACCCACATCCCTATGGGAGCCACCTTTGAAAGGCTAGTAGAAATGGCACTTATGCATGAGGATAAGGCAGTTGAAAAGAAAGGGGATCAGAAGAAACCCCAACAACAAAATAAGAAGGGTGGTAAAAACAATAATGGCAAAGGGAAGAAGAGATGCTTCAATTGTGGGACGCCTGGCCATCTCAGCAAAGATTGTAGAAAGAAAAAGAAGACTGGTTGTTTTCGTTGTGGAGATGCGGGACATTTGGTGAAGGACTGCCCAAAGAAGGGGCAGAGGGCAGGGTCTACCTCGGGAGGACAGGTGCGGGCTCTTATGGCACCAGGGAAGGCAAGGGGGCAAGTTCAGGCTATTGCGGCCCCACCGCTGCAAGAAAGAGGTAGAACAATTTCTGTTGAAAGCTTAGTTTTTCTGTTTGATCATCCTGTCCGTACCTTATTCGATTCTGGCGCATCTCATTCGTTTATCTCTGCATCATTAGTTGAATTACTGCACTTGAACACCAGTTTAGTAGAGGATCCCTTGGTTGTTTCAAATCCAATTGGGGGTTCGGCTCATTTGACCATGATATGTTTGGATTTGAAAATCTCTATACTTAGCATTGAATTTAGATGTGATGCTTATGTATTGGGCTTCACGGGCTATGGGCTAATTTTAGGAATGGATTGGTTATCTATAAATGGGGCCATTCTTGATTGTGAAAGGAGAGTAGTTAGGCTTGTGACTCGCCTTGGTAATGCTCTCGACATCTTTTGTAGTCCCATAAATTCCGTTATGCTAAGTTATCTTGAATCGCTTGACGCGTCTGTAGAGAATCTGCGAACGGTAGAGGTGGTCCGGGAATATCCGGATGTGTTTGAGGAGGTGAAGGGCTTACCTCCAAAGCGGGAGATAGACTTTCGAATATATCTTGTGGATAATGCTAAACCCGTATCTTTGCCAGTGCGCCACATGGCTCCTCGTGAAAGGAGGGAACTTAATTAGCAAGTGAAGGAGTTGCTTGAGAAGGGGTTCATAAGACGTAGTATATCAGAGTGGGGTGCTCCAGTAGTATTTGCTACAAAGGCGGATGGGTCCCTTAGACTTTGTGTGGACTATAGAGAACTAAACAAGCTTACTAAAAAGAACCGACACCCACTACCGAGGATTGACGATCTCTTTGATCAGTTAGTTGGCGCCTCAGTGTTTTCGCAGTTGGACTTAGCCACTGGCTTTCATCAACTGAGAGTGGCTGAGGATAGTATAGATAAGACTGCTTTTAGGACTCCTGACGGATTCTATGAATGGCTAGTGATGCCCTTTGGTTTGACAAACGCCCCCGCATATTTTGTTGATTTGATGAGTAGGGTGTTTAGGGAGTACCTTAACAAATTCGTGGTAGTCTTTGTGGATGACATCTTAGTCTTTTCTAAGAATGAAGAAGAGCATGCCCTACATCTTAGGGAAGTGTTGGAAACCCTTCGAGCGCATAACCTTAAGGCAAAATTTTCTAAGTGTCACTTCTGGAGGAAAGAAGTACGGTTCTTAGGGCACGTGGTTTCCAAGGAAGGGATAGCAGTGGATCCCGCAAAGGTGGTGGCCATCCAAGATTGGAAGGTCCCTAAAAATGTAACCGAAGTAAGAAGTTTCTTGGGGTTGGCTGGCTATTATAGGAAGTTTATCAAAGACT
The DNA here is from genome assembly GCA_030737875.1 of Allium sativum. Classification (NCBI taxonomy): domain Eukaryota; kingdom Viridiplantae; phylum Streptophyta; class Magnoliopsida; order Asparagales; family Amaryllidaceae; genus Allium; species Allium sativum. Next base: position 470,705,106 of record CM060920.1, on the reverse strand, counting down.
TCGCAAAAATATCAGCTCCATTAACACGGTTAACGAAGAAGAACCTGGTTTTTACGTGGGACGAAGATTGTGATGATGCGTTCCAACGTTTAAAGAGAGCCTTAACTTTAGCCCCAGTCTTAGTGCTGCCAGACGGGAATAAACCGTTTACCGTCTATACTGATGCTTGTGGGACGGGACTTGGCGCGGTCCTCATGCAAGAGGGAAGAGTAATAGCCTATGGTGGAAGGCAGTTGAGGGTTCATGAAAAGAATTACCCTACGCATGACCTTGAGTTAGCCGCAATTGTTTTCGCGCTTAAGTCTTGGCGTCACTATCTTCTTGGTGAGAAATTCAAACTGTTCACTGACCACAAATCATTAAAATACTTATTCTCTCAGAAGGATTTGAATTTAAGGCAGCAACGGTGGATGGAATTCCTAGCCTCCTACGATTTTGAAATAGCATATACCCCGGGCAAGGGTAACGTGGTAGCAGACGCCTTAAGTAGGAAAAGGTTGTCCTTGAGTCCGTTGTTTGTTGAACGACGAAGCTTAGAATTCATCTCCATGTTTGACTTTAGACCCTCCGTTGATCTAGTACCTGGTTTGTTAGCATCCTTGGAGGTTAGACCTACACTTCTAGGACGAGTTGGTGAGGCACAGCAATACGACCCCCAGTTGGTTGAGATAGTAGAAAAGCTCAAAGGAGGGGAGTTGTCTAGCCACCTTCGTAGGTATACCCTAGACGATAAGGGTTGGTTACGAAGGGATAATAGACTTTGTGTACCACAAGACGAAGACTTAAGGAAGGCCATTCTTGATGATGCTCATCGCTCAAAGATGACCATTCATCCCGGCGGAGACAAGATGTACAAAGATATGAAGCGGGTTTTCTTTTGGGCCGGTATGAAAAAGGATGTGGCCGAGTACGTCGCTAGATGCTTGGTGTGCCAACGAGTAAAAGCGGAACAAAAGAAACCCGGTGGGTTGCTTCACCTATTGGAAGTTCCACTATGGAAATGGGAAAGCGTCTCAATGGATTTTGTGGATGGATTACCAAGATCAAGGAAGGGTAATACGGGGATTTGGGTTATAGTAGATAGACTTACTAAGAGCGCCCATTTTATTCCCATGAAAAGTAAGAGGACTTCTCCGTGGTTGGCTTCTGTATACATTAAAGAGATAGTTCGTTTGCACGGTATTCCTTCTAGTATAGTAAGCGACCGTGATCCCATCTTCACTAGCGAATTTTGGAAGAGTTTACAAGAGGCGGTAGGGACTCAGCTATGTTTGAGCACCGCATATCATCCTCAGACGGACGGCCAGACCGAGAGGGTGAATCGTATTCTAGAGGATCTTTTAAGGCTTTGTATCCTAGACTTTGGGGGTACATGGGAAGAGCACCTTCCGTTGGTAGAATTCGCATATAATAATAGCTTTCAGTCTAGTATTGGCATGGCACCTTTCGAAGCTCTTTATGGAAGGCCTTGCCGTTCACCTACATGTTGGTGGGAATCTACCGATAAAATCCTACTTGGGCCCGATATGGTTAGGGAAACCTCGGAGAAGATTGATTTGATTCGAAGGAGGATGAAAGCAGCACAAGATAGGCATAAATCGTATGCTGATAAGAGGAGGACAGATCTTGAGTTTGACATTGGGGACATGGTTTTTATCAAAGTGTCTCCGTTACGGAATGTTGTTCGCTTTGGGTCCGTTGGGAAATTAGCGCCAAGGTTTGTAGGGTCGTTTCCTATAAAAGACAGGATTGGGAAGATGGCGTATAGGATGGAGTTGCCTGAGAAACTTAGTGGAGTACACGACGTATTCCATGTATCACATTTGAGGAAGTGTTTGCACAAGACCGCGGAGGTGGTCGAGCCGAGCTTGCTTAAAAAGGTGGAAATAGAGCGTGATGCAACAATTAGACGAGCTCCTATATGCATTCTTGGGTCGGAGATCAAAAAGTTGAGAAATCGAGAGGTCAGACTAGTTAAAGTGCAATGGGGAGATGATGAGAGCAACGCTACTTGGGAGACAGAAGGGAAGATGCGTTCGCTATACCCTTTTCTTTTTGAGGGTATGTCTTTTAATTTCTCCTTTATCGCTTAGCTTATCTTATCTTATCTTTAGTATGTCCTCTGATTAGTATCTTTGACCTTTAGTTAGGATAATCCTATGGTTGAAACATGTGTTTGAGACATGTTATGTATGATGGATGCAAAATGGATGCAAGTGGTTGCTAGTGGTTGCTCGTGGATGCATATATACACACACTTTAGGCACTAGATCGGCTCAGTCACTACATATTGCATATTGCATAAATGAATGTATTTAGTATAATGGATGTATAATGGTTGTACCATCATATAGATGTTGCATTCGGTTGAATGGATGTGCACGCATGTAGAAGTAGTTTGTAAGCAATTAGGATCTTTTGCATACATAATGGATGCATGGCACTATCATGAATTGCATCAAGGAGGTCAACTGAATCAGTGGACCGCCTGATTTTGCATTAGATACGGACATAGACACACACTGTGCATTTAAACATGAAAGCATTAGAAGTCTATAAGGACAATGGATGCCAGTGTTTGTTGATTGAGTAGATGGTTGATGATAGGATATAAACTTGAAGATTTCGGGGTCGAAATCCATTAAGGAGGGGAGAATGTAACACCCCGTATTTCTGTTAATACTAATATTCACAAATTAAAAGAATTAATATTGAGAATTTGCACGAAATAGCCTTTAAAAGGCATATAATAAATTTGAGATATGTGAATTGCCTTAAAAGGCGAAAAATGGAATTAAGACATTAATTGGAAAATTAATGTGTAGAAATGGTCATAAGTTAATTATGGATTAATTTGAATTCATGAATAGGTGCGTGTGTATATATATATATTTGTATATATATGGGCAGTTAATGTAAACATGAATAGAAGTTTATTAATTTGCTGAGTGTTTGCTGAGTCACTTCTGACTCATTGCTGAGTCAATAAGATAAACCCCATCTTGTCTGAATGGCTGCGGTTATTTCTAGGTTAAATCTAATGGCCTAAATGAATCCTAACATCTATAAATAAGTGGGTAGACTCTAACCCTAAATCACTTGAAAAATTGGAGAGCTACCGACATGCCGTTGCCTTGGAGTTCAGCATAGCCGTCACAAACTAAAGAAGAAGAAGGCCTAATCTACAAACCAAATCTACTCAAATCAAATCAAAAGCTCTCTCTCTTTCTATTTCTCTTCTTTAAAATTGTGAGTATGATGAATCTCACAATATTATTATAAAATAATTTGATTAAGTTATGAATGGATCACAAGAAAGTGATATGAATTATTATGTATTTGTAAATTATGTTGTGGATCTCTTGTTATGCTATTATGTTATCATATATATGTTGTTATGTTGTAGTGATTATGTTGTAAATAATCCTATGCTATGTCATATGTGATTAATCATGTTATGCTATGTTGTAAATCATATCATGCTATGTTGCAAATTATGATATGCTATGTTGTAAATCTTATATATGTTGTAGATCTCATATTATCACATATGTTGAAATACTTATGTTATATGATAATGATGTCATGTTAAGTTGTGTTGAATCATACAAGTTGTAAAATCATGATGTTAGTATTTATGCGAATTGGATCATGTTTAAAGTTTATGTTTTTTTTTATAATAGATCTTGATTATGGGAATTTTCCTATTGGGTTAGGTGTACCCATATACATGAATCTACAAATTAATTGGATCTTGAATATGGGAATTTGCCTATTAAGTTAAGTGTACCCATATACATGAATCTATGATTAAATGAATTTTGATTTTTGGGAATTTGCCTATTGAGTTAGGTGTACCCATATAAAACCATATTGTTAATGATGTTGATTCACACATGTCCTATACAAGTTTATGAAATTTGATCAAAATCATATTATGTGAATTATGAATAAGTTGACACCCTTAGATCCATGACATGTATAACCTTATGCAAGTTGTAATGTATGCAAGTTTTACCCCTTGTTATGATTTATTTAGTCACATATATATGTTGTTGTTGTGAATATTTTCTTTTATGCTATGAGTTAGAATAATAGGGTCTAGCATACATTTTGCGAATAAACGTTCAAACGTGGGGTAGGGGTAATATTAGGAAACTAATAAATTGGGGTGCAATTGATATGATTTTGCATGCCTTAAATGGATGTCCATAATTGAGTCAATTATGGACATTGTTAAATTTGGAATTAATTAATAATTCAAGTAGGGAATTATTAAAATTGGGGAAAGTGGATTATTAATAATAATCAAAGCTTAGGACACGAGGTTGGACCCGTTTGTGACGTAAACCTGCCCGGACCCGCCCGGCAAATCCAGTAGTCACAAATGTCGGCCCAATGTGAGAGGTCCTAGGCCCAAACTAAAGCATAACAGTTGTAAAGACACGAGGTTAGACTCTTTTATGGTGTAAGACTGCCCGGACCCGCCCGGCAAATCCAGCTGCCATAAATGCCAGTCTAATGTGAGAGGTCTTTATGAGGTTATGGCCTTAATGAATTAAGAAATACTTAGCCAGATAATCATGTAAGGTGGGACATGGGGGTTAATTAGGTGCCTTGGGTGGCATGAGGAATCTAGTGGTTGCCTTTAGAGGCATTTGAAATACGATTAGACTTAACCAAATACACATGTAAATGAACATGACTAAGTGGGTTAAGTGGATGGACCATGGGACAAGCTTAGGTGGAATGCTTGTGGGAAATAATGGGGGCTCATTTCAACCAGTATCCCAAAACGTATCTTTGTGGGCTCGACCCAAGTCGAGGACGGGACACGCATACTGGGTGACTATAAGATGCCAAAACAGGGAGCGGTGGCAACGCAAGTTGTAACAACCCGTATTTTTAAATAACATGTTATAACATAAATGGAGGCAGAATTAAACTGTAAAATCTGAATCAAGGGAAACGGGCTATGCCATTGCGTTCGTCTCGGAAAAATACGCGAAATAGAGTCCGAGTTTTCGAAAATCGGAGTCCGTATGACCAAGATATGGCCTCGCGAAGTTTCACGAAAAAATTCCCAAATTAAAGTATACTTAATTAAGTGAAATAGGTTGCGCAGAGAAATATATATATATATATATGTTGATATATATATATATAATTGAAAATTAAATAAATAAATATGCAAAAATGTTCAAAACAGCGAATTGGGAGAGGGGAATAACCGAACCGGCCGATTTTTGAGGTCGACCCGAGCTTGCTGGGTCGACTAGGGGTTAATCCAGGGTGTTTGGCTGTCAACCCGTGGGCCGATTCGCTCAAATGCAGATTTTGCATTTGAATGGTTCTCATGGTTCATCTTTAATCTAAAGGCCCTAGATGGTTCCTACACTTGACTTCTTCCCCAAGACATGCTTTGATGGCTTGGATTGAATCTAGGTTTAATCCTATGGCCTAAAACACTTGCCTAATCTATAAATAAGACCCTAACCTACCCTAAATCATCATTATTCATTCATACAACTAAACTATGGCAAAATCAATCCTCTCATGGCCTCCACTCTCTTCATAAAATTCCTAAATAAATTCCTAAGTGATTTTCCATGCATACAAGTGTTTTCAAACTTGTATGAGCATCATTAGCTTGCATTCAAGTCAAGTTTATATATTTGCATCATAAAGAAAGAGTCTTGATCATTTTGGCTCAAGGGTTTTGCTTGCATTTTGGGTTTAATTGATTTCATAAGGGCTTTGTCATATTTTTGTGACTTCTTAAGCATTGTAAGCCCTATTCTACTTTCATACTTAAACTCTAAAGTTAAATGTATGATATGCAAGTTTATATGCAAGTTTATCATGTTGTGATATGCAAGTTTATATGCAAGTTTATCATGTTGTGATATGCAAGTTTATATGCAAGTATGCCAAGTTATGTTATGCAAGTTTGGGTTGAACATTTTGTTCATGCTATCATGTTATGCAAGCTTATTTTGGGTTTATGAACATAAAGCTTTAAGCTTTATGCCAAAGGTTGCATTTTAGCAACATGTAAGTTATCATATCTCTTATGATAACTTGCATGTGAGGCTAAATGCGAACTTATGGCCATCTCTACATGTCATTTAGCACCATGTATCACCAATATGCTAAGTTTGGTTTTATGCATACTTTTGAGGCCTAAAAATGTAATATGCAAGTGTACGAACATATGAACATTTCATATGCCACCATGTTAAGCTTGTGGCTTCAATACCTTTATGTCATGATTATGCCAAGTTCCCTCTTTCTATCCTTTATGCGCTATTGCGATATGTAAGCGATGGGATTGCGTTTGGGGTTGGGTAAACTTAAAAGACATAAAACATAAGCTTGGGAATTTACCTATTAAGTTAGGTCTACCCATTGGGAATTTACCTATTAAGTTAGGTCTACCCAATTGCTTGAAAACTTGTAACATGTTTTGGAAACATGATGGACATGACACTTAGAAAAGATAAGTGTGGCCAACTCGAGGTTGGGTTGAGTTTGTAGCGTAAACCTACCCGGAACCGACCGGCTTAACTAGTTGCTACAAACAATAGGACTCAATGTGAGAAGTTGGTCATGTTGTACCTTGAACCCGAGGTTAGACCAAGTTGTGGTGTAAAGCTACCCGGACCCGCCCGGCTTAACTAGTAACCACAACAAGGTCTAATGTGAGAGGTTAAGGCGCATTAAATTAATTAATGCCTCGTGATTAGGGTTAAGTCATGGTCCACTTAATACTTAACCAATTTGGGCTTGGTAGATTAATCGGGGTTAAGTCGTGAACTCATCGTTACACTTAACCAAGTTAATCCAGGATTAGCAAGAGGGTTAAACCGTACTTAACCCACTAGAAAAATCCTAGCAATGGGGGCCCACTCCAGCAGTAATCCCAAGTTAGTATCATCATGACCCTAGGGACTAGGCTAGGGTGGGGGCACGATTACTGGACTGGAGGTAAATGACCAAAAGCGACGGCAGAGGGTACGCCGGTGTAGTTCCGGGCGGACTCTGGTCGTGCACATAGTCCGTAGCCGGAGAAAACATGCACGGGTACCAGTAGATCGGGACTGTGCACTCATGTTCATGGTGTCCAGGGGTTGACACCCTAGGGCTTGATACACCCGAAGGGTGGACCCGGCACAGTTCGACTACAATTATGATTGGGCCGTATTGACACCAACACGTGACGAGTTAGGCTTAGGGAGCCGATCGACTAGACCGTTTGGTTGGACCTTGTATTAGGGTCATTTCATGTTATTGGGCCAAAGCTTGGGCCAAGGGATCAATACTTGTTTATTCAAGTCATGTTAGTTTGCTAGTACACCTGTGGTGCAAAACCTTAATCCTGATTATGCGATGACACCTTTATCTACCTTGTTAGTTAATCATCATGCTAGTATATTGTTATCCTTATGTTCATCCCTGCTGCTCATGCCAGTTAACTTTATCAGTTTACATTGATTGTAGTAGGGCTTACTCAGTCTTTTTGACTGACCTGTTTTCTTTCGCCTCTTTTCTTCCGTTCCCCCCCCCCCCCCCCAGGTTCTCAGGGAGGGAATACTGGAGCTTAGCTTGGATTTCGGATTGCTTGCTTGTGGGATTTCAGCTCATGTACGGTTTCGACATGAAGCTAGCTATGGTTACCACTTAATTGGGGATAGCACTTATTTATTTCAGTTGATGTTGTTTTATCTAGACTTGTTTATTTGGAAAGCTATGTTGTACCAGACTTGTTTTGAAATCTTCCGCTGTTTTATCTATGTTATTTACTCTGTTTACATATATACATATGTTCTTGTTCTGCCTTGATATATCATTATGCATGTTTACCTGATTCAAACGCCCCTCCAAAGTCAGAGTGCTTGCAAGAGCCACCCTGGTGGAGGTGGGGTGTTACACAAGTCCAACGGGTTTCATATGCGTGTGTGGACCCGGGCTGGTAGGTAAGACGTTGTTGCATCGTGTAGGTATAAGCCGTGCATCTCTGTTATATCGGGTTGCCACTTTAGGGGAATGATACACCCCACTGTGGGGCCAGCACGGGTATCTACGAGTAGGGAGCCAATCGAAAAATGGAAAGTGGGGTACACCTAGTGGAGATAGGGGCAGGCGGCACCTATGTAGTCAGCTAGGAGTACGTAAAGCCATTAAGAAAGTTTCTAAGTGAAGCTAAGTGGAATCAGTTTTTAGGGTGACTGGTGTGGTGCAGTATAGTGTTTATCCTTTAGTATTTAGGAGCGCCTATAACGTTTCCTTTAGCGATTGTCTATGTCCTTAATCTGCTCTTTCATAGACATTTCCTTGTTTTCCAGCTTATGCCTTAGTCCAGTTATTTTGATAATAGTATTGTAGAATTATCATACTCGCCAGACTTTATGTCTGACCCCCCCCCCCTCTTTTTCATCTTTTTTCTCCCTTCAGGTCCTCAGGTTGGGCCAAGTTCCAGTGGAGTCTGATTGGATTGCTTATCTCTTGGAAAGCTTGGACTGCTGAAGTAAAGTCCAGCTTGTTATCTTTCTTTTTAATGGCTATTTATGTAATGGGATTATGTGCTTGTTTTATCAAGATAGATATTGTACTTGACTTTGATTATGGTGTTATGATGTAATCAAACATGTTTTGACTTCTGCTGCAATTGTAATAAAGTTTTTAAATTTCCAAGTACTATTTTATATCTGTCTTGTTGAAATTTTACTATTCTATATTCACCTAAAACCTCCATAGAAGTTAATGCATTCCCTTTGTGAGTGACATTAATGGACGTGGGGTGTTACACAGAACACCTTTGTATGTTTTTGGTTAAGGAATTTCGGGGGTGAAATTTCTTAAGGGGGGGAGAGTGTAATGACCCGCATTTTATGCATTGGAGGATCGTAGAATATTTATTTCTTTTTTTATGAGGTCATATAGCCGTGTAACTTTGGGGAACGACTATTGTAGTCATTTCTCATGTTCACGATTTTTGTCGATTTTTAGATGACCGTTTTGGCCCTGGCAATCTTGTTTCTCTTATAACTTTTGATTGGTAAGGAGTTTTGACCTGAAACCACATCCATTATATCCGGATGATGGTTTACCTCTCCATAGAGTGGTCACACTTGTCAAATAGACTTACCGTTTGAAGATATGGCTGAATTAAGGTTTAGAAGGTGAAAAACGCTTAATTAGGCTTAACCGGGTGATTAGCAGCTTGGCCCATTGGGGGATTTCGGGATTAGAGCTATATGATGGCTGATTAGGGTTAGAGAAACCCTTTCTTTGTCATTTTTCATCCGCCACTAACATCCTCTCAACCCTAGCAATGGCCTCCACCTTCTAGAATCATCTTTAATCACCGTTTAACCAAGGATTAGGCTAAACTACGTCAAATCAAGGCAAATCAACACCAAATCAGAGTTAGAGATGTTGTGTTGCATAGGAGAACGCCCCAAATCATAGATAGTTTCAGATCTAAGTTCTATTTGTGGCTAAGGTGAGTGATTTGCATTATTTTTCACTAACTACGGCTAATTAGGGGTGATTAGTGATAATTACCGAAATTATGGCTTAGAAAAATCTAGAAAAAAATGTAAAATTCTAAAATATTATTTAGGGCTCTGATAAAAATTTGGGTTAATTTGGATAAGTTTTGCTAATCCTATCATTGGTTATGGTTAAACATGATTAAGGGTAAAACAAGGGTTTGGGGTATGTTTGATCTTTATATACATGTTAAATTATGGTTTTGGTGTTTACGGTTGATTATACATGTTGTTATTACTATTTGGAATGATTTGTGATTGCATAGAAAAGTTGGATTGGTCGAAAATGCCGTCGTATGGCGTAAATAGCTCGCTGGAAAAGTTGCAAGAATTTGGATCGGATCGGATCGCCCTCTCCCACTCGCGAAGCACGTATCACGAACCAGTGATGGAAGCTCAACCCGAACCACCTGTGAGGCACACCCCATCATGAGCCGATCTGCTGGTTCGAACCCGAACCGCATAGCATCCACGAGCTGATGCCACGAGCTGGAGATCACGACCCGACCTAGAGCCTATATCCTGAACCGAACCGCTAGAAGAGGGAGTGCACGAACCGAACCCATCTCCACTACTCGGACTAGAGCTCACGAACCGACCTGGATGGGGAAGCCGACCCGACCCGATAGTGATGATCATGAACCGTACTACTTTAGGAGGACAAAACCTAACCGAATGGAGCTATTTTCCATACTAAACCGGAGGAGACGAAAACTCGAGATGCAAAGGTAGTCCAAATAGGAAGTAAAACTCAGGATCCAGTTGGGAACCAACGAGTTAACTTCATATGTTCAACTTTGCTATGGGACGTGTGTAAAGGGGTTAACGATGTCTATAGCTTTGACTCACCACTAGGAGACGGGTATTGGCTATGGATCAGTGCAGTGGAGCCGTTATGACTCCATGGGGGCAGAGAGATCGTAACAAGGAATTGGGTGACCAAAGTGGTTGATATTGTGTACTTTACGCACTGAGTGAGAGATGTGAGGATGATTGCTATGCTTGATTGTTTTCCATCACTATGACATGCATACCCCCTCCCCCGTTATCTTTACACCTTATGCTAGTGTCACCTTAGAGTATTGTACATCCTGTTGTGCTAACTCTTTGGTTGTAGGTCCAGGTTCAAGTATGATTAGATTATACATGTTATTGTTCTGTTTTGTTGCTTATCGCTCATGCCATACTTTTTTCTGACCCAGAGTTTTATGTCTCTTCTTATTACTCTGGGTGCTCTTAAACGGGCAGACTAGAGATAGGTTAGCTGGTTGTGCACGAGTAGCTGTCCGGAGACAAGCAGGAGGCTTACACGTATTATCCTCTTTACATATTCTCCCTGTGTCGCTGCTGGTCACTACTTTGGGCATTAGTAGTGTACTCTTCCTTTACTTTTCTTTAGAGACAGTTTGAAAAGTTGTAATAATGATGATATGGAACATAAGCTGTAATTGGATTTCCGCTGCTATGATGGTTTAGTTTTCAGCTTATGCACTTTCTCGCCTGTTTTATGTCAAAGTTATGTTATTATTATATTCTGTCCCATGCGATGTGAGACATTCTACAGGTTCCTAGTTAGTTCAAATTCCCTTCTTTTCCTTTCTTTGGCGACCGTCCCGTGCTAGTCGGGCATTGGCACAACGCACTTTCATTGGAAATGTCGGCTGGTGCGGGGCGGGCCGTCACAAAGACCGTTGTAGGAAACGATAATATTGCTAACGAAGAAACGCCACTTACTAATTGTTTTGAAGTTGGCGAGGAGTCGGTAGGTGGAGCCGGTGTGACTCAAAATGAGTTGAACGCCGCTATCGCCAACACGAACCAAAGAGTGGATGCTTCTACTAAAGCTATGATAGAGAAACTTGACACCATCCTTAATGCTCGATCAAATCCATCCCCTCCGAAAGTACATGTTGATCTCGAAAATAATGCCAATTCATTCATTTCCAACCAAGGTCGCCGCGACAACATGGAAGATGATAACGAATGGCTGAGCGACAAAGATGAAGCTAACGTCGAAAACTCAAAGCCAAAAGCTAAGACTAATTCCGAGATGAAAGCTCGAAGGGTTACCAGTCCCGTCCAGGGGGCACCTCCTCGTCGAGAAGGTAAAGAACCTAAGCTTTCTAGCCAGGAGTGCATGCCTAGACGAACATTTGGTAAAGTGCTCAACTTCGCAGAGCGGCACACCACTGAAGAGTACATCTCGGATATGATAGAACAAATCATGAAAAAGAATCAAGCTCGCAATGACAATGATAAGGAATGGGATTTCTCTCCTGACAGGACTCCGTTCACCAAGAGTATTCGATAAACCGAATGTCCGAAGAAATTCAATCCTCCAACCTTGCCTCCGTACAATTGCCTTGTTGATCCAAACTACTTTCTGTTCAAATACGAGTGGTATATGAGTGCGGCAAAAGCAAAAGATGGGATAAGATGTTTATATTTCCCTCTCTACTTAGAAGGTGCTGCATTACTTTGATTCACAAAGTTACCACCAAATCCGTAGACCAGTTTTCTGACATGACTAAAAAGTGCAAAGAGTAGTCCTGCCTGTATGCTACAAAAGCCAAGGATGCGATTACACTTTCAGCAATGAAGCAGAATCCAGGGGAATCTATTAAAGCTTTCTCAGTCGATTCAACGTTGTTATGTCCAAAGTGAGAAATCTGAAACCTCGCATAATCCTCATGTCTCTATCGGCGCCATAGATGAGAAGAGTGAATTTGGTAGATGGATTAAAATGAAAGAGCCGAACACGCTTGAAAAATTCTATAAAAAGGCCGAGGAGTACATGAGAGTTGACACTAATCCTATACCTCTTCAAATTATTGATGCTAACCCACTCCTTGAAGCTCCCAAAAGTGCAACTTCTCAGTATAGTCAGAAGAATACTCAGGGGTAGAAGCGCGCCAATGATGGGAACAGTAACAAGGCCAATAAGAAGTCTCGTCTTTTCAACTCATCAGAGATGACGCCTTTGAATGACACTCCTGATAATATCTATCTTGCAACAAAGAATTCTGAAGAGTATGCGGAGCCAAATCCAATAAGGATAAGCAACAAAGCAGCAAACTCGGAAAAATTCTACAGATTCCACAACCAGCCTGGTCATAACACTAATGAGTACAGACACCTGAAGAACCTCATCGAGGAATTGATCAGGAAAAACATGCTACAACAGTATGTGAAAAATCCTCAATCTGCAAATCCTTCCGCAACTCCCTAAGTGCAAGGGGCATCAAATGATCAGTCCGATCTAAACAACAGAGCTTCTGTTCAAACCATTCCAAAGCAGATCATCAACTAATCACCGTTGATTGTGCTTCAATTTCAATGGCTCAGAATAAGCGATTAACATCGCCACCGCTTTACTTCATGCTCTATTTCCCGCTTTAGTTCGTGCTTTACTTCATATTTTACTCTTTGTTATATTCAAAACTTCTTGTAAACAACCTGTAATAATTTTCAAGTGATGCACTGAACATTAGCTCTATGAATAAGAGCATATCTGCCTGAACGAATTTCTTGCTTGCAAAATTATATGTCAAATCGAAACTTTCTTAAAAGATGATTTCATATTGCAGGCCATCTGTCGAGCGCTTGTTCCTGTAATATCGCGACCCCAACAACGCTAGTTCAAGAGCAAAATGTTGTAAATACCAACATGCACAAATAAAAAAAAAGCACCGCCTTGAAAAGTGAATGGGAAAGTCGCAAAGAACCAAACAACGAACAAGAACCATGGCAAACAAACACGAGAGCTGTAACTTTCGTCGAAGGGGCACTTTCCGAGGAAAGAGGTTCAAAGCTTCAGTTCCTAAATTGAAACAGCCTTCCAAGTCAAGCATCTGATAAAGGGAATGATAGCCGCCCCGTGAAACGATATAACAGCCGCCAAAACCATTTGCGTAGCATCTGAAAAATCAGATGTGAAGAATGAAATCCATTTACGTCTGAAAAATCAGATGTAAAGAACGAAATCCATTTGCATAGCATCCGAAAAAATTCAGATGTGAAGAATGAAATTGAAATCCATTTGCGTAGCATCTGAAAAATCAGATGTGAATAATGAATTCCATTTCCATAGCATATGAAAAATCAGATGTGAAAAATGAAATCCATTTGCGTAGCATTTGAAAAATCAGATGTGAAGAATGAAATCCATTTGCGTAGCATCTGAAAAATCAGATGTGAAGAATGAAATCCATTTGCGTAGCATCTGCAATCCCTAGATGTGAAGAATGAAATCCATTTGTTTAGCATCTGAAAAATCAGATGTAAAGATTGAAATCCATTTGCGTAGCATTTGGAATCTCCAGATGTGAAGAATGAAATCCATTTACGTAGCATCTGAAAAATCAAATGTGAAGAATGAAATCCATTTGCGTAGCATCTGAAAAACCAGACATGAAGAATAAAATTCATTTGCGTAGCATCTGGAATCCCCAGATGTGAAGAATAAAATCCATTTGCATAGCATTTGAAAAATCTGACGTGAAGAATGAAATCCATTTGCATAGCATTTGATTATTTCAGATGTGAAGAATGTCGGACCTCCAATTAATTCGTGTGACATCTGATCATTTCAGACATGACGGATTATTGGGCATTAAATCCCAAGACCTCTACGGGGGCGCCCAATTGATCGTCAGAATCAGGAAGCACCTGACCTGTTCACGAGAAACATTGGGTCTTGACTGAAGTCCTTCTTAGAGGTGCTCCTCCTAAAATTACCGACGCTTGGATTAATCAGTATAATTAAGTGGAAAAAGTCTCCAATGACTGAGTTAACCAAGTTGGATTGTAAACGGAGTTTGGACGTTGTGACGGCTCGCCCTGAATCAGCCGACATTTCCTCAAAATGCGTTTTGCCAATGCCCGACTAGCACGGGACGGTCGTCAAAGAAAAAGGGTTTTGAAGCTATGAATCACCAAAGAACCTGTAGTATAACTCACAATGCACGGAATAAAATATAATAATATCATAACTTGACATATAATAGGCGGACAGTGCATAAGCTGAAAACTAAACCATCATAGCAGCAGAATCCAATATACAACTTATGATCCAAACCATTATTACAACTTCAAAATACTGTCTCTAAAGCAAAATAGAAAAGGTACACTACTAATGCCCAAGGCAGTGACCAGCAACAACACAGGGAGAATATATGTAAATAGTATGTGGAAGCCTCCTGCTCATCTCCGGACAGCTACTCGTGCATAACCACCTAACCTGTCTCTAGTTTGCTCGTTTAGGAGCACCCAGAGTAATAAGAAGAGACTTAAAACTCTGGGTTAGACAAAAGTCTGGTATGAGCGGTAGCAGCAAAGTAAAACAATAACAGGTATAAACAATCGTACCTGAACCTCGACCTGCAACTAAAGAGTTAGCACAACAAGATGTACAGTACTCTAAGATAACACTAACATATAGTGTAAAAATGGAAATGTGTGTGTCACGGTGATATCAAACATAGCAACCATCCTCACATAACTCACTCAATGCGTAAAGCATACGATATCCATCGCTTTGATCACAAAATCTATTGGGGCCAGGACAGCAACTCCGTACAACTATTTCTACGACCACTTTGTGCTTTGGGGCCATGACGGCAACTCCGTACTACTATTACTCTGACCCCATCACTGGTCCGTAGTCAATAACCCTAATGGGCCTACCAGTCCACACTTCCCTGGCTTTGGTTCATCTACATGCTCCCTCTCTCAATGGTGAACCAAAGTTATAGATATCGATCACCCCTTTGCACATGTCCCGCAGTAAAGTCCAACTCTAGAATTTAACTCGTTGGTTCCCATCTGAATCCTGAGTAATAACTTCTCACTTGCACTTCCTTTGCATCTCGGGTTTTAGTATTTTACGGTTCGGTTCATAAAACAAGCTTCCATTCGGTTCGGTTCGTTCTCCCTGAAGCAGCTGGGGTCGGTTCGTGAGTCCCTGCTCACGGCCCGTGGCTCCCCTGGCGTCGATTCACGGCTCGTGGTGCATTAGATCGGTTCATGATGAACATCCGGGTTGGGTCGGGCTCCTTCACCAGTTCGGGTCGGGGTTGGTTCGTGAACTTCTGGGTTCGAGACAAGCGGTTCGGCTCGTGGTTGATGGAGCACGGGCGGGTCAGATATGGGGTTCGTTTCGTGGTACTTACCTCACGAGTGGATCATTTCACCTAGGTCATGAGCCGGGTCGGTTCGGGGTTCAGGACCCGATCCAATTTCCTACACCTCTTTCCAGCAACTGTTTACGCCACACGACGGCATTTTCAACTATTCTAACTTTACTAAACAATCATAAGGAATCCCAAACAGTAGTAGTAACATGTGTAATCAATCAAAAGCATTAAAACATCAATTACATGAATTATTTTGGAACAAATGTACCCAAAACCATGATTTCCCCTTAATCCCTTTAACAATGTTTTAACTATAGGATTAGCAAACTTAATCCAAATTAACCCAAGTTTATATCAGATGTATAAAATAATATTTAAGAACTTCTACATATTTTTATAGATTTTTATGATGCATATTTTCGCTAATTATCACTAATCATCCCCTAATTAGCCTTAATTAGTGAATAAAAGTGCAAATCACTCACCTTAGCTACAAATAAATTATAGATCTGAAAACCCCACTGATTTGGGTCAAAATCCTATGTGTTTCAGCAGCTCTATCTCGATTTGATGCTAGTCTGCCTTGATTTGATGTAGATTTGCTTAATATGTGATTAGAAAGTGATTAAAGGATGATTTGGAATATGGAGGCTATGATTAGGGTTAGAGGAATGTTTGGGGCGACTGGAAAAATGAAAAAGAACCATTCTCTATCTCCTTTCAGCTCTCCCATAACCTAATCCCGAAATAGGTTATGGGCTTAGCTGCTAATCACCCGGTTAAGCCCAATTATGATGTTTTTCATCTTCCAAACCTTATTTCAGCCATATCTCTCTAACGGTATGTCTGTTTGATTAATGTGACCACTCTACGGGAAGGTAAACCATCATCCTGATCCAATGGAAGTGGTTTAGGTCAAAACTCCATACCAATCAAAAGTTATAGGCGAAAACAAGATTCACCCGGGGCATAACGGTCATTTAAAATTAGGCAAAAATCGTGAACATGGGAAATGACCCCAATAGTCGTTTTCCAAAGTCACACGACCATATATCTTAGTACGTGAATGAAATAAATATTCTACGACCCTCCGATGCGTAGAATGCGGGTTGTTACACTCTCCCCCCTTAAGAAATTTCGTCCCCGAAATTCCTTAGCTAAAACGTTCAATGGTGCCCCGCATGCCTATCAGCTATTTACAAACAATCAAACATACATAACAACACAACAAGCCTATCCTAGCATGCGGTTTACTAACAAGGGAGTAACCATATCATGATTAAAATCTTAGCAGGCAAAGGGTTCTGGGTATGACTTCCTTATGCTTTCCTCGGTTTCCTAAGTACAGTCATTCTCATTATCGCCCCACTGGACCTTAACCAATTTCACCGCCTTCCTTTGAAGTTTCTTCGTATCATGTCCGACAATACGAATCGTTCTGTGGCTCCCAACTGCCTCAGATTCCACCTCGATATCATCCAACTGATCTGGTGAAATATTCATATCAGAATCATGCACGAACTTCCTTAACTGGGAAACATGAAATAAGTTGTGCACTCCCGTTATCTTGTCTGGTAATCCAACTTTATACGATAAATTCCCCACTTGCTGGAGAACTGGAAATGGACCAACAAACCTTGGTGCCAACTTACCTCTCCTGCCAAAACAAATCACACTCTTTAATGGAGAGATCTTGACTAATACCAGGTCGCCAACGGAGAATTTCAATTCTCTTCATCTTTTATCAGGATAACTCTTCTGCCTATCTTGGGCAGCCTTCATTCGCTGTTGGATAACCTTGATTTTATCTGAAGTCTCTCTTATTACATCTGGCCCAAGCACAAATTTCTCACTGGTTTCTAACCAACATGAAGGTGAGTTGCACGGTCTTCTGTACAAATCTTCAAATGGAGCCATACCAATACTGGACCGATAACTATTATTATATGCGCACTCAACCAGATGCAAATGGTCATCCCATGATCCACCAAAATCCAATATACGATCCCTTAAGAGATCCTCTAATACACGATTCACCCTCTCCGTTTGGCCATCGGTTTGAGGATGGTATGCGATACTGGGATGTAATTTTGACCCTAAAACCTCTTGTAAGCTCTTCCAAAACCCACTAGTAAATAATGGATCTCAGTCACTCACAATACCTTTAGGTACTCCATGAAATCTCACTACTCACTTCATATACGGTTCTGCTAACTTAGCTACCGTTCTATTCGACTTGACTGGTATAAACATTGCACTTTTGGTTAATCGATCCAAATTACCCAAATACTATCATGGCCCGATCTAGTCCTTGGTAAACCATTGATGAAATCCATTGAGACTTGTTCCCATTTCCATTCGGGAATTTCCAACGGTTGTAACAAACCACTGGTCTTTTTTTACTCGGCTTTAACAAACTGCCAGTTCATGCACTTGGATATAAACTTCCCAACGTCTCTCTTCATCCCTTCCTATTGGTAGGTCTGCTTCTTGTCTCAGTACATTTTGTTACCACCGGGGTGTATAGTCAGTTTCGAGTGATGACATTCTCTAAGCACTTCATCTCTCAATCCATTAACGTTGGGTACAACTAGCCTCCCATTCTTTCGAAGCCATCCCTCTCAATCAAGACCATACTTGTTCATTCTCTCGCCATCGATACCCATCTCTACCTTGGAGATGATAGCTAATAGATTAGGATCATTCCTATGACAGAAGCCAATTCGCTCAATCAAAGTCTGTCTGATCGTCAAACTTGCTAACATCTCTGGATCCAATTCGCACTTAGGTCTGAAATCATATCCCGCAATGTACTCCAGTTGCTTCCATTCAAGAAACACAGCCCCTAAGCTGACATGTCTCCTACTTAATGCATCAGCTACCGCATTGCCCTTCCCGGGTGTGTATGCGATACTGAAATCATATGATGCTAAGAACTCTAACCATCTCTGCTGACGAAGATTTAAATCCTTTTGAGAGAAAAGATACTTTAATGACTTATGATCGGTAAACAACTCGACTCTTCCTCCCAAGAGATAGTGTCTCCACATTTTCGACGCGAATACGATCGCTGCCAATTCCAAATCATGGGTGGGATACCTTTTCTATGCGGTTTCAGTTGCCGACTAGCATAAGCTACAACCCTGCCTCCTTGCATTAGTACAACACCTAGTCCGGTACGACAGGCATCCGTGTATACCATCATTTCTTCGTTCCCTTTAGGAATAACTAACACTGGTGCACACGTTAACTTTTCCTTTAGGCTCTTAAATGCATTCTCACACCTTTCGTCTCAAACGAAAGCTTGATTCTTCTTGGTCAACTGAGTTAATGGTGCCGCTATCTTGGAGAATTCTTGGATAAACTTACGATAATATCCAGCTAACCCCAAGAAACATCTTACGTCCATTGCATTCTTGGGCGTAGACCAATCTTGCACCGTAGCCACCTTCGCAGGATCCACGACAATACCATTCTCTGAAACAACATGGCCCAAGAACCTCACTTCCCTCCTCCAGAAGTGACACATAATTTTTTTTGCTTTTAATTGGTGTTTCCTCAACACCTCCATCACTGTCCTCAAATGTTCCTTGTGCTCTTCCTCTGTCCACGAGTAAACCCAGATATCGTCCACGAACACAAGAACAAACTTATTCAATTGATCCCTAAATACCTATTCATAAGATCCACAAAATATGCGGGTGCATTAGTCAACCCGAATGGCATGACCAACCACTCATAGAATCCTGACGGCGTCCGAAATGTCGTTTTAGGTATACTCTTAGCTGCTACTCGGAGCTGATGAAAACCTGTCGCGAAATCTATCTAGGAGAACACCCTCGCTCCATTCAATTGATCAACCAAATCATCTATCCGTGGAAGAGGATACTTATTCATCCTCGCCACCTTATTCAACTTGCGGTTGTCCACACACAATCGAAGGGAACCATCGGCCTTGGTAGCAAATACAATTGGTGCTCCCTAATTGGAAACACTTCTTTGGATAAATCCCTTCTTCAAAAGATCACTTACTTGCACCCCAAGCTCTCACTGCTCCCTTAGCACCATACGACAAAGTGGCATCACTATAGGTTTGGCATCTTTCACTAAATCAATCCGAAACTCAATCTCTTGTTGTGGTGGAAGCTCAGTCACTTCCTCAAAGATGTACGGATACTCGCCAGCAATAGGCACATCTGATAACTCATCCTGCGGGATGTCGAGGGAATGTAGAAAACTATCCATCACCTCATCACTATCTAGGCAACCCAATACCACCCTCTGCCCATCGTCCGCTCTAATGGCCACCGAAGACCCCTCACAGTCTACCACCACCCCATATCTTTGGAGCCAATCAACTCCCAAAATATTGCCAAACCCAGTAAAGCCCAAAACAAAACAATCACAAGCAAACATACATCCATGAATCGATAAGACCAAATTACGACAAATCATGCAAAGGTTAGTTGAACCACCGATCGGGTTCTTCACAACTAAAGGTCTATCGACAATCTCGGGTTCCAATTCCAACCTATCTACCAGGTCACTAGATACGAAGGAATGGGAAGCCCCGGTATCAAACAGTACTCGAACATGACATCAAAAATGGAAAGCATACCTTGAGTAATGACACCTTTTCCCTTCTGCGCCACAGTTAGGGCATTCGACGTAGAAGGAACAACGTTGATAGCATATGCTTTCACGATCTACTTCTCTTTAGGAGGTTGTGGACATTCATTCTTAAAATGTCCCACTTGGCTACAGTTGAAGCACTTCTTTTCCCCAGGTTTTTCTCGATAATTGCTGGCATAGTGGCCCTTCTTGCCACAACTATAACACTCGATATCTTTCTTATTCTTCTTTTTCTGACCATCCTTGGTCTGATTCTGCTTCCTCTTATTCTGGGAATTATTCTTTCCTCTACCACTTGCCTGCGGCTTTGGCTCCTCTGCAGATGTAACACCAACCTCGATTTTTGACTTAGGGTAAAGGCTCTCAAACCTCAATGCCTTTCCTATAGTAGATTTGAATGTCTCATTGATATGGTTTATGAGTCTTTCCTCTAAGCACTCATCTAGGATAATTATGAACTTCTCGTTCTTCTTCTCGACAGTTTCGATAATGGATAATCCATATTTCGATAAGGTATCGAATTCAGCAATATACTCCGAGACTGCCCTACCATTATGCTTAAGCTCCCAAAATTTCCTAAACAATTCTGATTTCTGAACAGCTGGAATAAACTTACCACTGAGTCGGGTCTTAAATTGGTTCTAAGTAACTTGATCCTTGGGAGTAGCCGCTTTAATGGCATTCCACCAATTCATAGCCCGTCCTTGAAGCTGACGCGATGCTAACTTTCTCTTCGTTGCATCGTCGATCCCCAAATACTCGAAGATGCATTCACAACTATCAAGCCAATCCTGAACCTCCGTATCCGACTCCGTTCCATGGAATGGTTTCCCACCAAGACTAGTATAATCCTTGCAGAACTTGGCGAAATCGGCTTTAGGCGCCTGCACCGCTGCACCACCACCATTAACAACATTGGGAACTATTCCCTGAGCATGCCTAAGCATCTCTCGCATGAAGGTAGTAAACATCGTCCTCATATCAGGGACATTCCCATTATTGGCCCTTGAACCCGTACTCCTCGTATATCGGCTCATCGTTCAGTCTGTAAAGGGAAAACGGTTAACCATCTTCTTAGTGGTGTTAGTGCAGTGCGACTTCATCCTTAGATATACTAATAGTATATATATATAGTTTTTGAAAACCAAAATATCACAAATAGGCGCTCTCATATACGTATACTATCTCTCCCTGATGTCTTCCCCTGGGTTAACTGTGCAACCTAGGCTCTGATACCAAGTGTGACGGCCCGCCCCGAACCAGCCGACATATCCCCAAAATGCGTTGTGCCAATGCCCGACTAGCACGGGATGGTCGGCAAAGAAAAAGGGCTTTGAAGCTATGAAGCACCATAGAACTTGTAGTATATCTCACAACACATGGAATAAAATATAATAATAACATAACTTGACATAAAATAGGTGAGACAAAGCATAAGCTGAAAACAAAACCACCATAGCAGCTGAATCCAAAATACAGCTTATGATCCAAATCATTATTACAACTTCAAAATACAGTCTCTAAAGCAAAATAGAAAAGGTACACTACTAATGCCCAAAGTAGTGACCAGCAACAACACAGGGAGAATACATGTAAATAGTATGTGGAAGCCTCCTGCTCGTCTCCGAATAGCTACTCGTGCATAATCACCTAACTTGTCTCTAGTCTGCTCGTTTTGGAGTATCCAGAGTAATAAGAAGAGACATAAAACTCTAGGTCAGACAAAAGTCTGGTATGAGCGATAGAAGCAAAGTAAAACAATAACAGGTATAAATAATCATACCTGAATCTGGATATGCAACCAAAGAGTTAGCACAACAAGATGTACAGTACTCTAAGGCAACACTAACATATAGTGTAAAAATGGAAATGTGCGTGTCATGGTGATAGCAAACATCAAACATAGCAGTCATCCTCACATCACTCACTCAGTGCATAAGGCATACGATATCCATCGCTTTGATCACCAAATCTATTAGGGCCATGACGACAACTCCGTACAACTATTGCACCACTACTTTTCCCTTTGGGGCCATAACAGCAACTCCGTACTACTATTAATCTGACCCCACTGCACTAGTCCGTAGTCAATAACCCTAACTTGCCAACCAGTCCACACTTCCCTGGCTCTAGTTCGTCTACATGCCCCTTCTCTCAATGATGAACCAAAGTTATCGATATCGATAACCCCTTTTGGTTCGGTTCGTGCTCCCTGAAGCAGCTCGGGTCGGTTCGTGAGTCCCTGCTCACGGCTCGTGGCTCCCCCGACATTGGTTTGCGGCTCGTGGTGCATCAGATCGGTTCGTGATGAACATCCGGGTCGGGTCGGGCTCTTTCACCAGTTCGGGTCATGCTCTTCGTGTTGGGATTGGTTCGTAAACTTCTGGTTTCGAGATAAGTGGTTCGGATCATGGTAGATGGGGCACGAGTCGGGTCGAATATGGGGTTCGGTTCGTGGCACATGCCTCACGAGTGGGTCGTGGCATCTTGGTCATGAGCCGGGTCGGTTCGTGGTTTAGGCTCCGATCCGATTTCCTACACCTCTTTCCAGCAACCGTTTATGCTACATGACGACGTTTTCAACCATTCTAACTTTAATAAACAATCATAAGGTATCCCAAAAAGTAGTAATAACATATGTAATCAATCAGAAACATTAAAACATCAATTACATGAATTATTTTGGAACAAACGTACCAAAAACCATGATTTTCCCCTTAATCCCTTTAACCATGTTTTAACTATAGGATTATCAAACTTAATCCAAATTAACCCAAATTAATATAAGAGGAGTAAAATAATATTTAAGAATTTCTACATATTCTTCCATATTTTTATGATGCATATTTTCGCTAGTTATTACTAATCAGCCATAATTAGTGAATAAAAGTGCAAATCACTCACCTTAGGCACAAATAAATTATACATCTGAAAACTCCACTGATTTGGATCGAATTCCTATGTGTTCCAGCAGCTCTATCTTGATTTTTATGCTAATCCTCCTTGATTTGATGTAGATTTTCTTAATATGTGATTAGAAAGTGATTAAAGGGTGATTTGGAAGATGGAGGCCATGACTAGGGTTAGAGGAATGTTTGTGGCGGCTGGAAAAAATGAAAAAGAACCATTATTTAAATCCTTTCAGCCCTCCCATAATCATAATCCCGAAATGGGTTATGGGCTTAGTTGCTAATCACCCAGTTAAGCCCAATTATGCTGTCTTACATCTTCCAAACTTTATTTCAGCCATTTCTCCCAAATGGTAAGTCCATTTGATTAGTGTGGCCACTCTACGGAAAGGTAATCCATCATTTGAATCCAATGGAAGTGGTTTTAGGTCAAAATTCCTTACCAATCAAAAGTTATAGGAGAAACAAGATTCGCCAGGGACAAAACAGTCATTTAAAATTCGGCAAAAATCGTGAACATGGGAAATGACCCCATAGTCGTTTTCCAAAGTCACACAACCATATGTCTTCGTATGTGAGTGAAATAAATATTGTATGATCCTCCGATGTGTAGAATGCAGGTCGTTACATGCATTAAGCAATTGATTTGTGTAGTGTCTGAAAACCTCAGACATGACAAGTGTTAGATTTTATCCCAAGCAAGGGCATAAAAATCCAATGTACTTCCCGTGAAGAAAGCTAATAACTACTCCTTAAACAAGGGGTATGAATGTCAAAGCTTCTCAAAGAGGAAGCACGAAATAAATCACAAACACGCATTTTCCAAATGAGGAATGTCGTGTACCATCATATAAGTCATTAAAACAACGACACTTGTAATCCACAGTCAAATTATCTCGACTAGTTGATATTTAGTGTTAACGCGAATTCGAATTAGAATATCGCATTTGTGGAGATAATATTCGATGGATTTCAAACCATTGAATAGAATAACTTTGTGCAAATACTTTCCCCGCTAGACCACTTAAATTGTTCATGAAACTTCGTAGACCGCACAGACATGCCTTGAGCCACCTGCAAGCTAGCCACTAGAGAGTCAAAAGCTCCAACGGCCTACACGACTTATGGTCCGAAAGCTTGTGCAACCTACGAACTAGCCTTGGGTTGCTCTTGTGATCAACAATGTGGGTCGCGAGGAGTATGTGATGACGTGTTTTCATGTATCTACAATAATGTAAAGTGACATGGCAAGCTTAAAGTTTGGGCGTGTCAACATGATAATATGACTCATTCACATGCAATATTATGGAACAAGCACCCTGCTTAGGTCATATATACATATTCAGACTGTGTAATGGAATATAGACAAACAGTGCAAGTCATATCATACGACCACGTCAGCTTGGATTTTAACCCATATCAATTGAACAATGAGTACATCAGTGAAGGTCACATGAGACGTTATTGCAATAAATAAAAGGCGGATCAAGTATACATGGTGCCACGTGGCACTCATGAATTAATTTCATATGGAGACACAAGTTATTCGCTTTCTATCAGGTTGTTGCGACCCAAACAAGATCATTATTAGGCCATGGTAACTGATAACGATCCAAAGAACCACAACATTTTAGGTCGTTATTTATGGACTATGAATGCTTAGACCATGTAATCTCTTAGGTCGTTAGTTTTAACCTGCAAGGTTTAGCTCGTTTTGCCCTTTAAGGTCGTGCCTGGCAAGTTATATAGAGCAGTTCAGATTTGTGCAAGGTGAAAGTGCACGGTAGCTTGAATAATCATGCATTATATTATATGTGAAAAGAAGGGCCACGTACAGGTGTGGACAAAAAAGAAAATTAGATTGGTTAAAATAAGATTAGCAAGTATATTTTATATGCATTATGAAGTAGGTCGTTCCAGTTTGAGGAGGCTTAGGTCTTTTTATGTTTTTAGGATGTGGGCTCATTTTTAGAATGTGGGGAACAGTTGTGTACAACTGTACACATATTATTACAACCGTGCCGCTCCCCCCAAGCTCCTCCTATAAATACGCTACTTCAAAATCATTTTGGGGGATCCAATTTCATTCCTACCACAAAGTGCCGCCAAATTTAAAGCTCTCTCCCACAACTCCATTAATGGCCTCCAAGGATCAAACAACTTCTCTCCAACATCATGTGGATCAAATCTATTCTACTCAACACTAGAGCTCTCTTAAATTCTATCAAAGCTTCTCCAATCTCTTTTATGTGCCATGGAAATTGCTCTAACTCATTTGAAATGATCTCCATCCTCTACTAATCCTCTCCAAAATTCGGATCTAACACAAAATTCGCATCAAATCAAAGAAGAGCATCAAAACGCCTAAGTGATCGAAGATTCATACATCCATCATCACAAAGATAGAGATCTCTTCAATTTCCTTACCGACTCAAGTGTAATTTAGATCCTAGAAAGAGAGAAAAGCGAGAAATGAATGTAAAGAGAGAATTCATGTATGATGTAAAGCAAATCACCATAATGAGAATTGATTCAAAAGTGGACGTAGATCTATTTTAGATCGAACCACTATAAAAAAACTTTTTCTTCATTTTTGCCTTTTTATTTTGTGATTATGTGGTTCCACATTTTAATCCAACCATTAGGTGAAGTGCTTATAAAACACATATGGTGTTGAAATTGAATTTGGGTTTTAACAATTATAACTTATATATATACAGTGAATCTGTTTTCATATTTAAACTTTAAACTTGTAACAACATGGAATTTTAAGTGTGTTTTTATTTGATTATTCAATTTAAATTTTGATTTTTATTTTATTTTTTTCGTTTAAAACTAAGTTTGTTAGTATTTTTATAACAATTTGATTTTCAATTAAAAACTAAATTTATTCTGGTTTTTAAATAATGAATGAATTTGATTTGATATGAATATATTTTAATAATATTCTAAAAATTTGATCTTATTTAATATATAAATTAAATTGAATTTATTTATTTGAATTTGAATTTATTTTTATATTTTAAATTAAATAGTAAACTCATATTATATAGTTTGTTTTCGATATTAATAAAAATATATATCTTTGTTTTAAATTACATAATATTCTATAATTTCTCGTAATAGGGATTTGGAATTTGAAATACGTGCAGTGAGATGTAGTAGTTGTATAAATTCCATTAGAAAATTTGAATGTTTTCCGGTCGCACAATTTTCGGTGCAAAGCTGCGCCTAACTGTTCAAATTTTAGCAACCGTAAAATCTTTCCGAATTCAGTTCAAACAAACATGAAAATTATTCTATTCGTTGTCGCGAATCTGAGGCAAAATTCATTTCGTGAAAATCGGACGTTTTGACCTTTGTTTTCCGTCCGCATTTTTACGTAAAAGAGGCCTGTAACGCACTTTTGAACGGAGCATCCTGACACTGCAAACTGTATACCATTGCGTCCGCCTTATCGAGCCGATTTCCAAAATATATTCATATGTCATTTTCTGTGCTTAGTTTGCGATGAAATTGTGAAAAGTCTTGCACAGTTCATTTTTGAAACAGACCCATTTGAATTCGATGTGTCCCTATTTGGATCCCTCGTATTTTTCTAGTCATTTTGGGTCTGCAAAGCCTATATTTTTATTTTACTAAACTGCCCAAATATTTTTTTTTTGTTTCTCAAAATGAAACTTTCTTCCCAAACGTGCATGAACCATGCGCATGTCCTTTTGTTTTCCTAACCAATTCATTCATTTGATTTCAATGACATGCATGCACGTTGGTTTCTTTCTTTCCTTGTGTTACGCTTCCACTTTCATTTCCAATGTAACGCCATGCATATTTGTTCCCTTTCATGTCACTTTTAATTCAAATATTAATGCATGCGTTCATCCTCTCATTACCATGCACTATGTTTCATTTTGTTTCCTTTTTCATTTCATTTTCCAAAGGTTGATGCGCCACATCTTTAATTGCCATGCATTCCCACTCATTCTTCTTTGCATGTCCGTTACTTCCCCATTCTTCTCGTTTCCTTCATTTAATATTTCCAACCGCTTAGTGAATTCCAAAAGACGGGTTTCTTTGCCTATTTACACTTTCATTGCGTTCCCGATGCCATCTTTTGAATATAGATGTATATTTATAGAAATTTTTTTGTAAATGTGTGGCCTTACGAGTACCGATACCATCTTCAAAAGGCACCATCCCATTTTTCTTCGATCAGTAGCCTTCCCCATTTCTTCAAGCACATTTTTCCCTTTATAAAAATAAGACAGCAGATATTCTCTGTTTCTTCCCCATACAATGCATTATCCTTCCCTATTGCTTTTTCTTCCCATTAGCTTGTGAGCTGACCGACTCTCCACCCAACCACCACTTCCTCTTTTATATTTGTCCACGCCATGTCCGTTCGCCCATCCAGTGACCAACGACCGAAGCCCAGCAACTGCCTAACACCCGAACAGCTAACGCCTACCCTTTACTTTCCTAAATAGCATCTCTGAACCCGACAACCAAGATCCGTCCAATTAGCTTCTCGAACCCTTACTGTCGTGCGCCAGTGATTGTCGTTTGTGTGTGCCAGTGGTTGTCGTGTGAGTGCACTGAGTATGTGAATGGAAGTGTTTTGTGTGTGCGCATTGTGGTGTGAGTTGAAGTGTGTGAGTTCGGTTATTGTGTAAGTTTGTTTGATGTTATTCATTTTGTTTTTGGTTGGTGCATGCTGTGTGAGTGTGCTATTTGTGTATGGGTGGGTGATTTTACTGTTATGTGGGTGTATATACAATGATTTTGGGTGTGTGTGTGTATATATATATTAGTTTTGATTATATGGTGTGCGCGTAAAGTGGGTGTGTGTATATATATAATTGATTTTGACATATTGGGGTGTGTTTTAAAATATATATTTATACGTGTATATGATTTCGGTGTGCGTAAACTTTAAATGTATATGTCATAATTTTTTTTCTGTGTTTACGTGTGTATATATATATAATATATATATAATATTTTATGTGAAGAATTATTATGTTTTATTTTTGTTTGAATTGAATAAGTGTTGTGTTTATTTTTTTATTGAGTCGAGTTGGCATTGAGTTCAAAATCGTCCCAAAACCCAACAACATACCAATCCTTTGAAATTTCTTAACCTCCTCTTATATAAATTAAAATGAATATTGAGTGATATCGAGTTAAAGCCATTCTAAATCGTGCCTGGAAGTCATCGATCCATTTTGTGTCCATCCGGTTGTCGCCTTCAATTCTTTGCCACGAAAGGTGAGTTTATCTCATAACTGGCGTACATTTTTCATAGATGTTAGATCAATAATCAACTGTTATATGAAATGTATAGGATTACTTATAGAAATTGTTTGATTTGATAAGTATGCACATTTCATATGTGACACGATATATTCATATGACACATAGTTGAACTGATGATATATATGCTATGTTTGATACTATGTGATTGTGGATACCCCTAGTTTAGGAAAATCACTAAGGGTTGAAATGATACATACCCGAACGGACATTAGAGTAGAGAAAAATTGTTATGGATTGAAATGACAGACCTGAACGATTTTTATTGAATGTAAGATTGCGGATTGAATTGATAAATATCCGTATCACTTTACTATAGGGTAGGAAAGTATATACGGACACCGTTGGTCATGTTTCGATGAAAAATGATTTGGAACCTGAATTTTAATAATAACTTAAGATTTTAAACTTTGATATAATAAAAAAATTCTTTAAAACCTATTTCTATATTATTCTAATCTTATATATGTTTATAATCTATTTTTATGATTTGTTCTAGAATTTTATAAACTTATATATATATTTATTTAAAGTTAAATTTTAATTTATAAATACAATTTTCATTTGTATGTTTTGAATTATAAAACACGATATGATTTTGAAATTGAAATATGATATGATTTGTTGAAATTGAAATATAATTTTGTTACGAAATATACCAACGGTGTAAGTATGGAAATCCCGCCTATGCTATTTTGCTGTTTACTTAGATGACGCTATTGCATCTAGTCTATTAGTTGGATGGATTCTTAAAGGATGGTGATCCCAAACATCCTTTGAGTTGTTGATTGCATTTCATCGAACTCTTCATTTGAGTTGATTTACTTCCATGAGAATGTTAGTCCTGATCCGAATTATTTTGTTCGCATTATGGTTCGGGTCAGATCGATTATCACAGATTTCGAGATCCACTCTTGAAGTTTGGAGCTTATATTGGATTTTTGTTCACCTTATCTACCAGCTGATCGGTTGTTTATATCATACTGTTTCAGACTGTTATCATTTATGTATTGTATTAGACTTCCGTTGTATTATTCATGTAAATTCTATTGTAAAATTTTATGTATTTTCCGCTGCGAGATATTATGTAACTCTGTATTTGTGTCTGTGATTTATTCTATTTACCCCAGAAGCTAATAACAACCTGTCATTTTCGAGCAGTTCGAGTTGGTTTAATCACCAATTTGAAGTGGTCGAAAATGGCGGGTCGTTACAAGTGGTATCAGAGCTGGTTCGGATAACGTGATAGGGGGTTCTCGCTCGGCTGTTTGGTGGCGAGCAGGAGACTCTTTCCCCTACACGTCCCAATGTGTGGGTTGGTTGTTGCAGTCGAGAGGCTGGCCGTAAAATCAGTTCTGAGGTATCACTGTATGTCACAGTGGGAGGTTAGCCCACTGCCTGATGGTTGCAAAGCCTAGGGCCGTTACAAGTGGTATCAGAGCTTTGGTTTATCAAAGCTTTAGCTTATGAGGTAAAAGCTCATTAGAGATAGGTTAGTGATATCCTAGAATGAGTGGAATCAGTCGCAGAATCCTTCTAATGAGAGAGCGTATTTTAAAAATATAAATTATTTTGAAACGTAAAGTATTTTGAAATTTGAAATCTTTCGAAAACATAAATCTTTGAATCTGTTCTCTTCGATAGCCTTCTTTGTTAAGGTCTCCTTAGATTTGAATCTTAATCCTGTTCTATTATCATTCACTCTCTTTTTTGACTCTTCGAATGATCCAACCTCTTGTGAACAAGATTTGGAATGACATTTAATATTCAAATTTATTGATAAATCAAAATTGAATCGGTGTTGAAATGAAACTTTGAGAATCTTTGATATTGAATATTTGATATGAGTTTTCGAACCTTAAATATATATGGAAGAATTATGATTAATTTGAAAGCTATTGATTTGGAAATTAATTGATTTAAATTGAAACCTATATAATGGAATTTATATAAGAACGATATATTTGAAACATGATATTGAAAAGAAAACCTTATGTAAATTGATATATAAGTGCGATATAAGTGAAACGTGAAATGAAGTACTATATATATAGTGTATGTGTTTTCGAAATAAAGATATGGGAAGTACCTTCCATCGAAATCACAATTCCTGAGAGAGGGATTGTGTTGGCACTCGTCAAGGAGTGTCCATCGAAAATTGGAAATCGTAGCTACGTTGGTGCTCCGTCGAGGGAGTATCCACGAATATTGGAATCTCACTCGGTGAGATCACATTGATGATTATTATTACTTATCTGTTCTAGCGTAATTCGGGGGGCGAGATGCCTATAGTTACAAGCGATTTCACTGGGACAGTGACGTAACCGCCGCGTAACTACGATCTAGACGCCATAGCGTAATTTGGGGGCGCGATGCCAACAGTTACAAGCGAT
Source organism: Allium sativum (assembly GCA_030737875.1). NCBI lineage: Eukaryota > Viridiplantae > Streptophyta > Magnoliopsida > Asparagales > Amaryllidaceae > Allium > Allium sativum. Next base: position 470,674,171 of record CM060920.1, on the reverse strand, counting down.
TTCACTGGGATACTAACGTAACTGCCGCGTAACTGCGGTCTATGGCAACAACCACGGCGTAATTCGAGGGGTGTGATACCTACGGTTACAAGTGATTCTACTGGGATAGTAGCGCAACCGCCGAGTAACCGCGATCCATGGGGGAAGTATTTTCCATTTCTATTTTAAATGTTTTAAGTATTTTCACCGGGAGTTGAAACAAGTATATTTAGTACTTATAGATTTTGGTCATGCGCTTGGCCAACGTATGCCTAACGTCTGTAAGAACGACAGTAAACTTGTTAAACTTCGAGTTATCAAGTATTTTCAAACATTAAATAACAAACCAATAACCTGCAATTACATATATATATATATATATATATATATATATATATATAATTACCTTAACATAATAAACTAAGAAAGAGATTTTAAACGTTTTTAAATTAAATGTTTTCGTATATAAAATTTTGTTTAATATTTAAATCTTCTTCTGGAGTTCCTTTCCATTCGAATCCATCTTCCTTCGTTGATCTTCTTTGATTAGGTTCTTTCGTTCGTTCAACTTTTAACTTGAATTCTATGAGTTACCTTGTCCACAACAAGGTAAGAAGTAGAAGGAGAGTGTAAGTCTTCCGGCGAGTCCATTTCACTAAATATTGATTTGAAATATATTATTTATAATATATGATTTGAAAACTTGGTATATATTTTGTTTAAATATATAAAGATGTTTTGAGTATTTATTTGATGTTAAAATTTGCCTATTTAATACCTAGTGATTTGGTATACGTCTGATCAGCGTATAAGTTAAATCCTATAAGTATTTGATAGATATAGAGTCACACTCTAGCCGCTTGAAAATGATTCTGGTGATGACTGCGCAGCATCATCAATATCTATTTTCGGGTTTCGAAAGTGAGATAAATATATATATATATATATCGCCAATCGAGACGTCGAGTGAATACTTAAAATTATTTTGAAATGTTAGAAAATATTTTAACATTGATTTAGATATATATATTTTTCAAAGTATATATGGATATGAAAATAAATTTGAACTATTGTTTTAAATATATTAATTATTTAATTAATATTTTCCTGCTTTGTTCCTTTTCGAGGACGAAAAGGTTTAACTGGGGGAGAATGTAACAACCCGGAATTTTAAGTATATTTTTATTTGATTATTTAATTTAAATTTTGATTTTGATTTTATTTTTTTCGTTTAAAACTAAGTTTGTTTGTATTTTTATAACAATTTTGATTTTGAATTAAAAACTAAATTTATTTTGGTTTTTAAATAATGAATGAATTTGATTTGATATGAATATAATTTAATAATATTTTAAAAAAATTATCTTATTTAGTATATAAATTAAATTGAATTTATTTATTTGAATTTGAATTTATTTTTATATTTTAATTTAAATAGTAAACTCATATTATATAGTTTGTTTTCGATATTAATAAAAATATATATCTTTGTTTTAAATTTCATAATATTCTATAATTTCTCGTAATAGGGATTTGGAATTTGAAATACATGTAGTGAGATGTAGTAGTTGTATAAATTCCGTTCGAAAATTTGAATGTTTTCCGGTCGCATAATTTTTAGTGCAAAGCTGCGCCTAACTGTTCAAATTTTAGCAATCGTAAAATCTTTCCGAATTCAGTTCGAACAAACATGAAAATTATTCTATTCGTTGTCGCGAATCTGACGGCGAAATTCATTTCGCGAAAATCGGACGTTTTGACCTTCGTTTTCCGTCCGCATTTTTACGTAAAAGGGGTCCGTAACGCACTCTTGAACAGAGCATCCTGACACTGCAAACAGTATACCGTTGCGTCCGCCTCATCGAGCTGATTTCCAAAATATATTCATATGTCATTTTCTGTGCTCAATTTGCGATGAAATTGTGAAAAGTCTTTCACAGTTCATTTTTGAAACAGAGCCATTTGAATTCGATGTGTCCCTATTTGGACCCCTCACATTTTTCTAGTCATTTTGGGTCCGTAAAGCCTGTATTTTTATATTACTAAACTGCCCAAATATTTTTTTTGTTTCTCAAAATGGAACTTTCTTCCCAAACGTGAATGAACCATGTGCATGTCCTTTTGTTTTCCTAACCAATTCATTCATTTGATTTCAATGACATTCATGCACGTTGGTTTCTTTATTTCCTTGTGTTACACTTCCACTTTCATTTCCAATGTAAGGCCATGCATATTTGTTCCCTTTCATGTCACTTTTAATTCAACTATTAATGCATGAGTTCATCCTCTCATTACCATGCACTATGTTTCATTTTGTTTCCTTTTTCATTTCGTATTCCAAAGGTGGATGCGCCACATCTTTAATTGCAATGCATTCCCACTCATTCTTCTTTGCATGTCCGTTACTTCCCCATTCTTCTTGTTTCCTTCATTTAATATTTCCAACCGCTTAGTGAATTCCAAAAGATGGGTTTCTTCGCCTATTTACACTTTCATTGCGTTCCCGATGCCATCTTTTGAATATAGATGTATATTTATAGAAATTTTTTTGTAAATGTGTGGCCTTCCAAGTACCGATACCATCTTCAAAAGCACCATCCCATTTTTCTTCGATCAGTAGCCTTCCCCATTTCTTCAAGCACATTTTTCCCTTTATAAAAACAAGACAGCAGATATTCTCTGTTTCTTCCCCACACAATGCATTATCCTTCCCTATTGCTTTTTCTTAGCTTGTGAGCCGGCCGACTGTCCACCCGAGCACCGCTTCCTCTTTTATATTTGTCACCCCATGTCCGTTCGCCCATCCAGTGACCAATCGACCGAAGCCCAGCAACTGCCTAACATCCGAACAGCTAACGCCTACCCTCTCCTTTCCTGAACAGCATATCTGAACCCGACAACAAAGATCCGTCCAGTTAGCTTCCCGAACCCTTGCTATCGTGCGCCAATGATTGTCGTTTGTGTGTGCCAGTGGTTGTCGTGTGAGTGCACTGAGTATGTGAATGGAAGTGTTTTATGTGTGCGCATTGTGGTGTGAGTTGAAGTGTGTGAGTTCGGTTATTGTGTAAGTTTGTTTGATGTTATTTATTTTGTTTTTGGGTGGTGCATGTTGTGTGAGTGTGCTACTTGTGTATGGGTGGGTGATTTTACTGTTATGTGGGTGTATATACAATGATTTTGGGTGTGTGTATATATATATATTGGTTTTGATTATATGTTGTGCGCGTAAAGTGGGTGTGTGTGTATATATATATATATAATTGATTTTGACATATTGGGGTGTGTTTTAAAATATATATATACATGTATATGATTTCGGTGTGCGTAAACTTTAAATGTATATGATTTCTGTGTTTACGTATATATATAAAATTTATATAATATTTTATGTGAAGAATTATTATGTTTTATTTTTGTTTGAATTGAATAACTGTTGATATTTTTTATTGAGTCGAGTTGGCATTGACTTCAAATCGTCCCAAAACCCAACAACATACCAATCCATTGAAATTTCTTAACCTTCTCTTATATAAATTAAAATGAATATTGAGTGATATCGAGTTAAAGCCATTCTAAATCGTGCCTGGAAGTCGTCGATCCATTCTGTGTCCATCCGGTTGTCGCCTTCAATTCTTTGCCACGAAAGGTGAGTTTATCTCATACCTGGCTTACATTTTTCATAGATGTTAGATCAATAATGAACTGTTATATGAAGTGTATAGGATTACTTATAGAAATTGTTTGATTTGATAAGTATGCACATTTCATATGTGACATGATATATTCATATGAAACGTAGTTGAACTGATGATATATATGATATGATTGATACTATGTGGTTGTTTTTTGTGATTGTGGATACCCCTAGTTTAAGAAAATCACAAAGGGTTGAAATGATACATACCCGAACGAACATTAGAGTAGGGAAAAATCGTTATGGGTTGAAATAATAGACCTGAACGATTTTTATTGAATGTAAGATTGCAGATTGAAATGATAAATATCCGTATCACTTTACTATAGGGTAGGAAAGTATATACGGACACCGTTGGTCATGTTTCGATGAAAAATGATTTGGAACCTGAATTTTAATAGTAACTTAAGATTTTATATTTTAAAGATTTTAAACTTTGATATAATAAAAAAAAATTAAAACCTATTTCTATATTATTCTAATCTTATATATGTTTATAATCTATTTTTATGATTTGTTTTAGAATTTTGTAAACTTATATATATATATATTTAAAGTTAAATTTTAATTTATAAATACGATTTTGATTTGTATGTTTTGAATTATAAAACACGATATGATTTTGAAATTGAAATATGATATGATTTGTTGAAATTGAAATATAATTTTTGTTACGAAATATACCAACGGTGTAAGTATGGAAATTCCGCCTATGCTATTTTGCTATTTACTTAGATGATTGACACTATTGCATCTAGTGTATTAGTTGGATGGATTCTTAAAGGATGGTGATCCCAAACATCCTTTGAGTTGTTGATTGCATTTCATCGAACACTTCATTTGAGTTGATTTACTTCCATGAGAATGTTAGTCCTGATCCGAATTATTATGTTTGCATTATGGTTCGGGTCAGATCGATTATCACAGCTTTCGAGATCCACTCTTGAAGTTTGGAGCTTATATTGGATTTTTGTTCACCTTATCTACCTGCTGATCAGTTATTTATATCATACTGTTTCAGACTGTTATCATTTATGTATTGTATTAGACTTCTGTTGTATTATTCATGTAAATTCTATTATAAAATTTTATGTATTTTCCGCTGCGAGATATTATGTAACTCTGTATTTGTGTCTGTGATTAATTCTATTTACCCCAGAAGCTAATAACAACCTGTCATTTTCGAGCAGTTCGAGTTAGTTTAATCACCAGTTTGAAGTGGTCGAAAATGGTGGGTCGTTACAAAACTTCTATTTAATATAATCCTTATATTTTTCTAAAAATATTTATTTTAATAAATTTGATCTAATTGAATTCAAATCATAAATCGATATGAATTTATTTTAATTCAATTTACATTCTGAATATCATAATAGATTTATCGTTTCTCTTTGAAACTAATTTCAATTTCCCTTTTAAATTCACATCTGAATTTATATTTCCCAAATTATCCAAATGATAATTTTTCCCATTCCATTTATAAATTCGCTTCAGGTTCCCACATTATTTAATTTATAAACATCGTTTATAAATTCAATACTTGTTTTATATATTCAAAAAAAATTAATATTTCTATAGCCCATTCGAAATTCAAATTCTAATTTTAAAAATAGATTTCCCCTGCTAAATCTCAGAATCTCTTTCCATGATACTTTTATAAATCAACATTTAGGCCCAGTGATATTTTAAACATTCAAAACACCCAATCATCAATCATAGGTTTTCTAACACATCATATATGATAATATATATATATATATATGAAAACAAACAAATCATAAATTTTGAGGAATCCAATTGGATCCCTCCAACTTGTTTTCCTGCATCAACAGACGGTAGCCAACATAAATAATATCCATCCTACTTCAAGGCAGGATATCGCGGTATACAAGGTCATCCACTATCATATTGTGGGGCATATAGGGTCATCCACTATGATACTGCGGGCATCCTCTAATGGTATCGCGGGAAATATCCAAACACCAATATATATATATATATATATATATATATGTGTGTGTGTGTGTGTGTGTGTGTGTGTGTGTAATACCCACAACCGCCAAGCCTAAATAACTAATATATTTATAATAACCACAAAGAATGTAAATGAATTCAAACATTCAACAATTCAACATATTATATTAAATAAATATTCGTTATAATAAATTATAACGAATCCAGAAAGAAAGTTTACTCACCTTGATTTTTTAAGGTGATTTGTTTCCAATTAAATTAAACACCATTTAATTTAATCAGAAGCTCCAATTGGCTCCAAGCCATTCCATTGTATAGTATTTGACAATACGCTCTCAATACACTTTGTTGATTCGAATCTGATAACATATACTATATATACTCATGTTAAAAATTTAAACGGATTGAACGGTTATTAATTAGTAATTTTTTTTTTACCGTAATCACTTCCTTAAACCCGTGCCTTAACACTACACCATAAAGCTTATTTTGCCACTCCCCTATCCTCTAAGTCTATAGCCGTATTAAATTTGAGAGGGTTCTGAGCCGTGCCTAACTGTTTAGAAAAGGCTTAGAACCTACTTTGAATTTGATTGGGTTATAGACCGTATCAAACCTAGGTAACCTTAGTGTAAAAATTTCCTGCCAAAAAGAGACGTGCTCCCTCCCTTTTTATCATTTCCCTCTCACGCTCTTTTTTCATTCCCCCCTTTTTTTATTTCCCTCTACCCGTGCCAATCGATTTCTGCTCTAATCAAAAAAGTTTCTGCCCTAATCAATTCGAACCACTCCTCAGGTTACAAATCTGGTAAATTTTGATTTTATTGGATGAATATTTCTTTCGATGCCATGTTTAGGGTTACGTTTATGACTGTATATATCATCGTGATTCTTTATCTTCAGATCTGTAAACAGCTTCCACTCGTTAAATCACTTCCTCTGAGGACAAACTGATTTGTTATGATTTTATTTTCGAATTTGATCTGATTTGATTTCGATTTTGCACGATTTAATGCCTGTGATGAAATTGGGATTTTTAGGATTGATCGTAAAATGAGTCTGAATTTCCTGTTATGTTGCCGTATACTCCTTTTCTTCAATGCCACGTTTCTGATTTCACGATTCAGAAATATTATAGTGATTATAGTTTAGGTACAATATCACATGCCATCAATTACAAGTTCATATATGTTAGTTTAGGATTTCAGCATCTAAGTCTGTAAACTTAAATGGATTTTTGGTCCATTAATCTAGATTTTAGCCAAATAGTTTCTATTGAAAGTCTACAGTATGATTTTTGGTCCATTAATTTTGATTTCAGCCAAATACTTGTTATTTGTTAACATGTAATCTGCGGATTTGAATGGCTTTGCGTGTAGGAAAAATTTATTTATGTCAAGGGAAAATCTCATTGTGTTTAATTGAATGATTCATAGTCTTGAGATTCATTGTTCCATGCTTGTCAAATGAATCAGTTACAATCTCTTGCTTTTCTAAAGTTAGTAAATGTAGAAATTAACATTCATACAAAATTTGGTAAAAGCAACAAAGGAATGGTTAGTCATACCATAATGAATTCTGATTTGGTCATTGACACCTTTCTTTAAGATCCAAACTCATCACCTTTAGAAATAAGCAGTGGTGGAGCTAGCCAAAATGTTCAGAAAGGGAAAAATTTAAAAGAAAATGAATACTAAAGAAAAAATGGAAAAGCTGACCATTATACTTGACTTTCTTGATGGCAACAATTATAGGCTGGTACATCTAAATAAACTTTTACAGTGATGTTAGCAGGAAAAACTATTAAAATGAGCTTTCTTATCAAATTTACTTCAACTGGAGCCTAATTTAAAGTGCAGCGAGGGCCTAATTCTAATTTCAGCTAGGGCCAGCTGATAAAATCTAATTTTTTGTGCCAGTAATTTAATTTTTCACCTAGGGCCATGGCCCTACCTAAGCCATACGTAGCTCCGCCCCTGGAAATAAGGACAACTTTTGTGTGTTATGTTAAATGATAAGATATGTTACCTCCTTCCAATTGTGTTCTTTTGATGATAAGCTATTGTGTTGTTACTTACGTTGATGTACTTGTCATTATTTGTGCATGCAGTTTCACAAGTTAGTTGTTTCAAAAACTAATACTTGAAAATTTCCCTTGTTTAGCTTGCATCTATTGGATAGTATTTTATTATTACGTAGTTTTGTAATCTGAGTTTATTTAATGTTTTATATGAGATTTTAGTTAATTAGAAGGAGAACACTTTATGGATGCATTTTATAGAAAAAATATTTTTCTACTGAATATTAAAAAATAATTTTGTTTCATTGTATAGCAGGTTTCTTTGGTTTTGCAGTATTTTTTTATTTTTAACATGTATTAACATTTATTTAACATTTTACTTAATATTCAAATTTAACATTTTACTTAATATTTAAATTCAAATCATGAAGAAAAAGAAATTGCTTACCATAAGTCTTCAGATTTTTTTAACTGACTAAGTTTTTATTTACAAGTAATGTTATGCAGATAACCACTTTTATGATACAAGGATTCTATTTGTTTTTTCTTATGTGACAGTTGATTTGTTCGTAATGAGATTGCCTGGTTGCTCCTCATTTACTGTTAGATTTAGACGACATGCATCCACACATCATTCTCAAAGTTTATTTAGTCTAAATTGTTCCTTTTGTTTGGATTTATACCGAACATCCAACATTACATCTGTATTTAGATGCCATTAGTAGGGTTTTCACAAAGAAATGAAGTATCGTTAGTTTCAACACTCCTTTTGTTTGAGACTTTGAGTCTTCTTGTAGATTTCAATAATATCCAAGACATGGAAATTTATTACAATTTTTTTCATTCACTACATTAAATAATCTTACATTAAAATCATTCCCTTGCTTTGTTTAATTATGGTAGATCTTTGATTCTGAAGAAATTTCTATGCCTGAGTAATTTTCCCACCATTTTTTACATAAACAAACAATTTATTATTGTAAAATACAACTCATTTTTGTATAGCAGTGTAGAAATTGCTATTTAATATCTCACTTCTTTCAAAATGATACAGTGATTCATAATTTCAAACTTTGAATTTGTTACTCATAGTTAATTATTTTAAATTGATTTCTTAATGAAGCACAAAATAACTCACCGTAATTAAAATTTATATTGCTTGCTTAATTTGTACTTGACTTATTTCAAATTATTCATCATGGATATAATCAATTGTTGTCATAGCAGGATCGACATAATTTTTGTTGCTACGATAATAATTGAATTACTCAATTTATATTCATCAGTGTGCGTACATCTTTGTTTCACATTGCAAAGTAATGTTTTGTGGTAACCTAATCTCCGTCAACATAACTTAATAAATTGCTAGATACTTGTAACTAAAGAATGTATATGTTACCCCACTAAATATGCAACTGCAATTTTTTTTTATTCTTTGCAAGTCTACATAGTTCTCTTTACTCAATCATGCTTCTGAGATATGATCTTTTAAATTCATCAACTGATATCCATCTTAGTTTTGTAAATTGATGACTATCAGCAGTTAAGAAAATGGACAGCCCTCTTAGTTTATTTCCTCATCTTTCTGCTATTAAACTGCCTACATTGATTGCATGTTAATACACTTACATCACGTATGTTATTACACTTACTGAAACACCCCACCTCCGTTAGGGTCACTCTCAAAGGGAATGCCCTAATTTTGGTGGAGGTTTATAAGTATAAGTCACATATATACAAGACAGATATAAGAACACATATTTTTGAACAGCGGAAAACATCAACAACTTTTATTTCAACAAAATACGTGTTACACAAACCATGTCATAATTTGTTTTACAATACTTCCAAAAACATAACATCTTCATAACTGTCTTGATTACATTATTTAAAGAAGCATAAAGAAAACATAAATAAACTGCATAAGTCCCATAATTGCTGTCCAAAGCCATAGTCCAAAACGAAAAAGATCCAAGCAATACATTCTTTTTCTTTAAGCTGGATGTGAAAGCTGGTCAAGCTGCGGTATTCCCTCCCTGAGAACCTTGGGGGGGGGGAACGAAAGAAAAAGAGGCGAAAGGAAAAGGGTCAGTCCTAAAGACTGAGTAAGTCCTAGTGACTTTCAGTGTAAAAACGGTTAAAACAACATGTCATGTATGAACTGGAACTAAACTTAAGAATGGTGTCAAGGTGGTTAAGTATGTCATTTAAATTCGCGACTTAACCCGCCTACGTGTCATGTCAAGTTGGCTAAGTGTTGTCGTTTCAAGTTCATGACTTAGCCCTACAAATCATGTTCAAGTTGGTTAAGTTGTCTTTTCATGTTCATGACTTAACCCTAATTGGCATTAATTGATTCGTTAATGCACCGAACCACTCACATTGGATCCTGTTGTTCATAGCCACTTGATTTGCCGGGCGGTTCCGGGCAGGTTTACGCTACGAACTCAACCCAACCTCGGGTTTCAAGCGCGATGTGACCAACTACCCACATTGGATCCTATTGTTTGTAGCAACTGGATTTGCCGGGCGGTTCCGGGCAGATTTACACTACAAACTCAACCCAACCTCGAGTTGGCCACTTTCTTGTTTTCTAAAGTCATGCCCATGTTCTTAGCAGATTCGTGCTATTTCCATAACATGTTCATATGTCAACTTCGTGCCCAACTAAGGCATGTTTCAAGTCAAGTTGTGGCATGTTCAAGTCAAGTTTTCGTGCCATATTTCATGTTCTACTTATGCCAAATTTCACGGTTTATGATTATAATCAATTCAAGTTTTGCCTATTCTACCCAATTGTATCCCCAACGTATATAAACGTACTTCGTTCACAAGCATAAACAATTCAAGAGATAAAGGGGAATAACACCCAACATGTGATAGGCATATGTGACAATTCCAACATCACTTGCATAATAAACAGGCTATAACATATCACATGGTTTCAATACTAGCATGATGATAACTTGGCATGGTAATGGTTCCAACTTAGTTTAACATGATGATTTCAACTTTACATCATTGGCATAATAATCATTGCGGGCATAATAATAATTTTATTACAAACATGAAACATTAAAGGCATGGTAATTCTAATAGGCATAGTGGATTCCAATTTAGCATTTTTAACATAATGATTCTCATCTAGCATTATAAACATAATGATTCCAACTTTTCATCATAACCTAGCAATTCCCAATTTGTCATTAACATGATAGGTATATTAACATCACATGCATAGTTCCATCAACATCATAGACATGGTTTAATTAGCACCATAGGCATGGTTTAATCAACATAAAGATTCCAATAAACATAGTGATTCCATGGACATGTATTAGTCCAACTTGCCATACAATTAAGCCCAAGTGATTCATAACAACATCAAAATCATGATAAGTTTAACTTGGAACATTGACATAGCAATATTCCCAAATTATGATTCAAAGTTAAATAATATAAACATGGATTAATAATAGTTCCTAAATCCGGTTTCAATTCATGGCATGTCCATGTTATTTTAGCGTTTTTGCCTAAAAAGTGACATAGAACTTACAATATGAAGCAAGTAATCCAAATCAAAATTCCAAATCAAATAGCCCCAAATCCGTTGTTCCAAAGCGTCGTAGTTGTTGTAGCTTCTAGTTGTAGCCTTCAAGAATCGTCCTTCGTCTTCTATAATTTTGTTCTTTGTATTTTTAATTTAGAGCTCTAGGTTTAATGGCGGCTGCATGAGGCTAAAATGAAATAGTATGATTTAGGCTAGGTCTTAGGTTCTTTTTATAGTGTTTGCGAGTTGATTAGGACCGTCGATGGAGCTTGGTTTAATAATAGCCATTCGTTTGAAGGAGAGACCAACCAGGAGCTGACACCTAGCCCTAGTGACAAGGCAAGGCTCAGAAAATCGACCAAACACAGACCGGGCCAGCCAGGGGGGCTGGGTTCGACCTGGCTCAGGGGCCAGGTCGACACGCCAGTCGACACCGTGTCGACTTGGCAATCGACACGGGTTACCCAGGTCGACTGCCCAGTCGACCTGGGTAGCCCCAGGTCGACTACCAAGTCGACCTGGGTGCCTTGGGCGGGAAAATTCCCGCCCTGGCCAATCCGGCCCGATTTTGAATTTTGAATTGGTTTTTCTGAGCTGTTTTGGTCTGTTTGAATTTTAAACTGAATTCTGAAACTTCCGGAGGCCATATCTTCTTCATACGGAGTCCGTTTTACGCAAACTCGGACTCTATCTCAAGCAGAATTCCGAGACGAAGGCAATGGCGTATCCCGTTTCCCTTAATTCTTTGATTTGAAATTAGTTATACTTTAATTTGTGAATTTCACTGTTATAGAATACACGGGGTGTTACACTTACATCACGCATTTTTGTCGTTACTTGCTTCCAAAACTTGCTTGCTGTTTCTCTATATACATCACGTATGTTATCTGTGCATGGAATTACATAAATGTCATGGCAACATATGTATATATGTGTTAAACGTATGTATACATATGCTGTATACATATTCATGGCTCAGCGAAACTGAGCTTCACGGCTCAGTTTCACTGAGCGTAAGGCTCAGCGAAACTGAGCCGTAATCAGGATTGATGCCTTAATCAGGATTTGTTAATAAAAGTTGCAGATCATTCTTCTTTAGCAGCAGTAGTTGTAAATAATTTTGGACAATGAAAATTTCAGTTAATAAAGAGTTTATTTTTTTTATCTATATTACATGATTAATCCATCAAGTGGAGTAGGCATGTGGAAGACATTTAATTTATTTTTGGATACTTATAAAAACGTACAAAAGTATGAGGTACGGATTATTTCTGACCATCAAACTATTTGTACGTTAACATGTTCTTGGACTATATATAAAAAGTTTACAATGAGAAAAGCTGCTAGCCAGGCTATATATAAGATGTGTTCATCAAATATAAACATTACGCTTACAATTACTATAATTTGTTTGTGTTCGAGTTTTTGATTTACCTGTGTCATGTTATGAGCATACTGCAGACAAGCCAATATTCCAATTTGTTGACCTTCAATCTATATTGCAAATCTAACCGCTAAACATTGAAAAACTGGAAAACACTCAAGATTTGGATAGTAGAAACGAAAAAAATGGGACATCCATTTCTTAAAGACTATGTTTTAACTAATTTTATTTTATAATAATGATGCATGATGTGCATATGTATTTAAATTTGAGTTTCATTCAGTCTTCATAACTATTTTACTTTGTGGTTTGTTTTATGCAAATTATGAACTTACAATTATTTACAAAATTTTAGTTTGAAAATATATTTTTAAAGGATAAAGTCACCCCTCTTCTTTACATAGTGAACAACAATTTACGGGGGCCTGATCTAAGTGTAGTGGAGCAAAGTTGGTTGCTGAGAATTTGTTGCCAAACGACTTAAAATGTTAAGTATTTATGAATTTTTGGGTTTTACGTGTAACATCAAATTTTATTGCTCTTGAATAAAGGAAGTCATATTTTAATATGAGGATCTTTGCACCATTGGACTCATATAACTTTACCTCAGTCACATGTTGTATCATCATCTTAATGTTTGTTTCATATTGTTGGTACCATATGAACTATGAAATAACATTGCATCCCATGTTCCCTCCTATCAAGTTATTTCTTTATTTACTCTATATTTAAACTTTATATATTGTTTGTTTAGTTGTTTGTAGCAGCAATTAGGCTTTTTCTTAATGAACATTGGATAAATTTTATATGCATATCTGCTTTGTCAGACTAAATTATTATGCTAATAATTTATCATTGAACTTTTACAATCATATTGTGAATTCTTGCTGGTATGCTTCAACCAAAAATTTCTTAAGCACATCAGCACTTGCAGTAACAGTTCATGATTTCAAACTGTACAATCTATGAGATGCACATATCAAAAACAGTAGCTGAAACTGAGCGTAAGGCCCAGTTTCGTTGAGCCGTAATGCTCAGCTTAAACTGAGCTACGGCTCAGTTTTGCTGAGCTGTAATGCTCAGCTTAAACTGAGCTACGGCTCAGTTTCGTTGAGCCTTCGGCTCAGCTGAAACTGAGCATAAGGCTCATTGAGTTACACTGATTTTTTTAGTAACTATTTGAACCAGGTCTTGTTGTTGTGGAGGCGAAACTAAACTGATGTTTGTTATTTTAATTTCTTTTCAGGCTTTGGAACAAGCATGAGTTGTATGGGCTCGACAACTACAGTTTTTTTTAGAGAAAGAACTGTGAACATTATGCTTTTTATATATTGTGTTATGTATTAACTGAAGTTATGATTTATGTATTAATCGAATTATTCTTAGCGTGTCTTCTTTATATACTGTTATATGAGTGTAGCGTATCTTCTTTATTGTGCATATATATATATCAATGGGTGCAGTGATTTTGTATATTGCATATATGATATACCGATTTTGATACGGTTATAAGCCGTATCTAATTCATTGTTATCATGGTAGGAGTGCGGCATTAAACACGGTTTTAAGTCGTATCAATATACCAGTTTAATACGGTTTTAAGCCGTATCAAATTGATCAATTGCTATGGCTTAAAACGTATCGATCTATGAAATTGACAGTGCCAGCATACCAATTTGAGACGGTTTTAAGCCGTAGTAATTGATTAATTTGATACGGCTTAAAACCGTATCAAACTAGAAGTTGGACAGTGCCCGCATGCTAATTTGATACGGTTTTAAGCCGTATCAATTGAGAAATTTGATATGGTTCTAAACCGTATCAATTTAGGAATTTGATACGGTTTTAAACCGTATCAAATTTCTCAATTGATACGGCTTAAAACACTGCCAAATGAACAGAGACGCCATTTTTAGATACGGCTTAAAACCATATCAAATCGATTTTGATACGGCCATTAGTACTGCCAAATTGGCATTTTTGGTGTAGTGTAACCCTCTATGGACATGCCCTTGTTTTGTTCTTCTTGATCTTTGTACCTTGTATAAATTATATACATTTTTTCTAAGCAGACGATATAAACAGAAAATTTTTATTCCAGTAAATTAACATAAGGAATTACCTTAATTTCTTCAACGCCAGGGTCTAAAATTCTCCTGTCCTTACCTCATATCCATCAAACCTTCCCACTGGCGCACTCCCTAAATCATCACAGTCGAACTCCAGACATGCTCCTTCCTCAAATGACATACCCCCTTTACTGCATCCACCATCATCCGGAATCCAGTTTGAGGTATTTTCTTCCATTGCGTTTCCAGCATTCTCACCGTTTGAACTTCAGCACACAGTCGCACTCCATCTAAATCAACACCGGTACTTCCAATACTTCGTTCGAACTTCATCTAGTTGTACTCAATGTCAATGTTAGCCTCCTCTAAAGTCACTAAGCCCCTTTCCCAAATATCGCACCACTCCACTACAAGTAATCGCCTTCCGTCCCCTTGCCACTGACGATAGCCGAGACACGACCTTATCCCTCACACGCGCGCTTCAACTTGAACTCGCGGTTGATTAACTAAATCGCGATATCTTTTTTTGTCTAACAATGGTTTTGATTTGATTTTTAAAAGGGACATGGCCATTTTAGTTTTTGGTTTGCTGATGTTTTGCAAAAATGGAGAGATTGCTTATCTCGAATAGTAACCAAAATGAAGGAGCAGTATTTATTATGTTCTGAAGGAATGATTCCAGAATTAAAAGAAAAGAAAAGGAGGGGGTAGTCTCGACTTATAGAAGAGGAACAAACATAGGTCTGCCTTGGGTACGAACTAGGTTAGCATTAAGTACACCAATATTAAATTAGGTTTGATTTTTATTTAATTTGATTTGACATAAAGAGATTTTTATTCTTTTTAGATGGATATCGATTTGATTTCAAGCCTATCCACAAATCAAATATCATGGGGTTCATAGCCTAAAATCATGAACCCTTATTTTAATGTACTGACCGATGTTTCAATGTTATAACGCTATTCTGAACTCAACAGAATATATTCTGAAATTTAATTTGAATGTATATATAAAATAATCATATTAAATCGATATAATATAATCTAAATTAATAAATAATTAGTTCTTTGATAATAAATTATTATTATTATCATTCCTATTCAAATAGAATTTCTATTAATCATTTTGACTCCGTTTTAAATTTTGAATTAAATTATTTTAGATTCTCGTATTACGATAACTTTATATATTCGAAATAAATCGTATTTCGATTTTTAAATTGATAACTCAATATAAAAGTTCATTTATATTATCAACTCAATATTTAAAACCATATTAAATATTTAAAATAAGTCGACCAAAAAATTCGATTCGTTACATTCTTTCCCCTTTAAAATAATTTCATCTCATTTATATTATCAACTCAATATTTGAAACCATATTAAATATTTAAAATAAATCGACCAAAGAATCCGAGTCGTTACATTCTTTCCCCCTTAAAATAATTTCGTCCCCGAAATTACTAAGGTAGGAAAAATGTCGAAAACCCACTAATTTTTTCTCAAATTTCATATTATGCAAATATATGCTTACAATCATTTGATCTGAATGATACACAACACATATATTCACAATTAATTTATATGCACTCAAATTTATTCAAATTGATTTTATTCAATTCATTTACTTTGATCCATTTAACTTGTTTAAGTTAAATTTGAATTCCAAAATTCTAATTCCCGGGTTTCCATTTCAAATCCTTCTGAAATCACATAAGTATACACACATATATTTATTTCCATTTCAAATTCAAAACATTTGAATTTTCAAACCAACTTATTTTCTTTCAAACAAATTTCCATCAATTTTTTTTCTAAGGTAGCAATCTATCACTTAGAAACTCGAAAATGAACACTGATGATGCAGCAGTCATTATCAGAACTATTTCCCAGCAACTGAAGTGAGTTCAGTGCTTTATCACTTTCAAAATTCATATAAAATGATTTTTATTTAAGATCTTCAAAATAATGCTATATTACTTTATATTCATTCATAAAAAATATTTTTCCAAACACCTAGGATTTTAAATTCTTGATTCTAATTCTGAATCCAATTTTAATTCATCTCATTTGTAGATTTCATTCATATACAAGTTATATTTGGTTATAGATAACCATTCCCATTTTTTTTATAATCTCATTTGATTATAATACTATCAATAACCACATTCATATATTACAATAATTTCAAAAAATTATTTCTTTTATATCAAAAAATTGTTTTGGGTAAAATTATTACATTTACCCACTTTAAAAAAAATATTATGTTGAATTTCTCTGTTCAAATGTTTAAAATTTCCTATCGACTTCATCGCGTCCCACAATTCGATATGAATTTGTAACCCACTTAACAGACTAGCCAACACAATATAAAACAACTTCACATCAATTAACAAATACGTGCTCTCATATATATATATATATATATATATATACATACACATACATATATATATACTCAAACTCATTCTAGTGTACTACTGACCCTATCTTAATGAGTAACCCCCACCAAAGCCTAGGTATTCGCTCAACCTCGCTCTGATACCAACTGCAACGACACGCAAATCTGTACCATTTGAGTTGACTAAATACATCACATGTCCAACCCAAATTGCATAGAAATACGAATCATTATGAAATAAAGAAGAAAAACGATAGAAAAAGAACAGAAACACAACACAGAATTTCACGTTGCAACGGAACAAAATATAATATATCATAACTTTTGAAATACAAAATTTGTACAGTATACACATATCATTATCAGAGTACAACACTTACAACACAGCGGAACAAAACTCTATATAGCTAACACTGAGGCCTCCTGCTCCAAGCTCCTTTAGATAAATCTGTAAAATCCTGAACTACTTGACTGCCTGTAAAAATTTGGTCGCACAAGAGTGTAGGGGAAACATAGAAAAATAACTCTGGGTCAGTCATGGGACTAATATGAGTACACAATTTGAGAAAACAAACGATATCTCATAAGACCACGTCGTTCAACACGGAACGGGTTTTTCCCTTATGAGAATCCAAAATAATCTTTATATCAAAATTCTTTTGATATTATAATAGTGTCAATAAACCACAAGTAAATAATCTTCTAGCAGAACGCTTGTATCTCACACTCTGCATATATAGTATACAATCAAAACCATGAGCACTTATTAGATAATGGATTTCCAACTCTGACAAGGTATGGAACCACCTTCTGGTAGTGTATCTCTAGAGTTGAATACACTGGGTTCAACAAGAACATCTTGTAACCCGGCTACACATGGTCGACCACTCATTTCGGTTGAGTGTATCGAATGTATATCACCAACAGTTGTGATCAGCAACCGCTTTCTCGAGTGGGACAACATCGATAGATTTAAGAAGGAAATAAAATTTTCTCTAAATAGTTGATAATACACCCTAATTGAAAGATACCCACTTAGCCATGTTGCCTGCCCGATTTTTGTCATTTCTCGGTTGTTGAGGCCTGAGGCTACGATTAGTTATCATTCATTGATAGCACAATCACTTTGAATGCCACACTGTCAGATCCATTAATCATTAATTGATTTTCACAAATATATTCCGGATATTATGCTAAGAGAATAAATACTCCACCACCATATATATTTATATAGACCAACATATGCGATCATTGGAAGTACTCAGTCAGACATTCGTCCATACACTTCGTTCTGGGATGGAGCGAAACCGAAGGCACAATTTCCATTAATCCAACTTAGGCAATTTCTACCTAGGATTAACAGAAAAAGCCCTTGCACTTTACTCCCTCTTCGATTTGTCTTCATATAATCTGATTCGCAACGCTACTGCAAATACGGAGTGGTTCTTGGATAATAATCCAACCGGTCTCTCCCTATTGATAACGATATTGGCCAATACTTTGACATTGGTTATTTAACTATCGAAGAAAAACAAACATTCATCTAAAGAATCAAACAATCATTGGACCCCTTATGAAACACCCCACCTCCGTTAAGGTCACTCGCAAAGGGAATGCCTTAACTTTGGTGGAGGGTTATATGTATAAGATACAGAAAACTTTACAAGAGAGATAAATATAAGCAGCGAAATTTTAAATATTTATTGCATATGTGGTTCAATACAAAAGCGTTACATCAAATTGTCTCAAAATGACTTCCAAAACAGTACAACATGATTTCTGTTTTGATTATTTAATAAAGAAGAATAAACTAAAAATAAAACTGCATAAATCCCCAAGGATAATGTCCAAGAGCCATAGACAAGGTGAGAGAGAGTCCAAATCATACATCTACTTTCTTGAAGCTTGCAAAGAGTCTGACTAAGCTGCAGTATTCCCTCCCTGTGGACCTTGGGGGGGTGGAAACGGAAGAAAAGAGGGCGAAAGAAAATGGGTCAGACAATAAGTCTGGTAAGTTCGGTGATTACTAGTATTTAAACAAGAAAAGGGGTCATGACAATAATAACAGAACATAGAACAATACCCTAATATAAGATATGTGATCGCCCCCATTACTATAGTCTCTACACCTACTTAACCATTGGTTCAACCAGTCCCACGTGTTTATAACAAACAATCCCATTAATGATCGGCTCCTACTCGTATGCATTCATATCCTATGTCATTCGGCCCCTTCACAGTAGATACCTGTGCTGGTCTCACCATGGGGTGTATCAGTCCCTCTGGTGGCAACTCGACACGATTCAGGATGCACAGTGTATATACTACTGATGCCCAGTGCCTGATTTTTCCACTCCGGAGTATGTGCACGCCCAAACTCCATCAGAACCTACACTGGCCCACCAACCGTCGACGTTTTGACTGCTTATAATCAGTCCAGTAATCGTGCCCCACCCTGCCTAGTTCCAGGGTACCATGATACATCTATGTGGGTTACTGCTGAAATGGGTCCCTGCTATTAGGGTTTTCTAATCAACATGTTTATTTGGTTAAGTGTCCAAGTTTACCTAACCCCACCCATTCGTTTAGTTAACATGTTGAATCAGTTAAGTGTTTCCCTAATTGACTTAACCCTACCAATCCTGGCTTAGCTTTAATTTATTAAAGCACTAACCACTCACATTAGACAGGTTTTGTTGTGGTCACTGGATGTGCCGGTCGGTTCCGGGCAGATTTACACCACAACTCGGTCTAACCTCGGGTTCTTTTTGGACTTGATGCACTAACCACCCACATTAGAAACGTCTTGTTGTGGTCACTGGATATGCTGGTCGGTTCCGGGTAGATTTACACCACAACTCAGTCTAACCTCGGGTTAGGCATATTCGTCTTTTCTAAATTCACAATTTTCTATATATGTCTAATTTCCATATGTAGATTAAATTTAATTTAATCATGCCATAATTATCCTTTGATTATGCTCACCATAAATGGTATATCAAATATACCATTTCATGAACAAATCTATGCCATGAATTTTCATATTTTCCCATCGCTACCCCCGTGGAACGTACGCATGAATCACATAAAATGTTGGGCTAGTAAATTAGCCCAACCCATAAACAAGAAAGGAGTAATAAACAAGGGACATGCAATGAAAATAAAATAGCATACATTTCAACTTGTCATAGAAGTATCATTAACTTTAATTAAATGGGTAAAGGTGAACTTGTGACTAAGTTGGGTCTAATGGTCATGTAAACTTGACAAAGGTCTAGCATGGAGGTTTAACATATAATCACAATTTCAACCCACAAATTAGCATATTAACTTATGTATGTCAAAACATAAGAAAGCTATTATAATCATTTTTAAATTGCAACTTAGCATGATACTTATGTGTTAAAAACATAAGAGGACTACAATTCCAAATTTTACAACATAATTAGATTCAACCTAACATGAATATACATGGGTGTTGATCTAACATATAAGCATGTGTTTTAGATCATAAACTTGCAAATAACCACCAATTTATAACATGACATGTTTTACCATTTAATTGGCAAAATAGATCCATTACCCAATCATAATAGATTCCAATAACATACAATATGTTCATCACCACAAGCATATAGACATGATTAATATACAATATGTTCATCGCCACAAGCATATAGACATGATTAATTACAACGATACTTTAAGATAAACGAGAATCAAATCTTATACATAAGCATCATTCTATATCCAAATTACAACATGTCATGATTCAATTGAAAGAATGTTTACATTTGCGTAATAACCAACTTACAAACTAAAAAGGAATTCTTGCATTCTGAAATCTGAATTCTGAAATTGGTAAGCTCGCCTTTGATGTAGATCGTTGAATTTGATAATCTTTTAATTTGATTTTTGATTCAAGTTCTCATCTTGTCTTTGAATTGGTGACAGCTACTCCAAGTTTTCTATTGACAGCATGATAGTTCTAGGATTATTTTTGTGTGATTTTTAGGTTTGAGCATTGGGTTGTTTATATAGAATTTCAACTCAATTTGAGCCGTCGGATGATCCTAGGGTTAATCACAACCATCTAGTGAAGATAGGGTGACACCTCGGCCCTAGTGACTCAGCAATGAGTCACAAAATCGTCACCTTTCAGATCTGCCCGGGGGGAGGGGGCAGGTCGACCCCCAGGTCGACCTGTAGGGGGGAGGTCGACACTAGGGTCGACCCCCTGGTCGACCTGGGTCCTGGGCGGGAATTTTCCTGCCCAGCCCGCTTCTGATTTCTGATTTGAATTTGAATTTGTTTTCGAGCTATTTGAATTTATTTGAATTTTATGGAAACTTCTGACAGCCATAAGTTCCTCATACGAAGTCCAATCTACGCAAACTCAGACTCTATCTCAACCAGAATTCCGAGACGAACACAATGGCGTAACCTGTTTCCCTTAATTCTCACATTTTAAATTAAGTATTGTTTAATTCGTTACTATACCATTAACAGAAAATACGGGGTGTTACATTCTCCCCTCTTTTTAGTATTTCGTCTCCGAAATCTTCAAGTCGAGAAGAACTTATATCCTACCATCCAATCACCCATCTACTCAACCATCAAACACAGGCGTCCATTGTCCTTAAAAGATTTCTAATGCTTCATGATCATATGCATTGTATGTGTACATGTCCTTATCTAATGCAAAATCAGGCGGTCTACTGATTCAGTTGACCTCCTTATTGCAAATTATGTCAGTGCCATGAGTCCATTATGAATGCAATTTTTCCTACTCAAAATTTTCTACATGAGTGCACAATCATTCATACAAATGCAACGTCCATATGATAACACATCAAGTTTCAATCCATACACTAATACATATATGAATATGCAATATGGAAGTGATTGAGCCGATCTAATGTGTGTGTATATGCATCCACTAGCAACCACTAGCAACCACTTGCAACCACTTTCAACCATCAATCATAACATGTTTCAATTACATGTTTACATCCAAATGGGTTCCTACCTAAGGATAAAGGATAGGATCGAGGAGATAAAAGATAGATACTAGCATAAACTTAAGGAAAAAGAGATTAAGGATGTACCCTCAAAAAGAAAAGGGTAGGCTGCGCGTATTCTGTCCTCAGTTTCCCAAGTCGCATCTTCCTCGGTGTCGCTCCATTGAACTTGGACGAGCTTAAATTCACGGTTGCGTAGCTTTTTGACTTCTTTTCCCAAGATTCGGGTTGGAGCTCTCCTCATAGTTGCTTCTCGTTCAACTTCAACTTCCTCTAGCATACTTGGTTCTACCACTTCCGCAGACTCGTGTAAGCATTTCCGTAGGTGAAAGACATTATGAACCCCAGCCAACCTTTCGGGGAGCTGTACCATATAAGCCATCTTCCCAATCTTCTCAATGATAGGGAACGACCCTACAATTCTTGGTGCTAACTTTCCTATGGATCCAAAGAGAACGATGTTCCTCAAAGGAGATACTTTAAGGAACACCTTGTCTCCCACTTCGAACTCAAGGTCAATTCTTCTTTTGTCTGCGTAGGACTTCTGTCTATCTTGGGCAGTCTTCATTCTTCTTCGTATCAAGACTACTTTCTCTGAAGTTTCCCTAATCATGTCTGGTCCAAGTATGAGCTTGTCTGTGGACTCCCACCAACAAGTTGGTGACCTGCACGGTCTTCCATATAAAGCTTCGAAAGGCGCCATGCCTATGGTGGCTTGGTAGCTATTGTTGTAAGCGAATTCCACCAAAGGTAGATGATCCTCCCATGTACCTCCGAAGTCAATAATGCATAATCTCAAGAGGTCTTATATTACTCTATTGACCCTTTCCGTTTGGCCATCGGTTTGAGGGTGATAGGCCGTGCTTAAGCATAACTGTGTGCCTACAGCCTCTTGTAAACTCTTCCCAAACTCGCTCATGAAGATAGGGTCTCGATCACTCACTATACTAGAGGGTATCCCATGGAGTCGAACTATCTCTTTAAGATATATGGATGCTAGAGATGAGGCAGTCCTTCTACTCTTGACGGGTATAAAGTGGGCGCTTTTTGTAAGCCTGTCCACTATTACCGAAATGCTGGTATTGCCCCTTCTTGACCTAGGAAACCCATCTATAAAGTCCATCGAGATGCTATCCCATTTCCACTGTGGGACTTCTAGAGGATGGAGCAGACCACCGGGCTTCTTCTTCTCCGCCTTGACTTGTTGGCATATTAAACACTTAGAAACAAATTCAGCTACGTCTTTCTTCATGTCATTCCAAAAGAAAACTCTTTTGATATCTTTATACATTTTGTCTCCGCCTGGGTGTATGGTCATCTTGGAATGGTGTGCCTCTTCTAGAACCGCCTTTACCAAATCCCTTACTTGTGGGACACATAAAATTCCATCTCGTCTCAACCAGCCCTTGGCATCAATAGAGTATCTATTGAGATGACTGGAAGTCTCACCCATAATTAACTTGTCCATCACATCGGCTAGTTGAGGGTCTTCTTTTTGCGCGGCTCAGATTGAGTCTAATAGAGTTGGTCGCACTTCTAACGTTTCTAGCAAGCCAGGTACAAAGTCAGAGGAGGGTTTGAAGTTAAAGCTTGCTATAAACTCCAAGCTTTGCCTTTCCAAAAAGAGAGGGCTTAAGGCCGGCTTCTTTCTACTTAAGGCGTCTGCTACTACATTGCCCTTGCCAGGAGTGTAGGAAATCTCAAAATCGAACGAGGCAAGAAACTCCATCCATCTTTGTTGCCTCAAATTGAGATCTTTCTGCGAGAAAAGGTATTTCAACGATTTATGGTCAGTATACAGTTCAAATTTCTCACCTAGGAGATAATGGCGCCAAGACTTAAGCGCAAAAATGATGGCTGCCAACTCTAGGTCGTGGGTTGGCTAGTTTTTCTCGTGTACTTTCAACTGTCTTCCACCATAAGCCACTACCTTCCCTTCTTGCATCAGAACAGCGCCTAGTCCCGTTCCGCAAGCATCTGTGTATACTGTAAACAACTTGCTTCCATCAGGCAATGTCAGAACTGGGGCTGTTGTTAGAGCCCTTTTTAAACGTTGGAAAGCAATATCGCAATCCAAATCCCAATTGAAAGCTAGGTTCTTATTTGTTAATCTTGTCAGTGGAGCTGAGATTTTTGCCAAATCTTTGATAAACTTTCGATAAAAGCCTGCTAGCCCGAGAAAGCTTTGGACTTCGGTTGCGTTTCGAGGAACCTTCCAATCCTGCACAGCAACCACTTTCGCGGGGTCCACAACTATCCCCTCTTTGGACACCACGTGTCCAAGGAACCTAACTTCTTCTCTCCAGAAATGACATTTGGAGAATTTTGCCTTCAACTGATGTGCACGGAGAGTATCCATGACTTCTTTTAGATGCCGAGCATGCTCTTCCTCATTCTTTGAGAAGATCAAAATATCATCTACGAAGACCACCACAAACTTATTGAGGAACTCTCGGAACACCCTGCTCATTAAATCAACGAAGTAAGCGGGTGCATTTGTCAGGCCGAAGGGCATGACAAGCCACTCGAAGAAACCATCTGGGGTTCTGAATGCGGTCTTATCAATGCTGTCTTCAGCCACCCTTAGCTGATGAAACCCGGTAGCCAAATCTAATTGGGAGAAAACCGATGCACCTACAAGCTGATCGAACAAATCATCTATTCTCGGGAGTGGGTGCCTATTCCTTTTGGTCAGCTTGTTTAGCTCCCTATAATCAATGAACATGCGAAGAGAACCGTCCGCTTTAGTTGCGAACACTACTGGAGCACCCCATTCAGAAATACTCCGCCTTATAAACCCCTTCTCAAGCAATTCTTTAACTTGCTTGCTGAGTTCTTTCCTCTCCCTCGGAGCCATGTGTCTAACGGGTAAAGAAACGGGTTTTGCGTTGTCCACGAGGTATATGCGGAAGTCTATCTCCCGCTTCGGAGGTAAGCCCTTTACCTCTTCAAACACATCCGAGTATTCACGGACTACCCTTACAGACTGCAAGTTCTCAACAGACGCATCAAGAGATTCTAGATAAATAAGCATAACGGAGTTCATGGGATTACAAGAAATTTCGAGAGTGTTACCGAGGCAAGTCATGAGTCTAACCATTCTCTTTTCACAATCGAGGACGACACCATTACTGGATAGCCAGTCCATGCCTAGAATCAACCCATAGCCTGTGAAGCCCAAAACAAAGGCATTGCATCTAAACCCAACGCTTAGTATAGATATTTTCAAATCCAAACAAACCATTGACAAATAAGCTGAGCCCCCAATTGGATTTGAAACAACCAAGGGATCCTCTACTATACTGGTGTTTAGGTGCAGAGATTCCACTAAAGCAGTAGATATAAAAGAGTGTGATGCGGCAGAATCAAATAGTGTACGAACAAGATGATAAAAAAGATAGACTAAACTTTCGACAGAAATATTTCTACCTCATTCTTGCAGAGGTGCCATGAGAGCGTGAACTTGTCCTCCAGAAGAAGGTCCAGCTCCCTGCCCTTGCTTCCTTGGGCAGGCCCTAGCCATGTGTCCTGTCTAACCACAGTGGAAATAGCCACCCATCTTCCTTTTCTTCTTCTTGCAGTCTTTGATCATATGTCCGGGAATGCCACAGAAATTACACTTTCTCTTTTCACGGGGTTTGTTGTTCTTCCCGCCTTTCTTTGAATCAGCCTTCTTGTTCTGCGACCCCTCTCCCTTCTTATCTTGAGGCACTTCCACTTTTTCCTCGTTCTTGCCCTTGTCTTCCTCATGTAAGAGTGCCATGTCCACTAACCTCTCGTAAGTAGCCCCCATAGGTATATGGGTCATAGCCAAGCTGTGAAGTGGCTCATTCAATCCCTTGGCAAAACGGAGAGCCTTCTTATGAGGAGTATTCACTAAGTCCAGTCCAAATCGGGCCAGCTGATTGAATTTATTGATGTACTCCTTGACCGTCATACTTCCTTGCTTAAGAGATAAGAACTTTTCCAGCTGTAGACTTCATTCCACCTGTGAGAGGAATTTCATCTCAAACCTTATCCTGAAAACCATCCATGTGTCAACTGGTCTTTCCGCGTTAATGACTTCCCACCAATAGGAAGCTTCATCTTTGAGCAACCATACAGCCAACTGTATCTTCTGCCTATCGTCCACCTCGAAGATAACGAACAGATCCTCAGTTTCTTTGAGCCAGTTCCTTGCTTCTACGAATGATTCAGTTCCCTTGAAATCCTTTCCACCCATGGCCCTAAAGTCTCTACAAATCTTTGAGAAAGCATTTGCACGAGGAGGAGGAGGAACCGCTGCAGCTGGAGGAGGAATATCTGCTGGGCCTGCGTCGTTGGCCCTAGCCTTTAAGTACCTCCTGAACCAGCCAGGTATCGGTACACCCTTTGGAAGGTTAAGATTCCCAGACATGCTGAAACGAAAAAGAAAAGATTCAAAATGAAGGATAGAAAGATAGTGCATATGGCTTTAGGGATTATGCCTTTTTAAATTTAAAACAGCACTCTTTCTTGTAAAATGCTTCTTTATATTTCTTTTTGAAAATAGTTTTCAAAAACTCTTATCTGATCTGGTAAACCTTTGCTCTGATAACAAGTGAAACACCCCACCTCCGTTGAGCTCACTCACAAAGGGAATGCCTTAACTTTGGCGCAGGGTTATAGGTACAAGATACAGAAAACTTTACAAGATAGATAAATATAAGCAGCGAAATTTTAAATATTTATTGCATATGTGGTTCAATACAAAAGCGTTACATCAAATTGTCTCAAAATAACTTCCAAAACAGTACAACATGATTTATGTCTTGATTATTTAATAAAGAAGCATAAACTAAAAATAAAACAGCATAAATCCCCAAGGATAATGTCCAAGAGCCATAGCCAAGGTGAGAGAGAGTCCAAATCATACATCTACTTTCTTGAAGATTGCAAAGAGTCTGACTAAGCTGCAGTATTCCCTCCATGTGGACCTAGGGTGGGGGGAACGGAAGAAAAGAGGGCGAAAGAAAATGTGTCAGACAATAAGTCTGGTAAGTTCGGTGATTAATAGTATTTAAACAAGAAAAGGGGTCATGACAGTAATAACAGAACATAGAACAATGCCCTAATATAAGAAATGTGATCGCCCCCATTACTATAGTCTCTGCACCTACTTAACCATTGGTTCAACCAGTCCCACGTGTTTATAACAAACGATCCCCTTAATGATCGACTCCTACTCGTATGCATTCATATACTGTGTCATTCGGCCCCGCTTGACTGTAGATACCTGTGCTAGTCCCACCATGGGGTGTATCAGTCCCTCTGGTGGCAACCCGACACGATTCAGGATGCACAGTGTATACTACTGATGCCCAGTGCATGATTTTTCCACTCCGCCGTACGTGCACAACCAAACTCCGTCGGAACCTACACTGGCCCACCAACCGCCGACGTTTTGACCGCTTATAATCAGCCCAGTAATCGTGCCCCACCCTGCCTAGTTCCAGGGTACCATGATACATCTATGTGGGTTACTGCTGAAATGGGTCCCTACTACTAGGGTTTTCTAATCAACATGTTTATTTGATTAAGTTAATCAACATGTTTATTTGATTAAGTTTCCAAGTTTACCTAACCCCACCCATTCGTTTAGTTAACATGTTGAATCGGTTAAGTGTTTCCCTAATTGACTTAACCCTACCAATCCTGACTTTGCTTTAATTTATTAAAGCACCAACCACTCACATTAGACAGGTTTTGTTGTGGTCACTGGATGTGCCGGTCGGTTCCGGGCAGATTTACACCACAACTCGGTCTAACCTTGGGTTCTTTTTGGGCTTGATGCACTAACCACCCACATTAGAAACGTCTTGTTGTGGTCACTGGATATGCTGGTCGGTTCCGGGTAGATTTACACCACAACTCAGTCTAACCTCGGGTTAGGCATATTCGTCTTTTCTAAATTCACATTTTTCTATATATGTCTAATTTCCTTATGTAGATTAAATTTAATTTAATCATGCCATAATTATCCTTTGATTATGCTCACCATAAATGGTATATCAAATATACCATTTCATGAACAAATCTATGCCATGAATTTTCATATTTTCCCATCGCTACCCCCGTGGAACGTACGCATGAATCACATAAAATGTTGGGCTAGTAAGTTAGCCTAACCCATAAACAAGAAAGGAGTAATAAACAAGGGACATGAAATAAACATAAAATAACATACATTTCAATTTGTCATGTGTAACTTGGCATAGAAGTATCATTAACTTTAATTAAATGGGTAAAGGTGAACTTGTGACTAAGTTGGGTCTAATGGTCATGTAAACTTGACAAAGGTCTAGCATGGAGGTTTAACATATAATCACAGTTTCAACCCACAACTTAGCATATTAACTTATGTATGTCAAAACATAAGAAAGCTACTATAATCATTTTGAAATTGCAACTTAGCATGATACTTATGTATTAAAAACATAAGAGGACTACAATTCCAAATTTTACAACGTAATTAGATTCAACCTAACATGAATATACATGGGTGTGGATCTAACATATAAGCATGTGTTTTAGATCATAAACTTGCAAATAACCACCAATTTATAACATGACATGTTTTACCATTTAATTGGCAAAATAGATCCATTACCCAATCATAATAGATTCCAATAACATACATTATGTTCATTACCACAAGCATATAGACATGATTAATATACAATATGTTCATCGCCACAAGCATGTGGACATGATTAATATACAACATGTTCATCGCCACAAGCATGTAGACATGATTAATTACAACGATACTTTAAAGATAAACGAGAATCAAATCTTATACATAAGCATCATTCTATATCCAAATTACAACATGTCATGATTCAATTGAAAGAATGTTTAAATATGCATAATAACCAACTTACAAACTAAAAAGGAATTCTTGCGTTCTGAAATCTGAATTCTGAAATTGGTAAGCTCGCCTTTGATGTATATCGTTGAATTTGATAATCTTTTAATTTGATTTTTGATTCAAGTTCTCATCTTGTCTTTGAATTGGTGACGGCTACTCCAAGTTTTCTATTGATAGCATGATAGTTCTAGGATTATTTTTGTGTGATTTTTAGGTTTGAGCATTGGGTTGTTTATATAGAATTTCAACTCAATTCGAGCCGTCGGATGATCCTAGGGTTAACCACAACCATCCAGTGAAGATAGGGTGACACCTCAGCCCTAGTGACTCAGCACTGGGGTAGGTCGACCTGTAGGGGGGAGGTCGACACTAGGGTCGACCCCTTGGTCGACCTGGGTCATGGGCGGGAATTTTCCTGCCTAGCCCGCTTCTGATTTGAATTTGAATTTATTTTCGAGCTGTTTGAACTTATTTGAATTTTTTGGAAACTTCTGACAGCCATAACTTCCTCATACGAAGTCCAATCTACACAAACTCGGACTCTATCTCAACCAGAATTCCGAGACGAACACAATGGCGTAACCCATTTCCCTTAATTCTCACATTTTAAATTAAGTATTGTTTAATTCGTTACTATACCGTTAACAGAAAATACGGGGTGTTACACCTTAATTAATATTTCATTAATTAAATACCTTCTCCATTTCCTTATCAATATTTGTTAACCCAATATTTTCAACAATCATCTTGGCCTCTTACATTATTTGGAAAATATTTTCACATATCGCCTTTTTTTATTTTCTATACTTAGATAATATCTTCTATTTACAATTGGAAAACATTCCAAATACTTATCTCTTTCACGGCGATTCATTTACTTCCATACTTAGGAAATATTAATTATTATATTTTCAAAATTCCACTTACTTAGGTTAAAATGAATGTTGTGTAAAACATCGTTACAACAACCCAAAATACTGCATTCAACTAAATCTTATTTAAAACATTTATCTTCGAGACTGGATCTTTCTATTTATCGATTTATAATGAAATCAATCAAGTTGGGGTATAACTACCTCTCAGACCTTGACCGAATAACATTTTTATCTTTAAAACAGACAAGACCACTTACCGTGAATAATCAACACCATAAAAATCAATTAATCATTTTAAACACATGCATATGTTTCTCTTTCTATTTCTACTGGATTTAATTACAGATTTCCTTTTTGTTTATAATGTTCTATTTTAAGTTCGTTTCCTTATCGAATTCTATAATATTGATATATTGATTTCTAGTTATCAAATTTTCTTAAAAATATTCTAGCTCCTTAAATTTTCAGAAAATTTCACTATCACCTCCTTTGTACCAATCAATAGCTCAAACTCCAACTCGCGTCTTTAGGCCCTTTTCATTCGAAAAGAAAATCAAAAAGCCAAGTGGCCTCGACGCATAAAAACTCATATGGAATTTAAACGTGTACCTTTTTGTCGGGCACTCGAATTATAATCTTCATTCACTTCATTCCATACCTATTTCACTTATATACATTTATTTCCCATTTACTCAATTCAATCATTTATAATTTGGTTTGCTAATTTATTCTTTAATTAGCTCCCTTGTCTATTTTACTTTTTATTTGAACATATCACGTTCGAATATATTTTTAATTTACTTA
This sequence comes from Allium sativum, assembly GCA_030737875.1. Classification (NCBI taxonomy): domain Eukaryota; kingdom Viridiplantae; phylum Streptophyta; class Magnoliopsida; order Asparagales; family Amaryllidaceae; genus Allium; species Allium sativum. The sequence goes on along the minus strand of CM060920.1, from coordinate 470,643,511 downwards.
AAACCCAATATAATACCATTTTCAACTCGAGTTTCATATTCGATTTTGAATATAAATTCATAAATCCCATTCACTTATCCAACGCCCAATTATTTCGATTCAAAATTCAATTAACTAATTATTCTTCAAATTAGTTAATTCTATTTAATAATTGAAAATCTGATTTTTATTTGAAAAATCAATCCATTTACTTCACTTGAGTTCATATTTATTTTATAACTCAAATCTGGTTTTTATTAATGGAAATTCGGATTTTATTTACTTAAAATCCTTTTATTCATTTAAATACACGGTTATGGTTTAATAACGATTATGGCATTGTTTTTCTAGAAATTTGATTTTTATATAACTCAAAATATATAAGACGAAATCCAGATTTTTCTCTTTCATTAAAAAACTATTATTCAGTCGGTCCTGATGATTCTTGTTTCAAAGAATTCCGACTTAAATTGAGTTCTACATACTCAATTGAAGTTCGAAACGCCAATTTACGAACTGCCGCACTACGGCGAGTTCGTTTTAATTATATTTAAATATAAACGTTTAAACTTCGTTTAAATTAAATTTCAGTCTCGTTATAATATGTATTTTTATATATATTAAATCCGGTTTTCAAATCCAACTTAACATTTCTGATTATCTCTAATCGTCGATTTTTCATTACTCGGTTATAAATTTATTTATAACTCAATTTACTATATTAAATTACAATTCCCTTTATAAATAAATTATTTATAAAATTTGATATAACCGAATTCTAATTATAATTTCTTAGATTTAATCTAAATTCCGTTTATATTTCGAATTTAGGAATAACATCTGTTATCCCTTTTTGAAACGATTTCCAATTCATTTTAAATTCATACTTGAATTTTAAATTCCAAATTATCCCATGATAATTATCTTACTAAATTTATAAACATCGTTTATAATTTTATTTCCTTATTTTATACGTTAAAATAAGTTCCATTTCAAATCCATTTGAAACCCAATTTCTATTCTGGAATATTTTATTGATTATAACTTACATATATATAGTGAATCTATTTTCATATTTAAAATTTAAACTTTAATTTAATATAATCCTAATATTTTTCTGAAAATATTTATTTAAATAAATTCAATCTAATCGAATTCAAAACATAAATCCATACAGATTTATTTTAATTCAATTTACAATCTGAATAAGAATAGATTTATCATTTCTCTATGAAACTAATTTCAATTTCCCTTTTTAAATTCGCATCTGAATTTATATTTCCCAAATTATCCAAATGATAATTTTTCCCATTTAATTTATAAACACCGTTTATAAATTCACTTCAAGTTCACATATTATTTAATTTATAAACATCGTTTATAAATTCAATACTTGTTTTATATATTCAAAATAAATTAATATTTCTATAGCCCATTTGAAATTCAAATTCTATTTTTAAAAATAGATTTCCCTGTTAAATCTCAGAATCCCTTTTCACGATATTTTTATAAATCAACATTCAGGCCGCGTGATATGTTAAACATTCAAAACACCCAATCATTAATCACTGATTTTCTAACACATCATATATGATAATATGTGTGTATATATATATGTGTGTATATATATATATATGAAAACAAACAAATCATAAATTTTGAGGAATCCAGTTGGATACCTCCAACCTGTTTTCCTGCATCCACAGGCCCATAGGGTCATCCGCTAATGATACTGCGGAAATCCGCTAATGGTACTGTGGGAAATATCCAACCACCAATATATATATATATATATATATATATATATATATATATAGCCACAACCACCAAGCTTAAATAAGTAATATATTATAATAGCCACAAAGATATGTAAATGAATCCTAACAATCAACAAATCAACATATTATACTAAAAAATATTTGTTGTAATAAATTATAATGAATCCAGAAAGTGAGTTTACTCACCTTTTTTTACGGCGATTTGTTCCAATTAAATTAAACATCGTTAATTTAATCAGAAGCTCCAATTGGCTCCAAGCCAATCCATTTTATAGTATTTGATGACATGCTTTCAATTAACTTAGTTCATTCGAATCTGATAACATATATACTCATGTTACAAATTTAAACGGTTATTAATTAGTAAATAAAAAAATTAAGTATACCTTAATCACTTCCTTAAACCCATGCCTTAACCCTCTACAGGCATGCCCTTGTTTTGTTCTTCTTGATTTTTGTACCTTGTATAAACTATATACATTTTTTTCCTAAGCTAACAATATAAATAGCAAAATTTTATTCCAGTAAATTAACATATGGAATTACCTTAATTTATCCAACCTCACGGTCTAAACTTCTCTTGCCCTAACCTCATATACATCTAACCTTCCCACTGGCGCACCCCCTAAATCATCACAACCGAACTCCAGGCATGCTACTTCCCCAAATGACAGACCCCCTTTACTGCATCCACCATCATCCAGAATTTAGTGCAAGGTATTTCTTCCATTGCGTCTCCATCATTCTCACCATTTGAACTCCATCACATAGTCGCAATTCATCTAAATCAACATTGTTACTTCCAACACCTCGTTCGAACTTCATCTAGTTGTACTCAATGTTGATGTTAGCCTCCTCTACTGTCACGATGCCCCCTTTCACCTACATCACACCACCCCACTACTAGTAATAGCCTTTCGTCCCTTTGCCGCTGACGACAACCGAGACCACGACCTTCTCCCTCACTGTAATAACCCGGAAAATCTAGGCCAGTTTAATTTTTTTTATTTTGGCAATTATAGCGAATTTTGAATATTTAAAATGAATTATTTTAAATAATAACGACGAGAAATTTATTTTGAACAGAATTAGAACGTATATTTATATGCGTCGTCGTTAGAATATAAATATTTATATATAATTATAAAAGGAATTGAAAATGGCGCGGTAGTTCGATAATTCGATTTCCAACTTCAAATGAATGTACCGGGTGCAAAACAATCCGGATTTTAGTGAAACCAAAAATATTAGAATCTATTCGTGAATATCATTCCAACGAATCCGAAAAATCGAAATTTCATAGCGGAAATCAAAAGTTATGCCCAGTTGAAAATTCAAAATAGTCGCTATGTAAATTATACATGGCCCAAAAAGTCAAATTTTGCATACAGATGAATTTGGACTCGAAACCACTTCCATTGAGTTCAAAATGCCGTTTAGAACTCCGAAAAGTATAAGCTTCGATATATTCCGATATCCGGAATAGTGGCTATGGGCTGGAGTTGTTCGGTTAACAAAACATAGCCCTTAAAAAGTGAAATTTTGCATACGAGCTCAGAATTCGACGAGATAAATTTTTATGGATTCACAATGAAAAATCATTGTTGAGTTCCAAATGGCGCATCGAACGGAGTTAGTATGTGGTCGTGCGAGCTGAAACAGTTCCGGGTAAAGCGGGTAGTCATTTTACAAAGGAACATTATTGATACGACCTCGGAATTCGATTCTACTTTTTTTTCTGGATTCGTATCGTCTAATAATGGTTAAATCCAAGAGGGCATGATTTTTGGAGTTAGTGTGTGAGCGTGCGAGAAGAAAAGGTGCGCCAAAATCGCATTTTTGAGCAATATCTGAGCATATTCGTGATTTTTTTTGAATGGTCAAACTAACTCGGAATTCGACGAAACTTGTTTTGTTGGACTCGTCTTCACGTCTACTATCTCGTGTCCTAAATCCGCGGCCATCGGAGATCGCTAGCGTTCGGGCGATACGCGAGAAACTAGCATATAATCACTTTTACTCCACTTTTCTCTTCATAATTTCATTTCTCTTTTTCTCCACAAAAACTCAAAAATGGCCTCCACCCTCCCACCACCGCTGCCACCGCCCCTCCACCACCTCCACCGACCGCCGCCGGCCATCCGCACCCCTTCCTCCTCTTCCCCTCCTCCTCCTCTTCCTCCTCCTCTCTCTCTCCTCTCTTTTATGTGATTTTGCAAACCCTAGGAGCCACCACCACCACCACGGCCACCACCACCGCCGCCGCCGGCCCCTAGCCACCTTCCCACGCCACATCAGGCCCGGCGCCCCCCTCAATTTCGGCCGTGGGCCCCGCTACACCCAAAAATCCATTTTCACCAAAAATCCCGTTTTGCAAATAACACCCTGTCACTATTTCGCGAATAACTCCCAAACCGTGCGTTTCTAGCCAAAGTTCCTCAAGACCAAAGTCGAAGAGCACGATTTTCTCTTCGATTTGGTATATGTTTAGTCCTATTTTGCATTGCGGAGTTGTCGGGAAAACGTGTCCGAAGTCTGCTGTTCAAACACTGTCAAAATGCTGTCTTTTCGCGATTTCCGGCGAAATGGCACATTTTCGGCAAGAAGACCACTAGGAAAAAGTTGTTCAGAATGGCGTGCTTGTGCTTGAAAAAAAGATGGTGTGAAGATTGAAGCTCGTTTGCAAATTCTAGGACCCGAACAGCGAATCCGGGCGTTAGAAAAAAAGTGAGTTTTCTCCATTTTAAAGCTTCTACAGTTTTTGACATATGAAATAAATAAAAATATGATCTTTATATTATAGAGAGGATAAAAATCCGATTTTTAACTTATAGAAGGTATAAAGATAAGATTTTTATATAATGTAGATAATAAAAATGTGATTTTTATACATGTAGTGGCTACGGGCAACGAAAGTGACAAAAGGCGAGAACGACAAGATTTTCTACATAAGAAGTGTCGTGAAGTTGGATAGCTATTGGTGAGAACTTCTCACTCAAAATCTCTTTTTCTAGTTATATATATATACTAGGATGCAGACGGTGTTTAGTAGCACCCGACACAATCGTCCACAGACCATGGACTTGTTTGTTTGATTGCAAAAATTAGTTAGATTATTTGATTGAAATTGAATTGTTTAGTGAAAGGAATGGATATGATTGATGTGTGAATGGCGTGGGCCTTCACTAGACCGGGGATAAGGCTAGGCCTCGTCCCGTTTCTAGTATCGTGTCGTTATGCCGCCGAAATTTTCTAAAATATGTTAGAAAAATGAAAATATCATTTTTATTGTGTAAATGAACTGAATAGGAATTCATGTGTTGAAATAAAATATTTTATCGTTAAAAATATAAATTTTAACGTGAATGTGAATAAATAAATATTTATAAACAAATCGACCGATTTGTTTATATACACTGATTTGACTGATATTGATTGGGTCGATAAATTTTACACATCGCCCAACTACACAAACAAAAATATGTGTTTGTTGATTTGAAACCCCACACGGGTGTTGGGATGATATTTGGCGTACACTAATCCCAATTATTTAATTATTGTCGATCGATTGGTCGACAGACTGTGTAAGCGTCGATTATTTATATTTGATGCTTATGCAGTTGTGTGGTGCACTTTGGATGATGGTTGATTGCTTATCAATGCTATTATATACATGTGTTGTATGGAATCCATATAATTAACGTTATATGGTGATTGATTGGGCCTCATTCCAATCGGGACAACAATGAATATTATAAAAGAAAATTCATGTGTTGAATATAAAAATAGTCATGTGTTGACGATGTTCATGTGTTGAGTGAAATATTTTATACAATAAAATTTACATCTTTATCATATTTAAAATTAGAACTACTTCCCAGTAGAAGTCTAATTAAAAATCAAACGATAGATACCATAGTTTTATAAAATATTTTACATAACAAAAATAGTGATGTGTTGACAGTACTCATGTGTTGAGATTAGTCAGGTGTTGGAAGAAATATAGATTCATGTGTTGAATGGAATAAATATTCATTTGTTGAATAGAATAACGGATTTATTGAAATATATAAAGCCGTGTTGATTAGAGTTGCCCTATTTTGACGTGAACGATATTTATATCGATTATATTCGTTTTTATAATGAATATAGAAAAGAAGTGATTTCAAAATATAACGTTTTGAAAATATTATCATTTATATAGTAATGATATAAAATATTCAGTTTTGATTAGAAATTGAAATAGTGTTGAAATGGTTTTGAAACGAAGTTAAAACGATCTATAAAATACGTTTTAAAAGGAAATTGACGAAATATATATAATATATATATATTATATATATAATGGCCTGAATAGAACGCGCCGCTCCGCGGCAGTTCGTGAATTTCGACCATTGACTTCGAATTGACGTTGCGGGAGATCCGACCGTCGGATTCTCCTAAAACCGGAACCGTTGGGTTCGTATCGAAAAGAGCTTTCCAACGAATATTAGAAATTTGAAATCTAACGGTTGGATTTGGAATTATGTCCAAATCAAATTTGAAAAAGGTCGCTGTAAGTGCAGTTCGATAGCCGTTGATGGAAATCGACTGTACGGGCCTTGATAAAATTATTAAAAATATTGATAATTTGTGTAAAATCATAATATGTGAATTGGAAAGAACTGGGATGAAAAACTCCACATTTGAAATGATAAAAATAGATTTTTATTGAAATGAACTAGTTTTGAACTAGAATTAAAATCAATTTATTTTTGAAATAAATAAATTGAATTTGAAAGTGATTTTAAAAATAATCAATATTCCCAATACGTGAATTGGACTGGAGTTGAATCGAAATTATCTTCGGAATATTTCGATGTTGAATTTCGTGACTATACAGATATTGTTATGGAAATTTGAAAGATATATTTTATATCGTTATTTCCAATACGATATTTGTTGGTTTCAGAATTTGATATTGAATATAAGCCGATATATTTTCTATTCAGAGCCTTGTATTTAATATCAAATGTGATTTGGGTTTATCGTGAACCGTGTTTTAGAAGACATTGGTTCTTTAACCCAGTTAATTGCAGGATGTTGATTTTTGAAAAGATTAAAACTAAGTGGAGTTCTAATGAATCTTTAATTAGATTAAAAATGTGAATTGATAATTTAAATTATCAAATCTGAAAGGTGATCGAGAATGGAGTACCACCAGTTTTGCTCCAAAGCGATAGTTAAATCTTTAATTAGATTTGAACGTGAAATGGTAATTAATTTTACCGATAACACTGTGGTGTTAGGAATGGAGTATGAGGCGCCTCGGATATAGGTCTGTAAGGACCGGGAAACGTGTGTTCAGGAATAACTAATCCTCAAAAGTAAGAGAGGACCGGCCCTGAAGATCCAAGGATCATAGTGGGGTCCTGAGGCATTTGCTAGAGTTTCTCGAACGCGGAGAGGAGCTTGCCCCTTGCCTCGACTCATGACGGAAATCCAATTTCCAATACGTGATATTGCGGTTTTAATTGTAGAACTAGTATGGCGACATGATATATGGTACCCATGCCGCCTATGATTGATATTTATGATTGAAAATTGTTTTGACACTATACACCTAAAATAGTATCAAATAATGTGTTTTAAACGTATCAAGCATGCTTTGGCTGTTATAAGGGAAAACCCTATCCTCCGGCTTGCGTTGCATTGTGTGATGGGACCTGGGTCTTATAACAGCTGCATTTTTCTTTATTTAGCATTGCGCTGTTTGTTCTATGCACTGGTATTCTTGGGAGGAAACCCGTTCCGTGTTATACGGCGTGGTCCCTTGATTTACCTAACCTTAAAACCAATATTAATAACTGTTTTAGTTCTCACACCAGTCACATGACTGACCTGGAGTTTATTGTTTTAACCTAAACTCTGGGTGCCCCTATTTTCCACACGGGCAGCTGGTAGTTTTGGTTTTGCAGATTTATATTCACAGGGTCCTGATTTACAGCTGGAACGATGCTCGGAAAGCTCTGTATCCGTGTATCACTTCTAGTTGTGCTTTTGTATTATTTTTCGCTGCGATGTATTTAAATGTAATTTAAATCTCTGATATTTGTTGAATGTAATTTATTCAGTTATACTCTGTATATTCTTGTATCTGATGGAATTGTTGTAATAACAATGAAATGTTCTTCCGTCTGCGTTCTGTTGTGTGTTGTTCTCAAAGTATCCGCTCTTTCCCTCACGGGGAAGTAACGGGTTCTTACAGTGGTATCAGAGCTTTGGTTTACAGAGCTCGAGAACAAGACACATTAGAACCATACGAAAGAATTCATCAGATATTGGATTAGTAATATCCAATTAGAATGACTCGTTAGAGATAGGATCAGTAGTATCCTAGAACGAGTGTGAAGAGTATATTTTTCATATGAAAACAATTTTGTTTCGAAATTTAAACCATTTTAAACGTATTTGATTATTTATTTATTTTGAATTTGGACAATCGAGTATATAAAGATTTCGCGTATACGCGTCATGAACGTATATTCGAAGTTTTAATATACTGGATAGATATAGAATCACACTCTAGTCGCCCGGAGATAATTCTGGTAATGCGGCCGCATTATCAATATTTATGTTCGTGTTTCGAAGGTGTGATATCTATATATTTCCATTAGACTGGTGTGAGAACCAAAACTTATATAGCTAGAACATTTTGTTGTGAATTGGCATCAAAAACAAGATTTTCAGTATATATATCAAAGTTATGAATTTGAAACTCTAATTCACTACTTGATTGATGTTTGTGTTGTTTGCCTATTTGTTTGCTAATTCTGAACCATTATGCCTAATTGAACCAAATATTGAATTTTATTGAAAATTGGTCGCATTTGCATGCATATACACATACTTACATTGAACAGGTCATAGCAAGGAGGCTAGAGTCGAAGAATAAAATTTGTTTGCCCGACAAATAGGTACATGTTTACTATAATTTACTGTTTTGTTTGGGTGATGATGATTTTATGAGCCTATTGGCTAGCCGCTTGGCTTTTTCTTTTTCTTTTTGAGATCAAAAGGCCTATATGGCAATTTCGGGATTTTCCCGTGGCTCCCGGTGCAGGGGAGGTTATGGCGAAATTTTTCGAAAATTTAGGGTGTTAGCCAAAATTTTGAAGAATTTGAAAATTCTCAGAAACTGAAAAGTTGGAGAATGGAAGCCAGATCGAATGTAGAGCTTATTAATCAAACCACCTTCGACTTTGTTCCTTTTCGGGGACGAAAAGTTTTAAGTGGGGGAGATTGTAATAACCCGGAAAATCTGGGCCAGTTTAAATTTTTTTATTTTGGCAATTATAGCGAATTTTGAATATTTAAAATGAATTATTTTAAATAATAACGACGAGAAATTTATTTTGAACAGAATTAGAACGTATATTTATATGCGTCGTCGTTAGAATATAAATATTTATATATAATTATAAAAGGAATTGAAAATGGCGCGGTAGTTCGATAATTCGATTTCCAACTTCAAATGAATGTACCGGGTGCAAAACAATCCGGATTTTAGTGAAACCAAAAATATTAGAATCTATTTGTGAATATCTTTCCAACGAATCCGAAAAATCGAAATTTTATAGCGGGAATCAAAAGTTATGCCCAGTTGAAAATTCAAAATAGTCGCTATGTAAATTATACATGGCCCAAAAAGTCAAATTTTGCATACGGATGAATTTGGACTCGAAACCACTTCCATTGAGTTCAAAATGCCGTTTAGAACTCCGAAAAGTATAAGCTTCGATATATTCCGATATCCGGAATAGTGGCTATGGGCTGGAGTTGTTCGGTTAACAAAACATAGCCCTTAAAAAGTGAAATTTTGTATACGAGCTCAGAATTCGACGAGATAAATTTTTATGGATTCACAATGACAAATCATTGTTGAGTTCCAAATGGCGCGTCGAACGGAGTTAGTATGTGGTCGTGCGAGCTGAAACAGTTCCGGGTAAAGCGGGTAGTCATTTTACAAAGGAACATTATTGATACGACCTCGGAATTCGATTCTACTTTTTTTTCTGGATTCGTATCGTCTAATAATGGTTAAATCCAAGAGGGCATGATTTTTGGAGTTAGTGTGTGAGCGTGCGAGAAGAAAAGGTGCGCCAAAATCGCATTTTTGAGCAATATCTGAGCATATTCGTGATTTTTTTTGAATGGTCAAACGAACTCGGAATTCGACGAAACTTATTTCTTTGGACTCGTCTTCACGTCTACTATCTCGTGTCTGAAATCCGAGGCCATCGGAGATCGCTAGCGTTCGGGCGATACGCGAGAAACTAGCATATAATCACTTTTACTCCACTTTTCTCTTCATAATTTCATTTCTCTTTTTCTCCACAAAAACTCAAAAATGGCCTCCACCCTCCCACCACCGCTGCCACCGCCCCTCCACCACCTCCACCGACCGCCGCCGGCCATCCACACCCCCTCCTCCTCTTCCCCTCCTCCTACTCTTCCTCCTCTCTCTCTCCTCTCTTTTATGTGATTTTGCAAACCCTAGGAGCCACCACCACCACCACGGCCACCACCACCGCCGTCGCCGGCCCCTAGCCACCTCCCCACGCCACATTAGGCCCGGCGCCCCCCTCAATTTCGGCCGTGGGCCCCGCTACACCCAAAAATCCATTTTCACCAAAAATCCCGTTTTGCAAATAACACCCTGTCACTATTTCGCGAATAACTCCCAAACCGTGCGTTTCTAGCCAAAGTTCCTCAAGACCAAAGTCGAAGAGCACGATTTTCTCTTCGATTTGGTATATGATTAGTCCTATTTTGCATTGCGGAGTTGTCGGGAAAACGCGTCCGAAGTCTGCTGTTCAAACACTGTCAAAATGCTGTCTTTTCGCGATTTCCGGCGAAATGACACATTTTCGGCAAGAAGACCACTAGGCAAAAGTTGTTCAGAATGGCGTGCTTGTGCTAGAAAAAAAGATGGTGTGAAGATTGAAGCTCGTTTGCAAATTCTAGGACCCGAACAGCGAATCCGGGCGTTAGAAAAAAGTGAGTTTTCTCCATTTTAAAGCTTCTACAGTTTTTGACATATGAAATAAATAAAAATATGATCTTTATATTATAAAGAGGATAAAAATCCGATTTTTAACTTATAGAAGGTATAAAGATAAGATTTTTATATAATATAGATAATAAAAATGTGATTTTTATACATGTAGTGGCTACGGGCAACGAAAGTGACAAAAGGCGAGAACGACAAGATTTTCTACATAAGAAGTGTCGTGAAGTTGGATAACTATTGGTGAGAACTTCTCACTCAAAATCTCTTTTTCTAGTTATATATATATATACTAGGATGCAGACGGTGTTTAGTAGCACCCGACACAATCGTCCACAGACCATGGACTTGTTTGTTTGATTGCAAAAATTAGTTAGATTATTTGATTGAAATTGAATTGTTTAGTGAAAGAAATGGATATGATTGATGTGTGAATGGCGTGGACCTTCACTAGACCGGGGATAAGGCTAGGCCTCGTCCCGTTTCTAGTATCGTGCCGTTATGCCGCCGAAATTTTCTAAAATATGTTAGAAAAATGAAAATATCATTTTTATTGTGTAAATGAACTGAATAGGAATTCATGTGTTGAAATAAAATATTTTATCGTTAAAAATATAAATTTTAACGTGAATGTGAATAAATAAATATTTATAAACAAATCGACCGATTTGTTTATATACACTGATTTGACTGATATTGATTGGGTCGATAAATTTTACACATCGCCCAACTGCACAAACAAAAATATGTGTTTGTTGATTTGAAACCCCACACGGGTGTTGGGATGATATTTGGCGTACACTAATCCCAATTATTTAATTATTGTCGATCGATTGGTCGACAGACTGTGTAAGCGTCGATTATTTATATTTGATGCTTATGCAGTTGTGTGGTGCACTTTGGATGATGGTTGATTGCTTATCAATGCTATTATATACATGTGTTGTATGGAATCCATATAATTAACGTTATATGGTGATTGATTGGGCCTCATTCCAATCGGGACAACAATGAATATTATAAAAGAAAATTCATGTGTTGAATATAAAAATAGTCATGTGTTGACGATGTTCATGTGTTGAGTGAAATATTTTATACAATAAAATTTACATCTTTATCATATTTAAAATTAGAACTACTTCCCAGTAGAAGTCTAATTAAAAATCAAACGATAGATACCATAGTTTTATAAAATATTTTACATAACAAAAATAGTGATGTGTTGACAGTACTCATGTGTTGAGATTAGTCAGGTGTTGAAAGAAATATAGATTCATGTGTTGAATGGAATAAATATTCATTTGTTGAATAGAATAACGGATTTATTGAAATATATAAAGCCGTGTTGATTAGAGTTGCGCTATTTTGACGTGAACGATATTTATATCGATTATATTCGTTTTTATAATGAATATAGAAAAGAAGTGATTTCAAAATATAACGTTTTGAAAATATTATCATTTATATAGTAATGATATAAAATATTCAGTTTTGATTAGAAATTGAAATAGTGTTGAAATGGTTTTGAAACGAAGTTAAAACGATCTATAAAATACGTTTTAAAAGGAAATTGACGAAATATATAATATATATATATATATATATATATATTATATATAATGGCCTGAATAGAACGCGCCGCTCCGCGGTAGTTCGTGAATTTCGACCATTGACTTCGAATTGACGTTGCGGGAGATCCGACCGTCGGATTCTCCTAAAACCGGAACCGTTGGGTTCGTATCGAAAAGAGCTTTCCAACGAATATTAGAAATTTGAAATCTAACGGTTGGATTTGGAATCATGTCCAAATCAAATTTGAAAAAGGTTGCTGTAAGTGCAGTTCGATAGCCGTTGATGGAAATCGACTGTACGGGCCTTGATAAAATTATTAAAAATATTGATAATGTGTGTAAAATCATAATATGTGAATTGGAAAGAACTGGGATGAAAAACTCCACATTTGAAATGATAAAAATAGATTTTTATTGAAATGAACTAGTTTTGAACTAGAATTAAAATCAATTTATTTTTGAAATAAATAAATTGAATTTGAAAGTGATTTTAAAAATAATCAATATTCCCAATACGTGAATTGGACTGGAGTTGAATCGAAATTATCTTCGGAATATTTCGATGTTGAATTTCGTGACTATACAGATATTGTTATGGAAATTTGAAAGATATATTTTATATCATTATTTCCAATACGATATTTGTTGGTTTCAGAATTTGATATTGAATATAAGCCGGTATATTTTCTATTCAGAGCCTTGTATTTAATATCAAATGTGATTTGGGTTTATCGTGAACCGTGTTTTAGAAGACACTGGTTCTTTAACCCAGTTAATTGCAGGATGTTGATTTTTGAAAAGATTAAAACTAAGTGGAGTTCTAATGAATCTTTAATTAGATTAAAAATGTGAATTGATAATTTAAATTATCAAATCTGAAAGGTGATCGAGAATGGAGTACCACCAGTTTTGCTCCAAAGCGATAGTTAAATCTTTAATTAGATTTGAACGTGAAATGGTAATTAATTTTACCGATAACACTGTGGTGTTAGGAATGGAGTATCACCAGTTTTGCTCCATGGGATATATAGGTTGGGATTGGGAAATAAAATAAATAATTACTTCAGTGTGGTTCGCTAATCCCGACTAGTTTGAAATGATATCCAAAGGAAGATTATAGGATAAATTTAGAAGAATTTATCTTTGATAAAATTAATGGGAACCTTTCCCTAAGAATGTGATTTTGTGAATAAAAGAATATTCTGAATTGGAATGAGGCGTTTGTTGTGTTTGTGTAACATTTGTTTATTCTATACGTGGGTTATTCGGAAAGGCCGGGTTTCTACCCATTCTGAATAACCGATTCGACGTGATGTCGAAGATGAAGACGGTGGTTGAAGACCGGAAGTCTTCACATCGTTTGGGTGATTACTGATAATCTTGATTGGGCTGTACACCCAAGATGAGGGAAACAGTTGGTGGTCGTCCAGACGTACTTGGAGATGGATGGATGTGCGAGGAAAGTGCCTCCGGTTTCGTTCAGACCCAGAACGAACTTGTAAATGGATTGTGTGTCTGACATTGGATTTTATTCTGTGTTGATTGATCTCTATTAAATATACATCTGTTTGGCGACGAAGAATTTATTCTCTTGCTTAACGCCCTTCTCTGAGACGTACGAGCTCAGAGGTTGTATATCGATGGACATCAGCCGCATGGAGTGAATTGCCAGTGTGGCACGCGTAAGTGGCAATTGATCAAGGCTCTGTTGAAAAGCAAAGTCTTGTGGTTGATGATCAAAGCATGGTCTGTGTGATGTAGCTTTGTGTATAACGTGAATTCGCGAGCCTCACACCTCGGTATGAGTCAAAAACGGGATAGTGACTGCAGGGAGAGCACGACGTTTCTTTCTAGCTAGGGTGGTATCAGTGACCTACCAGCCCTGACATTTATATACTTTTCACTTGTGTGGTTGTTGGATATGAGGCGCCTCGGATATAGGTCTGTAAGGACCGGGAAACGTGTGTTCAGGAATAACTAATCCTCAAAAGTAAGAGAGGACCGGCCCTGAAGATCCAAGGATCATAGTGGGGTCCTGAGGCATTTGCTAGAGTTTCTCGAACGCGGAGAGGAGCTTGCCCCTTGCCTCGACTCATGACGGAAATCCAATTTCCAATACGTGATATTGCGGTTTTAATTGTAGAACTAGTATGGCGACATGATATATGGTACCCATGCCGCCTATGATTGATATTTATGATTGAAAATTGTTTTGACACTATACACCTAAAATAGTATCAAATAATGTGTTTTAAACGTATCAAGCATGCTTTGGCTGTTATAAGGGAAAACCCTATCCTCCGGCTTGCGTTGCATTGTGTGATGGGACCTGGGTCTTATAACAGCTGCATTTTTCTTTATTTAGCATTGCGCTGTTTGTTCTATGCACTGGTATTTTTGGGAGGAAACCCGTTCCGTATTATACGGCGTGGTCCCTTGATTTACCTAACCTTAAAACCAATATTAATAACTGTTTTAGTTCTCACACCAGTCACATGACTGACCTGGAGTTTATTGTTTTAACCTAAACTCTGGGTGCCCCTATTTTCCACACGGGTAGCTAGTAGTTTTGGTTTTGCAGATTTATATTCACAGGGTCCTGATTTACAGCTGGAACGATGCTCGGAAAGCTCTGTATCCGTGTATCACTTCTAATTGTGCTTTTGTATTATTTTTCGCTGCGATGTATTTAAATGTAATTTAAATCTCTGATATTTGTTGAATGTAATTTATTCAGTTATACTCTGTATATTCTTGTATCTGATGGAATTGTTGTAATAACAATGAAATGTTCTTCCGTCTGCGTTCTGTTGTGTGTTGTTCTCAAAGTATCCGCTCTTTCCCTCACGGGGAAGTAACGGGTTCTTACACTCACGCGAGCGCTTCAACTTGAACCAGCGGTTGATTAACTAAGTCGCGATTTCTTTTTTTATCTGACAACGGTTTCGATTTGATTTTGGAAAGGGACATGGCCATTTTAGTTTTTGGTTTGCTGAAGTTTTGCAAAAATGGAGAGATTGCTTATCTCGAATAGTAACCAAAATGAAGGAGCAGCATTTATTTTGTTCTGAAGGAATGATTCTGGAATTAAAATAAGAGAAAACGAGGGGGTAGTCTTGATTTATAAAAGAGGAACGAACGTAGGTTTGCCTTGGGTTTGAACTAGGTTAGCTTTATGTACACCAATAATAAATACGATTTGATTTTTATGTAATTTGATTTGACATAAAGAGATTTTTATTCTTTTTAGATGGATATCGATTTGATTTCAAGCTTATCCACAAATCAAATATCTCGGGGTTCATAGCGTGAAACCACGAACCCCTATTTTAAAGTACCGACCGACGTTTCAATATTATAACGTTATTTTGAACTCAACAAAATATATTCTGAAATTAAATTTGAACGTATATATAAAATAATCATATTAAATCGATATAATATAATTTAAATTCACAAATAATTAATTCTTCGATAATAAATTATTATTATTGTTCCTATTCAAATAGAATTTTTATAAATCATTTTGACTCCGTTTTAAATTTCGAATTGAATTATTTCATATTCTCGTATTACGATAATTATATATTCGAAATAAATCGTATTTCGATTATTAAATTGATAACTCAATATAGAAATTCATTTATATTATCAACGCAATATTTAAAACCATAATAAATATTTAAAATAAATCAACCTAAAAATCCGGGTCGTTACAGATAACATAGTGACAACTTTTAATTTATTGCCCGTTTAATAACATGCATTTGTTTGCATATTACTCATGTTATTATTTCAAAAAAATTATTATTTAAAATGCAGGGTGTTACATTCTCTCACCCTTTAAGAAGTTTTGTCCCCGAAATTAAGTAAGGGTAAAATTATATAATTCCTTGCGTAAATTACAACCATAATGTGTACGTCCAATTTTGCAAATATCTATGCACTTGTGTAAAGTGTAACACACCCAATTTTGCAACCATTTGTGCACTCGTGCAAAGTGTATCACATCACAAAAATACATGAATGCCTAAGCGGTGCCTCCTATATAAATGCAAATTTTCTTGAAATTCTTTTGAAAACATGATGCACACATCCTAAATATATTGACAATTTCTATATAAGTATAATGTTTTGACAATAAAAAATATTTTTTCATCCAATTTTTCCTACATTCTTATAGAGTAAGATCACGGTTCATCCAAATTTTGCATCCAAACCCTAACATCCAACTTTAAATTTGCGAATTTAAAAAAAAAAAATCTAATTTTCTAAATTTGAATTCTTATGTTAGGAAAAAGTAGAAAAATGAGAACTTCTACAATTTTCATCTCACTTTTATGCACATTTTCCCCCATAATTGGAACTTTTCGTTGTTATTTTCTAAAAATTCCTATTTTCTATTCCAAGCACTGTTTACATAAGAATGATTTCTTTTTGGATTTCCCAAACTTACTTTGAAAGAATTTATTTTCTTGTTCGTTGTCGTTTCTGTCTTTGTTGTTTTCTGTAAATTTTGCATGTTTTCCTTTTAGTTAATCATCTTTTGCTTAAATTGTTATTTTATTTGCAATATCCTTATCTTTTTTCTAGTGATCATCTGAAGCACCTAGAAAGAGAATATCACACCGGACTATTCAATTTTCCTACTAATATATGGAATACTGCATAAGAGTGCAAATTCGTACTAAAGGGAAACATGCTCTACTGCAACCACTACTAGGTAAACGATATGATGGATAAATGTGGCTATCCACTAGGACTATGTCTCTCATAGCATAAAAAATCCCATCATTGAATCCAGCCAACAATAAAGCTCCTCCTTTCTATCTATCCATATTTGCAAATTCATGCCATGTACACCTAGTTCTTATACGAATTATCCAACATTTTCTATTTAACTTCCTTTGATTGAATCTATGCGAAATTTATCCCGCTCTAACTTTTCTCATACCAACCATAAAAGTCTTAAGATTTTAACTTTTCTCGAATAATTTCTCAAAGTTTATACACTTTATCTTAGTTAGAGTTTTACATACTTAATATACATTTCTCTTCCAAGAGGACCTTATAAGGTCAAGTTTCAATGAATCTTTTCTAGATGGCTTTTGTGTTTTGTGTAAAGTAATAAGGAACCTTCTTTATTATTTTAATGTTTTTTATTGAAATAGGTAGCACAAAATTATGGTGTTTCATCTATATTTTGTACACCTCTTTCACTGCATACTTCCTTGTCACTTTAACAAAACATGTTTTCTTACTAACTTAATTGATTCATAAATATTTATCTTATAATTTTTCTTGTTCTAATAAGTTAAAGTGTGTCACAACCCGTTCTTTATCAAAAACTTTATTATTTTCTTTTCCAAACAATTCCGCTGTTAAGCACTTTCTCTTAACCAATTATATTACTTAACCGCACAACTTGCTTACTCACTTAATTCTTTCTAAAACAAATCTGCATACTTTTATCAAAAAATATTTAATGCAAATATTAATATTATGAGACGACCCCATACCCCGTACTGACGGCGGCAAGAGTAATCCGTGGAATATAACACAGAAACAGATACTAGCAGAACAAAATTAAATAAATACACCAGATAATGAACAATAGAATATACTGGATAAAAGTAATCATCAGAGTTACACAGTAAACAGGATCTTACTTAGTACAAATACAGTTCAGCTATACATAAATGTCTACAGCGGAAATAAACAAAATATGTACAATAGGAGCTGAACAGCATAAAAAGAGATAAATAATAGAATCCATCTTCAGCTCCAGCTATCCAGAAAGCACCAGCTAAACCTGAATACAAGGCTGCCCGTGTAGAAAAAGGGGCACCCGAGTTTGAAAGTGAAACAAACTACGAGTCAGTCATGGGACTGGTATGAGAAATCTACTCAACACATATATAATATGGCCAATCACAGGACCACGCCACTTTCGTGGAACGGGTTTACCCCATTGGATTGCCAGTGCTTTAAAACAAATCATTCTTTTAACCATCGCTATGCTTTTTATAAAAATGAAGCCATTATAAGACTCAGTTCCCATCACACAATGCAACGCAAACCGGAGGATAGAGTTTTTACCTTATAACGGCCAAAATATGCTTGATACGAATAAAACAAAGGCATTTGATATTATTGCTAGTGTTTATATGTTTTGAAAACAATTTCAAATCATAACTATCAATCATAGACGACATGAGCGTCCCATGCCACTATGTCGCCAAATATATATACACAATCGAAACCGCACAGTCACGTATTTGGAAATTGGATTTCCGTCACGAACCAAGGCAAAAGATAGTCCTTACCGACTTCATGACTCTCTAGCCCGAGCCACAGGGTCAGAGCGCATCGACCCTTGGAGCGACAGGGCCGGTCCACCGATGTGGATTAAAATTCCTGAACAATACGTTTCCCCGCCCTTTGGGGCGTAAATGAGCCAACGAATGACTCCATCGGACCCGGATCGTCCGATCTAACCGAGGCGCCTCGCAACAACAACAACCACATAGGTGAAAAGTATATAAATGTCAGGGCTGGTAGGTCACTGACACCACCCTAGCTAGAAAGAAATGCATGCCCTCCCTGAGGTCCTTCTCCCGTTTCTGGTTCATACCGGGGTGTGAGGCTCGCGATTTTACGTTATACACAAAGCTACGCCACACCGGCGGTGCTTTGATCATCACCACAAGACTTTGCTTTTCAACAGAAGCCCTGATCACTGCATCTTAGCATGCCACACAGGCAATTCATGCCATGCGACTGATGTCCATCGATATACAACCTCTGAGCTCGTGCGTTTCAGAGAAGGGCGTTAAGCAAAAGAATAAATTCCCCGCCGCCAAACAGATGTACATTTAATAGAGATCAGTCAACACAGAATAAAATCCCATGTCAGACACACTGTCCATTTACAAGTCCGTTTTGGGTCTGAACGAAACCGGAGGCACTAAATACCTCGCAAACCCATCGATCACCACGTACGTCTGGACGATCACCACTCATTATCCATATTTCGGGATGCCTCCCAATCAGTACCTCGGTTACCATCCAAACGAGGTGAAGATCTCCGGTCTTCGACCACCATCTTCATCTTCGACTTTCAATCGTCGGTCAATTATTTGAAATGAGAATTAACTCGGCCTTTTCAAATAATTCACGTATATTTAGAATTTCAAATCAATTTATTTCAATGGTTAAATCATTCGACAACACCAATTTTGTTCTTTGATGTAATTTTCACACCAAACACATTCAACCATCAAACATCACATAAATCGAGCAAATTCAGTTTATTTCCATTCCATATCATTTATAATATTTTATAATGATTTATCGCTATTTTTATTTATTTTAAAATAGCCTATTTATTCAAACGACGCTTTGGGCCATAACGCGGCCGTGGCGCTGTTTTTCTTCAGATTTGATTTACACATATCTGAAAATCTAACCGTTGGATCTTCACACAATTTACATCATTAGAAAGGTCTTTTCAAAATGAATCCAACGGTTCCAGTTTCGGGAAAATCCGACGGTCGGATCTCCCGGTACAATCGTTTGAAGTTTCGATTTCAAAATACGAACTGCAGCGTTGTTATTCGATTAAATATATATATATATATATATATAAATATAATTGTTTCTGGCGCTGTTTTTCTTCAGATTTGAATTAAACATTCCAGACAATCCAACCGTTGGATTTTTACAAAGTTGGTGCCGTTGGAAAGATTTTTCCAAGGCGAACCCGACGGTTGCGGTTTCGGGAAAATCCAATGGTCGGATTTCCCGCACTAGTTGTTTGAAATCACGGTTTCAAAACACGAACTGCACGGCCACGTTTCGTTTTAATTTTATTTATATTTATATATTTATATAAATATAGTTCATTCAACAATTTCAATATCGTTTTCACTTCAATTATTTCACTAACGCCTTTAAATTTTGGAAAATTTCGCCATAACCTCCTTTGTACGGGAGGGGCTGAGAAAATTCCCAAATAGCCACACGGGCGTCTCATGTCGAAAAGAAAAAGAAAAAGCCAAGCAGCTAGCCAACAGGCTCATAAAATCATCACCCAAACAAAACAGTAAATGTGTACCTATTTGTCGGGCACAAAATTTTATTCCTCTTCTCTAGCCCCTTTGCTATAACCTGTTCAAATAGATATGCATGTACAGATATGTAGTTCTTATCACTTATCACTTTCCATTCAACTTCATATTTGATTCCATTTGGTTTAAAAACACCATTCATTCTAATGTTGCATACATAGGCAAAATTCATATCATTAGCTAATTAATGAATATTTCGACTCATGCATATTTATTTGAACGAATTACTATTTTTAACACTCCACATTTCAACCATTCATGTATATAATATAAATGTGATTTTTATTGTAAAACAATTCATTTCAAAACACTATTATTTTATATAGTTTATATAGGCGATAAAAATAGGATTTTTCTTATAAAAACAATTTCTTCTAAAACGAGATTATTTTACAAAGTCCATATAGTTGATAAAAGGTGATTTTTATTATGAAACAATTCATTTCAAAATATGAATACCATTCAACACATGAATTTCTAATCAACGAATGAATATCGATTCAACACATGAAGGTTTTCTATAGTTTCTATATATAGATAAAAATGTGATTTTTATATTGAAACAATTCATTTCAAAATATGAATACCATTCAACACATGAATTTCTAATCAACGAATGAATATCGATTCAACACATGAAGGTTTTCTATAGTTTCTATTTATAGATAAAAATGTGATTTTTATATTGAAACAATTCATTTCAAAATATGAATACCATTCAACACATGAATTTCTAATCAACGAATGAATATCGATTCAACACATGAAGGTTTTCTATAGTTTCTATATATAGATAAAAATGTGATTTTTATATTTAAAACACGAATACCATTCAACACATGAATTTCTAATCAACGAATGAATATCAATTCAACACATGAAGGTTTTCTATTCAATGAATAAATATAGTTGCAGCAAATGAAAATAATTCAAACACATGAATATTATTCAAAATTTCGGCAGCATAACGGCAGGGTAGTTAAAACCGGGATCGTCCATAGTACGGCTCCTCGCTCTACCTTAAAACCTCGCGGTTTTTGACAATGGGGATCATGCATCTAGTTCGCACACAGGCGGCATGTATATATTTATTTCATTTCCATAAACTAATCCTATGTGGTTTCGACCAAATATTTTTCAACCACAAACGGGTATTTTTCAACCACAATCAATCAATATCAACCACAAACAATCCCAAACAACCATTCGCTATCAATCAATTTTCACACCAATCACAACCAATAAATATCGTCCATGGTTTGTGGACGAGGGGCGTATATATATATATATATATATATATATATTTATATAGCAATTCACTTCTATTTCAACACATATATAATTTTTACAACGCATATATAACTTATACATCGAACGTACAACTTATACAACGCTTATACATGAGGTGTACAACGCTTATATAACTCATACATCGACTATATAATTTATACATCGTCGTTTTCCATATCGTTTATAAATTAGAAATCTCACATTGGGTTCCACTCCACCAAAAATAGCAGAAGGCTCAGAAAAATACGCGGTCTCTTCTAGAATGTAGAAGACGTCCACACGAGTCCACTGTCTCTTGTTTCACTGAATTTCGTCAACATAGCAAAAAGATATGTAATTTCTAACATCAAACAATTTAAAAACGTAATTAATTGAATTTATAGCGTTAAAAAAAACGCTACCTTTTCCCCTAATCCTTCGTTTAGCCTACTGTAACCGTCGATCCCATGGTTCGATCCCCTCTCTCCACCAAACGAGCCACCTGAAGTGATCGCCCTCCCCATCAGAGATCACCACGACATCGGCGACAACGTCCTCCACCTGCGCCGGCCATGTGGGCCCACTCGAATGACCCAGGCGCACGAAACTCGAGCACGAACAGCGAGCTTTTGGAGCCAAAATTCGAGCTCAATTCTGTAGGATCTAAATTAACCCTAGAGGGGGGGGGGGGGTGAATAGGGTTTATCGCAGATTTTCACAGAATAATCACAGCACAGAAAATAATCAGAATAAATGCGGAAAATAAATAACACACAGATATACCCAGCTTCGGCAAAACCCTGCCTACTGCTGCATTCCCCAAGGTTTCTATTAGGAGTTAAAACAATCTCTACGCTTACAATCCTCTGTAAACTTGCGACACTCGCTCCCAACTGTTCTTAACCCTACGCTCAAAACCCTGCACTGGTTTTTATCCCCAAAACCAGATTTCCCCGAATTACAATTCCCGTAATTCATTTCCCTAGTTTTAGAGACAAACTAGAAAACTCTAGACTTGTTAGCAAATTGAAATTAAAGATGAACAAAAACAAAACAATAAAAAAACTTTAAAACTTTGAAAATCCTAGTAGTTAAATAAGGGTTATCCCCTTTAGACTTGGCCGGCCCCCTTTCTTTTGTGTTGCACCCATTCTCTTTTGTTCCGATCTCTTTTCTCTGGAAAGAAAAATGGCGAATTCAAATCTAGGGTTTCCTTTTAAGTGGCGATTGACTTTAGGGTTTCAATTCTTCTTTCAATCTGAAAGCCACCGTTTTGTCGTGTGAAGATCTCGAAATCTCAGTAACAATCTCTTCTCCAATTGAACGTAGAATTGGATCCAAGCTTGCCCTTTTTCTGGTATGAATTTCCTATTCAATTTTATGCTTTGATTTGTTTGAGCTTGGATAATTTTTGGCCGATGATGATGTTGGTGTATTTATAGGATTAAAACTCCTAAATATTTGCTCTGATTTCTACGTTGAGACTTGGCCATCGTATATACAAGAATTTTGGGGCTTTTTGAATTGGCTTTCTTGCGAATAATTTGGTGATTTTTGACTGAGTCTTCCTTCTAGAATTTCTCGATATAACAGATTTGTAAATCCAATTTTCTGGAAACGTTTTGAGTGATGAATCTTTCAATTTTGAATACGAGAATTTTGGAGTTTTAAAATCTTCAACTTGTTCTGAATTTTTTTAACTTGGCCCCGTATGCTCTAAAAAAAATCTTGGTAGCTTCTTGAACTTTGATCGAGTCTTATAGAATCTCGTTCATTTATTGTTCTAAAAAAATATCTTTAGATACTTTAATTGCTTGTTGATCTCTCTGGACTTTGAATTGAGCCTTGAGTTTCTGGAAAATCTTGGTACTGCTTTTGATCTTCCTTTGAACAGAATCAACACTTGAACTTGTCAAACTTTTTAATTTATGTCGCACTTGATATTTGCCTTTTAACAAAACTTGATCATTGAATTTGATTTAATATTTGACTGTTTTTTGAACTAATAAGAACAGCTTTGCACTTGAACTTGCTTTGCCGAGAACTAAGAACTGGTGTTGTACTTGATCATACAATTTGCTCTTCTAACTTGGTTGAATGCCATTTTCATTTTGCTGTTATTGAAACATGCATGCTTGAATTTGTTATGCAATTTCAGTTTAACTTCCTGCTGATTGAACTGATACTTGCACTTGTGTATAGATATTTGTATTTAAATATCATGTCCTTTTTACCATGACTTAAAAACTTCGGCACGAACTTGATTCTGCTCTTTAATGCTTCCATGTTTAAAACCTTGCCGAATCTGATTTGAACTGATAAAATCAGATATACACTTGATTTTAACAAGCTAAGAACAGTTATAGTTTTGCAAAGTCCTTTACTTGAACTTGTGTATCTTGTCTTGGTTTGGCCACTGAATTCTTGCATTTGCTTCACGCTCGAACCTGTAACTTGTGTATTTATACGAACAGATGCTACATTTGAACTTGGTACTGCCTTGATCAAACTGTTTTCCTTTTGTGCATTCTTACATGCTGCTTCATCCTGTGTTCTCTTGTTCACTTGTACATACTTGCACCATCCAAGTGATTTCACTACTATACTTAATACTTCGCTTTGAACTCTTCTGTTTATTTGAACTGATAAGAACAGGAGCTTTACTTGACCCTTGATTGATCATACACTTGTGCTGTTTTGTTAAAACCGAGTACTCCTTAGCTGCTTCATGTAGTACTTGCTCCTTGCTTGACTTGAATGGACTTTTGGACATAATTAATTCAATTATACAAAACTGAGTTGAGTTGGTTGCACCATTGTTTTGACATGCTACCTCCTATGTACTTGACTCCATCTGTTCACTTGAATTCATGTTTACTTGGCTGTTGCATTGTCAGTTGGACTATTTTACACTTGCAGTTGCATTATCCCCACTGCTATGTATTTTAGCACCATGATAACTTAAACAGGCTTGATCACCATGCTCTATGCTGTATAAACTGGTTTGACATTTTTTTTTAAAAAAAAAAACTGATATGAATGGATGCTGTATTCAATCTTGTGGTTTTTTTGTGTTCATCATTTGTTGTGCTTGCTCCATCTTTGACTTGTATGGCTTTACTGTATATCATTGTTCACTTGTGGCTTGTATGTTGCTGCATTGTTTTGTGTACTAGTAATGTGCTCGACCATTTTTGAACAGTTATCCAAATATGTTGCCTTGGCCTTGTGCTGAGCTGTCACGACCACTTTGAGTTTTTATTGATTTTACATTGAATTATTTTCATATGTACACTGAGTTGAGATGGTCTTTATGGCTACTCCTCAGTCGCGACACTGGATTGGCGTGGCAGTGCACACGTGTATACACGTGTGTATATGCAGCCATCCAGACGAGCTTTTCTGTTCCTGCATATCAGACAAAGTCTAGAAAAATGATGAGAAACACACCGTAATTCTGAGGCAAATAAAATTTAAAAAATAAATTTTTATTTAATTTTATTTTTGTTGCAGTCTACTGTGTGTGTTCTTTTGTATGAACAGGTATGAAGATGACTGAATTGACTGTGGAATGCTGTGAAGTCAAGAAGACTGAAGATGATGATATTCATATGTGTCAGTATATATGAGTGAACTGTATAGAAATGTAGTGTGTATGAAATTGTAAGTGTTGTAAAGAGGAGCTAAGTACGAAATTGAATATATTGAAATGTATATCAGTGATATATATACAAATAGTGAAGTTGTAAATCTGTATTGTTTAAATATTGAAATAAAATATTCTTGTTCAAATAAAATACTGTGTGAATTTTTAAATTTTTGTATAGTTGTACTTTATTTAAACAGAAATATTATATTCCTGTCTGATGTGTAGTATACCAGTACAGTTACAAACACATTCAATAATAAAATAAATTTGGTTGTTATCATCAAACAAAAATCATATATTCGTGTATACAACACTGTTATATACAACAATCTCCCCCTTTTGATGATGACAAACAAATAAAAGATTTTGAATGTGTTTGAATGTGAAATATATTACTCCCCCTATTTGTATGCTCCCCCTACAACTGAACTCCCCCTATATATGTGGAAAAATATGAATGATGTAATCCAGTTGACCATTCTCCCTCTAGATATTTAATTTCCAATCTTAAAATATTTTTGAATTAAATACTCATCAGTCAAAATCTTGACAATTCTCCCCCTTTTGTTATCATCAAAAGGATAATAGAAATTGAAATAGTGATGAATATTGACTAGAAATATAAATTCAAATTAAGAGAGAGAATATATATCGCAAATCCCATTTAATCAAACAAAAATCATAATAATCTTTAAATCAGAAGCAAATTTCACTTTCAGAATGAATGGATTTACGATGGATTTTATCGAATGAGGAGAGTTCAATAAAAATTAAATATTCGAATATGAATTTTAAAGATTTTAAATATGCTAAAAAAAATGTTAAGCACTTTCTAACCACGCATAGCCCAAAGGTCTTTTAAATGGGGTTAGTAGTAACTTAACTTTATCCTCTCTAATGAGTTCCATCCATGCACAGCCCGAAGGTCTTTTAAGTGAGAATGGAAGCACATAGAAATTAAGGTAATTCACCCACGCATAACCGCGAGGATTTTTAAATGGGAGTGAATACCAAGGATAAATTATTTATTTATTTATTTATTTTTATTTTTTATTTTTTTATAAATTTTAAGAATAATTAGAACTCCCCAAATTAAATAAAACCATGATGAATGACAGAAATATGGTAGATATAGAAGATGGTCGTGAAATAAGCTCTAATTCAAAGATATTATAAAATCTGTTTAATTATCATGAGATTTAAAATAATATCTCTTCTAGATATGAATTATACCATAGTCGCAACTCATCACAGTTTCATAAATCTATCAATAATTTTGATGAGTCCCAAAACGGTTCAAATTAATCAATAATTTCAATTTTTGAATAAATAATCAAAAATAATTTTAAAATTGAAAATATCAATTTTAAGAGGAGTTTTTGAAAAATGCAAGTTGAAAATCAGCTTAAAAAAAATCAGTTAGAAAATGAAATTTTCTAATATTTTTAACACTGATTGCTCCTAGACAATTTTTAAAACCATTTATATATTAATTCAAATTATCTATGAGTTTTAACTAAATCTAGTTACTGATTTTCTAACTTACATTTAATCACCAACACACTTAAAAGAATCAAATCAATTTCCTTATCAGAGCAGCACAAGATCATTTTCAAAGCAAGAATCACAAGTGACATCATCAGAGAATTTTTTATAATCACCCAAAAAAAAATTGTTTGAAATCTTATCAAATCTGAAGATAATTGTTTGAAATCACCAAAAAAAAATCAAATTTTTTTTATAATCCAAGAATTTCAACAATCCATAATGAATGATTTCAAAAACAGCCAAGTAAAAAAATAAACTAAAATGAATAAAAGTATGAGTTTAGAGATCATACCTGTCTTACCATAATCAACGTGATGCAATGAATCTCCAACTCTGAATCTATGGCTAAGGAACTCCAAATAATTCGATATATGAATCAACTTGAATTTTATCTAACTTAAGCACAGTTGTTCCTCAGCCTCCCACAGTACCTAAATGTTTATTTGATTGAGTGGTCTAACAAAAGTTGTTTTACCACTCTTATCTTCGTTTACACGTTTTGGTACCCAAACCCGTTTATATAACAATCCATTACTACTCACTAGCGTACCCTTTGGAACCCAAATTTGTTTAGATTTGCTTAAATTTATTTTGTTAATTTTTGGAATCCAAACAGATTTAAATGAATTGTTTTTAAACGAGTTATCAATTTGTTTATGATTTAAAAACCCTTTGAAATTATTAAATTTCAAAAATTCAATTTGATCGTTTTCAAAGCCAATTAAAGGATTTTTAAAATCATTAAAATTTTGTTTTTCAACTTGATTAGATTCAAATCCAAGTCCCTTTTTATTCTGAACAAAAAATTGATTTTTTAACAACATATTCAACGATTTCTCTCCTTTAGAAAATTTAGTCAAAGCTGACTCAAGTTGTTGAATTTTAAATTTAAGATCGCTATTTTCTTTCATTAAATTTGAACAACGATTAATAGCGATTTTCCTCTTTTCAGCATCAGTTTGTTTTAAGATCAAATTTTCGTTTTCAAGTGCTTTGATTCTAGCATCGGACTTGGAAATTTCAATTTCAAATTGTTTTCGTTTTTCAAAATCAAGTTTTTCAGATTCTCTAAACTTTTCAATCACCTTTTCAAAATCAAGATTTTCATTTTTCAGATTCATGTTTTCACTTTTAAGTAACTCAAGATTAGTTTTTAATTTCAACAAATCGTTACTCAAAAATTGACATTTTTCGCATTCTGAAAACGATGAATTCTTAAATTTTTCAAGTTTCGTTTCTAAACTGTTATTTTCTTGAACTAGTTTTAACCTATCAGATTTCAATTTCTTAACTTTTAGTTCAAGAGAATCAACAGTTTTCGTGAGATCGTGACACATTAAAATTAATTCTTTATAAGTAAAATTCGATACCTCACTTGAATCCTCTTCATTACTTTCTGAATCAGATTGAGCCATAAGACACAAATTAGCTTCCTCTTCTTCACTTTCAGAAACTTCTTCTCCTTCTTCGTCATCCCATGTAGCAGCAAAGGCTTTCTTCTTTCTTCTGAACTTCTTCTTCTTTTCATTTTTAAGCTGTGGGCAGTTTGGTTTGATATGTCCGGGTTTCTTGCAGTTGTAGCAATATACTTCATCGTTTGAACTTTCAGAACTTTCGGATTTGACAGTTTTCTTCTTTTGTGGTTTGTATTTTCCTTTGGCCCACTTTTTCAAAATCATGGCTAGCTCTTCAGCGGGATCATCATCATTACTTTCAACAGAATTATTTAGAGCGATCGTCTTTTTCTTTGATTCAGAATCCTTTCGTTCTTCTCTTGCTTTTAACTCCATTTCGTAAGTTATCAGATTTCCGATCAACTCTTCCATGCTTACTTTATTCAGATCTTTTGATTCTTGAATTGCCGTCACCTTTGCTTCAAAATTCATCGGTAGCACTCTCAGTATCTTTCTGATCAATTCCACTTCGGTATAGGTTTTGCCAAGAGCTTTTGCATTGTAGACCAGTGATGAGGAGCGTCCATACATCTCTTTTATATCTTCGTCCTTTTGCATAGAGAAATTTTCATATTCGTTGCTGAGTAGAGCGAGACGAGATTCCTTTACTTGAGATGTCCCTTCGTGTGTGACCTCCAACGTATGCCATATTTCCTGTGCTGTCTCACAATGAGAAATTCGATTAAATTCAGTTTTATCAAGAGCACAAATTAAAGCATTCATTGCTTTGGCATTAGTTGAAAATAATTTTTTATCATTAGCATCCCACCTATCTTTTGATTTAGGAATTTCAACACCACTAACAATAACAGTGGGAGATCTATAACCCGTTTCAATAATATCCCATACATCATAATCGACAGAACTTAAGTAAATTTTCATCCTAGCTTTCCAATAGGCATAATCAGTTCCATTAAACATTGGTGGCCTAGCTATGGACTGACCCTCAGAAAACGCGTTATTAGACAGATTCATGACTCTAGAGTTAAATTAAAATGAAAAATACCTGCTCTGGTACCACTTGTAGGATCTAAATTAACCCTAGAGGGGGGGTGAATAGGGTTTATCGCAGATTTTCACAGAATAATCACAGCACAGAAAATAATCAGAATAAATGCGGAAAATAAATAACACACAGATATACCCAGCTTCGGCAAAACCCTGCCTACTGCTGCATTCCCCAAGGTTTCTATTAGGAGTTAAAACAATCTCTACGCTTACAATCCTCTGTAAACTTGCGACACTCGCTCCCAACTGTTCTTAACCCTACGCTCAAAACCCTGCACTGGTTTTTATCCCCAAAACCAGATTTCCCCGAATTACAATTCCCGTAATTCGTTTCCCTAGTTTTAGAGACAAACTAGAAAACTCTAGACTTGTTAGCAAATTGAAATTAAAGATGAACAAAAACAAAACAATAAAAAAACTTTAAAACTTTGAAAATCCTAGTAGTTAAATAAGGGTTATCCCCTTTAGACTTGGCCGGCCCCCTTTCTTTTGTGTTGCACCCATTCTCTTTTGTTCCGATCTCTTTTCTCTGGAAAGAAAAATGGCGACTTCAAATCTAGGGTTTCCTTTTAAGTGGCGATTGACTTTAGGGTTTCAATTCTTCTTTCAATCTGAAAGCCACCGTTTTGTCGTGTGAAGATCTCGAAATCTCAGTAACAATCTCTTCTCCAATTGAACGTAGAATTGGATCCAAGCTTGCCCTTTTTCTGGTATGAATTTCCTATTCAATTTTATGCTTTGATTTGTTTGAGCTTGGATAATTTTTGGCCGATGATGATGTTGGTGTATTTATAGGATTAAAACTCCTAAATATTTGCTCTGATTTCTACGTTGAGACTTGGCCATCGTATATACAAGAATTTTGGGGCTTTTTGAATTGGCTTTCTTGCGAATAATTTGGTGATTTTTGACTGAGTCTTCCTTCTAGAATTTCTCGATATAACAGATTTGTAAATCCAACTTTCTGGAAACGTTTTGAGTGATGAATCTTTCAATTTTGAATACGAGAATTTTGGAGTTTTAAAATCTTCAACTTGTTCTGAATTTTTTTAACTTGGCCCCGTATGCTCTAAAAAAAATCTTGGTAGCTTCTTGAACTTTGATCGAGTCTTATAGAATCTCGTTCATTTATTGTTCTAAAAAAATATCTTTAGATACTTTAATTGCTTGTTGATCTCTCTGGACTTTGAATTGAGTCTTGAGTTTCTGGAAAATCTTGGTACTGCTTTTGATCTTCCTTTGAACAGAATCAACACTTGAACTTGTCAAACTTTTTAATTTATGTCGCACTTGATATTTGCCTTTTAACAAAACTTGATCATTGAATTTGATTTAATATTTGACTGTTTTTTGAACTAATAAGAACAGCTTTGCACTTGAACTTGCTTTGCCGAGAACTAAGAACTGGTGCTGTACTTGATCATACAATTTGCTCTTCTAACTTGGTTGAATGCCATTTTCATTTTGCTGTTATTGAAACATGCATGCTTGAATTTGTTATGCAATTTCAGTTTAACTTCCTGCTGATTGAACTGATACTTGCACTTGTGTATAGATATTTGTATTTAAATATCATGTCCTTTTTACCATGACTTAAAAACTTCGGCACGAACTTGATTCTGCTCTTTAATGCTTCCATGTTTAAAACCTTGCCGAATCTGATTTGAACTGATAAAATCAGATATACACTTGATTTTAACAAGCTAAGAACAGTTATAGTTTTGCAAAGTCCTTTACTTGAACTTGTGTATCTTGTCTTGGTTTGGCCACTGAATTCTTGCATTTGCTTCACGCTCGAACCTGTAACTTGTGTATTTATACGAACAGATGCTACATTTGAACTTGGTACTGCCTTGATCAAACTGTTTTCCTTTTGTGCATTCTTACATGCTGCTTCATCCTGTGTTCTCTTGTTCACTTGTACATACTTGCACCATCCAAGTGATTTCACTACTATACTTAATACTTCGCTTTGAACTCTTCTGTTTATTTGAACTGATAAGAACAGGAGCTTTACTTGACCCTTGATTGATCATACACTTGTGCTGTTTTGTTAAAACCGAGTACTCCTTAGCTGCTTCATGTAGTACTTGCTCCTTGCTTGACTTGAATGGACTTTTGGACATAATTAATTCAATTATACAAAACTGAGTTGAGTTGGTTGCACCATTGTTTTGACATGCTACCTCCTATGTACTTGACTCCATCTGTTCACTTGAATTCATGTTTACTTGGCTGTTGCATTGTCAGTTGGACTATTTTACACTTGCAGTTGCATTATCCCCACTGCTATGTATTTTAGCACCATGATAACTTAAACAGGCTTGATCACCATGCTCTATGCTGTATAAACTGGTTTGACATTTTTTTTTAAAAAAAAAACTGATATGATTGGATGCTGTATTCAATCTTGTGGTTTTGTTGTGTTCATCATTTGTTGTGCTTGCTCCATCTTTGACTTGTATGGCTTTACTGTATATCATTGTTCACTTGTGGCTTGTATGTTGCTGCATTGTTTTGTGTACTAGTAATGTGCTCGACCATTTTTGAACAGTTATCCAAATATGTTGCCTTGGCCTTGTGCTGAGCTGTCACGACCACTTTGAGTTTTTATTGATTTTACATTGAATTATTTTCATATGTACACTGAGTTGAGATGGTCTTTATGGCTACTCCTCAGTCGCGACACTGGATTGGCGTGGCAGTGCACACGTGTATACACGTGTGTATATGCAGCCATCCAGACGAGCTTTTCTGTTCCTGCATATCAGACAAAGTCTAGAAAAATGATGAGAAACACACCGTAATTCTGAGGCAAATAAAATTTAAAAAATAAATTTTTATTTAATTTTATTTTTGTTGCAGTC
The DNA here is from genome assembly GCA_030737875.1 of Allium sativum. Lineage (NCBI taxonomy): Eukaryota > Viridiplantae > Streptophyta > Magnoliopsida > Asparagales > Amaryllidaceae > Allium > Allium sativum. The sequence continues at coordinate 470,611,210 of CM060920.1, read as the reverse complement.
TACTGTGTGTGTTCTTTTGTATGAACAGGTATGAAGATGACTGAATTGACTGTGGAATGCTGTGAAGTCAAGAAGACTGAAGATGATGATATTCATATGTGTCAGTATATATGAGTGAACTGTATAGAAATGTAGTGTGTATGAAATTGTAAGTGTTGTAAAGAGGAGCTAAGTACGAAATTGAATATATTGAAATGTATATCAGTGATATATATACAAATAGTGAAGTTGTAAATCTGTATTGTTTAAATATTGAAATAAAATATTCTTGTTCAAATAAAATACTGTGTGAATTTTTAAATTTTTGTATAGTTGTACTTTATTTAAACAGAAATATTATATTCCTGTCTGATGTGTAGTATACCAGTACAGTTACAAACACATTCAATAATAAAATAAATTTGGTTGTTATCATCAAACAAAAATCATATATTCGTGTATACAACACTGTTATATACAACAAATTCTTGATGAAAACTTCTCTAGCTGGTACCGATTTGAAGATCACGAACCCCTCTTTGATTTTAGTTCAATTTGGTTTGAATAATACTGAATCGATTGGGAGTAATTGAGGCGTGAAGTCTCGGATGATATCCGCCCTCGGAAATGAATTGGCGGCGCAGATAGTTAATGCGATTAGGGTTTCTGAGTTGGTAGTTATTTAATATTATTTTATTATTTTAATTTGAAAAATGTTGACTTTTATATTTGAACTCTAAACGAAACCCAACGACCGTCGCCCCTAGCTAAATACCCCCATCCCGAACACAATGGGATATGTTTCGAAGGCCCATTCGACTGTTTCGGTCAGTTTCCATTCAAATTAAAATATAAAACATTCAATATTTAATTTGAACGTACATTTCAATTTGCCAGGGCCACAAACTGATTCGAAAAATTCCAGAAAAATAAATCTAGCTATGTTTTGACGATACGGTCCCAACAAAACTAGTTTCGTCGAATTCTGAGACCGTTTGCAAAAAGGCCCATTTCTGGTCGATCCAATTTAACTATAATTGACCAAAACACGTTTTCCTTTGCCACGCTCACATACTAGCTTCAAAAATTATGAAATTTGAAACCTAGCAATAACTTCACATCCCGGATCCAACAAAAGTGGTTTCGTCGAATTCCGAGGTCGTACGCAAAATGGCCAATTTCACGGGCTATATAAATTCCATAGCGACCTTTCTGAAAATTCGTTTGGCCATAACTTTTGCTTCCCGCTATGAAAATTTGATTTTTCAGATTCGTTAGAAAGGTATTCATTAACAGATTTAAATATTTTTGGTTTCGCTAAAATCCGTTTTGTTTTGCACCCGGTACAGTCCGACAAAGTTTGAATCAATTTTTGAAACTGCAGCGCCATTTCAGGCCTTGTTTATATTTATAATTAATTATATTCGTTTTCAATTGTCGATTCAAACTCAATTTTCATTGCTATTATTTAAAATATTTATTTTAAATATTTAAAATCCATTATTTTATCCAATAAAAAAAAATTAAATTGGTTCAGATTTTCTGGGTCGTTACATATTACTATTAAATTTATGAAAACCGAAAACTTTTAAATTTGAAATTTAAAAACCTCTTCTGGAGATCTTTTTCCCATATTATTTTTTCAAGTTTAACCAAAAGTTCAGTTGTGGGACTAAATGCAAAGTGGTTTCTTAATTTCCCATTTTCAAATCTTTTGCGCAAAAATTATCTCTTCATCCAAGTCCTCTTTACACTTATTCCTTCCAAAATTGTGTCCAAACTGGAATCCTAGCCTAATACCCCTTTTTGTGCCAAATATATGTATGTGTATATATGTGTGTGTATATATATATATATGCACACACACACACACATAAGTTCCCAATCTATTTTCCTTCTTACTCTTTCCTAACTTATAACGCTCTACTGCTAACCCCACTAATCTGAAATACTACAATTTCGGATACTAACATATGAAATCCATTTTCCATTTCAAAATATATCGTACACTTTTCACTCAAGTGCCTATTATCCTCAAATTTCCATAATCATTTCTTTATTGTACAAAATTGATATCTCAGCTCTTTCCATATGCCGCTCTTCCTGTTTAGTGGATTCTTCTATGGATTTAGGTATATTTTTATATATAATATATTTATATTTCAAAAATACAAATATTCTTACTCACTATTTATATAGGAATCCTAAACCTGAGCTTTGATACCAGATGTAATGACCTGAATTTCGACAAACCAGTTTTTTTTTCAAAAATCCAAATTTATTGAAGCTCGAGTTGGGTTGTTTGATATTATACAGAAAGTCAAAGATAAATATATCAGAACTCATAATAGAAATATCACAATGGAAAGGAATAAAATATAATAGTAGGTAAATACTTACCAATATAATGACACTATCTAACAAGTGTTTCTAAGCTGTAGAATCTCAATCACCTCTCTAACCTACGAATTTGTCTTGAGGAGGGGATCAGAACAAAAGTTCTGGTGAATGGACAAATCATACTTTCTACAAATAATAATACATATACCATTCTATCACTGGCTCATATTAATTAGGTTTTTCTGGTTTATTTCATAACATACTATTGATTTTTCCGCATAAATCGTATTCATCTACTCCTTAGTATATTTACCTGATAAATCCTATATATGCAGCTAAATGTCCGACATATCGAGATAATCCCTGTAGTATCCTCCTCGAGTGGTCCTCATCGTTGTACTACGCAAATGTACCGGACCTCCGTCTCCACGCTACGAAAGCATACTAGACTGTTCTACGAAGGCATACCAAGTCTCTAATGTTACGCCACGAAAGCGTACTAGGCTATGCTGCAAAAGAGGACAAGCCTCTACTGCCGCACCACAGAAAATAGTCGGGGACTTTCTACATATATGTAAAGGACAGCTTCGTTAGGCCTACATTACTAATATCCAAAGGTTGATCTGTCTCTTTCGGTGGCTCTCTAAGGCTCCACCTAGCCTACCTCTGCTAATAAAAGACAATTTAAAGAGCTAAATGATCACCCTAACATCCAGTCTAAACAAACATGTGATCCTTCATCCAATGACCCGATAGTAAAAGATTATTGGCCATTTGGCTTAGCTCCAATCTTTCTCACACACACTCCGACTGACGATAACGGGTATCCGACGACCTACTATCCTTTGTTGGGTCCTGACCACTAAGCCTCCCGTCAGACAACCGCTGAATCATCCTAAAATCATCTGAATCAGTCTTTAGGCCTCCCACAACTGAAGATGCCGCCAAAGCATATTCACAGGATGGAACTGTATAGGTCATGCCTCTGTGGGTACAGCTTCATTAGGCCTACTATAGTGGGACATCACAAAGTATCCTCATATCCCATAGAAGTCTCACAATTCCTTCCAGACCCGTCATATAAGAAGTTGAACGTGCTCCCATTGTATCTCCAAACACCCACGATGATCTGCTCCGTTGGGCACTTCATCCAGATACGTACAGACTGGTCCAAGCGTACCTTACAAGTACGTCATTAGACCCTATGTCTAATCATCAATTATGCATTTTGTTTACTTTCCTCATTTATAATTAACATAAGCATTTTACTTGTTTAGCCTGTACTCAAGTTATTTATTAGTTTTTGTTGGCCGCTTCTTTTCCCCCATTAGTCTTCGCTGCTGGAAGGGACCACCTCTCATTCATTTTACTGGCCATTTATTTTCGCTAATCAGCTTTCGCTATTGGCACATGACACCTCTCATTCATCTTATTGGCCACTTATTTTCCCTAATCATCTTTTGCTGCCGGAACTGACGACTTCTTATTATTATATCCATTAAACTTAATTTATCAATTATAAGTTTACTAATAATAAGCCTACTCTACTCTCTTTTCCATTTAATTATAACCTCATGTTATAATATTACAACAACCATAATTGTGGGTTTGCTTATTAAACTTATTTCTTGTTGAGTAAGTTCATTTGTAATAGGTCTCTAATTTCCCATTTCCTCTTTTAATTATAACTAGTACGTTATAATCCTACTTTTCCCTTGACAAGTCTACCTATTATATTACCTTTCTGTCTTATATAATTTATTGTAATTTATTACATTCCCCGTTCATTACATACTTCATAGGTTTCTTATTATTTAACATAACCTTTACGGTTATGGCATTAATCTACCTACCGTCTAATTAAGTTTACACATTTACAGGAAATAATTCACATATCTTACTAGTTAGTTCTTGGAAATGTACCAAAATCTATTTCCATAATATAAATTAACTAATACCCGGAATTACAAGATATTACCCTTTACTAGTTTTTTTTAATAGACCTGTTAAATGGTTTGGGTTGAGTTATAAATGGGATAGGTTATAAGTAATCCAACCCATTTAAATAAAAAATGACCTAACCCATTTAACCCATTCATTAAACGGTTCAACCCAACCAAACCCATGAGTTTAATGGGTAACCCAATTCAAACCATTTACTATAAAACTTTAAAAAAAATCTGTGTAGTACATCAAAAGCTACCTCTCAGAATGTAATTGCACCAAAAAAACTTCATCAGAATTATGTAGTAAACATGAAATCATTCAATAAAATGATTGCTTGCAACAAGAATTCAGTAAAACGTACGATAGTGCAACAAAAAATGTAAATCCTTCAATTTCCTATGCCATAAAATCATATGGTTGATTGAAACATGACAGGGTATAAAATGTCAAACTCCAAAAAAGCAGCTATGGGATAAAACTACTTTCAAGACAATTTGATTAAGAGAACAGAAAGTAATTGGAAATGACATGATCCTTGAATCATTTTTCTCTTTTCTTTAGACTCGAATCAATCCAACGTATAGATCTAAGCAGGCAACTTTACTCAAATTCAGCAAGTGACAAAAAAAAAATGAGCTTCAAGCCAAGAAAACAGCAGCTCATTAGCAAACTATTCACAGAATAAGAATCTACACCAGTGCCAACGAACAAAATAGGAGGATGAGATTTAACGAATCAATCATGAAAATACCAATAGCTTGATCGTCGAACGCTACTTCTATTCAGCCAAAGGAGAGCACATTTTAATTCAAATTCGAAAGGGAAAAGACAATTGTTTTGTTGAATCGAAAGATCAATTTTGTATTTGCGCTGATAAATAAAAGAAAAGGAGGAAGAAGAGGATAGTTTTAAGTTTGAGAAAGCAACAGGCATGAAATAAAGAAACAGGATCGAATGGTTTTCTTGAACGGTAAAATGAAACAATGGGTAAATGGTTAAACTCATGTAAACTAAGGAAATAACTGGGCTTAATGGTTCAACCCAGCAAACCCATCTAAAGATTTGGGTTTAACCCAACACATTAATTATATAGTTAACTGGGTTGGGTAAATGGGTTGGTTGCATATTTGACAACCCTAATTTTTAGGCTATTGATTAGTGAGCAATACGACTAAATACCTAGTTCGCACTAATCTACATTATTTCCTTTTTTTTCTTGCAATTATGTTCACCATATTTAACAGGAATTTAATTATAGAAATGTATCCCTTTTCAACAACCAAATGATTCAGTCAGTTACTAATGTCCACTTTCTATTAGTTATATTATTATTTCCTATCTCTTGTCTGTTTCCCAATTTTTGTATTTATTCCATTTTAAATCTGGAAGGTGATTCCTTAAAAATAGTATGAAAATTATCAGATTTACCCTTTTCCTATATATTTACTGCACATAACCTTACATGCGAATCTATGTCACATTTGTTTAGTAAGCCTTACCAGGTTTGCCTACTTCCAAATTTCCCTTTTATTACAAATTTGCCATAGTACATTTATTTAGCTCCAAATCTTCAATTTTTCCCTTTTTATTACAATATATTCATTTAGCCCTAAATCATCAAATTTCTCTCTTTTATTCATAATTCCAATTAATTTGCGCATAACCACAATTTAATTAATTTGTGCCTAACCGCAATTCGATTAAATTACGTCTAACCATAGATCAATTATTTTGCACATAACAACAATTAAATTAATTTGCACATAACCGCAATTTAATTAATTTGCACCTAGCCACAATTCAATTTAAAACTGTAAGATCTGACGCAGAAAGGAGGAAAAAAGGACCGAGAGAACATTTTATTAATTTTATAGAAATCAAATGATATCATATACCATTATATGAAAAATATAATTTAGATCCACTCGCCTTAGATTGCACTCTAATATTTTGAATCTGCATTATTTTCTTTTAGATCCAGATTTATAGATCTACCTGGACAGAGGATCTAGGCATCTATAACTTAGATCTACAACCTTCATCTCCAAATCTTGAATTAAAAATCCTATAACTAATATGTATTTATTTCTGAAGGATTTGGAGGATAAAGTAAATAGCGGAGGTCTGGTGCCCTCTCAGAAAATATGAGTTGGAGGCTAGGCTCTACTGGTTTATTTATAGTTTAATATTACTATTTCCTTAACGTTTTTAATTTATTTCTTTTCATTTGTTTGCCCATCAGTTTCAAATTAAAACGCGTATTTATTATGCACGTAAATTTCTTCCATTCCTAACCCGTATTGAATCTCAATTTCAAATGTTCTCATTTCTGAAATTAATATGCACAATATTTTCTTAAAATATATCAATGCATATTTATACATACTAGCTTTATTTGTTTTAAATTAAAACATTACTTTAACTAACGTCATTTAGATTTCGTTTTTATTGTGTGCTCTTATTCCATTTACGCCGCCCATTGTTAATTAAAGAAATATTGCTATTTTACATTAATCACTTTCCATTTCTAACAGGCACTTAACTTTAGCGTCATTTCTAAGATTATTGTGCGCACATTCATTTCAAATTAGAATGTTACTTAACATTATCAAATTTTCCATAATTTAATTCTATTTATGACGCATGTTCTTTTTTCTTTTCAGTTTCAAATGTGCATCATAATTATGTCTACACGTATTTATATATATATATATGTGTTCACATGTATCAACATTTTAGAATTGCTTATTTACTTCCAACTTTGACATTATTTTCGTTTGATTCCCTTCTAGTGTCATTCCCATTATGTTTTGTATTAATGCCATTAATGATGCGTGTTAACTTTCTAATTAAAATGTGTGTTTCTTTTAACATTTATACATACATATACATACATACATATATATATATATATAATTTATATATATCTACACACGCTTGCATTAACTAGTTTTTCGTTTTATAAAATTTAACCACCTTCAATTTATTAATTTGGAATGTGCTATTAATTAACTTCCATTCCCTCTTTAGTAACGTTTTTTTTAATTTAATTCTATTTATTCCATTGCCTGTTTAGTTAACATAGTGACAACTTTTATTTACTGCCTATTTTATAATATGCATTTTTTGCACATTACTCGTGTTATTATTTCAAAAAAAGTATTACTTAAAATGTGGTGTGTTACAATCTCCCTCCGGAGTGTAGTGCCTGCATCTTTTCCTTCGGGGACATTCGTCATCATCGTCAAGTTGGACCACATTAGTGGGTCAGTTCCGAGAAAGTTGGGCAGGAGTGTTCTGATTCTGGTTGACGACAGAAAGTCCAAAAACCATATTTTTAGTAGTGGCACAAGCTTGAGTGTATAAGGCATGGTTCCAGTTTCTTGATTAGGAGTTGGACCAAGCTGGGAATGAGCAGGTTGCCTCGTTCTTAGCGTTTGTTCTCGTATTGTCGTGAGAGGTCCTTCTCTAATGGCTTTGGTTGCTTTGGTAGGATCCTGATGAAGAGCTTTCAGAGCGACGATTATTATTGGGAGAATGAATGCCCCTATCTCCCTCCAAGCGAGTAATTCCCTTCAAGTCGATTGTTGCAATGCCTCCATTAGTTTAAGATTTTTGATGATCTATTAATTGAGATCCATTTGAGTGTTCTACAACTCCTTCTCCATCTCGAACGTTTGAGATTGTATAGCCGGAGCATCGGAGTTGGACGAAATAGCCACGTCAGTTGTTGTATGAACACTAGGATTAAGACTGTCAGAAAGTTGCCATTAGAGCGATGCCTTTTGTTGATCGGCATGAGAAGTTCCAACGGTTGTGGACTTAGTTTTTTTCACCGTGGTATCAAGCTTCATATGTAGATCATGGAAAAATTTGTGGAAGTTCTGAAACTCGAATGACTAGGAAGAAAAGGAAGATCAAAATTTTCCACCAGAATACTGACACTAAAAAAATGGCGCAACACCCTAAGAGTTCAATGAAAGTTAAACTAAATAAATAAAGGATTAATTGTCAAGAATAGTCTGAAGTTTAATGTGTCTTCCCATAATAATCCCAAGTTTGAATTATTCCCGAATAATCCGAAGTTTGGGGGGTGTCTTCCCATATTAATCCCATTTAGTTGTGTCTTCCCATATTAATCCGAAGTTTGGGGGTGTCTTCCCATATTGATCCCAAAATAACACGTCAAAAAGTCATTGAGATCATTATGAGAAGACACCCCCAAACTTCGGATTATTCAGAAATAATCCAAACTTGGGATTATTATAGGAAAACACGTTAAACTTCAGATTATTCTTGACAATTATTCCATAAATAAAAAGTGAGGAATAACATAGTAAAAATGCAGTAAAAGCAAGAGACAACGATTTATAGTTGTTCGGCGTAAATTGACCAATGTCCACTTTGGAAGTTCACTTTGTTGTTTAAATTCACTAAGTACAATGCCCAGATTTGTAAGACTTCCCAGTAAGAAAGTACGAAGTAACAAGAATGCAAAAAGATCCATCTTTCATTTGAAATAAGACTATTTATAGTTGTAGTTCGTGCTAGAAATCCGAAAATCCGAAATAAGTGGAGTATATGGCACAAAGGCCTAAAATGTCAAAATAACCGGATCGGTATCCATCCCCTTTGTCATTTTGGAGATTCGGGTTTGTGTACTCCTTCCTTTTGGCCTTCTTCGCCTTCGATGTTGGTTTGGCAGGGATCGGGCTTGTAGTGGGAGTTTTGAAATTGCTAAAGTTGCAAAGTTCCATTTATCCTGTTTAGGGGAGTTGTATTGATCCATGTTGTTGCTTGGAAATTGTGTTGAGCTGTTGAACAGTGCAGAGTTGAAGCTTTTGGAATTCATACCAATCCCTATTGGGATTCTTACCGATCCCTAATGTTGGTGATCGGGAAGTAGTGGCTTTATTGTTTTCTGTCGATCGGGCCATGTCGAGGTGATCATACTGTGCCGATCACATGTTTTCTTAAGTGATCGATCCGTTCCTGAAGATGATTGATCTGAATACTCTGAATGATCTTATGAGTTGATCAAACCATTTCTGAATGGTCGGACGATGCCCGAAAGCGATCGATTCTGCTTGAACCAACTCTGACGGTTAGCTTGAGCATGCATGTACGAGTCCAAATTGCTTCTGATAGTCGAGCCCAAAGGCCAAATATTAAATATTATATATATATATATATATATATATATATATATATATATATATATATATATATATATATATATGGAGAGAGTTCCGCTACACCTCTTATATTGCACGTGAACTCTCCTCCTGAATTCTAGCCACACAATCCCCCATTCATTCTCCCTTTTTCCACTAACAAAAAATATTTAAATGGGAAGAGGGAGAATGAGTGAGAGATTGTGTGGCTGAAATTTAGGGGGAGGGTTCACGTGCAATATAAGAGGTGTAGCGGATCCCTCCCCTATATATATATATATATATGTGTGTGTGTGTGTGTGTGTGTGTGTGTGTGTGTGTATGTATGTATGTATACCATATGTATATGTGAATTTTAATGTGAAACTTTGTTGAAATTTTCATGTGTTTTGTCTCTTAAATTCAAAGTTATAACCTTTTATTATTGGTATTGCAAGGTTAAGCCATAAACAAACAAACTACACTAAATAATAAATAAACTACACTAAACATAGATTGTGCCAATTGATTCATTGTAAAATGTTCATCCTTTTTTCTAGACCTTTTTCCAAATTTTGTTTAGTTGTTTTCTGTTTATTATTTGATTCCACTATTCATTTTGGACCCTTTTAACTTTTAAATGTCTGTAGGAGACGTTAACTGAACAATGTGCAAAACCTATAATTTGGTCGGTCATGCTTTTGGCATTGACTTGCAAATTGTTGGTCACTATTTGCTTTATGAGCACTAGAACAACCTTCAACTTACCATCAACACATAATGTCTCCACAAAAAAATGGACGCAAAGGCTCCACGAGTACATTATGACTGAATGAAGTTGGCCTATTCAGCTATCAAGTGAATTTGCCTGCCGCACAGACCTTGCAGTTTTAGTTTTATACTGAAACAACTTTAAACTGATGTGAAAACAATTCGACCTTTCTGGAAAGACAATGTGAATCTGAAATAAATAGTTTAATAAAAGGATAGAAGATGCCAAAAAGATCATGCAAATGATTGAGCAACTGACAACTATATCAATGTCCACTACAGCCTTACGTGGTCTACAGCATGTTCTTTTGCTTCGGCCTTTTTGACAAAATACCTCCCTTTCCCCGTATAATTTATGAAAAGCATCTGTGCTTTTGCATTATGGTTACATGCATGCTGCTAGATGCACATAGCCTTGGTTTGCCACTGGGTTCACATTCCTTGCCTTGCTGTACCTACTGTTCCCTGAAGGTGGTGTAGTATTATAAGAACATATGGTTGACTAATTGTATGGGGTAGGTACATATGGGAACTGAATTTGTCCTTTTTTGGAATAATTCTGAATATATGCACTGTATAATGACTATATGGTCAAAATATGATTACTCAGTGCTAAAGATGAAAGTGATCCAGGTATTTGTTTATATAGTCAGAATAGTTTCATATTCATTTCTTTAAAAATATATCTTAAAAATAGGATTTGGCAATAACATTTCTTCGCAAATTCAAACCACCTTTAATTTATTATTAACAAAATTTTAAATCAATTTAAGAACATAAACTAACAGACTTCCAGTACAAAATCCTTATTTGTTAATGAAATTTACCATTTCATCATTTCAATGTTTTGTCTTGATAAATTGTTGAGATTAAAGAATAAAAGAAAAGAGAAGTTGGTCTCGAGTAGAGTGTAGTGCGTAGTTGATTTAAAATTGCTGAAGATATCTATAACTGCAGCGAGTAGTGCAACATGTCAAGTAAATTAGGTATTTTCGTTCCATTTGATTAATTTTAGAGTTTGATAGGTTGTTTCTGCTACATCTTAGACGTGATATCACGCTGCAAGGCATGTAGTAGACATTGTGATTATATATTTTCTCCTTATCAAATAACTTAGCAGAGATTTTTTAACCACTGAATTTGCAGAAATATTCTGTTACATATCTTATGGAGAACATGCAATATAATTGTCTTCCTTTAGCTGAGATTGGCCAAGCCATGTTTTGTAGGCAGTCCTAATTTTTAACATGGTATTACACCGTAAAACGTGCATGTAACTAGAATTGTGTGTTGAAATATTTCGACAATTGGGTCATATATTTAAAATAAAACGTGTTGTGCTATTTTGGTGTAAAGCCTAATTAAAGTGATCTAATTTTAGATTAGAATTAATAGGTTTAAAGTTTAAGTTATCATGAGCCTAACGTGCAGATACCGGGGCATTTTATAATTTGTTGAATGGCCGAATTACAAAATGCCAACTCTATAAATAAAGGGTTATGATCCCCGAATTACACAAGCCTTAGCAACTCTCTAACCTCTTCTATGGAATCTACGGTTTGTGTCAATTTGGATAACCGAACCTAATTCATCTTCTCCATGGCAACCGATTATGAATTCAAGTACTACAATGATTAGCTACGGATTCAGGTATGCTTCCGCTACTTATTATTTATGTTTGTTCTCAATTAAATCAATATGGATTACTTATTTGGATCTAGGGTTTCATGGCCGTCTGCTGTTAATATATATATATTGAAATCCTAACAAGTGGTTTCAGAGTCAACCATTATTGATTCTATTGGGAAAATTTTATTTTATTTTCTTTTATACATGTTGTTTTGTCATTTCAGAACAAAGGTTGAATTGTGTTTTCAATTCATACGGTTTATATGTTATGTTTTCTTTTTACAACAGGTTGAGTTTATTAACTGCGGCTAATAATTAAAAAAAAAAGTTTTTTTTTTATTTGGGTTAAGTCTCAGATCTATATGGATTAAGATCTATTATCTCCTTCACGTTCTTTCATTGGTTCTATGGATCTAGCATGAATAATGTTAATATAATATAGTTTGTCAATATGTTAATTCAACGGGTTTTGGTTTTTTGTTTAAAAATATATCAAAAATATATGTTTATTACGTTTAGTTGTAAGTTGCATTCTGCAGCCGCCGGTCTATTGTTACTTCTGATGTCATATATTATACTATATTATTTGTTTTGATCAAGTCTTGAACCTGTTTTATGCATAAAGTTTCGGAAGCTCTACTGAGCGAATCTCATGCTATCCTTACGGGCTTTAAAAAAAAAGTTTTTTTTTTATATACCATGTGTACTGTTTGGAACAATTATTGCTTATTGTATGGATGTAGGACATGCCACATTAAATTATTTGTCATATGCAAATAATGTTTCATGGCATGTGTATGATGTTTCGGTAACCTGTCATGATGCTTTTATTTTATGTCTTTTGGGTTTGGTATATAATATTTTGCATTTGTGTTTCTTAATCTAATTAGCTATCATGTTTGAATCTTTGACCATTTCACCTACGTTTTGGGATGATGATCAGTAGGTTATTTTATTATGGTCAAACTACAGTAACTTCTGCGGTTTTAAAAAAAAAAAAGTTTTTTTTTTGTTTGGTTCGGTTGACAGTAGAAAAAAGCACATGTTATAGTATGCTTCGGATATACATCATGGTTACTTCAGTCATTCAGGTTATTCAGTATGATATTTATTATGTCGTTTACACATAATTTTATGTGGTAATTGATCATGACATTCATCTATGATATCGTGATTTATTTATGATGTCATGTATCATATTTATTAAGGAAATGTCATGAATGTAACTACATATCTAAAGCAACAGATTATGACAACTATGACTAAAACCCGTTATGTCATTATTATAATTTTGAGTTTTTCAGATGTCATATAGATCTAAAGCATTGAGAGAGTTTTATAACACTCAAAATATATTGTACATATATTAAGGATAAATTCAAATATAATTTTAGCGTCTCTTTATAACCGTAAATATCCTACATACATAGTGAATTGACTGAAATAATATGTCACTAAAGTGACCTCTATATTTTGGTGGTTCATGAAAATGTTTGATATTTGTTGTAACACCCCACCTCCGCCAGTGCCACTCTTGCAAGGACACTAGCTTTGGAGGGGCGTTTAAACAAGGTAAACATGCATGCAGATATCACAAGACAGAACATATAAGTAAAACAGAGTAGTAAAGCAGCGGATAAAACTTGCATTTCCAAAACCACAGTTAAGTTACAATAAAGTACTTAGTCATTATTTTCCAACAAACAAAGTCTAGATAAAAGCATAAACTGAAAAACTGAAATACATAAAGTACTATCCCCATAGCTAGCTCAATGTCCAAACCCGTACATGAGCAAATCCAGTAAGCAAGCTAGAAAGATCCAAGCTAAGCTCCAATGTTCCCACCCTGAGGACCTGAGGGGGGGGGAACGGAAGACAAAAGGCGAAAGAAAACAGGTCAGTCAAAAAGACTGGTAAGCCTTACTACTATCTGTCCATGAACTAGTAAAGTTAACTGACATGAGAAGCTGAGATGAACATGAGGATAACAACATACTGGCATGATGATTAACTAACAAGATAGATAAAGGTGTCATCGCATAATCAAGGTTAAGTTTTGCACCACGGGTGTACTAGCATTCTAACATGTCAAGTAAAAACAAGAATTGATCCCTTGGCCCAAGCTTGGCCCAACATCATGAGATGACCTAAATCAAGGTCCAACTACTCGGTCTAGTCGATCGGCTCCCTATAAGCCTAACTCGTCAAGTGTCGGTGTCATGCGGCTTAATCATGTAATGTAGTTGACTGTGCAGGGTCCACCCTAGGGTGTATCTGGCCCTACAATGTAACCCTCTGACACCATACCATGATGCACAGTCCAAACCTACCGTTGCCCGTGTTCAACTCCGGACTTGATGTGCACGACCATGGTCCGCCTGAACAACCGGGGCATCATTCAGCCATCTCTTTTGGTCTCTTACAATCAACCCAGTAATCGTGCCCCACCCTAGCCTAGTCCTAGGGTCTTATGATACATCTAGAAGGTTACTGCTGAAAAGGACCACGCAACTAGGGTTTCTTAACGGGTTAAATGTGGTTAACCCGATCCAAACGTGGATTAAATCGGTTAAGAGTACCCAAGGCTCCTGACTTAACCTCGATTAATCCATCAAGCCCAAATTGGTTAAGTATTAAGTGGACCATGACTTAACCCTAATCAGGAGGCATTAATTAACTTAATGCGCTTTAACCTCTCACATTAGACTTTGTTGTGGTTACTAGTTAAGCCGGGCGGGTCCGGGTAGCTTTATACCACAACTAGGTCTAACCTCGGGTTCGAGCACAACATGACCAACTTCTCACATTGGGTCCTATTGTTTGTAGCCACTAGTTAAGCCGGGCGGGTCTGGATAGATTTATGCTACAAACTCAACCCAACCTCGAGTTGGCCACACTCATATTTTCTAAGTGTTATGTCCATTATGTTTCCAAAACATAATTACAAGTTAACATATCACGTCATATTACAAAAATCTTGTTCATGTCATTATGTTACCCAACCCCAACGTAATCCCATCGTTTACATAATCGCAACAACGCATAAAGGATAAAATAGGGAACTTGGCATAACCATGACATAAAGGTGTTGAAGCCACAAGTTTAACATGGTGGCATATGAAATGTACATATGTTCATATACTTGCATATTGCATTATTAGGCTTCAAAAGCATGCATAAAACCAAACTTAGCATATGAGTGATACATGGTGATAAATAACATGTAGAAGTTGCTAGAAGTTCGCATTTAGCCTCACATGCAAGTTATCATAAGGGATATGATAACTTTCATGTTGCCAAAATGCAACCTTTAACATAAAGCTTGAAGCTTTAAGCTCACAACTTCAAGTTTAACTTGCATAACATGATAACATGTGCATAATGATCAACCCAAACTTGCATAACATGATAACATGATCAACCCAAACTTGCATAACATGATAACATGATCAACCCAAACTCGCATAACATGATAACATGATCAACCCAAACTTGCATAACATGGCAACATGTGTCATACATAACTTGCATAATGATCAACCAAACTTGCATATAATGATCACCCAAACTTGCATATAATGATCAACCAAACTTGCATATAATGATCAACCCAACTTGCATATCATAATGATCAACCCCAAACTTGCATCATTCATTTAACTTTAGAGTTCAATAAAAAGAAAGTAGAAAAGGGCTTACTACGCTATGAAGACACAAATGAATATTTATTATAAAGATTGAGACGAAGCCCTTATGCAAGCACCAAAATATGAAAGCCCCAATTGAAAAACCCTTGCGCCAAATCAATAAAAATCCTTTCTTTGAAATAGAAGTGTTGCAACTTGACTTGAATGCAAACTAAGAACACTCATACAAGTTTGAAAGCACTTGTATGAACTCACAATCTCTCATAGAAATAGGCTTAGGAATTTTAGCATGAGAGTGGAGGCCATGAGAGGAACAAATTTGACATAGTTTAGTTGTAGGATTGAATAATGGTGATTTAGGCTAGGTTTAGGGGTCTTTTTATAGAGGATTAGGATAGTATTAGCCATAGGATTAACCCTAGATTCAATCCAAGCCATCAAAGCATGTCTTGGGGGAAGAAGTCAAGTGTAGGAACCATCTAGGGCCTTTAGATTAAAGCTGAACCATGAGAACCATTCAAATGCAAAATCTGCATTTGAGCGAATCGGCCCACGGGTTGACAGCCAAACACCCTGTATTAACCCCTAGTCGACCCAGCGGGCTTGGGTCGACCTCAAAAATCGGCCGGTTCGGTTATTCCCCTCTCCCAATTCGCTGTTTTGAACATTTTTGCATATTTATTTATTTAATTTTCAATTATATATATATATATCAATATATATATATATATTTCTCTGCGCAACCCATTTCACTTAATTAAGTATACTTTAATTTGTGAATTTTTATGTTCAAATTACGGGGTGTTACATTCTCCCCTCCTTGAAGGATTTCGTCCCAGAAATCTCCAAGTTAGGAAGAACGTATCCTACCATCCATCATCCATCTACTCAAAACATCATCCACGTGCAGTCATTGTCCTTAAAGGATTCTAAATGCTGTATGATCATATGCAAAGGTGTGTGTATATGTACTTATCTAATGCGAAAATCAGGCGGTTACTGATACAGTAAACCTCCTTAATGCAAAGTATGTTAGTGAAATGAGTCCATATGTATGCGAATTCCTAACATAATTTATGATCTCTACATGAGTGCACATAACATTCATCCATATGCAACATCCTCGTGATAGCATAACAAGTTTCATCCATGAATAAGTATAAACACTCATGCATATGCGGTATGAAAGTGTGTGAGCCGATCTTAGTGCCTAATGTGTATCATGCATCCACGAGTATCCACGTGCAAACACTTGCAACCATTTGCAACCATCAAGCATAACATGTTTCAAATACATGTTTCATCCAAAGGGTTTCTACCTAAGGTCCTCATGACAAGTTTAACGAGATAATAAGATAAACAGGATAAACACGGATAAAAGAAAGATATGCTAATTAGGAAGGAGGTCGAGAATGTACCCTCAAAAAGGAATGGATAAAGCCCACGCATCTTCTCCTCGATTTCCCAAGTTGCATCTTCGTCGGCTTCACCCCACTGAACTTTCACCAATTTGACTTCTCGATTCCTTAGTTTCTTGACCTCTGTTCCCAAAATACGAATCGGAGCTTTTCTCAAGGTTGCTTCTTTCTCTACCTCAATGTCTTCAAGAATGTTTGGTTCAACCACCTCAGCGGACTCATGTAGGCACTTTCGGAGATGCGAGATATGAAAGACATTATGCACTTCGGCTAGCTTTTCGGGCAATTCCATCTTATAGGCCATCTTTCCAATTCTCTCTATGATAGGGAAGGGTCCTACGAACCTTGGTGCCAGCTTCCCAACTGCTCCAAAACGTACCACATTACGCAAAGGAGAAACCTTAACGAAAACCATGTCTCCCACTTCGAATTCCAAATCTGCCCTTCGCTTGTCAGCATAGGATTTCTGTCTATCTTGGGCTGCTTTCATCCTTCTTCTCACCAATTCAACTTTCTCGGATGTGTCCCGTATCATATCGGGCCCAAGTATAAGTCTGTCTGTTGTCTTCCCACCAACATGTTGGTGGCTTGCACGGCCTCCCATACGAAGCTTCAAATGGTGCCATCCCTATGCTGGCTTGATAGTTATTATTATAAGCAAACTCTACAAGAGGAAGGTGGTCTTCCCAAGTACCACCGAAGTCGAGAACACAAAACCTCAAAAGAACTTCTAGCACTCTATTAACCCTTTCGGTTTGACCATCCGTCTGGGGGTGATAGGCTGTACTCAGATTCAATCGCGTACCCATTGCTTCTTGCAAACTGTTCCAGAACTGGCTAGTGAAAATTGGGTCACGATCGCTAACTATGCTAGAAGGAACTCCATGCAGCCACACTATCTTTTGAAGATAAATAGATGCTAGCCATGATACGGTCCTCTTGCTTTTCACCGGAATAAAATGGGCTTTCTTTGTAAGTCTATCAATTATTACCCATATCCCATAAAGCCCAAATAGTTTGGTGACGAACATCTTCACCCCAACTATATCTCATAAACAGGCGAGTCATACTCCTTATGGGGTTTGCAACAGAACTAAGATTGAGGATAGGACCGAGAGGATATACTTAAAAGATAGCATGCGAGTAAGCTCTACAGAACAATAGGGATCAAGGATATACTCTTAGAAAGAGATATAATGCGCGTATCTAGTCTTCAGTCTTCTAAGCCGCATTTTCTTGTGCTTAATCCCATCGTGCCTTGACCGTCTTTTAACTTCATAATTCCGTAGTTCTTAATCCTTATTTCCAAAATATGAGTTAGAACTCATTTCACCGTTGCCTCTCATTCCCGTTCCACTTATCCTTTGCCTAAAATACTTGGCTTAAACATAACTGCGTGCTCATGGTTCATGCAAGCTTTCCAAAATTCGTTAGTGAATCTTGGATCTCGTTTACATATTATACGGTATCCCACGCAGAAAACTATCTCTTGAAAACAAGTGCCAATCCATGTTGCCAAAACTGGAGCTGAGGTAAGGGCTCTCTTGAGCCTTTGAAAAGCAAGCTCACACTCCAAGTCCCATGCAAAGACTAAATTCTTCTTCGTCAACTTAGTGAGAGGGGCCTAAATCTTAGCGAAGTCTCTGATGAACTTCCTATAGTAGCCCGCCAAACCGAGAAAGCTTCTTACTTCGGTCGCATTCCTAGGAGTCTTCCAATCTTGAACCACAACCACTTTCGCGGGATCCACCGCTATGCCTTGCTTAGAAACTATATGTCCAAGAAACCGAACTTCCCTTCTCCAGAAATGACATTTGGAGAACTTGGCTTTCAACTGATGCGCTCTAAGCGTATCCATCACTTCCTTGAGATGTCTGGCATGTTCTTCCTCGTCCTTTGAGAAGATCATAATATCATCCACGAAGACAACAACAAACTTGTTGAGGAACTCCCTGAACACCCTACTCATCAAGTCTACGAAGTAGGCGGGTGCATTAGTCAATCCGAATGGCATGACAAGCCATTCAAAGAATCCATCCGGAGTCCTAAACGCAGTTTTATCAATGCTATCCTCAGCTACTCTAAGCTGATGGAATCCGGTGGCTAGATCGAGCTGAGAGAAAACAGAAGCACCTACAAGCTGGTCAAAGAGATCATCAATCCTCGGTAACGGGTGCCTATTCTTCTTTGTCAGCTTGTTCAACTCTCGATAATCAACACATAGACGAAGCGAACCATCCGCCTTATTAGCGAATACCACCGGAGCACCCCATTCAGAAATGCTTCGTCTAATAAAACCCTTCTCAAGTAGCTCCTTGATTTGCTTACTGAGCTCCCTTCTCTCACGAGGGGCCATGTGCCTAACGGGCAATGATACTGGCTTGGCATTATCGACTAGATAAATGCGGAAATCTATCTCTCGTTTAGGGGGTAACCCCTTAACTTCTTCAAAGACATCAGGATAGTCTCAGACCACCCTTACAGATTGCAGATCATCGATGGACGAGTCGAGAGATTCAAGATAGCATAACATGACGGGACCTCTAGGGTTACAAGAAATTTCTAGGGTATTACCGAGGCGGGTCATGAGCCTCATCACCCTATGTTCATAATCGAGAATGGCTCCATAACTGGACAACCAATCCATGCCCAAGATTAACCCATATCCCGTGAATCCGAGAACATTAGCATTACACGCGAATTCTACAGTCAAGATAGAAATCTTCAAATCCACACAAATCATAGATAGATGGGCGGAACCCCCAATTGGATTTGAAACACAAACGGGATCCTCAACTAAGCTAGTACTTAGGTGCAAACTTTCAACAATGTCAGAAGAAATAAAACTATGCGATGCGCTAGAATCAAATAAGGTGCGAACAGGATAATCAGAAATATAAACAAGACTTTCTACAGAAATGCTACCTCGATCCTGAACTGGAGCGGAGTTGAGAGCATGCACTTGCCCTCCAGAAGGTCCTGCACGCTGATTCTGCCCTTGCTTCTTGGGGCAATCCTTGCTAAAATGTCCGGTCTCTCCACAATGAAAGCATTCGCCCGACTTCCTCTTCCTTTTCTTACAGTCTTTAGCTATGTGCCCTACATTCCCACAGTAGTGGCATTTTCTTGGGTCCTTTGCCTTGGCCTTGTTTCCCTTGTTGTTCTTGTTGTTTTTGTTGTTCTGATTGCTCTGATTTCCTCCCCACTTGGAGTCTGTCTTCTTGGCTTGGGTCTCATTAGCCTTCACTTCCTTCTTGTCATTCTTATCGTCTCCTTGAAGCAATGCCATGTCTACTAGACCTTCGAAAGTGGCCCCCATAGGTATATGAGATAGGGCTAAACCTTGTAGTGGCTCATTCAACCCTCGTGCAAAGCGCAAAGCCTTCTTCTGGGGAGTATTAATCATGTCCAAACCAAATCGGGCGAGCTTGTTAAACTCATTCACGTACTCCCTCATTGTCATGTCTCCTTGCTACAAAGATATAAACTTCTCCAATTGCAAATTCGCCTCAGCTGATGATAGAAACTTAAGCCCAAATCTTGTCCTAAAGTCGGCCCAAGTCTCTATAGGCCTCGTAGCATTGGTGACCTCCCACCAATAAGCAGCTTCTTCTTTCAATAACCATGCTGCCAATAGAACCCTTCTATGATCTTGCACATCAAAGATGGCGAAGAGATCTTCAGTTTATTTCAACCAATTTCTTGCCTCCACAAAAGTCTCCGTCCCAATAAAGTTCTTGCCACCCATCGCCTTAAAGTCTTTGCAAATCTTAGCGAAATCTGCTTGCGGGTTCTGAGGAGGAGGAGGAACCTCAGTTATATTGGGGGTATTTGCTGGGCCCACATCGTTGGCCCTAGCTTCCAAGTACCTCCGGAACCATCCAGGAATGGTCACTCCCTTGGGAAGGTTAAGATCGGCCATACTGAAACGAAGAAAAAGATAGATGCAGAACGAAGAAACGAAGGATAGTGCTATGGCTTTTGGGGAATAGCCTTTTAAAATACTAGACTTTTCTTTGGAAAATACTTAATTGGTTTTGAAAATAGTTTTTCAAAAGGTAAGTTTCAAAAACACTTTTGCTCATATCTTGTAAACCTGGCTCTGATACCAATGTAACACCCCACCTCCGCCAGTGCCACTCTTGCAAGGACACTAGCTTTGGAGCGGCGTTTAAACAAGGTAAACATGCATGCAGATATCACAAGACAGAACATATAAGTAAAATAGAGTAGTAAAGCAGCGGATAAAACTTGCATTTCCAGAACCACAGTTAAGTTACAATAAAGTACTTAGTCATTATTTTCCAACAAACAAAGTCTAGATAAAAGCATAAACTGAAATACATAAAGTACTATCCCCATACCTAGCTCAATGTCCAAACCCGTACATGAGCAAATCCAGTAAGCAAGCTAGAAAGATCCAAGCTAAGCTCCAATGTTCCCACCCTGAGGACCTGAGGGGGGGGGGAACGGAAGACAAGAGGCGAAAGAAAACAGGTCAGTCAAAAAGACTGGTAAGCCCTACTACTATCTGTCCATGAACTAGTAAAGTTAACTGGCATGAGAAGCTGAGATGAACATGAGGATAACAACATACTGGCATGATGATTAACTAACAAGATAGATAAAGGTGTCATCGCATAATCAAGGTTAAGTTTTGCACCACGGGTGTACTAGCATTCTAACATGTCAAGTAAAAACAAGAATTGATCCCTTGGCCCAAGCTTGGCCCAACATCATGAGATGACCTAAATCAAGGTCCAACTACTCGGTCTAGTCGATCGGCTCCCTATAAGCCTAACTCGTCAAGTGTCGGTGTCATGCGGCTTAATCATGTAATGTAGTTGACTGTGCAGGGTCCACCCTAGGGTGTATCTGGCCCTACGGTGTAACCCTCTGACACCATACCATGATGCACAGTCCAAACCTACCGTTGCCCGTGTTCAACTCCGGACTTGATGTGCACGACCATGGTCCGCCTGAACAACCGGGGCATCATTCAGCCGTCTCTTTTGGTCTCTTACAATCAGCCCAGTAATCGTGCCCCACCCTAGCCTAGTCCTAGCGTCTTATGATACATCTAGAAGGTTACTGCTGAAAAGGACCACGCAACTAGGGTTTCTTAACGGGTTAAATGTGGTTAACCCGATCCAAACGTGGATTAAATCGGTTAAGAGTACCCAAGGCTCCTGACTTAACCTCGATTAATCCATCAAGCCCAAATTGGTTAAGTATTAAGTGGACCATGACTTAACCCTAATCAGGAGGCATTAATTAACTTAATGCGCTTTAACCTCTCACATTAGACTTTGTTGTGGTTACTAGTTAAGCCGGGCGGGTCCGGGTAGCTTTATACCACAACTAGGTCTAACCTCGGGTTCGAGCACAACATGACCAACTTCTCACATTGGGTCCTATTGTTTGTAGCCACTAGTTAAGCCGGGTGGGTCCGGGTAGATTTATGCTACAAACTCAACCCAACCTCGAGTTGGCCACACTCATATTTTCTAAGTGTCATGTCCATTATGTTTCCAAAACATAATTACAAGTTAACATATCACGTCATGTTACAAAAATCATGTTCATGTCATTATGTTACCCAACCCCAACGTAATCCCATCGTTTACATAATCGCAACAACGCATAAAGGATAAAATAGGGAACTTGGCATAACCATGACATAAAGGTGTTGAAGCCACAAGTTTAACATGGTGGCATATGAAATGTACATATGTTCATATACTTGCATATTGCATTATTAGGCTTCAAAAGCATGCATAAAACCAAACTTAGCATATGAGTGATACATGGTGATAAATAACATGTAGAAGTTGCTAGAAGTTCGCATTTAGCCTCACATGCAAGTTATCATAAGGGATATGATAACTTTCATGTTGCCAAAATGCAACCTTTAACATAAAGCTTGAAGCTTTAAGCTCACAACTTCAAGTTTAACTTGCATAACATGATAACATGTGCATAATGATCAACCCAAACTTGCATAACATGATAACATGATCAACCCAAACTTGCATAACATGATAACATGATCAACCCAAACTCGCATAACATGATAACATCATCAACCCAAACTTGCATAACATGGCAACATGTGTCATACATAACTTGCATAATGATCAACCAAACTTGCATATAATGATCACCCAAACTTGCATATAATGATCAACCAAACTTGCATATAATGATCAACCAAACTTGCATATAATGATCAACCCAACTTGCATATCATAATGATCAACCCCAAACTTGCATCATTCATTTAACTTTAGAGTTCAATAAAAAGAAAGTAGAAAAGGGCTTACTACGCTATGAAGACACAAATGAATATTTATTATATTGAGACGAAGCCCTTATGCAAGCACCAAAATATGAAAGCCCCAATTGAAAAACCCTTGCGCCAAATCAATAAAAATCCTTGCTTTGAAATAGAAGTGTTGCAACTTGACTTGAATGCAAACTAAGAACACTCATACAAGTTTGAAAGCACTTGTATGAACTCACAATCTCTCATAGAAATAGGCTTAGGAATTTTAGCATGAGAGTGGAGGCCATGAGAGGAACAAATTTGACATAGTTTAGTTGTAGGATTGAATAATGGTGATTTAGGCTAGGTTTAGGGGTCTTTTTATAGAGGATTAGGATAGTATTAGCCATAGGATTAACCCTAGATTCAATCCAAGCCATCAGAGCATGTCTTGGGGAAGAAGTCAAGTGTAGGAACCATCTAGGGCCTTTAGATTAAAGCTGAACCATGAGAACCATTCAAATGCAAAATCTGCATTTGAGCGAATCGGCCCACGGGTTGACAGCCAAACACCCTGGATTAACCCCTAGTCGACCCAGCGGGCTCGGGTCGACCTCAAAAATCGGCCGGTTCGGTTATTCCCCTCTCCCAATTCGCTGTTTTGAACATTTTTGCATATTTATTTATTTAATTTTCAATTATATATATATATATATATCAATATATATATTTCTCTGCGCAACCCATTTCACTTAATTAAGTATACTTTAATTTGTGAATTTTTATGTTCAAATTACGGGGTGTTACATTTGTGTGCAGTTGTTCATGCTAGTATTAGCCGGCCCAAAGGAAGACTAATATTTGACCGAATCGCTTACACATGTATGATGATAAATACGTGACAATTATAAGGTTTTTCGAGTGAATAATTAATCGGCCTAAAGGAAAGTTGTTATTTGACTTGAATTTATTGTCAGTGTTTGATCATTACAACAAGAGTACCACTTACAGTTAATATTACTGTCCAAAGACTTGATATTAATGTGTACTAGGTATCTTGAGAAGAGACTTACCAATTATTTGAATTTACTATGGTTGATATTTGGCTATGAGCATATACGGTCAATCTTCATTTTATTTTTTGTTCATTTTCAGCTAATTTAACTGAATTATCTGTCAATTTAAAGAATATTTCCATCTTGTTTTGGGATAAATATAAAGATTTGTATGAGAGCATGTTATTTGTTCTTGACTTTATAGATTTAACTCTTGTAACTAAGAGGGTTACAGCCAACCCTACTATGGTTAAATATTCTTATAATGTTATGAAAAATATTGAAAGGTGATATAATTCAAAGGCAAGAGTTAAATGATCATTAAGTAAATACTTCAGAAGTTTTCAAGGATGTGCTATAGGTAACGATAACTAATTTTGTATAAGTTATCTACTAAGAATGGAAACGGTTTTTGTGAAAACAATAAAGGAAATCAAGCATTTTTTGTGGTGCTTGATTACATAAAATCAAAGTAAAAGAAATATAAATGAGTACTATACGGAAAAAGATACCGCTTCAAAAGCTAAAGACGCTCAAGTTATTGTTATTTTTGGTGTTATCTTCAGTATATTCATTTAAAGATTAAAATTATTTTAAGAATAATATGTTATCTTATTGGGCTAATTTAGCGCTTTGGTAATTAAAATAGAGATTGAAGTTTTTATGATTGAAAAGTACTCATTTGATATACATTGTAAATAAATGTATGAATAAGGATTAAGAAGTCGCTAAGGATCTCAAAGAAAAGAAATAACATACGGATATTTTTTTATAGTTGTTTCTTTAATGAGATATACATACATATAAAGTAAAATATACTTGATATTTTATAGTTATTATTGAGATTTAAGTCAAATTTTTTGGATTTATTTGATATTTTTTTATGCTGTCATTTAAACAGATTTCGGTTTTATATTTCTAACGTGAACATATTAGGTTATTATTGTTCATCAAGAAATAGTAATGTTAATTTATGAATAAATTCAAAATTTTAAGTAAATGAAGCTATCGATGTCTGATATATAAGTTATGACTACTTATGCTAAATAGCTTGTGTAATGATATCTCAAATTTTGTTTTTTGGTGACTAATATAATTATTTGTTTCAGTTTACCGAGGAATTATATATTGAGATATCATAAAGATAGAAAATACTTTATTAATATTCTAAGGGATTTAAAGTTTATAATCTTTATGAACCCACACTAAGGAAAAGTTTTAAAGCGGGAAATGCAATAGTTTTTTGAGGATGTTGAGTTTGGGGGGAGAAATAAAGTAATATCATTGTCTTTAAAGAGAATCATTATCTTTGATTCAACTGCGATTGCTTCTTTGCTTAAAGTTTAAGATTCGTTTTCTTTTATTAAGAAGAAGAAAATTAAGAACCATAATAAGACGATGTTGAAGATAATTTTTCTTTAAGCTAAGGATACTGCTTCAAGAAAAAAAAAACTCAACAACCTCAAAATGCAAGATCGCTAAGGAAATCCACCTAAATGGGAAGAAATGCTATTTCAGATTATTATGTAGTATTTCTTCATAAAGATAAATAATGGATTGATAAACATGATCCGCTATGGACTTACATCAATCCATGTAAGGTACTAATTTAAAATGTGGATTTAAGAAATGAACATATAGCATAAATCTGTATGGATAATAAAGTTTGAAATCTCCCTCTAACTTAAGTAATAAGATCATTTATTATGAATAACTATTCAAAGCCAAAAGGGATCAAGTGGGTAATATTGAATTTTATAAGGCACTTTTATTGAAATCACTATTAGTAAAAGGAAATTTTATTTTCTTTAAAGAATGTTTCATTTTGGACTTAGTAAATGATTCTTTAGAATCGATCGCTTTGGAGCTTACTACATTTTGTACTTTTGAGCATTATCTGATGGAGATTAAAGCTATGTTTCTCAATGGAGACATTGGTGAAACTACTTAAGAAACTCATTTATGGATTAGTCTTTTGTATTTGGGATTCAAATACACCATTATTGTTCATGGGGTGATATTTGGATTATTACAAAAGAATTAGGAAGATAAATGCTTAAAAGATTTGGTATGTAAACTGCGATTCAGTTGTTTTTCTTTTACCACACAGATAAATGCTACCATTCTTGAAATTAAAGAAATGCAAAAGATTTCTCATGCATTTGCAGTGTGAATTCTAATGCATACTAATATACATACACATATAGATATGCGTGTATTATTTGGAAGATACTTTACTGATATTAAAAGTGGATCGATGATTTAGTTGCCAAAATGGTTATGGTAAATATGATATATCTTTAAAAGACAAAATAAAAGATTATATGCTCATAGATAAAAGATCGGATCGGGTGGAGATCATAAAGAATTACGATCCGGATATTTTGGATGTCATTACTGTAAAAGATCCACTTCTAGCAATGATAATATATTTTATGGGTGAAACTATATAAGGGAAAAGTGTCATTTAGGCACTTATAGTTTTCGCCATTTTGAAAATATCGTCTTTGGTTGATTATAAGACATCCAAATATGGAATATAATAATGAAATTTTGTCACAAGACTCCAGTTATAGATAAAGAATTGAAAGACCAAGTAATATTATGGTAGTAAAGAATATATTATTCTCCAATAAGGGAAGAGTGCAAAATATATTGTAATTCATAGAGCACACTTAGACAAACTCCATTATGGCGGATCCGCTTACCAAAGGGTTATCACGTAAGGTCTTTCATGAAAATGTAGCTCAATTGGTGTAACTTTTATGTAAGGATATTTTGGTTCAGGGGGAGTTTGTATTCGGTATTGTCATAAGACTCATTGCTTTATACTTCAGTTATAGATATATGCATATCAAGTTCTTTTTCTGATCAGAAATAAAGTAATGAAATTTTTTTCTTTGCACTCAGGTTGTTTAAATATTAAACTTTTGATCTCACTAAAGATGGACCAGTTGGAAATAGACAAGTATAGATCACATTTCATGTAATTTCCATGCTACGCATCCATGATTGATCTATGTCGTTTGATTGTATTGATATATGTGACCAATGATGGGTTTAGTTACGATAAATGTAACGAATGCCGCTTTGATCCTTTGTCAACCCAATTAATGGACGAGATTGTTTCAGATACACCATATGTTATAAATAGAAAATTTTGGAGCTCATAAAGTTAAACACATTTTAAAGTTATTTCATATGTGGCCCGGGGGAGATTGTTGGAATATTTCAACAATTGGGTCATATATGTAAAATAAAATGTGTTGTGCTATTTTGGTGTAAAGCCTAATTAAAGTGATCTAATTTTAGATTAGAATTAATAGGCTTAAAGTTTAAGTTATCATGGGCCTAATGTGTAGATACCTGGGCATTTTATAATTTGTTGAAGGGCCGAATTACAAAATGCCAACTCTATAAATAAAGGGTTATGGTCCCCGAATTACACAAGCCTTATCAACTCTCTAACCTCTTCTATGGAGAGCTGAATCTAATCTAGGGTTTGTGTCAATTTGGTTAACCAAACCTAATTCATCTTCTCCGTGGCAACCGATTATGAATTCAGGTACTACAATGATTAGCTACGGATTCAGGTATGCTTCCGCTACTTATTATTTATGTTTGTTCTCAATTAAATCAATATGGATTACTTATTTGGATCTAGGGTTTCATGGCTGTCTGCTGTTAATATATATATTGAAATCCTAACATTGTGATCATACTTTTTTATTTTAGACAACTAAGATTAGAATAATGATGTAATTAGTGTTCAAAAATAATCTCTGCCCTGTTATCGTTCTACTTGCATAAACAACTTATTTTTGGTTTTTGAAACGACTATACCCAAACATGATGTAATTAATGTTTATACCTTGTAACAAAGTTACAAAAAACAAAAAAAGTTACATTTGCACATATTTCTACTGCTGTGAAATTTGCTCAGCTATGATAAGTAATGTTTTGTCTACAGTGCATTTTCTTGAGAAATTGCAAATTACTTTCTGCATATGTACTACTTGAGTAATTCAAACAAGTTTTTGGACAAATTTTTTTAACTCATTATTGACTAATGCATCTAACGATGAATTTCCTCCTATGAGATTTACCCAAGTTATAACAACTAGAACATGACACCTTCTAATGCTTCACATTTCAAAATACGATCAATTCCTTCCCACGAACAACTGCTCCAACGCATTAAAATTTTCATATCAATATATATTTATCCAAAATTTCCTCCTCAAAATTTAAATCTATTGTATTTTTTGCATTAAATTTTAAATGGATGTTTGCTAGAATTCATATTTCTGTGATACTAATACATTGTGCCAATCAAGTGCAACAACTAGCTGCCTTTTGTGGAAATTCATCTCTCAACTACGCTTGTCGACTCCCAACTATGAAAATTTGGCTTTAATATACAGTGGTCTTTAAATATCAGTTCATCGAAATTCATTCAAAGTACTCCATGTTTCATAGACATATAACGGATATTGTTTATACCAAAAAGGGTATGAAACACCAAAGATACTCTTTCAAGTGCTTCAACAAAAAGTATGTGAAGTCACAATCGCAAGCATAGAAAACATTAAAGTAAAACACAAGAGCATTTTTATAGTGGTTCGATCATAAGAGATCTACATCTACTTTCACGTAGGATTCCATTATCAATTTATCAATTACAAGGTTTGATTCACTCTTACAACAAATTTTATCACTCTCTCACTTGTAGATCACACTTGAATTCATAAAAAGTGATGAAGAAATGGAATTACCAGCGGAGATAAGGTATGATCGGAGAAAGATTGGAAGGATTTCTTTAAGTGTTTGAATTTGGATGATAGATCTCCAACTCTTAGATCACTTGGATGAATTTGATGAAAGCCATGATCAATGAATGAATGAATCTTCACTTGATGATGATGGATGAGTGTTAGAATAGTTGTGGAGAGATTTTAGCAGCACTTCGTGGCAAGGGAATTCGTCCCCCATTAAAGTGGGGTTGGACGTCTATTTATAGGTGTGGAGAATGCGGTGATATAGTACTCTGGACCACCGATCGATATTTGGTGATATTTACCAGTCTGCCACTGGCCAGCTGTCTCCAGCAGTCAATAATCATCTTCTCCTACCGATCGGTATCCCTCTGCTTCGACCGACCGGTGTCTCTCTGGCACCCGATCGGCACCCTCCTTTGGGCCATTTGCATTGATTTCCCAGTGTTTATGAGTTCAGCCGAATGGTATGCTTGGCCTATTACTGACCGGTATGCATATGAAATATCTTGTTGCTGTAAGTCCCCACTCTCTCACCGATTGGTGGTCTTGTGCTTTGACCGATCGGTGCTCTGTTCTTACATGGGTGAAGTTTTGTGATATTGATCAGAACCCTTTGCGCACATACCAATAGGCATATCCCCATCTTGCATATAAGGAGTGCTCTGGATCTTCTACTGATCGGTGTGCCTAAGCTTCTATCGATCGGTGGTGTTGAACAAGAAGTGAATTAGGGATTTTCGATGATGGCTTTGACCGATTGGTTATGATGCCTTAACTTTATCAATGTAACGATTCATCAAAGTGTGTACGATTTTTAGGGAGTAAGCATTTGCTCCTCGGAGTTTACCATTTTATTCATAAAAATTGTGGACTTCGATATGAACACTTTATTGCATATTGATGGATCGATACATGGGTTTCGCGCTTGGTTGGCACAGTCGATTACTCGTATAAAAAAACTGAGCGATCAGCCGCTATAGTTGAACTGATCTTGGAAAATGACTGATCGGTTGGGTGCGTTGGGCTCTTAGTGTGTTGGGCTCTCTCAGACCGGTCGGCCCATCTGGTTGCCCCTTTATATCACTCCCAAAGCCTTTACTCTTTCCTTTTATTTTACTCTCCCCAACCGATCAGAAAACTCTTGTTAATGGCCTTTGCTCTTCTTCAACAACTTTCATTTCAAGTTTTCAAATTTGCTTTTTAATCCCGTGTCTTGGCGTGTTAAATCCATCGCGCTATCTTTGGATTCAGCCTCCGCAATATCTGAAACCCTACCAAACCTCCTTTGAGTTCAACTTACCCTCTGGCGTTCAAAACCGATCACTTGCAGGTATTAATCTTCTTTGTAGATAATTTATCATTTGATAGTAATGAAGCTGGGATTTGAATGCGATCAATTTTGGAGCCGAGAAAAATTGTATGGCAAATTTGGGGTTCTAAGTGCCAATCTGGGTGTTAAGACATAACATTGGTTTACTTGTTACTTATTTGGGTTTGTGATCGAAAATAAGGAGTTTGAAATGCTTCATTCCTTTCAAACTTTCGATGTTAGCTTCATGCTCATAACTTGTTTGTCTTTATGCTTGAACCGGGACCATTAACTTTGCATGTATTCTCCTTTGTTGTTGTAATAATGAATGAGTCTTTGTTCAGAAATGATTGAATACTTTATGCATACGAAATGTTTGTCAATTTGCTTGATTTAAGGATTTCTAGCTTCATATGCTTTTTCCTAGGTAGTTGTAACACCTCACACGTTTAACTTGAATGCGCTTACTTGTCTCGAACCGGTGAGTATTGTGTGCACTATTTATTCCATTTTGTTTGTGATGATTTGGGTGTTGCAAGACCTTAGTTATTACAGGGACACTAGTTGAAAATTTACTGATCTATAGCCTCTAAGAATCTGTTAATATATTGGGGCCGATCATTTGCCCCCAACACTCTGGGAAACATTTTGTACCGATCGGTTAGGTCTCTTACACCGGTCGGATGTTTTTTGGGACACCGATCGGTTAATGCCAGTCTTCCAAGAGCTGACTGCACCGGTCGGTTAGCTCTGCTTTTTCAAAGGTTTGATGACACCGATTGATGATCATTATCCTTATGGGAAGCAAATCGTACCGATCGGTCACTCCTAGAGGCTATTTTGACCATTCGGTACTGATCATCCCATTCCACTTACAACTCTTCTTGTATGGTAACATTTATGATGACACACTTTTTCCATATGAGATATATAGTTTATTCTTAGAGTATAACTATAGGAATGATGGCTTGCAACCAATCACGTGGACAACCCGCAGAAACATCTAAATCTACCCAAATTGGAACTTCTGGTCAACCCTTAAACACTGAGATGGCTAGTGCCCCAGAATCTGGAGTTAATTTAGGATTTCCTATGCCACGTCCTATTGATGGAATTTCTTCTGAAAGAATTCCGACCAAACTCACCTTACAGTCATATAAAAGCTTGTGTCTTCAATTTAGAATTCGAGAGACTGATGCCAAATTCCCTAAACAAGATGAATTTGTTGATTCCCCACCTCCGGGATTTGTGGAAGCTAATCGACACATGCTGACAATGGGAGATGTCCCTCCTTTCAATCCCTTTTTAGAAATGATTTTAAGACGCTTGGCTATTTCCCCCATGCAGCTACATCCCAATGGCTACACCATTTTAATAGGTTTATATGTACTGTTCATGAGAGTTAAGCAGCGAGCGCCTTCATTTCCAGAAATTTGTTCATTATATGCTTTCAAAAAGAGGGATAAACCATCCATCATGTTTATGGAAGAAATCATTACAGACTTGGTAGATAGCATTAAAGGATATGTGGACCATCATTGCTTTATCCGATGTCCGGCAGTTTCTTTGGCAGATAGATGGAAGGGGGTGAGGATTCTGTTTATCCTTTTTCATATTTTAAGAATTTAAGTTCTAAATTCCTTTTCTATCCTTTCAGAAATTCCTTCTGCTGACTCAGGCAATATACTGTTGATGAGAATCTACTCAGCTTCCTGACAGGTGTTAATGAAGATGAATGGATTAGGAGATTCTTAATTATAGAACCGTTTCTTCGTGAATATCATTTGCTTGATCCTTCTCGAAATCTAATACTGGATCCAGCTTTTAAGAAAGAGGTTACCAAAAAGTCGCTTGCAAAGAAAGCTTCTCTAAAGAAATACTCAGATACTGCTGGCAGTAGAAAAACACCTTCTAAACACAAAACGACTTCCATTAGAGAAGGGGAGTCTGAACACCATAAGGATGAAAGTGAACAAACTGAGAGTCACGATAGAGGGGTCACGAGCCAAAAATCTGCACATGAAACTGAACACGTTGAGGAAAATGAACTTGCACTAGATCTTGATCCAAATATTGAAACGACGATCGAGGATCCTCTTATCCAGAATGTAACAGAGGAGGGTTCCACAGGTACATTTGACAATCTGGGCGATCTTAACTCGGCCAAATATCTTAGTCAAGATGACATCATCACCCAGCCTCTTGATCCTCCAACTATAGAAGTCGGAATAAAGGATGCTGCCACTTCTCGGTAAGGAAAATATCTTGCATCACTAGGAATCTCTTTAGATCCTACAAAGAAAATTGGTTCGTTGAGTAGTAATGCTTTAGAAAACATGTCTAACGCACATATGTTTTAAAGAACTCATTTACGTCTCTTACAACTTGCTTTAGTTCCTTGTAATTCAGATGCTGAAATCTTTAGAAATTCCTTTAGAACCAACTAGGAAAACCGGTTTGCTAGCAACAACTTCCTTTTAGAAAACATTTCAAACACATTTTATGATTTGGCTTTAGTACTTTACAAGTCAAGCACTGAAATCCATTCTAATCTTATTTCAGGTTTAGATATGCACAGGAAATGTTCATCAGGTTTTAGATCAGACTTCAGTAAGAAAGGAAAAGCCATCGATCCAAAGCACTTGTTACAATATGATCCCCCACGACCGTCACACCATCATAAACAACTCCATCCTCCTCCGCCCCTGAAATCTTCTAATCAACCTTCACACATATCGGAGTCAAACTTGACTGAGGAGCAGAGGCAGAAGATGACGAGGAAGCGAGAAGACGTTCTTGGCTCAGAAAAGACTCCTGATGAAGACGGCCGAGGGAATAAGAGAGAAAGGGATGAACAAGGAAAGGGTGGCTCGCACAAACATTCTCGAATAGAGAAGCTTCCTATTAGACCCCGATCAATTCCATCTTCTGGTCCCCTCGGTCCTCCGGCTGAGACCCATTCAATCATTCATGAGCCTCGCCATGATCCCGGAGCAGTAAGTGTTCCTCTCTGAATGACTCCCAGGTTGGAATTTAAAAGGGCTTATGTTTGATCGTGGTGTGAGTCTAACTGATGCTGATGACCTATCTGAGGTGGTAGATGTAGTAATAAGTCAAACGCATACTCAGCTTGACAATGCTAAGAGCCAACTTGATACAAAGTGGAATATTGTCAAAGACAGTGCCAAGAGAAAGCTGCGCGGATGGAGTAAATTTGTTGATGATCTCCAAAAGCATCATAACATTAATCTTTCCAAAATCGCCGAGTTGGAGAATAATAAGGTCAAATGGGAAAAAGTTTTGTATTCTCATGATGCTACCATTGCATCACTCGATAAAAGAGTTACAGAATTAGGGGCATTAGTTAATGAAAACAAGAAGTTCTGAGAAGAAGTTGAGGCTGCTAAACAAAGGGAAAAGGAAGCCTTAACCGCCAAATGCAATGTTGAAGCTACATTATCCGTGAAAAAGGATTTCTCCAAGCAGTATCTATAACACCCCGTGATTCTGTAACGCTAAGATTCATGAATCAAGGCAGAATTAAAAGTTAAAATCAAAATTAAGGGAAACGGGCTACGCCATTGCGTTCGTCTCGGAATTCTGCATGGAAAAGAGTCCGAGTTTGCGTAAATCGGAGTCCGTATGAAGAAGATATGGCCTCCGGAAGATTCAGCGAAGTTCAAATTTCAAAACAGGTCAGAAAACGAGTTCGAAATTCAAAAATCGGACCCAGATTGGGCTGGGCGGGAATTTTCCCGCCCAAGGCACCCAGGTCGACTGGGTAGTTGACCTGGGGCACCCAGGTCGACTGTGTAGTCGACCTGGGGGTCGATCCCCCCCGCTTTTTCCAGCTTTCTGGACCTGATTCGTTTCTCTGTATCCAGACGCCCTTCTGACCAGATTCGTTGACTTCTACACTATATAAACAGCCCTAGTCTTCTTCTCTATTCACAATTATTTTCTATCCTTATGCTGCCTCTAAGAAAATATATAAATAAGTAATATATAAAATAAATCAAGAAGAGGAAGTGCTGCTCAAGTTGTCAAGAGGAGGTTCGAATCAAGATTAAGGCTTCAGAATGAGAATCAAAGGCTACCTCAAACGATTTCGAGCAACGTCGCACGACTCATAGCATCGCCATCTTTCTATTCTAATCTAATCTCTGTAAGTCAGTTATTTTTAGATATGAACGCTTTCTCTATTCGTGACATGAAATTAAAGGAATAAAAGAATATGCCAAATCTCTCTCTATTCGAATCTGTGCCTATATCTTTGGACCTAATTAAGAACTGTTATGATTCGATGACCAATTAGGCCTTGCCTATGACTATGAACATCGCCTATGACTATGAACATTGCCTATGACTATGAACATCGCCTATGACTATGATCATTGCCTATGACTGTGACTGTGACTATGAGAATTATTTCCTTGACTATGAACACAAGCCTATACCTTTGATTAGGAAACATAAACTATTGCCTATGACATAACAAGAACAACTGTGATTCATGACTAGGAAAGTGTTGCTTAAGTTTTGTGACTGCGAAATTGGGTCTAAACCTGATTTCCTATTCTGTCTATTCTTGGTTTTCTTTGGTTTTAGACCTTGGGAATTTACCTATTAAGTTAGGTCTACCCATGTTCTTGAACCTACGTCTCTATTCTGTCTATTCTTGGTTTTCTTTGGTTTTAGACCTTGGGAATTTACCTATTAAGTTAGGTCTACCCATGTTCTTGAACCTACGTCGTTATTCAACCCTTTTTATGCCAGTTATTATGTCTATCTTTTGCATAGCATCTTTGGTTCATTCCCTATTTTCTACGAATCTAGATTCTAGATTGAATCACGATTATACGAACGGTGGGAATACGATTTGGGCAAAATATGAAATTTACTTAAAAACATGGTTTTAACTTGGAAATTGGCATAAATTGGGAACATGTATTGTGGCATGTTCATAAATGTGCAAATTGGATAAATTTTACATGAATTATAGGATGTGTAATTTGAATCTAGTATTGACTTGTAAATCTAGCATTTACATGAATTGTGAACTAGAATAATAAGTCTAGTTTGACATGAACTGTAATTAGAATGTTAAATCAGAATTGGATTGGCTAATTTGGCATAATAGGTATATTGGCATAAATTTGAAATTGGCCGTAATCGGGAATAATTGTCATGTCTAGCAAAATCATGGTTAGTGACGCTTGATTTGGTATAGTTTACATACCAAAAAGCATAAATATGATATAGAGGGGAAAATGGGCCATAAGAATGAATGTTGACAATTTACATTAAAAAGAGTAATTAGGAGATAAGTAAATTAGGAATAATTTACTTATAGAATTTGTCCTAAATAAGGAAAATGTAAATTTAGACAAGTTAAAGGTTTCTTAACGACATCTCTTTTAATAACACACCAGAAAGTTCTAGGGTGACAGAGAGGATAGTGTCTAGGCTTTGGTTTGGAAAATACAAGTTTCCAGCTCTCCCTGGCTATCCCTAACTGATCTGAGGGACAGGATGGTTGCTTTCAAAACCTGATTTGAAAATTAATCGAAACCCTTTGAACGTAGAAAACACGAATATGCCTAACCCGAGGTTAGACTGAGTTGCGATGTAAACCTGCCCGGAACCAACCGGCACATCCAGTATTCGCAACAATATCTGTCTAATGTGAGTGGTCGCGGCTTTAATCTATTTAATTAAAGCTAGAACAAGAATGGTAGGGTTAAGTTAACTAAGACACTTAACCAATTCAACAAGATAACCAAACCGATGGGCGGGGTTAGGTTCATACAGACACTTAACAAAGTTAAGCTAGAATGGGAGGGTTAAGTCCATAGGAACACTTAACCAACTTAACACAGTTAAGCTAGAATGGGAGGGCTAAGTCCATAGGGACACTTAACCAAACTTATGGTAACAAGACCAGATTTGTAGGGGTTAAGTAACTAAGAAAACACTTAGCCAAATTAACATGTTAACTAGACTAGAGGTTAAGGTTAAGTAAATTTAATACACTTAGCCAATTTGATATGTTAGCTGGGCTAGACCGTAGGGTTAAGTAAACTTGAACACTTAACCATCAGATTGTGATAAAGGAATAGGGTTAAGTCTAAAACATGAAGGGATAATACTTAACCGTTAATAACATGTTAGTTAAAACAGACGGGCAAGATTAAGTTAAAAAGGAACACTGAACCAATACAGGGTGAATGGGTAGGGTTAAGTAATAAGAAATACTTAACCAATATAACTTGGTTTGTGGTGGGGTTAAGTCAACATGAATTACTGATAACACTTAACCAGTTTGACAGGATAAATGAAGAGGGTTAAGTTGGCTTGAATTGACTAATTACACTTAACCAATCCAAATTGACGGGAAAGGGAACTAAGTAGTAAACCTTAGTTAAGAAAACAACGATTCTGGAAACTAAGTGGTAAATCTTAGTTAGTAGAACTAAGTAGTAATTCTTAGTATAACACGGGAAGGAGTGAATGTCCGTCTGAGTAAAAAGAAGGCTCCAACGAATTGGGTTACGAAGCCCGAGGCTTCGAGGGGACGTGAGGGTACTCTTGGTATCCCTCTGTGAGGCTGCAGATGATCCTCCTGGGCTCACAGAGGTTAAGGTCTGCGTAGAAGAACCAGGGGTATGCCTTGGTTGCAATATATGGCAACCTAAAGACTAGGATGGACCGGCGTGATTCGGCGAGAAAACGGTAGCCCTGTGATAGCAACTCGTCGTCTACCATCCATCTTGAGTCAATCAAGATACGTGAAGCGGAAAGGCGGAGAACTCCAAAAGACCATATACTTGCTATCTAGTTATGGGTGAGGATGGCCATAGGATAGTAGGGCACCGGGGGCCTGCGTATAGTTCTCATTTTTCAAGGTGTGCCTTTCATTAGTTGAGGGAGGGGTCAAGTGGAACCATAGCCACTGGAATAAAAACAGACCTTAGCATCTGCATCGGCAGATATCTGAAAGCTCTCGACCGAGTTCTGTATTCCGTGATTTGCCCTGCCACAGGACTCGGGCTGCACATTACAGGACATGTGCATCTAGACAAGCGATAACGATTCGCGATACATGCGTGGGGAAGTCTAGGAACATATACCACCCTAGGTAGTGTGTCCTAGACTAGGGGGCATCGTTCTACAAGTAGCATAATCCCTAGTTGGACTAGGTGGCATAAACACTGAATCCGAGAAGCGTTCAGCAAATAGCGGAAACTCTAGTTGAATCTAGAAAGCACTTGATAGAAAACCCTAGATTAGATCTAGGTAATAAATAATAAATGTATGCCTGAAGGCAATGGAAAATACAGGGATTGGGATCACGTTATCGTTACTAGTTGGGACACTAGTTAGGTGGTGCAGAGACATAGAAATCGGTATAACAAGGAAATAGCGAAGCGGCGAAAGTATTAGAGCATATCCAGTTATCTTATCTTAGCATATCTTGTGTTAACCTTGTCTAATCTTGCCAACCCTATCATCATGGTGTTATCTTGTATTCAGTTAATTCATGTCGTTTTGTTTTTTCCATGTTCACATGCTAGAAGTTACTGAACTTACTCGGGCTTTATGTCTGACTCTGTTTTCCTTTCGTCTTATTTTCTTCCGTTTCCCCCCCCAGGTAGTAAAGGAGGGAATAGTATAGCTCAGGTTAAGTTGGACTGTCACTCTTTCCCAGCTTGAAGATTTGTCGAAGTTTGCTTGGATTCTCTTTTCAGATGCTATGGCTGGCTCTTGCTAAAATTGGGGAATATAAATGTTGTTTTATGCTTCTTTATTTTGTAAGACAGATGATACTCTGATATTGTAAAGAAATCATTGTACAAACTATTTTATCAATAAAGCAAAGTTTTATTTTCCGCTATTTAATTTCTGTCTGTCTTGTAATTTATCTGCATCTTTTACCCTAAATGCTCCACAGAACTTAGTGCATTCCATTTGTGAGTGACACTAACGGATGTGGGGTGTTACAGTATCAGGACGAGGCTGCCCAACTCAGGAAAACCATCGATTCCTTAAAGGCTTTCAATCAAACATTGACAGCTAAGGTTGAGTCACTTGAAAAAGACAAGACAACTGCTGAGGAAACTCTTAAGCGGATTACGGATGAGGCTGATGAAAACATATTCCGATTTTACGTCTTCAGCGTCATGAGTCGCGGGAGTTTGCACTACTTAGGGGACAACTTTTCAACTACTTTAGCGCTTGTCTGGGAAGGAGTGCTTGAAATCAATGGCGATGATTGCAGCGAGGATGAACTTATTACTAGACTTTTAGATGATAAATATAAGAAGGCTTTGGCAGAGGGAAACGCTCAACTAGCCAATGAGAGGGCCGGTACTTCTGGAGAGCAAATTCAAAACCAACCTAATACTAGCTTCCTGTTAATCCTATGGACCTTGGAGCTTCTGGTTCACAGACATTGGTTAACCTTCTTGATGTTCCCAAAGAGAAAGAAGTAGTTACTGAGGGGAATGCTAATATA
Organism: Allium sativum; assembly: GCA_030737875.1. Taxonomy (NCBI): domain Eukaryota; kingdom Viridiplantae; phylum Streptophyta; class Magnoliopsida; order Asparagales; family Amaryllidaceae; genus Allium; species Allium sativum. Next base: position 470,572,404 of record CM060920.1, on the reverse strand, counting down.
GAGAATATTACTGAGGAGCATAGTGGAGATGATGAAGCTGTTCACGAAGACACCGAGAATTGGAGAATTGAGCAGAGGAATGCCCATGAAAATCTTCTAGATGCAGGTAAAATCGAAACCAGTTATACGGTGTCATACTTAGAGTCCATTTTTAATTCTGCTAGGTCTCTTGCCTCTTATGCTCATTATCCCCATAATCTAGGTTTAATTTCACCCCTATCTTCTCCCGCTATAGGCAATGCAACAACAATTGAAGCTGCTATCACTGATTCACCCCTGATGACCATTCCTCTTGCTTCCGTTATTACTTCCCCTCCTCCTAGTAACACTTCCCTGCTTGTGATTGCAGTTCCCCACTCACAGGATGCAAGAATCAGTGCTTTCTCAGACTTATATGACGTTGACTACAATCTCAACGACGATATTTAGGCCATTGAAACGGATGAAAGCCCAAAGGATGCTTCCAAGGGTAAATGCAAGAAAGCTGCCAAGTCCTCATCATCTAAGAAGCACAAAAGAAGAAGAAGAAGAAAGACACATAAGCGATTACTTTATCTTCTCAAGAAAATCCGGATAATGTGGAAGAGACCCCTCCTCCTTCTTTTAACAAACCAGCTTTAAGGTCAGGTGATAGGAAGAAGTTGTATCGCTCGATACAAGCTTGTTTTGGTTCTCGATTATTCTCTTCTATATGTTGTATTCAGACCATTGTATATGCGGGTGTCGACCCCTGCTTATTACTTTATGTTTCTCTGTGTCTGATACTTATATGCTAGATTTATGACTTGTGACTTTGTGATTCTGCTATCTGATTAGGTGATGCTGAAATGAAACTATGTTCTGCTTTCTGTACTTAATCTTTTACTCTTAGCTTTGTCGTACCTTCTTATTCCGCATTCCACACCTGTTTTCTTTTCATGCTTGCATCACAGATTCTTTTTATCACAAGTCATTTTCTTTTGCAACATTTGGTATAACAATGATCTTACGGTACTTTTCTTTTTTAGTAAACAACAATTTTTCAGTTGTGACCACGAATAAGTGTTAACCGGGTTTATTCGACCAATTTTATTAGACTCCCTTTATTGTGACTAGAGTAGTTTCTTGAGATTTATTTTTTGTGAACGATCAACTTTGTACTCATCACAATGTCAAAGTTCCCGAATCTGCCTTAGTCATACCGAGGAAGCCAGCTCCACTGGTCGGAGTAAACCTTATGAGTGTTAAGCTTCATCGTAAAGTTGTGACGAGTTTATGGTATGTTTAAGCGAGCATTATTGAATTTCCTTAATGCGGTGGTATTGCCCCCATACCAAAATTTGTCACAGACTTTAAAAGATGAGCATGGCATTATGCGATCAATTTTATTTAGAATTTTTTGATCATGTGTTTTTGCCATTATTGAATTTCTTTGCATGACCGTGATCAAAAGTTTCCAGTTTTAGTCGATCCTACTCATGCCCTTTTTTGGCGATGAACTTTTGTTTTTGTTCCTCTGCTCGAGAGGTCTTATATTATATCTTCAACCATTTTTATTGCTAGCCTGGTAATCCAGGCCCTTCGGAGATTAGATTTGAACATATACCCCAGTAGAGGTCTTATTTTCCATTCCTCTAAAGAGTTATTTGTAAACCTGTTAATTGTTGTGACTGAATGACTCAACCACTTGTAGAATTTGTAGGGCGCCTTCTAAAAGAGCTTTGGGTCCGTCAATAACTGGATTTGGAAGACCCAGAATCAATAGCTGGATTTGGAAGACCCAACATCTGATCGGATTCCCCCGAAGGGGTCTTTTAGAACCTAGTGTTTATATCGCTATCCAACCATGTATTAATGGCTTCGACAATCAACCGAGTTCCCCACGAGGAGGTCTTTGGTTTTAAAGACCAGTGTTTATATCGCTATCCAGCCATGTATTAATGGTGTTGACGATGAACCGGGTGCCCCTCGAGGAGGTCTTTGGTTTTAAATGCCCAAGATCCGTCGCAATCCGGTCATGTATTCATGGCGTCAGCGATCGACTGGGTGCCCCTCTAGGAGGTCTTTGGTTTTATAATTGCATTGTTTCAGGGGGAAGACGCTAGTTTATTTATCGGTTTTTACCACGATTTGTCAGAACTAGGGCCTGGGACCTAGCAATTAAGAAGGTGCCCCTTTTATGAAACTTGCAGCTTTATCTATAACTTTGAGCACCACGCCATTTGACCATTCAATCCCGGGTGTTCCTTCCTTGCACTAATATGCTCCACATCTTCGAGTTGGTTGCAAATGATGTTTTAAGTATTGAGCAATGGATATTTGAGCTATCCTAATCGGGATGTGCTATAATGATCACCAGGTCTTATTAGGTCATAGATGCGTCAGCGTTCTTTTAATGGACCTGCAATCAAAATCGAGTCTTAGCAAACAGTTTGCGAATCGTACGATTTGGGCAAGTAAAGAAATTTCTTTCATTAGTACGTAAAAAGCTTGTAATGATGTTGCATGGTATTTACAATGCATGATATTTACAATGCATGATATTTACAACTTTTTCAGAACATAAGTGAACTAGTGACGGAGGTGTATATCATTCCATGCTCTCGGAAGTCGGATTCCATCCGTCGTTTTTAACTCAAATGTAACATCTGAGAATTTTTGATATATGGCCCCTCCTAGTTGGGTCCGAGTACTCCTGTTCTTGTCATGATTCTTTTCAGAACAAGTTCCCCAACTTGGAAGGTTCTACGCTTTACTTTAGCATTGAAATGATGAGCTATTCTCCTCTGATGCGCCATGACTCTGAGTTCTGATTCTCTTCTTTTCTCTTCAAGAAAATCGAGTGCTTCGAGTTGCAGTTTCTCATTCTCTTCTTGGTTGAAGTGGATTCTTCTATGAGTTGGGACCTCCGGTTCTACTCGGATCATAGCCTTAGGTCCAAACGCAAGCGAGAATGGAGTGTGCCTTGTCGCAGTTTTATGGGTGGTACGGTATGCCCATAGTGCAAGAAGAGGCTCGTCTACCCAAGCACCCTTAGCTTTTTCAAGCTGCTTCTTAATGGTTGACTTCAAGATTTTGTTGATTGCTTCGACGTGCTCGTTGGCCTGCGGATGATCAACGGCTGCAAAACTCTTCTTGATCTTGTACTTGGCACAAAAATCTAAAAAATCACCGCTCTCAAATTGAGTTCCATTATCGGTGATTAATTTCTGCGGTACACCGAACCTACAGATAATGTTCTTCAAGGAAAAATTGGTCACCTTCTTTGAAGTAATAGTAGCCAGCGGTTCAGCTTTAGCCTATTTAGTGAAATAGTCAACTGCTACTATTGCATACTTTATATTTGATTTAGCTGTAGGTAATGCTCCGATCAAGTCTATGCCCTAGACGGTAAATGGCCACAGGCTGACCATTTGAGTCAATTTTGTCGAAGGCGCTCTTGGAATTTTTGCAAATCTTTGGCATCTATCACATTTTCAACATAGGTCATTGCATCTAGGTTCACATCGGGCCAAAAGTAGCCATATCACAGAATTTTCTTGGCCAATGTTTGACCGCCTATGTGACCACCGCAATCTCCCTCATGTAACTCTGCCAAGATTGCTTTTGATTCCTCCTTTATTACACATCGAAGCAGTGGCATGGAGAATCCTTGTCTGTATAACTTTTCGTCCTGAATAAGGTATAATGGAGCTTTGCGTAATACCTTCCTTCGCTTTTTCGGCTCTTTGAGGAGTGTCCCGTTGAGGATATATTCCTTGATCGGAGTCATCCATGACATGGGATCTTCAACCGTCTCCATGATCCAGTCAACATCTTCTTCCTCAATGGTGGGAGTTGAAAGGACTTCTACAAGAATAAGGCCCATTAACTGTGCATCTGAAGAACTGTCATATTTGGCGAGAGAATCTACCTTTGAATTTTCTTCCTTTGGAATGTGAGATATAGTGTAGTGGTCGAGGTCGTTGAGAGGTTCCATAGCCTTGATAAGATAAGAAGGAAGGTTTCCAACTTTATTCTGGAACTCTTTAAGGACTTGACACACTACGAGTTGAGAATCATTAAAGATTTGCAAAATTTTCAGATTCAACTCTTTTGCCAGTTTTAGACCTGTTATTAACACCTCGTATTTGGCCTCATTATTCATTGTTGGGAACTCTAATCTTAGGGCGTAGCATAGAGAATGGCCATCTTGAGTTTCTAGGACAATTCCGGCCCCTGAACAATAATCATTTTTGGACCCATCAAAGTATAGCTTCCAACTAGCCACTGTCTCTGTTGGTTCTTCAATTTTCTCTCCCCTATCCATGAATTCGGCGATGAAATATGCTAAGGCTTGCCCATTAATAGCTCTTCGAGGATGATAAGTGATGTCATACTGGCTAAGCTCAATATTCCACTTCAATAACCTTCCCGAAGTTTTTGGGCGAAAAAGAACTTGCCTTAGCGGTTGATCGCTGAGAACTTTTATAGGACGGGATTGGAAATATGGTCTTAACTTCTTTGAGGCAATGAGCAGATAGTATGCAAGTTTTTCAAACTTTGGGTAATTTAACTCTGCCCCAGCGAGTCGCTTGCTAATGTAGTAATCTGGCCTTTGAACCTTAGCATCCTCCCGAATATGTGCAGCGCTTAAGGCATGAGACGAGACAACCGAATATAGGAATAACTCCTCTCCATCTCTGGGGTTAGAAAGCATTGGTGGATACTCCATGTGTTTAATCAATTCTTCGAATGCCGTTTGACACTCAGGAGTCCACTGAAAATATTTATTTCCCTTCCTTAAAGCATCGAAGAGTGGGATGCATTGATCCTCGCCTTTGAGATGAATCGGTTCAAGGCAGCAACTTTCTCATTCAAGCTTTGAAGCTCTTTCTTTGTCCTTGGAGCTCGCATTTCTAGTAAGGCTGTGACTTGAGAAGGATTTGCTTCAATGCCCTAGCATTTACTATGAACCCTAGAAATTTTCCCGACGAAACTCCAAATGAGCATTTAAGAGGATTTAGCTTCATGCCATACTTTCTAAGGATATGAAACATCTCACCTAGATTCTCCAGATGATTTTCTGCCTTCTATGACTTTACTAGCATATCATCTACATAGACCTCCATAGTGTTTCCGGTTTGGGATTTTGAACATGGAATTCACAAGGCGCTGATAAGTTGCTCCCGCATTCTTTAGTCCAAACGACATAACTTTATAGCAATATAGGCCTTTATCGGTTATGAAACTTGTGTACTACTCATCGGGCTTATGCATCATGATTTGATTATACCCGTAATACGCTTCCATAAATGATAACAGTTCATGCCTCGCAGTTGCATCGACAAGTTGGTCAATTCTTACTAACGGAAAACTGTCTTGAGGACATGCTTTGTTAAGGTCCGAGTAATCTATGCACACCCTCCATTTGCCGTTGGATTTTTTAACAAGGACCGGATTGGAAACCCAATCGGGATACATAGATTCTCGTATAAAGTTATTCTTGAATAATCAATCTACTTCTTCTTTTAATGCTACAAACCTCTTAGGTCCTTGAATTCGTCCTTTTTGTTTTACAGGAGTCAAACTGGGATTAATATTCAACTTATGGACAATTACATCTGGTGATATTCCACACATGTCGGAGTGCGTCCATGCGAAAACATCCAAGTTTGCTTTTAAAAACGATATCAAATCTTTCGACAACTTTAGGCCCAGCCGAGAACCTATCTTTAGGACTCGGTTAGGATCTTTATCGTGTACTGAAATGGAAATGGTGTCCTCAGCCGGTGTCGCTCTGTTTTCCCCTATATTGGCGTTTCTTGGATCAATTTCCTTCTGGGCTCCGCTATGCTCTCCAGTATGAGGGCCCCTCCCTAATTGCTATAAGGGGGGAACATGAATGCAGAGCGGAGGCTCCACATCCTTCTTCACTTCCTTCTTCCTTGCCTCAGCAAGCTCAACCAAATAGCACTCCCTCGCTGCTTGTTGGTCGCCTTTGACTATACCAACTCCATTTTCAGTAGGAAATTTCATTGTGAGGCACCACAGGGCCATTGTTATTCTGAACGCTACAAGGGTTGGCCTTCCAAGGAAAGCATTGTAAGCAGAAAGCTCATCAATTATGACAAATTCTTGCTTCAGTGTAGCCTTATGCTCTCCTTCTCCTAGTTCGACAAGCAAATTGATGATGCCAATTGGTTGAATGGATTGCCCCGTAAATTCGTGAATTTTGTTTTGGAAAGCTTTCACATCATCCATGGGAAGTTTCATCCTATGAAATGCATTGATGAAAAGGACATTAACAGATGCCCCACTATCAACTAGGACCCTTCTAACAATGGCTGGACCCAAGCCAATGGTTATCACCATTGGATCCACCGTTGGAGTTATGAGTCCATCTGAATCCTCATCTTTGAACACAATGGCATCCCATGGAATTCTCGGCATCTTAGCTGACATGGCTTCGCTCGTGATCATGAGATCTTCTCCTTTCAAAAGGTTCTTCACTTCTTTTGCGTATTTCACAATGTCCCCTTAGATTCTTCTGGCTGGGTGTGGCCCACCTGAAATGGTATTGATGATCAACCTTGGAAGTACAGGGATTGCAACATTCTCATTTTGCTTCGGTTGTCCCACAGACGTTCCCTGGCCTTGAGCATTTTGGGCGTTTTAGGGTTCTTTGCATATTGCTGAAGCTTGTTTTTCCTTATCAGTTCTTCGATTAAGCTCTTTAGGTGTTTGCATTCGTTTGTATTGTGACCTGGCTGGTTATGATACCGGCAGAACCTCCCTGACTTGATCGCAACATCACTGACCTTCACTTGTTTCGGTACTGGGTAATCTTCAGTGTCTTTGGTTGCCATGAAGATATTCTCTATGGTGTCGTTCAAAGGAGTCAATTCTGAATTCTTAAAGAAGCGAAGCTTTGTATTAGGTCGGTTGTCTCCTCCATCATTCCCTCTTTTCTGACCACCGGGATTCTTCTGGCCACCCTTTGCATCATTATTTTTCTTCTCGGGCTGTATACTGCTTTCAGGAACATCTATAGTATAGGCTAGATCCTCATCCACACCTATATACTCCTCAGCTTTGTCGAACAGTTCCTCAAGGGTACTTGGTTTTTTCTTTTTAATCCATCGTTCGAGCTTGGTCTTCTTGCTTATGGCTCCCTTCAAAGCCATTAGAACCAAATGAGGCTAATAGTTTCCAACCTTGGTTGCAACGGTGTTGAAGCGGGTGAGAAAGGCCCTTATGGATTCTCCTGGCTTTTGCTCAAGCTCGTTTAACTCCATTACATCTCGTACTTTCGTCGCTTGGAGCCTGAATTGTTCTCAAAATAGTTTGGCCAAGGTAGCAAAATCATCTACAGATCTGGGTGGTAGTTTTGTGAACCAAAGTGATGCGACTCCCTCGAGATAAGTCGGAAAATACAAGCAGTTCAACTTTGTCCGTGGATCGTGCTCCATCCATATGTTGATCGTATTTGAACAGGAACACATTGGGATCACTTGTTCCATTGTAAGCTTGGACTATTGGTGGTTTAAATATGTTTGGATATGGCACCATCTTTATCCTTTCTGCGAGTGGGGTTTTGGTGTGAGCGAATCCTCAATCCTTTTCATCATCCTGCTTCTTCAAGCTCTTTTCCATAATTTTGCGCACCATTTCCGATATGCGCTCTTCTTCGTTGATTTGGACCATGGGGCGGATGCCGTCATCTTTACCGGATGTATGCCTAAGCAAACGGTCATTGTTCAGATTCCGGGGCCCTGAGCCTCCCACTTGAGGAGGTGCCCCTTTGGTGGTTCCAAGCGCTTGTCGAGAAGTTGCTTTATCGGTATGGTTGCATGTAAGTGACTTAGCTTCCTTACATCGAGGATCTTTAGAATTTGTAATCTCTTGAATAGAATCTCCTTGATTAAGGCTTGAACAAGAGGAGCCCGCCTTCTCCGTATGATTGGTTTGAATGGACTTAGCACGAATGGTAACTTTCACCTTAGTGGCTTGCATGGCGAACATGGATTCAAGTTTCTTCAGCATGGCATTGTTTACAATGTCTATTTGGCTTGTTAAACTCATGGCAACTTCATCCAACTCTCATCTCGTTACGGAGGCTCCGGCCTTAGAACTTTCACCAACTTCAAATTGGTTGGTGAAGGGAGTATTCTCGTTGTTGGCGGCATCATCAACTTCATCGACAATTTTTCTAGCATTTTTCTTTGATGGTCTACCCATGGCTTCGGAAAGAGACTCAAATTTGATAGAAAGATCCTTGGTAGAGATAGGCTTAGATTCTCAATACAAGGCCTTCAACCTTGTGAGAGAGTATGAGGGAATGGAAGATCGAATGCGGCCCCACGGTGGGCGCCAAAATGTTTATACCAAAAACGGTATGAAACACAAAAGATACTCTTTCAAGTACTTCAACAAAAAGTATGTGGAGCCACAATCGCAAGCATAGAAAACTTTAAAATAAAACACAAGAGCATTTTTATAGTGGTTCGATCGCAAGAGATCTACATCCACTTTCACGTAGGATTCCATTATCAATTTATCAATTACATCGTTTGATTCACCTTTATAACAAGTTTTATCACTCTCTCACTTGTAGATCACACTTGAATTCATAAAAAGTGATGAAGAAATGGAATGACCAGCGGAGATAAGGTATGATCGTAGAAGGATTGGAAGGATTTCTTCAAGTGTTTGAACTTGGATGATAGATCTCTAACTCTTAGATCACTTGGATGAATTTGATGAAAGCCATGATCAATGAATGAATGAATCTTCACTTGATGATGATGGATGAGTGTTAAAATAGTTGTGGAGAGATTTTAGCAGCACTTCGTGGCAAGGGAATTCGTCCCCCATTAAAGTGGGGTTGGACCTCTATTTATAGGTGTAGAGAATGTGGTGATATAGTACTATGGACCGCCGATTGGTATTTGTTGATATTTACCAGTCTGCCACTGGCCAGCTGTCTCCAGCTGTCAATAATCATCTTCTCCTATCGATCGGTACCCCTCTTCTTCGATCGACCGGTGTCATTCTGGAGCACACAATCGACACCCTCCTCTAGGCCATTTGCACTGATTGCCCAGTGTTTATGAGTTCAGCCGAATGGTATGCTTAGCCTACTACCAATCGGTATGTATATGAAATATCTTGTTGCTGTGAGTCCCCGCTCTCTCACCGATAGGTGGTACCGTGCTTTGACCGATTGGTGCTCTGTTCTTACATGGATGAAGTTTTTTGATATTGATCAGATCACTTTGCGCACATACCGATCGGCATATCCCCATCTTGCATATAAGGAGTGCTCTGGCTCTTCTACCGATCGGTGTGCCTATGCTTCTATTGACCGGTGGTGTTGAATAGGAAGTGAATTAGGTATTTTCGATGACGGCTTCGACCAATTAGTTATGATGCCTTAACTTTATCAATGTAACGATTCATCGAAGTGCATACGATTTTTAGGGAGTAAACAGATATGTAATGAAGAATTTTATCCTATAAAATGCTGGATTTTTAACACTACCAACATATTAAAGTCCATATTATTACATCATAATTGTTTCGTCCTAGCTCTGTCATGTCACAATGATTAGTATTGAGGAGTGGTGTCACCTCTTTTTAATATAGAAGGATGATAGTAATGATCTGAAAGGTGTTTGCATCCCTTGCATCAAGAGGATTCAGTCGCCTTCCATAGGTTATGGAATCAAAATGCTCTCTTCCATCCAGAAACCGTGGTATCATCTCTCATTTTTTTATAGTGAAATGGCATCGTCCATCTTTCTTCAGCTTGGTGTATCACTTTCATCCAATCCCAAAGCCACTACACCTTTTAACAATACTGAAGATTATTGCGTAGTGTCATTCTAGACGGGCTCTGATACCAAGCTGTGACGCCCCAACCCGAGACCTTCATTAGTAAAGATGTAACACCCCGTGAATTCTATAACATTAGGCTTCACAAATTAAAGTGTAATTAATTCTAAATGAAAGAATTGAGGGAAAAGGGTTACCCCATTGCGTTCGTCTTGGAATTCTTCTTGAGATAGAGTCCGAGTTTGCGCGAATCGGACTCTGTATGAAGGAGTTATGACCTTCAGAAGTTTCAGAATAAAATTTAAATTCGAACTGCACAGTTTTTAATTCGAAATTCGAAAACAGGTTCAAACTAGGCTGGGCGAGAAAATTCCCGCCCAGAGACCAGGTCGACCATGGTGTCGACCTGGCCACCCCAGGTCGACCAAAGTGTCGACCTGGGTGTCGACCTGCCAGTCGACCTGCCTGGTCGACCTGGCTGGCTAGGTCTGGCTCTGGCTCGAATTTCTGTGGCTCTGTGTGTCACTAGGGCAGACGTGTCACCTCTTGATTGGCTCTTTGAACTTTGTTTGGTCTAGATTCCTCCTGTCTTCATCTGACGGCTCAAAACAATTTAAAAATTTATAAATACACCCTAAGTCTCAACTGAAAATTCACACAAAAAATAAGATGGGAGTCGTCATGCTGCTAGGAAGGAATTAAGCATAGCCGTCAAGAGAGAAAAGCTTAGAGACGAATCAAATTAAGAAGAAGATTAAAGTTTAATCAAATTAATCAATGCAACGTTAGTTTACCCAAAGGAGCGCATCTCAATTTCAGAATTCAGAATTCAGAATTCAATATTCTGCATTCGTTGTAAGTATAGTGACCTTTCAAAATATGAATAAAACTGTGATGTGATTCGATGTAAATGAAAATAGAATTGGGTTATTGTATAAATTCTGTGTATTGTAGTGTTTCTATCATGACTTGTGTATTGATGTTTGTGGCATAAATTTGATTGATGCAAGCCTATTGAACAATTGTATATGAAAACAATGGCACTTGCAAGTTTGTGGCAAAAACTAGAATTCGATCCCTTTATGTTTATACCTATGGCATGGACTATATACATTCACTAAGTCTAAATTAAGGCTTATGTAAACATGTTCTAGATTTGAAACCTTTTATGCCTACTTGACCCAAAAACTATGATATCATTCTCATGTTTATTTGCAAGTATAATTGGATCTATGTTAAGTATCGTTTGGATTTCATAAACTATGCAAGTTCATGTTTATTTGCAAGTATAATTGAATCTATGTTAAGTATCGTTAGGGTTTCACAACCTATGCAAGTTCATGTTGAAATAAGCTATGTGATTAGATGTTATAATTGGATATTTTGGTGAATATACAACATGCTAGTTTTGTGGTTGACATTATGCCAAGTTAAACATGTTTAAACACAAGTTTGTATTAGCCTAGACTATGCCATTTCATATGTCACCTACTTAGTTATACTTCGATTTGAATGCAAGTTCACATGATCCATATTATATGTTAGTATCGCTAAATTGCAAGTTCATGCGCCACACACCTTTATATATTACATGTTCTTGATTTCCCCTTTTTCTCACGTTTATAAAGTTGGGCTGAATTGTGACAAGCCCAACACATGTTGCGAACAAACGGGGGTAATAACGTTGGGTCTAAAACATGAAAATATATGTTGGCATGGTTGGCACATGCCAACGACAATGACATTTAAGCGGTATGAATTGATATACCCAAGAATAAAATATATGACATTTACATATATAATTGTGAAGTAATAAAATATGTAAATTTAGAAAACACGATATGCTTAACCCGAGGTTGGATTGAGTTGTGATTTAAACCTGCCCGGACCCGCCCGGCTGTCCAGTAGTCACAACAATATCTATCCAATGTGGGTGGTTAAGCATTGAGCCCAATAATGACCCGAGGTTAGACTGAGCTACGGTGTAAACCTACCCGGAACCGACCGGCACATCCAGTAACCGTAGCAATACCTGTCTAATGTGAGTGGTCTGGTGCTCTAAGAGGCTAAGGACAGATGGTAGGGTTAAGTCAACTATAACACTTAACCAAATTCATCAAATGTTAACAAGAATTGATGGGTGGGGTTAGGTAAATACAGACACTTAACCACTTCACATGTTTGACTAGAAAATCCTGGTAATAAGGGACCCGTTTCAGCAGTAACCCAAGTTAGGTATCATGGTACCCTGAAACTAGGCAGGGTGGGGCACGATTACTGGGCTGATTGTAAGCGGTCAAACGACGGCGGTGGGTGCACAGTGTAGGTATAATGGGGTGCGGGCGTGCACACACTCGGGAGAAGACAACCAAGGCATTGGGGACACCAGTAGTATAACCTATGCCATCTAGGATTTGTGTCAGGGCCGCCACCATGGTTCTTGATACACCCCATGGTGGGACCAGCATAGGTATCTGCAATTCTTGGGGGCTGTATGACACATGTTAATGCGTGTATGAGCCGATCTTTAAATAAAAATGGGGATCACTTCACCCTCAGCATGGGGTGCCAGTTAAAGTAAGCTCAAGTAGGTGCAGAGATATAGTATGGGTGCGATAGTACATTCGACACTTCCTTAGCTTGTGACACTTTCCTATTTTCGGTTTATGTCTATCATGCCCTTTTTCTTATTCACATACTGAAGAGTTACTGGATTTACTCAAGCTTTATGTCTGACTCTATTTTCTTTTCGTCTTCTTTTCTTTCGTTTCCCCCCCAGGTCCACAGGGAGGAAACAACTCAGCTCAGTCAGACTCTTTACAAGCTCCAACAACGTAAATGTATGATTTGGATCGCTTTTGCTCGGATTATGGCTTTGGATATCACTATGGGGATTTTTTTCACTTTATTTATGTTTTTTGCTTCTTTAATAATCAAGACAGTAATGAGGTTGTAATGTTGGAAGTATTTTGAGACAATTATGGAATGTTTTGTTTGAACACGTATTAATGAAATAAAAGTCTGTTTGGTTTCCGTTGTTTAAAATATGTGTATTTATATCTGTCTTGAATTTATCTGTGGCCTTTACTTATAAACCTCCACCAAAGTTAAGGCACTCCCTTTGTGAGTGACCATAATGGAGGTGGGGTGTTTCACTTGGTATCAGAGCATAGGTTTACCAGACAAGATAAAAGTTTTTGAAATTGTTTTCAAAAAAGAAAGTTTAAAGAAGCATTTTTTCAAGAAAAAAATGTTATATTTTTAAAAAACGCATAATCCCCTAAAGCCATGTGCACTATCTCTCTCTATCCTTCGTTTTGAATCTTTCCTTTCTGTTTCAGCATGTTTGGGGACCTTACTCCCCAGCTACAGATGCTCTTACTCCTCCTCCTCCTCTACGTGAACCAGCAAACGAAAGAATCGCCGAACAAGAAGACGGATAATAGTCAAGGAGGAAAGGACCACAACAATAATAACAAGACACGTGAGAAAAGGAAATGTTATTTCTGTGGCATTGTTGGGCATGTGGTGAACGACTACAGAAAGAAGAAGAGGAAGATGAGTGCTACTTGCTTCCATTGTGGTGAGGATGGACACATGGCTAAGGACTGCCCTAAGAAGCAAGGGCAAGGCCCGCAAGCAGGACCTTCTGGGGATACCTCTTTAACTTCTTCTCCTAGATGCTTTGTTTTATCCTGCTTATCTTCTCAATCCTATCTTGAGAACTTTAGGTAGAAATATTTCTGTGGAAAGCTTAGTTTATCTGTATGATCATCCAGTTCGCACTCTCTTTGATTCTGGTGCATCACACTCCTTTATTTCATCTGCCTTAGTAGAATCTCTACATCTAGACACTAGTATGGTAGAAGATCCCTTAGTAGTTTCAAATCCAATTGGGGGCTCCGCTTACTTGTCAATGGTTTGTTTGGGTTTGAAAATCTCTATTCTCAGCATTGAGTTTAGTTGTAATGCCTTTGTTTTGGGCTTCTCGGGATATGGTTTGATCTTAGGCATGGACTGGTTATCCAGTAATGGGGCCATCCTTGATTGTGAGAAAAGAGTAGTTAGACTCTTGACTCGGCTTGGTAACACTCTAGAAATTTCTTGTAATCCCTTGAATGCTGTTATGCTTGTTATCTAGAGTCGCTTGATGCTTCTGATGAGAATTTGCAATTAGTTAGAGTAGTCTGGGAATATCCGAATGTTTTTGAGGAGGTGAAGGGCTTACCTCCGAGGCGGGAAATAGACTTCCGCATATATCTTATGGATAATGCAAAGCCTGTAGCTTTACCTGTCAGACACATGGATCCAAAGGAGAGAAAGGAGCTCAGCAAGAAGGTTAAAGAACTTCTCGAAAAGGGGTTCATTAGATGGAGCATTTCGGAATGGGGTGCTCCAGTGGTGTTTGCAACCAAAGCGGATGGTTCGCTTCGCCTTTGCGTCGACTATAGGGAGTTAAACAAATTGACCAAGAAAAATAGGCACCCTCTTCCCCGAATCGATGATTTGTTTGATCAGCTTGTAGGAGCGTCGGTCTTCTCCCAACTTGATCTGGCAACTGGGTTCCATCAGCTAAGAGTAGCTGAAGATAGCATTGATAAGACGACGTTCAGAACCCCAGACGGTTTCTTCGAGTGGCTTGTCATGCCTTTCGGCTTGACAAATGCACCCGCTTATTTCGTTGACCTAATGAGCAGGGTGTTCAGAGAATTCCTCAACAAATTCGTGGTTGTCTTCGTAGACGATATCTTAATCTTTTCAAAGAATGAGGAAGAGCATGCTCAGCATCTGAAAGAAATCATGGAAACTCTCCGTTCACATCAGCTAAAAGCCAAATTCTCCAAGTGCAACTTTTGGAGAAAGGAGGTAAGATTTCTGGGGCATATAGTGTCCAAAGAGGGGTTGGCTGTGGACCCCGTGAAAGTGGTGGCAGTACAAGATTGGAAGACACCAAGAAATGCAATCGAAGTTCGAAGCTTTCTTGGGCTAGCCGGTTCTTACCAAAAGTTTATTAAGGATTTCGCGAAAATCTCAACCCCACTCACAAGGCTAACAAAGAAGAATCTGGCGTTCACTTGGGATTTGGACTGCGAGTTTGCTTTCCAACGATTAAAAAGGGCTCTCACAACAGCCCCAGTTCTGACCTTGCCAGATGGAAGCAAAATGTTCACAGTATACACGGATGCATATGGAACGGGACTAGGCGTTGTTCTAATGCAAGAAGGAAGGGTAGTAGCTTATGGTGGAAGACAACTGAAAGTTCATGAAAAGAACTACCCAACCCACGATCTTGAGTTAGCCGCCATCGTCTTTGCGCTTAAGTCTTAGCGCCATTATCTCCTAGGCGAGAAGTTTGAATTATACACTGACCATAAATCGTTGAAATATCTCTTCTCGCAGAAGGATCTTAACTTGAGGCAGCAAAGATGGATGGAGTTTCTTGCCTCGTATGACTTTGAAATTTCCTATACTCCCGGAAAAGGCAACGTGGTAGCAGACGCGTTGAGCCGAAAGAAACTGACTTTAAACCAACTCTTTGTGGAAAGGCAAAGCTTGGAGTATATAGCCAGTTTTAACTTTAGGCCCTCCTCGGATTTTGTACCGGATTTACTAGCATCTCTCGAAGTATGCCCTACTCTCTTGGACTCAATAGGGGCTGCACAACGTGAAGACCCTCAGCTTGTTGATGTGATTGATAAACTTATTAGGGGTGAGACTTCTAGTCACCTCAGTAGATACGCCATCGATGATAAGGGTTGGCTGTGGCGAGATGGAAGATTATGCGTCCCATAAGCAAGGGAGTTGACAAAGAAGGTTCTCGAGGAAGCGCATCATTCCAAGATGACTATACACCCTGGCGGTGAAAAGATGTACAAGGATATAAAAGGACTTTCTTTTGGAGCGGCATGAAGCAAGACGTGGCAGATTTCGTTTCTAAGTGCATGACCTGCCAACAGGTCAAGGCGGAACAGAAGAAGCCTGGAGGACTACTTCATCCTTTAGAGGTCCCACAGTGGAAGTGGGATAGCATTTCAATGGACTTCATTGATGGACTGCCTAGGTCGAGAAGAGGCAACACTAGCATTTGGGTAATAGTGGATAGGCTTACTAAAAGCGCCCACTTTTTACCTATCAAGAGTAGAAGGATTGCCGCATCTCTAGCATCTCTTTATCTCAAGGAAATAGTTCGACTCCATGGGATACCCTCCAGCATTGTTAGTGACCGAGACCCTATCTTCACAAGTGAGTTTTGGCGGAGCCTGCAAGAAGCTGTAGGCACACAGTTATGTTTGAGCACGACCTATCACCCCCAAACCGATGGCCAAACGGAAAGGGTGAATAGTGTTTTGGAGGATCTTTTAAGACTTTGAGTTCTTGACTTTGGAGGGACGTGGGAGGATCACCTTCCTTTAGTAGAATTTGCCTACAACAACAGCTACCAAGCTACCATAGGCATGGCACCCTTCGAAGCCTTGTATGGAAGACCGTGCAAATCACCAACTTGTTGGTGGGAGTCTACAGATAAGCTTATACTTGGGCCAGACATGATTCGAGAGACTTCGGAGAAAGTGGACTTGATACGTAGGAGAATGAAGACGGCACAAGACAGACAAAAATACTACGCCGACAAAAGAAGGACCGACCTTGAGTTCGAGGTTAGGGACAGGGTTTTCGTTAAGGTGTCTCCTTTAAGGAACGTCGTTCGCTTTGGATCCGCAGGAAAGCTAGCACCAAGATTTGTAGGACCGTTCACTATCATCGAGAAGGTTGGGAAGATGGCCTATAGATTAGAGCTATCCGAGAGACTGGCCGGAGTTCACAACGTCTTTCATGTTTCTCACCTCCGGAAGTGTTTGCATGAGTCTGCGGAAGTGGTGGAACCTAGCATTCTAGAAGAAGCCGAAGTGGAACGTGAAGCAACTGTGAGGAAAGTTCCTACCCGCATCTTAGGAACTGAAGTGAAAAAGCTACGCAACCGCACAGTCAAACTCGTTAAAGTTCAACGGAGCGATGCCGAGGAAGACGCGACTTGGGAAACTGAGGACAGAATGCGCGCTGCCTACCCTCTTCTTTTTGAGGGTACATCTTTGATCTCTCTTTTTCCTTATGTTATGCTTTATCTATCTTTTTAGGTATATCTCCTCGGTCCTTTTCCTAACTCCTTAGGTAGAAAACAAATGGATGCAAACATGTATTTGAAAACATGTTATGGATGATGGCTGCAAATGGTTGCTAGTGATTGCTAGTGGTTGCTCGTGGATGCATATACACACACACACACACCCTAGGTTATAGATCGGCTCAGTCACTTCATATTGCATATGCATATATGTATTCTCATTTGTATATGATTGAAACTTGATATGCTGTCATGTGGTCGTCGCATTTGTATGAATAGTTGTGCACTCATGTAGAATTATCAGTAGGAAAAATTTGCATACATAATGGATTCATGAAACTTACATGATTCGCATTAAGGAGGTCAACTGAATCAGTAGACCGCCTGATTTCTGCATTAGATAAGAACATATACACACACTATGCATATGATCACAAAGCATTAGAAGTCTTTTAAGGACAGTGGATGCCTGTGTTTGTTGGTTGAGTAGATGGACTGTTGGATGGTAGGATATACATTCTTCCTAACTTGAAGATTTCGGGGACGAAATCTTTTTAAGGGGGGAGAATGTAACACCCCGTGAATTCTATAACATTAGGCTTCACAAATTAAAGTGTAATTAATTCTAAATGAAATAATTGAGGGAAATGGGTTATGCCATTGTGTTCGTCTCGGAATTTTGCTTGAGATAGAGTCCGAGTTGGCGCGAATCGGACTCCGTATGAAGGAGTTATGACCTTCGGAAGTTTCAGAATAAAAGTTAAATTCGAACAGCACAGTTTTTAATTCAAAATTCGAAAACAGGTTCAAACTGGGCTAGGTGGGAAAATTCCCGCCCAGAGACCAAGTCGACCATAGGGTCGACCATGGTGTCGACCTGGCCACCCCAGGTCGACCATAGTGTCGACCTGGGTGTCGACCTGCTAGTCGACCTGCCTGGTCGACCTGGCTGGCTAGGTCTGGCTCTGGCTCGAATTTCTGTGGCTCTGTGTGTCACTAGGTGTAACACCCCTTATGTTGAATAACTTGCTATAATATAAAACAGGGCAGAATTAAATTTTAAAATATGAATCAGGGGAAACGGGCTATGCCATTGCGTTCGTCTCGGAAAAATACGCGAAATAGAGTCCGAGTTTTCGAAAATCGGAGTCCGTATGACCCAGTTAAGGCCCGAAGAAGTTTTCAGAAATTCAAAACTGATTTAAAAACAGAAATTTCACATTTCAGAAGAGGCGGGAAAAATTCCCGCCAGGCAGAGGGAGTCGACCCTAGGGTCGACATGGGTGTCGACCCCCTCCCTAGGGGTCGACCCAGGGGTCGACACAGGGGTCGACCCCCCCCCCCCCCCGTCGGTCTGTGTGACCTGGGTGCACCATTTTGGCTTTTGGGCTGTGCTTGGTGGCTGGTGACGAAATCTGACGGCTCTAATCTAAATTAGGGTTAATCTAAGGGCCTAAACTAAATCTTAATTCTATAAATACACCCTAAGACTACCCTAATTCATACTAAAAATAGTTACAACGTCATTATGCCGTCAAAATGCAACTTGAAGGAGCCTCCATCAAATTGTAGAAGAAGATAGCCTCTCAAATCAACCTCTAATCAACTCTAGCAACTTAATCTTCTTCATAGGAGTGCTAATCAACAAGTTGTGAGTGTCTATAGCCTTAATGACCAATTGTTGAAATGATTATGATAGGATATAATGAAGTTATGGCTATGAATGTGGATCAATGCAAGTTATGTTATCATATGCTATGTGTTCATGATGTTATGCAAGTTATATGCTATGTGATCATGATGTTATGCAAGTTATGCAAGTCATATGCTATGTGTTCATGATGTTATGCAAGTTATGCAAGTCATATGCTATGTGTTCATGATGTTATGCAAGTTATGCAAGTCATATGCTATGTGTTCATGATGTTATGCAAGTTATGCAAGTCATATGCTATGTGTTCATGATGTTATGCAAGTTATGCAAGTCATATGTTATGTGATCATGATGTTATGCAAGTCATATGCTAGGTGAACATGATGTTATGCAAGTTATGCAAGTTTTAGGCTATGTGTTCATGATGCTAGTTATGCGAATCGCTATGATAAACATTGATCCATTATGACACCATGTTATGCAAGTTTGGTGTTTGATTATATGCAAGTTCATATATGATATGTTATGCAAGTTTGGTGTATGATTATATGCAAGTTCATATATGACATGTTATGCAAGTTTGGTGTTTGATTATATGCAAGTTCATATATGATATGTTATGCAAGTTTGGTGTATGATTATATGCAAGTTCATATATGACATGTTATGCAAGTTTGGTGTTTGATTATATGCAAGTAACATGTGCAAGTTTACACCTTTGTATGATATGCATACATAAGCAAGTTAACCCCTTTGTATGTCATACATACATATGCAAGTTTACCCCTTTGTATGACATAAGTAACTTATGCAAGTTAACCTCTTTATGACATATGTGATTCATGCAAGTTTGGGTTGATTATTTATGCTAGTTGGGTTTGATGCTATATGCATGTTGACACCTTTGAAACCCATGTTGATGCTAATGTTATGCAAGTTGAACCCATTGTATTTGTGATGAATCTTCCCTTTTAAGTATGTCATGTTAGCGAATTACGCGGGGAACGATGGGGTTAATATTCATGTTAATGAAATGGTGTGAAGATGGTATGATTATGCATACCATAAAGTGGATGGACATAATTGAGTCAATTATGTACATCGTTAAATTTGTAATTAATTAGGGATCATTAATACAAATTATGGGGGTGATTAATTAGGTGTAATTAATCGACTAAGACACGAGGTTGGTCTCTTTTGTAGCATAAGACTGCCCGGAACCGACCGGCAAATCCAGCGGCTACAAATGATTGGCCCAATGTGAGAGGTCTTAGGCATAAACTAAATACGTGACAAGTGTAAAGACACGAGGTTAGACTCGGTTATGGCGTAAGGCTGCCCGGACCCGACCGGCAAATCCAGCTGCCATAAAAGATAGTCTAATGTGAGAGGTCTTTGCAAAGGTTACGGTCTTAATCAATTAAGAAACACTTAACCAGATAAGCATGTAGTGGGGCATGAGGGGTTAAGTGGGTGCCTTGGGTGGCATGTGGAAAAATCTAGTGGTTGCCTTGGGTGGCAATAGAAAATACGATTAGAATACTTAACCAAAGTGGAACATGTAATTAAACATGATTAAAGGGTTAAGTAAGTGCCTTGGGTGGCATGGGGAAGATCTAGTGGTTGCCTTGGGTGGCAATAGAAGATAAGATTAGAATACTTAACCAAAGTGGAACATGTAATTAAACATGATTAAAGGGTTAAGTAAGTGCTTTGGGTGGCATGTGGAAATCAAGTAAGTGCCTTGGGTGGCATGGGAAATCTAGTGAGTGCCTTGAGTGGCAATTAAAATATGATTAGATGACTTAACCAAACTTTAAACATGTAAGTGGACATGATTATTCAAAAGGGTTAAGTGGGATACACTAGAAAATGTGACAAGCTTAGGTGGGTAGCTTGTGGGGGCCCATTTCAACCAGTAACCCATATGTATCTTAGTGGGCTCGACCCATGTCGAGGACGGGACACGCGTACTGGGCTTGACTATAAGAGGCCAAAAACGGGTTAGCGGTGGCAACGCAAGTCCAACGGGTTTCATATGCGTGTGTGAACCCGGGCTGGTAGGTAAGACGTTGTTGCATCGTGTAGGTATAAGCCGTGCACCATTTGTTGTATCGGATTGCCACTTTGGGGAGTGATACACCCCACTGTGGGGCCAGCACGGGTATCTACGGTAGGGAGCCGATCGCTTGGGGAGTAGTGGGTACACCTAGTGGAGATAGGGGCAGACGGCACCTATGTAGTCAGCTAGGGGTACACGAGACTACTATTAAGATTACTAAGTACAGGGTACACCTAGTGGAGATAGGGGCAGCTAGGGGTACACGAGACTACTATTAAGATTACTAAGTATAGGGTACACCTAGTGGAGATAGGGGCAGACGGCATCTATGTAGTCAGCTAGGGGTACACGAAACTACTAGTTAAATTTTCTAAGTCCTTGGGTGAGATCAACCTTTAAGTAGGAATTACCCTTGGGTGGGTAGATCTGGTGTGGTGCAGTGTAGTATTTATCCTTGGGTGGATAGGCGCGTCTTTACCGTTATCTTAGTTCATCCTAAGTCTAGTTGGCTGCTTAGTGTAGTCATTTATCCCCAGTCATACCGTACCAGGTTTATATCATACCATAATTACTTTAATGATTGTATTGTTAAAGTTATAGGGCTCACTCAGACTTATGTCTGACCCCGTTGTTTTTATCTTTTTCCCAACCCTCAGGTTATCAGAGTGGGCCTAGCACTAGTGGGCTTTGATCGGATTGCTTTATCTATCTTTTGGAGCTTGGACTCTTGGAGTAAAGCTCGGTTATCTTTTCTATTATGGCTATTAGTTATGAAGTGGGATTATGTACTTATGTTTTAACGAGGTGGATATTTTGTACTTGACTCTTGTTGGTTTTTGATATGTAACCAAACATGTTTACCTTCTGCTGCAATGAAATGATGTTTTAAATTTCAAGTATTACTTATATCTGTCTTGTTGTAATTTTTCTGTTCTATATTCACATAAGATACTCCACCGATGCTATGGCATTCCCTTAGTGAGTGACCGTAGCGGGTGTGGGGTGTTACACGTGGTATAAGAGCTTAAGGTTACCGGAACAGATAAATTTTTATTTTTAGAAAACTATTTTTCTAAAAACATTTTTGGAAGAAGTATTTTCAAAAAACATGTCTTTTAAGAGAAAAGTTTTTGAAAGAAAAGAACATAATCCCCAAGAGCCATATATCCTTCCTTCGATTCTCCGTTTTGAATCTCTTCCTCTATCTCTTTTTGAATTTCCCCTCCGCATATAGATGTCTTTTTAAGATAATTAAGGACTTCCGTATGAAGGACGGAAGAACCACTTCAAGGGACTAAGAAGGTTGTCGGGCTAAGAAGTTAGTCCAAGGAGGTGGAGGGCTTATGGGTACCTTTAAGATGGACGAGGGAGGAAAGTTCAAATAGCTATTAGCTAAATAAAGGACGAAACCTCATCGTGGTGAGAGGTCATGGAAGGAGAATGTGAAGGAGAAGGCCAGTTGTTTTGGAGAAATAGGACACCTTATTAGGATTGTCCAAAGAGGTAAGGACAAAGTACAGGATCTTCTGGAGGGTAGATGTATTCCCTCACGGCTGGTATACCCGATGGGGGTAGGACCGTCTAGGTTGAAATTTGGTTCTCTCGAGCATCCTGTTCAAACTTTATTCGACTATGGTGCATCGCATTCGTTTATCTCATCATCGTTAGTTGAGTCACTGCACTTAGACACCAGTCTAGTAGATGATCCCTTGGTTGCTTCAAACCCAATTGGGGGCTCCACTTATTTGTCCATGATATGTTTGGGTTTGAAGATTTCTATACTTAGCGTTGAGTTTAGATGTGATGCTTTTGTTTTGGGCTTCACGG
The DNA here is from genome assembly GCA_030737875.1 of Allium sativum. Lineage (NCBI taxonomy): Eukaryota > Viridiplantae > Streptophyta > Magnoliopsida > Asparagales > Amaryllidaceae > Allium > Allium sativum. The sequence goes on along the minus strand of CM060920.1, from coordinate 470,549,946 downwards.
GCTATGGGTTGATTTTGGGCATGGACTGGTTATCCAGTAATGGTGCCGTTCTTGATTGCGAAAGGAGAGTTGTTAGGCTCATGACCCGCTTGGGTAACACTCTCGAGATCTCTTGTAATCCCATAAAATCTGTTATGCTAAGTTATCTTGAATCGCTTGATGCTTCGGTCGAGAGTTTGCGATCTGTTAGAGTGGTCCGGGAATACTCGGATGTGTTTGGGGGAGGTGAAGGGCTTACCTCCGAAGTGGGGGGATAGACTTCCGAATATATCTAGTGGGCAATGCTAACCCAGTATCTTTGCCAGTGCGCCACATGGCTCCTAGTGGAAGGAGGGAACTCCATAAGCAAGTAGGGGAGTTGCTTGAGAAGGGGTTCATATGACGAAGTATATCGGAGTGGGATGCTCCAGTAGTTTTTTCCACGAAGGCGGATGGGTCCCTCAGACTTTGTGTAGACTATAGAGAACTGAACAAGCTCACAAAGAAGAATAGACACCCATTGCCAAGGATTGATGATCTCTTTGATCAGTTGGTTGGCGCCTCAGTGTTTTTGCAGTTGGACTTAGCCACGGGGTTTCATCAGTTGAGAGTGGCTGAGGATAGTATAGAGAAGACTGCCTTTAGGACTCCGGATGGTTTCTATGAGTGGCTTGTGATGCCATTTGGTTTGACGAACGCCCCTGCATACTTTGTTGATTTGATGAGTAGGGTGTTCAGGGAGTACCTAAATAACTTCGTAGTGGTCTTTGGGGATGACATCTTGGTCTTTTCTAAGAGCGAAATAAGTTTTCGTATGTGCTTAATAGGTTAAGCAAAGCCAGTTATTTGATCAACGGTGGTTTTGGAGCGAGACTGGCAAGGACATCCAGAGTTGGACAAGTGCTTAATTATTTAGCCGTTTTTACTAGTATCATCTCATGTAGGTCGTCTGAATTCGAAGGAGGTGTCCCTTGGGTGTTTGTCTGATATTGGTTTAGGCCTTTGGGGCTTGCACTTGGGGGATGTCGAGTTCGACTAGGATGGTCTGTGTGAGAGATGGATAGTTGTGACGATTTTTGCATGGGAGAATATCCTGGTTTTCTCTAGAGGTGGAGAAAAGCATGCCCTACATCTTAGGAAAGTGTTGGAGACTCTTCGAGCACATAGTCTTAAGACAACAAAGGTGGATGGAATTCTTAGCATCCTATGATTTCGAGATAGCGTATACCCCTGGCAAGGGTAACGTGGTGGCGGACGCCTTAAGCAGAAAAAGGTTGTCCATGAGTCCATTGTTCGTGGAACGACGAAGCTTGGAATTTATCTCGATGTTTGATTTTAGACCTTCCGTTAACTTTGTACCCGGTTTGCTAGCATCCTTAGAGGTCAGACCTACTCTTTTGGGACGGCTTGGCGAGGCACAGCGAGACGACCCACAGTTGGTTGAGTTGGTAGAGAGGCTCACAAGGGGGGAGTCGTCCAGCCATTTGAGTAGGTACACCCTAGACGATAGGGGGTGGTTGCTTAGAGACGGTAGACTCTGTGTACCGCAAGACGAGGGTTGGAGGAAGGCTATTCTTGATGATGCACATCGTTCGAAGATGACCATTCATCCCGGTGGGGACAAGATGTACCAAGACATGAAGCGAGTTTTCTTTTGGGCCGGTATGAAGAAAGATGTGGCCGAGTATGTCGCTAGATGCTTGGTGTGCCAACAGGTGAAAGCGGAGCAAAAGAAACCTGGTGGGTTGCTTCATCCATTGGAAGTTCCGCAATGGAAGAGGGATAGCGTCTCGATGGATTTTATTGATGGGTTACCGAGATCGAGGAAGGGTAATACGGGAATTTGGGTTGTGGTAGACATACTTACTAAGAGCGCCCATTTCATACCCGTGAAGAGCAAGAGGACTGCTACATGGCTGGCTTCAGTTTATCTTCGAGAGATAGTTCGATTGCATGGGGTACCTTCTAGCATAGTGAGTGATCGAGATCCTATCTTCACTAGCGAGTTTTGGAAGAGTTTGCAAGAAGCGGTGGGGACTCAGTTGTGTTTGAGCACCGCATATCATCCTCAGACGGACGGCCAGACCGAGAGGGTGAATCGTGTTCTAGAAGACCTTTTGAGGCTTTGTATCTTAGATTTTGGAGGTACATGGGAAGAGCATCTTCCATTGGCGGAGTTCGCGTATAATAACAGCTTTCAGTCCAGTATTGGTATGGCTCCTTTTGAAGCTCTTTGTGGAAGGCCTTGTCGATCACCTACATGTTGGTGGGAATCTACGGATAAGATCTTGCTTGGGCCTGATATGGTTAGAGAGACTTCGGAAAAGATTGATTTGATTCGAAGAAGGATGAAAGCAGCGCAAGATAGGCAGAAATCTTACGCGGATAAGAGGAGGACGGATCCTGAGTTTGATGTTGGGGACATGGTCTTTGTCAAAGTATCTCCATTACGGAATGTTGTTCGCTTTGGGTCCGTTGGGAAGTTAGCTCCAAGATTTGTAGGACCGTTTCCTATTAAGGAAAGGATTGGACGGATGACATATAGAGTGGATCTACCCGAGAGACTTAGTGGGGTACATGACGTATTCGATGTGTCACATTTGAGGAAGTGCCTACATGAGACCGCAGAGGTGGTAGAGCCGAGCTTGCTTAGAGAAGTGGAGGTAGAGCGTGATGCAATTATTCGACGAGCTCCTACCCGCATCCTTGGGTCAGAGATTAGGAAGTTGAGAAACAGAGAGGTTCGAATAGTCAAAGTGCAATGGGGAGAAGATGAGAACAATGCTACTTGGGAGACAGAAGCGAAGATGCGTTCACTATACCCATTCCTTTTTGAGGGTATGTCTTTTAGCTTCTCCTTTATCGTTTGTCTAGTACTTATCTTATCTTTAGTATGTCCTCTCATTAGTACCTTTGACCTTTAGATAGGGTAAACCTATGGTTGAAACATGTGTTTGAGACATGTTATGATTGATGGATGCGTATGGATGCAAGTGTTTGCTAGTGGTTGCTCGTGGATGCATATACACACACTATAGACACTAGATCGGCTCAGTCACTTCATATTGCATATTGAATATAATTGTGTGTAGGTAGCTATATTAATGGATGTATAATGGTTGTGCGATCATATGGATGATGCATTTTGGTGAATGATTGTGCACTCATGTAGAAATAGTATGTGTCGATAGGGTTCTTTCGCATACATATTGGATGCATGGCACTATCATGGTTTGCATTAAGGAGGTCAATTGAATCAGTAGACCACCTGATTTTGCATTAGACAGGGAACATATACACACACTTTTTGCATATGTTCATACAGCATTAGAAACTTTAAGGACAATGGATGCCAGTGTTTGATGGTTTGAGTAGATGGTTGTTTGGATGGTAGGATACGTTCTTCTTGACTTAGAGATTTCGGGGACGAAATCCTTTAAGTAGGGGAGAATGTAACACCCCGTATGTTGAATAACTTGCTATAATATAAAACAGGGCAGAATTAAATTTTAAAATTTGAATCAGGGGAAACGGGCTATGCCATTGCGTTCGTCTCGGAAAAATACGCGAAATAGAGTCCGAGTTTTCGAAAATCGGAGTCCGTATGACCCAGTTAAGGCCCGAAGAAGTTTTCAGAAATTCAAAACTGATTTAAAAACAGAAATTTCACATTTCAGAAGAGGCGGGAAAAATTCCCGCCAGGCAGAGGGAGTCGACCCTAGGGTCGACATGGGTGTCGACCCCCTCCCTAGGGGTCGACCCAGGGGTCGACCCAAGGGTCGACACAGGGGTCGACCCCCCCTGTCGGTCTGTGTGACCTGGGTGCACCATTTTGGCTTTTGGGCTGTGCTTGGTGGCTGGTGACAAAATCTGACGGCTCTAATCTAAATTAGGGTTAATCTAAGGGCCTAAACTAAATCTTAATTCTATAAATACACCCTAAGACTACCCTAATTCAAACTAAAAATAGTTACAACGTTGTTATGCCGTCAAAATGCAACTTGAAGGAGCCTCCATCAAATTGTAGAAGAAGATAACCTCTCAAATCAACCCCTAATCAACTCTAGCAACTTAATCTTCTTCATAGGAGTGCTAATCAACAAGTTGTGAGTTTCTATAGCCTTAATGACCAATTGTTGAAATGATTATGATAGGATATAATGAAGTTATGGCTATGAATGTGGATCAATGCAAGTTATGTTATCATATGCTATGTGTTCATGATGTTATGCAAGTTATATGCTATGTGATCATGATGTTATGCAAGTTATGCAAGTTATATGCTATGTGTTCATGTTGTTATGCAAGTTATGCAAGTCATATGCTATGTGTTCATGATGTTATGCAAGTTATGCAAGTCATATGCTATGTGTTCATGATGTTATGCAAGTTATGCAAGTCATATGCTATGTGTTCATGATGTTATGCAAGTTATGCAAGTCATATGCTATGTGTTCATGATGTTATGCAAGTTATGCAAGTCATATGCTATGTGATCATGATGTTATGCAAGTTATGAAAGTCATGTGCTAGGTGAACATGATGTTATGCAAGTTATGCAAGTTTTAGGCTATGTGTTCATGATGCTAGTTATGCGAATCGCTATGATAAACATTGATCCATTATGACACCATGTTATGCAAGTTTGGTGTTTGATTATATGCAAGTTCATATATGATATGTTATGCAAGTTTGGTGTATGATTATATGCAAGTTCATATATGACATGTTATGCAAGTTTGGTGTTTGATTATATGCAAGTTCATATATGATATGTTATGCAAGTTTGGTGTATGATTATATGCAAGTTCATATATGACATGTTATGCAAGTTTGGTGTTTGATTATATGCAAGTAACATGTGCAAGTTTACACCTTTGTATGATATGCATACATATGCAAGTTAACCCCTTTGTATGTCATACATACATATGCAAGTTTACCCCTTTGTATGACATAAGTAACTTATGCAAGTTAACCTCTTTATGACATATGTGATTCATGCAAGTTTGGGTTGATTATTTATGCTAGTTGGGTTTGATGCTATATGCATGTTGACACCTTTGAAACCCATGTTGATGCTAATGTTATGCAAGTTGAACCCATTGTATTTGTGATGAATCTTCCCTTTTAAGTATGTCATGTTAGCGAATTACGCGGTGAACGATGGGGTTAATATTCATGTTGATGAAATGGTGTGAAGTTGGTATGATTATGCATACCATAAAGTGGATGGACATAATTGAGTCAATTATGTACATCGTTAAATTTGTAATTAATTAGTGATAATTAATACAAATTATGGGGGTGATTAATTAGGTGTAATTAATCGACTAAGACACGAGGTTGGACCCTTTTGTAGCATAAGACTGCCCGGAACCGACCGGCAAATCCAGCGGCTACAAATGATTGGCCCAATGTGAGAGGTCTTAGGCATAAACTAAATACGTGACAAGTGTAAAGACACGAGGTTAGACTCGGTTATGGCGTAAGGCTGCCCGGACCCGACCGGCAAATCCAGCTGCCATAAAAGATAGTCTAATGTGAGAGGTCTTTGCAAAGGTTACGGTCTTAATCAATTAAGAAACACTTAACCAGATAAGCATGTAGTGGGGCATGAGGGGTTAAGTGGGTGCCTTGGGTGGCATGTGGAAAAATCTAGTGGTTGCCTTGGGTGGCAATAGAAAATACGATTAGAATACTTAACCAAAGTGGAACATGTAATTAAACATGATTAAAGGGTTAAGTAAGTGCCTTGGGTGGCATGGGGAAGATCTAGTGGTTGCCTTGGGTGGCAATAGAAGATAAGATTAGAATACTTAACCAAAGTGGAACATGTAATTAAACATGATTAAAGGGTTAAGTAAGTGCCTTGGGTGGCATGTGGAAATCAAGTAAGTGCCTTGGGTGGCATGGGAAATCTAGTGAGTGCCTTGAGTGGCAATTAAAATATGATTAGATGAATTAACCAAACTTTAAACATGTAAGTGGACATGATTATTCAAAAGGGTTAAGTAGGATACACTAGATAATGTGACAAGCTTAGGTGGGTAGCTTGTGGGGGCCCATTTCAACCAGTAACCCATATGCGTGTGTGGACCCGGGCTGGTAGGTAAGACGTTGTTGCATCGTGTAGGTATAAGCCGTGCACCATTTGTTGTATCGGGTTGCCACTTTGGGGAGTGATACACCCCACTGTGGGTCCAGCACGGGTATCTACGGTAGGGAGCCGATCGCTTGGGGAGTAGTGGGTACACCTAGTGGAGATAGGGGCAGACGGCACCTATGTAGTCAGCTAGGGGTACACGAGACTACTATTAAGATTACTAAGTACAAGGTACACCTAGTGGAGATAGGGGCAGACGGCACCTATGTAGTCAGCTAGGGGTACACGAGACTACTATTAAGATTACTAAGTACAGGGTACACCTAGTGGAGATAGGGGCAGACGGCACCTTTGTAGTCAGCTAGGGGTACACGAAACTACTAGTTAAATTTTCTAAGTCCTTGGGTGGGATCAACCTTTAAGTAGGAATTACCCTTGGGTGGGTAGATCTGGTGTGGTGCAGTGTAGTATTTATCCTTGGGTGGATAGGCGCGTCTTTACCGTTATCTTAGTTCATCCTAAGTCTAGTTGGCTGCTTAGTGTAGTCATTTATCCCCAGTCGTACCATACCAGGTTTATATCATACCCTAATTACTTTAATGATTGTATTGTTAAAGTTATAGGGTTCACTTAGACTTATGTCTGACCCCGTTGTTTTTATCTTTTTCCCAACCCTCAGGTTATCAGAGTGGGCCTAGCACTAGTGGGCTTTGATCGGATTGCTTTATCTATCTTTTGGAGCTTGGACTCTTGGAGTAAAGCTCAGTTATCTTTTCTATTATGGCTATTAGTTATGAAGTGGGATTATGTACTTATGTTTTAACGAGGTGGATATTTTGTACTTGACTCTTGTTGGTTTTTGATATGTAACCAAACATGTTTACCTTCTGCTGCAATGAAACGATGTTTTAAATTTCAAGTATTACTTATATCTGTCATGTTGTAATTTTTCTGTTCTATATTCACATAAGATACTCCACCGATGCTATGGCATTCCCTTAGTGAGTGACCGTAGCGGGTGTGGGGTGTTACACTAGGGCTGACGTGTCACCTCTTGATTGGCTCTTTGAACTTTGTATGGTCTAGATTCCTCCTGTCTTCATCTGACTGCTAAAAACAATTTAAAAATCTATAAATACACCCTAAGTCTCAACTGAAAATTCACACAAAAAAATTAAGATGGGAGTCGTCATTCTGCCAGGAAGGAATTGAGCATAGCCGTCAAGAGAGAAAAGCTTAGACGAATCAAATTAACAAGAAGATTAAAGTTTAATCAAATTAATCAACGCAACGTTAGTCTACCCAAAGGAGCGCATCTCAATTTCAGAATTCAGAATCCAGAATTCAAGATTCTACATTCGTTGTAAGTATAGTGACCTTTCAGAATATGAATAAAACTGTGATGTGATTCGATGTAAATGAAAATAGAATTGGGTTATTGTATAAATTCTGTGTATTGTAATGGTTCTATCATGACTTGTGTATTGATGTTTGTGGCATAAATTTGATTGATGCAAGACTATTGAACAATTGTATATGAAAACAATGGCACTTGCAAGTTTGTGGCAAAAACTAGAATTCGATCCCTTTATATTTACACCTATGGCATGGACTATATACATTCACTAAGTCTAAATTAAGGCTTATGTAAACATGTTCTAGATTTGAAACCTTTTATGCCTACTTGACCCAAAAATTATGATATCATTCTCATGTTTATTTGCAAGTATAATTGGATCTATTTTAAGTATCGTTTGGGTTTCATAAACTATGCAAGTTCATGTTTATTTGCAAGTATAATTGGATCTATGTTAAGTATCATTTGGGTTTCACAACCTATGTAAGTTCATATTGAAATAAGCTATGTGATTAGATGTTATAATTGGACATTTTGGTGAATATACAACATGCTAGTTTTGTGGTTGACATTATGCCAAGTTAAACATGTTTAAACACAAGTTTGTATTAGCCTAGACTATGCCATTTCATATGTCACCTACTTAGTTATACTTTGATTTGAATGCAAGTTCACATGATCCATATTATATGTTAGTATCGCTAAATTGCAAGTTCATGCGCCACACACCTTTATGTATTACATGTTCTTGATTTCCCCTTTTTCTCACGTTTATAAAGTTGGGCTGAATTGTGACAAGCCCAACACATGTTGCGAACAAACGGGGGTAATAACGTTGGGTGTAAAACATGAAAATATATGTTGGCATGGTTGGCACATGCCAACGACAATGACATTTAAGCGGTATGAATTGATATACCCAAGAATAAAAGATATGACATTTACATATATAATTGTGAAGTAATAAAATATGTAAATTTATAAAACACGATATGCTTAACCTGAGGTTGGATTGAGTTGTGATGTAAACCTGCCCGGACCCGCCCGGTTGTCCAGTAGTCACAACAATATCTATCCAATGTGGGTGGTTAAGCATTGAGCCTAATAATGACCCGAGGTTAGACTGAGCTACGGTGTAAACCTGCCCGGAACCGACCGGCACATCTAGTAACCGTAGCAATACCTGTCTAATGTGAGTGGTCTGGTGCTCTAAGAGGCTAAGGACAGATGGTAGGGTTAAGTCAACTATAACGCTTAACCAAATTCAACATGTTAACAAGAATTAATGGGTGGGTTTAGGTAAATACAGACACTTAACCACTTCACATGTTTGACTAGAAAATCCTGGTAACGAGGGACCCGTTTCAGCAGTAACCCAAGTTAGGTATCATGGTACCCTGAAACTAGACAGGGTGGGGCACGATTACTGGGCTGATTGTAAGCGGTCAAACGATGGCGGTGGGTGCATAGTGTAGGTCTAACGGGGTGCGGGCGTGCACACACTCCGGAGCAGACAACCAAGGCACTGGGGACACCAGTAGTATAACCTATGCCTTCTAGGATTTGTGTCGGGGCCGCCACTATGGGTCTTGATACACCCCATGGTGGGACCAGCATAGGTATCTACAATTCTTGGGGGTCGTATGGCACATGTTAACGTGAGTAGGAGCCGATCTTTAAATAAAAATGGGGATCACTTCACCCTCAGCATGGGGTGCCAGTTAAAGTAAGCTCAAGTAGGTGCAGAGATATAGTATGGGTGCGATAGTACATTCGACACTTCCTTAGCTTGTGACACTTTCCTATTTTCAGTTTATGTCTATCATGCCCTTTTTCTTATTCACATACTGAAGAGTTACTAGATTTACTCAGGCTTTATGTCTGACTCTATTTTCTTTTCGTCTTCTTTTCTTTCGTTCCCCCAGGTCCACAGGGAGGAAACAACTCAGCTCAGTCAGACTCTTTACAAGCTCCAAGAACGTAGATGTATGATTTGGATCTCTTTTGCTCGGATTATGGATTTGGATATCACTATGGGGATTTTTGTCACTTTATTTATGTTTTATGCTTCTTTAATATTCAAGACAGTAATGAGGTTGTAATGTTGGAAGTATTTTGAGACAATTATGGAATGTTTTGTTTGAACACGTATTAATGAAATAAAAGTCTGTTTGGTTTCCTCTGTTTAAAATATGTGTATTTATATCTGTCTTGAGTTTATCTGTGGCCTTTACTTATAAACCTCTACCAAAGTTAAGGCATTCCCTTTGTGAGTGACCTTAACGGAGGTGGGGTGTTTCAAAAGAGAATTACTAAGTAATCATGTCTACTAATGCAGAGAATAAGGTTGATTAAGGCGACCATCATAGTAATATGTTAGTTAAGATCTAAGCGTGTCTACCACTTATGAGGTAATAAGGAAAAAAATCGCATCGCTCCTACTTGCTTTTAATCGTAGCGTGTCACTTTGATGTAATGGTTGTTTCAATTTACGTTTGTGTATTGAGTAAACTTTACAATATCATATTATGAAAGACATTCAGGAACATAAGGAACAATTGCTAAGGTTGAAATAACTACATATTATAATAAATCTTAAATAAAATGTAAACGTGACCTTGTAATCCTGGTAAGTGGAGATTTGATCCATTGCGCAATGGACCGTGTGACCGATATTTGGTTTGGAAAAATGCCGCAAAGATAATTCTTTCCTCAGAATAAGAAGAGAAATCCAATTAAAGCCAAAAAGATAAATATTCGAAAAGAATATAGATAGAAATTACAATGACCTGATTTTTCAATTTTCAAAGTCGACAATAATGTATCCATGGTATTTAGATGTCGAACATCTAAATGTCGAAAAATCAATACCTTAGGGGTTAAAGAAAAGAAGATATAACATAATGTAATAATAGCAACGGATAACATACAATATATAATAAGCCTTCACAAATTCAAAGAACTTTTATTACGTAACCAATATCAGAGTAATCAACTAATACTAACCTGGAAAGTTATAATAAGTTGTCCAAACAAACTCATATAATCAACAAAAAAAGAATGCTAGCATAGCAGAAAATAAGATTTTACAGAAGTATGTCTTGGACTTCAGCTCCTCTTCTAAGCTACAAGTACCTAAACTAACATGTTAAATATGCTTGGACTAACCTAAGTATTATCGTGAAATAACACTCAGATCAGTATGTAAAGCTAGAATGAGAAAACTTAAGCAATTATTTTTTTATTTCTTATTAGCTTATATTTTTGAAACAAAATGTCTCTTGTAAGACCGTGCCATACATTAACGTAGATAAGTTTTTACCTTACGATAACCAAAACACTTTATAGAAAATATCATGATATTTAATAGTATTTAGATACAAATACTTATCAATCTAGCTGAAATTGTTAGATTAATTAAATTCAAGCATAATACGTATACAAGTGAAACCGAAAAAACTCGTACTGGTGTTTGGATTCTATAAATGACTAGGTACTGGGGTACCACCTAAAATTATACTCCTCTAGAAGATGTACCTGAGGACCATAAGAACGTTTTGCTCCTAGTAACACAGAACCGGCCTATCACTCAACTACATAGTACCGAATATTTCATCATTGCGGTTGGGATTAACAACCGCACTGAAGCTTATATAAAAGAGTTAATATTGAATCTAGAATTGGTGGTGACAATACCTACTTGGGTGTCACCCATTTAGCACTGCTACCTTTGCCCATATTTTATTCATTATCAGTTGATGAGGTCCGATGCCATGTTTTTACCTTTCTTCAACAGGTTTCACATTAAATGTTCATTACTCTCCAATGGCAATGTTCTAATAGCATTCATCCACATAAGTCGTTTAAGAACAAGATGAACTGAACGCATTACACCTACTATATCCACAAGATTAGTAGCAAGTAACAACATAATGGACCAAAGACATTACATCAACTACATTCACATAATTAGTAGCAAGTAACCCTTACACTCAAACTCTGCCTTGATTTTTTCATCTTCAGTAAATACCGCATTTGTCTCTCAACTGGATCGATTGCAGATAACTTGAACCGATCCTGGTCTTTTTGAAACAAATTTCGATAATTTCCAGTAAACTCAACCCTTATTCTTTAAAAATAATCAGACAACGATAACATTAGAGTTCACCACCTAACCTATTGAGGACAGATTTCATTTTCCCTTACCCTTAGAGAACTAAATGAGGTTTATACACACTATGAATAATTAACGAGAATAATTATGCTATCTAACTCAAGTGTTTCTCCATGTTACTGCCAAAGTAAGATTTATAGTCCAGATTTGATAGTCGATTACTTTACTATCAAATAGCACATAGAACACATTGCAATATTTATTTCCGATAGTAATCACTAAGTAACATTTAATTAATCTTTTATTAGTTAAATTTATTATCTCTTATCCCAAAATATTCACCTATTTAACCCTCTGATATAAGTATGGATTTCAATATCAATTAAGGCTTCTACTTTCTAATTCACCTTTAGTGGATTACTAGAACAAAAATCACTTTATTTTTATTTCTAAGACTTTATCGTTTTAAGTAACAAATCATTTATGGAAATAATTATTTAAATTCCAAAATACAAGCTCAAACTAATACTATCATTCAGACAAAAATAAAGTCGTTCAAGTTGGAGTATTTATTTATGTAATGACCTGAATTTTTGGTTGATTAATTTTAAACATTTAATATTGTTTTAAATGTTGATTTGATAATATAAATGTATTTTTATATGGATTTTATGTTTTTATATGGAGTTTAACGGTTTAATAACCGTTTATGATTTAATTTCGAAAATATTGAATTATCGTAATACGAAAGCGAATATAATTGAATTCAAAGTTAAAACTGAATCAAAACAATTCAGATGATCAATATAAATTCTGTTTGAATAGAAACGGTAATAATTTATTATTTAGGAGCTGATTGTTTAGAATTTTCATGGCATTTGGATTTATCGTTTGATCGTATGATGAGAAAACGCCTTGAAAAAAATTAAATTGACTTGATTTTAATATTGTCAATTTAAAATGATATCTTCTCCATACAATCGAATTAGTCTTCAGAACTTGTTCCAATGTGTTCAGAATAGCGGTATAACCCTAGAGATGTCAGTTGTTATGTTCAAATAGAAGTTCAAAACCATAAAATATTTTGATTATAAAACTAATGGATAAGCTCGAAATCAAACCGATTTAAAACACTTGTACTTCATCCACCCTAAAATTTGTACTGAAGCCGATCTAAATACGTACCACAGCCACACTAAAAATTAAAACATGCAGACTTATTCCTTCTACCCAAAGTTTACTTCCCTCCTTTATTTAAACAACCGTGCTTCCTCTTTCGTTCATTCCAACGAACTTCGTTCTAGAAAATCAAATGGTATCCTTCTTTTTAATTCATATAAAATATACCACACTCCTTTCCCTTACAAATCATAGCTATTGTCTTTTTCCCATTCATTCATGTGACGTCCGCCCTGTACCTCCTGTACAACCGAGGAGAAGTGCATTGTATGATGTGCCAAGCCGATACGTGACGATCATCAGGGTAGAATAACACACACAAAACCTGCCATATAACTCATGATGCATGGATAAAATAATATAGAACATGTACAATAGGCAGTAATAGTGAAGAATGATTGAGCAAAATCTTAAGCTTTTCATATCATCATGAAAATATCCATACATCAAACTAGATTACATCAGAGTTTGTACAATAAGCCGCACTACAGGTTCACTCAGAGTAACATACATCAAAATCGGAGGAAACAACATATATGTATAGTAGAACCTAATACATAAGCCTCCAGCTCGTCGTCGCTCAGCAACATTGTCCTCATCAAGGTCTACTACCTGCTACCTAGTCTGCCCATCCACAACATGGATGAACAACCCAAGGTAGTAAGAGGGAAACATAAAACCTTGAGTCAGACAACAGTCTTAATGAGCGATAAAACAACTTTCAACATTATCATAAATAAAGTATATGAGAAGTAGGCAGATCAATCATCTAATCTACCAACAAATCAACAGAGAAGAAAGCCAAACCTATCTCCTCCTCAAACTACAGTAATAGCCTTTCCCATAGAATTAGAGAAGAAACAAATAGTACATCCATAACAATTAATTATCAAGCGTAGACCATCCTAACCAACCTCCACACCTCCCAAGCACCGACCTCGAAGGCTAAAACCAACATCAGATAAGCACCCAAGAGATATCTCCCTCAACGATGGGCAATCCGTACAAGACGATACAAGCAAAACTATCAACATCCATGACTATGGCCATCACTGTCTGTCGGGCCTTTAAACCATCGTTAATCGTATGACTGGACCATCTTGCCATCTGTCAATGGCTAATTGTAATCCCAGTTCTAACAAAACTCCGCATGCCATTGTGACTTGTATCTAGACCCATCGTAACTACCTAGGGTATTTGCATCATCATCCGATCAACCTAGATCGCAACCGATCCATATGGATTGCACAGCCGATCCATACTTCCACACACCTACCGCTTCACACCGATCCATGCTCTTCGACTGATCCACGCCGTTCGATCCATTGCTTTTCCCGGACCGACCTGATCCATTTATATCACAAGCCGACCCATCGCCAATAACTTCCAAGTCCTCCGACCTATACATACGAACGATCCATCAGCTTGCCATGCGATCCATCAGCTGGCCATGTGATCCATCATTTTTGCAGCCGATCCGTCGTGTGTTACCACTTATATTTGCACTGACTCTTTAAAGCAATGTGATTCATCCGATCCATACACACCTACGATCCATCAATACATTCCATTCACTTTGTGCCCAACTATCCAAACCAGATCCAATAATGCACATGATGAACGACCCGATCTATCAGTTTGTCACGAGCCAAACCATGCGATCCATACATTCCACGTGTACAGGCACCGATCCATCTTCGTTTCATGTGATCCATCCCTAGATCTATTTTTTGCCGAACCGATCCACAAAATAAACACCTTAACGACGAACATCTATGCATCATTCTTATACAAATCGACCAATTTCATCCAAACAATTAATAGCACAACAAATCAATCATCAACAACCATTAGCACATAAATTATCATCATACAAACGTATGAAACTCACCAAATCATGATAAAACAATAAACGAATTTGATAAAACAATAAACGAATCAATAATTGGATCTAACTTACATAAACATAAGAATTAATCGTTATAAGTTGCTAGATTAAATCCTTTGGTGTGATCTGAATTGAAAGTATACTTACCTCGATTAGATTTAGGTGAAAACAGCTTGAAATGATGAAATTAAGATCAAACAAACCCATATACTCGATTAAAGTCATGTGAGAGATGCTTATCACTCACTAAATCCACAAAATAGCTTGAAATCAATGAATCTTTAATCTGGGCAGTGACGAACGACTTATGAATCAATTAATTTGATGCGATCTAACCTTCTTCGATGTTGATCTTCAATCTTCTTATGTAAATTTGTGAATTGAAATGAAGTGGAGATGTATTTGGTTAAGCCGGAGAACCACAGGCACCCTACCAAATGGAGAATGAAGAAACTTAACTATTCTCCCTACCCCTACCCTCCTATTTATAGCCAACCGCGCCTAGCCTTAATGGGCCTTACTAATCAGTCCACTAATGACTAATTAATCTATCCAGAAAATTGGCAATACTAAAACAACGATTCCTCCCAAACCGCTCAGCCAAATCTTTAATGTGACCACTCTACGGAATTTGAAACACCATTTCTGATCTAATGAAATCGATCTCAATACCTGATTTGATCCCGGTCAAAAGTTGGGCCCTAAAAACAACAAGGGTAAAATGGCCACAAGTAAAATTGGTAAAAATCATGGACATGTCTCATATCCCCATGAATAACATATCAAAATATGATAATTATCCGACCTTTGGGGAATTAAAAATATTTTACGATCCTATGATACATAAAATGTTGGTCGTTACATTCTCCCTCTCTTTAGGAATTTCTCCCCCAAAATCCCAAGCAAACACAAGCAACCAAAACCATTCTTCATTCCTATCATCCATGAGCAGCCAACCTACCATCTAATCTAGTATCAAACAAGCCATGCATCCATAGCCTTACACTAGCACATAGAATTCTACTAATAGTACAAACTACAATGCTGTAAGGGTGACATGATATCAATAGGTCATACAAACAAAGAGTTCTGGATGGTTCGTCTTCATAATCTCTTCCATTTCCCACGTACAATCGTCATCATACTTGCCCCCATTGCACCTTGACTAGCTTAACCACCTTCCTCCTAAGCTGTTTCGGGTCATTGCCCATAACGCGAAGCAGCGTACGAGGTCTCAAAATAACAGACTCGACTTCTAGGTCTTTATACTGATCCGAAGACACCATCACATTCGAATCGTGCACACACTTCCGTAGAAAAGACACATGTAAAACATGTTGCACACTCGACTTCTCAGGTAAATCCAATCTATACGTGAGCTTTCTAATTCGCTCGATTATCGGAAACGGTCCAACGAACCTTGGAGCTAACTTTTCTATACTTCTAAATCGGACAACATTCTTCAACGGTGAAATCTTCATGTAATCATATCACCAACGTCGAACTCAAAATCCTTTCGATGCTTATCGATGTAACTCTTCTGACGATCTTGAGATACCTTCATTCATTGACGAACGATCTCAATACAACCTGATGTCTCTCTTATCATCTCAAGCCCAACTATCAGCTTATCTTCAGTCACTAACTAACATGCTAGAGAATTACACAGTCTACCATACAACGCCTCGTATGGTGCCATCCCAATGCTCGACTGGTAACTATTGTTATATGCGAACTCAATCAAATGAAGATGGTCTTCCCACGATACCCCAAAGTCCAGTACCCAATCTCTAAGGAGATCTTCCAATACTCGATTAACTCGCTCGGTTTGACCATCAGTCTGGGGATGATAAGCCATACTCTAACATAGCTTGGTTCCCAAAGTCTCTTATAAACTCTTCCAAAACCCACTTGTAAATAATGGATCTCGGTCACTCCCTATGCTCTTCGGGATACCATGGAATCGAACTATCCATTTAATATATAGCTCAACCTTCGATGTTGTTCTAGTCGATCTGGTAGAAATAAACCTTGCGCTCTTGGTTAAGCGATCCACTATGACCAAATAACTTCATTTCCTACCCTGTTCCTGGGTAATCCATCGATATGTGCTCCCATTTCCACGTAGGAACTTCTAATGGTTGAAGCAATCCACACGGCTTCTTCTGTTCAGCATTCACTAACTGACAATTCATACATTTGGAAATAAATATCCAACATCCCTCTTCATACCATCCCAGTAGTAAACTCGTTTCATGTCCTGATACATCTTATTACCACCAGGATGAATCATCAACTTTGAGTGATGATATTCCCTCAGAACATCATCTCTCAACCCATCAATATTAGGAACAACCGGTCGTACTTTCTTCCGAAACCAGTCATCTCGACCGACCTCGAATTCCTTATCCTTCTCTGGTTCTGCTCTTACTTCCAGCTTCTGGATGATGTCGACAAGCTTTTCGTCATGCTTTTGGCTTTCGCCAATCCTTTCAATGAGAGTAGGTCTTATCCATAAGCTTGCCAACATTACAGGCTCTAACTCACACCTAGGCTTGAAATAAAATCCTTCCAAGTACTCGAGGTGCTTCCATTCGGAAAATATTTCTCCTAAACTTGCATGTCTTCGACGTAACGCATCTTCCACTACGTTACCTTTACCAAGAGTATAGGCTATACTAAAATCATATAATGCCAAAAATTCTAACCATCATTGCTGCCGAAGATTCGAATCCCTTTGGGAGAAAAGATGTCAACGACTTGCTATCCGTAAACAACGCGAATTGAACTCCCAACAGGTAATGTCCCCACATCTTCAAAGCGAACACAATCGCTGCCAACTCCAAATCATGAGTTGGATAATTCCTTTCATTCGGCTTCAGCTATCGACTCGCATATGCCAAAACTCTATCCTTTTGCATCAGCACTGCTCCAAGTCCTATACCACATGCATCGGTATATACCACCATTTCCTCATTCCCACTTGGATAGTCAAAATAGGAGCACTCGACAACCTCTCCTTTAGGGTTCCAAAAGCTTGCTCACACTTCGCATCCCATGTGAAAACTTGGTTCTTATTCGCCAATCTTGTTAATGGTGCAACTATCTTGGAGAAATCCTTAATAAACTGATGATAATATCCCGCTAATCCAAGGAAACTCCTTACGTGTATCACATTCTTAGGTCTATTCCAGTATAGGATTGCTGCCACTTTAGCAGGATCCACCGCTATTCCATTTCCAGAAACAAAATGGACTAAGAACCTCACTTCATTCTTCCATAAGTGACACTTCGAAAACTTATCTCTCACCTGATGTTTTCCCAAGATTTTCAAAACAACTTGCTAGTGTGCCTTATGCTCTTCCTCATTCCGTGAGTAAACCAGAATATCATTTATGAACAGAAGCACGAACTTGCTCAACTATCTCTAAACATCCTATTCATAAGATCCATGAAATACGCTGGCGCATAAGTCAATCCAAATGGCATCACCAGTCACTCAAAGAAACTGGATGGTGTCATAAAAGCTGTCTTCAGCATACTATCATTCGCCGCTCTAAACTGGTGAAATCCCATTGCCAAATTCATCTGGGAAAACACCTTAGCTTAGTGAAGTTAATCAAACAATCATTTATTCTTGGCAATGGATACTTGTTCTTCTTAGTGACTTTGTTCAGCTCACGATAATCCACATACAATCTCAAAGATCCATTAGCCTTGATTGCGAACACAATTGGTGCACCCCATTCAGACACAATCCTCTGAATGAATTATTTTCCCAAAAGGTCACTTACTTGACCCTCTAACTCTTGTTGTTCTCTAGTCGCCATCCACCTAAGGGGCATAACGATAGATCTAGCACCTTTGACCAAATCGATCATGAACTCAATCTTGCAATTCAGCGGCAAACCTTTGACCTCTTCAAAGGCATCATCAAACTCACTAGCAATCAGCACAGATGATAAGTCTTCCCATGGAATCACCAGAGAATATAAAAAGCTTACGAAGACACCATCTTTTGGCTTACATTGAATCACAACCATTCGCCCTTCCACATTCCCAAATGTCACCTCTAGCTTCTCACAATCCACTTTAGTTGCATACCTCTTGAGCCAATCTATACCCAAAATGATCCCGAACCCAGTGAAGATCAAAACAAAGAAATCACATACAAAGGAGCAACTTTGACTCGATAACATTAGACCGCGACAAAGCATACAAAGACTAGACGAATCCCCTACTGGATTAGATGGTCTATCACAAATCTCGAGTTCCAAACCCAATCGGCACACAACCTCATTGCAAATGAAAGAATGCGATGCTCCAGTATCAAACAACACTCGAACTGAAACACCCTTGATAGAAAGCGTACCATGAACAACAACACTCTTTCCTTTCTTCTCTGTCGTAGGATCTCTCAAAGAAGATGACACAGCCTCCAAAGCATACGCCTTCACTATCTGCATACCCTTTGATGGTTTTGGACTATCCTTCTTGTTATGCCCAAGGTTACCACAGTTGTAGCACTTCCTCTTGCCTTTCAGATTGTTACAATCCTTGGGAAAATGGCCCTTCTGTTGGAAGTTGAAGCAAGACACCTCACTTCACTTCTTTCTTTAGCCATCATCTCCTTTCTTCTTCTGTTGGTGTTTCCTATTTCCATTCCACTTTTTCTTGTTGCCTCTTTGTTGTGGTTTCGGTTCCTTTTGGTTGCAATAACAACTTCTTCCTTGGGAAACAGACTCTCATGCCTCAAAGCTTTTTCGAAAATCTTCTCATAAGAGTCATCAAGATGATCCACAAACTGCCTCCCAAGATATGTATCCAAGCCCATGACGAACTTCTCATTCTTTTGATAAGGATTCTTAATATATGGACAAGCATACTTGGATAAAGCTTTAAAATCAGAAACGTACTTCAACGCTGGTCGACCATTCTGCTTTAGCTCAACAAACTTATTGAATAGAACTGACTTCTAGGTGGTAGAAATGAACTTCGTCTTAAACTTGACTCTGAATAGATCCCATGCGATCTCATCTTCTGGAGTCTCCAAAGTGACAGAGTTCCACCAAACCATAGCTCTATCTTGTAGCTATCTCGATGCAAGCTTCCTCTTAGTTGCATCATTAATACCCAAGTCTTTTAATATCTGAATGCAATTGTCAAGCCACACTTGAATCTAAATAGTCGTCTTTGTCCCTTTGGATGACTTCCCTCCAAGAGTAGTGAAGTCCTTACACAAATTAGCAAAATCAACCACCCTTGGCACTTGCACCTGAACCCCAACATCTACCGTGGCTGCTTCTAGAGCGGGCACCCCAGTCATGATCGCTACGATCATGGCCTCGAACACAACTGGGTAATTGTAAAAACCACCATATCTACCTCCAGGAATAGGCTCTTCCCTAGTGGTATGTCTCAAAGACTGACGACTCATTCTAAATCTGGAAATAGAATGATTAGTCCACACATGAGAAAACTGCAATGGAGTTCAAGTGCTACTATAATATATGCCATACTATAGTAATCATCCATTAGGAAAGTACAAAAATGTATGTCATACATCATTACGTCCACGAACTTTAGATAAAATCACTTAGGAAAATCTCTAATACCAAATGTGATGACCACCCCGTACCTCCTGCACAACTCGAGGAGAAGTGCGTTGTATGACATACCCGTCTGATACCGAATGATTATTAGGGTAGAATAACACACACGAAACCTGTCATATAAATCAAGATGCATGGATAAAATATAATAGAACATATACAACAGGAAGTAATAGTGAAGCATGATTAAGCAGAATCTTAAGCTTTTCACATCATCATGAAAATATCCATACATCAAACTGGATTACATCAGAGTCTGTACAATAAGTCTCATTACAGATTCAATCAGAGTAGCATACATCACAATCAACTAGGACAACATATATGTATAATAGAAACTAATACGTAAGCCTGCAGCTCATCGTCGCTTAGCAACATCATCCTTATCAAGATCTACTACCTGCTACCTAGTCTTCCCATCCACAACATGGATGAACAACCCAAGGTAATAAGAGGGTAACATAAAACGTTGAGTCAGACAACAGTCTTAATAAGCGATAAAGCAACTATCAACTTTATCATCAATAAAGTATATGAGAAGTAGCCAGATCAATCATCTAATCTACAAACACATCAATAGAGAAGAAACCCAAACCCATCTCCTCCTCAACCTACAATGATAGCCTTTCCCAGAGAACTAGAGAAGAAACAAACAGTACATCCATAGCAACCAATTATCTAGCATAGACCATCCTAACCGAGCTTAACACCTCCTAAGCACAAACCCCGAAGGCCGAAACCAACATCAGATAAGAACCCAAGAGATATCTCCCTCAACGTCGGACAATCCACTCAAGACGATACAACCAAAACAATTAACATCCATGACTCTAGCTATCACTATCTATCTTGCCTCGAAACCATCGTTAATCGTATGATTGGCCCATTTTGTCATCCATCAAGGGCTAATGGTAACCCTGGTTCCAGAAAAACTCCATGCGCCATCGTGACTTGTATCTAGGGCCATCGTGAGTTCCCAGGGTATTTGACTAATCATTTAGTCTTGGGTGCCCCCGTTATGCCCCTGCTTTTAGTACGCTAGAACCTCCGACTAACGACGACCCCTTGGCTTTCAATAACTCTATCCATCATCATTGGATACCCAAATGCTCAAGCGCTTTCTCGAGAAACCATTATCCACGAGCTCAAATCATCTTCAGTCGTCTTCACAACATCGTTGCATCATCATCCGATCAACTTGGATCGCAATCGATCCATATGGATCGGACCACTGATCCGTACTTCCACAAAGCTGCCACTGGATTGCATCGATCCATGCTCTTTGGCCAATCCACGCCCTTCAATCCATTGCTTTTCCTAGACCTACCCGATCCATCCACATCACAAGTCGACCCATCGCTAACAACTTCCAAGTCCTCCGACCCATACATACGAACGATCCATTAGCTTGCCATGCAATCCATCAATTTTGCAGCCAATCATCATTTTTACAGCCGATCCATCGTGTGTTACCACTTGTATTTGCACCGACCCATAGAACCATGTGATCCATCTGATCCATACACACCTGCGATCTATCAACACATGCCATCCACTCTATGCAGTTAAAGAGCTTAGCGGTTCTATAGTGGTGGAGGTGCAAAAAGGTGTAGCAGGAATAAAGCAGGGAAATAGTGGGGATATAGCGGAGGCTCAAGAAGGTTCATTATATGTAAAACTAAATATTTGAAAATTAATTAATCATCTTTTTCATGTCATATGTGTGCAAGAAAATAATATTAATTAATAAAATCAAGGAATACCAAAGTTATGCATGTTAAATTTGATGAGCGTAATTGATTATTACCATATATTAGGCACTTAAGCCTTGAATTTAGCTCTTTATACTTAATCTACTAAATATTTTTAAAATAGAATTAGTGAAATCAAACTCCATATATTATAACTGCTAAAGCGGATGCTAAAAAGCATTGATTTAGCGGATGCAGCAGAAAATAGCAGGGGTTAAAGCTGAGCTACTGTTCATCAGTGCAAAATTGAAAAAGCGTAGCGATTGAAGATCGCTATAGACTATAGCAGGGATATTGCGAGGCTTTAGCGGAGCTTTAACTGCATAGCATCCACTTTACACCCAACGATCCAAACCATATCCAGCAATGCATATGATGAATGTCCCGATCCATCACTTTGTCACGAGCCAAACCATGCGATCCATACACTCCACATGTACAGGCGCCGATCCATTGTCGTTTCGTGTGATCCATCCCCAAATCTACTTTTTGCCGAAACTATCCACACAATGACCACCTTAACGACAAACATCTATTCCATCTCATCCAAATCTACCGATTTCATCCAAACAATCAATAGCTTAACCAATCTATCATCAACAACCGTTAGCACATCAAATAATCATCATACAATCATATGAAACTCACCAAATCATGATAAAATAATAAACGAATTAATAATTGGATCTAAACCTACATAAAAATAAGAATTAACTGTTATAAGTTGGTAGATTAGATCCTATGGTGTGATCCGAATTGAAAATATACTTACCGCGATTAGATCTAGGTGAAAACAACTTGAAATGATGAAATTAAGAGCAAACAAACCCATATACTCGATTAAATCCATGTGAGAGATGCTTATCACTCTCCAAATCCACAAAATAGCTTGAAATCAATGAATTCTTATCCGTATAGTGAAGAACAGCGAAGAACGACCTTCGAATCAATCAATATGATGCGATCTAACCTTCTCCGATGTTGATCTTCAATCTTCTTATGTAAATCTTTGAATTGAAATGAAGTGGAGATATATTTGGTTGAGCCGGAGAATCAGATGCACCCAACCAAATAAGAGAATGGAAAACCTAAACTATTCTCTCTTCCCCTACCTCCTATTCATAGCAAACAACCCCTAGTTTTAATGGGCCTCACTAATCATCCCGCTAATGACTAATTAATCTGTCTAGAAAACTAGCAACACTAAAACAATGATTCCTCCCAAACCACCCAAACAAATCTTCAATGTGACCACTCTACGGAATTGGAAACACCATTTTCAATTTTATGAAATTGATCTTAGCTTCTAATTCGATCCCAGTCAAAAGTTATTCCCTAAACAAAAACTATAGGGAAAAAATGGTCACAAATAAAATTGGTAAAAATCATGTACATGTTTCACATCCCCATGAACCACATATCAAAATATGATAAAGATCTGACCCTTGGGGAATTAAAAATATTTTACGATCCTTTGATACGTAAAATGCGGGTTGTTACAATTCAAATAGCTTGCAAGCTTCAGAAATAGGAGAAAAAATGGTCGAAACCAAAATAAATTAAATATTTTAAAGTTGATACTCTAGTATATGAAAATATGAAAATAGATTCTACGGTGTTATATATATAGGTTATAATAATAAAATATTCCAAGAGGTTTCAAATGGAATTTGAAATGGAAAGCTTGCTTTAATATATAAAAAAGGAAGTTAAATTTATAAATGATGTTTATAAATATAGTGAAGTAATTCTCATTACATAATTTGGAATTCTAAATTCAAGTATGAATTTGAAAAGGGCAATCAAAAATCGTTTCGAAAAATGAACGATAGATTTTATTTCGTAACTCGGAATATAAACCGAACTGAGATAATCCAAGGGGTTTATAACTAGAATTTGATTTTTGTCGAATAGTATAAATAATTTATTTCCAAGAAAATAGGAATTTAATTTAGAAGTTGAATTGTAAATGAAATTATAACCAAGTTATGAATTTTGAATGAAATAATCGACGATCTAGAATAATCAAGAATTTAAAATTAGATTTAGAAAAATAGTTCAATTTATATTTGACTATTAAAGAATTGAGTTGAAATTTATAAAATAAATGAAGTTTAAACATTCATATCTAAATTAATTAAAACGAACTCGCCATAGCGGGGTAGTTTGTAGTTTTGCATTTCGAACATAAATTGAGTATATAGAACTCAATTTAAGTCGGAATTCTTTGAAACAAGAATTGTCCGGACCAATTGAATAATAGCTTTCTAATGGAAGAGGAAATCCTGGATTTCGTCTTATAGATTTTGAGTTATGTCAAGATCAAATTTCTAGAAAAACAGCGGTATAATCATGTAAAAACCATAACAATTTATTAATTAAAATTAAAGGATTTTAAGCAAATAAAACTTAGATTTCCACAAGAAGAATCCATACTTGAGTTATAAAATAAATATGATCTCAAGTGGATAAATGGATTGATTATTGAAACAAAAATCAGATTTTTAATTATTGAATAGAATTAACTAATTAGAAGAATAATTTGTTAATGGAATTTTGGATCGAATTTGACTTTGGATAAGTAAATGAGATTTGTGAATTCATATTCAAAATTGAATACGAAACTTGAGTTGAAAATGGAATTCGATTGGTTTATAAGCAAATTTAAAAATAGTAAAAATTGGGCATACGTCCTTATTTTTGTTTAAAATATAAGCGGCATCCAGTCCAACTTTGTAATTGAAAGCGAGTCCCTATTTTGCCATGTTACGTGTTTTCCAAAGAAAAAGTGTGCTAATAACTAAAAAAAGTTCAAAAAATCGTTAATATTCCTAGAAGAAATCTGAAAAATAAGTTGCATACATCTCCGCATAAATATTGAATATATTGATACATGAATGCATATATTCATTCAGTGTTTTACATTGAAAATCTAGATCAATATACGCATACATGTATGCGTATATTTTTTATTATATGCAGACATATATGCATATGAAGATGAACTAATATTCATGGGCTACGAATTATTGCAGAAATATATGCATATATTCTGTTTAAATGCAGAAATGTTTGCATACAAGTTAAAAAGGATGAAGGCTTACGAAAATGTGCATACATATATGCATTTACTGACTATATATCATAAATGTATACATAAAAGGCGTATTCTTGAAAAAACAGGTCAGAATTGAATTAATGCATCAAAGGATGCATATATTGCAGTTTAACTGCAAACATTTCTGCATAAATAGTGCAGTTTGATGCATAACTTCAATTTATTTAGAAATGCGAGCATATATTGCAAATATATGCATCGTTTGATGCATAATACTGTTGTTTTCTGTTTTTTTGGTTTTTGTGCGTTTTTTGGTGGTTTTAACGCATGATTTTGATGATGATTAGTTGTTGTATTTAATTACGAATTCACATGAATTTTTTAAGTTATTTTTTTATGATTTTTTGAAAAATAACGACCTAATTTATATGAAAATTTTGACTGGATATGAGCCTAATTTCCAAATCTTTTAGAGACCTGAGACAAACTTACCCTAAAAAATATATATGAACGTGATATGTTCAAATAAAAAGTGAAATAGACAAAAGAGCTAATCAGAGAATAAATTAGCGAATTGAGCTAAACAATTGGACTGAGTTGGAATAAATTGGGAATGATTGAATATAAATTAGACATGTATGGAATGAAGTCTATGAAGAGGAATAAATTGAATGCTTGTCGAAAAGGTACGTATTTAATTAAATATGAGATTTTATGCACCGATTTGGCAAGCTGCTTGGGTTTTTGATTTTCTTTTTAAATGGAACGGGCCTAGAAATGCGATTTGTAGCTGTACCGATTGAGCCATACAAAGGAGATGCTGGCGGATTTTTTCGAAAATTTAAGGAGACAACAAAATTTAAGAAAATTTGATAACTAGAAATCGGTTTACAAATTATATATGGAATTTGATAAGAGAATAAACTTTTAATGGAATTATATAAGTGATGTAACACCCCACCTCCGCCAGTGCCACTCTTGCAAGCGCACTAGCATTGGAGGGGCGTTAAACGAGGTAAACATGCATGCAGATATCACAAGACAGAACATATAAGTAAAACAGAGTAAGTAAAGCAGCGGATAAAACTACTATTTCAAAACCATAGTCAAGTTACATCAAAGTACTTGGTCATTATTTTCCCATAAAACAAAGTCTAGAAACATAAACTGAAAACTGGAAAAAAAACATAAAGTAACTATCCCCAAAGTAGAATAAAGCCATAGCATGCTCAAGTCCAAACCGTACATGAGCTATCCAGAAAAGCAGCTAAAGATCCAAGCTAGGTACCAGTGTTCCCACCCTGTAAACCTCGGGGGGGGGGGGGGGGGAAACGGAAGAAAAGAGGCGAAAGAAAACGGGTCAGTCAAAAAGACTGGTAAGTCCTACCTACTATTAGTATAAAAACTAATAAAGTTAACTTGACATGTAAAGCAGAGATGAAACATAGGGTGATAACTGGCATGGTGAAAAGTTAACAAGATAGATCAAGTGTGGCATCGCATATACAAGGTTAAGTTGCACCAGGTGTGTACTAGTATTCCAATCCATGTGAAGTATAAACAAGAAATGATCCCTTAGCCCAAAGCTGGCCCAACATCATGAGGTGACCTAAATCAAGGTCCAACTACTTGGTTTAGTCGATTGGCTCCCTATAAGCCTAACTCGTCGTGTATCGGTGTCATACGGGTTAATCGTGGAATGTAGTTAACTGTGCAAGGTCCACCCCAGGGTGTATCCAGCCCTAAGGTGTAAACCACAGACACAATTCAAGCATGCACAGTCGAAACCTACTGGTGCCCATGTTCAACTCCGGACTTAATGTCCACAACCATGGTCCGCCTGAACAACCGGTGCACCCTTCAGCCGTCTCTTTTGGTCTCTAACAATCAGTCCAGTAATCGTGCCCCACCCTAGCCTAGTCCAGGGTACCCATGATACTTCCAAGTAGGTTACTGCTGAAAAGGACCACGTAACTAGGATTTCAAGCGGGTTAAGTGTGGTTAACCCTATCCTAACCATGTATTAAGTTGGTCAAGTGTATTCAAGCAGTTCGTGACTTAACCCTATCAATACATCGGGTTTAATTGGTTAAGTATTCAAGTAGTCTATGTCTTAACCCTACCAATCCATCGTGTTTAATTGGTTAAGTATATTCAAGTAGTCCATGACTTAACCCTACCAATCCATCGTGTTTAATTGGTTAAGTATTCAAGTAGTCCATGTCTTAACCCTACCAATCCATCGTGTTTAATTGGTTAAGTATATTCAAGTAGTCCATGACTTAACCCTACCAATCCATCGTGTTTAATTGGTTAAGTATTCAAGTAGTCCATGTCTTAACCCTACCATGTGGCATTAATTAGCTTAATGCACCCCAACCTCTCACATTAGACTTTGTTGTGGTTACTAGTTAGGCCGGGCGAGTCCGGGTAGCTTTACACTACAACCTAGTCTAACCTCGGGTTTTAAGTGCGATATGACCAACTGCTCACATTGGGTCCTATTATTTGTAGCCACTAGTTAAGCCGGTCGGTTCCGGGTAGATTTATGCTACAAATTCAACCCAACCTCGAGTTGGCCACTTTCATGTTTTCTACATGTCATGTCCACGTTCATGTTTTCAAGCATAAACACATGTCAAACTTTCATGTCATATTTTCAAGTCATGTTTTCATGTTATTTAAGTTTGCCCCATTACCCATAACGTATTCCCATCGCACGTAAATTCGCATCAACACAAATAGATCAAAAAGGGAACATAACAATATGACAAGGCGGGCAAAAGATGGCAAAGTCTATCACAAGTTAAACATGGTGATATTTGAGGCCAAAAGGGGTTCAACATACTAGCATATGGCCTCAACATGTATGATAGCATAAAAGGTGACTTGGCCTCAAACATATCAAATAGCATAAGGGTGATTTGGCCACAAGCATGCATAATAGCATAAGGGTGATTTGGCCACAAGCATGCATAATAGCATAAGGGTGATTTGGCCACAAGCATGCATAATAGCATAAGGGTGATTTGGCCACAAGCATGCATAATAGCATATATGGTGATTTGGCCACGTGTTAAACATGGTGGCATATGAGGCAAATGTGTTCATAAACTTGCATATTACATTATAAGCCTCAAAACATGCATGATATCAAACTTTAGCAAATAGGTGAAACATGATTATAAATGACATAGGATGATAGCTAGTGATTCGCATATAACATTATATGCAAGACAACATAAGGTTTATGAGAGTTTCTATGTTGCTTTATGCAACATTTCCAATCAAAGCTCATAGCTTTCTATGCATAAGGTCAAGGTGATAGCTTTACAAACATGCATAGAATAAATCTATGCATAACATGATAGAATCAAAGCACAAATCATACTTAGGCCCAAACTCAAACTTGCAACATGTCATATTTAACTTCATAGTTAGAATCTAAGAGTAGTATAGGGCTTACAATGCTATGAAGACCTATGAAATAAAATAAGATTGAGACGAAGCCACTAGCAACTCTAAAAACCCCCAATCGCATATAAGCTCCAAGTTGTTTTCAGAAACAATAAGCTCCTTTGATTTGTATGAAGAAAGATCCTTGTTTTGATGGAGAAAGGTGGCTCTTTTACTAGCTTAGGACACTCAACTTTTCATGAAGAGGATGGAGGCCATGATATGAAGATGGAGGCCATGATCAAGAAACATTTTTGCATAGTTTAGTTGTAGGAATGATTAATGAGGGTTTAGGCTAGGTCTTAGGGTCTTTTTATAGAAGATTAGGTTAGTTTAGGCCATAGGATTAACCCTAATTCAGATCTGAGCCATCCAATCACGTCACAAGCCAACAAAACATGTATTGAGGAACAAGTCAGGTGCACCCAGGCCAGACAGGCCGACCACCCAAGTCGACAGGGGTGTCGACTAGGCAGTCGACACAGCCTGGGGTGGGTCGACTCCGAAGTCGACTCCCCAGTCGACTTGGGATGGGTGGCGGGAACTTTTCCCGCCTATCCTGTTCAGCTGAATTTGAATTCTGAATTCAAATTTGAACTTGAAATTTTTATGAAAACTTTGACGGGCCATAACTGGGTCATACGGACTACGATTTTCGAAAACTCAGACTCTATTTCGCGTATTTTTCTGAGACGAACGCAATGGCACAGCCCGTTTCCCTTGATTCAGATTTTATCATTTAATTCTGCCTTGATTTATGTTATAACTTGTTATTCAAAATACGGGTTGTTACATCCTCCCCACCTTAAAGGATTTCGTCCCCGAAATCTCTAAGTTAGGATGAACGTATCCTACCATCCATCATCCATCTACTCAAAACATCATCCACGAGCAGTCATTGTCCTTAAAAGATTCTAAATGCTGTATGATCATATGCGAAAGGTGTGTGTATATGTACTTATCTAATGCGAAAATCAGGCGGTTACTGATTCAGTAAACCTCCTTAATGCAAAGTATGTTAGTGAAATGAGTCCATATGTATGCAGATTCCTAACATAATTTATAATCTCTATATGAGTGCACATAACATTCATCCATATGCAACATCCACGTGATAGCATAACAAGTTTCATCCATGAATAAGTATAAGCACTCATGCATATGCAATATGAAAGTGTGTGAGCCGATCTTAGTGCCTAATGTGTATCATGCATCCACGAGTATCCACTTGCAAACACTTGCAACCACTTGCAAACATTAAGCATAACATGTTTCAAATACATGTTTCATCCAAAGGGTTTCTACCTAAGGTTCTCATGACAAGATTGATGAGATAACAAGATAAACATGGATAGCAAAAGAAAGATATGCTAACTAGGAAAAGAGATTGAGAATGTACCCTCAAAAAGGAATGGATAAAGCCCATGCATCTTCTCCTCGGTTTCCCAAGTTGCATCCTCTTCGACTTCACTCCACTGAACTTTCACCAATTTGACTTCTCGATTCCTTAGCTTCTTGATCTCCGTTCCCAAGATGCGAATCGGAGCTCGCCTCAAGGTTGCCTCTTTCTCTACCTCCATGTCTTCAAGAATGCTAGGCTCAACTACCTCGGCTGACTCATATAGGCATTTTCGGAGATGCGAGACACGAAAGACATTATGCCCTCCGGCCAGCTTCTCGGGCAATTCCACCTTATAGGCCATCTTCCCAATTCACTCTATGATAGGGAAGGGTCCTACGAACCTTGGTGCTATCTTTCCAACTGCTCCAAATGAACCACGTTTCGCAAAGGAGAAACCTTCACGAAAACCATATCTCCAACTTCGAATTTCAAATCTGTCCTTCGCTTGTCAGCATAGGATTTCTATTTGTCTTGGGCCGTCTTCATCCGCCTTCGAATCAACTCAACCTTCTCGGATGTGTCCCTTATCATGTCGGGCCCAAGTATAAGCTTATCCATCGTTTCCCACCAACATGTTGGTGACTTGCACGGCCTCCCACATAAAGCTTCGAATGGTGCCATCCCTATGCTTGCTTGATAGCTGTTATTATAAGCAAACTCTACGAGAGGAAGATGATCTTCCCAAGTACCAAAGTCAAGAATGCATAGCCTCAATAGATCTTCTAGTACCCTATTCTCCCTTTCGGTCTGACCATCTGTCTGTGGGTGATAGGCCGTACTTAGATTCAATCGCGTACCCATCGCTTCTTGCAAACTATTCCAGAACTGGCTAGTGAAGATTGGGTCACGATCGCTAACTATGCTAGAAGGAACTCCATGCAATCGCACTATCTCTCGAAGATAAACAGATGCTAGCCATGATGCGGTCCTCTTGCTCTTCAACGGAACAAAGTGAGTACTCTATGTAAGTCTATCAACTATGACCCATATCCCATGTAAGGACCCGTAACTTCCCCGTGAAGGAAAGAGCGGATACTTTGAGAACAACACACAAATGAGCGCATACGAAAGAACATTTCATTGTTATTACAACAATTCCATCAGATACAAGAATATACAGAGTAAAAATGAATAAATTACATTTGACAAATATCAGAGATTACAATAAATTACATAGCAGCGGAAAAATATACAAAACACAACTAGAAGTGATACACGGATACAGGGCTTTCCGAGCATCGTTCCAGCTGTTAATCAGGACCCTGTGAATGTAAATCTGCAAAACCAAAACTACTAGCTGCCCGTGCGGAAAATAGGGGCACCCAGAGTTTAGGTTAAAACAATAAACTCCAGGTCAGTCATGGGACTGGTGTGAGAACTAAAACAGTTATTTAAAACTTTACTTTAAAAGAGAGTAATTCAAGGGACCACGCCGTATAACACGGAACGGGTTTCCTCCCAAGAATACTAGTGCATATAACAAAACAACGCAATGATTTTTGGAAAAATGAAGCTATTATAAGACCCAGGTCCCATCACACAATGCAACGCAAGCCGGAGGATAGGGTTTTCCCTTATAATAGCCAAACATGCTTGGTACGTTTAAAACAAATCATTTGATACTATTATAAGTGTATAGTGTCAAATCAATTTCAATCATAAATATCAATCATAGGCGGCATGGGTACCATCTATCATGTCGCCATACTAGTTCTACAATTAAAACCGCAGTATCACGTATTGGAAATTGGATTTCCGTCATGAGCCGAGGCAAGGGGCAAGCTCCTCTCCGATTCGAGACACTCTAGCAAATGTCCCAGGACCCCACTATGATCCTTGGATCTTCAGGGCCGGTCCTCTCTTACTTTTGAGGATTAGTTATTCCTGAATACACGTTTCCCGGTCCTTACAGACCTATATCCGAGGCGCTTCGTATCCAACAACCACACAGGTGAAAAGTATATAAATGTCAGGGCTGGTAGGTCACTGACACCACCCTAGCTAGAAAGAAACGTCGTGCTCTCCCTGCAGTCACTATCCCGTTTTTGACTCATACCGAGGTGTGAGGCTCGCGAATTCACGTTATACACAAAGCTACGCCACACAGGCCGTGCTTTGATCATCAACCACAAGACTTTGCTTTTCAACAGAAGCCTTGATCAATTGCCACTTACGCATGCCACACTGGCAATTCACTCCATGCGACTGATGTCCATCGATATACAACCTCTGAGCTCGTACGTCTCAGAGAAGGGCGTTAAGCAAGAGAATAAATTCTCCGCCGCCAAACAGATGTATATTTAATAGAGATCAATAAACACAGAATAAACTCCAATGTCAGACACACAATCCATTTACAAGTTTGTTCTAGGTCTGAACGAAACCGGAGGCACTTTCCTCACATATCCATCCATCTCCAAGTACGTCTGGACGATCACCAACTGATTCCCTCATCCTGGGTGTACAGCCCAATCAAGATCATCAGTAATCACCCAAACGATGTGGAGACTTCCGGTCTTCAACCACCGTCTTCATCTTCGACATCCCGTCGAATCGGTTATTCAGAATGGGTATAACCCGGCCTTTCTGAATAACCCACGTATATAATAAACAAATGTTACACAAACACAACAAACGCCTCATTCCAATTCAGAATATTCTTTTATTCACAAAATCACATTCTTAGGGAAATGTTCCCATTAATTTTATCCAAGATAAATTCTTCTAAATTCATTCTTTAATCTTCCTTTGGATATCATTTCAAACTAGTCGGGATTAGCGAACCACACCGAAGTAATTATTTATTTTATTTCCCAATCCCAACCTATATATCCCATGGAGAAAACTGGTAATACTCCACATCTAACACCACGGTGTTATCGGTAAAGTTAATTACCATTTCACGTTCAAATCTAATTACAGATTTAACTACCGCTTTGGAGCAAAACCGGTGATACTCCATTCTCGATCACCTTTCAAATTTGATAATTTAAATTATCAATTCACATTTTTAATCTAATTAAAGATTCATTAAAACTCCACTTAGTTTTAATCTTTTCAAAAATCAATATCTTGCATTTAACTGGGTTAAAGAACCAATGTCATCTAAAACACGATTCACGATAAACCCAAATCACATTTGATATTAAATACAAGGCTCTGAATAGAAAATATATCGTCTTATATTCAATATCAAATTCTGAAACCAACAAATATCGTATTGGAAATAACGATATATAATATATCTTTCAAATTCCCAAAACAAAATCTGTATGGTCACGAAATCCAACATCGAAATATTCCGAAGATAATTTCGATTCAACTCCACTTTCACTTCACCTATTGGGAATATTGATTATTTTTAAAATCACTTTCAAATTCAATTTATTTATTTCAAAAATAAATTGATTTTAATTCTAGTTCAAAACTAGTTCATTTCGACAAAAATCTATTTTTATCCTTTCAAATGCGGAATTCTTCATCCCAGTTCTTTCCGATTCACATATTATGATTTTACACAAATTATCAATATTTTTAATAATTTTATCAAGGCCCGTACAGTCGATTTCCATCAACGGCTATCGAACTGCACTTACAGCGACCTTTTTCAAATTTGATTTGGACATAATTCCAAATCCAACCGTTAGATTTCAAATTTCTAATATTCATTGGAAAGCTCTTTTCGATACGAACCCAACGGTTCCGGTTTTAGGAGAATCCGACGGTCGGATCTCCCGTAATGTCCGTTTGAAATAAATGGTCGAAATTCGCGAACTGCCGCGGCGCGGCGCGTTCTATTCAGGCCATTATATTATATATATAATATATATAATATATATTTCGTCGATTTCTATTTAAAACGAATTTTATAAATCGTTTTAAATTCGTTTTCAAAACCATTCAACTTATATATTCAATTTCAAATCGATTTGATTTCAATTCAACTCGAATTCATTTCAATTTTATTTAATTCGAATTCAAATTCGTTTCAATTCAAATTCAAATTCGTTTTCTTTTCAATTCGAATTCGCTATAATATTCATTTCAATTTGAATAAAATCGATATAAATATCGTTCACGTCAAAATGGCGCAAAACTAATCAACACGGCCTTATATTTTTCACAACTTCTTTATTCTATTCAACAAATGAATATTTATCCCATTCAACACATGAATCTATATTTCTTTCAACGCACGACTAATCTCAACATATGAGTGCTGTTAACACATCACTATTGTTGTTATGTAAAATATTTTATAAAACTATGGTATCTATCGTTTGATTTTTAATTATACTTCTACTGGGAAGTAGTTCTAATTTTAAATATGATAAAGATGTAAATTTCATTGTATAAAATATTTCACTCAACACCTGGACATCGTCAACACATGACTATTTTTTATATTCAACACATGAATTATCTTTTATAATATTCATTATTTTACCGATTGGAATGAGGCCCAATCAATCACCATATAACGTTAATTATATGGATTTTCATACATCACACGTATATAATAGCATTGAAAGATAATCAACAATCAACCAAAGTGCACTACACTGTATAAGCATCAAATATAGATATCTGACGCTTATAACAGCCTGTCAATCAATCGATCGACATATTTAATCAATCAGGATGAGTGAACTTCAAATTTCATCCCAACACCCGTGTGGGGTTTCAAACAATCAAACACAGATTTTATTTGTGCAGTTGGGCGATGTGTAAAATTTATCCTCCCAATCAATGTCCTTCAAATAGGTGTACATAAACAAACCGTCCGGTTTGTAAATGAATATTTTATTTTATTCACTTCCACGTTAAAAATTATATTTTTAACGATAAAATATTCTATTTCAACACATGAATTTCTATTCAGTTCATTTACACAATAAAAATGATATTTTTATTTTTCTAACTTATTTTAGAAAATTTCGGCGGCATAACGGCACGATACTAGAAACGGGACGAGGCCTAGCCTTATCCCCGGTCTAGTGAAGGCCCACGCCATTCACACATCAATCAAATTCAACAAACAACCAAATTCAAATCAAATCATCTAACTAATTTATGCAACCAAACAAACAAGTCCATGGTCTGTGGACGATTGTGTCGGGTGCTACTAAGCACCGTCTGCATCCTAGTATATATATAACTAGAAAAAGAAATTGAAGAGTGAGAAGTTCTCACCGAAAGCTATCCAATACCACGACTCTTCATTTATAGAAATCTTCTTCGTTATCCCATCTTCGTCATCTTCGTTGCCCGTAGTCACTATATATATAAAAATCACACATTTTTATATTTCGATGTCTTTAAAATAAAAATCACATTTTTATTTATTTACTTTCAATTTAAAAGTCATATTTTTATAATCACTTAATATATTTAAAAATCGAATTTTTTTCTACGATGTTCAATATATAAAAATCGAATTTTTACTACTATGTTATATAGATAAAAATTATATTTTTATCACGCTATTTTCCATATAAGGATTTTGCCTTTTCTATAATATAAAAATTATATTTTTCTCAAAGTAAAAATCATATTTTTACTTCACTACTCATATCAAAATATCGCCTTTTCACTTTTAAAAATATCGTCTTTATTTTGCTTCCTATATAAAGATGATATTTTAAATATTCCTATCATGTAAAAATTATATTTTCACTTCTCTACATAAACGAAAATCATATTTTTATATCATCTATATAGTAAAGACTATATTTTTAATACTTTAAAAATATAAAAATCATATTTTTACTTTAAAAATATAAAAATCATATTTATTTTAATATCCTACTTACATAAAAATTATAATTTTCATTTATTTCAAAATCAAATCTTCATTTCATCATCAGTTTTAATTACTATATAAAATTAGTTTTTTTTTTATAATCCCAAAAAAAATAATCGATTTTAATATATAAAAAAAAACAGTTATATATAAACAAAAATAATAAATAAAAAAAAGGGAGGGGACTTACAGCGGATGGTGGAGAAGAGGGGTCGGAGGGTGGCGCAGTTGATCGGTGGAGGAGGGAGGCGATGGTGGTGGTGCGGGGAAAGGGGGCGTCGGGCGGTCGAAGTGGGTTTTGGGGGATTTGGGGAGGGTTCGCTGGCGGGAGAGGAGAGTGGAGAGGAGGAGACGCGAGAGGGGAGGGCTCGCGAGGTCAGGGCGGCGGCGAGGCTCCTCTGGGGCGCGACGGCGGTGCTCCGCCTAGGGCTTCGATCGGATTTTTTTTTTTTTGAAATGAATAGGTCAACGGGGGAGAAAAAGGGAGGAGGGGGTTTTTGAAAAAGTTTTTATTTTATTTATATTTTATTTAATTTATTCCATGAAGCAGCTTTTTATTTCAAACTCCGTTCCCAACCCAACGACTGTCGCCCCTAGCTAATTACCCCCATTCCGAACACAATGGGATATGTATCGTAAGCTGATTAGATCGTTTGAATCCGTTTCCGCTAAATTTACATTTAAATCACTATATTGAATTTTGAACGTACATTTCAAATTACCGGGGTCACATACTAACTCTAAAAATTCCAGAAAAATATTTTCTAGCTTCGTATTGACGATACGGTCCTAACAAAACTAGTTTCGTCGAATTCTGAGACCGTTGGAAAAATGGTCATTTTCCAGTCGATTAAAATCAACTGAAACTGGTCAAATGCGTTTTCCTTTGCCACGCTCACATATTGATTCGAAAAATTACGAAATTTGAAACCTAGCAATAATTTGACACTGCGGATCCAACAAAAGTGGTTTCGTCGAAATCCGAGGTCATTTGCAAAATGTCCATTTTTAAGGGCCTGAATTCCATAGCGACTATTCAGAATTTTCAACTGGACATATCTTTTGATTCCCGCTATGAAATTTCGATTTGTCAGATTCGTTGGAAAGATATTATCAATTAGATCCTAATGTTTTTGGTTTCACTAAAATCCGGATTGTTTTGCACCCGGTACATTCAATTGAAGTTTGAAATCGAATTATCGAACTACTGCGCCATTTTCAATTCTATTTATAATTATATATAAATATTTATATTCTAACGACGACGCGTATAATATATACGTATTAATTATATTCAAAATAAATTTCTCGTCGATTTTATTTAAAATAATCTATTTTAAATATTCGAAAATCGCTAAAATTGCCAAAATAAAAATTTTAAACTGGCCCAGATTTTCCGGGTTATTACATCCCATAAAGCCAAATAGTTTGGTCAACTTGACAGACATCTTTATCCTAACTATATATCACAAACAGGCGAGTCATACTCCTTATGGGGTTTGCAACAGAACTAAGATTGAGAATAGGACCGAGAGGATATACTTAAACGATAGCATGCGAGTAAGCTCTACAGAATAATAGGGATCAAGGATATACTCTTAGAAAGAGATATAATGCGCGTATCTAGTCTTCAATCTTCTAAGCCGCATTTTCTTGAGCTTAATCCTACCGTGCCTTGACCATCTTTTAACTTCACAGTTTCGTAGCTCTTAATTCTTATTTCCAAAATATGAGTTAGAACTCATTTCACCATTGCCTCTCGTTCCACTTCTTTTCCTAAAATACTTGGCTTCCACATCACTGCGTGCTCATG
Source organism: Allium sativum (assembly GCA_030737875.1). Classification (NCBI taxonomy): domain Eukaryota; kingdom Viridiplantae; phylum Streptophyta; class Magnoliopsida; order Asparagales; family Amaryllidaceae; genus Allium; species Allium sativum. The sequence continues at coordinate 470,512,428 of CM060920.1, read as the reverse complement.
CTTTCATGCAAGCTTTACAAAATTCGTTAGTGAATCCTGGATCTCGTTTACATACCATATGGTATTCCACGCAGAAAAACTATCCCTTGAAAACAAATGTCAATCCATGTTGCCCAATGTACTTACTAGGGTGATTTATGTAACCCCTGCTTAAGCGAAATGGACTATCCGCCTTAGTGGCGAACACTTCTCGATTGGATTACAAATTTCCAATAAAAGTGCCAAGGGATTCTAGATAACTAATCATGACGGAACCCTAAAGGTCACACGAGATTTCGAGGGTATTACCGAGGCGAGTCATGAGCCTCGCAACCCTATGTTCCAAAATCAAGAATGGCTCCATAATTGGACAACCAATCTATTCCCAAAATCAACCTGTATCCCATAAACCCGAGAACATAAGCGTTACACATGAATTCTACGCTCAAGATAGAGATTTTCAAATCCATACAAATTGCAGATAGATGGGGGGAACCCCCCCAATCGGATTTGAAATACTAACGGGATTTTCAACTAGACTAGTACTTAGGTGCAAACTTTCAACAAGATCAGAAATAAAACTATGCGATGCGCCAAAATCAAACAAGGTACGAACAGGGAAATCAGAAATGTAAACATGAATTTCTATAGAAACACTACCTCGATCAAAAGTTGGAAGAGCGAGGAGAGCCTGCAACTGCCCTCCAGAGGGTCCTGCTCGCTGAGCTTGCCTTTGCCCTTGTCCTCGCTTTTTCGGGCAATCCTTGCTATAGTGTCTAGACTCTCCACAATGAAAGCATTTGTCCAACTTCCTCTTCTTCTTCCTACAGTCTTTGGCTATGTGCCCAGTGATCCCACAGAAGTTGCACTTTCTTGTGTCCTTTGCCTTGTTGTTGTTGGCCTTGTTTCCCTTCTTATTGTTCTTGTCTCCTTTCTCGGAATCTTCCTTCTTTCCTTGAGACTCATTTGCCTTGACCTCCTTCTTGCCACTCTTATCTTCTTCTTGAAGCAGGGCCATATTCACCAAACTCTCGAAAGTCGCCCCCATGGGTATATGAGACATGGCCAAACCGCGCAATGGCTCATTCAATCCTAGAGCAAAGCATAGGGCCTTCTTTTGAGCTGTGTTAACCAAGTCTAGACCGAACCGAGCAAGTTGATTAAACGTATCCACGTATTCCCTAACTTTCATGTCCCCTTGCCTTAGAGATAGGAACCTCTCCATCTGAAGGTTCTCTTCTGTCGATGATAGAAACCTCAGTCTAAACCTTCTCCTAAAGTCATCCCAAGTCTGAATTGGCCTAGTAGTGGTGGTGACTACCCACCAATATGCAGCTTCCCCTTTCAATAGCCATACCGCTAACAGAACTTTCCTACGGTCCTCTATATCAAAGGTAGCAAAGAGGTCTTCAGTTTCCTTTAACCAGTTTCTTGCCTCAACAAAAGTCTCCGTCCCAATAAAATTCTTGCCACCCATCGCCTTAAAGTCTTTACAAATCTTCGTGAAATCCGCTTGTGGATGCTGAGGAGGAGGAGGAGGAACCTCAGCTACAGGAGGGGGAGGAATGTTAGCCACGGGGGAAGGAGGAGGAATGTCCGCGGGGCCGGCTTCATTCGCCCTTGCCTCCATGTACCTTCTAAACCAAATAGGTACCGGTACGCCCTCCTGAATGGCAAAATTATCGGCCAAACTGAAACGAAGAAAAAGATAGATTGAGAACGAGGAAACAAAGGATAGTGCTAATGGCTTTTGGGGAATAGCCTTTTAAAATAAACTAGACTTTTCTTGGAAAAATACTTAATTGGTTTTGAAAATAGTTTTATTCAAAAGGTAAGTTTTAAAATCCTTTTGTTCAATCTCGTAAACCTCGCTCTGATACCAAATGTAACACCCCACCTCCACCAGTGCCACTCTTGCAAGCGCACTAGCATTGGAGGGGCGTTAAACGAGGTAAACATGCATGCAGATATCACAAGATAGAACATATAAGTAAAACAGAGTAAGTAAAACAGCGGATAAAACTACTATTTCAAAACCATAGTCAAGTTACATCAAAGTACTTGGTCATTATTTTCCCACAAAACAAAGTCTAGAAACATAAACTGAAAACTAGAAAAAAAACATAAAGTAACTATCCCCAAAGTAGAATAAAGCCATAGCATGCTCAAGTCCAAACCGTACATGAGCTATCCAGAAAAGCAGCTAAAGATCCAAGCTAGGTACCAGTGTTCCCACCCTGTAAACCTGGGGGGGGGGGAAACGGAAGAAAAGAGGCGAAAGGAAACGGGTCAGTCAAAAAGACTGGTAAGTCCTACCTACTATTAGTATAAAAACTAACAAAGTTAACTGGACATGTAAAGCAGAGATGAAACATAGGGTGATAACTGGCATGGTGAAAAGTTAACAAGATAGATCAAGTGTGGCATCGCATATACAAGGTTAAGTTGCACCAGGTGTGTACTAGTATTCCAATCCATGTCAAGTATAAACAAGAAATGATCCCTTAGCCCAAAGCTGGCCCAACATCATGAGGTGACCTAAATCAAGGTCCAACTACTTGGTCTAGTCGATCGGCTCCCTATAAGCCTAACTCGTCATGTATCGGTGTCATACGGCTTAATCGTGGAATGTAGTTAACTGTGCAAGGTCCACCCCAGGGTGTATCCAGTCCTAAGGTGTAAACCACAGACACAATTCAAGCATGCACAGTCTAAACCTACTGGTGCCCATGTTCAACTCCGGACTTAATGTGCACGACCATGGTCCGCCTGAACAACCGGTGCACCCTTCAGCCGTCTCTTTTGGTCTCTTACAATCAGTCCAGTAATCGTGCCCCACCCTAGCCTAGTCCAGGGTACCCATGATACTTCCAAGTAGGTTACTGCTGAAAAGGACCACGTAACTAGGATTTCAAGCGGGTTAAGTGTGGTTAACCCTATCCTAACCATGTATTGAGTTGGTCAAGTGTATTCAAGCAGTTCGTGACTTAACCCTATCAATACATCGGGTTTAATTGGTTAAGTATTCAAGTAGTCTATGTCTTAACCCTACCAATCCATCGTGTTTAATTGGTTAAGTATATTCAAGTAGTCCATGACTTAACCCTACCAATCCATCGTGTTTAATTGGTTAAGTATTCAAGTAGTCCATGTCTTAACCCTACCAATCCATCGTGTTTAATTGGTTAAGTATATTCAAGTAGTCCATGACTTAACCCTACCAATCCATCGTGTTTAATTGGTTAAGTATTCAAGTAGTCCATGTCTTAACCCTACCATGTGGCATTAATTAGCTTAATGCACCCCAACCTCTCACATTAGACTTTGTTGTGATTACTAGTTAGGCTGGGCGGGTCCGGGTAGCTTTACACCACAACCTAGTCTAACCTCGGGTTTTAAGTGCGATATGACCAACTACTCACATTGGATCCTATTGTTTGTAGCCACTAGTTAAGCCGGTCGGTTCCGGGTAGATTTATGCTACAAACTCAACCCAACCTCGAGTTGGCCACTTTCATGTTTTCTACATGTCATGTCCACGTTCATGTTTTCAAGCATAAACACATGTCAAACTTTCATGTCATATTTT